>OX335649.1:17500000-20000000 GCA_946894095.1 Incurvaria masculella
TCGATTTTGTAAACAATGTACAGCTTCATGTCTTTCGCATCATGATTAAATTTATGCATCTTATAATATTTGCCCTAACAAGTGTAAGCCAAAACTCTTACTTCGCCGTAATTTTTTTCCCGATTAATGACGACTTGACACGACAACATGACATGGACTAGACAACGTCGACTGGATCTCTAAGGAAAGTACATCTGTGGACAGCATAGTAGATAATTTTAATAAAAAAATTACTGTGATTTACGAAAAACCACAAAAATCTAGCGAACAACCTCACTATGGATCACGGACAAAATTCGAGGGTTCATAGGCAAGCGTGATCGAGCCAAGAGTCGTCATAAAAAAACAAAACGGTGGAAAACTGGAATCATTATAGACACTTGAGAAATCATTCTTTTGCCCACCCTCTTTTCACTTTCCATCAAAGCTATACATAGCTATTTAATTAAAACATGCTATCACTTATATGTCGACGATCTCCAGCTGTACGTTGGCCAGCTAGCAGTGCAATATCAAAATTATATAAAGATCTTTCCAAGATAAATATAATTTCCAAGCAGTTTGGCCTTGCGGTAAATTCAAAAAAATCGCAAGCTTTGATCATTACGTATGAAGAATAACAATAACGTTGGTGGCAATATCCCTCAAATTGTTTATGATGATTCCAACATTGCAAATACCGCAAAGAACTTGGGTCTGTACGTGGATGATCGAATGTCCTGGAAACCCCAGGTAAGTTATATCAGTCGCAAACTTTTTATCCGTTTAAAAGTTTACAATATTTCCTGGATATCCAGGTAAAGATAATACTTGCACAATCCCTTCTTCTTCCATTGCTTGATTATGCCGACACATGTTACTTGGACGTCTCGCAGGACATGCTAGCTAAACTGGAACGACTACACAATATGTGCATTCGTTTCATTTATGGTTTACGCAAGTTTGACCATATTTAGAAATACCGAGCTAGACTGAATTGGCTTCCAATTAAATATCGTTATATCGCATTCTTCATGATCCTAATGCTCCCTCGTATCTACGTGAAAAATTTTCGTTCCGTTCAGAACATGGTCTTTCCCTCAGTTCCCTTGTGCGTAAGACCGTGACAATGCCTGAGCATCGTTCATCCCCTTACTCAAACTCATTTACAGTTCAAGCTGCCAGACTTTGGAATGAGCTGGCCGCCGAAGTAAGAGTAAGCAACTCTCTATATTCATTTAAGAACAGAGTTAAGACCATATTTATGCAAAAAAAATATGTTACATAATGTTTATTTTGATTACTATTTTCAGTGTCACATCATTAAATAATGTCGGTTTCATTACCTATCGTTCCGATAATTTACAATAGTTATGTATGTGTGTGTCTATGATTTTTGTTCATAGGTCTTTTTTAAAAAGTCTCGTTTTATAATCGTTTTTAAGAAAATTAATTGTTTTCTGTTTATTTTCTACTACTCTACACACTTTCTTTCTCGGTAGGGTCAGTTGTAAGATATTGCTTTTAGCGATAAGCTCGCCCTTTACATGTAATATTAAAGAGTAAGTAAATAAATGAATAAATACGTTTCGAGAAAATTTTTGTAAATGTTATTATGTATCTGGACATAGATGGCTAGTTCCACACTTACTATCATGAAAACAGCCAAACACACCATGCCAATTTGTCATATTTTATCATCTCTCTTCGCTGTGAACTGACAAGAAAGTTCACTCGAATTTTTAATGTCGACTTAGTCTAAGTTTACAACAGGCTTACCACTGCTTATAATCACAGGTAAAACACTTAATTAATAAGAATTGACGAGAATCAACTATTTATGTCATATGCAACAGTTCATCACAAAAATGAGTTTAATTGCCAATTGGATCACGCTGGGCACAGATATCGCCTTTCTCAACGATATTTTAGAAAAAGAGGAGACGCGAACCTAGCATAACCGCAAGCAAGGGCCTTAAATGCACTTACTTAAGGCACTACTCAAGTGGCAACAAGAAAAAAATGTGATACCTGTGTACGGCTTAGCCCCGGTTGCACGAAGAGACGGCCGAGTTAATCAATGTTCAAACACGTCACTTTTAGTGATCCGCATAGAGTTCCTTCCATACTGTCCACACAAAGTGACGTAATTGATCATACTTTGACGTTGATTTTTTGTCCTTTCGTGCACTCGGCCCTTAGTTTTAGTACTATTATTTCTGTCATGAACTATTACAGTTACGGCTACTCTTGGCTTTGAGCACGAAAATTGACAGTATTAGTTACCTTAACTATCACGCAGGATGAAAAGTAGATCAAGACCGATAAATCAAATAATTTCTTGCATCTTTGTGAAGCCCAGAAATATAAAAAATAATATGCACGAAATTTTATAACGAATCCTAAATGTCACTAGGCAATGGATGATTCCATGCTATATTTTGCTTTCCAAATGCACGGAGCGATAATTTTGGCATATGTGATAAGAAGGCTTATCATACCGATTGGGTTTTATAGTTAAGAAATTTGATCTGACTCAGCTTATCAATAAACAATATCCAGAAATCCCTTGTAAATGTATAGCATTCCGAAAAGCTGAAGCTATATCGTTCGTGCCAGCCGTGATATCGTCAGACTAAGTAGTGTTTAGTTAAGGAGAATGGAGTTACGAATAGGCATCTTGCATTGCAATAGCTGTGTCAGTATCCGTTTGACTAAGTGGCAGCGGGTGGAAATAACGCAGAGGCTCTTTTGGAGTTTCTCGCCAAAATATATGCCAGTGTACATTATAAAATTGTATGTCCATTCATTTTTAATTTGTTAATTTGTTATTAAATTGTACGTTCCGTACTAACTGCTACGTGAAATGGGGATATAAAATAAGGAAAATATATAACGAAGTGAAAGACACAACATCAGCTAATTTTGAATAATTTATAATCGACAATGGAACACAACGAGAAAAGGTCAAAAACTGGGCAATATTTTAATGATTTATTAAGATTTGGTAAACATAAATCATCATTTATTAACAGTTAACAGTTAAAAATTAACAATTAACAGTTAGGTAAGAACCTAGACTATGTGCTAGACTAGATTTATTAAAAGTACTAGTAATTTGCATTTTACAATATCAATTATAATAAAAATGAAAACGAATTTGTGAGTAAACTATACACGGAGACGAGAAATGATCTTAACTGATTGATTATTACGGCTGACAGACAACATATCAGGCGTGCAAGTACCCAGCTACAAGGGGTATAGGAATTTTAACATATTGGACAGTAGTTGGTTCACTGTATATCAGACGTAAGTAAGAATGGAAAACATTATAAAGCTCGAAACAGTCTTCATATAGTTAGGGAAACGATAAAATAAAAACACTCAAAAGATACAATAACATTTTATGTTGAAGGCTAACTGTTTTTACTCAGTTATAGTATCCAATTTACTCAGTTGACTCTAAAATGACGTTGCAGTACCGTTGTTATTATCAGAATTACAATTAAATTCACTGATTGTTTTCAGTGCACCCACTTCCAATTACTCATTCGTTATGCGTTTCAAAACAATCATAGTCTACCCTTGTCTATCTACATTTATTACTACATTGCACTATTACATGAATTAGTATTTATATCTAATTGTTTCGTATCATAATCCTCCAGTATTTTTCCCTTTAAGGTGATTCGAAAGCTAAATAGTCATTATCTTTGCAATAGTATATTCTGTATTTTGCAATCTTTACATAAACAATTCATGAAAATATTATTTACTAGCCTAAACAATGCTTAATAAAAAACTCAAAATTAAAACATGTGAAATGCACAATGTTAAAGGGGTTAACTAAACTATTTTTAACATGCTTTCTTACAAAACGGTGTTTTCGCAATAATATTAGAATAATAAAAGGAAATTCCGAGGATTGGTAAAAATTAGAAAAATCTATATACAGGTAACTTCAAGAGAGGTTAGATAAACTTCGGAACAGGGTGTACTCCTTAGATGAAAAAGAAATTCCTTTTTCACCTAAGGTGTGCTCAAACAAAATCCATGGTACACAAATCTAAATTTAGATGTTTTTTATTGGTCTCCACAAATTTTGTTGAAGACTTGTTCTCACATTGATTTCTTTCAATTCCGGCAGTTTATTCTACTTGTCCCAAAAAAAAAACATGTATGTAGTGTTGTCAAGCTAACAAGAGTTTTGGATCACCTAGGGAAGGCGTAATAATATTTTGAGTTCTATTTTCATTGCGAAAAGACACTAACGCCAATATTTTTAATCGACTTACATTTTCTAGGCATTGTAATAATGTTGAAATGTATTTGCTTAGTCACTTAGTGTGACGGAGCTTTCTACCGAAAATGGTTTTTGTTCACATTGCGGCTTATAAAATAATATAAGAAGAAGAACAATATAATGTTAAAAGAAGCGTTCTTAAAAATCACGTTCGTAAGCAGCAGACCTGCCACCTTCCGCCGGGTGAAAAGTCGTAAGTTTTCAAACATGTTCAACGACCGCGGTAATCTCAAAAGAGTCTAAAGAATCAGGGAGTCAAATTTAACATTTAATTATTCATAATAAATCCACCATTTAAATATATTAAAATTCACAAAAAGTAGCGACTTATCCCACGAAAAACTATTATTTAAATGGACACCAATTATTCGTCGTTATAAACGTTGTAAATGTCTTTTCATTGAAATAGTTCTGTTATTATCTGTTAAATTCTGGAAGATCAAAATAATAATCGATGAATTAAATTTAAAGTTGAATACCTATTACTGTACTTTTGTCCCTTCGATCCTACTACCTCGCTCAACTTTATCAGATGGGCCATGAAAGCCATTTTTAGATATGCAATCAAGAGATTTCTTATTATTTTTAAAAAACTCCTTCCTGTAGAAATCGGCGAAGAGATAAAAGAACATGACCAAAGTAAACATTACGTAATAATATAATGGCTTCTGTATAGGACAGTCGGAGACACTGATTTGGACGTACAACACGATTGCGGCAGCTGCGAACTGTATCTGGAAGTAAAAAATATTGTTTTTGACTATCTTAGGTATTTTTTTCTGTGTACCAGATTTTGTTTTTTGTAAAAAAAATCTATATATATTTACCGTTAGTATTTTACTAAAGAAATGGTATATAAGTAATTTGTAAATATTTTATATATATTTTACTAGTATTACTTGTACTAAATTATGCCCAAGTAACAGTGTCAATGCCAATTCGACTTCTTTCTTTTCATGTTTCGTAATGGTTGTCACCGTGAAACCACATGTTCAAACACACCATATTTAAACTTCATTTTGTAGGGTTCCGTACTCAAAAGGTGTCAACGGGACCGTTTATAATAACTGTCACAAAGTGAAGTGTTAAATAAATTCAAAAGGGGGTAAAATATCAAATAGTCGTGCACGTGATCCTTGTTGTGCGTGCCAATTTTAAATAATATATTAATGTGCTCTGCAACTGTATAGGTCGTTCTTTCCAACCCGAGGCGAACAAATACATACACAAAACTGGGGACGACTGAGAGCATACAATCGTGTGAGTGTAGCAGTGTTCAGGTATTTAAAGGTCGTTTTAAGTCATATTACCTTACTCGGTTGGCATATAAAACGTTGCAATGTTTTTGAAAACAAACTTTCCAGCATGCTGCATTAGAGAAATGCATTTGTGTAAGTCCTGTGTGGCCTTAGTTTAGGTCGTCCGGCCTATACTCACCAACTTTTCCGACCGTATTGGGCTTGACACACAAAAGCTTCTAGGACAGCAATTAACTTAAATATAAATCGAGAATTATTTGCTCAAACAAACCAACTGGATCCTGGTAAGGTATTTCTTCCACCAAATATACTTGGCGTAGTCCGGGCCCAAGGCAGCCAAGCCATAGTAGCTGTACATGATGACGTGGACGGCGGAGTTGAGGAATATTTGGAACATGAGGTGATCTGTGAGGCCGTATTTGAGTATCATCCACGTAGTGGCCATCATGGTGGAGTGGTGGTAGACGTGAAGGAATGTGACCTGCGCGTCTTTCTTGCGCAGTATAAAGAATACCGTGTCCAGAAACTCGGTCACTTTTGCTACAAAGTACCACCATATGCTGTCGGCAACCTGGAACATTATATACACTGATCACTTTTTCGTATCGAGCAGTTCGTTCTTCTTTTTACAGCACGTGTATTATTTTTGTGAGATCAATGGTGAAGCATGAGCAAAGAAAACTGTTCGATCGATATCGAATGTGGCAGAGCCACCTATCGTCAAACAAGTTCTCTTCGATCAAGATGATTGGATTTTGCCGACAGGGGCGCACGCGTCTCGCATATGTACGCACATACATACGTCTATCTGAAACCATGGTAGAAGAGCGGAGCGGGACGCCCCTGACTAATCCGAGCGCGCTCGAACCGTTCGGACGCATGCATACTCGCATCGAATACTTTTCGCTAATCCAATCATACCCGCATAAACGCACATCTTGCTCTCGATTGTGCTACGACGACGCATTATTGTACCCATATAGTGACAAGTGCCTGCAAGTGTACCGGACAAGATATACGTGCCCGTGCCAGGTCTCCGCGCCCATGCCGGAATCGCTGGAATCGTCGTTAATCAAGAGAACGTGGACGGCTTCATCCGGACGATAACGTGCTGTCCATACCGCTGAATCGGCCTACCACCTACCTCCTGTACCTACTCTCAGGTGCTGACAATACCGAGACGAAGTGAGATTTACGTAGGCGAACCAAGTTTGTCCATTTCACATACTTCCGCCGAGACTTGTTCTCGCAGGTGCTTTTACAACCAACATACTCGCAGGTGCTTATACCACCAACCCACTCGCAGGTGCTTAAACCACCAACATACTCGCAGGTGATTATACCGCCAACACACTCGCAGGTAATTAAACCACCAACATACACGCAGGTGCTTATACCACCAACATACTCGCAGGTGCTTATACCACCAACACACTCGCAGGTGCTTATACCATCAACATACGCGCAGGTGCTTATACCACCAACATACTCGCAGGTGCTTATACCACCAACACACTCGCAGGTGTACTACTCGCAACACACTGTAGGTCCCCTTCCCCTACTAGGTGGTAGGGTTTAAGCCTGCCCGGGTTGGTACCGTCGCATTGGATGAAAATATGGTCGAAGCGGCAATGAAAAATTGTCCGTGTTTTCCATCCAGTTCAATGTAGCCGTGCTCATAAAGGGAAGGTCCTGGCATGGCACCAAATTCGTTCGGGAATGTGGTGTATTGGGCTAATATCATAACGGTAGTTGTGTGGTATTAGCCATCCATGTCAGGTCGCATAAAAAAAACAAAAAAAAGATGCTTATACCACCAACATACACGCAGGTGCTTATACCACCAACATACTCGCAGATGCTTATACCACCAACACACTCGCAGGTGCTTATACCACCACAAACACTCGCAGGTGCTAATACCACCGAGACTTGTTCTCCCAGTTGCTGAAACCACCACAGACATACTTGCAGGTGCTGAAACCACCAAACCCAGTCCCGGTTCTGAAACCACCGAAACATAATTAACGTTCAAATCAAACAGTACCCACACACCACACACACCCTCACACACACACATACGCATACATGTAATCTCATGTTATCATTGTATTTGTGCATCTTCACACTTTCGATTTTTTTTTTCGGTTTTTTATGCCATAAGGCTTTTTCCCTCCAATAAATTGTCATTTTGTCTTCTACCCATAATATCTTTATTTTAATACCCTTCTATTTTCCTATCCAATAAATTCATACATTGAACTACGGGACTAAGGCTCTGTGCCATCGTCCCGACCACGGAGGATAGAGGTAAAGGTCCCGACGCTACAAAAACTATATAATTTTATGCGGTCAAATTTCACGTAGGTGAAACCGTCGTAAATGCGTCGATTACGAAATTCAAAAGTAATGTCTAAGTGAATACCTTTCCTGATAACACTCTGATTAATTAACTATGAATTCCCAGAATTGCCCTAAAGGGCTCGCTTTTATAGACCGCCTTGCCTGCTGCGCTGCTCCTCCAAAAGTCAATATATATGTAACATATTCTTCTTAAAATCATTATTTTCTTCATAGGTTCCTGAATTGTTTTGCACATTTAACTAATGGCACTTGCCTATGCTGTGTTAACATAATATCGCCCCGCATGCAAAAAATATACAAATACACTCTCATAACATACCACCAATTGTGTGTCCAATTTGTTCATCAGGCACTCTGAATGTATCAGTCCGTTTCGCGTCACCACCAGTAAGCACTGAAAAAAAACAACAATTTTTTTTCAGAAAATAAACTGAAAATAATCAAGCAATTACAATCGGTATGGAACTGTTGTAAATTACATTTCCACGATATTTGAATGGACGAAATGATCTATTCGCTACAATTCTTGCTTTGTAAGAGCGCTCATTATTGCCAAATCGCACTAAAGTAAAGAAAAATATTAAGTTTACTGCCAGGAACAGGACATAAAACTACGTTTACGAAGTAACGATGCAGGTACTATAACACAACCTGTCTATGGATACCTACCAATTGTATTTGTTGGTACTCAATCGAAGCAAATAAATGTAAATAAAAGAAATAAAATTGTATGAGTATGGTATACGGCTGGACTAAACAGCAAGGAACGAGGGTTGTGCCAATGCCACCAAACTCTCCGGAGAGTTCTTCATCAATATGGTTATTCTGCCTCCTAGTAAAAAGTTCAATGTAAAGCAAAGCTTCTTTAACAAGCTCTTTTTAACTTCTTTTCCAAAAATCTGCGCTGAACAAGAATCAAAAGGTTTCTAATTTGAACAAATTGATAATTATTTCTAAACAAACATTTGCATACAACCACATTGAATACAATTCTTAAATATATGTTCTTTGATCATTAATTGATATTGATTTTATTTGATGTTTGAATCCATCCATCTTAATTTCTACAAAGAATTTATTTCACTGGCTTTTAGCAGTTATCTTCCTTCGTTCCGGATTTTGACTCTAATCACGAAAATTGTGACGGGACAAAAAATATCCTCTAATCTGTAAAAAAAACGTTTAACCCCTCTTAAGCCCCATAAGAGTGCTTTGAATTCAGTATCAGTACTCGTCAAATCCTAAGGTATTATCCACTAGTCTGTTCTAATAAATAAAATCTATTTATAACAATCCCGAATGGGTTCAACTTTGAAACATCTGAAAATATAAAAACATCTATCGTTAATAATTCACAAGTGCTCACGCGATTTTGTGAGTGCAACCCGAGATAGAATATAGAATTACATTTATTAAAATCGCACGCGCAACTGTGTATCTAACCTTTACTGCTACGAAGACGGAAAACAGCACTTGGGCAGCGTTATAGAGCACGAGTGTCCACTTGAGCTGGTAGGGCGACCTTTTCTCCATGTAGGCGGGCCCCACGCGCAGCACGAACAGTAGGTACACTGCCAGGATTATGAACACGGGTCCGGGGGAAGACATCATCGGCCATGTGTCTACCCAATCGACTGGAAAAAAATATTCGTGAGAGAAAAACATATTTAGGTAAGGTTTTTGTTTTATAAAAATATGTTATGTTATATATCAAATCAAATTGTATATATCAGGTATTCCGTTAGTATGAAAGTAAAAAAACTGTCAACTGCGCGTTAAGGTGGCCCAACCCGGCGGGCCTAACTCATTCATGGGCACGGTACAAAACCGTGCTGTTGCGCTCTGGGACCTTCTCTGTTTCAAAGAATAAGACAGGCTCCGTGATGAGGAAGATGCAAAATGTCCACAAAAAAGAATGCATAGTGTATGATTTGGTAAGATTTACGAAAATTTTAATTTCAAAACGACTTCTAGCTAAAAGTAAACCACGACCGCTGTAGTAAAAAATCTAACAAAAACCAAATTGAATATACATCTTGATTAAATTAGCTATGTCTGATAACTAATATTTTTAAGATGTTCTTACTTTATCATTGCGTAATCCACCTCCAAAGTTATTGTATAAAACGCGCGAAAAATTCGAACTTTCGGACCTTATAACTTAGAAACCAAACACAATTTTACAATGCCAATGGTCATCAGACATCTAGTTCTTTTTTTTTTTTTTTTTTTTATGTGACTGGACATGATGGCTAATACCAAACCTTCGGTCATGGTATTAGCCCAACACACCACATGGGAACTAGGTGCCATGCCAGGACCTTCCTTATATTGCACGGCTACATTGAACTGGATGGAAAACACGGACAATTTTCATTGCCGCTTCGACCATCGTTCATTCAATGCGATGGTACCAACCCGGGCGGGATTAACCCTACCACCTAGTAAGTAAGGAAGGGGACCTACAGTTTAACGTGGAATCCGAACCACGGCCAGCCTCTCTCAACGGTCGAATGGTCACCCATCCAAGACCAGACCTGACCCAGCGTTGCTTAACTTCGGAGAGCGATCGCCGAAGTGTCGCGCCACTGGGCCACTGAGGCCAAATAAAATTCGATCAAATAAAGCTATTTTGAGCAAAATTTTTGATCTCTGACAAGAAATACAATCTCGCTGACAAAGTGTATAAAAACCCTATTTCGTGATATAATAACCTGAGACGATGTCACATCAGGTCGATTTTACTTACATACATATAACATTCCTTGGAATATGCCACTTACCTGCTTGGTACAACGATATACACGGTGTTAATTTTTTTCGCGACATTACTATTTTAATACCGATTATTTAAATATTTCGTATGCTGATCATTTTGTGGTATTTAAAAATTTAATCTAAAATAGTAAAATAAAATTGCAGATTTAATCCAAACTTTTACCTCAGTGACAATTTTCCTTTGGAATTGTGTAAGCACGCCATGTGTACGCGTCACTGCCAAGGTCACGCGTTTGCTGTCTCGCAGCTGACCGCGCTCCGCCGCCAATTGTATCGGGTCGATCCGAATGTAAATTTTCACATTTATTTAAAAAAATGTCCTACTTTCGAACTGTTTATTGCGATTCCTATTACGAAATACTATGTTTTCATAATAGTATTAGAAATCGAAAATTTTAAAACAAAATCTCAAAACAAGAAAAATCCTTCGTTTTCGGAATCAGTATGCGACCCAAAATAACCCCCTTTCGGGAATGTCGCGAACTTGTTGAACACCGTGTATATTTACTTGATTTCATAAGTGTTCATTATAAGATATGTTTGACTATAATATTTAATTTTTTTAAGACTGAAAGTTACTTTTATTTTGAGATAGACAATATACACGGTTAATAATAGAAGAAAAAAAAAATTAAATTGAAAATTTCATTAAATTTATCCGAGCGGCCATTGTCCCTAGCACACGCTTATGCGGCGAATAAAGAATGTTTTGGAGCGTGAATCACCCGATGCTTCACTCAACAGGCTACCAAGTGCAACTGAAAAGGATAAAGCATCGAGGGACCAAGCGCCAAGGGTTCCACCACAAAAGGTAGAAACTCAAAGAGGGGTAGTACTTTTTCGGTTACGCAGCACGGCGGAGGCCGCGGCAGCCCCGGACGTATGCTAGAAGCGAGGACATGGCTTGGCGCTAGCGTATCGACGCACGTAGCATCCCACTATAATAGTTAGGTTAATAATAATTATTATATACATTTGAAAGGTAAAGTATCTACCTAGTAAAAATTTATCTAAAATACAAGCCCTATAGAAAAAAATCCTTCCACAAATTAGATATTTTTTTGCTGTGGGCCCACTTGTATTATTTTTACGGGCCGGAACCCACACAACATAGACTGTGTAGGCTGGTAGTATTTTGGTAATGTTATGTAGTCATTATATTTAATTTATCTATCTTACTATAATTTGAAGAAAGCTTCACATATCCTAAGAACGTCGCTGTATTAAAATAATAATTAGTTATCGGTATGTTGCTATGGTTCGTAGATTACAGGTTTTTTTACATAGTTCATTTATATTTTAGAGCTATTATTTACTTTGAACTGATTAAAAAAAATGTAAGATCGGCAGTAAAATTTGACTATGCACATTATAAAAAATAAGCGAGGAAAAAATATAATGTACTGACCAGTGAAATTACTTTGTTGCTTCTCATTCAATAAGTCGATCTAATCGATGGATATAAATTTAATTTAAAATCATAGTAACGATGCACGCACGGTTGGATGGATAGGCGGATATCATTCAATTATTATTTTGATTATTCCGGCTGATAATGCAGAAAAAAAATACATACGTTTCCCCTTGTTCAGGTCCCAGCTGTCCGTCTTCAGCCCCACAAGGGCAGACATCTTGCTCAAGCCGGCTGGTTCTGCGGGGAAACATTACGATAGTACAAATAGTTATTACAATGTCATGAAGTTTGATAATGTCATATAAAATGGATACGGCATTACCGTTTTCTCATAAATTTGAGTTTCAGCGACATCTTCATTTGAAGCATTGTAATCAGATTTTAAAAATAATCTGAAAACATTTTTGGTCGTGACATTCGTCGGAAGCAGGATTCGAACCTGCGACCTTTGGATCGAGCAGTGGGCATGTGGCACTCGCCATTAAGAGTACCACCGAAGACCTCCGGGGCTATGGTCCTCGCCTGGACGTTTTCGGGCGTCCTGCGGGAAAAGCTTCTCTCAATGCATAACCTAACGGTTGGTCACTGGGAGTGCTATACAATAAACCGCGAAGGGAAAGTTGATTAGCCTGCACAAACAAACTCTGTACCTACAGGAGAGATGAGAGAGAGAATAGGACAACGCACTTCTAGTGCTTGTCTGGAGAACTAAAACTGCAGCAGTTACATCGGCCGATTGACTCTATGCAATGACATTGCAGAGAGTCATGCGTTATGTACAGTCAACCAAAGTTCTAAAGATACACTTCGTTAAAATAAAACTTTTACATTTTCTAGTATTTTATTAACATGATAAATAGTACACATTCTCAGCTATTTTTTATGTATAGTCAGCCCTATGTTCGTTGGCTAAAGTTAAAGTATTTTGACTGTTCAACTTATTCATTGAACCGGAAGTGTATCCTTTAATCTTTGGTTGACTGTACATCGGGATGTGAGCGTGCCAAACTAATATCTCCGTGTTTCGGTTATGTACCACAGATTTGAGAGTGAGCCTATGTATCTGTCGTCACCAGCTTGAATTGAAACGTCTGTAGGCGTTGATTGAGTACACTCCGGTAGGGAATGGGGAAAGGACATCGGTCACGTGACACTCGCCATTAAGAGTAGGTACTGAAGCCCTATTTTGAAGCGGCAAGACCTACTAGGCTATGGGACCGATGGCCACGCATGGGGTCTCCATAGTTTTGGTCATGGAGAGAGCTGTATGGTAAAAATACATTGCACGTTTGTTAGCAGACTCAAATTTATTTATTTGAGTTTGAGGAACATTACCGCGATATCGTTATTATAAATCAATTAAAAATATTAACCGTCATGTTATCTTTAAAAAAATTTTTTGTTGAAAAATAATTTTATTTTTATCACAAATGTTGATATGAATTTATAGAATTATGTTTGGAAGTTTTTAAATCAAATACTTTTAATAAAAGCTTATTCATTCAATAAATATAATTTATTATTTACTTTGTTTCGGTATAGTGCTATTAAGTATAACAACAAAACAATATTAAAATACCGCCCAACCCAGGCGGGCTCCACCCTACCCCACCTAGCAGGAGGATGGGACAAGCAGCTTTACATGGATTCCGAACCATGAAATAGCCGAGGAAATAGCTCGCATTCATAACGAAATTCACTTATCCAACTCAGAAATGAAAACGTAGAGGGTGAATGTGTGAAGCGTAATATTGATCGAGGATCGCTTGGTTTAGTTAGTGGAAGGCAAACAGAAGTATTTTTTGACATGTTTTTGACATTTGCATTATATTATCTCCTTTTTATAACCTCTCACTAATCCAAGCTCACATCCCCTGTGTGTTTAATCTTACGGTTTGTACTATTCTCTTTCTGTTAGGGCTGATATATCAGTAGTCTGATAATCAGCCGGATAACTATTCAACGGATTTATTTACGCCTCTGCTCATCCATGCGTTATAGTAAGTCCATATTTTTATTAGTAAAATTTCAGTAAGATAAATGTGATGAAAGTTATAATTCTTCAGTAATGCTTATCCGTCTTTAGATGAATTTAAATTTGTACTATAAGTCCAAAAATTACTATCTTAGGATTGAAAAATAGGGAAATAAGGCTGTGAGGCTGTGGAAAACAGCTCTACTCTTTAGCTATTTGTATACCGAGCGACTGTCATCAATCGGAATAAGCAAAGCCTCCAATTTTTTCAAAAGATATAAACATAATTGAAAAATAAAAACAATTAACATACCTCTACTTTTTCGCTACAATGTAAGCCTTATAATATGTTTGTCATATTTGCGTAGACACTCTAAGGTCAAATTTATTAGCACGCAGGAAAACGAAAAAAAATCGCATTGTTGTTTTTTCCTAACAGAAATTTGAAGGCGCATCATCACAATGTGTCATTAGGTCACTGAACAGAAGTAGTGAGGTTAAGAAGGTTCTTTTTGTCGGAAAATCGAACACATAGTTTTTTTTTTCTAAATAACTTTTTTTTCGTAAGTTTTGTTTTTTGTCGTTCAAGAGTTCATTTTACTTGTAGATCCACTGGTTGGATACCACCTACACCGAAACTCATACCTGACCATATGTCACATCGGCACTTGCGGTGCTCATGACATTGTTTATGTAAGTTGCCAATAAACTAAGCATCTGCAATACAGTTATGTTTTACACCGTCGCGCCGGGAAAAATATATCAGCAAACTAAGCCTCACTGTCAGCCTCAGTGGCCCAGTGGCGCGACACTTCGGCGATCGCTCTCCGAAGTTAAGCAACGCTGGGTCCGGTCTGGTCTTGGATGGGTGACCATTCGACCGTTGAGAGAGGCTGGCCGTGGTTCGGATTCCATGTTAAGCTGTATGTCCCCATCCTTACTTACTAGGTGGTAGGGTTTATCCCGCCCGGGTTGGTACCATCGCATTGGATGAACGATGGTCGAAGCGGCAATGAAAATTGTCCGTGTTTTCCATCCAGTTCAATGTAGCCGTGCAATATAAGGAAGGTCCTGGCATGGCACGTAGTTCCTATGTGGTGTGTTGGGCTAATACCATGACAGAACGTGTGGTATTAGCCATCCATGTCCAGTCACATAAAAAAAAAAAAACTCAAATTATGTTTCTGATTCGTTGCTTGACGAAAATATTCCTTACTCTATCTTTTGTGACGTTAAAAACCATAGAAGTAACGCTATAGGTCTGTGATAAAAACACTTTTATGGAACTAGCCATTTTTAGATCCATGAAAAAGTGGTATACTGTGGCCTACTTTTTATAATTCGTTCAAAAAAAAATACCCTTATGGTATGGCTCTGGTATCTGTCGGTTCTTTATGAATTAATTTATTTATTTATATTAGACGGATGCTAAAATAGTATTTTAACAACAATAAATACTTTATACAGTATATACTTAAATGAAGTAAATTCTTTTTTTTTATGTGACTGGACATGGATGGCTAAATACCACACTTTCTGTCATGATATTAGCCCAACACACCACATGGGAACTGGGTGCCATGCCAGGACCTTCCTTATATTGCACGGCTACATTGAACTGGACGGAAAACACGGACAATTTTCATTGCCGCTTCGACCATCGTTCATCCAATGCGATGGTACCAACCCGGGCGGGATTAACCCTATCACCTAGTATGTAAGGAAGGGGACCTACAGTTTAACGTGGAATCCGAACCACGGCCAGCCTCTCTCAACGGTCGAATGGTCACCCATCCAAGACCAGACCGGACCCAGCGTTGCTTAACTTCGGAGAGCGATCGCCGAAGTGTGTGTTTTTTTTGTTTCATCATAAACGAGCTAGCGTTTGCCCATAGTCTATGTTCATGTGCTCAGAATAAGTAAAATGCACCATGCCCAACCGTGGCTTATTGGAAATTTCTAAAGTTTATTTGCTCTATAAACTTAAAATATATATGCTTGAGATTTTTTCTGGCCTTTAAATATACGAAACTCTTTTCGGATCATATCAATTTAGCTATTAATGTTGCGTCCTAAATGCAATTTTAAGTAAAATAAATCTACCATGTAGTCTAATCCACTTGCAAAGGGCACACATTCACCTAACTACATTATTCAAATGCGAATACTTTATTTATGAGGTCGAGGCCGAGAATCTCTCTGCTGAGTTTTTTCCCACAATAAAAAAACCCGGGGTCATTCAAACATGGTGTGAAGGAACACCTGGCATGACGGCATGGTTTTGGCATCCCCTGTGAAAGTTTACTAGACACTACACCGAGGATCTGCCGGAGATTAGTGTCAATGAGATAAAAATGCACTTAAAAAACACAAGACTCCCAGTGAGGACGGGATAATAGACTAGGAGGTCGCAACAAAAATGGTAACGATAACGTAAATGGCTGAAACTGGGTTCGTGGTATAAAGACCACCCCTTTGAATCTAAATGTGTCAGTCTGCCTGTTCCAAGTGGTTGCGTTACGTAGATAAGGCGACTGAAAAAGTAGTTGCGGTGACAAAAAATGTATATGATAAGGTAAATGGATGCAAATGACGAAGCATGAAAGTATCAGTACACACTTACTTAGCAATACAAAAACTGAACAAATCTTTGGTTGCATTTCTTAGTTATAGGCGATTTAGGTTACAGATATAACTTTAGGTATATTTAAGTATTTAATAAAAAAACCGACTGGTTATTGTTGTTTAATTAATAGGTATCAATGTTTCCAGACAATCAGTATATTTATCAGCAGGTACATACCAACATCTATTTTATATAGCCAATCTAGACAACGCAACCACTTGGCGCAGGCAGACCGACATATTTAGCATCAGAGGGTTGGTCTCCAACACGAGAACCCAGATTCAGCCATTTACCTTATCGTGACCAAAAATGGCGTGACCTCCCGGAATATAATGACGGAGCTGCTAAAGGCTGGCGGAAGACCCATCTTGAAGGAACTGCAGGGAATGCAGTTCTCGAAAGTAGTGTCGTTCCGGCTGCATGACGAAATAGTGTCGTTGTCCTGTTTCACAAGAAGGGGAATAAGGCGAAGTTGCAGAATGATCGACCTAGCTCATTTATTAGCCAAGTGTATAAGATCGACCTATTTCACTGCTTGGCGTCCTCCCGGTTATGACGTTGGTTAACGAAGGTTGAAAGTTGCCCAGCGAGCAACGCTGAAAATATCGCTACGGAATTTGGTGAGTAATGACCTAACCTAACCTAACCTAACCTAACCTAGCTGATTTATTAGCCAAGTGTATAAGATCGACCTATTTCACTACTTAGCGTCCTCCCGGTTATGACGTTGGTTAACGAAGGTTGAAAGTTGCCCAGCGAGCAATGCTGTAAATATCACTACGGAATTTGGTGAGTAATGACCTAACCTAACCTAACCTAACCTAACCTAGCTCATTTATTAGCCAAGTGTATAAGATCGACCTATTTCACTACTTAGCGTCCTCCCGGTTATGACGTTGGTTAACGAAGGTTGAAAGTTGCCCAGCGAGCAATGCTGTAAATATCACTACGGAATTTGGTGAGTAATGACCTAACCTAACCTAACCTAACCTAACCTAGCTCATTTATTAGCCAAGTGTATAAGATCGACCTATTTCACTACTTAGCGTCCTCCCGGTTATGACGTTGGTTAACGAAGGTTGAAAGTTGCCCAGCGAGCAATGCTGAAAATATCGCTACGGAATTTGGTGAGTAACGAGGCAATCCACCGACGTACCAAAGTAATCGACATGAGTGGCTAAACTCAAGTGGCAATGGACTGATGACATCAGCCGAAGAGATGACGACCGTTGGAGTAACCGTGTCCTACACTGGCGGCCGTGGACAGGAAAACGGAGTGTGGGAAGACCACCTGCCAGGTGGGACGACGACATCAAGTGCGTCGACGGAAAGCAGTGGTTCCGTACCGCGGAGGGCCGGGAGAACTGGAGGAAAATTGGCTGACTGTGAAAGTTCGAAAGCCTATGGGCGTCGTCGGGCACCTTTTCCAGAGCGCCTTATGTCGAACTACATAAAAAACTATATAAAAAGCATTCATTTGAGTTTCAGAGACATCTACATTTTAAGCATTGTAATCAGATTTGGAAAATAATCTGAAAAAGTATTGGTCGTGACATTCGTCGGAAGCAGGACGTGAACCTGCGACTTTTGGATTACATGTCCACTGCTCTAAACCAACTGAGCTATCCCGACAATTACGTCAGCCAACGAAATTATATTATTTTCAAAATCTGATTACAATGCTTAAAATGTAGATGTCGCTGAAACTCAAATTAATGAGATAACGGTAATGTCGTATCCACTAAATACATAAAATTATCTATATAAAAAGCATTTCACAACATTAAAATTTTTAAATATATTTTCCTATGAAAACATTCACAACATAACTGTATAATCGACGACTATTATTTATGGTCTTTATTTCAAAACGCAAAATATCAAATTAGAATATTTTTTATTTCAAAAACTTGATATATTTATGTGGTATGTATATTTTCAGTACGTGAATTTTCAATTGATTTTCAAATAATTTTTTTATTTTTATGATGTCAAAATTAATTTATTTAATTTTTTTGTTTGATAACTATATTTACGCACACTTATTAAAATATATATCATCATACATTATTTTAAATAATCGACTTTATAGGACTATTTAACATATTTAAAGTTACTATAAACATGTCATTAGCATATGATCAATATCTTTCCATATTATTGTTTTGATAAATCATAAAAAATACAAAAAATGCATTCCAAAAGTATAAATATTTAATAATTGTTACTGTTGTTAATTGTAAACAATGAATAATCGTTCATAACAATTATATCTAAAAACAATTAAGAGAACCTTACCTTTATCTGTAGAAAGAAATTTTACGCACAAAACAAAACTTTATGTTATGGATAAAAATATTTTAAACTTTAAATAATAAGTTATTAAATTTTGTTTAAAAGATTATTGTAAATTAAAATACTGTTCGTAAATTAAGTCATAAATTCATTTACGAACACTATTTTGACAAGAACTTAGACGGCCGCTCCTCTGCGGCACATACAATTATTTCACTGCCAATGTTACCGTCACCAAACTTTTATGTTTTCGTATAACGAGCAAAAAACTTCGCAACTCGTGTACACGAGGTTCAGTGGTGTCAGCCAATAAAAGAAAAACATGCAAAGTTTATTGTAAGGCTTATTCATCGAATTTGGTTAGTTTGTTTTCGAAAATTGGAGAAAGGAGCTCTCTTAGTAAACGCGCTACATGCATGGAGATGAAGAAGTTATTTCTTTACCTCCATGGCTAGATGGCATATATCCTTACTTTTTACTCGACTAGGGAGGGTTCTGTGGGTACCCCGAATGTTTTTTTTTTTTTTATGTGACTGGACATGGATGGCTAATACCACAAGTTCTGTCATGGTATTAGCCCAAGACACCACATGGGAACTAGGTGCCATGCCAGGACCTTCCTTATATTGCACGGCTACATTGAACTGGATGGAAAACACGAACAATTTTCATTGCCGCTTCGACCATCGTTCATCCAATGCGATGGTACCAACCCGGGCGGGATAAACCCTACCACCTAGTAAGTAAGGAAGGGGACCTACAGCTTAACGTGGAATCCGAACCACGGCCAGCCTCTCTCAACGGTCGAATGGTCACCCATCCAAGACCAGACCGGACCCAGCGTTGCTTAACTTCGGAGAGCGATCGCCGAAGTGTCGCGCCACTGGGCCACTGAGGCGCTTATGTATGTTTGTTATGTCCACTCTAGGGCCTAAACGAATGTCTATGAATTATGCACCTAAGCATTATAGAAAACCATAGAAGTAACATAGGATATAGGATAGTAGTCTATAGTAATTGCGAATTTTTGACAATCTGACAGTCAATAAGTCGTTCCATACAAAATTATGCGTAACGAAGATGGGGATGTGATAAATTTCGCTTAAGGTGGCCCAACCCGGCGGGACTTGACGAATTCGAATGTGAATAATTTAGAATCCTGTATTTTCGAATGTGATTCATTCAGATCATGATGCCATTTTATTAAAAATTAAAAATTAAAAAAAAATTAATGTACAACTATATAAATTATATTTATACTAATAATTATACCTATAATAATAAAATATTGTTTAAGGAAAAATTAAAAATAATTAACTGGGGAGAACTTAATTTTATTAACAGTCATTATACAGACAAATTTACTAATTTCTATGAAATACTTAAAGCCACTGTAAATAAAATGTTCCCAATGAAAAGAAAAAAAAAACTTGTAAAAGTGACACTACTTTCATTACAAAAGGCCTCACGACTTCATTTAAGAGGAAACGTGAATTATTACTAGATTTAAGAAAAAATGCCACAAACGAGAAGATTCTCTTTTTCAAAAAGTATAGGCGAATACTTAAAAATACATTAACCACAGCAAAAATTGTTACTGATGAAAGAAATATATTAGAATCAAAAAATAAAATCAAAACAGCATGGAAAATAGTTTAAAAACGAACCAATAAAAATAATGTTATAAAAAAGACAAATATCACATTACTAAATAAAAATACCGAGTTGACTAATTCTAGAGATGTCGCTAATTACTTCAATGATTTTTATGTAAATGTTGGTCAGCCTGTAATCCCCATTTCTGACACCTACCTAATATATAGCAAGTTTAGCTACATAAACACAGACCATCAAATCTTTTTATCTTAGGTATTTCACAGTCAAAGAAGTATATAATGCAATCAAAAGATTAAAAAATAAATGAAAATGTTTATTATTGATAATGCTTACAATTACAATTAGATAAAGCTTATACTTACTTAATTTCTAAATTGTATTCTATACTTTTTTTTATATTAATTTCAAATATTTCAATGTAGGTATATGCTCTTTTTTTAGGAACTCTACTTAATAAGGGATTACTCGTGTATCATTGTGTACAAATAATATTTTTTAAATTATATTATGCCCGTGCAAAGCCGGGACGGGCTGTTAGTAGATTATAAATTAAGCTATGTCTGATGACTAATCTTTTTAAGATGTTCTTACTTTATCAATGCGTAATCCACCTCCAAAGTTATTGTATAAAACGCGCGCAAAATTCGAACTTTCGGACGGTCATCAGATATATAGTTCGATCAAATAAAGCAATTTTGAGCAACATTTTGGATCTCTGACAAGAAATATGGGCGTGATCTTCTTTCCCCGTTTCTATGGGGAGTTGAGCGGGATGGCCCACCTTAACGTCACTAGGTGACAGTGTGAAGTTAAAGGGTCAAATGAGATATCCAAACTCTAGGTGTAAAAATTATCAATCGTGTTCGAAACAATGATGTTCTGACTAGAATCGAGAAAGGAGTGCGAAGACACATGATAGGAATGCATGACGGATGGAGCAGAAGTGAGCGAGTGTCGTGCCCTGCTGCACTGCTGGACATACGCCTCTCCAATTTTTTTCCAGGCCTCCCGGCCTTCAGCGGTACGGATCCATTGCTTTACGCCGAAGCACTTGATGTCGTCGTCCCATCTGGCGGGTGGTTTTCCCACACTCCGTTTTCCTGTCCACGGCCGCCAGTGGGCCGTACCACGTACCACGACCAAAACGATGTAATTCTCCAAAAAGGTCTATTACGTAGCGCCCGTAATCGTAGAGCATGTATGAAAATATGTATGTCTGTAGGTGAAGAGAAAAATTAGTGCTGTGATCGTACCATATGGCGCTCTATCATCTTTGCCTACCCCTCCGGGAAAGCGGCGTGAAGGTATGTATGTATGTTCGAAACCATCGATAATTCATTTTAATGCTTTGAATTTTATGAAATTTCAATTCTTAAAATAATAATTAAAATATATATTGTATTGTGTTGATATAAACCCAACACACCTTATGGGAATCTTAGATGAAAAAGGAATTCTCATTTTTCGTTTTCAAAAATTAATTTTTCTTTTTCATCTAAGATGGGAATTAGATACCACACTAGGACCGTTATTTCATTGCACAGGTACATTGAACTGGATGAAAAACACGGAAAACATGAATTACCGCTTCGACCATCGTTCATTCATTGCGATGGTATCTAACAACCTGGGCGGGATTCGCCTAGTTAGTAAGGAAGAGGGGGGACCTGCAACCACGAACGACGAATCCCTTAGTCGGCTTTTAGACATGTACGGGAAGAAATGCAGTGGTGCTATTTTTTTTAACGTGTTGGAACCCACACAGCACATAATAGGCTAACATAATTCGATCCAATCGGAGGTTAAATAATAAGTTCTACGGCAGAAAAAGTAGTCATCTGTTATCTGACAATAATGTGTCAAAAATTTGAGATTTCAAAAATGTTTGTCTTTTCTTTTTTTTTTCAATTAGGTGCATTGAGCCATTACTCTTAAGAATTCATGTTTTTTTTTTCAAAAATTTATTGATTTATATTTTCCCGCTAGAATAATGAAGTATGTGCAGCGCCATTTAGTAGTGGATCATAACATTTTTGTGTTTTTACCAATTCATTAGGTACGCACGAAATGTCTGTTTTTATATTTTTTATAGGATTAAGTGTTTTTTACTTTTTTTTTTTGTTTTGATTTTTCCTGCTGTCTGTGAATACCTTGAAAACATCGTCAAACTGTAGTTATATCTGCAAACATTATAAGGCGACTAGGCGGTGGCGGAAGACCAGCGGAAAAATATAACCCTAAAACTGTATTAAACCTTAGGGCGGTCCCACCTGGGACAAATCCAATAAGGTCGCTCCGAGCTACAGAGACGGAAACCGCCGAACGATTCTCGTATTCGAGAGTAGAACCGCTTACTGCATCTGGAATCGGAGCCCAATATCGATGTCTAATTTTTGTAAATGTTTAGCCAAAATTTTTTGTTTTTATTCTTTACCTTATCTGTTCTACCAAAATGATCTTATTCTTTACCTTATCTGTTCTACCATTTAGATCCAAGTAAGTATTTCATTACTCTGGACGAAAAACAGTAAAGTATTTTTACTGGTTCGTATCCGCGTATCCCTTTTTGACGTAACTCATTGTAGTTTGACTACCAAAAAAGTTGAAATAAATTAATAAAAATCTAATAAAATATTGTTTTAATTTAATAATAGTTTTATCTATGCCCAGAACACACACAGCATGAAAGTAATTGTAATGATTGATATTTCGTATGTGTATACTCTATTACAGTTAAGCTTACTGTCTATAGTTCCCTTTTTGTGTTTTTATACAAAATATTTTTGTACCGGACAGCAAACATTATAATTTGAAATTAAATAAAATCAGTTAATTTTAAATCATTTAACATTGGGAATTGGAAAATTGGGACAAGGTAAATACAACAACAACCAGGAATATTTTTCATAATTTATATATTTTCGCTTAACATAGATCGTAATTATAAAATACTTGTTTTTTTATGAAACGTGTATCCACTATACAATTATTAGTATACTTTTCACAATAGAAGTAATAAGTAATACAATTTCCCAATGTAAAATGAATAAATCTATAATTATATAATAATAAAACAATCTATAATTGAAAAATCCAATTATAGAGAACCATACTAAATAACAATATAACTGCATAAATGCAGTCCGATCACGAGATTTGATTTCTTCCAATCAACTCAATACACATTGGTCAATGAATACATCTATATAATACAAAATACTCATATGTAATCCTCTAAGACTTCCCGTAGTGTTGCGTTTTCCAATATGATTCCTCGTTTCCATTGATGTCATGTGTTAAAACACAATCAAATGATGTAAAATAAACTCGCAGACATAAACTGACCTCAAATCACAAACTATGTAACGGTCTATGTTATGTAATTTTAACATTAATCTTTTTTTCCATATCCTTTAACCCTTGGTGTTTTAGGCACACGTAATAAGTAACGAACCCTTTGCTGTGTTTTTTTATGCAACCTGACATGGATGACTATTACCACACAACTTCCGTTATGATATTAGCCCAAAACACCACATTCCCCGAGGAATTCGGTTCCACGCCGGAACCTTCCCTTTACAAGAACGGCTACATTGAACTAGATGGAAAAGCTATTTGATATAAAGCCTGACACGGCGGTAGATTTTCACGATGTTTTTCTTTCATCGTAAAGCATTCGTGTTACACATGTCACCTATTACACTCTTAGCCTTAGATGAAAAAGGAACTCTTAGCGAGAAAGACATTGGTGCAGCCAATTCAAACGATTCAACGAACGATGTGTTTATTAATCAAATATCAATTATTTTTATCGATGGTGTTCTCATGTCAGTAATAATCGAAGATTTCCCCATATTTCATTTAAAGACATATTATTGACATTTCATTCTCTCTATTTTACTACACATTTCCGATTTATCAGAACGGCTATACAATCTCCCTTTCGACATTCGGTCGCGAGAGTTCATACCATTTTTTAGGAATTCCTTCCTATAGAAATCAGTGAAGAGATAAAAGAACATGAAAAGGGTAAACATGAAGAAATAATAGAGGCTCTTTTGGATAGGACAGTCGGAGACAGAGACTTGCGCGTACAACACGGTGGCGGCAGTGGCGAATTGTATCTGGAATTTTAAAATTTGGTTATGAAGTAACCTTTCGTGTATTTCTGACAATAATACTCTTACTAACCTATGCTTACAACTCTGCCTATTACAACTCTACTGACTTCTGTCTTTATTTTATTCTGTACGCGTGAAGATAAATTATTCCTTGATTTGGACATTTTTTTTTCAGATGGATTAGCAGCAGGATTGAATATAAATGAATTCTGGGACAACCGACAGATTTTTTTCAGACTTTTTTGCAGGCGGAACTCAGGCTTGTTATGCATACGTGCATACATAGGGTGGTACGCAAGTCATAATTGTTATTATGGGTGTCGACGGCAAGTAACTAACATAATCAGCTACACGTAAACAAAGATAAAGGATATACTTCCGTTTGAAAGAAAAGATGAACGGAAGAATACTCAGAATTTTGGGAAAACGATATAAGAACGACCATACATTTCAATATAATTGAGAACACTTATTAATAGTGTACAAACCAAAGCAAACCTTTAGGAAGGTTATATTTTAAAATCATTCATTTTAACGTTTCCACAAAAGTGTATCATTAGAACTTTATTCGCGTTTACTAGGCAACATTAGTTTCCGACTTTCACGTACTTATTATATTATTTCCTAATGCTGCGTAGGACGTTACTTGAGTCAACTGATTCGTTGGTTAAAATTCATTTGACCTTGAATTGACCAACCAAATCATCAAGAATAATAATGAAGGGGATTAAGAACGTGTCTGAAACAAACTTTTATTGAATGGGCTGGATATATTCGGAACATTAACGTTAAAATATATCGAGAATTATATGTGCATACTAACCAACTGAATCCTGGTAAGGTATTTCTTCCACCAAATATACTTGGCATACTCCGGGCCCAATGCAGCCAAGCCATAGTAGCTGTACATGACGACATGGACGGTAGAGTTGAGGAATGCCTGGAACATGATGTGGTCTGTGGGGCCGTATTTGAGTACTACCCACGTGCCGGCCATCATGGTGCAGTGATGGTAGACGTGGAGGAAGGTGACCTGCGCGTCTTTCTTGCGGAGCACAAAGAACACCGTGTCCAGGAACTCGGTCACCTTCGCCACGAAGTACCACCATGTGCAGTCGGCAACCTGAAACATTTGTATTTGCCCATTTTTTAGGATTTCATGTAAATTTGTAGAACGTAAAACGTTATATTTACTTGATAATACACCTGATTTCATTCTCATATGTGACGATAGCACGTGAACAAACATATATTATAAGACCTTCTTAAAATTATTTGAAGCCCATCTAATTAGGAAATCTGACACATACTATAGTACATAATATTAATAGTGTATCAATCACTGGCAAATCTTCGGTCTGACCATAGAAATAGGCGCATGCTAGGTCTATGGGTCTGGCAGTAAAATGAGATGAAATTTAGTTGTGTTGCTGGGAAAAGGTTTTTTGTTTTCTTAGAAACTGATTTATCAAATCAGTATAAATCAAATTATATTCTATTGAAGCTCTGTAAATCATATTTCTATACTGACAATGATTAATTTGTTTGATTAATTGATTTAGTTATTAATTAAAAAATGTTAATAAAAGTTAGCTTACCATACTGCATTATGTAATATTAAGTGCTTACCAATAGCTATATGTATGTAGTAATAGTGAGTTTTTAATTCAAATTTTAGCCTCTAGCCATGAAAAAGATTTTGACGACTCTAAGTCTGACTCTTATGTGTCCCAAATGATGAATAATTTATAATAAAATGATATACAGCACAATACTAATTTAAATAGTTATTTTAACTGAAATACACGTTAAAATTTCGAATAAAGAAGAAGGAAGTATATCGATTATCAGCAGATTATTAATAGTCGCTCGTTTAGAAATATTAAATTTTCGGAAGTAAGTCCTTCAAATTGGACCATTTAAAGAATACAACATCTACACATGTTTACGTGGAAAGTCGACGACTTAAACCAATTAATAAAACTACTGGTACTCTTAATAAATAATAAAATATAACATACTGTTTAAATAAAATATCCTCTCATACATAATACAAATGTCAAATATAACATACCGCCAATTGTGTGTCGTATCTGTTCATGAGGCACTCTGAATGTACCAGTCCATTTCGCATCACTACCAACAAGCACTGAAAAAAATATTATAAAATAATTAAAAAATAACGAAATTTAATTGAACTTTACTTTTAAATGAAATTGTAATGAACGATTTATATTATTCTATGCAAGAACTATGGCAACTCGAGGTATTTTTTTTTTAAACATTGGCGATATCCTGCTTGGATACATGTTTTATTTATTCCAACTAAATAATGATTAACATTATGCCTTTGTTATGTAACTAGACATGGATGGCTAATAGCACACCCTCCGCCACAATGTCAGCTAAACACACTCCAGAAGGATTTAGGTGCCATGCCTGGACCTTCCCTTTATGAGCACGGCTACAACTGGATGAAACAAACGGAGATTTTTTCGTTACCATTTCGTTATTATTTTCATACAATGCGATGGTACCAACCCAATCCTTAATCCTACCACCTAGCAGGGGTAGGGATCGGTTTAATCTACAGATATATGACTGACTGAGTGTGCATTTTCATCTACCAGACATTTATTTGTATACTCGACCGAAACAGGGCAACTTTTTTATGATCCTAGTGTAAGGCTCTACTCAAGCTAGGAGCCCACCGATCCTCTAGATTGTTTATCGATAGGGCCGGTAAACAGTGAAATGAGCTCCCTTCCGAGGTATTTCCCCCAAATTACGACCTGGGGTCCTTCAAACCTGGTGTGAAGATGCACGTGGCCGGCGGGCTTGGTTTTCGCAGACCCCCTGAATGTTCGAAAAACCATGGGCGTCGTCGGACACCTTAATAGGTCCTGGCCTATGCCATATGCCGCGCTTAGCATAAAACAAAAAAAAAATAGTGCGTCTACCAATTCTGCCAACGTGATCTGCGCAGCTTCTAACATCAATTCATATGCCACTCGTGCTTCCTACTAAACATGTTTTTGACCTAATAAGTAACCCGAAAACATGTTTTTCTTTACTATTCAAAACAAGCGCATAACGCACAATATCAATAGAAACAAATTGATATTTGTAAATAATTGAATTATTAAGTGTTATGTGAAATCATGAATTGATATTAATTATTTTATTAACTTTATGTTTTACAGAAAATGCTAATATAAATTTACTGTCATTGGATGGATGGATGTTGTCGAAAATAATTAAGCAATCAAAAGGTTTTCTGTTGTCACAAAAAATCGAATTAGGCATCAGATCCTCGTGCGTGTCCTAGTTTGTTCTAGTAACATAATAATTAGATGGATTCATGTAGTTTTTTTCTCACTAACGCGTGTTACTATTTTCTATACACTAAAAATTTTACTAATGAATCTTATACAAAAACCTTTGTACTTATAAATAATTAGTGGGCACCTTATTTTACTATTTATATAATTAAGTACAACGCATGAATTATTATTATTGTGTTAAGCTATGTAGTTAGTTGGCTAATTTCAAATATCTTTTGAGATTGATACTTTTGAGATTACCGCAGTCGTTAGACATGTTTGAAAAATATTACGGCTTTTGCAGGATGAAGAGACATTCTCCGACGTTTCGAGCTCTGTGGCGAGTTCGAGCAGAGTGGCGGATGCCTCCTTGACAACGGACTGAATGATTAGCTCAAAACGTCGGAGAATCTCTCTTCCTGCCGCGTGAAAAGCCGTAACATTTTTCAAAAATCCTTTGACAATGGTTATACAGAATGCAAAACCATAACAAATCTTCTATTACGAATTAATTATTAGTATTATCTTTGCTAGTAAGAGACTTCAGTTAAGGTATTTTTGATCGTCATTGAAATCGTTATGATTTTCAGATCGTTAGGATGTTTTTGTTATTGCACGAATTTGTGTTTATGTAAAATACATTAACAACAAGGTGGGTACACACATATTACAAAGTAGCTACATATTTCTTTTATATTATTATAGTATACCTGTTGTGTGCCATAAAATATCACGAACTGAAGACGTCCGATCGAACTAACAAACAATATATTTTACTGCCGTAAAAACGCGTATCATCGAGTCCTGCAACACATTTCCTGAAATCAACCGCTCGACTTGTATTGTTCACTGTTTACAACCTTCAGGTGCATACATTTTTACATCAAACATTTCCTTGAGTTGTTGTTTCGTTTTCAAAAAGAATCTGTGCAATATATCTACCAGTCCGTTACGTTTTTATAGTCGTATTCAGAGTGAACTGTCAAATTTTAGTACGCAGACTAGCACTGGACTAACCATACAAAATGCTATTTAGTTCGGCGATAATCGGTGTATTATAGGTAGTCCGCCAACTCTGATTGCTACTGTTAGGGCTTAGGAATGAAAGTATACATACTAGTGGCGCGGGGACTAGACTAGAGGCCTGGGTTCAGATCCTCGCCCGTTCATGCACTACTTTCTTTCTCATTCTGAGTTATATAAGTGCATTTTGGTTACGAATGTGAGCTGGTCCATAGTTCGGAATCCATGTGAAACTGTAGGTCCCTTTCCCCTACTAGGTGGTAGGGTTTAAGCCTGCCCGGGTATCATAACGGTAGTTTTGTGGTATGGCAGGTTGCATAAAAAAACGACAGCACTTTCAGTACAATCTGTCAAATGCATACAATATTTCAAAATCAAGTCTAAAGTCAAAATCGTTTTCAGATGAGCAAAAGTTATGTTTTTGGTCTGTAAACCCCACTTTGTAACGTAAATTAATATATGTTTCACGCTTATTCACTAGATAAATATGTTATCTAATACTACAAAAAAGAAAAGTGACTGCCAAGCAATTACCTAAATTAGAGGTGGTAGGGAACAGAAAGAATGTTTTTTAAAACTATATAAGGTATTGGCCACAGGCCTCATAAAATATTTAAAATACATATTTATAAGTTAGCCGTTAAGAAAATTCTATTTTATATAGATTTTTTTAAATTTTAATTATGATTATTGTATTTTGTTAATTTCATTTTGCTAAAATAAAATTTGCCAATTAATGTTTGTTTGAATATGTAGGTTGGCCCAAGCGTGTAACTAGAGTTTCTTAGATCTATGTAAAATAATACAAGTTTCTTATTCTTATGCAGATCATTCTTTCGATGCACCTTCAAATGTTTTATTTGTCTCAAATATAAAAATAACACTACCTACATATGATTTTGTCAATTAACTTTGATGAAATGTGTTTGAACTGCGTTCATTTTTATTTTAGGCAAGTTTAAAATTAAGAGGTGCTTAATATTGCCTCCAATATCACCCCTGCTGTCGCGTGTGAATTTAAAAGAGCATTTATACATAATTTATATTAATTTTTAAAATGACCTCAAGATGATATTTATTTCCATTAAGTACAGATATACATATAATATTGTTTAATATGTGTTTAATATTGTTTTATTCAACCTAACATGAAAAAAACTGATAAAACATAAAAAGCAGTATTGATAAATAAAACTCTACAATCGGTACATAATCACGAACCGATCGTGATTTGAATAAAATTCCAACCTCATTAAGTGTAATACAACATTTATCAGATCTGAATTAATTCGCCACCTCTGAAATATTTAAACCACTCTGGCGCGTCGAACGACTATAGCGCGTCGTAAATGATCTTGCCGGAGCTAGCGACATCGTGAGAATGAAAGCTATTGGATGATTCCTGACTAGCCGTGGCCCGCCCTATTTTTTCAGAACACCAATAACAGATTTTACGCTGGACTCAGTTGGAGCCTTAAACATAAATCTCCCTCTGTAAAACTAATTTTTACCTTTCCTGCTAAGAAGACGGAGAACAAGACTTGGACAGCGTTATAGAGCACGAGTGTCCACTTGAGCTGGTAGGGCGATCTTTTCTCCATGTAGGCGGGCCCCACGCGCAGCACGAACAGTAGGTACACTGCCAGGATCATGGCCATTGGACCAGGGGAAGACATCATGGGCCATGTGTCTACCCACTCGACTGGAAAAAAACGATTTGACGGTATTACATTAAATGAAAACTAAACATATTAATGTTTAAGGTGGCGCAACCCGGCGGGCCTAACTCTGGGACCTTCTCTGTTTCAAAGAATAAGACAGGCTCCGTGATGAGGAAGATGCAACCTGTCCACAAAAAAGACAATGTGCATAGTGTATGATTTGGTAAGATTTACGAAAATTTTAATTTCAAAACGACTTATAGCTAAAAGTAAACAACGACCGCTGTAGTAAAAAATCTAACAAAAACCAAATATATAATAAATCTTGATTAAATAAGCTATGTCTGATGACTAATCTTTTTAAGATGTTCTTACTTTATCATTGCGTAATCCCAAAGTTATTGTATAAAACGCGCGAAAAATTCGAACTTTCGGACGCTATAACTTGGAAACCAAACACAATTTTACAATGCCAATGGTCATCAGACATCTAGTTCGATCAAATAAAGCTATTTTGAGCAAAATTTTGGATCTGTGACAAGACATATGGGCGTGATCTTCTTTTCCCTTTTGTATGGGGAGATAAGCGGGATGGGCCACCTTAAATGAGCAAAATCTTAGATTCTTGGTAATTCAGCTAAAATTGATAATAATTTATTCATGGTTTTGTGATTTGTCTTTGATGCAATGGCAGTATTGTACAGCCAATACGTTAAAAACTTAGGATCATGAATCGATGAGTCTTACATGCTCTCATTGAATAAATACGTTTATGAGGTCAGTCGCATGCATTCACTGAAGTGTTTACAAAATGTTATCATTAACCTTATCCTTACTTTTAAATCTCAAAGTTAGTGAAGATTTACTAAATATATTCGACCGTCTCCTCAATTTTAGCATCCATTAAATCTATGTTTTAAGCAAGTTTGACCATATATATTAATTCTGTAGTCGTCTCTATTGGCTTATGGATGGAATATGCAGAAAAGTTCATGTTCTGTGCCTTCTCTTCAGGCTCAGTGAATGATCCTTTTATTCCTAACTATTTGAGAGAATGCTTCAATTTTATTTCCGCACACGGCATCCCTCTCAGGTTATTCTATTTACTATTAGGTATTTTTGCACTTAACAGCTCTTACTGCGCTTTCAGCTCTTACTGCAATGACTTCTTCACTGTCATGGCGCACTGATATGGAATCTGCTTCCTTTTGAAATTGGTCCTCTATTTCCCGTTCATTGTTCAAAAAGCACCTAAAGTAATTTTACTTAGACCGAAACATCAATGAATTAGACCAATATCATTGTTAAACATATTTTTATCTTAGCAACAAAATTATCTTTACCCGAAAACATATTTATGCCTTGTAATTTTGTGTGAAAATCATATGGTTGAAATTTTCATTATTTTAAGGCTCTTGCATTCATTCAAGTTTACATGCAACATAACATTGATTGCAATTTATAATTTACAGTATTTATACATTTTATTATTAAAAAGCTCGGCATCATTAGTTCGGCCTGCCGCCACGTACCTTCCTCTAATCCAAAGGTTGGTTATAGTGGACCAACCTAGGACACCAAGTCCACCTTTTGTAACCTTTTTTTAATGGTATACAATAAAATTTTACCATTATTTACTGAATTTACCCCTTAGGGAGGGGACAAATCCTATCTGGCCGCTCCGAGCTATAGAGATAAACTTCCGGACGATTCGAGCCTAAAACGGTTTTAAATGTTTATTATTCCATCCAGAAATATTATATACTTACTTTTCCCCTTATTTAGGTCCCAGCTGTCCGTCTTCAACCCCACAAGGGCTGACATCTTGATCAAGCTGTCTGCTTCTGAGGAGCAACATTACAATACCACAATAACTTAAGGCTACGTATGAAGCTAGACAAATTCCCGATTTCCCCCCCTCCGCTCCGCTAGACGCCGAAGCAGCAGTGGCGCCGTAAATCTTAGGACAAAACTGAATTGATAGAGCGACACCTATACGCCGTCGCTGGAACTTCGTGAAAGTTGTATCGATCCCGCGGCAAGTCGTCAATGATCATACAACCAATCACAAGGTTTGAGATCACCCGCCATATTATTCACATTGCTGCTAGAAAACAGCCACCACTTCGTCAGCTCTCTAATTCATGAAAGGATTTACTATTTTCACATTGATCGTCAGTAGCTGGTTGGTGTAGCGCGTGAGACGTCTCATCTACAGTTATCGTTCGGGGGGGTGTCAGTTCGAATCCTGTAGGTTACAATTTTTTTTTTCTGTTTTTTTACTTTTTATTGTTAATGGTGTATAGTATACAATTATAGCGTTGGTTAGACTAAATTGATTTACACATATAAAAAAATATTACATAATAATAGGTTTTGGTAAAAGTTTTTACCTGAGAAACAATTTTAAAAAGTATAAGCGTCATTTGATACAATAAAAAGTAAAATAACAAAAATTAATAATGATAAACGTGAGACGATGGAGAAAGAATTTCCATACAACGAGCGCGCAAAAAATGACGCCACGCGACTTACAACATTATATCGCCGTACATAGCGCCGTAGCGCAGTGATGAAAACGGAGAAATATCAAATTTTTTGTCTCCCAAATTGATAGGTAAACTGATAAAAATAAGAATTATTTTTCAATAAACCTGATAGTCGTTACGTCATTCTTCATTAGTAGTGAGAGCCGAAACAAAGGCCAAATTCCTCCCGCGGCACAAGTGAAGTAAATTTACTTTTTCGTACTAAGCAGGTACCTACGTCGCTTATTCCAAGGAATGTGACATGTAGTGTCGACACTTTTTAGGGTTCCGTACCCAAAGGGTGAAAACGGAACCCTATTACTAAGCCTCTGCTCTCCGTCCGTCCGTCCGTCTGTCACAGGGCTCTATCTCATGAACCGTAATAGGTAGGCAGCTGATATTTTCACAGAGAGTGTATTTATTTTGCCGCTATAACAACAAATAGGTAAATTAAAAAAATATATAAAAAATCAAGGGGGCCCATACAAAAAAACCTGATTTTTGGTGTTGATGGTACGGAACCCTTCGTGTGCGAGTCCGACTCGCACTTGGCCCGTTTTTTTAGTTCAATTTGCTCTCCTGTGGTCGCCTGGTACGCAGTAACCTCTATTTAGCCACTATTTGCCGCGGCAGCGAGTGCCGCGTTCTTTTGTCGTACCTACTGTGCGTTGTTGTAGTTGGTTCTTTACTCGAAAAGGAACATCTTTTGTTCGACGTTGGCGACGTTGTCGTCGTTGTTCGTCGTTGTTGATGTCGAAAACGGAACCCTATTACTGCGTGCAATTGTATTCGGTGCGGTGCGTACCTATGCGCTGCTCGCCGATTGTGCGCGGCGCGTACAATTGCATCGAGGTCGCGTATGCGCGCTCGTCGATTGTATCTCGTTCACTCGCGTCAGTCGCGCGGTCGCACCGCGCCGAAGTGTCTTATAATATTTGGACGCTCGTCCGCTCCGCTGTAGCGCCACAGAGCAGCGCTGTGCAACAATCGAATAATGTAGATTTGTATTCGAATGAATCGAATAACGGGAACAATCGAATAATTCGATTGTTTTTATTCGCAATCGCCTATCGCTAGTCTACGACCAGTGTTTCCAATGATATAACGAAAACAAATTTTCACATGACAGGAAGGTAGATCAGGTCGGGGCGTTTATTTTGAGTGGTCGCATGATGGGTCTACGACCACTGTTTCCCAAGATATAACGAAAACAAATTTAGACATGACAGACAGGTAGATCAGGTCCGGGCGTTTATTTTGAGTGGTCGCATGATGGGTCTACGACCAGTGTTTCCCATGATATACGAAAACAAATTTTGACATAACAGGAAGTTGGATCAGTTCGGGACGTTTACTTTGAGTGGTCGCATCATGGGTCTACGACCAGTGTTTCCCAAGCTATAACGAAAGCAAATTTTGACATGACAGACAGGTAGATCAGGTCCGGGCGTTTATTTTGAGTGGTCGCATGATGGGTCTACGACCAGTGTTTCCCATGATATAACTAAAACAAATTTTGACATGACAGGAAGGCAAATCAGGTCGGGGCGTTTACTGTGAGTGGTCGCATGATGAGTCTAGGACCAGTGTTTCCCATGATGTAACGAAAACAAATTTTGACATGACAGGAAGTTAGATCAGGTCGGGGCGTTTATTTTGAGTGGTCGCATGATGGGTCTACGACCAGTGTTTCCCATGATATAACGAAAACTAATTTTGACATGACAGACAGGTAGATCAAGTTGGGGCGTTTATTTTGAGTGGTCGCATCATGGGTCTACGACCAGTGTTTCCCAAGATATAACGAAAACAAATTTAGACATGACAGGAAGGCAAATCAGGTCGGGGCGTTTACTGTGAGCGGTCCCATGATGGGTCTATGACCAGTGTTTCCCATGATATAACGAAAACTAATTTTGACATGACATACAGGTAGATCAGGTCGGGGCGTTTATTTTGAGTGGTCGCATCATGGGTCTACGACCAGTGTTTCCCAAGATATAACGAAAACAAATTTAGACATGACAGGAAGGCAAATCAGGTCGGGGCGTTTACTGTGAGCGGTCCCATGATGGGTCTATGACCAGTGTTTCCCATGATATAACGAAAACTAATTTTGACATGACATACAGGTAGATCAGGTCGGGGCGTTTATTTTGAGTGGTCGCATGATGGGTCTACGACCAGTGTTTCCCATGATATAACGAAAACTAATTTTGACATGACACACAGGTAGATCAAGTTGGGGCGTTTATTTTGAGTGGTCGCATGATGGGTCTACGACCAGTGTTTCCCATGATATAACGAAAACTAATTTTGACATGACACACAGGTAGATCAAGTTGGGGCGTTTATTTTGAGTGGTCGCATGATGGGTCTACGACCAGTGTTTCCCAAGATATAACGAAAACAAATTTAGACATGACAGGAAGGCAAATCAGGTCGGGGCGTTTACTGTGAGCGGTCCCATGATGGGTCTATGACCAGTGTTTCCCATGATATAACGAAAACAAATTTTGACATGACAGACAGGTAGATCAGGTCGGGGCGTTTATTTTGAGTGGTCGCACGATGGGTCTACGACCAGTGTTTCCCATGATATAACGAAAACTAATTTTGACATGACAGACTGGTAGATCAGGTCGGGGCGTTTATTTTGAGTGGTCGCATGATGGGTCTACGACCAGTGTTTCCCAAGATATAACGAAAACAAATTTAGACATGACAGGAAGGTAGATAAGGTCGGGGCGTTTATTTGGAGTGGTCGCATGATGGGTCTACGACCAGTGTTTCCCATGATATAACGAAAACAAATTTTGACATGACAGACGGGTAGATCAGGTCGGGACGTTTACTTTGAGTGGTCGCATCATGGGTCTACGACCTGTGTTTCCCAAGATATAACGAAAACTAATTTTGACATGACAGACAGGTAGATCAGGTCGGGGCGTTTATTTTGAGTGGTCGCATGATGGGTCTACGACCAGTGTTTCCCATGATATAACGAAAACTAATTTTGACATGACAGACAGGTAGATCAAGTTGGGGCGTTTATTTTGAGTGGTCGCATCATGGGTCTACGACCAGTGTTTCCCAAGATATAACGAAAACAAATTTAGACATGACAGGAAGGCAAATCAGGTCGGGGCGTTTACTGTGAGCGGTCCCATGATGGGTCTATGACCAGTGTTTCCCATGATATAACGAAAACTAATTTTGACATGACAGACAGGTAGATCAGGTCGGGACGTTTACTTTGAGTGGTCGCATCATGGGTCTACGACCAGTGTTTCCCAAGCTATAACGAAAACAAATTTTGACATGACAGGAAGTTAGATCAGGTCGGGGCGTTTATTTTGAGTGGTCGCATGATGGGTCTGCGACCAGTATTTCCCATGATATAACGAAAACAAATTTTGACATGACAGGAAGTTAGATCAGGTCGGGGCGTTTATTTTGAGTGGTCGCATGAAGGGTCTACGACCAGTGTTTCCCATGATATAACGAAAACAAATTTTGACATGACAGGGAAGGTAAATCAGGTCGGAGCGTTTATTTTGAGTGGTCGCATGGTGGGTCTACGACAAATGTTTCCCCAGATATAGCGAAAACATATTTGGTCATGACATGACATGCACAACACATGAAATTTAACTGAACCGTTCCTCCGAGATTAATATTGGAGTTTCTTTTCGTCATAGAATATGTTAATAACCGGCCAAGTGCGAGTCGGACTCGCACACGAAGGGTTCCGTACCATCGTAAAAAAATGTATACAAAAAAATCAGGTTTTTTGTATGGGGACCCCCTTTAATTTTAATTATTTCTAAATCTTACCTATTTGTTGTTATAGCGGCAAAATAAATACATACTCTGTGAAAATTTCAGCTGTCTATCTGTTACGGTTACTGAGATACAGCCCTGTGACAGACGGACAGACGGACAGACGGACGGACGGACGGACGGACGGACGGACGGACGGACGGACGGACGGACGGACGGACGGACGGTCGGACGGACGGACAGCGGAGGCTTAGTAATAGGGTTCCGTTTTCACCCTTTGGGTACGGAACCCTAAAAACTAGCGGTCGAAGCCCGACTTCTACCCACCCGAACTATTTAATGAAATAAATATTATTATTATCACATTTTCTGAAAAAAAAACCGGCCAAGTGGTATTCGGACTCGCACACGAAGGGTTCCGTACCATTGTACAAGTATTAACACAAAAATATCGTTTTTTGTGTTAAAAACCCCCTTTAATTTTTATTATTATTTTATTTTAGCTATTTGTTGTTACAGCGGTAAAATAAATACACACTCCGTGAACATTCCAGCTGCCTACCTAAGGCCCTGTGACAGACGGACGGACGGACGGACAGCGGAGGCTTAGTAATAGGGTTTCGTTTTCACCCTTTGGGTACGGTACCCTAAAAACGAAACAACAAAACAAAACATATTATTTATGTCATTTATTCTTTTCACGGAGTTTTCCTTCTGTTCATATTATTAATTATTCTGTGCCGCCGACAAAAACTACAAAAATCCGCCCGCCGCTATCTGCCAAGGTCATGTGACTTGTCCTGTTGCGAACGCAACGGACGTATTAGGTACTTGTGGACGCACGTTCCATGGGGAGGCGGATATTTGCGGCCGCCCCGATGCTCGTAGTGCCCGCTAGGCTTGAGAAGGAGAATTTAGCTAAAACACGTAATGACAGACGTGGCACAACGGTATTAGTGCCGTATTTTTGCTGCGAAGTTCAGAACCACCGAAAATCTGAGTTCGGTTCCTGGAAACATCACTTTTTTTATATTACAACAAATATTTTATTTTTTTATGATATTTTTATTTATTTATATCTTGCTAACCGAAAGTTACTAACTAGTGTCAAAAGTTTCGGCTTTAGATTTCAATAACATTTGATTGAGAATTTTACAGCGCCATCTATGGAGTTGAGCTAAATGCTCGTAGGTGTTTGGTTCGGAAACGTGTTCCAGCTAGAGTTGCGATTTCGAAACCGCCGCCACGCGCCGCGTCCCGCGCCGATGCGGAGAGGCGTGCACCCGCTTCGAAGCATCGCAGCGGACTGAGGTTACCGAAATGGCGATAGATAGTCGCCAAGAGAACGAAAGGGAAAGGGATACTTTACGGTGCTCAGAATTTTTGTCGTAAGTCCAATATTCATTTTTTTGATGCTTTGAATGAAAAATTGTATCCAAATGCAACAATAATCATTCAAAAATTTGAAAATCATGATGCAAATATAATGTGAGATTACTAGCTCTGTAATTAATACCAATTCTGAGAAATTAAGCATTATGTGAAATAATCGACCTATTTTCGCGATTTTTTTCTATCGGGCCAATGTTATGCTATTGGAACAATAATCATTCAGATTAAGCGGATATAGGTCAAGTTTCATATTACGCAATTTTAGAATGATTAGTTCAATGTTCTCTGAGAAATTAAGACAAAGCTAAGTGCGATTTAGCGTCATACGCCCCGTTAAGTACTGTAAATGGTTACTGTAGTAGTGCTCGCGTTAAGAACTGAGTCGTCGAGATATAAATTAAATGTTAATGAAATTGTGCAACGCCTTGTGTTTTAACGCTAGTTTGTAGCACGCAGGTATGTAGTACCTGCGTGCACGCCGCTAAGCCCAAATAGTGCGAGCAACACAAACTGAGAGTATTTTTTCCCATCGTTCCATAAACTCTTACTTAGCGCAAGTATGGCATAACTCGCACAATTCGTTGCGACCACCTCATGATGTGATAAACACGTGTTATGCATAAAGTCCTGCGTAAGTTGCGCACATCTTACCTAGATGATAATTAATGAATGGATTTTTTTAATCACAGTATCTTCATAGTTTCTGGTTCTACCTACGCTATACAGGTTTCAAAGCTTAAAGGCTTAATATGAAACATCTTAAATAAATAAGTATGCAAAATCAAACTGCTTTTCACTCATTCATTTACGAGAAAAACGACGTTATAGTTTAAAACGTAGGAAACTAGCTACTATGATTTAAAAATAAATTCAAGAAATATATTATTGTGTCGGACCTGTTTTGATGTAGAAAACAGGTTTCTCCTGAGGGCAGGTGTCGCGCACTACATGTTTGTAGGCTTTTAAGTAGCAGGTGGTAAAAAAAAATTGTGCTATAGAACACATTTAAGTGATGCTTAGCGGTAAGCCATGCTTTGTTATTAACAAACTTATGGAAGGGTGGTAAAATAGGCCCCAATAACAATGATATATGGCCCGATGACTCAGTTCTTAACGCGAGCATTATGGTGAAAGAGACTATTTTGATTAGGTTTGATAGGTTGGAATAGATTCTTCATAGACTTCTATTACGAATAGAAATTCGGTTACGATAGCATACATTATTTTATTTACGACATGTTTTGGTCCGATTTCAAGTATGTATTCCTAAAAGAGCAAACATTTTCTATGTGTAATAATCCATGTCCAACCGTAAACCAAATCGATGTCTGATGGGCGAATTAAATATCACATTTAAAAAAATCGATTCGTAACAGTACAGTTCTGGATCTTCCGATATAAAGAAACCTCCTCTTTTGAACATTTCAGTTGCTGCCGAGGTTGCTGCTCATATATCGATTTTGGAAGCAGCTCAAAGAAGGCTCGAAAATAAAACGATATATGAGGCACGAATTTAAGATCCTACAATTGGACATGCGTTACTTTATTATTTTCATTTTTAGGCAATATCAATATCTGTATGTCATATATTTCTTGAACTACACTTCCGGTAGCCTTCAGAACGATGTCAGTACCTATGCATACTCACAATAGACATTTGTAGTTATCTATATAATGGAAAAATACACGTTTCAAGGAATCAACGGTCAAAATACTTCTAGATACAAGACAACAAACCACGTACATTAGTACCGTCTCTTTCTACCACTCAGCAATTTAAGGATGCTGTCTCCCTCATGCGCGCGCGCCTAGCGAACGGCAGGCGATCCTACAGAGCCAATGGGAGAGGACCACGACGGCAGCAATCTTGTTGTTCACCCGTTAGGGGCGAGCGCATCTCGCCGCCACAGACCGCCGACCGCCGCGAGTAACGCCGTCGCCGCTTTCGGGCTGGCTCAATGGAGCACGACCACATCCTCCGTGCTCCTTGGAGTGGGCTCCGCCAACCGCTGAGGAGGCACCGAACCGCTCGAGCTTCGCTGCGCGGGGGGCAGGCGCCATTCGCCGCCCGACCACGTGCTCGGCGCTCCATCACCCCTGAGTCCGAGTGGGGTCCTCCATCGACTCGCCCTGCGGTGCTGTGCGTCCACAGTTGCTCCAGACATCACCACTGGGTACCGTACAGAACCTTGTTTTTTTTTTGCCGGTTTTAATGTCGTCGTTCGTATTAGGGGGCCCAATTAGAAATCTACTCTTTTTCTTTACCTACTTGTATATGTTTGTGTTTATGCCCGTCCTAGAACATTGGTTGTTGTTTCTGTTTGTATATATTTAATCATTCATAATACATAATGCATTAATTTAATTTATCTGGTTTTGATTTGGTTAGACAGAATTAATACCCATCTTGTGACCTATGGTTGAGGACCCGGCCCCGCTCACCGACTGATATCCGCACGGCATTGGCATACGTCACGACTGGCGTCACGCACAGCGTCCCTCTGACATCCTAATCCTGAATACTTTAGTTACTTTGGCACGTTAGTTACCTAGTTTCGAATGTTAGAAATATTTATATAATGAAACGCTAACGCCTAGCCACCTAAATAAAATAAAAAAATAAGAAGGCAAAGCGAAATATGTATTACTCATTCGTGCCTATGAATACGCGCGGAACTCTCACTGTTCAAGTCTTTCCTTTTAATTTTAATGCTGGAAACGGATTAATTCACCGTTCAACACTTCACAACCGTCATTTAGCGGTCATAGGCATACAATTCCGAGTGATTGTTGCCGCCGGCCGGTGACCTGGATATAAAGAGCTAGTCATCGAACACATGCTTAGTAAAACTTTCTATGTACTTGACTTCTTGAGCTTCCATTTATTGGTGTTCATAGTAATGAACGTGCCATGCTCCTATATTCATATAGTGCGAAAACTAATGTTACCAAAAGGGCTCCATGTTACCTTTTGATGTACAGACGCATAAAATACTCTAATTGTGTTTCAGCGACATCTACATGTGAATCATTGTAGTTAATCAGATTTTTAAAATAATCTGAAAAAGTTTATGGTCGTGCCATTCGTCGAAACCAGGATTCGAATAAAGTCGAGAAATTCGTTGGCTGACGCAATTGTCGAGATGAATCAGTTGGTTAGAGCATGTAGATGTAGGCATGTAGTCCAAAACACGCAGGTTCGAATCCTGCTTCCGACGAATGTCACGACTAAAATATTTTCAGATTATTTTCAAAATCTGATTAAAATTCTTCAAATTTAGATGTCACTGAAACTGATATTAATGAGATAACGGTAATTTCGTATCCATTAAAGACATAAAAAATGTCAACTGTAATTGAGGTTGAATATGGAACTCTATAGCAAGAAAAGTTATGCCTCCGTATGACACTTTGTCAGTGCTTTAGTGCCAGAATTAATTAGTCATATTTGGATGCAAAAAAATATTGTGTTTTACGTGTCATTATGGTACTCGAAACTACAAATGTCCGATTTTTTTGTATCTTCCAATCATAATAAACTAGTTTGTTAAATCAAAGAAAAAAAATGGCAAAGTTTCTTGTCGGTTCTTCTTCGCCAGAGATCCAGACTTCGACACAGAATCCGAGTGTGCAATATATTATGGATGAAATAAAGAAACTGAAACTACGTTTTTTGCATCTATAAACCAAGTAATGCTTAAATATTTTGGAAATCATACTTCATCGTCCATCCAAGTTTGTGTATTCAAAGAAAATAAGGGAAGGATACAAATGTCTTAAACCCTTTTTAAAATCGTAAGATAAGTCGACAAGCGCCACATTTTAAAGACGCAGCAGAGTTTGAATTTGAATTTGGAATATTACAATCGATTCGATTCGTAACAGTTTAGTTACTGGATCTTCTGAAATATAAAAAGAAACTGGCTCTTTTGAACGTCTCAGTTGCTGCCGAATGAGGAAAGAATTAAAGGTACAATTTGGAAAAATAAAATCCTAAAAGTGTAGATACATGGGTGACAACGCTTATGACGTCCAAGACCTTGTTTGCTAATTAAAGCTGCGTTGTTAAGGCTGTTCCGACCCATATAAAGTGGTTTGCACACATAACGCAAAAAGTATTGCACTGCCACGAATTAATAATAAAAGTTTAATACTTGCAGCGAGAACAATTTCACAATTTCAGGATTATTGATTTTGTTACAATTTATTTAAATACGATTTTTATTTAACAGCGCCAACTAACGGTGTAAATCTTCTAATCGGCAATTACAACGAAACCATTAAACCTGAAATTGTAAATATGTTTTCGCTGCAACTACTATGGCTATGTTTAATATTTTTGACGAATTCGTGCCTTAAAGTGCAATACATTTTGCGTTCTGTGTAAAAAAACATTGTATGGGTCGGAACATCCTTAAGTAAATAAATTGAAAAATGATAAATTTTTGACGTGATTGGCAGATTTGTAATCGGGTATTTTTTCAAATGCAGGATTGTGTACGCAGCCAAACGACAAAAAAGAAGTTCTCATTGTAATTATTTACTTACCTAACAAAGAAGTGTGTAGGCATAGTGTCATCGCAATGTGACATAATGTTACCAAGCAACGTTGTAGTAAGATAAAAGGAGTCCTTTCCGCGAAAAAAAGAAGACAGACAGCTTTTTCTAGAAGTCGGTTAAAAATGTGTTACAGCGAGCTGTTTGTACGCTTGTTGGTACGCTCGCAATCGCGCTTTGCTTTCAAAGTAAAGATCTTATAATAAAAAGCTAGATTACAGAATGAGCATTCATCAAGGCTGCAACGAACTAGGTGTAAGCCGGGCATATGTATTACTGAGCTAGTATTCCGGGAGGTCACGAAATTTTTGGTCACGATTAGGTAAATGGCTGAATCTGGGTTCACATGTTAGAGACCAACCCTCTGATGCTAAATATGTCGATCTGCCCGTGCCAAGTGGTTGCGTTATCTAGATTGGCTATATAAAATAGATGCTGGTATGTACCGGCTGATGAAAATACTTATTGTCCGGAAACATTGATACCTATTCATTATACAACTTTATACAGTCGGTTTTTTAATTAAATACTTAAATACACCTAAAGTTATATCAGTAACTTAAATCATCTATAACTACGAAATGCAACCAAAGATTTGTTCAGTTTTTGTATTGCTAAGCAAGTATGTACTGATTCTTTAATGCTTCGTCATTTGCATCCATCAACCTTTTCATTTATATTTTTTGTCAACATAACTATTTTTTCAGGCGATTTATCTACGTAACGCAACCACTTGTAACAGACGGACTGACATATTTGGTCTTTATCCCGTGAGCCCATTTTCAGCCATTTACGTTATCGTTACCATTTTTGTCGCGACCTCCTAGTCTATAGGGACGCGAGAGCGTTTGTTTCCGTTTTTTTTTCAAAATGCCGAACTGTGCGATGATCATAATATGTAAAAGCGGTCAAGTGTGTGTGTCGGGCCACGCGCAGTGAAGGGTTCCGTTGTCAAAACGAACGTTACTGAAAACTTTCCATATTTCAAAAACGACACGAGATAACTTTTTTTCTTATTGAATCTAATATTTTTGAAGACGATAACCCACACACATGTGTCTTCTGGATTAGTTACATGGTGTGCCATCCACTTTTTCATAATACCATTGTATTGCGGTTCATACACCTTCCTTCCAAATTTAAGTTCCACGATAATATTTCGAGTAAAACGGCTGTGACATACGGACAGACGAACAGGCAGACTCCCGATTTTGCCATTTGGTTCCGGAACTCTAGACGTCGAAGTAAAAATATAAAATGCAAAACAAATGGAACAAAACAAGACATGAAAGTGAACTGCTTGTGATAATAATCTTATTAAAAGTAACATCACAAGTAGACTTGATTTGTATGATCTGACCTAGTCCTAGTTTGAATATGTTTTTGAAAAAATAACCAGTACAGCCGTGACACCTAATGTCAACCACAATACTGTAGCCACATATAGGAAGGTCCAGTACCTGATAGCGTCCTTGGATTCAATACAGCGCCGAGCGGTCCTTCCTGGGAGACCCGCAACTCACTGTTGGCCTGGAGTTCCTGAGCCACAGACGGTTTTTGGGGTCACCATAGGGAACTACCATGGACGTCGCTGTGTGGAAGTTGCATCCATTATTCCTCCCCATCATACCTATATCCGGAGCACCGGCTGTAGTGAATCAGAGCACTGCCTTGTGGTTGACATTATGCTTTTGAGAACGAACCGTTTCTCAAATTCATTTCTCTGCCGCACCGACAGGTTATGGAACTATCTGTCGGTGGTCCTCCTCCTCCTCCTTCCTCAAACCGAAGAATGTCAAGCGTAATTTGAACAAGCTACCGAGCTCCGGAAATCTGCTGGTATGGTGCCTCGCTGAGCGTGGTTTCGCGTGGCAAGGTACATTTGGCTTTTCCGAGTACCTTTGGTCCTTAAGCATTTTGCTACAAATCTTTAGAGACTTATATCATGGATATAAGATAAGTTATCAAAAAATAAAAATGTACGCACGTAGCTTTTACTGTGCGAATTTCAGAAAATATAATTTCTTAATTTGACTGAGGATACAGGCACGAGCCATTGTATGGAACTCGATCACCTTATTATCTTCTTAAAACAGTTCCTTAGGCGTACACGAACACGCATGTAAAGTGTACTGACGTTGCGGTACGCTCGGATCTCATGACACTCTGTAGGCAAGTTGAATAAGATGGGCATCCGCCAACGGTATACGGTTGTTATTTATTAATATTGTTCACACCGTTGTCGCTCCGCGGCGCCGGGCACAAGAGATCCGCAAAATGATATCTATGCTTCCGATGCATTGCCTGCCGAAATGGAATCTCTATAGATGCAATTTATGTCAGCCATACCATAGATTAATAGAAAGGCTTTTTAATTAATGAAAATATAATAAAGCTGAAGGGTTTGTTCGAACGCGCTTATCTCTGGAACTAGCACTCGGACCTTAAAACATATGTTTGCATTTGAAGAGAGTTTGCGGACGAAGGTTATTGATAATCACGCTACGACTATTAAAAACAATGCAAAAAGAAGCAGAAGATGCAAAGCGTGGGTTTTTAGCGTCGTTAGTCGAATTGATGCGGTGGGTCGGGGGCCAAAAACGCATTTTACCGGGACGGGTGCTTGTCCAACACGAAATTGACCCGAGCGGAGCCGGTAACTTTAGCTAGTTACAAATAAAGTTCCGATAATATTTTGTGACACAACCATTTTCTGAGTTTGACAGTAACTTTAGCTAGTTACAAATAAAGTTCCGATAATATTTTGTGACACAACCATTTTCTGAGTTTGACAACGGTGATATTAGCCGGACACAACACACTTTCTAAAATTATAATTGTGTTTCAGGGCCGGCTTTCCTACCTCCTAAGTCAGTATTTAGGAACCTCTCCACAGTACAGACTGGCTCTGCCATCCAAACCCGCTTCATAGTCCTCGTAAATTTAGTGGTGGAATACTTTTATTGTGTATTTTATATACGTGTGTATGTAGGTGTATAACTAGTGACCTTACTATAGCTGTAGACCTTAAAACTGAATAAATGTTCACCGCGCACCTTAAAAAAACCTATCGTTTTTCTTGTATTATTCTCACTTGGTACTTACAAAAAAATATTTGGTGACATTTTAAAATATTTTTAAAAAACTGGCTTTACAAAAAAAAACCATGTACTCGTAATTATGAAACCAGTTCACAAAATTTCACGAGAACGGGTTGTGAAATGCGATCTGTAGAGGAGGACAGCCGGAGAGCCGCAATTTTGCCCAAGCTGAAACGGAGACACGTTAACGTTTTAGATTTTCCAGAACTTTCGGTCTGTACTGTTGTTATAACCAGTGTATCTATAAGTGCACTTATCATGTCCAAAAAAGAAAGAGAAAGTTGCACGCCAACGGGCCCGAACCTCTAGACTACGAACGTATTATATTATTCTTTATGACGCTATTGTGCTAAATTCAATCATTTCTGAGAGGAGCTACATCCAAGTAGCAATAAGCAACAGTTATGGTTGCAAATAGCAATAACGGTTCAAATCTCAGATCAAACAGGAAGGAGATATGCCACCTAGCGCGCTTACTATGAGACCCGCTGTCTCCAATTATCCAAAACTAAAACTCTGGGAACTGAATTGGCGAACTAATGTTCACTAATGTTGCTTATGACTCGCGGCCGTTTTCCCATAATATTATATGGTCACTTTGCCCATACGTTGGAGTCGCGATAACGCTTCCCTTTCTCTTGAGTGGTTCAAATAGTTGCCATAACTAAAAACACCCATGTAGATCTTTTGGATCTAGATTTTAGACTTTTAGAACTTTTTATTGACACTCTTAAGATCTTCCACAATACAATGCTTTGAATTTGGCAACTTTTGATTCAATTTTTCTTGACAACTTAACTTGTCTGAAAATTTTAATTTTAATATATCTCTATCAAAAAATGTTTATTTAATATTCATTAATTTCGTTTCAACCTAGTTCTGTAATGTATCGTATTCTATCTCCTCGATAGTCTTTCTTAGTTTCCTAAGGAGGTCCTTTCCCGCGACACGTAAGTCGCGGGAAAAGACCTCCTTAGGAAACTAAGAATCTTGCCTACAATCAGTATTCATATTAGAGTTCGCCAATTTCTACAGGCAACATCATTTAAGGTGGCCCAACCCGGCGGTCTCAACTCATTTGCGAGCTCGGTACAAAACCGTGCTGTTGCGCTCTGGGACCTTCTCTGTTTCAAAGAATAAGACAGGCTCCGTGATGAGGAAGATGCAACCTGTCCACAAAAAAGACAATGTGCATAGTGTATGATTTGGTAAGATTTACGAAAATTTTAATTTCAAAACGACTTATAGCTAAAAGTAAACCACGACCGCTGTAAACAAAAATCTAACAAAAACCAAATAGATTATAAATCTTGATTAAATAAGCTATGTCTGATGACTAATCTTTTTAAGATATTCTTACTTTATCATTGCGTAATCCACCTCCAAAGTTATTGTATAAAACGCGCGAAAAATCCGAACTTTCGGACGTTATAACTTGGAAACCATACACAATTTTACAATGCCAATGGTCATCAGACATCTAGTTCAATCAAATAAAGCTATTTTGAGTAAAATTTTGGATCTCTGACAAGTAATATAGGCGTGATCTTCTTTCCCCTTTTGTATGGGGAGATGAGCGGGTTGGGCCGCCTTAAGACACCCAGTCGCCACTTCCCAACACCACGTTGGCTCGGCACAATATGTGCAAAATATGTTCCCAATGCAGGATCGACAGAGGTGCAAGTGCCCGGTGACGCTAGCTAGCGCAAGCGGTCCAACTTTCGGTGGAGACGCTGCGTCCCTTAAGTAAATTATCAACAAATTAAAAGTATGTATCTCCCATTGATAAGGCGTTCTTTCCACTAGACTATTTATTACTCCATTAATCCTGGTTTTGTTCATTCTTGAATTTAACCGAAATTGTTTCTGTTCATGTTCACAAATCGAATAACATCAATGAATATGTAGGTGTTACTGTTGTCTCAAATTAAGGTGGCCCATCCCGGCGGGACTAACTCATTTGCGGACACGGCACAAAATCGTTCTCTTGCACTGTCTCTGTTTTAAAGAAAAAGATAGTCTTTGCGATAAAGAGGATGCAACACGTCCACAAAGCAAACAATGCGCATAGTGTTTGATTTGGTAATATTTACAAAAAAATATTACCGTCGTCTTACGGTCGAATATTAACTATTAAGGTTAAATATTACAGTCGTTTTACTTACAGCTAAAATTATATCACGGACGCTGTATTCAAAAATCTAACATAAACTAAATTGATGTTGAATCTTCACGAAACAAGCTAGGTTTAATGACTAAGATTTTTTGGAACTTTTTATTCTATAATTGAGTAATACGATCAAACTTATTGTATAAAACGCGCTGAGGCTAAAGGCTCCGGACCTTATAACTCGGAAACCATATACAATTTAACAAATGAAATAAATTAAATTCAATTTGTTTAGTGATAGATTTTATTTCTGGCTACGTATCATGCAATCCGTCTCTAGCTAGACTATGAGCAGATGTGTTGCGTGTGGCTTTGTCGAGTATAGTTAGTTCACTATTGGGAACTTCTCACGCCTGCCCTGTATGTTACGCCCTGTCTGCAATGTCAAATGGTTCGAATGATTTTTAATTCGCTTCTTGTATTTATCTTAATTTAAATATATTAATGGACCGCACATTTTCTTATGAACCATGGGGTATTTTTTACTATTAAAGTATTGAGTCTTCAACTCGTATATTTTTTACGTTGAAGTGCAGAGCCCCATAGCTACATGAATGAGACGTATTGACGTGCAAGGCTTTTTTGTTATGAATAATCCTTTTGCACGAATCGGCCAGGCACAGAGATCTCTGTGCGGCCAAGTGACATTATTATTAATAAAAAAAAATAACAAAAAAAATAACCGACTTCAAAGAAAAAGCACTAAGAAGTAAAAAATAATTTCCATTTTTGTAGTTACGATTTCTGTTATTTTTTGAGTCGGCGTCAGCCGGGCACGCGCTGCGCCAATCAAGAGAACCTAACCTAACCTAACCTAACCTAACCTTGGCTGACACCGACTCAAAAAATAACAGAAATCGTAACTACAAAAATGGAAATTATTTTTTACTTTTTAGTGCTTTTTCTTTGAAGTCGGTTATTTTTTTTGTAAATTTTTTTTTATTTGTTTAGTTTTAGTGAATCTGAAGTAACCTTACTAATTTGTACACGTCCTTTCCAATAAAAAAGAATCACCTAAATCGGTTGGCGTTATATTGAGTTATTCGTCCATTTGTCGCGCACATCTTTATACAAATTTAAGACTTTTATGATTTTCTCATGGATATCATTGTCAGAACTTAACCAAATTAAAATGGGACCACTTGGGAAGCACTAGCTATCATTTAAAAAAATAATCATCAAAATCGGTTCAACCAGGCAAAAGTTATGAGGTAACAAACATAAAAAAAAAAACAAAAAAAAACATACAGACGAATTGATAACCTCCTCCTTTTTTTGAAGTCGGTTAAAAATAATGTGAATGGACATAATTGTATGATTATGGATTTATCGGCGGTTGCGGAAAATTGTGTCAATCAAGCTTTCGAAATGTTGTAACAACGAAAACAAATTAGTCGTTGTCTTACTGTCCGTCTCCTAATTTCTTTGTTCTCTTATTATTTGCTTGACTTTATTTGCAGGGTTGTGCAGCTAGCGCCGAACCAGGTTACCAACGCATTTCTAACCACCTAAATCGGCACCACCGCATATACATGCCATACTCACACCGAACGTTGTATATTTTTCTAATGGTAAGGTTGCCATTTCCATGATACAGAAACATTACTCCCATTCAACGTCAGTAATGCCGTGCAGCAGAGTAAAATATCGAAATTAACAAATAAGGTTCACGTTGATTATTATTAATTAAGATTGATTTTTGAAACGTTGCTACCTACTTAATACTAACGTAGAATCGGCCATGTTGCAAGGGAAATTGTATAAATATGAGAGAGCTACAAAAGAACTGCTCGATAAGAGAAAGACTGGACTCAAACCACCAAACAATTGCGGGCAGTACTACTACCAATTCCCTGCAGGCTCTATCCATACTAATATTAAATTTGCGAAAGTGACTTAGTCTGTCTTAGTAGACTTAGTTTTCACGCCTGAACCGCTGAACCAATTATAATTAATTTTGGTACAGAGATTACTTGGACCTTGGAGAAGAACCACCTTTTGTAGCGAACATATAACTTGAAGAGGAGAATATAGGGAACGAAAGTTTGTATGGGAAAGTCATTTGATAGCCAGGAAATAATTCAGCCCGATATCTTGCCAAAACGACATTGACCCGAGCCGAGCCGGGTGCCTCAGATAGTATCACATAACTGACCCGCTGCATTCTAAATATGGCAATGAAAAATGAAACATGGCAGACATACTAATACAGTGTATACGGTAAAAAATATATTGGTTTCAAAGATAGAACACAAATACGTTTTACCACGATCAAAATTTAATTTTACATCAGACCTAGTCCCCTAGGTTCACTTATTTCATATTGGGGTGTTCACATCGCTAACGTACTGCACGTTCAGTCACCAAATTCAAAGACAAGGAACATTACATAATACGAGAGTGGTATGGTTGAGTCCCACGTATGGACCCATCGGATGTCAATATTAACTCTTTGCCTCGAACAAACAAGCAATAAGGAAAGTACTGTAATGTCGTTTTGCGTTATGTGGAAGACAGTAAAGATGAGTAAAGATCACAGTTCAGGAAATAGATAGGTTTTTTTTTTGTATTTATGCGACCTGACATGGATGTCTAATACCACTCAACTACCGTTATGATATGAGCCCAATACACCATATTCCTGAAGGAATTTGGTGCCATGCCAGGACCTTCCCTTTATGAGCACGGCTACATTGAACTGTATGGAAAACACGGACAATTTTTCATTGCCGCTTCGACCATCTTTTCATTCAATGCGATGATACCAACCCGGCGGGCTTAAACCCTACCACCGAGTAGGGGAAGGGGACCTAGAGTTTTACATGGATTCCGAACCATGGAGCAGCTCGCATTCGTGACGAAATGCACTTATCGAACTCAGAGAAAGACAGTGGTGCATGTCGTTATTGAACCCAGGGCTCTGGTACGCTAGGCCAGTCCCCGCGCCACTAGGCTACGAGCCTTTTCTTGGAGCTTTTTTGTTGAAATGGGTTGTTTCTGTTATATTTTATGTAAAAATATTTCAAAATATAATGGTATGTCTTATTTCCTACTCTATGTTCACGTGCTGAGAGCAAGAACATTTCAAGCATGGTTTATGGTTTTACATGAGAACTAGCCAATAAATTTACAATGCATTGTAACATTAAATGTAAAATCACATATTTGCAAAAGTAATAACTATTTTCACACATTGTACTGGCATATTGTTGGGTGACACACCCTCTTTACCCATCCTTGTAGCCTCAACTTTCCTTGCTTTTTAATAAAAACGTTTAACAAGAAAAGTAATGTTTAGTGAGTCATGCGCAAAATTGCTAAGTCAATTGTATTTTTAATCGGTAAGTAATTGCTATGCAAGCCGGTAGGTTTTCTATGATGATTTCAAGCCTGGTTAATAAATCGGAACCTTTGTTGATATATAAACGACTTGCTGTCCGCGCGGCTCCGCTCACGTTAATGTTCAATAAAAAACAGTTTATTTCTCCCGACTTCTCTTAAATTGGCCTCCTCAGGTAGTTTAAGGTAATGCTAATTAGACTATACATTGAAGGAAAAGTCAAGTTATACGCAGGTATAAACCGCATCGAAATTGTCTGAGTGTTCTCTAGTTGTAAGCTAAACACAAAAATTATAAATAGAGCAATTAAAGTCAATTCTCATGTCTCAACTTTTTGCACACAAAAGTAACCTTTAATTAAAAATAATTAGATTAATTTCTATTTATGCACTTATAATTGGTTTGAGATCTCCGGCCCTCAGTGTTTTATTGTAATAAATTTCATTTTACCGAAATATTTCCCAATTAATGAATGTTAAAAATCATTTAGATAAGGTTCACTTTTTTTTCTTTACTGCTTCAACACATTCTTGTTATCTAATAATTAATTACGTTTTAAGTGTGAAACGAAAAAATTAAGATAATAGGATCTTTTAAATTATGTTGAATAATCTTTTCGAACGAATGACTACCATCATTTTATCTTCCATTTATAATTTTTAGTATGGAAACAGTTAATAATAAAACATACATAATTAAAATAGAAACTTTAAAATTTGTTGTTATAATAAAAAAATATTAACAAAAGATAAACATACTTAATTAAAATACAGGCTTTAAAATTATTTGTTAATAATAAAAAAATACAAAAGATATGAACGAAAGATCCTTACATTTTTATGATGAGACGACTTCACGAACTAGTATTTTATGTCACAAATTTGTACATTTTAGTAGCGACTAATAAATGTATTTAAGAACAGTTTATAATATTTTGAACAAAAGTCGACGTCCACTTCTCTGAGGCACATGTAGTTCTATGACCGGCAATGTTACTGTTACCAAACTTTTATGTACTCGCGTACAAGACGTACAGTGCCAGCCGATAAAATAGGAAGGAATGTTGCCTTGTACTAAACGGAACATTGGTAGATGAAGAAATGTTCTAAAATTAAATATAATACATTTTGAGAACGATATCTCTGGAAAGTTCCTCGATCTTGCGATCGAGCCCTTGTAAACATCCAGGAGATGTATTTGCACATTTTTTTAAATGTAATTTGACATGTATGGCTGATACCAAACTGAACGTCAGATATTAGTCTTACCCATCTAAAACTAGGTGCTATGGTGCACCTACTTTATATTGTTTGGCTACATTGAACGAAATGGAAAATACGGACCATTTTCATTGCCGCTTTGATCATCGTTCATTCAGTGCGACGGTACCAAATTCGGGCTGGATTAACCCTACCACCTAGTAAGTAAGGAAGTTTCAGTCTTACGTGGAATCAGGTTGCACGGTAGAAAATGGACACCCATCCAGACCCCAACCGCGCTCAGAGGAGATTCACCCAGCTTATCGAATCGCAAGGCGTCGCGCCACTGGGCTATCGAGGATGATATTAGTGTTTACTAGAAATTAATGAAATCTGTGTACTACTAGTAGTGAAATTTTTAAGATTGCTTCAGAAATGTAAAATAGGAATAAACTATTTCTAATGGTGACACTAAAGTAACACAGAGTTCTGCCTTTTTCCCATTATTGTCACTATCTAAATAAAAATATCTCTGATATTCAGGGTCTAATTTTAACTTAACTTTATTTTAAAATCATTGATTTTAAATGTATAATAGTTTCTATATTTTTATAATCATGTACAGACCGATAAACAGTCAGAAAGCTATAAAATATAAATAATTTAAGACACACATTTTTTGCATAACTTTTAATATAAATAGAATGCATACTTTCCTGGAAAATAGGTTTCACAGCAAAAAGGTCTTGAATCTTTACTTCTGCCGGGCATCCCCAGAGACCATCCTTTTTTTCTATGTTTTTGTAAATACGATCAGAAAATATACCTAATTAACTTTATAATTTTCACTTTTAGGCAATATCAATATCTGAATGTCATATATTTCTTGAACTAAACTTACGGTAACCCTCAGAACGATGTCAGTGCCTATGCATACTCACAATGGACATTTATAGTTATCTACATAATGGAAAAATACACGTTTCAAGGAACCAACGGTCAAAATTTTTCTAGAAAGAAAACAACAAACCACGAACATTAGTATCGTCTCTTTCTACCGCGCAACAATTCAAGGAAGCTGTCTCCCTTATGCGCGCGCGCCTAGCGAACGTCAAGCGATCCTACAGAGCCAATGGGAGAGGACCACGACGGCAGCCATCGTAACGCCAGTCGCGTCCTGGGGTCTCGCCGTCGCCGCTTTCTGTCTTGCTCGGTGGAGCACAATCGCACCCTCCGTGTCTTCGGCGCCTACCCCGTGCTCCTTGGAGTGGGCTCCGCCAACGACTCACCCTGTGCTGCGGTGCGTCCATCGCTGGAGCCACACCGAGCCGCTCGAGCATCGCCGCGCGTGGGCAGGCGCCATTCGCCGCCCGACCACGTGCTCGGCGCTCCATCACCCCTGAGTCCGAGTGGAGTCCTCCATCGACTCGCCATGCGGTGCTGTGCGTCCACAGTTGAGAGGATCCAGCCGCTCTAGCTTCACCGCGCGGGGGGCAGGCGCCATTCGCCGCCCAACCACGTGCACCAGATATCATCACCATTTCATTTCATTTCATTTCATTCATCACCATTGGGTACCGAACCTTGTTTTTTTTTGCCGGCTTTAGAGTTAGTGCGCGTTACACTTCTCAGTATCGTCTCTCGTATTAGGGGGCCCAATTAGGAACCTACTCTATTTCTTTACCTACTTTTATTTGTATTTATGCTCGTCCTAGAACATTGGTTGTTGTTTCTGTTTGTATATATTTAATCATTCATAATAGTGCATTCATTATTTTTTTCTGGTTTTGAATTTGTTAGACAGGATTAGTATCCATCTTGTGACGTATGGTTTAGGACCCGGCCTCGCTCAGCGACTGATATTCGCATGGCATTTACTGAACCATACGTCACTGCTGGCGTCACGCACAGCGTTAAATTCCTCAGACATTTAAACAAAATTAAATATTTCAATCTATACCATTACACCATATCCATAAAGGATATTTATGTGATAATAGTGCTTGATAATTTTATGTCTTTTATGGATACGACGCTACTGTTATCTCATTAATTTGAGTTTCAGCGACATCTATTTTGTCACGACTAAAATGTTTTTAAGATTATTTTCAGAATCTGTTTAAGATGCTTCAAATGTAGATGTTGCTGAGAATCAAATTAATGTGATAATAATACTCCTTAATAAAATGTTTTATATGAACAAATCATTGTCACTCTTCGCTTGCACGTCAGTATACAACACTCGTACTATTTACGTATCATCTAACTCTATCAGTGGCGCGTTAGTATAGAAATGCGATTCAAAGTCAGCAGCTTTGCCATGGCCTTTGGTCGTGGCCTATTTCAAAGTGTATAAATTGTTTGTCTTTGACAGTGACCCTTTTTTTTTAAAACAATGAAATTAGTAAAAATACCCGCCTACATTCGAGCGTGAATTTAAAACATTTCAAATTAAAATTTACCCGTAGTTTTTTGAAAATGAACTAAATAGCAAAAAATCGTGTTGTTTGCCTCTAATATAGAACTTAAATAGATAATCTAGCTAAAAGTTATTATCAAACTATTTATTAAAAATAAATAAGATTTAAAATTCCACCCTACTAGAAACTGTCAAGTTCATTTTAATTTAATGCGAACAGTTACAAATAAAGAACTACCTGTCTCAATTTTAAATATATAATACGAAGAGAAAATGCATTTTTATTCGAGTTGAATTGAAGCATTGAACATTCTCAAAAAAAATAAAAATGTTCTTTTACGTGTTAACGAGCGCGTGGTCCAAACTTTAACAATGAATTATTGAGCATATTTTGGTACATAAACTGTTTTGTTGAACAGTAACAAAAAAGGGCATGCGAGCATTAAAAATTTAATTAGAAACACAAAACGTTAAGAATCTAATAGAAGAGTTCAAGTCCATTAATAATGGGTCTTTGATAAAAGGATTCTCTTTATTTTTGCTCAAAATGAACCAAGGTATCAATGGTCAAACTTAATTAACATTCTGTATCATGCATTGCTTGGAAGTGTCTCGAGTGAGTTATGTTGATTCAACTGGAGAGTTTCAGCTTTATTGAACAAACGGGAATTTATATAGGATTCCACTAGTATTAAACAGAGTATTTTAACTGAGAATAAGCACGGGGCGAACTGAGAAATCTGTGTGGAGTGGGAGAATATTTGAAGGTAGGATGTATGAATTTAAAAGCCGGAGCTAGCAGCAAATGATTTGGCTGTAAGATTTAGTACTAAATTAGTCTAGGTAAAATTAGTACAAGCACTATTAGAACTAATAGAGCTTCTATTGTTCAATTGTTTTTGTAAAGAAAACGTACCTAACTTTTGGCGCATTATTTTAACGGCAGTTTTTATGACGATAAAAAGGTTTTTTTTGACAGAAATGTTAAGACCTTGCGAGTAAGAAAGATAAAAATATTTTGATATGATTAAACTTTATTTGTAAAAGCTTGTGTTGTTATAACATTAAAATTTTAAAAATTTTTATAATAACTTTTATAATTTTAAAATTTTTAATAGAAAATCCTGGCTCAGAAACGTCGTTGACATTGCGCGAAAAATCTAACTGCAGGAAAAAAATTACGTCTAATTTTTAAAATATATTTCATTTATTATAAAATGAATTAGAATTAAAAAAATATCTATCTTCTCATTTGGTTTCTTCATAAAATTGACAACCTTTTTTGTTTTTTCTAACAAAAACCAAAATGATTTTGATTGATTGATTGAATGATTTTTTACTACAGCGTTCGTGGTTTACTTTTACCTATACGTCGTTTTGTAATTAAAATGTTCGTAAATCTTACCAAATCAAACACTATGCGCATTGTCTGCTTTGTGGACATGTTGCATCCTCCTCATAACGGAGCCTGTCTTTTTCTTTGTAACAGAGAAAGTCCTAGACCGCAATAGCATGGTTTTGTACCGTGCCCGCGAATGAGTTAGTCCCGCCGGGTGGTCCTACCTTAAATATTACAAAGCACTATGCACATATATTGTGTAATTTTTAATTTAGTTTCATTCACATTCACTACTTGAAAGTGATAAGAAAAAATGTGAAAACAAGAAAATACGTGGTGGGGGAAGTTCCAATATCCTATCTTTCATTTTTATGACTAAAGTGAGGTTTTTTTTTCTCGTTCTCGGTGTCACCAATCATCATGAAATTTAGATAGGTACACTTTCAATGAATTTAATAATAAAAAAATATAAATCATAGTTAATGTATTTGATGCACAATATGAATTATGTAATGATATATTATATATTTCCCAATACATTCCATTATTAATGACTAGCGATTTTCTTAGTGATATGGGTATAGCAAAAATATACTTATTGAGACAAATTATAATCTCCTGACTGTCATATAATAAATACGAAAGTAAGTTTGTCTGTTTCGCGAACTCAACCGATCATCGTGAAATTTGCATAGGCACACCCATAGAAATAGGATGTACCGCGCATGCTAGGTCTATGGGCACACCATTGAAAATATAAATCGTAGTTAATGTATCTTATGCCTCCGACTGCGTTTGTAAACACTGTCAACCATGATCATAATATTTAATTTTTCAACTTGTTTCTATCTTTTCAGTTCCTTTACTAAGTCAATTTTAAGTTACAATTTTTTACGCTGTCGGGTTTTTTATATTTTTAAATAATTTGTTTTATTTTAATTACTTTTAGTTTTCGTAGAGCATGCATTTATCATTTAAATATCTGCACGTTAATAAATTCCAACGAATGTAAGGTTAGGTATTATTATGGGCCCTGACATGGATGGCTAATGTAACACAACTACCGTCATGATATAATAATTCCAGAAGGAATTAGGTGACAGGCCAGGACCTTCCTTTACACAGAATCACGGCTGCACACGGATACCATGGGTGGAAAATACAGACAATGATCTATGGCCACTTCGTCCATAGTTTTTCCTAATGCGGTGATACCAACCCAGGCGGGCTTAATTAACCCTGTCACCTAGTAGGGTAAGGTGACCTACAGTTTTACATGGGTTCCGAACCATGAACAACTCGCAAGATAAAGTGGTGTATAACAGATGCGAGGATTTGAACCCATAACCTCTTGCATGAAAGGCAATATTTTAGTCCCTACACTACGAGGTGTAACAAATAGAGTTTTGTGATTGATATTAAAACAAAATTACATTTTCTAAAAGTTAAAGGCTTTAATGAAGTCATCAGTTCATAGAATGAGATTCCCTCATTCAACGAATTTTGATCATATGCCGATATATACAAGGTTTTAGTGGAGGTATGGTCCAAACGTTAACGTATTCCTTGGCATATTTGAAACAAAAAGGATATACATTTTATTTGTAGGTATTTAAAATGTATGGGGAGGATCTTTTTCAAGTCGTACAACAAAATATCTTCTTCCTTTTTAGCTCCAAATATGCCGAGGAATACGTGGTTAGCTTTTGGACCATATCTCAGTTAACACCCTATATATGGTTTTTTTTAGAATCTACCTGTCATCATCGTTGATTACAGTTACACTAAATTTATAAGTGAACAGTTCGACGCTCAAATCCTGTGGTTATATACAGGGTCCGTCACTCGAAGTGTTATCAATTGAAAATGATGTTATTTAGTTAATTTAAGTACGGTTCGTTAAAAATTATATCACAATAAAACATTTAATTTTAAGACAATAATTGTTTTTGTTCGATATAGCCTCGTTTGATCCATAGATAAGAGCTTTCTGAGACGATGCTGAGTGTTGTTGGAACGTCCAGCGTTTCGTACTGCATTGTTTGCACGTGCACATGGTATGAGCGCCTCATTTAACCCCTTTTGCACACACTTGCTGGTTTACTTTGACGCCCTTATCGATAAACACGAGTGGATAGCGACCATTTGCGGTCACTGCAGCCGAGACCATAACAGAAGCGGGCGCTTGCTTACGAACGGGAACTCCATCGTCTAAATTCTCGTTGGATTTGCCCTGTAGCCAAACACGAAAATGTTGTTTGTTAGACAGTAAACATTTTTTCATCAGAAAAAACCATGTTTTCCAGATCGCCACGCAAGACTTTCATTTCTTGAGCTCTTTGTAGTCGAACTGCCTTCTGCGCTGAACTAAGATGCTGTAATTTTTGTATCTTGTTTGTAGGGCTTCAGTTGCATTTTTTTTATTTCAGTATGCGCCGATTACTTGAGTCGGGTATTGTCTGACTTTTCGCAAATTTTGCAGAACACTGGTGAGGATTTTCTTGAATTCGAGCCTTTACCTTTCGAACCATACCATGTGATACTGCTATTTTCGGATGACCGCCTCTATGCCGCTTAGCAATGCTAGGTTATAACGCTTAAGGATGTTCCGACCCATACAATGTTTTTTTTACACAGAACGCAAAAAGTATTGCACTTTAAGGCACGAATTTGTCAAAAATATTAAATATAGCCATAGTAGTTGCAGCGAAAACAATTTCACAATTTCTGGATTATTGGTTTTGTTACAATTTATTTAAATAAGATTTTTATTTAACAGCGCCATCTAACGGTGTAAAACTTCTAATCGGCAATTACAACGAAACCATTTTTAAAAAGCATTGTTAAAGTCATATTTATTTAATTATTGTGCTAGTTAAGTTCCAGTTTCACAGATTAGAACTTTACCTGGATGCGACGAAAGAGACCTGGATTCATCGTTTGCAAATATATGTGGGCCCGAGGTCCACAATCGCCCGATCGAATGTGTTACCTTGGAGCTTATAAACTGTTACATCTCAACTGAGCGTTTATTGTTTTTCTTGGCTCCAAAGCCCATCAAAATATAACGTTCATGATTTAATCCGTACATGAACTCCTGGTTTAAGAATAAGAATAAGAATAAGACATTTTATTTGCCACAACACATAAGTACAATAGAGTAATGAACATAAAACAAATTAAACTAAATTAAAAACACTTAAACATTGCATTCTCTTGTAGGTATCTTCAATTTGTGAATTATTTTCAATTTGTTTATTATTTTGAATAATATAACGTGTTAATAATGTGTGATATATGTTGATAAACCCAACTTTGGCAAAGCCGTGCTTTTCCTTCCCACTGCTCCCAAGGACGCACGGTTAAAGATCAGCGATATTATGATGTCTGTATGATGTATTATGATATCTTATGTACCCTATGTAACATAAGTCCTCATCAGGGGGCTGACGACATCTTCATGGAAAGTTTTCTTATCTTTGGTAAAGCTTTTAGATATTATCAGATTGATACCGATTTTGGGCACCACAGTATCTCACAGTATAACAAGCGGACCTTCCCCAGCGTGACACCCATTGACAACGGAAGTACGGATTTATGAGCTGTGCAGGTGCAGAATGCTGACAGTGAAGCAATGATGGTGATATCAGTCTATGCGGCGACCGAGAATGTCGAAAATCTATCTGACTATCGCCCGGATCCACCACTTCCAGTTACAGACATCCCAAAGTTATCTTTCGGTTACACCATATAAATATGCAATGTAACCGAAAGTACATTCCATATAGCTGGAGGTAGTGAAAAGAGGAGTATATGACCTGAGTTGGTGTGACAAGCGTGCTTGCGCAATCAAAAATCATTTGAATTAATTTTTAACGTTGAATATTTTGATGTTTTTGGAATTTCTTATTCCAAATTACATTTAAACATATAAGTTGCATACCTTTTTGTAAACTATTTAGAAAACCCTTTAGTTTGATACCCCACTCGATAGGTTTCAAGAAAAAAAATATTTGAAAACACATAATTTGGCGCCAACAATCAGCCATGATTTTTTTTTACAATTTTTATATACCCAGTGTCACTCTCACAATTAAGACGAATCTAACGACACCTCTCAAGCTAAAATCTATCAAGCCGTTTAGGCTGCAGGGGGTGCCAAAGAAATATACATACATACATACATACATACATACATACATACATACATACATACATACATACATACATACATATATACATACATACATACATACACTCGAAAAACATAACCCTCCTTCTTTCGCAGTCGGGTAAAAAATATGCCAATTTTGGCAATTTTCTTCTACCATGCAGAGTTTGTGCGTGCTATGGAAAGAAAAATCATAAATCAATAAAATTGATTCTGAAGTTAAATAAAAATATATTTGAGCTCGATTAGTTACGTACTCTCTGGGATTTTTTATAAAATTATATGCTCGTAAACATCCATCCAGTTGAAGTTACTGATATTTTATTTAATTATCAAATTACACTAGTTACATTTTATTTCAATCGATATGATAAAGAATAAAATTCTAGGGAATTCACGGAATTAATTAAATTATTCAATTATTTTGCCTCTTAGCTACTTGCTTTTACACGAAAGTTAATTATCAGACGTGTTGGTCGCAGTATAATAGCAAAATCCGTATTTCGCCTAAAATACTAGAAATTTAGCTAAGTTACGGCATATATCATTAGAACTAATCATTTCGGCTATTCATTTTGATTAAGATTCCGACCCAGTATAGTAACGTAACGACAATATAGATTTAATTTGCTAAAATACTAGATTTGTTTGGGATTATATCATTTTTGGTATTTTTTCTCGTGTCTACAGGAATATATACAAGTGCGAGTCGGATTCGCACACGAAGGGTTCCGTACCATCGTAAAATATTTAATACAAAAAAATCACGTTTTTTGTATGGGGCCCCCTTTAATTTTAATAATTATTTAATCTTCTCTATTTGTTGTTATAGCGGCAAAATAAATACACACTCTGTGAAGATTCCAGCTGTCTATCTGTTACGATTACTGAGATACAACCCTGTGACAGACGGACGGACGGACGGACGGACGGACGGACGGACAGCGGAGGCTTAGTAATAGGGTTCCGATGGCACCCTTTGGGTATGGAACCCTAAAAAGCAATGTAGACTGTACTACTTTCATTTTTCATTACGTTAATTTTCTTACCCTTCCCGTACCCCTTCACTCATCATCGCGTCGCATCAATGACATATTTAAGGTCGGCCAGTAAGCATCAGAAAATTTCGCCGCCCATACAAACGTAGTTTACTAATAATTTGAAAACCACTGTTCCAATTTACTTGATATTTGGTATCTAATATTAAGCTACAGATAGCTGTGTCTACATGTTTTTGTTTTTTCGGTAAATGTATTCTGGGTCAAACCAAAGAGAAAACAAAATTCGTATAAAGATTTTCTTTTTGCTTTCATTTCATTCGGTTTGGATGGAAAAAAAAAACAAAAGCGTGCAGACACAGATATTTGTTACCTGATATTAGATATTAAATATCAATTTAATTGGAATAGCGGCTTCCAAATGATTAGTAAACTACGTTTGTGTGGGGAGCATAACTTACTCCAGCGTTCAGTAAACAAACGATAATAGCGATCTCCGGAAGCATTGAGTTTGCGTTAGAGTTCGATGTTGTATGCGCCTGAAAATCGAGCGCGATCGAGCATAATTTAGGTTTTTGACCTGTAAAGTATACTTTCTAAAGTGAATTAATGTATGTTTCACGGTTATTCACTAGATAAATATGTGATCTTGTACCACAAACAAAAAAATGTCTTAATCATTTATAGTAGCTTGGAAACATTTTTTTTAAGAATATAAGCAACTTATTAAAACCGTTTTACCGTTATACACTAGATAATAGTCTAAACTTTTATATTTCGATTTTGCTTGTGTGTTTATGCTAAAAATAAACCTAAAATGTGCAGGTTATATGGAGCCTTATCCAAACATTGTATAGTTCGCGGTGCTCCTCTAAAGCTCGCGCGTGTACTCTCTCCTGTCTCAAAAGCGTTTTTTGTATGCGCGAGGCGCATATAAGTTTGGCCCGTTCTGCATGATCCTAAACAAATCTAGTATTAGGGCAATCGAGGGGTAAGCGCCTCGTTGCTCTGATTGCATAAGTTCCCGCTTGTTGAATAAAACTCAATCTCTCCAGTTTGATCATCATTACTGAGCGGATCTCATGCAATGTATGTATACAGTGTGTACATGAAATGTGACCATCGGTTCCTTGGTTCAGGTGGAGCAGAAATTGTTACCTTTTATCGAAAATGTATTATTATATTTTATATTATGTTATAAATTAATCAATATATATTTAACCTATTCACCTATCTATCTGACTGTCATGTCAAAATTAGTTTTCGTTATATCTTGGAAAACACTGGTCATAGACCTCGTCATAGACCCATCATGCGACCACTCAAAGTAAACGCCCCGACTTGATCTAACTATCTGGAAACAGATTTAGACAGGTAGGTAGATCAGATCGGGGCGTTAACTTTGAGTGGTCGCATGATGGGTCTACGACCTGTGTTTCCCAAGATATAACGAAAACAAATTTTGATATGACAGGTAGGTAGATCACAGACCAATCAGGTACAAGAGAAAATTCAAATTGTATTTAACTTGAATACATTGAAATTACAAAAAACATTTTTCATTCATATTTTATTTTTTGTTTGTAGATTTTTTTTTCGACTGTACTAAATGAACTTAAAAGTTTAAACTAAAAGGAAACCATTTAAGTACGCAGGTACAAGGTTACATCGTTAGACATAATGCAACATGGCGGCGAGTTGTCAACACGGCTTTACCTTTGAAATCATTGGTCAAAGCCGTCAGATACCATACAAAATAAAACAGAATACATTTTAAAATTTTATTTCCTCAACCTAAGTAATTAAAATGACTAAATTTTCCCATTTTCATCCGAAAATTATGTGTTCCAAATTATGCCAATCAAATGAAGTCTTAGGAAAAAAACATTTCAATAACATAACCTATAATATTTTATTTCAATCTTTGTGCTGGTCTATTCATGGAGTCTTCACCTCCATGGGTCTATTATATTAAAATGAGTTTGAAGACAAACAAAAGCTTTTCTTTTCCTCCAAATCTTATTCTAACTGCATCATGGAGAACATCTTGCATCTCAGTCATTCAGAAAGCGTGTTTGCGTGCATACGCCCCTCCAATTTTCCTCCAGTCCTCCCGGGCCTCAGCGGTACGGAACCACTACTTTCCGCCGATGCACTTGATGTCGTCGTCGAAAACCTCGTAAATAAATGTATTTGATGTCTATCAAACGATTGCACTTTAAAAATCTATGCCCACTAGACTAGTTAATCCTTCATACTCCAAATCTATTCATTCGATTATTATATTTAATTTAATGCTTATGCAAAAGAAATTACTTTCTTGCACTCATTAAGGTTTTATGCATACGTACGTAATCTTCTGACACAAAATGACGAATTAGTTAAAAATAAACGTAACATTTTCGGTAACAATATCATTGTACATCTGGTTATTGAACTGATTATTTGACTGTTGTAAAAATATCGAACAAATATGTACATGGATCGGTTAAGTTATCCTTCTTATTACTTGCATTTCTTCGTTTGAAGCACCACTTATCATGTTAAATTGAGAAGAATCATTATTCTCAGATTTGTGTATATTCCTGGTTTTTTGACGATCACCGCTGTCTCTCTTCTTTGCCATGTACGATTGAACGTAAAAATTGAAAAAAAGTATAAAAAACGACGCGGTGGTAGCAACACAAAAGTACGTTGTCCATCGCGAGATATGGCATTGGTTTTTGTAGCCTTGGACTATCAAATGGGCGATTATCATACAAAACTGGGTCTGAAATAGAACAAAACGCCAAATGTTAATTTACTATGGCCATACATTAAAAAGAGACTTTTAATCTTTAGCCTGGTTTTCACCAAGAGCTAATATTATTTCAGATGATGTAAATGTTTACTCTTTTGTTTAAATTGGGACTTTTTAATTTACCACTCGATCTTTGTGGCCACCATGGCTCATGAAATGATTATGGGTTTTCTAAGTTTTTTTTTTATGTTAGGCGTAGTATATAGCGTAAGCCAGAACCTCTAAAGGTGCCCGACGACGGCTAAGGGCTTTCGAACTTTCAGGGGGGCTGCGTAACCATGCCGACCAGCCAAGAGCCTATTAACACCACGGCTAATGGATCCAGGTTGTACCTAGGGGGAAATACCTTAGTTCAATCAACTCCTTGATTCCATTGTATACCGACCCTTAAGGATCTCCGTCCGTCTGTCACAGGGCTGTATCCACGGAGGATAGAGGTAGAGGCTGTATCTCATGAAACGTAATAGGTAGGCAGCTGAAATGTTCACAGAGTGTGTATTTGTTTTGCTGCTATAACAACAAATAAGTAAAGTTACAAATTAATAAAAATTAAAAAACATTTTTTTTTTTTATTATGTGACTGGACATGGATGGCTAACACCACACGTTCTGTCATGGTATTAGCCCAACACACCACATGGGAACTAGGTGCCATGCCAGGACCTTCCTTATATTGCACGGCTACATTGAACTGGATGGAAAACACGGACAATTTTCATTGCCGCTTCGACCATCGTTCATCCAATGCGATGGTACCAACCCGGGCGGGATAAACCCTACCACCTAGTAAGTAAGGAAGGGGACCTACAGCTTAACGTGGAATCCGAACCACGGCCAGCCTCTCTCAACGGTCTGGTCACCCATCCAAGACCAGACCGGACCCAGCGTTGCTTAACTTCGGAGAGCGATCGCCGAAGTGTCGCGCCACTGGGCCACTGAGGCTAACAAACATGATAAGTACATGCCACACCTAAACCGAGAAACGTCGGCACACGTCTGGATGCAATGCGAGAACATTTTTCATCCTTCCCTTGGCCCCCTTTAATTTTAATTACTTTCTAAAATTACCTATTTATTGTTATAGCGGCAAAATAAATACACACTCTGTGAAAATTACAGCTGTCTATCTGTTAAGGTTACTGAGGTACAGTCCTGTGACAGACGGACGGACGGACGGACGGACGGACAGCGGAGTCTTAGTAATAGGGTTCCGTTGACACCCTAACTAGCAATCGCAATAACAAATACTATTCAACATTAATGGATGCATATAATAAATAAAAAAAATGGAGAGAGAAGCGGTGGACAGCGAAGTGTTAAATAGAAAAATACGTACCCGATGTCAGTATGATCCGTGTGACTATAATCTATGGTAGGCAAACTTCACCACGGCCACTGTTTTGATAGACTCAAAAACCAACTTAGCGATGAAAGGGTTTTCAAGCATTTAGTTAATAGCAATTTGAGGAAGGTATATGGTGGGTTAGCTTAATATCTTTTGGTCAGTTTGGTATTAGACATTCATGTCCAGTCAGATAAAAAAAAAACAGAAGAAGCAGAATGCAAATAGAAGAAGAGATGAAAACAGAAGAAAAACAAATTTGGAAATTAAGTTGGTGTGAGTTTGTCTAGTTTTGCCCGTCCCATAAATAATGTGCACTCTGTATTTACAATTTGATATTATTAAGTAATACAGGTACGAACAAGAATTACTTTTATGTCTGACAACGGCGAATATCGAAACATAACTGTTTTGGGACGTTGTACACGCGTTTCAGAAAAGGTTCTGCTGCTTCTTTTCATATTTTTCCTGAATTCTCTCGTAGTTCCTGGGACGTTAGCATGGTAAATTACTTCACCGGATGAACTGGCAAGTGACGACCTTCGTATCCTTGCTATCCTTATTGAAGATTTCCAAATGTTTATTAAAACAACAATGGTATTGTGTTTGTTATGGAGACAACAGCACATTCATAATTAGGTTTTTGTGGTGGCGTTGATAATTTTTTGCTAGTCCGCTTGTTTTTCATTTTTGACCTCTAACTTGACCTACACATGCAACAATGAACAGTATATAATTAAGGAAAAAACAAATCTATAATCATATGCACATACTTACCAACTGAATCCTGGTAAGGTATTTTTTCCACCAGATATACTTGGCGTATTGTGGACCCAATGCAGCCACGCCGTAGTAGCTGTACATGATGACGTGGACAGAGGAGTTAAGGAAGCCCAGGAATATGACGTGGTCTGTGGGGCCGTATTTCAGTAGCGTCCACGTGCCGGCCATCATGATGGAGTGGTGGTAGACGTGGAGGAAGGTGACCTGCGCGTCTTTCTTGCGGAGCACAAAGAACACCGTGTCCAGGAACTCGGTCACCTTCGCCACGAAGTACCACCATGTGCAGTCGGCAACCTGAAACATTTATTAAGTTATTCCTTTTTACGTACTTAGCCGGTCATCGCTTTTTTATTTGCGTCCATGAATCATAAGAGTGAATTATTTATTTCTTTATATAGATATGTGAAGCACCCATAATGGATGGTCTTACATGATAAGTTAAACTTTACCGTTGAATGTATGTGGATAAGATTCTAAATACTGTGAGAATAAGGCTGAGATATGAAGGACTGTAGAAGAATTTATAAATTATGGATCAATGAAAATCTAATGTCGCCACTAAAGATTGGTGGAACCTAACCATTTTTTCACTATAACTCATGACTACTATCGGATCTGCCCATGAACCTACTATCGCATATCGCAATGCCCTTTGGAAGAATATTGTGATGTAATTTTTTTTTTATGTAACCTGAAATGAATTGCTGATACCACACAACTTTCGTTATGATATTAACCCAATACACCATAACTTTATCCAATGCTAACCCAAGTGGGCTAAGCTCTATCACCTAGTATGTGAAGGGGACCTCCAGTTTTACGTGGGTTCCGAACCATTAAACAGCTCGCATTCGTAATTTGTGACTCCGGCTCCAGGGAAGCGGGGTGGTGGTTTTTAATTAAAATTATGATTATATTATATTATTATTTATATTAACGTACCACCATCTGAGTATAGTGCTCATTCATCAGACACTCTGCATGTACTAGTCCGTTTCGCATCATTACCAGCATGCACTGAAATCAATAAACACAAAGTAGTTTTTTTGGAGAATTCATCTATTCATAAACAACCAATCAAAATGAATATCGAACTCTTCCGATCATCAAGAGTTAATTACATTTTAACGGCATGTGATGGGACAACATTAGGTTTTCGATGCAATATCGGTGGAAAGTACAGATGGAAAGTATTTCAATGTGATGACACGTCTTTTTTAATTGCCAAATCTTTGTTTTAAGGCCCTGGTACTAGCCAAATCGCAAAGTTAGACGAGGCACCCCAAGTTAACTAACTAAGTCTGACGATTATAAGTGTCATTCTTACAATATATGATTCCTTGTCTAGGAATCAACCTATTTTCGTTAATGTATGTTTCCTTTTTCTATACAAAATACATTGCGGAAACGGTGTCCATTTCCGAACTTTTTTGACTAAATGTAGAAATCTAAAAGCAAATGGAACTTTTTGTTTATGCATATATGCTGTTTTTGCTTATATCTAGAAATCGAATTACTTTCAGATTTCTAATGAGAAAAATCAACTTTTTTATTTTTATTATTATTTAAATAAATGATGGAATCAAAAAATATTAACAATCCATTATCAGTCTGGAGTTCTATTTGGATTTGCTGAAGCGTTTCACTATATATTATTACATTTGTTAAAAGGTGCATTTGTATGGCGCGAGTAGTTGGCTAGTCCTAGCGCCTTAATACGAGGCATGTGACACTGCTTTGCCGCAGTAACAAGGTGATAAGTTCCTATTTGCCGATGCTATGTATGGTGATTTACCACCAAATTATTCTATAAATGTCACTTTTACATCGGTTGCAAAATAATCCGCATTCAAATGTAAATCAAGGCTTTGGTGCAAAATTCCTTGTTTCTTTCGATCAGAACAAAGATAGTGTTACTAAAGTTGCCTTTCAGAGTTATATCAGTTACCTTTGCTGCAATGAAGACGGAAAACAGCACTTGTACAGCGTTATAGAGCACGAGTGTCCACTTGAGCTGGTAGGGCGACCTTTTCTCCATGTAGGCGGGCCCCACGCGCAGCACGAACAGTAGGTACACTGCCAGGACCATGGCCATTGGCCCAGGGGAAGACATCATGGGCCATGTGTCTACCCACTCGACTGGAAACAAGTACATTTGTTTTGTCGTCGGTACAGAGTCAAAAAAACGTCGTGCGAGAATAAGGTTCCCTTTTCCCTTTGCTCTTTGCTACCTCCATTAGGTGTATATGCGCTCAGATTCGTCAAAAATGTTTTTGTCTGCCGCCGGCTCGATGACCTTTGGCGAAGAAGAGCCAACAAGAAACTTTGGCGAGTTTTTAGTATTAGTTGTTTAGTATTTAGTATTTATTCTTCAATGTTAAAAACGAATTAACAATGGTTAATAGATTTAGAGTTCAAAAAGGACATCATTTTTAAAAAGAAAAGAAAGTCTTGAATAAAGACATTACGTATTATTCTAGGGAAATAGTAATTCCATTTAAATTATTCTCGTGCATAACTTTAGATACAAAATAGTATTGACTCAAATATAAGTTAATAAACTATCTCATTCATACTACAATAGTACCTGTTATTATGATTTCAATGCTAATTTAAGTGACAAAATCTTACTTATCTTAATTATATAAATAATTTAAATGTTCTTGAGTTCCAAAAGTTTAAATCTGTAGGTTGTCATAGTTAAGTAGTATAGTTATAATTTTCATATTGCTAAATAGAGCTATTAACAAATTTCGTAACGAGTGCTTAATCCATGCGTTTTTAATTATTTAAATTAAATAACTGAAAAATTCAATTGAATTTTAATGTAAATTTTGCACGAATAATATTTTGAAATTAATGTTAAGCAATAGTAATTAGGAGATTAATTCAAAATGCAATTTAGAATGGGTATAATAACTAAAAAAACATTTCAGCCGAACTTATCACCGAACATCGCCCCGGAAATAGAAACGAAATCAAGATCCCTTTCGGTCATTTTAACAATGCTTGAAGTGAAAGGAACTTAGAAATGATTTTATTTGTCTTTCCTGTGTAATCTAATTAAAAATAACTAATATTTTCTATGATCAGGTATTAATTGTCGTTACGGTTAAAATCATTCCTAAGTCCATCTTACTTTAGTATCAACGTGGCTATGACAGAAAGGGAACTTCATTTTTTATAATATTGCCTGTGTAACGACATGAAACATTTTAAGATGAAAATGTCCTGATTTTCAGATGGGTGGATAGAGTCGCAGATATGTTAAAATAATTATTTCAATTATTCCTACTACTAAACACAAATAGATAAATGGTATATGCTTACGTTTTCCCTTGGTTAGGTCCCAACTGTCCGTCTTCAGCCCCACGAGCGCAGACATCTTGGTTCAGCCGTCTGCTTCTGCGGGCAAAATCACAATGATACATTAGTGTGGGCGGTTGCGACAACCGGATACACAATATGCGGTGGTGGCACCTACTGCCTCCGTATTTTCATACCGGGGCCTTCTTTTGTTTTAACTGCATGTTTAGGGTCTTTTCCAATAAGTATTGATTAGCCTAATCCCTACATTAAAGGGCCTTTCTTACCATCTTGCAATCGATACCAGCAAAATATAGTCAGCACTTTAGTAGCAAGGCCCTTAAAGTGTCAATTAAAATAGATCAGCACTTGGTGAAAATAAAGCTAAGTCTTATAATATGTAAATATAGGCTACATTTTTGTTTAAATTAATTTTCATTCGACAGTAGAGACCTGAAACCACGGGATGGATTGAACACTTAATGGGTTCTTAACCATCACCATGAAATTTACGTTTCAAATAATTTTAATCAAATCATGATGTTTACGGATGCAATTCGTGCATCCGTAAACTATTAATGATAAAGAATAACCCGGTTACTCAGTTAATGTTTACAATATTGCTGCAATGTTTGATGGACTAATTTCAAAGAATGCAGTTAGCGTTTGTGAACTAATTACATAGTTACGAAAGCACTTACAAAAACATAATTCAAATTGACCTCAGTGAACTCTTAGTTCATTTCTTGTATAAACTACTCGTAGTCCTCAAATCCTTTTGGCACGGCATATGATATGATGGCCTATGTCGCAGAAAACATTTGAATCCGTAAACTTACATGTTTCCTAGAAAAGTAACAACACGTACTTTCATAAGACGACGTTCAAATTGACATAATTCCTAATATTTTTCAAGAAATATAAAAGTTAAATAATATTTTTAAATTCCACTCCGACCATTATTCATTCAATGCGATGGTACTAACACGGGCGGGATTAACCCCGTCACCTTGTAAGTAATTAACCTTGTTTTTGTAGACCACAACAGCATTATCAACTGTTCTGGGGACACAACGGATAGTTGTAAATTTTGAAAAAATATATATTGAAACTCGTGAATATGTCAAAATATCTCGTACCGAAAGCTAACTGAGATGGTACATTGCCTAAAATAAATCAGGAATGATATCATTTTGAAAGCCGTCAGATAATATTAGGATCTTACAAGTTTCCTAGGAAAGTTTTAAGTTAACGGATTTCGAAACTTTCCTGCGCTATTTACAAAAAACTTTTGCCTAAGTGGCTAAACAAATAGTAACATCCGTTGAAGTCGGAAAGATGGCCGCCATCTTTGCCGTCAATCAGTGCAGCACAGCATGCGAGCTGCAATTACAAACACAGGATTTAAGTGGCAGTGCTCGGATTTAAACTACTGAACACTGTCATTTGTCTAAATTAGGCGGTTCGCATAAAATATTCTTACAAAACTCGTGTATTCAAAATGCTGCCACAAGTCACGTACTATCAAAGACAAATAAGTTGCAAAATCAGTTTAAAGTAAGCCCGCTATGTATCATGTGGACCTTGGATGAAACTGAATTAATTTAGCATCAGTGTTAGTAAGCACATGTTTAAATGAAAATAAAAAACAAGTCGTACGATTTATAGGTTTTTTTTTTCGATATTTTGAATTAAACAAATGTGTCCAAATCGAAAAATATTTACTTTCGAGCAAAGCTTATGCTCTGGAAAAGAAAAGATTTCATTTGAAGTTATACAATAATAACTGTGCTTGACAAGTTAAGCATTCTTAGAAAGCACCTTACAGAGCCTGAATATATATTTTGTATTGTTATTGTGCATAAAAGTCTCTTATTTTTTAATCCAGTGTTAATTTATGTTTAAAATTTCAAATCTCAAACTCATCGAGTAGTCAGCATAAAATGGGTTGCTTAATGTATACCTACCGAACAAACATACAACAAGAAAGGAAGTGGTGCATGTCAGGGCAAGGAATTGAACCCAGACCTTTGGTACGCTAGGCCACTCCCCGCGCCACTAGGCTACGAGCCGCTAAATATTAGCTAAGCCGTATTAGCCATCCATGTCAGGTTGCATAAAAAAAAAAACCAAACTGACCATCAGATATGAGCCTTATACACCACATGAGAACTAGGTGCCATGCCAGGACTTTGCTCATATTGCTCGGCTAAATTAAACTGGATGGAAAACACGGACGATTTCCATTGCCGCTTCGGGCTTCGACCATCGTTCATTTAATGCGATGGTACAAACCGGAGCGGGATTAACCCTACCACCTATTAAGTAAGGAAGGGCCCTATAGTTTTATGCGGCTAACTACGGCAAGCCTCAGCGGTTGAAAATGGTCACCCATCCAGAACCTAACCGCGCTCAGAGGTGCTGCATCAAGCTTATCGAAACGCAAGGACAAAAATATGTTTAATTTTTCTTTTATTATTGGTATTAATAAATATTATGTAGGTGTCGTTTTTAATTAGACTTTTTGCCTTCACTGAAAGTAAGAAAGTAAAAAAAAAAAAATATTTTCGCATTACAATTCAGATCACCTTTTTATTTTATAGAGATAAAACTACTGTACTGACGATAATATATTTGCAACAATGTAATTATAAGAAGTTAAAATAATTTTAATTAAGTTGCACATTTTTTTTTAGCTTCCACGACCATCGTGCGCGTACTATTATATATAATGTCGCCAGATATTCCTGGCGATTCATAATTATTGTTAAAAAGTTCTTTTTCATATAAAGATCTAATTTTAGTATGTCACTCGCGACACCTTGAAACAAAAAGGACTATTTTTCTTCACGAGTATTTTTTCTTTAATTTATTAGTTTTAGCTTCTTTATTAATTACATAAAAATTAAGTCAAGAGATCCAGGTGTTTCATTCCGATTACCAGAGCTCCGCCCCCAAGTTCAAAGGTTATTTCACCACATTGGACAATTCAGTGGTAGTGTTTAACGGTTGGAATGACGAAGAAAAAAAAGTGGGATTGTTCTTCTACTTATCGGGAGCAGCCGCATATTTCTACGACGAGGTACGAGATTTGCCTTACCTCGAAATCCTACAGAAACTGAAGGATGAATTTCCAGGTACGATCGATTATACCGATCTTTTTGTCACGTCAGTACAACAAGGCGAATCGGCAACGGAATATCTTTACATGATGCGGAAATATGCCAGAAAAGCTGGCATCTTACAGGAAGGAACGATAGTGAAGCGCATAAGGAGTGGGTTACTGCCTCACCTGCGAGACCGATTGCTGGGAAGCAGCATCACCACGTACACCACTCTTAAAGCCGCCCTGTCCGAATTTGAGAATCACTTGCATCACAGGACAGCAGGGCCGTATAACCTGCCAATTCCGCCTTTTGTAAATGATTTTAGAGATCCAACACAACCAAGTATATCTGCTGACGTTGTACTTAGGATGACACCTACGGGAATTAACCAGAGACCCAAGGAGACGACGGACCCCATCGAACCTACTGAGATGCCATCCGCAGACAAGGGAAACCTCTGCACAGTTTCGTCGTTGGAACAACAGGACCAAAGAGGTTTGAGTCATTTACTACTTGACTCCGATGATGACAGGGCGCCCTCAAATCCTAAACTTGGAACGTGTACGGAAGAAACCGGACACCTCAATTCGTTGGACGCTCCGCCGATCTCCATCGTAGATGACCAGCATAAAACAACCTCCTACGCTACCGAAGACCATGATGAGTTCAACCGATTGTCATCCAGACGGAAGAAAAGCTTCATCATAGGTTTTGAGAGGCTGATGTGTAAAGTGTGGGCCGGTTTAACATTGTGTGGTGCCATGGTTTGTGATATCCTGGGTTATGGAGCAGTATTTTCTGAAAGTTCAGAAAAACTGGTGCTTATATCCTATAGGTTGCGAAAAGTGCTAATGACTTTAAAACGTAACACAGATTTTTGCAGTTTTATGCACGTGAAACGTGTAGGTCATCGAGTGTCTCGTGGTGGTTTTCATCCTGTTAGGAGAAAAGTTTAGAACATTGTATTGTTGATCGGAGATTATAATAAAGACCTACGATATATTGTTAACAGGACAATGACCTTATCTAGTTATTTTCGTAAATGTTTTAAGACTTTTTCAACTAACGCGTTCGTATTAACTACGCCTCGCGAAGCCCTTTACTAAGAAATAAGAAATGATTATAGTCCATTATTTATTATATGAAACGGAATCCATGGAGGTTCTCTCGTGCGTTCTATGCGCGTTCTTGTCTCTTATTTCCGTCAGCGTTTACAGTTCATATTGTAATCCAAAATAATAAAAGTCCATGGAGGTTCACCTCCATGTAAAAGTCCGAGTTAACTCCAAAGTCCCAAAGCTTCAATGAGTGATCACGACAGGGATCTGAACTCTTTTAGAGGTAACAGACCCCAACGGTGATGACTCCGAGGTGGCGGCATTTCGAAGAAGACAATAAGCGACTGATTAATTTAATAAGCTTTCAATTTTGTACTGAAAGGAGTGAAACCTAGGAGTGTCATTTCGGCGTGCGGGACAGAATCCATGTGTCTTGTTTTCATATTATCAATCCCACTTGTGTTATTATCATAGCTTAGAAATACCTATCCCTTATTTTAATTCCGATGGTGCGTGTTCGATCGTTTAGTTGACCAATGTTTGTTTACATTGAACAGTCAGACATGAACTATCAAATAAAGGTGTCTATTTGACAGACAAGTTGTCTTTTTCACCATCGCGAATTTTTTATAAACACATTGTCAATTTGACTAGAATTATTCGTTGATTAGATATAGGTTTGACTCCATAATTTGTCTGACTAATAGCCACAAAATAAAAAAAAACAAATCTTGACATGTTATCATCTTGACAGCTCTTTGTTTGTAAATAGTGCAGTCTATGGCCACCTCCTAACCACTTCTTCTCTGTTTTCATGTGATCCTGAAATAATATCCCGTGAAAGCTGTTACGGATCCTTCACCAGTTCGCCGACCGGTCTGAGTTGGCGACCGACTTGGATCGTCGGTATACTAGTAGGCTTCTTAATGCTTCGAAACGGACCCGCGAGTCTGGTAGGATGTTTTATTCCTTTGAATAGGCATAGGAATCCAAGCGGATGAATGAACACCGATGAATAAGAAGGAGAAAGAGAAGTGTGACCGTAGATTGTGTCCTCTTATTGTTATCTTCCTATTATAATATGTTTCGTACAAATATTTGAATATTTTTTGTAAATGTAAATGATACTACGTGTTCCTTTCATCAAACTTTCGCGCGTCGTGCATAGCCTACAAGCTTTTTGCTACAAGATTGTAGCGTGACCACGGTGTGAATGCGAGCGTGTACGGAATAAGGTTGATGCTTGTTTGAGAAAGGTAAATTTAGACAATAAGATTTGTTATAAACCTGATATAGCTCCGCGCTCGGTTATTGTTTGGTCAAATCTAAAATTAATAAATAACGATATCAGTTAAATCATTTTATCTTTATTTAAATGTTACTTTAATTCTATTCTAATTCATCTTAATGGTTATTTTAATTTAACTAAATAATTTTAATAATTTAAAACATAACTTTAATTATATTTTTGTTCAAATAACTTTTCTTAAGTTACTATTAGTTTAGGTAGGTAATCGGTCCTACTGACCGCTGTATTAGTAAATTAGGTAAGTCACAACCCTAAGGTTGAAAACTTACTAAACAGCGTTTGTTTATAACATGGTGCCGCACCACCATAATGCGAGGTGGCAGAAAAGTTTATTGTAACTATACCACGACACTTGGTCGTTTGAGCTAACCTATAGCATAATTTTCTGCTACCGGGATAGGTAGAGTTTGTGTCGTAGAATGATACACTTCCGTCCCGATTTCTGAGCGGTTTTGGAGGGTCGTAAAGCTTTCGGATCTTACTATCCAAGAGGTTTAGATGTGAGATGAAGGTTCCCCGACCTCATTTAGCATCGAGGTGTAAGTTAGCCGCTCTAATTTTTCTCTTGACATTCTAGATAGGCTAAATCCAAGGGGAAATTATTCATCGCCGGAGTAATGGAAGAATGTCGCCAGATATTCCTGGCGATTCATAATTATTGTTAAAAAGTTCTTTTTCATATAAAGATCTAATTTTAGTATGTCACTCGCGACACCTTGAAACAAAAAGGACTATTTTTCTTCACGAGTATTTTTTCTTTAATTTATTAGTTTTAGCTTCTTTATTAATTACATAAAAATTAAGTCAAGAGATCCAGGTGTTTCATTCCGATTACCAGAGCTCCGCCCCCAAGTTCAAAGGTTATTTAACCACAATATACAACTACAAACAAATTGGCCCACTTGTAAATTTCCAGGGCAATATTGTGATCCTTCTTCGATGCAAATATATTTTTTTTACGGAACCTGGGGGTCCATTCAGAGTAAGATTGAGTTCGAATTCGCAACTAAATATCAACTCACTTTTTTAAATAGTTAATGTTTCCACACTTCTAGAACATCATTACAGTTAGGTAAAAATCTGTTTTGTCCCGTAAATACGTTGGAAGCATAAATATAATATATTAATATATTTAAATAATAATATATTTCCCAGCTATTTTTAGGTTAACTCACTCCCGAACTCGAACTCACTCTTGCTCTGAATGGACCCCCTGACATGGTTGACTAGTACCACAGAACTACCGTCATGATATTAGCTCACTACACACACCAGTAATTTCGAATGCATATGACGATCTCATGTCTTTCTAGGATCGACCGGTCGATATTATCTTCACCGCTTAACTTCTGTAACCATCGCAAGCGGAAATCCTGCCTTTCTTAGACACCATTAAAGGGGTAAGTAAATAATTATTTAAATAATTAACCCTCCAAAGAAGTTATAAAGAGGCAATACGTACGCCTTTCAAATAAGAAAAATGTATTGATCAAAGATAAGATTTGACATTTATAAAAAATGCGATAGGATGACACTGGGTCTTTGTTTTCATGTAGTGCCATCATATGTTTGCATGTATTTGACCTGAGATGGAAATCACTGCTTACCTAAAGTTTGCGGCATGATCTTCGAATGACCCTGAACTTCCGCATCACTGACACGGACTATAATCATCCTCTTGTCATCTTTTTCAAGGTAACGTGGTTCTAAACAATTCATAGGTCATACCTCGGGTAGTGTTGATAACAATATTCGAGAATGAGGTGTTCATGCAAACTTAAAAATATTTTTAATTATACTTTTAATTATTATTTTCAGATAGTCCTTATCTAATTAATATACTTAAGGTGTGCCTTCCCGCTCAACTCCCCATACAAAAGTGAAAAAAAGATCACACCTATATTTCTTGTCAGAGATCAAAACATTTGCTCAAAATAGTTTTATTTGATAGAACTAGATGTCTGATGACCGTAGGAATTGTACAATTGTGTTTGGTTTCTAAGTTATAAGGTCCGAAAGTTCCAATTTTTCGCGCGTTTTATACAATAATTTTGGAGTTTTACTCAACGATAAAACGTATACATCTTAAAAAGATTAGTCATCAGACATAACTTGTTTCATGAAAATTTTTAATAAATTTAGTTTTTGTTAGATTTTTTACTACAGCGGTCGTGGTCGTGGTTAGGTATAAGTCGTTTTGTAATTAAATGTTTCGTATATCTTACCAAATCAAACACTATGCGCATTGTCTTCTTTTTGGAAATGTTGCATCCTTCTCATCAGGGAGCCTGTCTTTTTCTTTGAAACAGAGAAGGTCCTAGAGCGCAATAGTACGGTTTTCTACCATGCCCGCGAATGAGTTAGTCCCGCCGGAAAGGAACACCTTAATCGTGCAAGGCGAAGTTCTAAACTACCATATAAAATACAACTATGACGTGGAATGTTGCCGACGTTACTGATGCGGTATTATCGGCGTGATGGACTTGGTCTACCCCTCCAAGCGCCAGCAGGGTACAGAAACCAATTCCGATATAGTTTTGGTTCTGCGCAGCCGTTTGCGCGTGAAGGGGATCGGCAAATATTCATCCCGCCAAATGTGGTCTGGATACAGACGTTTTTGAGCTTGGATTAGCTTGCATTTAAGACAGTTGACATAAATATATTTAAAAAGAAATGCCCCCTCCCTCAGTCCTTGCATATAGAATGTTATGCGTACATAAATTGAGACTGTCTATTTTATGTAAATTTTTGGATACGTACTTGATTAGATTTATTATTTCTTTTTTTTACTAAGTCTTATTTGAGATGTGTTTTTTTACATGTAGTCTTTATTTAATTTTTATGTTCCAGGAGTTTTTTGTGTAACATATCTACAACTTGTTTAGTAACTATAAGTCCTGTTTCTCAATTAGTACTAAATTTCTTGTAGTTATATTATGAAATAAATATAATATGATATGAATAATATGAATAAAAAAAATATGCGTAACATGTAGAACGGCTTTTCGTATTATTTTATTTGTTCATTACTATGTGTCCTTGGGTGTGTATGCCCACCTTTCCCTGGTTACTCATATCACCACCCGGGTCCACCATAATATCAGCGCTATAGACACATTTATCTATAGCTATGCTGCGATGGGTCCATTTTGTCTGCTGTTATTTATTTTTCATCACTACTGTGTACTTAATTTAATGCAAAAAAGAAACAAATTAACGAATTTTCTTTCTTTCTTTCTTGGCTGAGCGCGGTTAGATATGAATAAATGGAACTGAATATAAATCAAGCATCTCGGCTCTAGAACAATGAAATCGCAGCGACTATAAGAATGTTAAACCGTTCGTAAAATTTAATTCGATATAAAAATATTAAATGGTAATATTTTATCTTCAATTTCAAACACAAGTATTGCCTGTCTACGTTTGCGACAAAATGACACCTTATGAAAAATTAGACACTGTTTCAGGATATAGTGGTATATATAAGTTGCTTTTGACGGAGTTGAGTTAGCGTTAGGGTTATATCGACCATTCGAACATTTTCGCTCGATAGGCCAAAGAAGAAAGACAATATAAGAACAATTTAAGGATGTGATATAGAAAGTTAATGGAAATTGCTAGGATGTAAGTTTACATCTTTCTGTTTTCAGGGACTGAAAAAGTACAATTTATTTCTATAGCAACCCTACGATGGGATTGACTAGGCGGACGCATTTCGGCAGCACATCCACGCACGTTGACGATGTTTGGACTGTGTGGCACACTACACGCGGCCGGCTTCTCATACTATTATATGCACAATTTGTCCATACGGTGAAGTCGCGAGTAAGAACCATATGCAACTCTACTTCCTTTTCTCTTCATTGACCATTACCATTGACTTTTATAAACCAAAAAAATGCTATTTATAACATTTAGGGCCGATTTTTCAATCCTCAGATAGTACTAATCGGACTGTTAGTACAAATTCACGTTTGTCAAAAGAGAGATAGTCATTGCCGGAGAATTATATCTTCTATCACAATTATATGACTATAATTATACTAATGAACATATTGGCTTACTATATCGGATGGATAAGCAAAAGCGTAAATAAATCCGTCGAATAGTTATCTGACAGTTTATCAGACTATTGAAAAATCAGCCCTTAAAGACGTAAAATCACAACTAGACAAGTCTCAACATCTTGCAGTGCTATGCTTCACGGTGGGGCTTATTATAATTGTAATCGCCTGGCAACAAACATCAATCCATAAAATGGACAGGACATCGCAGTCACAAATCTATAAAGATCTAATTTAAGATACACTATTAACTGCCCTAACCTACCAACGACCCTGCCCAGAAATTCGTAAAGCTGAAGCAGTGTTGTCTAAAACAGAAAGCGATTGGTTACTTGCTGCTCAGATGCCGGATACTAGCCGGATCCTGACAAAATCGTATCCCAAATGGAGCATATCATTTGGGATACGATTTTGTCAGGAAATGCCGAAGCGAGTAAGAAAACACTCAATGCATAGAAGTTATTAGGATATGTTCGATTTAAGGTTGCAGATTTAAGAGGAGCTGAACGCGCAACTCGTCAATACGAAGGTGTTGCAGAAAACATGAAATATTAGATAAATATAAGTGTTTTATAGTAATTATGTTCGGTAGTAGTTGACACTTTTTCCGTTCCATATTTATTTTTAATTCCGGGTGTAATCGGTGCGCATACATGTGTTTTAATGAAGGTAAATTTATAATTAATTGCTTGGATGTTTTGATTTGAAATGTTGTCTTTCTATGGGTTTATAAAGTTACTGGTATAGTACCAGCTCAAATGCTCCGATCATGTTGCGGTTGGACGTTTCATTGAACAATGTTAATGGGATCCAGGCGGAGCGCTCAGGTTGGCCCCGGGTATCGTCTGGCGCATGCATGAGTTGATATTGGAGTCGGCCGTCGATGGGATGGCTCCATCACAATGAAATCAACGTAGAGTACTGGAGATGACCCGGGGAACCTTCAAGCGAGTGCCAGAGTTTGTAAGTAGAGTCGGCCGGCGATGGGATGACTTTATGTTACAATAACGGACGAACGAATTGCATTGTTTTCTGGGGCGTCAACTGAGGCAATGGGATGTTTTGTGGGGGTTGTACAGTCCCAAGCTCTGAGCGACCACCTTGGCATTGTACTAACTACCATACAAAACATGGAAAGTGACAATGAAGCATTTGAGTAAGCCAAATAATTATATATTGCATGTAAATCTAACGTATTATGCATTGGTTCGTAGCATTTTCGCTGGACTATACGTGTGGTTCGAGGTCAAACCACGTTGCAGGATGGTCGGGTGTAATCGCCTGGCAACAAACATCAATCCATTGATGCTGCTGCGCATGCGTGACACGTGGTGGAAGGGGAAGAGCAAGCGAGACAGCGAGGGAAGGAGAGAACGGGAGAGGGGACCGAGCGGGGAACGACTTGACTGGCGCTCGTGGAAGCACGTGGACGGAAAACCTTCACCTGAGTATCATAGATTTTCATTACCTACCTGCCTATTTGATTATTAAGTTATGACTGCATTGGACTAGAGTTAACATAATATTATTTAAATATCAATAAATCAACGTGCTTATTTACATTTATATATGTTTTATTTTGAGATAAAAGATTCCGTTTAGGTTCGACTAGGTATTTTTCATAGAAAATGTATAAAATGTTTACAAAAATAATTCCTCCACGATTAATACTTTAACAATTTTAAACATGACGTAATAGTGGAACTTTGCAGTATTTCCGATCAGACTAGCGACAGATACTCTGTAAACCCCCTCCTTCGACCCCAAGGAGGTCCACCACTGAAGAGAAAGAAAGGAGAAGTGGCATGCGGTCGATATCGCTTCCCCGCCGTATGGCCAAAGTGGCCATATGATCGTATGCGATTCCAGCGGCGCGTCGTATGATATACAGTCGAAACATCGCTACCACGCGCGAATGTCCTCTAAAAAACCCGCCAAGTTCGAGTCGGACTCGCACACGAAGGGTTCCGTACCATCATACAAGATTTAACACAAAAAAATCACGTTTTTTGTATGGGACCCCCCTTTAATTTTTATTATATAACCTATTTCTTGTTATAGCGGCAAAATAAATACATAATCTGTGAAAATTTCAGCTGTCTACCTATAACGGTTCATGAGATACAGCCCTGTGACAGACGAACGGACGGACGGACGGACGGACAGTGGAGGCTTAGTAATAGGGTTCCGTTTTCACCCTTTGGGTACAGAACCCTAAAAATGCGTTCTTCAAGTCAACACAAACCCTTCAATACTTCTGCGACTATGTTTGCATGTGGCATATGTGTTTAAGTTGACTTGGTAGTTTTAAAAAAATGGCAAATCAACTTGAATCTTCCCACGACAACTTACACATGATGGCTTGGTTAATCCAATTTTGATCCTCGATTTGGCAGTACATCCGCCACTATAGGGCATTACGTGCCATAACGTAGACAAAGAATGTCTACACCAGGACGGATGTCAATATTAACTGTTTGTCTCGAACACACGAGCAACGTTAAGAAGAATATTGTAATGATTGTAAAATTTCAGGGTTACGTGGAAGACTGAAATGGTGTGCACAGAGAGAGAATGAAGTAAACAAGGGACACGAAGAGAAAAGTTTTTTTTTAATTTTGAAAACGTGTCTAAAGAAATTCATTCATTCGTCAAGTCGACCTGTCCATACTTAACATAATTTATTATAGTACCGCCAAGAACTCACAAAATAAAATTCGATTTAAATATATCTAATCAAAATATTTAAATATTTTTAAATACAAAATTTGGCTATTATTCATTTTATAATTTGACCAAAACTGGTTAGCCGTTTTGTGCTGGTGACACTAAAAGACTACGTAGCCCTGTCAACATTCACATGCTTAGAATAAGCACATTTGACACAATGCTCAACTATGCTTTACGGCTCTAAATGGAAACTAGGAGATAAACATGAAAGTACCTAATGAAATATGTCATATTTTATGTAAATGTCTTTCTTAATTAATTATTTATTTATTTTTATTTATTAATAATTTGTAATTTAATAGTTATAGAATACCGAGATATTTACTCATATCGCGTTTTTGGAATACTTTTAATGTAGCCTTACATAAAATAAAATTACCAGCTAAATTAAATACATACATAAACATAACAAAAATAGGTTTTTTTTAAGAAACACAATAGCTTAGGAATCTAATGAAATTGTTAATAACCGACTTAGGACTGATTTTTCAATTGTCAGAAAAACAGCCAGATTACTATTCGACGGATTTATTTACGCTTCTGCTTATCCATCCGATATAGTAAGTAAAAATGTTTATCACTAAAATTATATTCAGATAATTGTTATAGAAAATATAATTCTCCGGGAATGACTTTCCGTATTTTGAACATCGTTAATTTATACTATTAGTGCGATAAGTATTATCTGAGGATTGAAAAATCGGCCCTATTTTAAAATTATATAGGTTTACAATCCTTGTTCGAGACTTCCTCTTAATCTGTGAGTTAAACTGTACAAAAAGTTCGTTGCGTGGTTTAGAAGAAGTAAGCTCCGCCGCCGAGATCCAACATGTGGCGGGGCCTCCTACCGCAACCCGCGCGGGCGATGCGATCCCCTCCTCCCGCTTCATAGCAATCGCGATGGAATGTGCTACTGGACTTTTGAATGCGATCGTACGTGTACCAAGTTTCATCTAATTCGGTTGATTGGTTTAAGAGTTATTGAGGAACATACAGCCTCAGTGGCCCAGTGGCGCGACACTTCTGACGACAACGCTGAGTCCGGTCTGGTCTTGGATGGGTGACCATTCGACCGTTGAGAGAGGCTGGCCGTGGTTCGGATTCCACGTTAAACTGTAGGTCCCCTTCCTTACTTACTAGGTGGTAGGGTTTATCCCGCCCGGGTTGGTACCATCGCATTGGATGAACGATGGTCGAAGCGGCAATGCAAATTGTCCGTGTTTTCCATCCAGTTCAATGTAGCCATGCAATATAAGGAAGGTCCTGGCATGGCACCTAGTTCCCATGTGGTGTGTTGGGCTAATACCATGACAGAACTTGAGGTATTAGCCATCCATGTCCAGTGACGTAAAAAAAAAACATAAATATACATATACATAAAAGAGTTTCTAAATCGTCAATTTAGTTTTAATATCATGCATACACAAAGTCTACAAACGCAGTATCTTACAAAACAAAGCAACTTACTCAATGAACATCCCTTACACATTTATTATTAAGAACCTTTACAGATGTGTAGTTTCCGTAACTAAAAGTAATTCTTAGACTGCAACACTTAACGTGCATCAAAAACAGTTAAAACCCTCAACTTCACTATTACCAAATTGCCCATTAAAAAGCTATCTAGTATAATCAAGACTTTAACGTTCTATTTTATAATGACTGAATCTCAACAATATACAACACTGTCTAATACTAGGTAATAATTTACCTAAAGTTGTCATTAAGCATTGTGAAACGGCACCAGGGGGTCCATTCAGGGCAAGAGTGAGTTCGAATTCGCCACAAAATATCAACTCACTTTTTTAAATAGTTACTGTTTCCACACTTCTAGAACATCATTACAGTTAGGCAAAAATCCGGTCTGTCCCGTAAATACGTTCGAAGTATAAATAACGGTTCCGTTATTTTAATAATAATATATTTCCCAGCTATTTTTAGGTTAACTCACTCCCGAACTCGAACTCACTGTTGCTCTGAATGGACCCCCTGTTCTTGTTACCATAAAAATATTTACGTTTCTAAATGTATATCATTAGATGTAATAATTCGGTGTGCGTGTGTTCTTTACGTTTATCCTCGTCCTATTTTTTGTACTATTCGGGTAACCTGGATGCTTTTTAGGGTTCCGTACCCAAAGGGTAAAAACGGAACCCTATTACTAAGCCTCCGCTGTCCGTCCGTCCGTCCGTCCGTCCGTCCGTCCGTCCGTCCGTCCGTCCGTCTGTCCGTCTGTCACAGGGCTGTATCTCAGTAACCGTAACAGGTAGACAGCTGAAATTTTCACAGAGTGTGTATTTATTTTGCCGCTATAACAACAAATAGGTAAGATTAAAAAATAATTAAAATTAAAGGGGGCTCCCATACAAAAAACGTGATTTTTTTGTTTTTTTTTCTACGATGGTACGGAACCCTTCGCGTGCGAGTCCGACTCGCACTTGGCCAGTTTTTTTAACAATTTTTTGGACCTAGTAAGTTGCGTTGTTGTCGAGGTCTATGGCATGACAACATCTGCCTACCTTGCTAATCTATTATATATGTTTTCATGGAACCCTATATGGAAAGCGAATACCGCATCTACTGTCATGAAATTAGCCCTACACACAAACTAAGGAATAATTTTCTGCTTCTCTTTCTGAATTCCCTTCTTTTGTTCAACCGTTAGATTCTAATTTAGGTTTTTTTTAGAAATACGTATTATTGCGGCATTATGAAAATTTATTTAGAAAGACCTGAAAATTCATTAAAAATACTATGACCTTGAATTGAGTCATTATATTATAATTTCTCGTAGCACATGCGCAGTTTTTTTACAAGATTTATACATTTACGGAATCATTTCACATCATATCATTTACACAAGACGGAAAATCAATATTTTTACCAACTTCTTGACTACGTGAAACTCTGTAATTTTGCAAGGTCGCATCTCGTACTCTCAACTTCATCAGCATCAACTCAGCATCTCAACTTTTGAAAAATCATTTTAAAAAAAGTTTTTACTATTTTCATTAAAAAATCAGAAGTGCAACGTCCAGTTAAATAACGCAACAATCTTGTGAGATTTATGGTTATGCCTTATTTTTTAAAAAATTTTTACATTCGTTGTTTATGATAGATATACGTAATTAATTGGTTTCAAAATGCAATAATGTATTAAAAATACTTTTGAAAACAGTGAGTTGGTTATAGCAACTAGTTTGTCCATAGCATTTTTTAAATATATCTAACCAATTTCAGACATACAACCAATAATTCGTTATAATTTAAAGACATTGAAAAATAAATAAATTTTAAAACGAATGTGAAAAAAGATTTTAACAAAAATAATAGTAAAAATCTTACCTAGTTGGTAATGGAATGAATTCTCTAAAATATTGTGCCACTGATGAAATTTCATACATTTCTTTGGTTTTATTTAATAGAAAATATTATTTTTAATGAAACTCAGACACCACTTCTTTGGGTTACATTGTGGTTATTACGCTGGCGGAGTTACCGTTACCACATTTTATATGCTCGTTGTTCACGAGGTACAGTGCCAGCCGATAAAATTAGGAGCAGCGATTTCTTTCTATTAATCTTTTAAACTTTTTGTAAATTTAATAAGATATCTTGATTTTTTTTTATGCGACCTGACATGGATGGCTAATACCACACAACTACCGTTATGATATTAGCCCAATACACCACATTCCCGAAGGAATTAGGTGCCATGCCAGGACCTTTCCTTTATGAGCATGGCTACATTGAACTGGATGGAAAACACAGACAATTTTTCATTGCCGCTTCGACCATCTTTTCATGCAATGCGATGGTACCAACCCGGGCGGGCTTAAACCCTACCACCTAGTAGGGGAACTAGGGGAAGGGGACCTACAGTTTTACATGGATTCCGAACCATGGAGCAGCTCGCATTCGTGACGAAATGCACTTATCGAACTCGGAAAGAGAAAGACAGTGGTGCATGTCGGTATCGAACCAAGGCCTCTGATACGCCAGGCCAGTCCCCGCGCCACCAGGCTACGAGCCGCCCAAATTTATTATTAAGATTATTAACATTGATGCTTTTTGTTCATTATTTATACCTTTTTAACGTTATAATATACTGTAAGTTACCTATGATATGGGTTTTTTTTTGTGTACAGTTACTGCATTAACGGTCAAATTCGTTTTAATTGTTATAATTACGGTTGATTGATGGTATTAAAATAATATTGTCTATTTCTCATACGTGCTTGTGCAGTTTAATTTTGTTATCGCTGATATTTTTAGGGAAACGCTGAAAAAAACTATATATAATATTTAATATAATTATAAATCAATAATAGTTTCTCTTATATTTGTTTTACATATATTTCGAAACGGTGTTTATTTATTCAGCATAAAAAACTTCAGCTAGGTGTGCATGTTTTATGAAACGTTTATTTTATGCAATTTAAATCAAGAATGAAAGATTTCAACGCAATACTGTTTAAAAATATTTTTTCTATATGCCTCGCGATAAATGGCGTAAACTAGACGCTCAGTCCGACGAGAATGGTTCTCGAATTTTCTTAGTGCTGCGAAAACCATGTTCATCCATTTTCACATTGAGTTTCAGGAACCCGAGGATTTACTTTGGGGAAAATATTTCGGCACTCGTACAATGCCCAGTTTACGGGTACTATCTACAAGATCGGTTGGTCATTATTTGGGAATATAGCCGATGATGGGTTTTTTCCCTGCCTGTTGGGCACTAAGCCATGGTATAAAAGGGACGGATTACATTATGCAGATTCGAAGAACCTTATTTCTAGGAAAGACTATACAAGACAGAAAATATCCTGCATCTCTTAGAAGTTGTTGGGCTTCCCAATTCTAGAATCGAGCCGAAGTCTCCTAGGTATCGTAGGTAGTTATTTATAACATATATATGGAGAGGATGAATTTATTTTGAGCTTTACAACAAATCATGATGTAAATGTAAGGAACATCTACCTGTACCGAATACGTTTGTAAATTTATAAACATTTCTTAAATGTGGTTTAAACTTTGTTTGCAAATGCCTATGTTTACTCTCATGCTTGCACGGCACTGTACGACGAACACACTGTTGTGGTTCCGAACCTATGAAGCGCATACAACGTTTATTGTATAAAATACAAAAAGTGATATTAACTACCTGGTCATATTTGGTAAATTCAGCCGCCAAATAATTTTCAGAATTTAAGGCTTTGTTGCAATGAAGAACTATGTAAAACTAGCACTATTTTTTTTCGCCATCACACGGTGCTAAACCGAATGAACCTAAAAATTCTGAGTCAGAGAACGGAGCGACGCCTATTCTACTCCACTTTAAACCGGCTTTTAAGCATATGCTGATTGATTGCCGATTTCAAAGCTGTAAGCCCTGATCCAATGGAATACGATGTGCAGTACAGGCGACAGAACACTAACAGAACAGAAGACAGAAACTAATTCTGGAGCACACATCTACAACACTCTGGGGACCACCATCGGAGCCACTCCTCTTCCTGGAATCTAGGCAGAATATTCGGCATAGAGGATTCGCACAAAAAAAAATCACAAGAAAGTTTGGTTTTCTTTGGCGGAGAAAGTGAGTAATCTATCAGGCTACTGCAATGGTGGCCTCGCTTCCACCGGATGAGATTATGTATGTGGATTCGACTGATTTGTCGTGAGACCGGAATTGACGGTTCCCAGTTGGGTAGCTCATTAACTTTTTGCCAACTCTTCCGAGGTGCTCGAAGTTTGCTCTTTCGGGTGCATATGGAAAAAGTCATCACAAATTCCGAATCCATCATGGATTTCCATCAAATAGATATTCCAATCCGTCAACCGTTAACGGTTAATTGATGCGTGACCTGGTTTCCTCGTTGAGTTAAAAATAAATTAGTATCTTGTCTCTTCGATGTCGAATCTGGTAAATAGAATTTCCGTGCCTATCATACGTCTACCAAATTAATGAAATCTTTTTTTCCAAATTACTGCGCTAATTGACGCAGCTGACCACATAAAAACTTAATTATATCGATTAAAGTTTATTTGATCATATGCTTATACGCCTTCCGACGTCTCCAACTTGTCTGGTATATACCCGTGAATTAAGAAGTCGTGCAGGAGGATTTGTCAGTGTGCACAAATCCCAGGGTAGGTATACTCATTTTTAAGCGACTTAACAAAAGCATGAGAAGAAAAAGAACTATCTTGAAAATTTCTGTACTTTTAGAAAGGGTATAATCTCGAGGTGGTCCCATTGTCACCAAGTCAGGATATGATAATAGGATTCCATGGAAATCGAAGGAAGCCACTAAATTCAGTGCTAATGTGGACCAATGAACTGAAAATATGGTATGATAATATTTTGATATTTCTCATTCCAAATTTAAATGTACTATTTAGCGTATTTATTAATGTACTATTAATGCGAGCCAATAAATGGCTGGGAAACCATGTAAAACTATTGGTACAATCGCATTGCATAAAAGATAGGTCAAAGCAACCGGTTTAATTTAACCGTGCTCATTCACGGAGAAAGTCGTAATATGGCACGCAATTCATTCAGAAATGAGGTGCTTTGGGCTCTTAGGTCATGACAGTGGTGTGAAAAGACGAAATATTTTATTATGTTGGAGAAGGCATACAAAAATAACCTCTTACTGCTAAAGTTACAAGCATCCAACAGCATTAACGTTCTTGATGTTTATTCTTTATCAATACTATAACAATAATTACAATACACACTTAGCCTTGCAGCGCTGATAGTAGATTTGAAAACAGAGTCCTCATAAACATTGTGGAATCTGTTCCTCATATCATGTTCAATAACAGACACTGGGTTATCCAGTTATTAACTGGCTGGTAGTGTGTGAAATTGACTTCCTCCAGTCCAGACTTATATCCGGTGGATTATAAAATATGGCAACACTTGGACAAAAAGCCTCATCCTGATTTGGATTCATTATAAATATATATAAATAGGTTATAAATTTATAAGGTATAATTTACTTAGGGCATCCTTGATCAAAGCAGCCGGATATATTGATATTGACCTCGTTCGTGCTGCTATAGACTACTGGCCGCACAGGTTGAAGGCTTGTATTAAAAATCGCTCATCATTCATTTTGAATAAGCATAGCTAATATGATTAACTACGTTTTCGTAAGTTATTTTGAAAATATAAAACATGCCTAAATAATTTAACATTTAACATGAGACAGAACGTATGACCCGGCCAAGTAGATCAGGATTTAAAAAGTTATAAGAATAACTTTATATTTGTTTCGGAGTCGGATAACTTGATTTCATCATGAATGCGCGCGGTTCCATGTAAATAAATGTAAGAATTTCACTACTAGGATGAAACAAACTCTGTAGATGATCGAAGTGGCAATCAAAATCGATTCCTTTCGCCGAATACAGTGTGTTGGGCTTATATAATAAATAATAAATAAATAAAGATATTGAAAATGCATGCATAATGAACATTCATTTATTTTTAAAACGTCTACCAATAAAATCTGTGTAATCATAATATTATTCATAATGTCATATTTAATAGAATATAATTAAATTATAAGGAAGGTACCAATGGAAGAATCGAGTTGAAGAAGCTATATGGCGTTAAATACTATTAATTTCTATGCACTCATCTGGCCGTTCATACCGATATGTATTTTGGCAGACCAAGAAAAAACTGTAAATTAAAGTTAATCCAAGAAGTGTGCATCCGCAATATTTTAAGAAAAACGAAAAATATGACTAGAAGAAAGTTGAAGCAAATTATTTGAAAGAAAATCTAATTTGTTCTAAGTCATTTGGTTTCAGGGTTATGGAAACAGAAGAGATGGCAGTCGTGTAGATGGCAGGAAATAAATAAAGTGGCACAATATGACAACTTTGTTGTAGGGTTAAACGTTGTGAAATCTAAATTATTTGCAGGGCATTGGAAAACTTTAGAAATAGGGAGTTGATTATGACCATAAATTAATAAGTCACTTATTAATCTATGTTATGACACAAATATAATTTATACATTTTGGTGAAGTAACGTAACCAATTAAGAACTTCGATTGTATCATTAGGAGTTTTTTAATAACGAGTTCTTTAACTTTCATATAGCCTGTATACAGTAACTTGATAATCTTCAAGTCATTAAAGTCATTTGGATACGTTAGATATTTTAAGATAACTTATTCTAAGTTTTAATAAATTGGATCCAAACACAGTGTTCACCTAATAAATGCATCACTTTCAGTTTCAATAAATGCCATTAAACAAGTTCCTGAAAATGTATCTCAATATAATGCAAAACCATGCTCATATCAGGAATCAGAGACCACGGGAATATATTAATATCGTGCTAGAGCATACAATTCAGTGATTTATGAATTTATAAACAGAGCCTATTCGAAAACCTTCATGATAATAAAACTATTATTATTGTTGGCTTAGCATTAATAAGTAACTACATATTTGTAATTTGAGCGCCGGAATTGCAAAATCTTTGGAATAGAAAATCATTATCAAAATAGTTTTAAAACTTTTGTAGGTTTTTCGACCTCTTATAATCAGGTGAGCAAATTGAAGATAACTGTAATATTGGAAGAAATATGATAACACATAATGCTCGAAAACTAAAAAAATGCGTGACGAGTTTAGCCCCAAATACATCACATTATGCCATTATTGTGTGTCCATTTGATTGTTTGTAGAAAAATACAATTTTCGTTGATACCGTAAATTGATATTCAGTCTAATCATTTTATTTACTAATAAGCTACAGCAACCAACGAAAATGTCATCTTAACAAATGGTTTTATACAAAACTAGTTAAACAAAAACTTATTTATACTAACATAAATGTCTAACAAACAAACAACTTAAATCAACTTCGAAACAAGAGAGCTCGATATTCCCTATTTCATCTTTCGCTCGAACAGTTGGTCGTTGCACTGTTCATGCACTGCTCTGGTGTTAACGCTTGTCATAAAGGTTTTTCCATTTTTAACATAATCTCCGCAAGCTAAGTTAACCTCCAATGGTGTATCATTATTTTCGTCAGGCACATTTCCATTGCAGTTTCCAAGGCCGTTTCCGTTCATAACACTTTTACCTTTGCCATTACAAACAATTCCATTGGCACTCTGCTTTTCGAAAGCGGTCCTCACTTGAGACTCGGGTGCATTCGCCCTCTTCTTTCTGTAATTCTTGATGTAGAAGTGAAGGAAGAGCGCAAAAAACAGAATGATATTGGTTGTGATGAAGTAGGTGAAGCTTTTGGGGAAGTTGCAGCTTGGGGCTAGGCTGGTGGCCACGCAGTAGGTAACCATGAGCACGAACTGGACCTGGTGGATGATAAAATATTGATGTTTAGATTCTTAAACAACCATTAACTGTTGATACTGCCCGATATGATACCGTGCGATTTCAGAGTAAAAACAAAATATACTATTGCGCGGATACTTGAAATAGCTTTAATTTGTTCCAAAAAACCAACTTAAGTGCCATGACAAGTCCACCCAGAGTAGACACGTGAAGGAATTAAGACCAAAATATCTTTGATTAGATTAATATAAAAAAAAAATAGAAGCTGGTATTGTATTTTATATGTAATTAGGCAATAATATTGGAACGAATTAGCAGCCCTGGCGTACATGCCAATGCTGTGTCATCACGCGCCGCAAAAACAAATTACAACTTTAGGCACAAACACGGGAATACTTTCTGGAAAATACATTTTATATTAAATTGTAGCTCTAGTGCACGGGGCCTTACTTCTCTTACCAGAGGTACATATAACAAGTTCGCAATCCATGTAAAACTGTAGGCCCCTTCCGTTACTGGGTGGTAGGGTTAAGCCCACGGTCGATACCATCGCATTGAGTGAAAACATGGTCTAAGCGTCCTTATGTTCAATGAAACCTTCCTTGTAAAGGTAAGGTCCTGACCTGTTTCCGAATTTCTAAGGGAATAAAAGGTATTGGACTTGTATCATGACAGTAGGCGTTGTATTAGCCATCCATGTCCAGTCACATCAAAAAGCGAAATTGTACCAGCCGCTCACGGTCAGTTCAATTTCTCACCTAAATTTGCGTTAACGGAACTTTAAAGTTACGTAAAAAAGTCAAACCCATACATGTTTTTACGGCTTATTCTGTGGTTTCATTACTTCACCCTGTCGTAATTAAACTCGAATTACCAATTTGTATGAAAACGCGGAGTCGGCGAAAAAGCAACGTCAACGTATAATTTAAGACGACTTGTAATTTGATGACGACGACAATATGTTTAAAGGTTAAATCTTTGCAGTCAATATCCGCGCGCGTTTTATACAATAACTTTGGTGGTTTATTACGCAATGATAAAGTAAGAAAATCTTAAAAAGATTAGTCTTCAGACATAGCTTATTTAATCAAGATTTATAATCTATTTGGTTTTTGTGAGATTTTTGACTACAGCGGTCGTGATTTACTTTTAGGTATGAGTCGTTTTAAAATCAAAATTTTCGTAAATCTTACAAAATCATACACTATGCACATTGTCTATTTTGTGGACATATTGCATCTTCCTTATCACGGATTATTCTTTTTCTTTGAAACAGAGAAAGTCCCAGAGCGCAACAGCACGGTTTTGTACAGTGCCCGCGAATGAGTTAGTCCCGCCGGGTTCGGCCGCCTTAAACTTTCAAATCAAACTCGTACTCGCAAATTTAACGCCCACTGCACGCGCTCTTCAATTTCTCCATACATTTGAAAACGTTAGTCGATTGGCTTGGCGTAAGCGCCAATTTAGGCGACAAGTCGCACCAGGGGCTCCGATCGCACGTACCATCTGCATGGTGGTGACGTAGCGCTTCCACCAGAGGTAGCGCTCCAGGGCTGGGCCGAGGGCCGCGAGCAGGTAGTACGAGTACATGACGACGTGCACGGCCGAGTTCATGAGGCCCAGCACGGCGCCCTGCCCGCCGGCGGCGAACTTGAGGTAGCTCCAGGCGAACGCGGCGACCACGCTGTGATGGTACACGTGCAGGAAGCTGATCTGCAAGACGCCGAGAGATTAGGGGAGGGCCTGGACCCAGGGTTCGGTGCCTAGTTACGAGTACATGACGACGTGTACGGCCGAGTTCATGAGGCCCAGCACGGCGCCCTGCCCGCCGGCGGCGAACTTGAGGTAGCTTTAGGCGAACGCGGCGACCACGCTGTGATGGTACACGTGCAGGAAGCTGATCTGCAAGACGCCGAGAGATTAGGGGAGGGCCTGGACCCAGGGTTCGGTGCCTAGTTACGAGTACATGACGACGTGTACGGCCGAGTTCATGAGGCCCAGCACGGCGCCCTGCCCGCCGGCGGCGAACTTGAGGTTGCTCCAGGCGAACGCGGCGACCACGCTGTGGTGGTATACGTGCAGGAAGCTGATCTGCAAGACGCCGAGAGATTAGGGGAGGGCCTGGACCCAGGGTTCGGTGCCTAGTTACGAGTACATGACGACGTGTACGGCCGAGTTCATGAGGCGCCCTGCCCGCCGGCGGCGAAATTGAGGTAGCTCCGGGCGAACGCGGCGACCACGCTGTGATGGTACACGTGCAGGAAGCTGATCTGCAAGACGCCGAGAGATTAGGGGAGGGCCTGGACCCAGGGTTCGGTGCCTAGTTACGAGTACATGACGACGTGTACGGCCTAGTTCATGAGGCCCAGCACGGCGCCCTGCCCGCCGGCGGCGAACTTGAGGTTGCTCCAGGCGAACGCGGCGACCACGCTGTGGTGGTATATGTACAGGAAGCTGATCTGCAAGACGCCGAGAGATTAGGGGAGGGCCTGGACCCAGGGTTCGGTGCCTAGTTACGAGTACATGACGATGTGTACGGCCGAGTTCATGAGGCCCAGCACGGCGCCCTGCCCGCCGGCGGCGAACTTGAGGTTGCTCCAGGCGAACGCGGCGACCACGCTGTGGTGGTATACGTGCAGGAAGCTGATCTGCAAGACGCCGAGAGATTAGGGGAGGGCCTGGACCCAGGGTTCGGTGCCTAGTTACGAGTACATGACCACGTGTACGGCCTAGTTCATGAGGCCCAGCACGGCGCCCTGCCCGCCGGCGGCGAACTTGAGGTTGCTCCAGGCGAACGCGGCGACCACGCTGTGGTGGTATATGTACAGGAAGCTGATCTGCAAGACGCCGAGAGATTAGGTGAGGGCCTGGACCCAGGGTTCGGTGCCTAGTTACGAGTACATGACGACGTGTACGGCCGAGTTCATGAGGCGCCCTGCCCGCCGGCGGCGAAATTGAGGTAGCTCCGGGCGAACGCGGCGACCACGCTGTGATGGTACACGTGCAGGAAGCTGATCTGCAAGACGCCGAGAGATTAGGGGAGGGCCTGGACCCAGGGTTCGGTGCCTAGTTACGAGTACATGACGACGTGTACGGCCTAGTTCATGAGGCCCAGCACGGCGCCCTGCCCGCCGGCGGCGAACTTGAGGTTGCTCCAGGCGAACGCGGCGACCACGCTGTGGTGGTATATGTACAGGAAGCTGATCTGCAAGACGCCGAGAGATTAGGGGAGGGCCTGGACCCAGGGTTCGGTGCCTAGTTACGAGTACATGACGACGTGTACGGCCGAGTTCATGAGGCCCAGCACGGCGCCCTGCCCGCCGGCGGCGAACTTGAGGTTGCTCCAGGCGAACGCGGCGACCACGCTGTGGTGGTATACGTGCAGGAAGGTGATATGCAAGACACCGAGAGATTAGGGGAGGGCCTGGACCCAGGGTTCGGTGCCTAGTTACGAGTACATGACGACGTGTACGGCCTAGTTCATGAGGCCCAGCACGGCGCCCTGCCCGCCGGCGGCGAACTTGAGGTTGCTCCAGGCGAACGCGGCGACCACGCTGTGGTGGTATATGTACAGGAAGCTGATCTGCAAGACGCCGAGAGATTAGGTGAGGGCCTGGACCCAGGGTTCGGTGCCTAGTTACGAGTACATGACGACGTGTACGGCCGAGTTCATGAGGCGCCCTGCCCGCCGGCGGCGAAATTGAGGTAGCTCCGGGCGAACGCGGCGACCACGCTGTGATGGTACACGTGCAGGAAGCTGATCTGCAAGACGCCGAGAGATTAGGGGAGGGCCTGGACCCAGGGTTCGGTGCCTAGTTACGAGTACATGACGACGTGTACGGCCTAGTTCATGAGGCCCAGCACGGCGCCCTGCCCGCCGGCGGCGAACTTGAGGTTGCTCCAGGCGAACGCGGCGACCACGCTGTGGTGGTATATGTACAGGAAGCTGATCTGCAAGACGCCGAGAGATTAGGGGAGGGCCTGGACCCAGGGTTCGGTGCCTAGTTACGAGTACATGACGACGTGTACGGCCGAGTTCATGAGGCCCAGCACGGCGCCCTGCCCGCCGGCGGCGAACTTGAGGTTGCTCCAGGCGAACGCGGCGACCACGCTGTGGTGGTATACGTGCAGGAAGGTGATCTGCAAGACACCGAGAGATTAGGGGAGGGCCTGGACCCAGGGTTCGGTGCCTAGTTACGAGTACATGACGACGTGTACGGCCTAGTTCATGAGGCCCAGCACGGCGCCCTGCCCGCCGGCGGCGAACTTGAGGTTGCTCCAGGCGAACGCGGCGACCACGCTGTGGTGGTATATGTACAGGAAGCTGATCTGCAAGACGCCGAGAGATTAGGTGAGGGCCTGGACCCAGGGTTCGGTGCCTAGTTACGAGTACATGACGACGTGTACGGCCGAGTTCATGAGGCGCCCTGCCCGCCGGCGGCGAAATTGAGGTAGCTCCGGGCGAACGCGGCGACCACGCTGTGATGGTACACGTGCAGGAAGCTGATCTGCAAGACGCCGAGAGATTAGGGGAGGGCCTGGACCCAGGGTTCGGTGCCTAGTTACGAGTACATGACGACGTGTACGGCCTAGTTCATGAGGCCCAGCACGGCGCCCTGCCCGCCGGCGGCGAGCTTGAGGTTGCTCCAGGCGAACGCGGCGACCACGCTGTGGTGGTATATGTACAGGAAGCTGATCTGCAAGACGCCGAGAGATTAGGGGAGGGCCTGGACCCAGGGTTCGGTGCCTAGTTACGAGTACATGACGACGTGTACGGCCGAGTTCATGAGGCCCAGCACGGCGCCCTGCCCGCCGGCGGCGAACTTGAGGTTGCTCCAGGCGAACGCGGCGACCACGCTGTGGTGGTATATGTACAGGAAGCTGATCTGCAAGACGCCGAGAGATTAGGGGAGGGCCTGGACCCAGGGTTCGGTGCCTAGTTACGAGTACATGACGACGTGTACGGCCGAGTTCATGAGGCGCCCTGCCCGCCGGCGGCGAAATTGAGGTAGCTCCGGGCGAACGCGGCGACCACGCTGTGATGATACACGTGCAGGAAGCTGTTCTGCGTAAAAAAAATAAGTATTTTCTGAGAAATGGGAATCTTAAATGCGTAGTGTTAAAATTGTTAACTTTGGGCTTGTGTGTTAGTCGAGGATTAATGCCCAAATATTTTTTTTATATCCTTCTTTATTTCTGTTTTACATTTGATTATGATTAATTTGGCATTATTTTTTATTTGTACATATATATATCGATAAAAAAATATTACATCGAATAGTAAAAAATACACAATATTATTTTGTTAGATAACGAACCTGTCTCTGTTTCTTCCGTAGCACAAAAAACACCGTGTCCAGGAGTTCCGTGATTTTAGCGAAGAAGTACCACCAACCGCAGTCCGAGAGCTGAAATTTTTGTTTTCTTTCAATATGAACGACTCTAAATCAAAAGTAATATATACTGTGCCGATTGAGGTTTCAGTATCGAATGTCAAAAAAGTGAAATGAATATCACCGTTGTTTTTACCGTCCATTAATTGGTTATTTAAAAACATAACCCGAAGAATATAAGGTAATATGAATAAGACTCAAATAAAAAGAGCAATTTCCAAAATTTACGCATTTCATTAAGTTATAGTACGGTAAACACCGGGATATTGCTGTAAAACTGTTTTTTTTTTAATTTTGTTTTCTACAATATTATATTTATATGAACAAACGCATAATACATATACAGGCTACCGATATTAGTTATAGTACCGAAAGCTCAACTATTTTCATGAGAAATTAATATTAAATTCATATTTTTTTCTCGGTCCCCATACATCGTTGAGGTCACGTGACTAATTCGTATGTGGACCGCGAGAAAAAAAACCTGATTTAATCTTTATTTTTCATCAACGGTTCATCTGTACCGATGTTCATAAGGTCAGCCTGTATATGTAATTCGTCCAATTGTGAAGATTTAATGTTTAAATAAAATAGGTACCTGTATATCTTGCGTGTTGCCCGGGTAGCTGCAGCCCGCAAATAGAATGCCATCACTGAAGAGATTGAGTCGTATACACTGGAAAATGCACATTATGTCACGATTATGACAGAACAATATGAAACATTGATAAGTTGTATTTTTTTTAACCCTACAAAAATATAATTTTGCCATTCATTTGTGTTTAAAAAGTTACATCTACGTTAAAGCACTATGATCAGATTTTAAAAAAGGAGAACAATATTTCTGCCATTGTTCTGAATTGTTAATCGGCTGAATTATGATTGAAGTAAACGCCTAGACCGAATATACTATTGTGTGTAAGAATTATAACAATTCAATGTAGTTGTCGCTGTTAAAACTTAAACAAATAAACATTGCTTTTAGTACCCGGTCGGTTCGCTCAGTGACCAAAATAATAATCATCTGTAAACTTTGTTTTAAATTCAATATAAACTGAATATCACATGTTATATATAAATGTAGAATTGACAGTGAAGCAAGGACACATTCATTAAAGAAATATAGCTGCAAAAATTGTTACTTTATGAATATACTGCAAGGATGGATCCGAAACAGCAAAACCTAACTTTCGCGGGAATTGCGTCAACCAATTTAGCCACCTGCTGTATACCTACAATTTGGAATTCTTCTACATTTCCTCCTTCCGTGATGAAACAGCCTTGCAGTATATTCATAAAGTACAACTCTTGCTTCACCGTCGATTCTACATACATATCACATGCGTTGAAAAAAGCGACGCGCTTGTTTAGTATGAAAAAATATTTACTTGAATCTCACATATTCATGAGTATGACATCAAAAGCTCTACTACAAACTCTTAAAAGCAGCACCAGAATGGCGAACAGTTGCACTTGTCAAAGCATGTGCGGTCATCAATCCATCACCGCTTCTATAATGTGTACCTTGTAGCAGACTACAGCGGACAGCAACACCTGGGCGGCATTGTAGAATATGATGAGCTTGGTGAGCTTCATGGGTGGTCGATCTGCCATGATGGAGGGTCCGAGCCGCAGAACAAACAGCAGATACGCAGCCAAGATGGCGAGAAGAGGGACCGGCCCTGACATGAGAAACCACGAGTCCACGGCCGCATCTGCAATGAGAGCATTGTTGGTGCCACACATTTCTAAAAAAACCCGGTAAAGGCTTCACTCCTGGACATGGAACAATATCGCCCTCGCCTGATGATTACTTTGCAATTTCATACAAAATTAACGATTCAGAAATTTAGCTGTTTCTCAAAAAGTATAACGTTTTGAGCCAATGTAATAGGTTGATCCACAATTTCATAAATGAATTTTCGCACAATCTTCCAGACATCCTGGAATTGGTACCTATTACCTAAGAACACAGTATAGATAAGTTAAAAGAGCCCAAACTCAAAGGGGTTTGGCCATGTAAGTATTAAATAGTAACTTTTTGTCTGCTTGTTTCTAAAATCATCAATCTCGAAAACAGTTTTGTCGTGGCTAATAATAAAGCAACAATTTTAAAGAAAAAATGTTTTTCTGCTTGTTATATTACATATTTCTTACTTGAAATCAAAGAGTGATAACAGATTATTTAATAGCAACTTCTATCTGCATATAGTCTTTTGAAATATTACGTTAGGAATATAATAAATCAGAAAGAAAGAAATTATTCTCTGAAGGAACCGATTGCCAACAGGGATATAATATCCCTTCTAAAAAGAAGAAGAACAAGATTTACATATGAATGTTATATGTAGAGATATGATATGATTGGAAAAAAATGTGAATTGACATACTTACTTTTGCCAGTTTTCAGTGAGTCTAGGTAGTTGTCGATTTTGATCAGGTAGGACATCGTGGCTACCTGAAAAGTCGTGTATTTTCAATTATGAATACAATGGTTCGGTCAAATCTCCTGGTTCCCTTCCGTATCGTGTCAAAATGAAGTTGGCACATTTTGTCATCGATATTTTTTAAAATGTATTTCATATTACAAGGCTATCAACAATTTGAAAGTGTTCGCATAATCACGCACGCATATATTCAACGAGCAATGAATATATTTACTATGTCGCTATTTATTTTTCAAGCATTCAAGTGAACTAGGCAAGACTTAGGAATTCGTTAGCTGGCGTAATTGTCTGGATATCTTTTTTTGAATGGCATGGACATGTAATTCAAATGTCTCAGGTTCGAATAATCTTCGAGTAGTTCGAGTCCAACCAATTTGATCGTTTTATTATTTCTATCTGTAATATTAAAAAAAAGGCGTTTCTATTGCATGAAAAGAAAAAAGAAAAAAACACTCTAATGTGCAACATAATTGAAAACGAATTTAATCATACAGAAAAATCGTATTAATTTCTGACACAGAAAACTCCACACACGCGGAGTTATCTATCTATTTCCCATTCCATAGCGTGTGACACAAATAATTATTTTAATCTATTCTTACTTATCACTCATAACTTATCAAATACAGCACTTTTTATTGTACACACAAACTGCAAATCAATTTCATTTTACAGTTCAAAAGCTTTTTAAAAAACTCTTAGCATATTTCTTATAACCTTAATTATTTTATATTATTGGGACTTAATTATATTGAATTCTTCCGTTGTTATTATTTTAGTAAATTATTAATTGTGGACGGAATGAATTTGTCATTTTAAAATAATTTAAGCTTGTTTTAAGATTAATACGTCGTCACCGATCAGTACCCATTATAATAATTCAACAAAATAACGTTTTCACTTGACCTGCATTTTTTTTTTCTTTCTGTGCATCACCTTCATAGAAAACCCACAGTGGGGTTTGACGGGAGGGACTACATCCTGGCCACCTTACGTGGAGTTACATTTCACGCCTTCTGCGAGGATAACGGTTCTCTGTGAATCTCTCGGAATCCATCAAACCATTCGAAGGGAGATGTAGCAGAGCAACAGAAGTAACAACGAATCTGATTGGCGGGAGGGCAGAATGACAGCTCACTAGTGTTTCGCTAATTATACTTTCGCGTGTAAACTTGGTCATATTGTGCGTTCGCTTGCAAGACTTAGGCTGAGATAAATAGTCGTAACAGAAACTAAGACTAACGAAAAGTAGTACTTTGTGACGTCAATTGGCAGTACTTTGAGATTTCGTCAATACAAAACGAGTCAAAGTGACGTCACAAAGTACTACTTTGCGTTAGCATTAGTTTCGGTGACGACTATTTATCTCAACCTTAGAGAAGGTATTTGCGCATTGCCTAAGCTGTACGTCCGTTCAGCCATCGTCTGGTTTCTTGTCTCACCCGCAAGTTGGCAATGGGAGGCTGAAGTACGGCTTGTGATTCTTACCTACTTTTAAAACATAGGATGGAATAAGTTATCAAAACCTAACTGTAACAGCTTGGCAACAGACTCGGCGCACTTTTTAGGTCCGGAATAGTGAAGCCGACCTACTTCACATATACGGTTCTAAGGAAAGAAATGAATTCTTCCAATCCTGACGAATTGTAGTTCCACACTTTGCGTGTACAGAGCCGGTAGTCTAAGTTGTCACCTAAATTGGCGTTACGGCAAACCGATCGACTGGCGTTTTCAAATGTATGGAGAAATTGAAGAGCGCGCGCAGTGGGCGTTAAGCGAACTAACATTTGCGAGTCCGAGCTTGATTTGACAGCTTACTCAACGTTGCCGTAAATACGTCGACGTTGCGGTTTACGTCCACTCCGCGTTTTCATACAAATCGGAAGTCCGCGTTTGACTTTGACAGCTTGAAGAAGTAAAACCACAGAATATCTAGTAAAAACTTGTATGGAGTTTGGAGAAAACGCCAGTCGATCGGTTTGCCGTAAACGCCAATTTTGGTGAGAACTCAGACTGACCACTCTGGGCTCACTTGTAATTTCGATCGGGCGAGCGTTAGTCTAATGTAAAAAAGCCTTTACAAGCGCCACCTACTCGTGCAGTACATTTACATGTTGCCACCACCGTTTCACGTTTGTAACGACTGCGGCAACCCTTTAAGTATGAACTGGCTGCGAAGTTCAACGAACTTTTTGTAAGGCGGGCGGTCGCGTGTTACCAGGTGTATTATATTTTATATTTGTTACATTAGACAAATTAATTAGTTTATAAAAACTAAAACATTTTTTTTAATGCCAAATACTCTACTATGATAAAAGCGCAGAAGAAACATGACTCAAACGCTTCACGAAATCCCTCGCAAATATTCTCACATCTTACGCAAATATCACAAATGAGGTCAGAGTTTATGAGATTTTTTTTTATATAGTGAATTGTGCTAATGATAGCGAATATTAGCAAAAAAAAAGTAAAATAGCCTAACACACTAGATGGGAACTTATATTGCTTCTAGTAGATATATTTTATTCCTCAAATTATGATGATTTAAATCTTCTACATTTTCCATATTCTCTCTAACTCAATCCCTGCTAATATTCTGTGCTAATAACCGATTTGTTTTGTTTATACTCCACAGGTCGTTTCTATGTACATACTATAATATATAATACATGACATACTATCTCTTTTAAATTGTATTTCATTTATTTTATAGACGAAAACCAAACCTTCCTTACATTTTTAATTGTGTATCAAGCATTGCAATTTAACCGTAATAAAAGGTGGTATTTTTTTAAAAAATCTTTACCCAAGACTGGAAATTCTAACATTTCTTAAGTCGAAATAATAAAGGTAAGAAATTTAATTTGGCAAGTGTTATTTTGCCGTAATTATGTAAAGTAAACCTATAAATGTAACAGTGACGTTGGCAACTATTTCAAGGCGGTGACAGGATCCAATTGCATATTATACAGCATTAGCAATACCATTCATGAATGATTACAACGCAGAAATAATATTAATAAAAACTATTTCTGTTCTTTCTGTTTGTTGTAGAGACAGCACAATAATCTGATTATAACACACGAATATTAGAAAACTCAATAAAGTACAGGAAAGTCGGAAGGTACGAAACAATGTTAAAGTTTTTGGTATTTGTAAAACTTAACAGGTAACCTACCATTGAGTAAGTAAATAATTAAATATAAATGAATATTACATTATGTCAATCAAGTCCCTGTACTCGCGCATTTTTAAAAATTGGAATCTAACCTTAATTACATTGCATGCCTATAAAAAATGCAACACTAAATGTGAAAGAAAAAATGGAATAAAAATGGTGTAAAGTTCAATTGTTTTGAAATATTGAATTAGGTCGACTAAGAATAATTAAATCGTGCTATCCGATAAGAAGATACTTAAAAAAAAGAGTGATCCCAAAATCCATTCCGTGTTACCGATGAAAGAGACTTAACAAATATGTATGTACTTGTACTTAACCATATGCGTAGTACAAAGATTTCCTGTAGATAATACATACTTAATGTTAATAAATGATGATAAAAATATGTTGAATATGTTGTTAGTAATATTTCTATCTTCAACTTCTGCTGTATCTTCTCAATTATTTCAACAGCTGTTCTAAGCTATCAAAACAGTATTACAAAACACAAATTCATACCGAATGTCAGAAGGAAGTTAATACATTTTATCACGGAACCTCCAATTTGGAAGTCTTTCCTTTTAATTCTCATGATGGTACCCGTAAAAGGATTAGTTTACCGTTTAACGCTTAGCAAACGTCATTTATCAGCGGTCCCATGAGCATACAATTCCGAGTAATTGTTCCCGCCCGCTGGTGACCTGGATATAAAGACATCACCTATACAAAGTGAACACTTGCGTGGTAACACTTTCTATGCACTTGACTCGTTGCGCTTCCATTTATTTCCGTTCACAGCAATGAACGCGCCGAGTTCTCTGCAGTAAGACTGCGTCCATTCGACGAAAAATAAAATTCCACAAAAAGGGCTCCTTGTTACCTTTTGAGGTATGGAAGCATTAGAATACTGTAATTAAGCCTGAATATGGAACACTAAAGTAACAATAGTACGCGTTTGTCTGTCCATTTGTCAATTCATGACCGAGTCAGACGACGTACCAAGCACAAAACATGTAAGAATGAATGTAAACATATTTGGGTAGTAACCGTTATTGCTGTATTGACAACCTTCTTTGCGTCTACAAACGAAACCATACTAAAATATTCTCCATTGTCCATTCAAGTTGGTGCATTCAAATATAATAAAGAAAGGATAAAAAACGCTTTGAAAAATACATGAACCGTGGAAGGCTCTATAAATGCCATATTTTAGACTTCGACCCTTTGAATACTCAGCAAAATGCGACAAGGAGAAATGTATTTTTGTAACGGTAACGAGTATGAAAACAGCGGCGAGTTAAAAAGGTTAGAATATGTATTTAAATTGGTATCCCCGTTTATTCTTATGTCCATTGGCCGCAAAATTGTATTAATAATAACATCCGTAACCCTGCAAGGAAATTTGAAGTTCACCGAATTCTATCTTAGAGTTGCAAGTGAGGAGTACAGATGACCTCAATCAGAGACTTAGGAAAAGTGGTTACAAACCTGGTAGCGACATTACCTACAGACACAATCAAACATCGCTCATGGGGTCAGCATGATTTATCTAACGGTTCCTGCACTAACGACCTGTGTATCGAGTTGACATGCACTTGAGGGCTCTCATCATGCGTGGCTCTCGCAGTTATCTTCACGGAAGTAGGCTTCTGTGGGATTTTCCTACTGATAAATTTAAGGTAATGCGACTTAACTTTCGATGTCATCAGATTTTGAAAATTAGCAGAAATTAGCAAATCTTGTTTCCATGAGGGATGGACTGGTAAATAATTCAGGTGAGGTTTTCATCAATTTCAATAAAATTGATGAAAACCTCACCTGAAACCTGCAAAATAAGGAAGATGCAGGTATGGCACGTAGTTTCAAAGAGGTGTGTGTCAGATAGAAGATATTAACGCTCATTTTAAATATCAGATCCACCGTGCCTGCTGTGCAGATAAAATATGTGACAGCTCATTTTTAAAATCTGATACACCCATGACTGCTTCAGGCGAAGCTCTCTCATTTTTAAAAACCGGATAGACTGAACAGATAAAAATGTTGGTCATTTTCAAAATTGGATACTCTCATTATAGCTTAAGGTGGCCCAACCCGCTCATTTCCCCATACAAAAGGGGAAAGAAGATCACGCCTATATTTCTTGTCAGAGATCCAAAATTTTGCTCAATATAGCTTTATTTGATTGAACTAGATGTCTGATGACCATTGGCATTGTAAAATTGTGTTTGGTTTACAAGTTATAACGTCCGAAAGTTCGGATTTTTCGCGCGTTTTATACAATTTCTTTGGAGGTGGATTACGCAATGATAAAGTAAGAACATCTTAAAAAGATTAGTCATCAGACATAGCTTGTTTAATCAAGATTTATAATCTATTTGGTTTTTGTTAGATTTTTGACTACAGCGGTCGTGGTTTACTTTTAGCTATAAGTCGTTTTGAAATTAAAATTTTCGTAAATCTTACCAAATCATACACTATGCACATTGTCTTTTTTGTGGACAGGTTGCATCTTCCTCATAACGGAGCCTGTCTTATTCTTAGAAACATAGAAGGTCCCAGAGCGCAACAGCACGGTTTTGTACCGTGCCCGCAAATGAGTTGAGGCCGCCGGGTTGGGCCACCTTAACATGCTTCAATGTATGTCAATGTTTATCCTTTTCGAGTAATGTCGTAAAATATACAGATTTTTATTTTTTTATGAAATGTATTGTTTTTGCAGAATTTGGTTATTTACCACAGGATTTTGCGTATTTATAACATCTTTTTATTAAAAGATATTTTCGCCATCTAGATTTTGTTGAAGAAGTTAGAAGGTATCACCAAAATAGACAGACACTAGGTCACTATTCTGAAATGTATTTGTTAATGGAAGGAGTTTGCTTAACACGACACATTTTACGTTTTACGGTATATTCACATTTACGGTATATTTCATGGGCCTACACCCAAACGTGTGCAAACAGTGTATCACACTGGCACGCTCGGACCTCACGACACCTCGCAAACAAGTTGCCGCTAAGTTGAGCAGCCGGCAATGGCAATATACGCACAGCCTGTCCGTGAATGTCTGCGCCGATACTGGGCAAATAGATGCCGCACTGTCAAAGCTGTGCTTCCGATGCGTTGCTTGCTAAAACAGCGCTTCTACTTCTTTAATGAGTTTTCTTTAAAAATGCGCGACGAGGCCTCGGGTAAAAATTTTGAGGTTAAGCAACACTAGGATCGGTCGGAGTGGATTGGGGACCTTGGATTGGGGGTTCGACCTTTAAGAGGAAAATCATGTGATAAATTTCCATAAGATGGTGCGTACCTGTTTCCTTAGTCAAATTAAGAAATATTTTTCTCAAAATGTTCACATGAAAGAAATCAACTAAGGGCCGGTATTTCAGTCGTCTCTTTTCCTATAAACTATAAAGTCAAGCTGAATTCATAAATACAGTATTTCAATCTTCCCTAAACGATAAGCCACGCTTAAAAGTGTTCCTAAGAGCTAGACGCGTGAACGCTTTTTTTTATAACTTAACTTGGTCCTAACGCCATTTCTGAAAAATATTTCTTATTTGGATTGAGAAAGCACCTTTGAATGGAACTTGATCACCTGATTATCCTCTGGCTGGCCGTGGAACGAATTCCACATGAAACTGAAAGTCTAGATTTTATTCCGCCCTGGTCGGCACCATCGCATTGTGTGAAAGATGTAAATTTTTGCAGCCGTGCTCAAATGGAGGCGTTAGGGCGAGACATGTATGTATAAGCGCCTGAAATGGGCGTGGGAACATCACGCAACTAAATGCAACTAAACGTCAGATTTGATCACTGTCTCGCCTTTTCACCTGCCATTCTCCCAGCGAGCTAACTTTCCAATGGTGACCTCCCAGGACGCTATTTAGTGCAAAGAACATCCGAAATTACGCGTCCCGAAATCGTAAGCGAACTACAGTTAGAACTTTCCCACTAATTCGTGACTACGCCGAATGTGTTTCGATCGCCACTCTTGTCCTTCCATGCTCGCTGATTGAAACGGAAACCGCTTCTGGATTGGATGTTATTCTTCAGGACCAACGTACCGTTTCAACAACCGTAAAGTATTACTTTCAGACGGTGCACATACCATACGCGGGTATGCTATTTACATAATACACATCTTGCACCAGACAATGCCTCCACGGTCCGTCTGTCTGTCCAGGAGTGACAATGCTGTACCGTTCGCTGTTCTTGTACCGTAGGCAGTGCTTCGTCATTCTACACTTCGCATAGCTCGGGATATTTTACAAATGATTGATCTCAGTTGGTGGTCTAACTATTTGTGATATGATATGTACTGTTAGAATCTCTCGTACGCAAAGCAACGCCACAGAACTGTAATAATAGCGATTAGTATCTACATAATAGCCGTTTTTAGGGTTCCGTACCCGAAGGATGCCAAATGGAAACCTATTACTAAGCCTCCGCTGGCCATCCGGCTGTCCGTCCGTTACAGGGCTGTATTAAAAGAACCGTAATAAGTTGACATCTGAAATTTTCACAGAGTGTGTATTTATGTGGCCGCTATAACGACAAACCGTAAAAATAAAAAACAAATAAAAATTAAAGCGGAAAATCTTGTATAATAGTACGGAACCCTTTCGTGTGCAAGTTCGACTCGCACTTGTTTATAGAACTGCATTTATAAGTCTAATTTTCTTATATACCTGGAAATGGACTTCAGGAACTTCCCTTAATGAGCATGGCTACATTGAACTTGATGGAAAACACGGATAATTTTTCATTGCTGTTTCGATCATCTTTTTATCAAATGCGATGGTGCCGGCCCGGTCGGGCTTAACTCTACCACCTATGAAAGGAAGGTGAACGCTCTTCGCCGTAAATTACGTTGGCGTTTACATCAAAGCATATACATACACAACGGTGGTCCGAGTTTTTTTGTGACAGGTTGAAGAAATAAAACTCGTACGGGTTTGACAATTTAGGTGAGAACTCGGACTCGCTTTTGAGCGGCTCGTAGCCTAGTGGCGCGGGGACTGGCCTAGCGTACCAGAGACCTGGGTTCAATACCGACATGCACCACTGTCTTTCTCTTTTCGAGTTCGATAAGTGCATTTCGTTACGAATGCGAGCTGCTCCATGGTTCGGAATCCATGTAAAACTGTAGGTCCCCTTCCCCTACTAGGTGGTAGGGTTTATGCCCGCCCGGGTTGGTACCATCGCATTGGATGAAAAGATGGTCGAAGCGGCATTGAAAAATTGTCCGTGTTTTCCATCCAGTTCAATGTAGCCGTGCTCATAAAGGGAAGGTCCTGGCATGGCACCAAATTCCTTCGGGAATGAGTTGTATTGGGCTAATATCATAACGGTAGTTGTGTGGTATTAGCCATCCATGTCAGGTCGCATAAAAAAAATACCTATACCGAAATGTTAACTTGTGTCTAAATAATAGTCACAAATAGCCCTGAGGTAAGTCATCGCCACTGAGACCTTTTATTCCAATACAATTGTTGTCACGGCCTTGCCCGTCACCCGAAACGATTGACCTGTTTAGCTAGGCCTGTCCCCAATGTACCATTTACTTTACATATTGTGCTATTTAAATGTGTTCTGTAACGTGACACTGTCTCCGGTTTTCCGGTTCTAAGAGATTCGGACGTTAAAAACAATTCAGCTATTTCTTGCTAGGTTTTACGAACTTAAGGTGGCCCATCCCGCTCATCTCCCCATACAAAAGGGGAAAGAAGATCACGCCCATATTTCTTGTCAGAGATCCAAAATTTTGCTCAAAATAGCTTTATTTGATCGACCTAGATGTCTGATGACCATTGGCATTGTAAAATTGTGTTTGGTTTCTAAGTTATAAGGTCCGAAAGTTCGAATTTTTTGCGCGTTTTATACAATAACTTTGGAGGTGGATTACGCAATGATAAAGTAAGAACATCTTAAAAAGATTAGTCATCAGACATAGCTTATTTAATCAAGATTTATAATCTATTTGGTTTTTGTTAGATTTCTGACTACAGCGGTCGTGGTTTACTTTTAGCTATAAGTCGTTTTGAAATTAAAATTTTCGTAAATCATACCAAATCATACCCTATGCACATTGTCTTTTTTGTGGACATGTTGCATCTTCCTTGTCACGGAGCCTGTCTTATTCTTTGAAACAGAGAAGGTCCCAGAGCGCAACAGCACGCTTTTGTACCGTGCCCGCGAATGAGTTAGGCCCGCCGGGTTGGGCCACCTTAATCTTATAACAGGACCAATCCAAATGTTCGTGAATAAATAAAGAATAAGCTACGCTTGTGAGGGTAAAGGGTAAAGGGAATGCAGTCCTTTGGGCTAATGTCATGACATCAACTATCATATTAGCCCACCGTGTTCAGCTTCATAAAAAAACCAGCCAAGTGCGAGTCGGACTCGCACACGAAGGGTTCCGTACCATCGTAGAAGATTTAACACAAAAAAATACGTTTTTTATTTTATGTAAACATAATAAAAATTGAAGAGGGGTCCACCTTCAATTTTTATATTTTATTTATTTTACCTATTTGTTGTTATAGCGGCAAAATAAATACACACTCTGTGATCATTTCAGCTGCCTACCTATTACGGTTCATGAGATATAGCCCTGTGACAGACGGACGGACGGACGGACGGACAGCGGAGGCTTAGTAATAGGGTTCCGTTTTCACCCTTTGGGTACGGAACCCTAAAAACTTGTTATAAAATTGTTTTTGGACAAGCGATACTGTTTGAGAGGAAGCGGCTCCGGAGCTTACTTCCGGTCAATGACCTACACTCGACCTTAACCTTCGCGATGAACCATATTGTTGAAAAGTGCTGATCATGCAATCAAGTATTGGGCCGCGTTTACGGAGGAGACGGCACGTGACGTCCGCCCAACTGTTGCTAACACAGAATGACCTTGATTAAAGCGATGCGAGTGACGGCTCGGGACCTCAATACCACTAATCCGAGAAAGTACGCAGTAAAAAAAAATGAAGCATTCGCAATTGAAATTGAAAGCTTCGGAACAGCCAAATCTACAAACGAAACAACAGAAATTATCTGTCAATATCTAAGGCTGTTTTCATTATAATGTGAAAGCGGAAACTGAAATGAGGTGGTAGGCTAGTAAATATAAGCCAAAAGCCATTGTTTATTGTTTATCCATAGGAAGCACACTGCACTCGGATTTGTCATTTTTTATCATTAGCCAGTTCTGCAGGTCTATTCCTGGCATTCGGTAATCAGGAATCAGGAATCCTGAGTCTAGAAAACCGCTTTTGGAGCGGTTTTCAAAGCGATTTTCTTGACGAAAATATCCGGAGCATAGTTTTTTAATCAATCAAGTTTTTTCCGTAGAAAAACTTGCTTTTAAAATCGCTATAAAAGCAGTTTTCTGGACTCAGCACCGGTTGCACGAAGAGACGTTCGAGTTAATTAATGTTCAAACACGTCACTTTTGGTGATTCGCATAGAGTTCCTTCCGTACTGTCCACACAAAGTGACGTGTTTGATCTTACTTTACGTTGATTTTGATTTTTTGTCCTTTCGTGCACTCGGCCCTCTGTATTCCTGATTCCCGTTTACGGAATGCCAGGAATAGACCTGCAGCATTCACGGCGAAGAAGAACTGGTAAGAAACTTCGCTGAATTTTTTTTCAACGTCTAGGTACTAGTCTAAGTTTACGAATTTGTTTGCCGCTGCTTCCAGAAATACGGATTATTGGTAACCGTTTGTGTGTATACATTATTTTAATTCCTTGGAACATATTTTTAAAAAATATATGTAAAAAATTGCAAGTATTTTGCGTTGATGATAAAAGAAAAACACAGATGAATTAAATACATAAAAAATACTAAAAGGCTTGTAAAGAGCTTTGATATTAGTCACATGTGATATAAAAAGCTGTTCCATGGTTTGAAATCCCTATAAATCCTTCTAGGAGGTAGGGTTTAAGAACACATGGGTTGGTACTATCGCTTTGGATGGAAAAATGGTCTAAGCGGCTCGGCTCATAGCCTATTGGCGTTGCCTTGCATGCCAGAGGTCTGGGTTCAAATCTTTTCTGAACCACTTTATTTCTCTGTCTGAGTTGGATAAGAGCATGCCGTCACGAATGCGAGTTGCTCCATGGTTCGTCCATGTAAAACTGTAGGTGACCTTCCCCTACTAGGTGGTAGGGTTTAAGCTCGCCCGGGGTGGCACCATCGCATTGGATGAAAAGATGGTCGAAGAGACAATGAAAAATTGTCCGTGTTTTAATGCAGTTCAACGTAGCCGTGCTTATAAAGGGTACTGGCATGACACCTAATTTCTTCGGGACTGCAGTGTATTGGGCTAATATCATGACGGTAGGTGTGGCATAAGCCATCCATTTCCGTTTAGGTATATCAAAAAAATGTACACCATTCTTTTTTAAATCAATCGTTTTAGACGCTTTCTTTTACCTTAATAGACATATTTTTTTTTTTTGCTCACAGTAACACCAAACAAGAGTATCGGCCCACGATCGCGTGTGACGGCAGGTTTCAGTCTAGACTGAGCTCCTCGCTAACGAAATATTGTTTCCCCGGGGTCAATGTAATTGCTACTGCCCACTTAGTATGTTAGGATATTTATTGATTGATATTTATGGGCTTCTATATAAATACACCTGAATACATATATTCTATACTTGCAGCCCGTCCCGGCTTTGCACGGGCATAATGTCATTTAAAAAAATATTATTTTGACACAATGATACACAAATAAACCATTTTTACGTAGAGTTCCTACATTGAGATATTTGAAATAAAAAAACTTAGATATTATTATTACATGAGTATTAGATATTAGAGAAATAATAAATTCAAAGTGCTATATAGGGAGAACCGCGGCCTCCGAGGCACGCTCCCGCCGCCCCGGCCGGCCGGTACCGCCGCAAACACTACATCCCGCAATTTTTAAATCTATAATATCTTCGAAAATATTCATTTAAATCATATGCTGTAGAGGGCTCAATAGATCTATATTAAATCAACAATGTATTTAAGGTATTTAATTGGATAAGGATTAATGCTGTATTGGTTAAAATCGCTTCGAAAATTAGCCATTATTTGTCGTAAAAAGTAAATGAGAAAAACATGTTATTGTGGGATATCCATAAGAGATAGATATATACCATCGCGGAGTTTTCTGTAGAACTTTTGAATGTTTACAATACTTAGTACATTATTTTGATAAATCTCGTAGGGTTCAGCCTGCGTTTGCAATGTAAGCGGAAAAAATTTAATTTTTTACGACATCACATTGGAAACCTCAAAAATAACAGTATTTTTCCGCTATTTAATGGATGTTATTATACATATAAACCTTCCTCTTGAATCACTTTATCTATTAAAAAAAACCGCATCAAAATCCGTTGCATAGTTTTAAAGATTTAAGCGTACATAGGGATATAGTGATATAGGGACAGAGAAAGCGACTTTGTTTTATACTATGTAGTGATGATGCATATACCTGCATTTACTTTTTGATGTTAGTGCAGAATTATGTTTTATCAAAAGTTGACTAATTCAATACAAAGACAAAAGTGATGTCTATAATCAGTTTACACTTAAAACACATCTATTTTCTTCTATATAAATAGATATGAATGACAAGGGGTGATTTTTCCAAGATCTAATCATTCAGTGAGATAACTATTCGTCGAGTTTATTTACGCCGCTGCTTATCCAACCGTTATAGTAAGGCCATATTTCCATAGTAAAATGAATCCTCCGGTAAATTAATATCTGTATTTTGACCAACTTAAGGACATAAGACCCTAGAACGATCATATCCGATAACGGTCGTTTTGTATTTTTATTTGTCTTAATTCGAACTTTTCTGCAAACATGTTCATCGAAAAAACTTAAAATTGAACCATTTTATAACTTAAGACTTATAAAAATTGGGCCTTGGCCATTAAAATTCTAGACTTAAATTATTTTGAACAAATTGAAGCATGTTAACTGCCACCCACAAAGATAAGGGTAAGGGTATTATTTTTAAATTTAATATCATTCGCTAATCAATTATCTAGTGTCGCGCTTGGAAATATTTTTCATTTTGGGCATATATTAATTACCATTAATTAAAACATGAACAATTCTGAGCAAATCAAGGACGAATTTCACCAGAATTGTTAACATTTTCTTTAATTGTAATTATTATAAAGCAAAAAACAGCGACACTATAATTAATCAATATAATACATATCATATATAAAACAATTCACCCTTACCGCTATTGTTTGGGCGTTAACGCGTTTTAAAGTTTGTCAAACTAGTCTTGAATTTTAATGGCGACGACCTAACCTAAATCTAAATAGTAAAATGGTTCCATGCCAAGGTTTTCCGATCATCACGTTTGCATAAAAGTGCTCGCTATAGAAAACTAAAAATGTAAAACACTAGCGTATCGTTTACAGTGGTTCTAAGGTCCTATTTGGCCTTAAAAACAATCTGACGATTGAAAAATCGACCACAAATGTGTTGCAGTGAGCACAACTAAAGACGGACTGATTCCGCAATTGTTTTTTTTTTTTCATAACATAAATATTTCATAAATTTTTTTTTTTTTTATTTCTGCTGTTGTCTAAATCCAGATACACCCACGAGGGTGAAACAACATTTTACCAGCCTCCGCTCGGATGAATGTCCAAAACGTATTCAGTCCGAGCGGAGTTGGGAGCCTCCGCCAGTTTTTAATAAAAAATGATCTTTATCAGCAGGTTATGAATTCATGCATTATAATAATACGAGCATTTTTTAACATTAGCGTATGGTGTTAATTATTTTTCGTAATTTTATATTACCATAACATAGTTTGAATTAAATACGGAACTCGTTTCGTGGAGACCTTCAGGTTATTTGATGTCCTAAACTAGGTTACAAACGATTTTTTTGTTGATAAAATAGTGAACAGTTTAAAACCGAGAACGCATCATTTCATTAATTTGTCTGTTTTTCTCGGCAGAAAAATCTCTCGTTTGGCCCGTAAAATTAATTTTATTCCATTTGAATATTTCTATTGCAAATAACGTTAGTAAAATAACTAAAAAAACATCTGACCTCTGCACTCATATTAATTCCGTTTTCATTAGTATCTAAATCAAATGCTGCACCAAAAAAACCTGATAATTTAGAAAATAAATTGTACTTGGGATGACCATCGTACAAGATTTAACCAAAAAAATCATGGGCGCTCCTTTTCAGTTTTATTATTTATAAATTTAACCCATTTGATGTTATAACAGCAAAATAAATACACACTCCGTGAAAATAACAGCTTCCTACCAATTCCGATTCATGAGATACAGCCCTGTGACAGACGGATGGATGGACGGACGGACAGCGGAGGCTTAGTAATGGGTTTTCGTTGGCACCCATGCGTACGGAACCCTAAAATTTGCACTGCTGCTCCGCATCCCGACACCACCACTTTTCCCCTACAAGGTGGTAGCCACCCGGCTTAGTACCACGCATTGGATGATGATGATTTCAATGCTCTTAAGTTCCTGGCATCGCACGTAATACCTTCAGGAATCAGGAAAATCGTGATATATATTATTGACTTAAGCGCCACACATACAAAGATGAGGTTCAGATCTTTTTTGATCATATTCGTAAAGCTATAATATTCTAGAAATATTTTTATTCCGTTTTATGATGTATAGCACGACATATGGCATACGCCATGTCCTCAAATAGGTGCCCGACGATGCAAACGGTGCCTGCCGGCCTGGTGATTGAGAGCCCCACTTTATACTACGAAGTAAATAACTCGGATTTTCCAAAGTTTACCGACTGCATGAATAAAAGACTTACAGGTTCGGTGTGTTCTCATTCCATGAACGTTGACGGTGCATGTGCAAAGTGGCCATATAATTGGTTTGGAAATCGGGCAGCGTGTCGTATGCCATACAGTCGAAACATCGCCAAAGTGCGCGAATGTGCTCTTAAATGCGTTCGTCAAATCAGTTCCCTTCCACATAAACCCTCCAATACGTCTGCGACTATTTGCATTACGCACTTGGCCGGTTTTTATCTATGAATATACCTATGTTAATGCACCGAACAGTATAGTTTGGACTCAAAACACTGCGAAAACGGAATCAGTCAGCTTTTAAAACTTATATTTTTTTTAAAGTTACCAAACGAAAGCCTCTTTTTGATAACTTCTTGCGGCTAGCAACGGCTATAGGTTTTTATCCTCAGAAGAACAATTTCCACGAACACTTATTTTAGCAAGCACCATGCACATGGGTCTTCTTATAGAACGAATGAGGTCAGACATTATTTTAATAGATCTAATAAATAATGAATATCAGATTTATTCTAACATTTAAAACCTTTTAAATTAATAATGTCTCGCCTTATTTTATTCCCAATTGTTAAAAGATTGAAATATAATATTCTCATTACATCGCATTTTGAAGTAGAGTATGTTGAATAATTCTAACTTATTTTTACGAGGATACCAATATTAAACCGCTGAATACCCTGATACCTATCGGTTGTCAGGTGCCAGAAATGGCACCCGTGGTGATGTTTTTGTTTATTTTTACATTTGACACCACGTTTCTTCAGAATCAATTATTGAAGTGATCTCATTCATGCGACGTGAAGTAGGAAACTGTTAATTCTGAATTATAGGGTCAATATTTTTCATAGCATAAACACATGTCAAACAATTTCGATGTTTTGGAGATTACATTTAAAATTATAGATGTAACGCAAGTTTGATAAAACTGGTAATTTTAATTTAAAAATACATATTTATTTAAAAGGGAATAAATATTTATCATGAATTAAAACTTACCTCAAAATTATCACAACCACAAGCACACAGTGAATACGCCAAACCCACCACCGAAGCTCAGGGGGTGGTTTTAACCTATCGATTATGCTAATGCACCACTGCCCGTGTCAACATTGCGGCCTCTCTGCGGCAGCGTTCCGACTACATATATCGATCCGGAGCTCCGTGGGCATCGTATATAAAGCCACGCGAAACTAGCGTATCGATTTCTGCACGCTAGCGGCTTCAGAATCGAGCTACACTAGACGCTGCACGCTGGCGAAAAACTTCGGAAAACTTAGGAAAGCCGCGGAAAGCATGATAGCGGGAAAGGATTGCTTTAGGCGCGCACCGTGAATATAGATGCAGATAACGACATTAAAAATGTACTAAGTCGTATTCTAATGTATAGATGTTTTAGATGGTACAAATTATCGTCTATTTGCAGACTGCCCTAAGTCAGCCGACTTAGTGCCTTTTTTCCTAAGTCGGTCTTTGTATGTACTTATTTTACTATTGACAGCTGTCAGTTCACTTATTCCCATCTGATTGTTTCTCGCTTTCTGTGCATATGTAACTGCATAAAAATGCCTAAAAACCGGCCAAGTGCGAGTCGGACTCGCGTTTTTTTTATGGGTGCCCCCTTTAATTTTAATTATTTTTTAATCTTACCTATTTGTTGTTATAGCGGCAAAATAAATACACACTCTGTGAAAATTTCAGCCGTCTACTTGTTACGGTTACTGAGATACAGCCCTGTGACAGACGGACAGACGGACGGACGGACGGACAGCGGAGGCTTAGTAATAGGGTTCCGTTTTCACCCTTTGGGTACGGAACCCTAAAAACGTAAAAGTGACGATATTTCGTACCCGGGAGAAAACAAAGATATCAGGTGCAGCATTACAATCGACTATAAGAATAATAAACAATAAAAACAAATTAAATAAATGAATATTACATGATATTTATTATAAATAAAACATAAAAGACAATGAGTCAATAGAATAAAACAGTTTTTCGTGTCTCCTGAAAAGCATTTTTTTTTAATAAGTGCCTTCTTCAAATATAGGATTCAAATGTGAACGGCACTTACTTAGGATCAATAAACTATATTATATTTAAATGACATTTCGGATTAGTAACCAAAATGTTTGAATTATATAATGTTTCCGTCATTATGTCGATTTGGAGAGTGTACCAAAAAACCTACGTAAAATATTTTTAAGTGCACAAAGAATCTCGATAAAATGCATGAAACATGCAACATCAAAGCACGAACCGTACCAGAAAAAGCTTTATTTGATACGAGAACGACAATGACGAAGCAAAAAAAAATAATATTTATAAAAGTAAATTAAAAATTAAAAAGTGAAAGAGTTCTCTAATTATCTTATTTTTAATTTTACTTTATCTTTGCACAACGACTTTTTTTATGAAGTATTTAAAAATTTACATCAGCCAGGGGGCACCTTTAAACTATTTAAGTTAGAGAATTAGCGTATTATGTTTTATTTTATGCACCTTGTTTCGATTAGTAATAAGTAAATAGGTAGTTGAAATTAATTGATATTCTAAAAATAGATTTTTTGTTAAAAGAAAAAAATAATTGTACCTATTTAATTTAATATTTAAAAATATTTTTTTCCTATTTGATTTTATAGCCGGTAGCTTATATAATTAATAAAAAAAAATTACGCTTAATATACTATTACAAGAACACTTTTTTTATTTATACGTAGTAGTCTCGAAATATAATTTCTGCCAAATATTAAAACATCACTGCTGTAATTGCAAAATGTATTTAATTGTTTTTCTCACCAACATTTCGGAACCGAACCCGCACCCCCACCACGCGGCACAACTTAATCAAAATGTGATTACAAGTTCACTTTGAAGGTGAAACTAGTATCGAATTAACATTTTTACCGGTGTGAAGTCCTTGCGTAGATATTGTAACGCATGTTTAAAAAATCAAATTTTCACTGCATTCTCTGGAAATAATTTAAGTTATTTCATTGCTTATTACTCCTCACAAATGGGCTTTTAAGGTGGCCCAACCCGCTCAACTCCCCATACAAACGGGGAAAGAAGATCACGCCCATATTTCTTATCAGAGATCCCAAATTTTGCTCAAAAGAGCTTTATTTGATCGAACTAGATGTCTGATGACCGTTGGCATTGTAAAATTGTGTTTGGTTTCTAAGTTATAAGGTCCGAAAGTTCGAATTTTTTATACAATAACTTTGGTGGTTTATTACGCAATGATAAAGTAAGAAAATCTTAAAAATATTAGTCATCAGACATAGCTTATTTAATCAAGATTTATAAACTATTTGGTTTTTTTTTTGACTACAGCGGCGTGGTTTACTTTTAGCTATAAGTCGTTTTAAAATCAAAATTTTCGTAAATCTTACCAAATCATACACTGTGCACATTATCTTTTTTGTGGACATGTTGTATCTTCCTGATCACGGAGCCTGTCTTTTTATTTGAAACAGAGAAGGTCCCAGAGCGCAACAGCACGGTTTTGTGCAGTGCCCGCGAATGAGTTAGTCCCGCCGGGTTGGGCCACCTTAAAAGGCTCAACTATATTTTACTAAATCTGAACTTAATGTAAATTTGTGTGTTGGAAATACATACATCTAAATGCAACTTAAGATATTGTTTCTGACCAATATTGAAATAAATTTTAACTGCAAAACTTATTTCTGTTCTTTATCAAGCTCCCAATTAGTTTAGATAATCGGCAACTTTACCCACATCTTCAGAAACTTGATCAGAATATCATGGGGTAATCTTTTTTATATAACTAACCCGGCAGCCCTGGTTGATTCATATAAATATTGTTGAATTGTTCTTTTAATTATAATGGAATAGAAACAGAAAACGTATTTAAATTATTAACATTATTTTTCCTACACTGGCCCGTAGGCTGTTTTATAGGAAATAGAGGCTTAACATTAAATTGGTGTATCGGTTAGAAAAAAATATAGTTTGGGTGAGTTGAGGTGAAATGATTTAGTTCCGATTAGAACAATTACTCATTAATAACTGTCAATTATTCAGTTAGGTCGTAGTTTATACTATTTAAGTATGTGTGAATCGTTATTGTATTGTTGTTTTAAATCATTGTATTATTTCATGTTCATTATAACATTTATATGATTCCTTAGATTCTTAGATTGAAATATATTTATTTGTCATTCATCTTTGGATTCGTTGGAACTCTTTTGTTTATTTATGAAAAAAATATTTGGTTTGATTCGTTTTGATATGTCCAAATTAATTTTAAATTGGTACAATTTAAAATTATTTAAATTTTTCTTTATTAATAATTTAAATTTATCTACATAGTTTGCATTACCTTGCATAGTTTGCGTACCCTGGTAGTTTATTCAATAATTAGACCATTTAGTTTGTAATACATGTAATATGTATTGTGGGTGGTATGTCCATTACACATATGTGCCTTCGAATGAATAAAAATCGTACTTTTTATGGAGTCTTTTGTAGACCTCTAAGAGATCTTTATGGGATCACCTCTTTTCCGCCTGTTTTCTTGTGATGGTAAATTTAGTGTTTTGATCCTTACTTCGTAGGACAGACTACGGAGTTGGTACGAAATTTTATAATTTTTTTTTAAAACTATTTCCAGAAGTTGGAAATTGATGATAATTTATTATTTCAAACCGTCATATGTATACAGATGAATGAGGACTACTAATAACAGAAGTGCGTCGGCGGAAAGCAGTGGTTCCGTACCGCTGAAGGCCGGGAGGACTGGAGGAAAATTGGAGAGGCGTATGTCCAGCAGTGGACGCAAACACGCTGACTGACTGACTGAACAAGAGAAAATAAACAAATAGAAAAAAACATTGTGTCCACTTTCTTCGATAATGGCAGAGTTATTGAAATGTATACGAATGAGACACCTTTTCTTTTCCTTCGCCGTCAGAATAACTTAATCGATTAGCCAGAGAACATGACGAGGAGCAGCCACAGCTTTGTATTTGAAATGGCGAAAATAACATATAAATAACTGTTATTTCTTCTATTTCAGGTAAAAGATATGTTGTTTTATTATATATATTATTTATAGTCAGCCTCGGTAGCTCAGTGTGCGACGATTTGCGATTCGATAAGCTGGGGAAGTACCACTGAGCGCGGTTAGGTTCTGGATGGTTGACCGCCTCAACGGTTGAAAATGTCAACCGTTGAGGCAGCCGTGGTTCGAATTCCACGTAAAACTGTAGGTCCCTTTCTTGACGTAGGGTTAATCCCCCCCGAGTTGGTACAATCGCATTGAATGCAATGAAAATTGTCCGTGTTTTCCATCCAGTTCAATGTAGCCGAGCAATATAAGGAAGGTCCTGACATGGCACCTAGTTCCCATGTGGTGTGTTAGGCTAACATCGGACGGTCAGTTCGGTATTAGCCTGCCATGTACAATTACATAAAAAATAGATGTATACATAATAATTTATCAAGTTCATACAATTTCGACACATGCTCTACTAAGACCAATACCTAAGGCTTTTATCTACTAACGCCGGCTTATAAAACAGTCGATAGGTCAAGTTTATAAGCATTGTTCTTCACACAGTATGTATGTACATCACGGTCATATGCAATTCAAATAGGTCTGTGAGGATTTTCGGACATTTGGGTCACAAATACAATAGGTTCGGTAAGCAGAACGCACACATTTTATTCCATGTAAGGAGTAAGTAAGTATACACTGTATGTGATATACATTTTATTTTATTATTTAGTTTCACCAACGGCTTTAATACTAAATACTCTATTGTTAAATAATAAATACAGAAATAATAGCTAATGATATGTATTTTGATAATGGTGTTTTGAAAAACTATTTCCGTCCACAACAATATGAAAGCCATGCCAAAACGGTAATGACTAAGCTTATGACAATTATTTGGGCTGTTCTTAAATATGTTTGCAGCGGGCAACATATTCTTATATGAAGCACACAATTGTAAAATAATTCATCGAAAAATTCGCGCGTCAGTAACCTAATTTATAACTTGATTTTTAATGCTATTTTATATTCATTAATGCGGTAGTTTACGTCACAAACAATGAAAAAAATTGTCATGATATTAGCAAAAACCCCACTTAGGAACTAATTGCCATGCCAGGACTTTCCGTACATAGAAATGAATGGAATACATGGATTCACCCTTCCACCTTACAAGCAAGCAACACCTAAAGTTTTACCTGATATCGAAACCACAAACTATGAACTATGTAGATTTAGACATTGCATTCTTCGCGCAACTATTCTACGCTCTGCCTTGACAGTAGTTGTGGAAGAATATTTCTTCCACAACTACTGACAATATATCAAAAATATTTGGAAAATCTCGTTTGTGGAACGATGATGCAGAAAAGTATTCTAGGTAGGAGGTAGTAATTCCGAAACACGTATATTATCTTTCTTGATTTGTGTCCTCTTTTTTTTCTAATCTCCAAATATTTCAATGGAAGGATATTCAAATTATTAATATTTTTTTATTTTAAAACTTACGCGGGACATAACTACAATATTTACACGCGCGGTAAGCCGTCAAACTAAATATTGTAGATATTCAAATCAGTTGAAATTGAATCGCTCAATGTTTTTATCATCACTGCGGAGCCAGGACTCTTATTCCAAGCATCAAATGCAATTATCATTGACCTTCCTTTCATTGCGGCATTAATTTGAACCAGTGAGTGCATACCAAAGAGGTTTTGGCCTCGTGCGGTCCCTAATAATAACAGGATGGGATGTTTTGTTTTTTTCAACGTCAATTAATCTCTTCTTTCTTCCCGTTCCGAAAGAAAAAAATCGTTCGCAAAATTCTAAAGTTTAGCAAAGTTTTTATAATGATAAACCAAAATTATGACCACATGACGGTCAACAATACGAACGAATACTACATATATTTGCACCTTTCAATGCGTGAAGCACATGCAGCAATATTTTTGTGTAATTTTTTGACAAATTATTTTTATGTTCTACGTAGCTGAAATTTTATCCTGCAGTTATGTATAATTCTGGTTTTATCCATTCAACTTGGAAAACCGCTCCTACACTCAAATCTTGCTTCTGTTGTGAGTGGTGGAAAAAATAAATCAAAACATTATGGCTTGTCAGCCTCAATGTTCTTTTGATGCGACGTCTTGGCTTTTGATAATAGAGGTAAAACAATGCTGGACACGTTCGGTCTCTGGAGGGGAACCGGCTTTGACCTTGGTTCTAATTTCACGCAAAATTGAACTGAACTGACAGCCGATTCGACCACCTTTTGACATATATGGTGCCAACCCTGGCGGAATTAACCCTGCCACCTGGTAAGGAAGCAAGGAGAGCCTACCTGTTAGGTTTTATTTTGTGTTAAGCGCGGTATAAGTACGCCAGGACCTCACAAAAAAGGCGCCCGACGGCTATAGGCTTTCGGACTTTCACATAGGTTGCGGAAACCATGCCGGCCGGCCGGGTGCTTCTTCACACAATGTTTGAAGAACTCCAGGTTGTACTTTGAGGGAAAAACTTCGGCAGGGAGTCCATTCCATAGTATACCGACCCTATAGATAAAATATCAAGAGGATCAGTGGGTTCTTATTTTGGGAATTTTGACAGTGAATGGGTGTTACACGTTGTGCGATGGTATAAAAGGGGACGGAGGGACAGAGTTATGCAGCTCCGAAGAGCACTCTCCATGGTAAAGATGATAGACATCCTTTCGGAGTTGAAGGGTCTCCAAATACGAGCAGTACTTCACGCAAGACCTTATCTGCACATTGTAAAGGAGCAGTTTTTGGTCAGGCGTGAAATACTGACGCACCATGTTGAGGACTCCCAGCTTTTTTGAGGCAAGCTTGGCTTTATCTTCGATATGACTTCCAAAATTTAGGTCATGCGTCAGGTCGACACAAAGAATCCCGATGTGGTCGTCAATACCCAGGGTTGTACCTTGTAAGGTCGGAGCTGCACTGAAAGGTGTCCTCTTCGCACTGAATGTAAGGTAGAATACCTACAACTTTACGTAAGCGGTCACAGAATCCGTCTAATCTTGCTCAACCTCTATTATCGAACGCCGAGTCGTCACGTCACTACGCTACGGAGATGGGAAATGTTACCAAATTACTTTTTCAGTGATATAAATGTGAAAATCTTAGAACGTATAGTTTTTTCTTAACTTTCTTCATTTCTCATCTCTAGCAATAGTCTCAGTCCTTATCAATTTTGTTCAAGCTCTCAAGCTGTGCCAAGCTCTAGAAAAATAAAAGATGACATTAGCCATTCTATGGATAGAAGGCAGCTAACTCTGATTTTCTTGCTCGACTTTAGCAGCACCTTTAACTCTGTTGACTAGCCGTTGTGTACTTTCTTAATATCTCACAATAAGCTCTTGATTGGTTTTCCTCCTGTATCCGTGGACGCCAATAGTGTGTCCGCATTGACAATGTTTACTCCTGGTGGAGCGACATCACTGCTGGTATTCCACAAGGCGGTGTTCATTCTCCCTTACTATTCTCAGTCTTCATCAACTCTATTGTTTCCCTCCTCTTGTGTTCCTACATTTCTGTGCCGACGACTTCCAGCTTTATCGATACTTTTAATCTGAAGACATTGACACTGAAGTTGCTTTGACTAATATTGACCTCGACTCTGTACTTGACACGGCTGTACGCTATGGATTACTTGTCAACCCATTCAAGACACGGGCTGTTATCGTGGGATCTCCCAACATATTAGCCAAAATTGATGATATTCCTGCCGTTGTTTTTTATAGGGTGAAAGTACCTTAATGCACTGCGCGCGCATGCTAGGTCTATGCTTACAACAGACACGCAGCTAATGCGAATGGTTTGATTGCGTTATATTCCTGATCTCTATGGAATGAAAACATGAAAAAAAAGAAGTATAATTCCAGCTAACGTTCTACCAAAACAGAAAGAAAAATGTTACAGAAATTGATATTTTATGCATGGAAAAAATGTAAAAAGTCAGGTCTCAAATATATTATTTTTCAAGTTTGCACCTTATATTGATATTAACTAATATTTATTTTAGTCCCATTTCAAAGATCTTAACATTATCTACCCATTCAGCAAAGAGCTTGTTTAACTTTTCACAATTTATTTAACGAAACAATAAAAAAACCGGTTCGCGCGTTATGCGGTTTGGTCACATTTAGAAAGAATTATTTCGAGCTGCTCTAACTAAGCGACGCGGCGACGTCGGGCTCTGGCTATCGCTAAAATTGGTCCAAAATGTTTAGGTGTGAGGATGCTCTTAAAACTTGGGATGATGGATTGATGAAAGTCTCATGTGAAGTAAACATGTATATGAGGTCAGTTGCACACTGTTTACAAGCCTGTATTCACTGAAGCGAAAACTTCATCCCTACTGGAATCAAAACTAACTTAGCTCAATCTTTGTTACGTCCTCTACTTTATCTTGATCTCTTATCTTGATCTCAGTGAAGATCTACTCGATAAACTCGACCGTCTTCATAACTTGTACATCTGTCACATCTAAGGTTTGCGCAAATTCGATCATATATCCGAAGTCCCTTTGATATATACGAAAACGCATGACTCTTTTGCTCCTAGCTATTTAAAATGACGCTTCGATTTTCTTTCGTCACATGGCGCTCCTCTCAAGTCCTCGGAGAACTTACTATTAGGCATTTCTGCACATAGCAGCTCTTACTTTACTAACTCATTCACTGTCAATGCCCCACGTTTATGGAATCTGCTTCCTCTAGAATTTAGGTCCTCCTCATTTAGTCAATCGTTTAATAAGCGCCTGAAATCATTTTACTCAGACCAAAATGGTGGATAGGTTCGTTTCGTCTAGAATTAGCGATATGGTGCAAAAGATATCGAGGCAATCCCCCGACGTACCAAAGTAGTCGATATTGGACACTGGGTGGCTAAGCTCAAATGGCAGTGGGCTGGTCACGTCAGCCGAAGAGATGACGACCGTTGAAGTTACCGTGTCCTACACTGGCGGCCATGGACAGGACAACGGAGCGTGGGAAGACCACCCACCTGGTGGGACAACGACTTCCAGTGCGTCGGCGGAAAGCAGTGGTTCCGTACCGCTAAGAGCCGGGAGGACTGGAGGAAAATTGGAGAGGCGTATGTCCAGCAGTGGACTCAAACTCGCTGACTAACTGACTGGCTGACTGAGCCCAAAATAACATTTAAGCTATTACATGTTTTCATTAAAACTTGAAATGTTTGTTTCCTCTTCAATGACTTTTACCCCTGAGACACATATATCTCATATTTAGGTCATGTACAGCAGTCCGACGACCTCAAACACGCCGGAGAAGTGTCGGGCCCCGCATCAGGTGGTAGCGGGGCCATGTCTGCTGGTCCCCTTTGCAGGGAGCCAAGGTGGTGGTGTGGATCTATAGCCGCGGGATCCAGTAAGACTTGTCACATGTGATTTTTGTCGCTTACACGTTTATACATTATTTTTATATTTACAATCATCATATACACATAAACAAATCATAAAAAACGGACTGTTCTCCACCAGCGATGTGATTTTTGTCGAAAACCTTCAGCAATCATGAAAAATTATCAAAAAATTCAATAATTTTAATCATAGACTCATATAATATAATAATAAATAATAAGTTATTTATATTTATTTATTGACAAGCGTATATGTAATTAATTTTATGAGTTAAGGATTTATTACTTATTTTTAAATACATCAATAATCAATAATAATCAAAATTGTTTATTCCTAGCAAACCAATTCACCACGGGCCAAACGGTCTATCGGAATGGTATTAATCCACTTAGATATAGTTAAATGTGAATACTGTATTGTGTATGATTATGGATATAAATAAATAAATAAATAATTTGTAATTTTTTTTTTTATTTGGAACGGTCAACCTCGTAGTGGTGCCCATTAAACGATATAAAAAATCTCCTCCATGGGCACCGACTGTGGAAAGGTTCGCACAACGCTTGCTGCGTTCCCCCTCTGCACGGCCATTATGCGCTGGAGGAGGAACGACCCGGCTCGACTGTCTTCGGACGATTCGCGTAGCCTGTTACTCAGCTCGCTCAACAATTGGCCCCTAATTTGCGCAGCCGGAAAATAATTGTTGAGCGAGCTGAGTAACAGGCTACGCGAATCGTCCGGAGACAGTCGAGCCGGGTCGTTCCTCCGCGTCTCTATTGCGAAAGGGATAAAGTTATAATTTTGGCTAATAATTGTCTAGTAGTTGGATATTTTGACTCTTGCTGCTGCGAAACCGCAAGCGTATCGACGCAAGTAGCGTCTGCGAAGACGAACTACCGTGTGACCAGGCTGATGCCCTGAATCCCCCGTCTGGGCGCTTGCCGTCCTGTCTGCTGAGACAGGCCTCCAGGATAGACGGCACGTTGGCCGAGGTTTTAATTTAGTAAAGTGTCTACCAGCACTCCTAAAGCAGCTAAGGGCGTGACGGCCATCACTCTCGAGTGCTGTGCCGCATACGCGCCTGTGTGGTTGGACAATGTCGCGGCCAAGTCTGGCTCAGACTACGCAGATCCGAAATGTCCTGTCATCAAGAAATTAGGAATATTTCTCGATGACAGGACATTTCGGAGATGGAAGGGCGTGCAGCCATGCCCCCGATTCAGGTGCGCAGGCCGCTTTAAATCGCGCTTCTTTCGTCTGTGCGTTGTGCTTAATGATTTCTTTTAGTCGGTTTATATTTATTTTGTCCCATTTTTTTTGGACGAAAGGCAGGGGTGGCGACGTCGTATTGGGACAAAGAAAGTTCCAGGGCTTCAGAGCATTTTTTTATTTTGATTAATGAATGATCTTTGTTGATTGTTTATTTGGCGCCGACGCAAAATTATTTACTAACATAAGACTTAAAAGGTTCACAAAATATTTCGCTTTTTAGTTTACTTCTTGTCGGTTTGTTTTTTTTTTTAGTTTTAATGTTTTTGTTAGTACTAAAGTCTTCTAATTACTACAAGGGAGAGGTGGAATTTACATTTTCAAGTGTAAACGGGACAGACGTTGAGGTATAAGAGCTCGATAGCTCAGCGATAAACCGTGAATCCGCTGGCATGGTGCCTCGCTGAGCGTAGTTTTGCGAGGCGAGGTATTTTTGGCTTTTCTGAGCACCGTTGGTCCTCAGCAAAGGTTTTTAAAAAAAAAATAGAAAGATAATCATTGATGCTACTCGAAGTTATGCGTGGTAATTAATAAAACACGTAGGCGTAGAACTTTCGCACTTCCTCTTTGGTCGGTTAAAAAAGTATTTTCCTTAAAACTCCTTTATTATTTACCTTAGAAATCTTAAATTTAATATATTTGTACACACCTTACAAAATATCTTTATTATGATTACATGGTAAAATGCTATCTTAAATTGTATTAACTTCATATTAAAAAGTAAGGAGATATGCCATTTAGCGCGCCTGCAATGGTTGTCGCTTTTTTCTAAAGCTGCCAACCCAATTTAAACGTACATGCCACACGGAAATATAGTTGCAGACATACTGGAGGGTTTACGCCTTGGCGAATGCATTTCGGCAGCAAATTCGTGCAATGCGGCAATGGATGCACTGTCTGATAGGTGTCTCCGTGGGTAGGTACTTGACGCGTCCCATAGGACTCTTCTTGGCTTCTTCTTAATTTATCATCTGACATATAACAATTCTCCCTCTTCTATTTTATAAACATATAAATAATGTGGCAGATAAATTATTTCGATATTTATTTGAGCAAATGCAAACATATCATTCATCTTTTCTCATTTAAATATCTGTCAGTGTATTCACTATTTGATCGATATCTTATTTAAATTATTCACATTTATTATGTCTCCCATTACAAATGATTTCACCATTTTCATGCATTTTCATCACATTAGAGTTCGTGTCTACCCGTTTCCCTGAGTCACTTGCATTCTTAGAATCTACCAACGCCTTCGAGACTCCATTTTGGTGTAGCGACCCGTTCGTCAGGGTCGCGCCCCCGCCGGCCGGGGGCTTGTGTTCCGGTTTCTTGAGGTAGGCTCGCCGGTAGAAGTCCAGGAAGAGGATGAGCATGAAGAGGTTCTGGGGGAGGAAGACGCCGACAGTCCAGCGTGGGTACGCGCAGTTCGGTGTCACCAACACCGCCAGGAAGTGGAGTACCAGCCACAGGAACTGCACCTGCAATGCGTTAAATACTTGTGAGGTGGAGGTTTTAGATCATTGTATACTTGAAATGTATAATTTAAACGGCGACATATGCAATATTAGCATTTATATTGGTTTTTAAATATTAGTTTAAAAAGCTTTTATTTAAATCCTCTAAAAATAATAAAATTAACTTTTAATTAAATCGAACCCATCTTATAACATTATCTATACTTTTTATGTTTATTATATGAAAGCTTGTCGCGATATTTACCTGATGGAAGTAATTCTAAGAAATAAAATATGTATGTATTCAATAGGTAAAGATCGCGACAAGCTTTTATATAATACTGGTACCCGGCTCCGCTCGGGTTAATGTCGGGCTGAATTATTTCATGGATAAAAAGTATCCGGTCCAAAAGTCTGGTCCAGAACAATGTATCCATCTACTAACTTTTAATTATGATCGTTTGAGCCAATAAAGCATGATTTAATGAGAAACATCAAATCATTCCCATTCAAATCTTCGTAAACATTGTCAGCCTCAGTGGCCCAGTGGCGCGACACTTCGGCGATCGCTCTCCGAAGTTAAGCAACGCTGGGTCCGGTCTGGTCTTGGATGGGTGACCATTCGACCGTTGAGAGAGGCTGGCCGTGGTTCGGATTCCACGTTAAACTGTAGGTCCCCTTCATTACTTACTAGGTGGTAGGATTAATCCCGCCCGGGTTAGTACCACCGCATTGGATGAACGATGGTCGAAGCGGCAATGAAATTTGTCCGCGTTTTCCATCCAGTTCAATGTAGCCGTGCAATATAAGGAGGGTCCTGGCATGGCACCTAGTTCCCATGCGGTGTGTTGGGCTAATACCATGACAGAAGGTGTGGTATTAGCCATCCATGTCCAGTCACATAAAAAAAAAATTTGGTAGCTATATTTCAAAGAAAAATTGAAAGCTCCAGAACCTTTCTGCACACTCAACATCGAAAACGTTAACCCACTGCCTGCTCCCAGAGATGCTAAATGTTGATAAAATACGCACATCTAGTTAGTGGTTCACAAGTTATAAGAACGTAACACTCTTTACTCACCCCTCTGGTAATGAAGCGTTATGGTATGTAGCCTATAGGTTTTGAGTAGAATCAGTTTCTTAACTAATAATTTATTTTTAAAAAAAATGTTTCGCTGGACATATTTCTTAACTAAAATAAATACTTTTTCGTACTAAGCAGATAACTATGTCGTTTATTACAAGAAATGTGATATGAATTTGAGACATTAATCAAAGAAAGAGCCCAGTTAAAATTACTTCTTTACGAATATATTGCAGACCAAAACATTCCTTTCAAGGGTATTGCGTCTTCCAATTTCCATTTAATAGCTTCCCATAATTTTAAATTCTCCTACAGTCCCTCATCCCCTAATCAATACCTCCTACTAACACAGTGTTTAAGATTATACCTACATACATTAATTTAACGCTTCATCTGCGTTGCGGACATTGACTGAAAAGATTGAACATTCAAACAAATTGCAGTATATTCGTAAATTCGTTATTTTTACTGGGATTTTTCCTTAATTAGTGTATCCTTACTTCACGGTCGATAATACATGCACACATCACAAATTTCTTAACATTGGTACCTAGTGCTGTTCATCGTTGTACGGTTTCTTCCGCACTCGGAATCAAACCCTGAGGGCAGTAGCCATCTCATGGTGATACTTAGAATGGCTATTCGCAATTAAATGCGTAAACCACATTTTGTGTCTGTTTTGTTAACCGTGGAAGAGTTCCCTCGTTAGGAGTTAACCTTGTGCTACGACATATCGCGAGATACTCACAATCTGAAGCTGCGTGATGTACTTCTTCCACCACAGTGACTGCTTGTAGACTGGGTAGGCTATCGTAAGCAAATAGTAGCCATACATCACGATGTGCACGAACGAGTTGATGAGCCCAACGAATGTTCCGTGACCTCCTGAAAGCAAATAGAGAACATGAAAATTAAAATGTTCAATTGGAAAGAAGAAAAGTTAGGCCACATATCCTAATTTTGGGAGACAGTATTAAGCAATAACATTCTTAAATGAACACGTATACCTACTTGCATTATTTTAATTCTGTTACTGTTCTGTGTATTTTATGTCTGCACTTGCTTGGAATTTTGGTCAGTGAAACGAAGATTTATTATTATAATTATAATTAAACAATCTGTCTTCAGTAAGCCTCTAGTTATTATATGTGGAACTGGTGAAGTAACATAATCAAGGCTGGTATTCATTTGAGTCTGAATTCATTAGGGGCTGAGGGTTTACTCCTGTAAATTAAATCGCCAAGTGAAGAGACAAGTGAGTGAATTAATCTGACGTTTAATTGCATTTCGTACCATTGTGACTGCCTAACGACTTGTTTTCGGATAAGTGAACTGATATGATGATGATTAGCATGGTATCCAATGCATGGTACTAAACGTCAAATTTTGATCACTTGCTTCCTGTTAACCCGGAGAATTATTTTAAGATGGTAATCCCCTAGATGTGCTGTTAATCAGCGAACTTATGTAGCAATTATTATTCTCGCTGTGCTTGAACCTGGCTAAAGTTTCTTGCTAATCTTTTAGACCAGACGACATGTCATCCAGCTGCACCTATGTGCGTTTTTGTAAATCTCAATACAAATAAGCTACACATCCCGTTTGTGCGCAATAGAAAAACATATTAATGATGTGGCGATTTCGTTTCAATAAAATAACCTGTTAGAATCAAACAAACAACTTAGTGAGCGTCAGAATGTATTTCATCCAAAAGAAAAACTGCTTACACAAGTGCCCTACAATAACTTGTACCTACATATTTTTGTGTTGTACAAATTAATTAATCAAACTGCTACCTTTCTGTGAGGTTGTCGTGTCAACAGCGCTGTTACACTGGAGTCACGAGTTTTGCTCAACCAAGCCGCAATGCGTTACTCCAGAGTTGGGAAACTATTAATTTGAAGCATTCTTATTTTTATGTAGTGGATTCTAAAGCCCATCTTAGCCTCTTTACTATTAGATAATGTTTTGAATATTTTGTTTCATTAAAACCTAAGTCAGACAACAACAATGAGCTTAAGTCATACAAAAAGTTATTAATGTGTGTGACACAACAATGACTGCCTGTAAACCGGATAGGCTATCGTGAGCAAATAGTAGCGATACATCGCGATATAAAATAGCCGTTGATTTGATAATATCCGCGAATCCCCTAAATTAGTTTCCGGTCAATTTGTGGAATAGTTGATCAAGAGCTGAGGTTGTATTGTTCTACAATCAATTATTTAAGTTATTGGTACAGGAAAATAAAGTGATGAGAATTCTGAAACATTTTGTGAGTTGTATGTTTAGAGCGAACAAGTTGCAAAATAATATTGAAACACACACACGTGACGGAAGTGTGGTCTACCTGAAGTAATTAAATTACCACGACCAGATTTTTTACTTCTGGTGGAGAATAGATACGAGTATCCCCTGATAGAACATTATGGTTCTCCATCATCCATGACTACTACACCTTCATGGAGACAGCGCGATGGTATGTGTATCATGATTATTGAATTGATAATGCTTAATATTTTATGCTTGAATTGATAATGCTTAACGCCACGACGTGACAGTATGATTGTTTCTCTGCATGAACCTTCTTACCAGCTAACACATATAGTTTCTTTTTTTAGGGTTCCGTACTCAAAGGGTGCCAACGGAACCCTATTACTAAGCCTCCGCTATCCGTCCTTCCGTCCGTCTGTCACAGGGCTGTATCTCACGAACCGTAATTAATTACGGTAAATAGGTAAAATTAAAAACATATTCAAATTTAAGGGGACCGCCATACAAAAAACTTTTCGTGTTAAATCTTGTACGATGGTACGGAACCCTTCGTGGGCGAGACCAATTCGCAATTTGCCGGTTTTGTACAATCGGTTAAGCCTTTATGCTAATTGTTAATTCAATGAAAAGAGGTTACTATGTAAATGAGCTGAGAGGACAATCTGAACGAGTACTAACCGGGAAGGTACTTTGTGGCGCCCCACGTGATCATCACCATGCCGGTGTGGTGGTACACGTGCAGGAACGATATCTGGTTGTTCTTCTTGCGCAGAACGAAGAACACCTGCAACAGAGTCCGCAAATACTCAGTGAATTGCCATGATTCAATTGTTTTCACTATTTTTTTATTTTTTTATTGAAGAAATCAACAGCATAAAAGTGAAAGTTGTACATACAAATTAAACTAAAAATAAAGCCAATAATAGATTTCTCTATATAAAACAAAAAATAGTCCAGATTGTGACAAAATGAAAATATTTCATAAATTAATGAAATTTATCAAAAAGTTAAGTTTGAAGTTAAATTAACAAAAATGAACAAACAATTAACAAAAATTAACAAAAAACTAAAACTAAAATGCCCACGAATAATAAAGTAATACACAGTATTACCGTGTCGGTAGGATTCATTTGTGTAGGTGTGTAGTCTTATGAGAGTGTGAGAGGGTGTGTTCATGTGTGTCTAAGAGGTTTGAGGGTGAATTTGTGAGTTTGAGAGTGGGTGCGAGGGTGATTGTGTGATTGTTTCATAACATAACATTCAATTTATGTTATACAAAGTCACCATATGGAAAAAAATAATGAAATAATGTAATTGTAGGTAACTGAAGAAGTTCATGCTCCAATCCAATGTATTATATTTTATTTTTATGTTAATGTTTAACATTCCAAGACTGGGAATGTACAGGGAAGGTGGGGGTGTCCGGTTCTCGAGCTTTACGCTTTCTATATCATGTCTACTTATTGTATTAGATATTTTATTAGGAAAAGTATCACCATTTTACCCAGCGACCCCTAGAAATTTGACTGTTTACATTTTCGTCACATCAGCAATCAGGTGCAGCATAAAAACATCCACACATGATATACCGCCGTACGAGTACTATTCAATCATGGCATACATCTTTCGCTTCATCTAAAGCCAATACATTTTGATACATGCTCAACGATTACGGTTGCTACGTCCCTGAACTTAATGAAGTACTACTTTAATTGCAGTCCTATTCTTGGAATTCCGTCCCCGGGAATCATTAATATTTCAGTCGATAAAATCTCTTTTATTGCCATTATCATAGCTATTTCTGGACGGAAACAATTCGGAGCCCGGCATTTAAATTTTTAAAGGTTTTCTGAGACACCGCGGTTTTGTCCACTGAAAGATTTTTGATTCCTGAGCAAGGAATTCCAATAATAGGCCTACGGTAGTCGTATATTTTTTACTAGGTCTCCCGGCTACAACGATTCCACTCATTTTCACTCTGTAAATATATTTCGTCACTCATCCGTTCTACATGTCCAAACCCCCTAAGCATACTCGTCAACTATTGTGGGAATTGTCCGATAAAGTCACTCCGCAAAACTTTTCTCAAAGGACGCATTTATTCTACATTCGTGTTTAATCTACCTACCCAAGTCTATAGCTTCCATATATAAGGTATCAGCACAACGTTATGAATCGCCATCATAACTGTAGGCGTAATCGCCTGGCTTTTCATTACGGAATTCAACGCACCATTACCTTGGTTCCCAGTACTAACTGTTCTTCTAATTCTCAAATTATATTGTCCATAGACGTATTTTTTTTTTACCTCTATGGATAAGCTTGTTCGAGCCTTCTATTATTCACATTACAACCAGACATTGCTTTGTCTCACTCAAAAACCTTCGTCTTATTTGCATTTATTTTTATTTATTGTTCATTGAACGCACCATTCATAGTAGAAGTCAAGGAAATGCGTTGTATTGGGGTAATGTTGTGACGGGGATTGTGGTATTAGCCATAATATTAAACATATTTTTTGGCACAGAAAATAAGGATTTCATTTATTGTGCACCTAGCCCATAACTACACTGTGCTTTATGTAACTTATCTGGATAATTATGACAATGAGAAACTCAACAGTGGACATAACAACAAGAGGAGCATAAATTAGTATCGCGTAGTACTCGGTAGGACAGCAAAGTAAAAAACGAAATTGTCATCTGCATGATTTTAACCCATTAAAAAAACATAGTAATGTCACTAACCGTATCCAGCAGGTCAGCAAGCTTGATGAGGAAGTAGAAATATACTAGAGAGGCGACCTCGATCGCTTCAGCTGTGTTGGAGAAGTCGCACGGCTCACAAATCCATTTGTACTTCCAGCCCCAAGCCAGCCTGAGACCCTGGAAATTATTTATGAAGAATAAATATGGAAGCAAGATTTGGCTTCACCTCCATGACGTAGAGAGAATGAGTAACAAAAGAATGACGAAACAGATTTACAGAGCGGATGAAAATAAAATTGTCGTCATCAGGCGAACTCATAGAAAATAGCTAGGTCTATGGGCGTATTACGATCAGAAAAGGTGTATGTTTGTAGAGGAAACAAAAAAAGTAAGCAAGGATCGAACCGTATGGTCGTCGTCGTCTCTACGCACCCCTCTGGGGAAACGGCATGAATGTAAAAATCACTTACGCATTTTAATAAAATTACATTCAAATCGTTATTGATCGATGGTCACCACAAATAATCAGTTTTGAAATTACAAGACCGCAAGTAATATTTTCCATTCAAACGTAGTTTGGAAAATATTGTAAAACGACCGTGCCGACGCATGTGTGTTTTGTATCTAGCATCAATTAGTTTGTATTTATCTAAACTTTTTATTAGTTCTAGGGTTTCTTGGGTTCGTTAAGGAAGAACGGAACTCTGATAGGATCACTTTGTTATCTGTCCGTCCGTCCGTTACTCTCTCTGTTGAGAGAGTTGCTCGAAGGTTAAAAAAATGCAAACTTCTAAGTCAATATCATCCAACGATAGTATGTACCTAACTGTTTTGAGACTTACTAATTGACTGATCAAAACCTATAGGGCACTTCCCGTTGACTTAGAATTATTTGACAAAATTTAAGATTTCAAATCAGAAGTAATGAAATTAATACGAAAAACCGTAATGTATACTTCCAAGCTATGTAATATTAGAAATTCGAAAGTAACTCTGTCTGTCCATTGCGTTTTCACGCTGAACCAATTTTGATGAATTTCGGTACAGACTGAACCTTGAAGAAGTCTATTTTCTGTGGCGAAAATTAAACTCGAACGGTGTGAAATAGGAGATGCAAATGTGGATGGAGAACTCATATAACATCCAGAAAGTGGTTCAGCCAGACATCAATCGAAAACGACCTTGACCCGCGAGGAGCCGGGTATCTCCACTAGTTTGTAATACGAGTAAAAATCAAACACCCTTGCAGATCTTGCCGATATCGTTGTCAAAAATAGAGAAAATTGTCCATGTTGTCAATTCCCGGGATGAACTATGTACGGAATTTAAATTGTGTGTTAAAATTAAGTTTTTTCCTTTTTATTTAAGAGTTTGATAACGGCGAATGCCGAAATATTACTGCTTTTCACGATCTATATGTTGTGTTTCAGGATCGGATCCCGATTCCCGATCCTGCACTCCCTGCACCCCATTGCAGCTCCAGGGGCGCGGCTCGCGCCACCCGATCCGCATAGAGACGGCGGCGCGGGACACAAGAGGGGGCGTTCAGCTACATATAACCAGATTAGCTGTTTTTCTTATTTATTTACTTATTTATTTATTTATTTACTTATTTAGTTAGTTTTACCGTATTGGTTCTGTAGGAAGACATAATATTAATAACAACGATTGTTGTTTTTGTGTTTGTTGTAGAGACAGCACCATAACCATAAAATAAAAACTAAATTCAACGGACAGCAAACATCAAATCTCCAAATAATATATCTACAAGCGTTTTACATGTTGCAGTTTTTAGAAAAACTGCTTAATCAAAAATCATTCCTCCATTCAGGGGACAACGTTTTAGATCCGTATCTTTGACAGCAGTCCAAGAAGAATGGTTCTTCACGTAACCTTTTCTCTCAACTCACCTGGACGAAGAGGTAAGTACAGGCGATTATCTGCACCACATTGAAGACGAGAAGCACTCGGTCCAGGTTGAAGGGCTTGCGATCCTTCATCCATTTTGGGCCCCAGTTCAGCACGAACATGAGGTATAAGCCTAGCAGCGCCACTCCTGGCAGCGGCGACGATATCAGTAACCAAGACTCCGTGCGAGGGTCTGAAAACACATACGTTCTACCATGACCAGGGTATACGCGCATTTTATGTATAGTTCTGAGTAATACTAGATGCTGGGGCAAGACAGAGGTAGCGCGGACTTATAGTCACTTTTGTCCGTAGCTAATACCACGCCTAACGTAGTACTAGTCAAACAAATCAAATGAGAATTGGGTGCCATGCCAGGATCTTTCTTATATTACAAGTCTCATTGAACTGGATGAGAAACACGGAAGATTCCGCTTCAATAATCGTTCATTTTATCCCATTGTAACCTAACCTAACCGAAGCGTACTATATTAACCCTACAACTTAGTGTATGTAAGGAGAGGACCTACCATTTTAAGCGGTAGCCGAACCAAGAACTACCTATTCCTTAGTTATTTTCTACGACATGCACAAAAATAAATAAGCTTGTATTATATTTATGTGCCGAAAACCACACAGCATTAGTAACTTTTATACTTTAAATAACTAAGACCGGTGCGGAATGCGAAATGCGATGCGAAAAACGGTGGCTGAATGTTAACATATTGATATCGCTGGATTTTCATTTATTTTCAATATAAATCATATGACTAGCCAGCAAAGTAATACGACGAAAATATACTAACCTACAATCAATGTCTAAATAGGTTATGTAATCAATTCACTGTCATTAAACAAATTATGTTACTAGTTCGCTTTCAAATATTTCCCAACAAACATGACCGATATTTTTCTTGGTCTTAGTAGGTTCTATGGGCAAATGAACATTTGCATCATACAATTTTCGTTCATATCCTCGTCGTTTGGATTATGATATTTTAGGCTCCCAGAAGATCTAGTCAGCCAGGTAGCTCAACTCATTATTTAAAAAATACTTAGTTTGAGCGAAAAGTGGCTTGATTATAATAATCATCACTACATAGTATAAAACAAAGTCGCTTTCTCTGTCCCTATATCCCTATGTATGCTTAAATCTTTAAAACTACGCAACGGATTTTGATGCGGTTTTTTTTAATAGATAGAGCGATTGAAGGTTTATATGTATAATAACATCCATTAAATAGTGGAGAAATACTGTTATTTTTGAGGTTTCCAATGTGATGTCGTAAAAAAATATATTTTTTCCGCTCACATTGCAAACGCATGCTGAACCCTACGAGATTTATCAAAATAATGTACTAAGTATTGTAAACATTGAAAAGGTCTACAGAAAACTCCGCGATGGTATAGGTCTATCCACGGAATATTGAGGAGGTGTCTATCTCTTATGGATATCCCACAATTAAATTTTTTGTCATTTACTTTTTACGACAAATAATGGCTAATTTTCGAAGCGATTTTAACCAATAAAGCATTAATCCTTATCCAATTAAATACCTTAAATACATTGTTGATTTAATATAGATTTATATGGCCCTTTACAGCATATGATTTAAATGAATATTTTCGAAGATATTACAGATTTAAAAATTGACGGGACATAGCGTTTGCGTCGGAGGCCGCGGTTCTCCCTATAGCACTTTGAATTTAGCAGCGATCGGACGCATTTATTATCGAATCTAATATACATGTATAATAATTATCTTATAATAATATCTATTTTTTTTTATTTCAAATATTTCAATATAGGAACTCTACGTAAAAAGGGTTTATTTGTGTATCATTGCAAAATAAATAATATTTAATAATTATTTAAAAATAATATTTTTTAAAAGTATATTATGCCCGTGCAAAGCCGGGACGGGCTGCTAGTACCCTAATAAAAATGGATAGGACAATTAAGTGCAATTTGTAATAATTCAGTTTGCCACGAATTAAGTATATCAAGTCAATGTATGATACATAAAATAATTGTTTATAAATAAAAACTATACTACCAGCGTAGTATTCATATCAAAAAAGTCTTACAATTATGTATGGTACACAGTTATTTGCTTGTGTTCTTATGATATTAAATTGCAAAAGAGGATTTCATCGGAGAGAGCTTCGCTATATATATATATATATATATATATATATATATATATATATATATATATATATATATATATATATATGTATATATATATATAATGTATACTTTACTAAGAAGAACTGATGTCATTTTATTTATAAATTCATCAAGGGGCTAATTTCTCATTATGGCAGCTAATTTACATATTGTACAATCCAACACTATTGTGAATAAATGACTACAGCTGTAATGCACCATATCTAGTTAATATTATATATTAATATCTTCTTCCTGTGCTTCGTCTTCAGGCGAAAAATAACACTCCAACCCAAATGAGTTGCTTAAGACCATAACTCGAGAACGACTGGACCAATTCGGCGTTAAATGTTCGTTGAAGTGCGAGGAAGATTTTAAAGCTATGCTTTGACCCGATTCAGAGTTTTTAAATTGAATAACACGCCCACTTTTTCCGGATTCCGCTCGGGTGAAGATCCTAATGGAAATCGGCCCGGGTGGGACCGGGAACCTCAGCTAGTACAAAATATTATCAAAAAACCCGGTTTGTTCTATACTGTAAGACATTAGGATTTCGTGGAAAATCGCATTTGAGCCGAAGCGTAAATAGGTTGGGTCATTAACAAGTCTGCGTTTAATAATATGATACAATATAACATACTAGCATAAACATAATACATTTTTGTAAATTTTGTTTCATTTTTAGAGTTCCGTACCCAAAGGGTGCCCTATTACCTATAACCCTATTACCAAGCCTTCGCTGTCCGTCCGTCCCTCTATCACAGGGCTGTATAAGCTGTAGCAAGTAGGCAGCTAAAATTTTCACAAGAGTCCCTCTTTATTTTCCCGTTTAAACAACAAATAGGTAAAATTTAAAAAAAAACAAAATTAAAGGCCAATACAAATCCCAGGTACAATAAATATGTTTTTTTGTTATAAATCTTGTGCGATGGTACGGAACCCTTCGTGTGCGAGTCCGACTCGCTTTTGGCCGGTTTTATAACATGCCAGAAGATATTTGCACCAGCAACCATAGACTAACAATATAATAACAATATAATATAATAATAGTAAAAGACAACTCATTTTTTTTTATTTTACTTACACTGAGCCGCCAAATGATGAAACAAGCAGTGAAACCGGAATACAAAAGTCAAAGGTGTGACCTTTGAACGGCCGTTGAAATAAAAATAGGTAAGTTCATCTAAAATTGAAATTAGTCGAAATAATTCAAACACACGCCTAAACAATCGTCCGTGTAATTCGGACGTTCTTCTTTCGAAACATTTACATGAACCTCAATACGCTTTTACGATACGATAAAATTTAGTATAGGATGGTTTGATCTATGTAAGTACAAACAGGAGAATACTTCAAAAAGTAAAATATCCTTTTACGTACTAAGCAAGTACGTCAACTTTTTTTTTCAATGAATACGTTTGTACAATTGACCGTGTAGGAAGAACTTTTGGGAGAGCAGAGCAGAATAGGTAGATTGTTACACAGCCTACGGTTTACTTTGTGGTTCAAGTCCAGCCTTACAGTATATTCTTAAATTAGTTATTTGTTTCATGAATATGTACTCGTTTCACTTTAGATTATACATGTATTTCGAAGGATAATAATTTATTTTGTTCATGACGTGATGTTTTCGTAAAAATGGAATGGTAACGATATTACGTTTTTGGCTGTTACGATATTAGATTTATAACTGGACATGTTGGCTAATTTTGTACCTACTGTCAAGATAATAACCTAACACAACTGATATATACGGAACGCTTCTAATAATCCACGGCTACGTATTTCATGTGGGAGGCTTTAGCAGATCAAGGGGTAGATGGACGATACATACAAATAATCAAAATATTTATGAATATTATACAACTTCCATTAGAATAGATAAAGAAGGACCAGAGTTCTAATTACAGCGAGGGATACGACAAGGAGATCCTATGTCTCCAAATCTTTTCTCTGCTATCTAGGAGCATATTTTTTGCAAACTTCATTGGAAATCGCTAGGATTAATTTGAGGTTTGCGGATGATTTAGTACTGATGGCAGAGACCGCAACAGTGCTCCAAAAAATGATTATTGATCTACACAATTAGAGCATCGTACATACATGGGCTAGAGATAAATATGTAAATTACAAAAATGCTGACCAAAAACAAAGAGAAGCTCAAAGGCATCGGAAGACAGGAAATATTGTTCGTGAAGGAGTACATCTACCTCGGTCGACTGATATCATTTGAGGACAAACTATCACAAGAAATAGACACACGCATCAGTAACACATGGAAGCGGTGCGGATCACTAAAGAAAGTAATGAAAGGAGAACTACCGTTGAAATACAAGTCCAAGGTCATAGATACCGAGGCCTTCTACCATAGGGACGTGACGAAGTCAAACATAGACCATGTTCACTCACCACAACAGAAACACAGAAACTATGAGTGTGTCAGAGTGTAGTAGAAAGAAGTGTCCTAGGAATCAGAAGGTCACAAGGAACGTCTACATTAGACTAAGACCGTATAGTTTTTGCAGCAAAACTAAAATTGAATTGGGCAGGACACATAATGAGGCTCCAAGACGAAAGTTTGACAAACAAAGTAACCATGTGGAAACCGCAAGATGGAAGTAGGAAAGAGGGACAAGGAAAAAGATGGGAGGACTATATTACAAGGGTGGCAGGAATAAAATGGATTGACCTAGCCACGAATAGGAATAAATGGAAGCAAATTGAGGAGCATATACCCTACAGTGGGGAACCAGCTGAAATTCTGCAAGGAAGTTAAAGGAATTGATTGACGAAACGATTTGAGGAATTTATCATAATGTTATTATAATTCAATTCAATAAATCTTTGTAAGAAACAAATATTAACAAATGTGTATGGTTCAAATAAACGGCTTTTATTATTATTATTAAACATAGTCGGAAATGATGGACAATTACTTAGACTGCTTCAATAGTTCATGCAATAACCAGAACTAAGAACGACCGCAACCTTAAAAAATCCGTGAATGCGATAGTACCAACCCGGGCTGGATCAATCCTACCACCTAGTAAGTAAGGAACACCTACAATTTTAGCTGAAACCACAAACGACCACAATCCCGCAATCGCCTCTTTCGTCATGCGATGTTTGAAATGCAGTGGGACCATTTGTATTATTTTTAATTGCCGAAAAGCGTATTAAGGGCCTGGTACTAGCCAAATCGCAAAGTTAGACGAGGCACCCCAAGTTAACTAACTAAGTCTGACGATTATAAGTGTCATTCTTGTCTTGAATCGAATTATTTGATGATTCCTTGTCTAGGAATCGAATTATTTTCGTTAATGTATGATTCCTTTTTCTATACAAAATACATTGCGGAAACATTGAGTAGTAGTTAAGGCGCTAGGACTAGCCAACTACTCGCGCCATACAAATGCACTTTTTAACAAATGTAATAATATGTAGTGAAACGCTTCAGCAAATCCAAATAGAGCTCCAGACTGATAATGGATTGTTAATATTTTTTTATTCCATCATTTATTTAAATAATAATAAAAATAAAAAAAGTTGATTTTTCTCATTAGAAATCTGAAAGTCATTCCATTTCTAGATATAAGCAAAAACAGCATATATGCATATGCAAAAAATTCCATTTGCTTTTAGATTTCTACATTTAGTCAAAAAAGTTCGGAAATGGACACCGTTTCCGCAATGTATTTTGTATAGAAAAAGGAAACATACATTAACGAAAATCATTCGATTCCTAGACAAGGAATCATATATTGTAAGGATGACACTTATAATCGTCAGACTTAGTTAGTTTACTTGGGGTGCCTCGTCTAACTTTGCGATTTGGCTAGTACCAGGCCCTTAAGACATATTTTTTTTAATATTTTTAAATAGACAAGGCTAGACAAGGCTGCCATGTGCTCCATGATATTTCTTTTATTTCTTTTTTGAAAATTTTCAGCACAAAAATATAATACACCCCTAAAAAATATGGTCAAACAATTTGAGATATTCTTAACAAGCTAAGGGCCGAGTGCACGAAAGCACTAAAAATGAAAATGAACGTCAACGTATAATTAAACACGTCACTTTGTATGGACAGTATGGAAGCAACTCCGTGCGGTTCACTAAAAGTGACGTGTTTGACCATTCATTAACTCTGCCTTCTCTTCGTGCAATCGGGCCTAAGTCTAATGCACCTTGAGTAGCAGTTACTGTTTACAATATGCAACTCTACCAGCGAACTTGCCAATAGGCCGTATAGGTAAGCCGCGGCCTAGGGGCAGTCGATTTTAACTTCGCTTTCTTAAAGTGAAGTGACCTATACTTATCAAAACTATAAGTCCGACGGCCCACTTAGCCCCGATTGCACGAAGAGACGGCTGAGGTATTCAATGTTCAAACACGTCACTTTTAGTGAACCGCATGGAGTACCTTCCATACTGTCCATGCAAAGTGACGTGTTTAATCAAGCGTTCACGTTGATTTTGATTTTTTGTCCTTTCGTGCACTCGGCCCTTAGTGTACAAACAGAAACAAAGTTTCGATTTTCAGGGATGTCATGTACCAATTCGTTTGTTCCGTTTGTTCGGGTCAGATCGGGCAGACTAGTAACCTTCAGCGGCGGCCTTTCCTGAAACAATGCACTTCTCAACTGAACGTTGTAAGTGGTGCAAGGACCGAATACTTTGTCACTACCCGAGGCCACGTGCCGTATTACAATATTTAAATTTGCGTGTGTCCACGTGTAGCTATGCAAGCATTTCTTTGCGTAGCATGAAATGAACGAGCTAAGTAGGTGCTTTTAAAATATAGGTATAAAGTTCTCTCGTGCAGAACCTACATTATATTGTTTATATATCATCTATGGGCAGCACACAGCACTCATTTGCCAGTTTGTCAAAAACACAGGGAAGAATAATTGTCAAGAAACTGCGCGGGAATTTTTTTCAACAACGAATTTAACGTGCGAATAATTCACTTTTTTTATTAACCTTATAATGGAATCCGACAGAATAGTATGTCCTAGCACGTTATTAATGGTTACCAGTCAGCAAAACATATTATCAACTAATTTTAAAAAAATAATAATATTCGTGGTTGCTGCGCACATCTTTATTTTCGTTTTAAATATTTTGGTTTGTGTTTCGACGATATAAGTAAAAGTAAAAAGTTTATTTATTTCGCATAGATAAATACAAGTTAACATAGTAAGTAATAAAGTAGTAATATAAAAGAAAAACAAAAAACAGTTATTTGCACTTACTTACAAACACAAAAACAGAACAATAAAAACAATCAGAAGTATCTAGTATGCAGTTGGTGTATAAAATACGTTGGTCCCTGTCTCCCACACTAGGATACCCTGTGCTGTGGGAGACAGTATCTTTCGTTGTTATTTTTTACACTGTTTTACATCTAATTTTATATTTAAACAGGATAGTGTGTGCGTATAAATCATAGTGTTCAATACAAAAAAAAAATAACTTAATAATAATAAAAGGTGGTACATTAAATGTAGTTATGTTGTGCAGGTGAGTTTTGTTCCAGTTATGGGTTCGAGTGTAAGGGTTCTAATTTTGCATTTTCGTAGTGCCTTGTGCTAGATTAAGAATCATTATTCACTTGATTATATCCAAAAAGTTTTCTGTATTAGTATAATTTAAATTTAAAAGCCATTTTGTAACTAGGTTTGTGCACATTGAGGTTGGGAGGGTTTTAAGATGGAGGATTTTGTTTATTTTCATGTAAGTGGACGGAGCGAGGAACGAGGAGCTTCTTTGTGCAAAGGCAGTCCTAGTAGGAGGAATATGCCATTTGTCGTGGCGAAGAGGTCTCAGCGATCCCTCGTTGCAGGTTAGATGCGCAGTTTTATGAAATTTCTTTACCATTATGGCAATGAAAAGCTGACGAATACTGAGAACTTTAGCTTCCTTATAAAGTAGTTCCGTGGGATGACGGAAGGATCTCGCATGCATAACTTTAAGGATGGCTCGTTGAGCTCTTTCTACTTTTAGCAAACTGCTCTTTGCTGCCCCACCCCAAGCTAGAACGCAATAGTTGAGGACGGATTGGCACAGTGCGTAATAGATGGTTCGCAGAAGGGGGTATGGTGTGACTTGTCGCAAGCGTTTGAAAGTTGGGAGCAGTTTCCTGATTCTTCCAACTAATGTTTTTATGTGGTCAGTCCAGCAAAGCCTATTGTCAATAATTACTCCCAAATACTTTATATTTTCTACCCGTTCAATTTCATTACATGTACATAAGTTTAGATGACTATCCTTACAATAGTGGATTTTCAGTTTAAACAAATCCGGCATGGTTGCCTGGGTAATAGCAAAGCAAATGTGTTTGGTCTTTGCGACATTAAGTGTAAGCAGATTATTTTGGAGCCAACTAGCGACTATCTCAAGCCCCTTTTCGATGTTCAGTTGTACTTCATTCCAACTGGTGCCATGAAATATTAAGGCAGTGTCATCTGCAAAAGTAATTATAGTAGCATTTTTAAGTTGCAACTTACAGAGTTCGTTTATGTAGATTAGGAACAAAGTAGGGCCTAGAACGCTTCCTTGCGGGACGCCATATTCTACGCTGAGATAATCGCTACAGAAACCATCAAGTTTTACAGATTGCTTCCGTTCACATAGGTAATCACTGAACCATGTTTTTGCAATTCCTCTAACCCCTACCGTTTCCATCTTCCTTATTAAAATCGGAATGGACACCGTGTCAAAGGCTTTCGCAAGGTCGAGAAATACGCCAGAACATTTATAACCTTTATCAAGGTACTCAGATACAGTATTGGTGAGAAGGGTTACAGCATCCTCAGTGGATCTCTTCGTCCTAAAACCAAACTGGTTGTCTGCTATTATATTGTTAGCTTCTAAGAAGCCAAGAAGCCTTTTGTTAACGACTTTTTCTAATAACTTAGCTATGACAATAAGTAATGAAATTGGGCGATAGTTTGAGGCATCACTAGGGTCCCCTCCTTTGAGTATAGGACAAACGTGTGATATCTTAACAGCGTCAGGGACTACGCCTGTTTCCAGACTAAGATTTATAATGTGAGTTATTGGAACGAGAAGTGTGTGTCTTACTTTTTTAAGCATATTAGCGGTGATGTTATCCCAACCTGGGGCACTGTCAGATTTGAGTTCACCTATAAATTTGTCGACTTCTGTTTGGCTTGTGGGACTCAGAAAGAGCGAAGGATTTGAGTATCTGTTTTGTGCACCTGCCTCGTTTGCCAAATCATGTTCAGTTTTTCCTAATGCTTGCATTATTTTGTCAGCGAGTTTTTTTCCTATTGTGGTGAAATATTTGTTAACTTGATTTAGAGAGTCTTGAGGAGTGTTGTCACCTCTTATTAAATCAAAGCTTTTGGATTGTTTTGTTGGTAGTCGGCAAATTTCTTTTATGGTTCTCCACATTTTTTTAGGGTCATCTTTGTTCCGGATAAGATTTCTACTATCGTAGTTATTTTTTAAATTTTGCAGAATATTGTTGCAGTGATTTCGGTAGCTTTTATATTTGTTTTTAAGTACTTGGTTGTCTGGGTTTATTCTATGTTGAATGTGTAAACTGTCGCGCTTTCTAATGCTTCTGAGTAGCCCATCAGTTATCCATGGCTTCTTAATTTGTTGTGAGTGGGGAAGGGTCTTTTCATGTTGATGATTTTCTAATTTAACTCTTAGGATGTGTATTAGGTCGTTAGTGCACTTATTGACATCATTATTTTTGAGAATCAATGCCCAGTCATTCGTTTCAAGTTCCTGTAATAAGCCTGGGTAGTCTATTTTGGTGACAGTTGATTTACAAGTGGTTCTGTTTGGCACTAGATTCCATGCCAGCATAATGGTGTCATGATCAGAGAGATCAGTATCACATACTAGTGTACACGCTTGCGATTGTGATTTAATGAGTACATGGTCTAGGCAGTTAAGGCCATGCGTTGGGTATGTGTGCGTAGGGTAGAAGCCATGTGATCCTGTTAAGTTTAGATAGTGGTCTGAGTGTCTGTCGTTATTATCAACTTTGATGTCAATATTGATGTCCCCTATTATTACTTGATTTTTTGTTGTAAGATTATTCAATGTCAAGTCTAGCGAAGTTAGAAAATTGTCCGTGTTGTTAAAAGAAGGTGGTCTATAGATGGCAATCACCGTACAATCTTTGCCAATATGAATAAGTAGGCAGTTTGAATCCAGAAAAACCGGTTCTTTAACAGTAACCGAGATGCTATCCTTTGTGTATGCTATAATTCCATCATTCTGGTTAATGTAAGTTTTCGTGAAGTGAGCGCGATAGCCTGGGATTGGAGGCGGTTGCAAATGTTTCGAGAGCCAACACTCTGTCAAGACTATTATGTCGACTTCGAAGTGCAGCCTAGTTAATAGTACACTGAAATAGTCTAAATTGCGATTAACACTACGAATGTTTTGACTGAGGATGGTGAGTTTTTTACTAGTGTCGCCAATTATACAAGAACATAGTTCAGGTTTGGACACTCGGTGATTTTGGTGCAGATTGTCTCGATCAAGTTCACTAATAAAGCCATTAATTACCGCCATTTCACATATATATTTTTGACAGATATGCTTTGGTGTCTATACTGATAAATTAGTGTATACATACAGTTAAGATGATTGGATTTAAAGCATTTACACTTGTATGACAGTGAAGCAAAACGTACAGATATTGCATTAAGAGTCGTAAGTATGAGCAAGTAGCTAGCACAATGCTCAAAAAAAGTGTTGGTATATTTATTTCGGTACACTAAAACGAAAGAGAAGCTATCGTAATTTTTACACGAACATAGGTACACAGTGCTAGTGTATTTATATATTAGAATAATAGTAAACGTGTTGATTAGGAAAATTACTGCAGTTATCTTTGCTGCTGATATGAACATAAAATGATAACACAAACAAAAATAAAAATAATACGGGAGTGATTTGTTAGTGAGAAAAATGCATAATAATAGTAAAGTAACAATCCAAGTCATTATCAATCTAGTGATGTCGGGAGTCAATGTCGGCCGGCAGCAGCGCATGCGCAGGTGAACCGGTGGCAGCGGGGGCGCCCGCGCCGCCAGTGCGCTTCGTTCCCGTGAAGCCGTCGGTTGCCGCTCGCGAGGCTCCCCCACTCGCCGCGATCCGGGCGAGGGTAAGGATAAAATCACTATCATGATTTCTTCATTTCATTTGTTTTTTATTTATAGTTTAGGAAACTAAGCTTTTGTTCAATAATACTTAAGATTTTGTTAGTTTCTAACGGCTTTGCGCTGCATTACGCTGTCCCTCCGTCCCCTTTCTACCTTCACTCAACGCGGAACTGGGAGAAAATTCACAAATTCACATTGGACATTCCAAAACATAAAAACCCACCGATCCTCTATAGCGTCCATAAACAATGGAATGAACTCCCTTCCGACTTATTTCCCCCAAAATATAACCTGGGGTCCTTCAAACATGGTGTGAATAAGCACCTGGCAGGCCGGCATGGTTTTCGCAGCCTCCCTGAAAGTTCGAAATCCCTTTGGCATATATACCTCGCTTAACATAAACAAACAATCTGGATACAAAGCAAATAAGCCAAATACAAAAGGTGTTAACTTCTTTCCTTACTTACTAGGTTGTAGTTAAGAAGGAAGTAGGTTGTAATCCCGCTCGGGTTGGTACCATCGCATTGAATGAATGATGGTCGAAGCGGCAATGAAAATTGTCCGTGTTTTTCAACCACCTCAATGTAGCCGAGCTTCTGGCATGGCACCCAGTTCCCATGTGGTGAGTTAGACTAATATCTGACATTCAGTTTGGTATTAGCCATCCATTTCCAGTTACAAAAAAAAAACCACGTTCATTAACCTATGTATGAAAGAATTTCAGGAAAACTATGGTATGGAATTTAGACATTATTTTTTCAGAGTTATATGGATAAATTAGCTGAGTGAATTAAACCGAATGGTGTACAGACACGTTTGTCAACGGTAATAATGGTTTTAATGACCTGTATTATGAGTGGCTATGGGTGCACCAAAACAAATTAACACTCTTGCGTCATACGAAAGTTCTACCACGTCTAAAATGATTAGTATATTTTTAGTTGGCATAATTTATCCTCGAGCTCTTAAATCATTTTTTTGGAACTAGAAAGATGCTACCTACTAGTGTTCTATGGTCTAAATGTGGAGGACAGAATTATCAAACCAACGATGTGGTAACATCAATTATTAAAATCAGTGCAGTCATTCTTTGCAAGGGCGATCACGATATAATGATACACTTATTCATTTAGATACGTACTCAACTGTCTAAGAGAATATGTGCGTCAGAGAAGTCTGAATGCATTTGTTTATGGGACTCGTGTTTTAATGCAAATAGAGTGAACATATCAAAGGTTATTTCTCGATTATTTCCTAGTTCTCTCTAGAAATTGTTATCATTTATGTACACTAAGTAAGTATTAAGCATTTCAACTATATTAACTTCAGTTTTGAAAAACAATCCTTATCTTTGTGTTTCGCGATATATTGCGAACCTAAAACTACAAGATGTGCCATCAGTTTTTCACCGCGTACCATGTAGCATATGTCCTACAGGTCCGCATATGTGCTAATTCATTTTAGTCTATGGTCGACTAAGCGCCCGAGCACAAGCCACAATCGCAACGGTCAAATGCGAAAAAAACGCAAAAATTGTGCAGGCAAAAATTAAAAACACAAGCCAGAAACGAATATGAAAGTTACATCAAGTTTCCTATCAATCTTCAAACGTTTATATCTAGATTTTAATGATTTAGTTGCAAATTTTTGAATTCAAAGTTTCTAAACACGGCACACGACGGCACGGCAGTGTCACATGTATTCGAAACGAACCCCCCATAGTTTCGTTCCAGACGCTTAGGATAGGGATTCAAAGATGCAACATGAAGGCATTTGCAAAACCCACTAAGGGCTTGATGTCCTAATTGTGTGTTTATGTCTTTTTCTCTATGACATTTTATTTAGGACATTTAACTTTAGGTATGTTAAATTCGTTAAAAAATAATAATTTTTATTCTTAGCTTTATTTAGTCAAAAGAAATATATAATACATTAACGCTTCTGATGTAAATGGGTGGAGCGGAACATATGTATGAAGAAATTAGGTACTTCTATTACTCGAACATTTCGATGGCGTAACTCAACTATTATGTAATTAGCTGACCCGCGTATTTATTGTTTTCATTATATTCTCGTAAAATGCTTGACTATAACCTAAAACTTTCTTTAGTCTTGAAAAGTCCATCGACACACACTGACACAGATGACGACTATAGTGTGATCACGCGCTCCTTGAGAGATCTGTCGAGGCCGTTATCCGAGTTGTCGAGCGGATGCCATGATAACGGTATTTTCGACTACGGATGTATCAGATCTGCTAAACCTTTGAAGTTTCACTATCGGTATGAAATGCATTTATTGCATTCATCATAACAAAAGTGTAGGGATAGAAATATTGAAGGGAAATAAACATTTGGGTAAACAAATTGGTGAAAGTAATATGACTAGAAGATGACAATTTTACTATCAATAAAAAATAACATTGGTAAGTTTAACGAAGAAACTAGAATTCAGTTTTGGGATTATTCCCAAGGCAGGTAAAGAAGTTAATCAGAAAAAATATTCTACACTCAGTTTAAAAATTCCAAATAGTTATTCCTGCCATTCTACACTATCACAACAACTGTATACTAGTAAATACTATGTTCTCGACGATGAAGTGCAAACAACACAAATGGAACTTTATTATTTTCGTTGATTTTTACCTAAACTTTTTGAGCGGTATAGTTGGCCGACCATAACGTAAAAATTTACGAAAACTTCACATTTTTGACAAAATCTTATGAAAATTCGATGCAAACCTATATTTACCAAAACTTTCTTAACGGTATAAGTTTTTAATTGGCCAACAATAACGTAAAAATAAACGAGAAATGTGACAATGTTGACAAAATCTTACAATAATATTATTTTCCGTAAACGTAGGCACAAGAGGACTTCCAACTAAGTAGTACACTTTCAACTTTCAAGTTTGAAACAAAAAAACTTTCCAGGTTGAAACGATTTCAAATAATTCTTTAAATTGTGTATTTGTGTACATTTTCGATTGATAACTTGCATATAGCAATAGAGAGAGAGGGGGAGAGATACAAAGAGATCGAAAAAGAGCGGAAGAAAGGTTTTGCGCAAGCAGCCCAGCCAAATCAATCTCACCAGGTTTGGATACGAAACGTAACTTTTAAGGGACGTTTGCAAACTTTTTCAACAGAAATGATAAGTAGTATTCGCGGATAAAAAGTTTGAACTCACCTGCGATTTCCGTGAACAGATACTTGTAGCCACTGGCCATACTCCTCAGAATTAACGCCATTGTTTATTCGCCAATTTGTTTACGAACACGTTATGTTGTTGTTTTTTTAAACAAGTTTTGAACAGGTCGCGGGACCGTCCGCGCGTTCAGCGGAGCACGCCGTCGAAGCAGCAATGATAGCAGTTGTCACCGCTGGCGAAACTTCGCGTCGGCGTGGGCGGAGCTGCCGACCGCCCTTTAATCACCGCAACGCCTTAATTAATGCCTAGTAGTCGTTTGGAGGTGCGCAAGGTGGCCGTGGGGTGCCTCTGCCGTGTACGTGCATGCGGCGAGTAAAGCCGCGATCTAACTTCTTCGTTTCGTTGATCGTTCTCAATGATTCGATAAAAAAATCCCCGTGTCAGCGAAGCTTTCTTTAGTCCAATTTCAAAGAATGAAAATAAATAAGAAAAACGCAAGTTTAAACATTTTAATGGTTAGTCTACCACCGATTCTTTCGCCGCGTGGTTAGCCGGTCGGTCTGTTTACGAATTCTAGGTCCTAAACCTAGTATGAACCATAGGCAAAGGACACGAGGGCTGCTAAAGTCATATGAGGTAAAAACACGCTAATAACTACATATTTTCGCTGGTACTTATAATATTTCTAACCAGCTCACGGAACTAGTCTCACAGTTCAAGCTTATTTTCTAAATCTCCAAAATTCTTGATGAAAACGTTACATTTATTAAACAAAAATTAAGTATGTCATTGTAAATAAAAACAATACATTGATATTGATTGGTATTTAATACATTCTAAGATGTGAATTGCAACTTTTTATTATCCTTATTCAAACTGGGAAATATTTCATGGGTTTTTATCATATCATCATATTTTATCATCATAGGTTCATATCAAACTGGGAAATATTTTGATTGATTGATTGAAAATTCTTTATTACGCCACAAATAAAATAATTTCAATGACATTAGAAATATTTTCCTACTATCATTTATCTATTGTATGAACAAACGTGTCCATGCAGCTTCCGAAACAGCAGCGGCCAAAGTCGCGGCCATTCATTCGCCCGGACCTTTATGCTCTATGCTTTAAAATATCCGCTTTCGGACTGTAGGGTAGAATATTTACGAGTCAGCGAATGACAATAAAAATTAAATGTCTAATTAAAATATCATCATATCTTTATTTTCCGTTTATTTCACCACGGTCACCAGTATTTTTCATCACCGTTAATTAAAACAACTATTGATCAGGCGCCATTTTTCCTTTCGTTTTCAACAAAAGAGTGTGATATCAATAAATGAATGCCTTTTTAACGAGTCGATATAAACAACCAACGAAACGAAGAAGTCGGATCGTAGCTTAAGGAATGACGGGAGTGGCGACCGAAACTCAATCGTATGGCGACAGCGTAGCCACGTGTTAGTATAAATGCACGTAAATTTATATAAATATGTATGTATAAGCGAATTTTACACGCATCACGATATTTCTGAAACCACTGAATCTAGAAACTTAAAAATTTCACAGTGGCACTATTTTTACGGAAAAAACGCTTACTAAGAAAGGATTCTCCAAAATTCGATTGTTAATGGGGTAAAAGAGGCAAAAAAGAGGCAACAATTAGGCATTAAACACGAATTCTCCGGAACCACTGAACCGAGAAATTTGATTTTTTCTCAGCAGCTTAAATGTATGGTAAAAATGCTCGTTAAGAACGGATTTTTCGAAATTCCTTTGTTAATGGGGTAAAAGAAGACAAAATAGACAAGTGAAAACCACCTACACACGTAGGTGTAGCCTAGTGGCGCGGGGCATGGCCTAGCGTACAAGTGGTCTGGGTTCAATTCCTCGTCCCGACATGTACCACTTTCTTACTTTTTCTGAGTTCGATAAGTGCATTTCGTCACGATTGCAAGCTGCTCTATGGTTCGGAATCGATGTAAAACTGTAGGTCTCCTTCCCCTACTTGGTGGCAGCGTTTAAGCCCGCCCGTTTTGGTAACATCGCATTGGATGAAAAGATGGACGAAGCAGCAATGAAAATTTGTACGTGTTTTCCATGCAGTTCAATGCAGCCGTGCTCATAAAGGGAAGGTCCTGGCATGGCACCTAATTCCTTCGGGAATGTGGTTTATTGGGCTAATATCATAACGGTAGTTGTGTGGTATTAGCTATTTATTGTTCAGTTACAAGTTTGCATTTACTGATACTTTTTAGGGTCTTTCTGAATACAGTGAGTCCACGAATGAATACAAAAGGAGCTCTTGGAATAATTGTTGAGGTCTATTCTGTTGAACTTGCCTTTCAAGACGTTGTTGGTAGCGGGCTAAAATCAAGGCGGTGTTTAGAAATGCAGTTTGGACATGTCCACGTAATCTGTTGCGAACTTGTGCACCTTCAGGGTACAACGGAAAAATACATTGAGCATGGTAGGAATGTTTGCATTCGCTGCACTCTACCGTTTCCTTTGTGTCTATGATATTATCACATCACGCTTTTTTAAATGTGTTATAAAATTTTTAAAAAAAAAATGGCAGAATGCCTTATTCTCCAAGTCTAATATCGTCAGTTGTTACGTAGTTACATACGAAATGAAAAACAATGATCTTGGTACGTTTTTTAATTTCACTGTTATTAGCTAAAATTAATTCTCGTCCGAGATGACGGAAAGACCCAATGATGCAATGAACCTACAATAATTAGGCGATACTGTATTTCTGATTCAAATGCTAAATAATGAAACCTCCTTACATTAGCTCCAAAAAAGGTAAGAGTATTAAGTTAAAGATTAACGTATTCAGAGTGGGCGGACTAACTTTAATACGCCGGACTAAACCGGTGTTTGTATGGTAAGTCCGGTGCTAATCTCGTACTAAGTTTTGACTGGTTCTCTGAATACGACTGTGCGTATATAGCTTCGCTTATTAATCCTACGCTTACGCATTTTGACTGCCATGATTAAGATATCTACCTAATTGTTGTCGTCACTAAATCGATTTTGGTGTCAAACGTATACGATTCGCCCGGATTTTTGTATTCATGATTGAGACTTACCGTTTTTCATAGTCATTTCAGGTTACACAGCGAAATCTACACTGATGCCATACACCAGGGTGGCATACGGCCATACATCAATTAAATCAATTCTTAATATTTAAATTTGTCGAATATCTCATGTAGTAGATATCGAAAATAATAATATGAAACCTACATACATTACAAGTTCTATTCTATTAGCATCTGTAGCGGTACCCCAGAACAACAGACCATACGACATCACGCTATCAAAGTATCCGTAATATAACATTTTAGCTGTCTTTAATCCACATAATTATCTTATTTTTTTATGGCGTAGCAAGCAGAGCTGAGCTTTTCAACGATTTTATTTATATGTGCTGTCCATTTTAGTTTGTTATCTATTACAATACCTAAAAATAAATTTTCCGTAGAGTTATTCAGCAGAATTTCCTTTGCAGTAGTTCCATCTGAGCAATTCAGTTCACGTACCCGTGGGCTTAATTCAGTTCTCTCGAAGCGAAAAAAAAAAATGACCCATTTTCATTCCACAAGTCTGTCACCTTATCAGTTTTTCCGGTCTAGATAAACCTAACCTCAGAGTAGTCCTTTGATTATAATTTATAACTTTCATATTTCCTGTTAAATTTATTCAATATAATCACGTTTAATTTGTTTTGTCTTTCTTTTTACATAATATTTGCATACATCTTTACCATATAGGAAGGACAAATAAAAAAAATCGTTTTATAAGAATACGAGATTATATTTTAATTTATAATTTGATTGAATATACATTTAGTAAACATATATTTACACTATCTATCTATTATCCTAGATTACAATTACCTAAAATAAGTTGTACTTAGTGATTCCATATATTACAGAAAACGTCCATTAAATACATGTTTAAGGATGTTCCGACCCATACAATGTTTTTTTACAAAGAACGCGAAAAGTATTGCACTTTAAGGCACGAATTCGTCAAAAATATTAAATATAGCCATAGTAGTTGCAGCGAAAACATATTCACAATTTCAGGTTTAATGGTTTCGTTGTAATTGCCGATTAGAAGTTTTAGACCGTTAGATGGCGCTGTTAAATAAAAATCTTATTTCAATAAATTGTAACAAAACCAATAATCCTGAAATTGTGAAATTGTTTTCGCTGCAAGTAATATGACTATATTAAACTTTTATTATCAATTCGTGGCTTAAAGTGCAATACTTTTTGCGTTATGTGTGCAAACAACTTTATATGGGTCGGAATAGCCTTAATATTAATTAGACAAAACCTGCAAATATACAATCATCAATTTATGTTGCACTAAGATATATCATCTAAAACTAAGTCAAACCCATTGATCACAGTCAATTAGAATAACATAAACAAAACAGTGTGTAGACTTTATAGATTTAACAATTTACGTTTCAATGATATGGCCGAGTAAATTAGAAAAAAAAGTTCAACTCACACAATGTCCAGTTCCAGCCATAAAATGAAAATGAGTCATAAAAAATTTGCAAATTCATAATATACTACAATTATTAATTTTATTATGGCTTTTAATTTTAGTAAAATCATAACGAAAATAATTTATATCCCTTTTATTAATATATTTTAATAACTCACACTGGGCACTACGCATAATACCAATATATCAATATACCCATAGGCACGGTGCTAAGGACTAAAACGAAAAAAGAAGGAATATAAATAATTGATCGCTAATCCAAGAAACGAAAACTGTTAGTTTTCAAAGAATTTGTTAATTAAAAATACTAAAAAAAAATGTGTGCAATAGTTATTTACATTTATAAAGTTTTTTCGGCGTTACATATATGAATTAGGGGACCGTTTTCTTAACGTATCTTCAATTTTTGGCTTGCCGTCTAGGCATCATAGAAAAAACTATTTGACGTTTTAATTACTAAACAATCATCACATTTTATAAAAACTGTTCCAATTTATATTTTAACAATTATTGATATAACATCAAAAGAAACAAGGAACCTTTATAATATTGTAAGTAAAACAAAATTTTACAACAGTGTACATCTACTAATTGATTTTCTTACATAATACTTCTCACTCTTTGTTGAAACTGTTGATTCAGAACCATTCACGTGTATCTTGATAATTTTTATTTTAGTAATAAATCTCATTTAGAATTAAATTAACATGATTGTTTTTATTGAATGAATTGTTTTTAGCCCCGAACGTGACGAGCACAATAACAAACAAGAAAATTATGATTATTTAAAGAACATTTTGATATTACATATTCGAGACCATAAGGAGATTACAATCTGATCTGATTTACTAGTTAAATTTCTTTTGATAATAGCAGCACCGTTTCCTGATACAATCGAGCGATAGATTTTAATTTAATTTGATTTTTTTTTTTAGTGGAACCGAACACTCAACTGCCGCAATAAAAGGAGATGTGCCGCCATCGCGCCTAACATGAGAACCACTGTTGTCAATTTTTTAAAACTGTTAACCCAAATTAAACGAAAATACAGTCGCAGACGTATTAAAGTATTGGTGGGAACTGACTTGGCGAACGCATTTCGGAAGCACATTCGCGCGCGGTATTCTACGCTCATTTAGGGTTAACCTTTCACTCGACTATAGAACAGGCCTGCAATTTTCTATGGAAATTGTATACATTTAAATGCATTCTTGTTTCTAGGAATGTTTTACTTTTTCGGGCTGCATTTAGATTTTCCTTGCCGGTGATATGACTCTCGATTCCCAAATCAGCCATTTCTACTGAAATATTTCACTGTTAACATCTTAGCATTATATTCTGTGAACTACATTTCAATCAGTCCTCATCTTTTAAATTATAAAATTTAAATCTATCCTCAACTGTAAATCGAGTAAGTATTCAGATGTAACATTTTCTCATTTCCGAATTATTGTAAAATAAATTCGATTACTTCGACACAGGATTGCTGCAAAATTCAACACGGACTGGTGCTAGCATTCTTTTGACTTTTCGTTTGCAACAGTGTCTCCATTCGCGTGATGTGTCGACTTATTGACTTCCAGGGCAGCCTTGTTGTCTGCAGCAACTTCGGCCTCCACGGCAGCTCGCCTCCTGTCCTCCCTCTGCAGGTAGCTCTTGACGTAGAACTGGCCGAACATGTAGAGGAACAAGCCCGCGTTGAGGATGAGTAGACCGTTGATAAACTTGGGGTAGTTGCACTCGCGGAACATAACCGTGAAGTTGTGGTAGAAGATAATGCAGAACTGGATCTGAAAGATTATTTTTTCAAATTATTATTTCATGGTAGCAAAAATGTTTCTCTTTTTTATTGCTCATAACTTTTTAATGTTTAATAGCATTGAGTTTTATCTCTAAGATAAAGAACATTCATAAAGGTCTAAGTCTTTTCTTCCCCTTTCCGTCTTTCTTTCTTTCTTTCCCTGATATTTATTTTAAACAAATTGTCATCAGGAAATGACTCCAGCTTTCAGCAAACAAACAATAATGGCGATATCCGGAAGCACTGAGTTTGCCTAATGGTTCATTGTTGTATGCCCGTGAAAATCAAACGCGACGAAATGAAATTTAGGTTTTTGACCTGTAAAGTCCACTTTACAAAGTGAATTTACATTTGTTTCACGCTTGTTCACTAGATAAATATGTGATCCTATACCACAAAATAGAAAATTGTCCAAATCATTTATAGTTTCCAAGCGCCGCCTGTTTGCAAACCTAAGAAAACCTAGGAAAAAGGTGTTTACAAATATATTTTTTGTAAAGAGTATAAGCAACTCATTAAAACCGTTTTACGGTCATACACTAGATAATAGTTTAAAATATGATATTTCGATTTTTCTACCGGTGTTTATCCTTAACCGACGCTGAGATTAAATAAATAAAAAACCCAAAATATTCGAGGTTAGCGTCATATGGAGCCTTAAAAAGATAGATTTATAGGTACTCATCAATATTATTTACATTAGAGATAACTGAAACTTCATTGAAGAAGTAATAGATTTGGTAAATATTTAATTGACATTCCAATTATTCAAGTTTTGTCAAATTTCCGGAAATCAATAACCGATTAGGGCGGGTAGAATCTTTATCGTTAGTTTAGTAGTTAAACTACAAATTCTGGTTGACGATGGCTTACCAGCTGCATGGTTGTTAGGTGCTTTTTCCACCAAATGTATTTCTGGTATTGTGGCCCCAACGCCGCGATCAGGTAGTAGGAGTACATGATGATATGGATGAACGAGTTGATCACACCAAGCAACGTTCCATGACCGCCTGTAATATACCAAAGTATACATTGGTTTATTTAGTATGAGTCACAATCACGGATGGGCCAACAGTAGTTACCACAGTTTTATAGTCTAAAGTAAATTTTAAATTGTATTATTATTTAAGTTTATTATTATATGTATGTACTTTAATGAATGGAGGCCGAACTTCTAATGGCGATATATCAGGCAGTGTTTTAGTCAATGCTTCCTTTTTGCATAAGTTATAGTATTATTTTGTTTAAGATGAATTCCTTTGCTTCATTAGAAAATAACATGTTCAAAAAACATTTTTTTATTTGCACTCTCTGGATAACTTCTACAAAGTGCAGAATATCTGATTTTTGATCGACGACTACGAAAAAAACGTGGTTTGATACCATGCCAACTTGGTTCTTTCTACCGTCATACGATATTTGCTGTTTTTTTCTTACAAACTGTTCTTCTTAGACGTGTCGTTTAATTTAGTGCATATATTAGTGGGGTCCAAGTTCGAACAATGGAATAGGTTGGTTTCACCACTGTGATTTCTATCAACAGGTACAGGGGCTAGTACAGGTATATAATCTTGGTTTGTAGATACAAATACATTTTAAAGGTCTGCAAGAGATGTAGTTTGAATTTATTCGTACCCGGCAGAAACTTGCAGCCGATCCAAGCGCAGATCGGCATCAGCGTGTGGTGGTACACGTGCAGGAAGGTGATCTGGCGGTTCTTCTTGCGAAGCACAAAGAACACCGTGTCCAGCAGCTCCGTGATCTTAGCAAAGAAGTACCACCAGACAGCCGCCGCCATCTGAATGATAAAAGAAGTACTGTAGTATGATGAAGCGCAGAAGTTTAATATAGTGCAGTGTGGTAGTATGTTTAACGAGTGTTAGGTATCTATAGTTTATTGTAGTACATTTATGTAGAGTGGAGTGTGTATTGTAGCAGTTCAATAACAAAAAGTTAAGATTTATAATTCAATGTCTATAAGTAAGGTTGTTCGGTTGGATTCGTTTATGTTGACCGTCAAGAAAACAAAAAACAAAAAAAAAATAACCGACTTTTATGTAACAATAATCGTAACTACAAACATGGCAATATTTTTTTTACTTTTTAGTGCTTTTTCTTTGATGTCGGTTATTTTTTTTGTTTGTTTTTTTTTGTGAATCTGAAGTACACTAACTAATTTGTAAACGTCCTTTCCAATAAAAAAAGAATCATTTAAATCGGTTGGCTTAAGTGTATTAAGTTATTCGTCCATTTGTCGCGCACATACGTAATACAAATTTAAGACTTATATGATTTTCGATATTATTATCAGAACTAAACCAAATTAAAATAGGACCACACGGGAAGCACCAGCTTTCAAATAAATACAATAATTATCAAAATCGGTTCACCCAGGCGAAAGTTATGAGGTAACAAACATAAAAAAACATACAGACGAATTGATAACCTCCACCTTTTTTGACGTCGGTTAAAAATGTTTTAAAATGATAGATGTATACGTGGATTTGGCATAATAACGGGAATTTATTTATTATATTTCACGTGTGTTATGTTCGTCATGCCTTTTTCAAAATTGTTAGGAGATTTCATTATTTTCTCATGATTTTTCTATTAGCCAGGTAAAGGATTTAAGGTGGGCGTTCCCGCTCAACTCCCCCATACAAACGTGAAAAGAAGATCATGCACATATTTGTTGTCAGAGTTCCAAAATTATACTCAAGATAGCTTCATATGATTGAACTAGATGTCTGATGACCATAGGCATTATAAAATAGTATTTGCCTTCTAAGTTATAAAGTCCGAAAGGTCGAATTTTTCGGAAACTTTGGACGTGGATTACTCAAAGACAAAATAAAAAACATCTTAAAAAGATCAGTCGTCAGACCTAGCTTGTTTCATTAGAATTTAGAATCAATTTGGTTTTTGTTTGATTGTTGACTACAACTAAGTCGTTTCGGAATTAAAATTTTACACTATGCGCGTTGTCTGCTTTGTGGACATGTTTCATCCTCCTCATCCCAGAGCCTGTCTTTTTCTTTGAAACAGAGAAGGTCCCAGAGCTCGAAAGCATGGTTTTGTACCGTGCCCGCAAATGCATTAGTCCCGCCGGGAAAGGCCACCTTAAATGCATGTTTTGACAACCCTCTTGCATGCATATCTTTATTAATCGTTTGAGTGAATCATTAATAACTTCGAAAATTCTTAAAAAAAGCTCTCGTAAAAAGACGATTGTTTGCAGATGCTGTCCACGATGTCATGCAAAAAGGAAGCACTGACTGAAACACTGCCTGATATATCGCCATTAGAAGTTCGGCCTCCATTCATTTAAGATATACGACTAGGTATGTAAAATTATAAGTAATCCTTATTGAATCATGTAATAACGTATCTGGAAAGGTTTTTATAATACGAAAAACATACCCTTTTGGCCATTGGACTGTCGGAATAATCGACGGGCTGGCAGGAGAAGTTGTAGTCCAGCCATCCTGATACTATACCCTGGAAATAATACGCAATTTTCATTCACTTTTTTTGAGAGATTATTAAGAAGTGTTCCTTTGACTCTGACTTTACTCTGCGGCTCTAGCGGTGAATAGTCATATTCCAGTGGCAGTCATGTTGGCGTTTCGATTAATTTGGATTGCTGATACTACACCTCTGTCGGGATATTAGCCCAACACATCACATTAGGATCTAGGAAATGATGGCCTTAATGATGGATTTAAAGTGCGACTGTTACGGCCAATACAAAGTTTCGTGTCTGCAAAACTTTAAAAGTAGTAAATTTCAAGTCACTAATGAATTATAAATTTTAAATATAGCCATTTTGTCGCCGCAATTAATTTTATGAATTTAACTTAAATTGTTTTTGTTTCAAAATCAATTTGAAATGTTGTACCGTTAGATGTCGCACATGTTTTACTATCGGACTCGCCACTCATAATGTGTTAAATAAACAAAATATATAAAACTTGACATAAGTCAACCACTGGGTACTCTTGGACCAATTATCGCCACTCGGGAGCTAAAATGGCATCCGTGAAAAATTAACATTTATAAAATGTGCGCCTGCTAAAATGTATTAATCAAAACATCGATCCGTTCGTCCGAAAGCTCACCTCGTAGACGAGAAAGGCGCTCATGAGGATCTGCACGACATTGTAAACGAGTATAGGTTGCCTGAGGTCGTAGGGCTTGCGGTCCCGCATGTAGCGCGGCCCCACCGACGTGCAGAAGTACACGTAGCTGATGAGCAGCGTTATAAGCGGGCCCGGCCCTGACATCAGCCACCAGTTCTCCGTCCGGGGGTCTGCAATTGAGATATAGTAATTTTACACATTGTTAATTTGTGAGTTACCGGCGGAACAGGTGCATAGTTGAGCCACCGGCACTTTGGTCTGCAAGCGAGAGGTGACAGGATAGCATTTCATTTAGTAAGTTGATAGTTCAAGAAGTATAAAGTAATGCTGGGCTAAAAAATAGTTGCTGGGTCCATTTGGCAGGAGGGAATATTAGATTATTTTAGAAATGGATCGTTGTTAACTAAAGACAGATTTGCGGTGATGAATAAGAAATCGATGCCGATTTGTGAAATTTGATTGCATCAACCTGATTTTTTTTTAAAAACGAATAAAACAGTTTTAGTTTTTTTATCAAAATCAGCCTCATTACTCCTTCGAGTGTTTTCGATATGTCGTATTATTTCAGAATTTACTTTTCACCTTTATAAGGTCTCATAAGGTAACTCAGGCACCGGCATGGTCTCATAATTAATTTATTATTCATGTCCAAACTATCCCAAAACACCAATGTGTATCTTGGTCACTGCATTTAACTTTTATTTTCCAACTAACAAGAAATTTTATAAACATCTCAAATATTTTGTCACTTGTCGCGGAACTAAAATGTATAGGGAAGGCAAAATATGTAGTGCTATGAAAGTGTTCCAAGTAGGTTGATATGAATGAATGGTCTGAAGTAATCACACGGTACATTGAATTACTGCAATTATAATTATGTGGAATGATCAGAGGAATTTAACTGGAGCAAAGAATATGACTGGAGTGTGGTAATAATGCGATATAAGATGTATCTAGCGGAACATTTGATATTACGATTAGATACCTACGTAGATGCAAGCCTAAGAATCCGGCTGTTTTTACATAATTTCGTTATTACATCACTTAATTAGTTTACTTTACGAATTTTCATATTCCTAATAAATCGGTAAACATTTCATCGCTTCGCAGATATGTACAAATTTCTTGACCAAATTCGCAATAACAATGCTAGCAACTTAACGTTCGCATACATCCGATATAATGTCAACAAACGCAACACTGATATGGAATTGTGATTGGTCATATCGCATATAGCGTCATGACGCTATAATGACGAGGCAACTCGTGGGAAAACCTTCACTTCAAGGTTATGCATGTCCAAATCAATGGTAATATCAATCACATGATAACAAAAAAATGTATTCCAAATATATAATTATTTCCTAAAACATAAAAAAACATCGATGCATGACAGCGGCGATTTCAGGTCTTAACAAATAATTAATTTAAGTAAATATACTTTTTCGTACTAAGCAGGTATGTTTTGCTGGTTCGGGTCCAGCCTTGCAGTATATTTGTAAAGTAGTTCTTTTTACTGGGCTCTTTCTTCAATTAATGTGTCCTTGCTTCACGGTCGATTATACATACATACATCTCACATTCCTTCAATTAATTAATTTAATATTTTTATATTATTTTGAATCCCGTTTTCCATTATTTGCATATTAATTTCAGTGTATTGATTTTATATTCACCAATGTTGGTAATCAATGGTGATAACGTCGGCTAAGAAAACATATATAATCTGTGATTTTGGTTTCCATAGTACAGGTGAAATTTTCAAGTGGGCCTTCATGGCCAAATCAGAATATACGACAAATAGCTAAAGACACTCAAAGGAGTCTGCACTGCATTATGGGTTTTTTGAAAAAATGGTTTTCCTAGCAGGAAATAAAACTCGTTGATTTAAAAAAAAAATGTTATTGCACCAGTGTCGCTTATAGGGAGCAAATCCTGTGAAAGTGTTGATTTTTAATAAACTGATAAAAAAATTCGAGTATTCATACATTCATTCATTCACCTTTCAAAGCGAAGCTCAAACCAGCTAGACTAGTCAATTGAATCCACCTGCATTCAGGATCACTAAATTGCGTTCTTATTTCAAAATGGTCTTTTCTAGCGAAAGAAAAAAGATTTTAAACAATTTGATTAGTATTGCATGCATCTGTTTTATGTAGCTGGGCATAATAAAAGGCTAACGCGGTATTCTCGAACAAATTATATAAGGTGTCAAGTCAAGACCATCTATCTTCAATTATTCATAAAAATTACATAACAATAAAACAATAACAAAACATAAAAATCAACGTGTGTGGATATTTTTGTATGGACTCGATTTTGATGAAATGTTCATAAAATCTTCAGATAAGTCCAGCGGGTGATACTGTTTAGTTGGAAAACATTTAGAAGCTCTGCTCGGGTGAAATTCGAAATCAGCGTCATCAAGTAAAACTTACAGTTTTACATGGAAACGAGACCACGAACGAAAAAACTCCTTAGGCGTATCTTCCTGAAATCGGACCTTACAACTATAGAAAAATAAAAATAAAGTCTTAAACCCATACTTATAGATTGTTCCCATTCCACAATGCATGATGCTTATATAAAAAAGGTTGCGCTGTTTGCGAGATGCAACAAGACAGAGTACAAAGCACGTTCTCACTCTTACCTGACCAGGCAACAACACCTTCTGCAAGCGCACAATCATAGCACCACGAAATTTGAAAGTATCTTAAAATATAAAGGTTCAGCCATCTACAATAAATTGCCCCTAGACATGCAAGCAGTGGAAAGTGATCACATATTTAAACGAGAACTACACAAGTGGCTGCTTACAAAGAATTTTTATGACCTAAATAAAGTGTTTCCAATATTTTTTACTAATGATTTCACTAAATTTGTTAAACCGTTTAACTAATTCATTTACTGATTTCATTTAATTGATTTCATGAATGTTATTTGATTTATACAGATTTAATTTAATTGATTTGATTTGATTGACTTTAATTTATGTAGACCTAATCATTTTTACGATGTGATAAATTGGTTTGTGCTTCGTATCAACATAAAATCACGGAATTAATTAATTTCGAATGTTGAATCTTTAAGGGTCACCTATTGTGATAAAAACAATAAACATATTTCGTTGGTATATACTAATAAATAAACAAAGACATGCATGGGACAAGTTCCTACCTAACTAAATAGATTTTATTGGATAATCTGCCGCGTGTACAAGTATTTTATTAGCAGTGTCTATGAATTAACAACCTCATAAACCGAATGTGCACGTGTAGTATACGGACAACCGTCAAACATATTCGGAACGGGTGAAACTAACAAACCATTCACGTGTACGTTGCCATTGTTAAAAAATAAATCTTCCTAATTGTCCAAGAGAAAGTGTGTAAACACCTGGCGTTTCATAGAGAAAGATGGAATCAGGTTCCAGAGGCGCGGTCACCCATAAAGCACTCACCAAACCCGAAATTTTGGATGTATTATACCGAGTTTAGCCGATATTAACAGGTAAACGTCTAAACGGCGTAAACAGAGATTTTAACGGAAATTACGTCACGTTAAAAATAGTGTTGCAAAAATACAATTGACATGTTCACACAGATTGATTCGGGCAGAAGAAAACGGTGAGGTTGGTGACGATAAGTCCTATCTATGAAGCTCTTAGGCTGAGATAAATAGTCGTTACAGAAACTAAGACTAACGAAAAGTAGTACTTTGTGACGTCACTTTGAGACATTTTGTATGGACGAAATCTCAAAGCAATGAAAATTGACGTCACAAAGTACTACTTTTCGTTAGTCTTAGTTTCTTTTACGACTATTTATCTCAGCCTTAGTCATCGGCCCATCCCCTTAGTTTCTGAAAGGAAAGGTCAAATTGCGGGCTGGTTCCTAGTCATGAGCTAATTGTATTGTATCTTATTTCGGGAACCTTCTAGGAAACAGTCTGGTACTTTTTCAAAGGTCTAATGGCAGTAGGTTTGACAGTTTAGCCAAAAACAAGGAGCTCTAAGCGGGTGCCAAGTCCAAATTTTGTTTTTTTAAACTAACCATCATATCATACACAGGCACAACAGCAGTCACTACCGTAATTTTAAATTTGATTTATTGAGGGAGTTACAAAAAAAAACTTATATTCCATTTTTCTCTATTTTGCCTTGAAAAAAAGATCATGCAAAAATATGTTGTTCAGGAGGTAAGACGGCGGACAAGCGGACGGCGCTTCTGACTTTCTGGGGTGGGCTAACGGTGAGCGAGCTTCCAGCATGGCGAGAAGGATGAGTTTGGGCTAGTAATCCCTAACAAGACTGGCAATATCTCATTTGAACGCGTCATCGCATGCTTTAATCAGTAATAGAATTTTAAAGACATGGAAAGTTTTTTTTTAACCCGACTACGGCGCAGCCAAAAGGAAGAGTTGTATACTTGTATTTACGTATGTTTCACTATAGCGATTAAACTATTCATCCGCTTTTGATAAACAAGGTCTCAATCAATTCTTTATTATGGGCCTGGTAACATTGGCACGAAAAACAGTTTTAAAATAAAAAAAAGTTTAAAAAACTATAACCGGACTAAAACGTAAGAAACAAGATAGGCGCTGTTAAGTCGGGTAACATGTTTTTAAAGTATTTTTATCAGGACTATTCGAATATGACGATTACGACAATGAGTCCTGTTCCACATTGTACACTAATGCAGTTATATAGTTACAGGTATAGCTAATCACACAAGCACTACAGCTAAGTACACAATATTCTCGCGCACTGCCTGTCATATCGAGACAAACAATCTCTTCTCTGTCAGCTGCAAGATGCACGCGGAAGTGTGACCAGCGACGCACGCGTATGCCATTATACACTTATTACAATAATAATTACATTAGTCGTCGCCATGTAGCGTCCAGGCATCAATTACTTTGAATATTCAAGTTATCGTGCATATTTTCTTGACTGTGTAACATAACTCATATATCTGAACCGACTTGCCGTATCGCCGCGCTTATAAGCTGACGTCAAACTTATATTTACATACATATTACATTACATATATATATATTACAACAATAGTTTGTCCGTCATGTAATGCAGATAAAGGGGCCGTTGACGTTCCAAATTTGAAATGCGCGCCTTTCATGCGCTAACGGTCGGTCGCCATCACAGAAATCGGAATTCGTATATTCCGATTTCTGTGGTCGCCATCAACAGCGAGGGGCGCGCGTTTGCCGTAGAAGTCCAATTTTCTAACGGACATTGGTGATTCCACCGATTTGGTCCCTTGCCATAAATTCCCCCTCGAGTATTGAGAAACACCCAAGTCAATGCAAAAGCCAGAATTCGGTACTCCAAGTGTGTGGGGGTGTTACCTACCGGATATGATTTTAAAAATGATTTCATGTCACACAATATGGATTTCAACCTACATTAACAATAACCTTCTGCTTCAAAAAAAGCGTTTCATTGTATATATAAAAAAGAAAGTTATGCCCGGTATGTGGTGATACTGCATATTACTATACGGTCGAAGAAAACTTTTTAATTCTAACAATGCGTGATGGTCGTATAATGGGTCAATGACTTTTTTCTTCAATTCATGGCACTAAACTAGTACCCACCTACCTTTATCTTCTCGGCAAAACACATCCGTCGCTTGGTACCTTATCTTTTTATTACCAAAATTGCTTACCTAATGCTATTAAGACTTTAATTTCCGACGTAAAAGGGCCTCTGTAAAACCAGATTGCACGCTCGTTATGAACGAAATACAAACTAATGGACTTGGAAAAAATTGCGAAAACTCACGCAGCATGAATTCATGAGTTACAATAGGCATATATTTTCTCGAAAATAATTGTTTCATATCCGATGTGGGTCGAACTCGTTTGATCAATGATATTTCGGAGGTTTTATGGAGAAGTTGTGTAAGCTTTTAGTCTGACACGATCGCTGGTCCAATATATTTTATGTTGGTAATTTAAAAGCCAAGTTGAATTAAGTGTGGCCAAGGTTTTCGGACATGTCACAAACCTGGTACCTATTTTTGTGTGGCCTGATGGTTTCTCATGTCGGAGACCGGCGGGTTTACGGCTTTGAACATATGGACAATTTTACTTCCCGTTTCCACCATATTTGATTCGACGAGATTGAATGGATATGTTAATACCGTTTTCTCATTAATCGGACGTTATACATCTACATTGATTAATTGTTTTAATATTTTGATAAATACTTAGTTTTTTTTTAGGACATTGAAGCAGGATTCGAACCTGCAACTTTTTTTATGTAACTGGACATGCATGGCTAATTCGACATCCCACAGTCATGACATTAGCCCAACACTCCGCATTCCCGAAGGAAATAGGTGCCAACCTTCCTTTTATGAACGAGGCTACATTGACCTGGATGCAAGCACGGATAATGTTTCACTGACGCTTCAACTTTCTTTTCATCCAATGCGATGGTATCAACCCGGGTGGGATTAACCCTACCGCCTACTCAGAAAATAAATTAAGTGGTGCATTAACGGGGCGGGGACTTGAACCCAGACCTGTGGCATGTAAGGAAAGTCCCCGTGCCACTATTCTACGAGCCGCTTAATTACACGACCTTTGGATCACATGTGCATTGCTATCTATACAATTACATCAACCAAATAATTTCATAATCATTTTCTAATCGGAACAATGCTTCGCGTATTAATCCTACGGTCTGGCCTTTCGACTGCAATCGTAGAGATCGTAGCCAATCAAAGTCGGACCTCGCTTTCGTAAATATAAATACCAACATATTAAATAGTAATAACATTGACATTACCTCTGAGCCTGCACCGTCGGCAAATTGGGTAACAATCCAAGATGTCCGCTGAAAAGCGTGTCATCTCCAAGTGATCACCTCGCCGCGGGCGTTCAACTCCAACTTGTCCTTGTCTAGCGCAATCGCTCTTGCATTGAGAAGGTCAGGTACCTAATTCCGAACTAGATGCATGACATGGAGCCGATGCTTGAAAACCTCCGACTGCCATGGCCGGTGCTTACAATCTGCTAATCAATGGTGAATTGTTGAAGAAAAAATCTAGTGTGGTCTAAAAGTGATACAGTATATTTTGATTCGTTAAACTTTTTCTGCAGTCGTTTTAGCGTTGGAGATGGCACCGTAAGGAAAATTTAAGTTACGCCAAAACGTGTTCGAAGGATCGCCTGTAAATTGCAATTTATACCCCATTTTTAAAGGAATTACCGTTTTAAAACGCACTCTTGTTTGTGGCTAGAGTCGGGGCATCCAGAACATAACTAAACATGTATGCTGCTACCTCCTAATTCCACTTCGTGTTCACGCAAAGCTAATTTTTTATTTTAAATGATAAGTAGCCGTGAAAAAACACTCCAACATAGAGCCAATGGCATGACTAGTCCAAAAAATTAAGTTTTGCCTGATGTCGCCATTTTTTTTGTTTTAATGATAGGTATCATGTACAAACGGCATCAGCCTAGACGCCACACATTGGACTTTGACCCACATACGATTTCCTTGAAAATGCCAATGCCTACTGTGGCGCCGCTCTGTACTTTAATTATTTTCTAAGATACCAAATATACCACAAAAATTATAAAAACCTGTTTGTTGAGCAAAAACACTGTTAAATATACACATCGCGAAATTTGGGTTGTGGCTCTTACAAAAACGTCCGTAACGCGTTGTGGAAAACACAGAAATACGACATAGCGAAACTCTTGTCGTGGCTATCATACTATTCGACTACAACGCATTGTGACAATACTACCAATAATACCCCTAAAATACTACCCACAGTGGTTGGTTATTTTTAACCGACTTCAAAAAAGTAGGAGGTTCTTAATTCTGTTCTCAATTCGGCTGTATGTTTTTTAACTGAATTCAAAAAAGGTGGAGGTTCTCAATTAGGCTATTTCTTTTTGTGTATGTTTGTTACACGATTACTCCATCAATAATAAATTAATTTAGAAGATTGTTTTTAATTAATAGGTCATGCTTCAAAGGTTGGCTTATATACATTTTACTATAATAATCAATTTCGGCCATATCACTGCCAGGCGGTAGGGTGCCCAAAAGACTGGCCGCATTCCCTCTCTGGATAGCTAGGCTCTACTTTTTCCCGAGAGAGCAGCCAGCCCTCGGGACACGCGATGATTGGATCAACGGTGACGACAAATCCTTAATATATTTCGAGAATTCGGCCCCCATGAGCCTAAAGTTTCGACACCAAACGGCACAAATATATAGCACTCACTGCGCATTGAACATCTGGGCCGTTTTATTGCCTCCGTGCCTGTAGCCGGCGCGCCTGCTTCTAGGGAGGTGGCATCAACGTGAGAGGCGCCACCGTACATACACAGGTTGCGTTGGTTGGGTTGCTAAGGATTCCCCATTTTTCTACGGAATGAGCGTCATTCTGTCTGGCCTCTTACCGTCGTCACGTGTAATACCGTACGGCTCAAAAAGAGCCGGCACATTGACATGACGGGAGAGGCGGCCGGCGCCATCGCGCTGCGTTGACACAATAGGCTGTGGTGGCCGAGTTGATCGACCATCGCCCCACCCTGGCAGCGGTGTCGCTCATCAATGAATTAACATTTTAATGATTCAAAAGAGCCAGCACATTGACATGACGGGATAGGCGGCCGGCGCCGCCGCGCTGCGTTGTCACAATAGGCTGTGGTGGCCGAGTTGATCGACCATCGCTCCACCCTGGCAGCGGTGTCGCTCATCAATGAATTAACATTTTAATGATTCAAAAGAGCCGGCACATTGACATGACGGGATAGGCGGCCGGCGCCGCCGCGCTGCGTTGACACAATAGGCTGTGGTGGCCGAGTTGATCGACCATCGCTCCACCCTGGCAGCGGTGTCGCTCATCAATGAATTAACATTTTAATGATTCAAAAGAGCCGGCACATTGACATGACGGGATAGGCGGCCGGCTCCGCCGCGCTGCGTTGACACAATAGACTGTGGTGGCCGAGTTGATCGACCATCGCTCCACCCTGGCAGCGGTGTCGCTCATCAATGAATTAACATTTTAATGATTCAAAACAGCCGGCACATTGACATGACGGGATAGCCGGCCGGCGCGCCGCCGCGCTGCGTTGACACAATAGGCTGTTGTGGCCGAGTTGATCGACCATCGCTCCACCCTGGCAGCGGTGTCGCTCATCAATGAATTAACATTTTAATGATTCAAAAGCGAATCTTTCCTCATATTAAATAATTCTTAAAACATCAGCAATCCTCCTCATCTATCATACACCTATTTAATCGCGCACCACCATAATTAGTGTTCTTAAATTAAACCCATACGAGTATTTAGGTATGTCTATTGAAAGAGCGTGTCAAATTTAAAAACAATTGAACAAATACAGATAACAATTTTATGACCCATAACAATGCCTACCTACCGCCAATACCTACGAATGTATCCCTAATAACTTCTCAAACACCATTATTGAGTTCAAGTTTTCGATATATTTTTCGTTTTAAAATTGAGATGTATGTACGTATCGTGGACGTAGTCTCATACAAAGGTCTTCATAAAGCCTCACCACGGATCCTAAACGCTGAACAAAAATAAATATATGTAAATGCAACTGTTTCTACTAACAAACATGTTACACAAAAAACAGGCCAAGTGCGAGTACCATCGTACAAGATTTAACATAAAAAAATCCAGTTTTAATCTTTCTTATTTTTTAATTGAAAATTTCAGCTGCCTACCAATTACGGTTCATGAGATACAGCCCTGTGACACACGGACGGACGGACGGACGGACGGACGGACAGCGGAGGCTTAGTAATACGGTTCCGTTTTCACCCTTTGGGTACGGAACCCTAAAAACGTTCCGAACGATTAAATAATGAAATTAAAAATACTAATCCATGATGTAATTAATCATGTATTCATCTCACGGTCTCAAGAAAACATAAAAGCGAATTCATTCAATGCCTTTCCATCGTACAACGGCACAAAGGTCACATTCCGTGATCTTGGGTTTTGTAAGTGTTTTGTTTACGGATCGAGGCGGGTATAAAAATAATTGAATGATTCAACCACTCGGACACACCAAAACCGTAGCCCAAGGTCAATTGCCAGACTAAACCTTTTACATGTCACCCACGTATTTTACGAACTTCCATCCGCAGAAGTGAGGAACTGAATTATTATGGATCTTGTAGAAAGGTTTCGATAATACAGGGTGTTATAGGAGGTATGGTCCAACTATTCACCAGGTATTATTAGACATATTTGGAGCAAAAAAGGTATAATAAATTTGAATACATACACACAAAATCTATGGGGAGGAAGATTTGTTTAAGCTGTACAACAAAATGTTTTATAACTTGTTTGCTCCAAATATATCTAGGAATACCTGGTTAACGTTTGAACCATCCCCCGTTAACACTCTGTACACTATTTATGTTACCGAGTTCGAAAGAGGTACACAATTTTTTCTCCGACTTTTCGAGATGATCATTCAGCCCGTTGTCCAGGAAGCAGCCACACCTCCCGCCGCGTGAAAATGTGTATGTTTTCCAAAAACCAATAGTTTATATAATATGTTAGGTTATTTGCCACATACGGTCAAAGAGAAAACCTCTTTTGTAGTTCCATACTGCCACCATTTTTCCTGCAATCTTTTGCGAAAATCGATAACTTATGTTACGAAAATTGTACATGCGGTACGCGACGCAATCAATGAAACTAACAACAATGCATACATTACAGTGTCATAAAATTCTCCAAGGCGGCTAGACACAACAACCAATGAGACGGGAAGTATTAAAGAAGAGATTGTGCCATACAATAAAGTGGTTCTTGAATAACCGATCCACACAACGAAACAAAACAATTTCAAACTTTGTGCATTCTTTGTCGGTGCAACGAAGGCGGCTAGAAATTTAAAAGACCTTACAAGTTTATAAAATAATATTGTGTAAGTGTCATCAACTTCATTACTATAGACACCAGCTCGTCTCATCAACGGTAATTAGATAGAGTACTTAGTTTAATGGATATTGCCTCATTGTCAGACACTTTTGCACGATCGTGGCCTATTTGAGCAACGGCTTAACTTGGCACAATATTTCGCTTAGTCGGGTATTATACCGGCGGGTTTACGTAGCGTCTAATTCGTCATCGTCGAAATGCATCTTCGGAGGCAAGAATAAACGAATTTGAAGGGTTTTTGGCAATCAAACATTAACAAATTATGGTAACAAATTATGGTAGAGACAAATATTGTTTACGAATAGTATTAACATTTTTTATCAAAAAAAATATACCACCGTATCCACATTTTTGGAAATAAAGAAGTATGACTGAATACGTATCATGAGATTTCCAGAAATCGCTCAATATTTTAATTTTACCATCTTTATCATACATTACAAATGTCACAGAGTTTGTTTTATTAGTATTGTTGTTCTTGTACTTCTGGCAGAAATGTTAATGCATTGACTCTAGCAATAACAAAATGGGTCACTACTAGGCCTGTACGAAGTACCTGATTGTAAGAACTACACACAAAAAGTATGGGGAGTATAAAAATGTTTTGTTCTTTAAAACAAACATCGATAACGATACAAATACTGATAACGCATATACATAAGTTCCCAGGAGACAATATTTGCACCCGTAATAATGTCTATTTTCTGGTTTTTAGGGAGGATGTAATTAAAATAAATGTACCTCAAAACTACATCACACCCAATATTGAAGTTAAATTGAATTGTGCGAAAAACAAGCCACAAAAAAGAAAGCCAACTGGGAATCGCGGAAAAGGCAGACCGATTTTTTTAATTCTTCCTATAGGCCTATTCCTTGATAATCAGGAATCAGGAATCCTGAGTCTCGAAAACGTTTTTATGGCGGTTAAAGCGACTTTCTTAACGAAAAGATTCTGGAGCAAAGTTTTTTAATTAATCAAGAAACTTAACGAGGTACAGGCTACGAAGTAGTGACATGTGTTCTCCCCCGATATCGCCTTCTATTCATGAATGTGGAGATGGATGCTAATACCACATCCACTGTCGTGATATTAGACCAACACATCATAATTAAACTATAGGCGCAATGCCAGAACTTTCCTTACATTGCACTACTACAATAAACTGGATGGAAAACAAGGACAATTTTTCCGGCCACTTCGAGCATCGAATACTAGCAAAAAACAGTGAAGATAATCTTTAAAGATGTAAAACAATGTAAACAAAATTATAGATGAACTTTAACCTTATTCGAAAACAATCTCAGTATTTTTTGGAATGTTTTACCTCCCAAACCGGCGATTCTTGAATATGTATATCAATGTCTGCGCAGTGGACACAGGTATAGGTCCAATTTTTGGTATTTATAAGTCTGCGTTGCTAAACATTCGCAGATTACCTTACTGCCAAGGGGCAATCTCTACCTTCTCTGTCAGCTCAGTAAGTTCCACCGAGCGTTCTCTAATACTCATCTATTCACCCACTTGAGCCATCGGTAATGCTAGGTTGTCGGAAGTAACGTGTTCTTGTATTGTGCGCAAATGTCTAATCCTTTTGTATTCACAGTTGGTTTTCCGATAAGTGAAAAAAATTACACCCTACTTATGTAACACAGCACGAGTTGGTTTTACCGTCCTTTTTGTGAAGGATTATAACAACGTGGTTCAGTTCACCTACTTTATGAGATAAACTAGATATGCCCGCGGCTAGAACTTTTTTTATGCATCCTGACATGGATTACCGTTACGATACACCACATTCCCGAAGGAATTAGATGCCATGCCAGGACCTACACTTTATGAACGTGGCTACGTTGAATTGGATGGGAGGCACGGACAATTTTTCATTGCCGTTTCGACCATATTTTCATCCAATACTATGGTACCAACGCGGGCGGGTTTAAACCCTACCACCTAGTAGGGGAAGGGGACTTCTAGTTATACATGGATTCCGAACCTTGGAGCAGTTCGCATTCGTGACGAAATGTACTTATCCAACTCAGAACGAGAAAGATAGTGGTGCTTGAACGGGCGATGATTTGAAGCCAGGTGATGATTTGATTCTAGGTAAGTCCCCGGGCCACTAGGCTACGAGCCGCTCTTCTCCTAGATTTAACGCCACTGCCCCCAGTTAATTTATTGCTGTGGTAAGTAACCTTCAATTAAAGGAAAAAATTAGGATATTTAATGCCTCTAAATATCGTAAGTGGATCCGAACTTCTAAGCGGACTCGATTAATCCCAAGTTATAAGAATTAAACCCCACCGCGCTCCCGGATCTGGTAAATTAGCGTTATAATTAGCAGCCCAACAATTTTTACATTCTTTACATTTTACTTTACTGATCACCCTTCTAGTACTTCAGCGTGATGCTACGGGGCCTAAAGTGTATGGGAGTAATCAAGCCATACAGGTACTAAGTAATTCCATCGTAATCGGGTAAATATTTTCAATTTATATGCAGACAGGCGGCGCATACTGGATCTTATAAGATTTTGCGATTATTGATGATATTGGAATTATAACAATTATAACACAAAAAAAAATACATTTTATTAATTCTAAAATCTACATTAGTAATGTTCATAAAAAAATAAACCGTCATTTATGAATAACTAAGTTTCATAATTTTAATGAAATAAACATATCCATTACCGGTCGAATTGATGACCTGTCGAAGTCGGTAAAAAAGATCAATTCGAAAATCTGAACTAAAAAAGATTGATATAAAATATCGATAAAAAGATATAAGAGAAGCAATTATTATATAGGATACCATAATCCTTTGTCGATGGTGCTTTTTTTCCCCGGTCAAGCGATTATTTATTCAAAATTCCACGGTCTAATTAGTCCGGAATTCGGATACTCATTTACCGCGTTTGATATTCGATATCATATCGGTATTTTTTCGAAACTCTAAATAAAATCCCAGTTACTTTTTATTTACATTTTGTTCCCGATTTATTAAGAAAATAAATTTTCGTGGCAGTTTGGTTTTGTGTTTTTTTTTCTTTTATGATTGATAAAAACTTTAGTTTTAATATTTCATGGATATTAATGTTTGGAATTAATATCATATTCTGGGGACCCATTCAGGTAAAAGTGAGTTCGAATTCGAATTATTTAAATAACGGAACCGTTATTTATACTTCCGACGTATTTACGGGACGGACCAGATTTTAATCTAACTGTAATGATGTTCAAGAAGTGTGGAAACATTTCTATTTAAAAAAGTGAGTTGATATTTAGTGACGAATTCGAACTCAATCTTAACGGAATGGACCCCCTGGTACCCCCCTGGGACCCCAAATTGGTATTTTCACAACTTTGGGTTTCACAAAAAGTGTTTTATAGGGAGCTTCATCCAAAAAACATGCGGAAAAGTATTTGCAATACATTTTTGAGATAACATTAATTTACTTTGCGTACGAGTATATGCTTGTATTCGATGGAAAAAATAGCGAAATAATGAATTAGTTTTGACGGACTTCTTAAAAATATGTATGTTATCGACACAGAAATCGGTATATACTAAATTCTGTGGTTATCGAGTATACTATATCGAATACAGAAAATATTGGTTCACTGATCAATGACAAGCTTATCGAGAATGAAATCTCGATAGATTACAATGTAACTTTAAAGGTTTCTTCTTATAAAAACAAACACTTATAAAAAAAAATGGAAATGCGGCACTAGAAATAAAGGATCCAATCTTTACTCCAAGATACTGATTATGATAATTATTCGAAACAATTCACTTACCACCATTAGCCTCCATAAACTTCCTGTACGAATCTACGAAAGGAAGCAGCGACATCTTGGGTTTGGCGCTGGAACTGTTTCTGAAACCAATACAAATCATCTTCAAACAAAGCATTATCATGCTAACCACCCATTTGGAAACTTACAGGCAAACGGGATGTTATAAAAATGTTGACGTATTAAGATGGTTATACTAGCCAATGCGAATGGTTTGATTGCGTTAAGTTCCTGATCTCTATGGAATGAGAACATGAAAAAAAAACATGTATAATTCCAGCTAACGTTCTACCAAAACAGAAAGAAAAATGTTGCAGAAATTGATATTTTATGCATGGTTCTTTTTAAGTCAGGTCTCAAATATATTATTTTTCAAGTTTGCGGCTTATATTGATATTAACTAATATTTATTTTAATACCATTTCAAAGATGTTAACATTATCTACCCATTCAGCGAAGAACATGTTTAACTTTTCCCAATTTCTTTAACGAAATTAAAAAAAAACGGTTTCACGGGTTATGCGGGTTGGTCACATTTAGAAAGAATTATTTCGAGCTGCTCTAACTAAGCGACGTCGGGCTCTGGCTATCTCGTTTTAATCGCAAAAATTGGTCCAAAATGTTTAGGTATGAGGATGCTTTTAACTAACATCACTACTACATACATGCAGGTAGATTAGTTCAAATGAATGGTCCAAAACCTGAGCCCTATGTCCGTCCGTCTGTCCGTCGGCGTTTACGCCAAACCGATCGACTAGCGTTTTCAAATATAATAATAATTTAAAAGCACGCGCATCGAACTAACATTTGCTAGTTCGAGTTTGATTAGACAGGATACGGATCTTCGTCGTAAATACGTTGAAGTTGCTGTTTACGCCAACTTCCCATTTTAATACAAATCGGTAGTCCGAGTTTGTTTTTGACGGGTTGAAGAAATAAAACTCGTATGGCTTTGAAGTTTCTACTTAACTTCGAAGTTCCGTAAACGCCAATTTAAACTCAGACTACCCATACAGGTATGTTTGCTTTACGTGAGACATACATAGCAACATTGCATGTCTTAAAAAAAATGCGAAAATCCTCAGACATCTCCTTTATCCGCTTGACCTCAGCAGTCCCTTGGTCTTGACCTTGAGCCGAAACGGTTGGTTCTCGCGAACCAACAACATTACCCAGCAATATGTTAATTTATTGCATAATCTTTTCGATTTTACTGCGCGGTAAGTGGTGCGCCCAAACCCAAAAAAGAAGCAATATTTTCAAGGTTTTTTAGCGGAAAAAAAATAAAATTAATATCCACGGCATCTTTTCATAAACAGGGTGTAACATCAGTTACTGCCGTAACTTAGAGAAATGATTCTCAAGGTCAAACGTAGAAAAAAGTTTTCGTGAAAACGGATTAAAAATAGAAAATTCGCATGCCCTATTTCCATGCATATAACAATTGGAAAACACACTTTGCCAGTCACAAAATAAGTTTAATACTTAATTAATCAATACCACCGCTCAAAAGAAAAACAAAAGAAGAAACGTTAAATATAAATAGATGTAAATGATGTTTAAGTGTTATGAATACGTAAATAAGAAACATTTGCAAAGAAATTTCCAAGAAACCAACAAACCGACTGGAAAAAGTCGCAGTTTCCATGAGTCTTACTGCACCGTCCACACGAGCATCCACTCCGCTTATGTCAATATATCACAAGCATACTCGAGCATTCTATGCAATTAATGCAACTCGCTGTCTTCGGGCGTGAGAACTGCACTCTTCGCGGCATTGTCGCGGTATTCATGTTAACATTGCTATAGATTCAGCAATTAGCACAACCGGGCCTCGGTAAATTAGAGTACAATTTATTTATTCATGTCTAAGAAGGTATTTGAGGAGTGCATCTGATGCAGAGGTTTGGTTGAAAGAGTGAAGTTACGTTTACGTCCAAGAAAACGTTTAACTGAATCATTTAGGCTTTGCAGGCCACCAACGCTTTATTGGGATATTCAGGGTTGACGTGCATAGTTTCATAGGTGGATTTTCTCCAAATTAAATACGTTTTGTGTGGTAAGTCCGAAAATGATCCACGTTTAAAATGTTGATAGCCAACTCTGAATACGACTGAAAGTATGTTTATTTCGACTATTACTAATATATGATTTGAGGGTTTGTGGAAAATGTCGTGCAACGTCATCGACACACCGTCAGTAAGCCGTTTTCCACAAATCCTGAAACACTATTACTGTTACTACACATTATTATTAATATGTTTTCGGAAAGACAATGTTGTGAATCGCTTACTGGTTTAAGTCGACGTTGCGTCCACCGCATTGTGGACTTCTTCAGGACTCGCGGCGCGACCTGGAGGACCTCCGACACGTCCGAAACGTCGACTTACTATCTATCCGAAAACATTTTTAGGGTTCCGTACCCAGAGGGTGAAAACAGAACCCTATCACTAATCCTCCGCTGTCCGTCCGTCCCTCCGTCCGTCCGTCTGTCACAGGGCTATATCTCATGAACCGAAATAGGTAGGCAGCTGAAATTTTTACAGACTGTGTATTTATTTTGCCGCTATAACAACAAATATGTAACATAAAAAAAATATAAAGATTAAAGGGGGGTCCCATACAAAAAACGTGATTTTTTATGTTAAATCTTGTACGATGGTACGGAACCCTTCGTGTGCGAGTCCGACTCGCACTTGGCCGGTTTTTTTTATAATAACAACGACTGAAAATGTCTTGGTAGCTTTCCAATCCAAGGATCCGATCCATAACCATAAATCGACTACCTATAAAGTTTAAACAATCAAAATGTATAAAGCAAACGTTTAAAAAAAATAAGAAAAATAACACAATAGTAATGTGTTGAATGGTAGTTGGTGGTCAAGTACATAAATGTATACATAAATAATATATTTTGTCAAGATTATTTTTATATCCATCTATTCTATGCGTAAGCGTGTATCCAAAAAAATCGTGTGTCGGGGTGTCGTGTGCGCAATCTTATTTAGGTATATAAACAAACATCTCTGATATTACGTAAAATACTGTTTTAACAGGCGACCTCCTATATACTCCTTTTTTGCTGACCGATCATTTAAAATAAAACGTCTACATGTGCTTAAAACGAACCGTAATAAACTTCACTATTACGATTATACAATTCGACCAAGACAAAAAACGAGGACGCCATTTTAAGTTTGTTTACATCGGCAACATCCCTGAAAACTGCCAACTATATTTTTCGGACCTCATATTACATGGAACATCGAAGTTGGAATTATGTCACTTAAGCAACGTAGAATTTTTACATGGAACATCGAAATTAGAACTATGTCACTTAAGCAACGCAGATGTTTTACATGGAACATCGAAATTAGAACTATGTCACTTAAGCAACGTAGAATTTTTACATGGAACATCGAAATTAGAACTATGTCACTTAAGCAACGTAGATGTTTTACATGGAACATCGAAATTAGAACTATGTCACTTAAGCAACGTAGAATTTTTACATGGAACATCGAAATTAGAACTATGTCACTTAAGCAACGTAGAATTTTTACATGGAACATCGAAATTAGAACTATGTCACTTAAGCAACGTAGATGTTTTACATGGAACATCGAAATTAGAACTATGTCACTTAAGGCGCTAGGACTAGCCAACTACTCGCGCCATACAAATGCACTTTTTAACAAATGTAATAATATGTAGTGAAACGCTTCAGCAAATCCAAATAGAACTCCAGACTGATAATGGATTGTTAATATTTTTTTATTCCATCATTTATTTAAATAATAATAAAAATAAAAAAAGTTGATTTTTCTCATTAGAAATCTGAAAGTCATTCGATTTCTAGATATAAGCAAAAACAGCATATATGCATAAACAAAAAAATCCATTTGCTTTTAGATTTCTACATTTAGTCAAAAAAGTTCGGAAATGGACACCGTTTCCGCAATGTATTTTGTATAGAAAAAGGAAACATACATTAACGAAAATCATTCGATTCCTAGACAAGGAATCATATATTGTAAGGATGACACTTATAATCGTCAGACTTAGTTAGTTTACTTGGGGTGCCTCGTCTAACTTTGCGATTTGGCTAGTACCAGGCCCTTAAGCAACGTAGAATTTTTACATGGAACATCGAAATTAGAACTATGTCACTTAAGCAACGTAGAATTTTTACATGGAACATCGAAATTAGAACTATGTCACTTAAGCAACGTAGAATTTTTGTCCTGGGTTATTAAAAATAGAAATTACAATAAGAAGTGTCATGTCGTCATCATGGGGAAATTGTGCATATAATCGTAAGGCGCTTCATGTGGCACACAGTCCAAAAATGTGCTCCCGTATATAGACCTGAGTGGTCAGTCCGAGTTCTCACCTAAATTGGCGTTTACGGAACTTCGAAGTTACGTAAAAACGTCAAACCCCATACAAATGTTTGCTACTTATTCTGTGGTTTTACTTCTTCAAGCTGTCGAAATCAAACTCGTTCGTCAACCGATTCGTATGAAAACGCAGAGCCGGCGGAAACGGCAACTTCGACATATTTACGGCGACACGCTGAGTAAGCTCTCAAATCACGAGATTTACCCTACCACCTAGTAAATAAGGAAGGGGACCAAAACCAAACCATGGCCAACCTCAACGGTTGAAAATGGTCACCCATCCAGAAACCAACCGCGCTCAGAGGTGCTACACCAAACTTATCCACTCGCAAGGCGTCGCGCCACTATAAATCTAACTAAATAAATGCATAAACCTTCATAATGAATTCAAAACGTATCAACCATTAATGGTCACCGGATGCCAGCTATCCTAATAACACCATGTTTTCCGCCTCTAATAGAATTGAAGTCTTCAACATTGCAACATCATGCGGCGAAAGGGAGGCGTGACACCTGGCCTATTAAACTGTTCGAGTAAAAACGCAATTTGCGTATTTGAAGCAATCAGCAACATGCCATTGTTCAGATTACTTCATTATATTGATGAGTTCTCTAATTACACACGTAATACGAACGACGAGATGATCCATACATGTTGTTATTTAAATTTGGAGTTAGCAAGAAATTTTGTACGATTGTCATTTATTTGATTGGCATTTGCTCAGTACTTTTGTTTCAGTGTTGCTGTATTTTGTTTTTTTTTATGCGACCTGACATGGATGGCTAATACCACACAACTATCGTTATGATATTACCCCAATAAACAACATACCCGAAGGAATTAGGTGCCATGCCAGAACCTTCCCTTTATGAGCACGGCTACATTGAACTGGATGGAAAAAACACGGCCAATTTTTCATTGCCGCTTAGACCATCTTTTCATCCAATGCGATGGTACCAACCCGGGCGGGCTTAAACCCTACCACCTAGTAAGGGAACACCTACAGTTTTACATGGATTTCGAACCATGGAACAGCTCGCATTCGTGACGAAATGCACTTAGAAGAGCAAAGAGAAAGAAAGTGGTGCATGTCGGAATTGAACCCAGACCTCTGGTACGCTAGACCACTCCCCACGCCACTAGGCTACGAGCCGCTGTTTCCATCTTGCTGTATTTCGTTTCCGTCTTACTGTATTCCATCTTCCTGTATTGTATCCTCTAAGTATTCTTCTAATAGTTGCTGTACCCGACTCCGTTTGGGACGTAATCAAAAATTATTTAAATAAAATAGGCTACATTTACCCGCCAGGTGGGACGACGACATCAAGTGCGTTGGCGGAAAGCAGTGGTTCCGTACCGCTGAAGGCCGGGAGGACTGGAGGAAAATTGGAGAGGCGTATGTCCAGCAGTGGACGCAAACACGCTGACTGACTGACTGACTGACTGACATTTCACTCTCCAACCCATTATCAATATCTTTGCAAACAATCACGTCGATGCATTGCTCCGTTGCTACGTGAAAGAAAAGAGCTCATAGGTTCAATCCCCGCCCCTTTCATCCATACATTTCTTTCTCTTTTATAGCAGAAACATCACATCGGATGAAGATATTCCCGAAGCGGTAATTAAAAATTCTCCGTTGGTTTCATTCAATTCATACGGCACCCAATTCCTTCGGAACTAAGTAAAAAAATCCAAATTAAAAACTCTAAACGTATACTCATAAACATATTCAGGTCACATTGCATACGAAAGACGTTTCCCGGACCGAACCACTGCTGCTATGCAAGTCTTGAATTGGAATCTTCAAAACGCCCAAATTTACTGCATAAGTCACACTCATGAATCGGTTATTCGCTCCAAATTGGTGTCAATGGCGAGGTCCGCTTCCGAAAGAGGAGTTGTCTGCATTCGGCAGTCATTATGTTCATTTTTGGAGCATTATATCACTGCACCATGCCCATTCTGCTTTTGACTGCAAGATAATAACAGTCGACGACGTGGACTCTGTGTGCGATCGTACGACCTTTGGACGATTCATTCGACGCTGCCAATCAAACTTGCATAAAATTTCATGTAATTTAGTAAACGTGTACTCAGTATCTACCTATCTTTGATGTGGCTCCGAAGTTCGGGGGTTCATGGACAACAGTTTTTGCTGTTTTGAGTTGGATAAGTTCATTTCGTCTCAATTCCGCCTGTTCGGAAACCATGTATAACTCCAGCTCCCCTACAAAAGCCGAAGAAAAAATATCCGTGCTGTGCATCCTGCAGCCACGCTCATAAAGGGAAGGTGCTGGCCTATTTTTTCGGAATTGCGGTATGCTGGGTTAATATTTTGATACATAAAGAAAACCTAACAGCTTGTTTCTGAAAAGTCGCCACATTATATTGATTCACGTCTAGCCAGCAAATATTCCATGCTCCCCAGTCGATCACAATCCATAAATCAAGTTCAAGGTCGTCGTATTTACGGAAAATATATCGATACAATAATGCCAGAAACACACTTGTCAGACGTATATACGCACGGCTCAAGTTTTGCGAGTAAAAACTGGTTCGGGCGCGATCAAGCGACATGAATGGGCATTGATTTGGTGGAGAGCACGCGCCAGTGATCCCAATTTGTATAGTAGCGTGTGTTAGCAACGTCAGCTATACTCCTGGACCTCATAACCAAACTCCAACTCTCTTTTCCAAACGACTAAGGAAACCCACATGAAACCGAAAAAAAAAGATGATAAGGCAAATTAAAACAAGTCCACATATTTATAGATCCAGCCCTATTGGCTGAAGGTCTATTTTAGATACCTCTCAGAGGCGTTAAGTATTTAATAATATTATAAGTAACTATTCACATACTTAAACATAGAAGAATATTTAAATACATGACAGAAAGTAAACCGACTATTATTTTCAATGAATTCTTGGGCTTCGGAAGACGGTGGAAACTTGCCCATAATGCTAGCAGCATTTCCGCGCTGTACAGACAAACTTAGCCTCTGTAGGAGAAACCATCCTGCTACTGTCTCCGGTCGAATGTCCTATTATGTGTCCAAGACGAGATATTAATTGTTTACCCTCTATACAGGTGGGACCTAGTGTTTCCAACGCTCTTGGGATAAAATCTTAATTTTGGTTCATGATCAACCGGTATTTGACCATTTTAAAACGACTTGTGGGTTTAGCGGCGGTGCCACCACATACGGTAAGTATGTGGTGGCAAGTGTGTACTACTACGACTTGGTAATCAAAGACATTCGATGTGACCTCTGAGACAAAAAAAGTTGAACAAACTTAAGAATGATTTCTGTTGAATGTTTAACCCGTGGAGTAACAAAAAAACTGAATATTAAAACGTCATTACTCTACCACTACGACTTGATACTAAGGACAGCCCGTACGTGACGTGCTTGCCGGACAACGACGTTGCCCGCTCCTGCAGCTAACCACATGCTCCTGCGAGTCCGACCTCAGACGGGCTCCATAAAATAACCGAAACCACACAACTTGAACAAACTGTGCTGTTTTTAAATTTATTTGGTATTGCTTTCAATATTTATAAAGATCGATCACAACGTTAAAAATGATTTAAAAAAAACCGGCCAAGTCCGAGTCGGACTCGCACTCGAAGGGTTCCGTACCATCGTACATGATTTAACACAAAAAAATCAGGTTTTTTTATGGGGGCCCTCTTTAATTTTTATTATTTTTTCATTTTACCTATTTGTTGTAATAGCGGAAAAATAAATACGTACTCTGTGAAAATTTCAGCTTCCTACCTTTTACGGTTCATGAGATACAGCCCTGTGACAGACGGACGGACAGCGGAGGCTTAGTAATAGGGTTCAGTTGGCACCCTTTGGGTACGGAACCCTAAAAATATGCGCAGTAAGTTATTACCTATTGAGGCACAATTTCTATACGTCATGGATTTATAGAGACTAATGGAAAAAAACTAATAATACATGACTTATATTAAGTAGTTCAATGACGCCAGATATCGAACGCACATATAAAAACATTCTGTGACGCAAGTTCTGACGGAACAGGTGGTATAATTATAAGCAGTTCGCGACCACCTTCCATTATCAATACTGTTGTTTGATGTTTTGTGCAGAAAATCGAAACGGTCAAGTGTGAACTCATTTTAGGTGCTTCGATATAGTAAACTTATAAAGCGGCTCGTAGACTAGTGGCGCGGGGACTTGCCTAGAATTGCAGAGGTCTAGGCTCAAATCCTCACTCCGTTCATGCACCGCTTTTAAACACTTTCTCATTTGACTTGCCATGATTCAGAATCCATGTTAATCTGTAGATCCCCTTCCCCTGCTAGGTGGTAGGGTTTAAGCCCGACCAGGTCGGTACCATCGCATTGGATGAAAAGATGCTCGAAGCGGCAATGAAAAATGCTCCATGTTTTACATCCAGTTCAATGTAACCGTGCTCATAAAGGGAAGGTCCTGCGATAGCACCTTATTCCTTCGGGAATGTAGTGTATTGGGTTAATATCATAACCTTAGTTGTGCAGTAATCACAACCATCCATCTCAGGTTGCATAAAAAAAGGTATCAAACTTTACCTATTCTTTGTTCATGCGATACCGTAAAAAAAAGGAAAATACTGAACCCTTATAGGGCCACATTGCTGTACGTCCATCCATCTGTCAAGAACAATTGCCTTAGGAACGGGTAGTGGTATAAATTTGAAATTTACCTTTAATCAGGGACGGTCCTTTCAAGGTGTAAAAATGCAAGCTTCTGAAACTACGCAATGCATGTCAAATATTTTGATACTCGCAAACATGTGACGTTAACGGAAAACTACCACCGTGCCAATTGTTTTGTCTACGAACAGAGGTGCTCCAAATAATTTGGCCAAATATCAAGCAAAATTTTGTATAGACATTGGGCTCCGAATTCAGATACAGAAAGCGGTATAGACTAGGAGGTCGCGACAAAAATGGTAACGATAACGTAAATGGCTAAAACTGGGTTCACAGGATAAAGAATAACCCTCTAGAGCAAAATGTGTCGGTCTGCCTAAGCCAAGTGGTTGCGTTACCTAAATAAGGAGCCTTAAAAAGTAGTTATCGTTACAAAAAAAATAATGATAAGGTAAACCGCCGCAAAGAACGCAGCATGAAAGTATCAGTATATACTAACTTTGTGATACTAAAACTGAACAAATCGTTGGTTGCATTTCATAGTTATAAACTGTTTAGGTTACAGAGATAATTTATGTATATTTATGTATTAAATTAAAAAACCGACTGGTTATTTTTGAATAATAAATCGTTATCAGTATGTCCAGATAATCAATATATACATCAGCAGATACATACCGATATATTTTTAGCCAATCTAGCTAACGCAACCACTTGACGCAGACAGACCGATATATTTAGCATCACAGGGTTGGTCTCTAACATGTGAAGCCAGATTCAGTCATTTACCTCATCGTGACCAAACGGGTAGTGACCTCCCGGAATAGTAGAACCGCTGTCGAACATAAGAAAAGTCGTCCCACTGTCTCTGCAGCTCGAAGCGGCCTTACAGAATTTATCGTAGCTGGGACCTCGCTAAGATTAAATTCAGTTTTAGGTTTCAGTTTATTTATTTAATAATGTAATGTAACAAAATTGGGGATATATAAATGTACTGTTACTGAGGCAGCGATCCTCGCAAACTCACTGTTCAAAGACTATAGAATTCCCGTTGGCCTAGAACCGTGAAATTCATAACTAGAGTAAATTAAAATTATAGAATTTAATATTGTCACCTACTTCAGGGTTTCAGAGTTTTTTTTTATATTTTTGAATCGGTGAATATGCCGTTCGAAATATTCAAATATATGGAAAATGTACTGTTTCGACAGTTTTCTATTGCGACTATCTCGTAAATTACTGGTCAGATTTTAATGAGGTTCTCGCCATTTGAAACAACTTGTCGAAAACTGCATGAGCAAAAGACGAGTCGTTTACAGCCTGCATATTATTAATAAACAATATTGTAGGTACACTGTTCGATAAAATTATACTTTCAAATCAATTATTAATAAAATTATTGTAATGTTATCGTCTAGAAATATTCACCACATGTGCAGAGCTAACCACATCATAAACAAATTACTCACGCCAACCATGACTGACTCGTCACAACCGGTGGTGCAAACATCTTGTCTATGCCCTTTTATGCATATATCGTCTGCATTCTTTAATCGCTCATGCTTACAAATGTTGTGTCACACTTTTTTAATGTCCCATAATCCCATAATAAATACTCATCCATTAGTGACAGTAACGTGAGTCAATGCCTTCTATTGTTAGTTTATATTTATTTATTTTATTCATTTATTTATACGGTTCACATACAGAGTAATGTGTAGTAAATGTAAACATAAACAATAAAAACATGTAAAAAATGTGTTATTATGTGTAAAGAACATGAATTATATTGAATCGACCGTAACGTGTTAAGACTGATTCAGAGATAAGATCTCATCGAATAAGAAAGAAAAGAAAATAGACATTTCATAGACCGGCAAGTCTTTGAAAGCCTCTCTCTCTATCTTTGTTGAATAAGTGCATTTCGTCACAAATTAGAGCCACGGTTCGGAATCCATATAAAACTGTGGGTCTCCTCCCCATACTAGATGATAGGATTGAGTCCGGTCAGATTGATACCAACGGATTGGATGAGAAGCAATAAAACTCTGTCCGTATTTTTAATCCAGTTCAATGTAGTCACCTGATTCCTTCGGGAATTCGGTTTGATTGGCAAATATCGTGATGGTGGGTATGGTATTAGCCATCCACATCCAGTTACATAGAAATGATATGTGGTTTTCCCAAAGTCAAACGGACAAACAAAAAATACACATTACGAGAGGTGTTGTGGGACACCCGGTAGGAACGATATTGCCTTCGCTAAATTTTATTCGCAAGGATTTTTTTACGGAATTTTAGAACTGACATACAACACAGATACCGCAAACTCGTTTCTCATCCCATAGTAGGGCATGAAGTGAAATGCCGAAGCATGGAATTCGTTCCGTGCTGGTCCTGCTATTGTCTCTTTGACAGCAAAAGGCACGCGTCAGTGTCGCTGTCTCTTTGACAGAAAACGTGTTGGACACATTTTCCCGTCTTGCTCTCATCCGCGAAACGCGCGATAAGAAACATAATTCCAACAAGACTCATGTTTATAACAATTCATATTAATAGGTTTCCTAAGCAAGTATGTACTGATACTTTCAAACTTCGTTATTTTCAGCCATTTATATAATCACATTTTTTTGTCACGATCACTATTTTTTAAGGCGCCGTATTTAAGTAATGCAACAACTTGGCGCAGACCGACACATTTAGATTCAGAGGGTTGGTCACTATCATGTGAACCTATTTTCAGCCATTTACGTTATCGTAACCATTTTTGTCGTGACCTCCCGGAATATGAGAGAAGATTAACGCAGGTTTCAAGACGACAATGATTGTTAAGTGGTGTTGGGATCATAGAGAATGGATTGGGATCCTTTTTGTATTCATAAAATACAATGCGTACCTAAGCCTAGGTCACGTGTGCAAGGATGTTCCAATAATCTCTGGGCGACATTTCGTATTAATGAGCCATTGTTGACAGACCAACATAAGGTTAACGCTGCCTTGAAGCCCTTATAAGCGATGCGTAAATCAACTTAGAACTATAAGCTCTTCACTTACACTAACATTTAGCTCTATTATAGCAGGCCTGCTTGTATCGACTCTACCAAATTTAAATGAAAACTTACGAAATGTCGTCTTGAGTTTCATTTACCTTTTACACATCGAACTTATAATAATATGGTCGTGACAATCTCTTTATTAGATGGGTACATTAAAATACATTTGTAATTTGAACTTAAAGTTAAAAAACTTCTTCTAAAAGAGCCGAAACTCTAGCTGTACCTAATACGGATAATGTTACTACATTTAATAACCACATTAACATCGTAGTGACCAGTGCAACGTCTGAGTGTTCCCGGGTGTCGGAAATTGAAATTTGGATTTTTATGATGGTTCGGAAATAACATTTTATAAGTTTTACGACTCGTGGCGTACGCCAGGTCCTCAAAGAGGTGCCCGACTTTGCTCATGGGCTTTCAACCCAGGCTGTATTCGGAGGGAAATATCTCGGCAGAGAGTTCATTCTACTGTCAAAGAATATATAATAAATACTCCCCTTTTTACAAACCCTATCTAATCACTGAAAATAATGTGATACATGCGCTCCAACCGCGTACCGAGTGTTTGCCTAAAGAGGCAATTTCTTTACAACGAGCCCATAGTTATGTCGACTGCACGGGCGACTCCGTGTCATAAATAACGGAATTTTGTTATATATTCATACTTTTTTTTACTGTTTTAGCGTTTGAACCCGCGTTACGTTGAACGAGTTAACACCACCACGTTGATGGGAATATAGTTGCAAGCAAATAAAATGAGCCATATTTTCTGTCCAGTTCAATATATGTAGCCTTGTTCAAATGAACGAATGGTCCTGGCATGGCACCTAGCTCTGCAGAATATTAAGTCCGATGCGTTAACATCTCGAAAATAGATGTGATGTAATGTTAGTTAAAAGTAATAGTAGTTGTACTAAAAGTAGTAGTTGTTAGTAAAAGAACAAGACGTGATATATAATTTTTTTTCTGTATGTAATGTCTAAAACTCATTTTGGGCGTAAACAAAAATATAATAAGTAATATTTTTAGTTTCAAAAAATATTTAATGATTGTTTTTGAAATCAATAACTATTATGGAATGAAAGTAGGCCCTTAGTAAAACTTCTGAATTGAACAAAATTCAGACGCAGCCAATTGGACCATAAATAGCATAAGCATTATTATAGATGTCTAGACGGGTGTTGGTTGGGTCGCGATACAATAAACATCTTGACAAGCTTGTTATACAGCGCATTTATATTAAAACATCAGATTATATTTTTAGTACTTTCTTTATTGGATTTTCAATTTTAAGGCTTTTCAAATGACGACTATTTTGAAAAAAAACCCAGTATGAATATCAATAAATTCCGTTCTCCAATATTTGTGTGTTGGATATGGACCACGGTACCCGTAAGATTTCTTCCCTCAACAGTTTGATGTCATGCATAAAGACACGAATGTCAATAAGGAAAATGTTAGAACCAATGGAACAAGAACGATGATATGTTTAATAGTTTGACAATACATAAGTTGCCTCTGGAATCATACACGTATATAAATACCATGACGCCGCTTCCTCGTAGGGTTAGGCAGGGACGATAGAGTGCATACGGTACGATCACAGCATGCCTCTGTTGCTTCCTCTACAGCCCTAAATGCGTGCTCTACGATTGCGGGTGCTACGTACGTGACCTTCACAAAGTACCTTCTTCATCAATCAGTTCATGGTACGTTATCCTCAGCCCGCGGGCATGACAATTCCACTCACTTCTTCTCTATAAATTTGTTTCACTATTCTTTCGTCACACTGAATTAATACGCACGCCGGGTATTGAACGAAAGAAAGACCAATGAGGGGAGATTAATTGCCAGTCCATTCATCTGCAGATCCATTGGCGTCGCACATATACAACCACACGTCACAATCACACACAAAATCCATACTCGTGTTGCTACTTTTGTATGGTCTCCACTCCACCTGGGCTGCGATCTCCACTGTGCAGAGCCCAGTATGCCCATTGCCATTTTCCAGTTGTACCATACCTGCCCTGGTATGGCAGTAGCAAATGAAGCGACTATAAGTCTTTGAGAGACTACTGACAAGAAAACGGCAGTGAATTCAATTATATTTGTTTAGGTTCGAAGGTTGTAAGGTCTTCAGAAAGACCAGAATAATTCAGTTAAATGTCTTCACTTGTTAGAATACATTTGTTAGAATTATACATGGTGCTAACGGAGGTATGGTCCAAACGTTAACCAGGAATATTTGGAGCAAAAAACCGGCCAAGTGCGAATCGGACTCGCGCACGAAGGATTCCGTAGAATCGTACAAAATGTAACACCAAAAAATCAGTTTTTTTGTATGGGACCCCACTTTAATTTTTATTATTTTTTAATTCTACCTATTTGTTGTTATAGCGACAAAACACACTCTGTGAAAATTTCAGCCGCCTACCTATTACGGTTCATGAGATACAGCCCTGTGACAGACGGACGGACGGACGGAAGGACGGACGGACAGCGGAGGCTTAGTTGACACTCTTTGGGTACGGAACCCTAAAAAGGGAGATACAATTTTGTTGTACGGCTTGGAGCCGAAGATGCTTTTTTTTGGCCAGGAACTTTCTTATGATTACACGGATAGATTGACCTGGACGCAAAACAAGGATAATTTTCATTGCCGCTTTTACCTTCGTTCATTCAATGAGATGGTACCAATCCAGGCGGGATTAACCCTGCCACCGTGTCAGAAAGGGGACCTACCATTTTACGTTGAATTTGAACCACGATGGCACGGTACTGTATATCTCTCTCAGTTGTAGCCTAGTGGTGAGCGGCTCGTAACCTAGTGGCGCTGGGACTGGCCTAGCGTACTAGAGGCCTGGGTTCAATTCCGACAAGCACCACTGTCTTTCTTTTTCCGAGTTCGATAAGTGCATTTCGTCAGGAATGCGAGCTGCTCCATGGTTCGGAATCCATGTAAAACTGTAGGTCCCCTTCCACTACTAGATGGTAGGGTTTAAGCCCGCCCGGGTTGGTACCATCGCATTGGAATAAAAGATGGTCGAAGCGGCAATGAAAAAATGTCCGTGTTTTCCATCCAGTTCAATGTAGCCGTGCTCATAAAGGGATCCGTGCTCAGAAGGGGCATGGCACTAAATTACTTCGGGAATGTGGTGTATTAGGCTAATATCATAACGGTAGTTGTGTGGAATTAGCCATCCATGTCAGGTCGCATAAAAAAAAATATATTTGACGATAGGCAAATTCCTTGATATTATGACAAGTGCGGTAACATATTCAGTGTCCAACTCAGAAAGAGAAAGAAAGTTGTGCATGGCAGGTGCGAGAATTTGAACCCATAAAGAAAAGGCAAGTCCTCTAGCCCCTACACCGCCGATTTGAAACTCGATGAAACAAAACCGGCCAAGTGCGAGTTGGACTCGCAAATGAATGGTTCCATACCATAGTACAATATTTTATATTTTTATAGTTTTTAGGGTTTCGTAACGAAAGGGTGAAAAAGGAAACCCTATTACTAAGCCTCCGCTGTCCGTCAGTCCGTCTGTCACAGGGCTGTATCTCATGAACCGTAATAGCTGAAAATTTCACAGAGTGTGCAATTTATTTGCCGCAATAACAACAAATTAACACAATAAAGTTTAAAGTGGGGCCTTATACAAAAAACCTTTTTTTTATGTTAAATCTTGTACGATGGTGCGGAACCCTTCGTGTGCGAGTCCGAATCGCAATTGGTCGGTTTTTGAATGGAGCCCACACTGTGAAAATTTCAGCTGCCTACTCGTTCCTACGGATCGACAGCGGTGGCTTAGTAATAGGGTTGCATTGGCACCCTTTGGGTACGGAACCCTGAAAAGAGACGTGCGCTCGTCTCGTCTCATTATCTCGAACTTTAGTTTTCTGTACATTTCACTTATGCCGCGTGTCAACTTCACGCATGTTTTTTTCTCGACATATCTCAAAGATCACTCACCAATAAAATATTTTCAATTCGAAGGAAATCCGCTCAACACGGCGTCCGTATAACACCGGCTCCTGGCAAGGACGATGCGGCAAGTTATTCCGTACAGTTTCCAATAGTCAGTCTAGAAAAACCGCATCGCTCTTCACTCAGCTGGGGCTCGCCGTGAACTCAAATGTCACTCACTCACAGCTGAATTGAATGCTTTTTACGAAAACCTGAAAAAAAAGATAAATAAGTTGTTAGAAAATGAGTTGCAGCGTGGAACCAACTTTACTAGCCAATTTATCGTAACCATTACTAACAAGCTCCAACTCAGCGTTCCCAAATGTAAAGCCATCACATTCTCAAAGAAAGTAAAAGTTATTAATTTTGATTACTCCATTGGAGGCCATATGCTCGAAAAAGTTCCTTTCATTAGAGATCTGGGAGTTATAATGGACTCAAAGCTTCATTTTAACCTTCATATTGAAAACATCATCAGCAAAGCCTACCGCATGATGGGTTTTGTCTTACGATCTACGACACATTTTAAAAATCCAACTACATATATTTATCTTTACAACACCTTAATTCGATCTCAACTTGAATATGCAGTACCAGTCTGGAATCCTTTTTATGAAAAATACAGCAAGGCAATTGAATCTATTCAGCGCAAGTATCTATATATTACACAATTGAGGTGTTATCGCTCCGGTCTGTCATACGAAGCCCTCCTCAGCAAGTTCCTCCTCATCAGCCTTAGTCAACGAAGGCTACTCCTCGATGCAATGACCCTTTACAAAATATGTAATAATTATATTGATTGTTCCGAACTATTAGGTGAAGTAGGGTTTAGAGTGGCAAGCCGTGTGACAAGGTCAACGGATCTATTTAATATTCAATCTAGGTGCACAAATTCAGGAGAGCGCATACCATTACATAGAATGTGTCTCACGAATAATAATATGTTTAACTTGATTGACATTCATTCTCTCAGTCCATTAAGCTACAAGCGTGCAGTGCTGTCAACCCTCAGGTTGTTGGATTCATAGAAGAATAAGCTGTAGGTCTATAACCTTCCTACAAAGTTTTATGTTTTTTTTATATAGATATACATAGCCTATTTCATCTGCTTGGTTTTTTTATTTTAATTTTTTTTTGTGTTTAATTTTATTTTTGTTTAATTTTGTTTCATTTTCTTTTTCTCTTGATGCTTACTTTTATGTCATGTCTTATTAAGGATTTTTTTTTTAAATGTTTTTCTCTAAAATGTTACATTTATAGTTTCAGATACATATTTAACAATGTGTTGATATTTTCTGGATTAGTTGCTTTCGGTTTATAACTCCATTTTAACTTATGTGATGTATCTATTCTGTAATGTACTTGTGTGTCTTTTGCTGGTTGTATATGTAGTTAATTTTGATCTAAATATTTCTGTAAATAATTTGTGTGTACAACCGTTTTGGCGCCTTATAAATAAAATAAAAAATAAAAAAAAATAAAATCTGTGAATGTATGTGTATAAAATATATACAATATCAAACGGAAAACAACACTTCAGAATACTTTAAATATTTGATACAACTTGAGTCATGCGAAGAGTGGATTTGCATTGACTTTATTAACATAATTTGGTAATCATGAGTGTCGAAATAGATCCCTAAACTAAGAATAGGGAAGTATTGACGTTCTTGTAAGTAATGAGTGCCTATGTAAATAAGAGTAATTACCTTGGCTACATTCTTACGTGATCAATTAAAAATTTTTATTAAGAAATGTGTGGAATTACGAGATATTGGGCATTACCCTTTTTGTTATAAGAAACATTTTTTTTACGGTCAAGATATGTGATTTTTTAGAGATTACTCGACCACTTAATAGAAAGAAAGGCGGAATCAGGACCAAGAACGACAAATCCCTTAGTCGCCTCTTACGACATGCACGGGAAGAAATGCAGTGGGACCACTTGTCATTTTAAAGTGCCGGAATTCACACACCACAAAACAAATATAATATAGTTATATATTTTAATAAAGCAAAAAAATCTAGTTGAATAGGAATTGATTTTAATTCGCTTTACATTTCTCAGCTCCAATTTCCACAATCACAATAAATCAATAACAAACTCTCACAAATAAATTATTTATAAAACCTAGACTTTCTTCATCAAATGCAATTAATGCAAGCTCACATTCTTGTTGCAAAGATTTTGCTTAAAAAATAAAATCAAATTTGCACAATCAAAATTGTGCGAACTCTCATACAAAATACTGAAATCCCAGCTTTTTTATGTTCCATTAATATTAAAATAATTACCTAAGTATTAACGTATTTCGAACGCGACCGATCGCAGCGTTTACCTGGCGCGCGCGTCGCGCCTGCGCCATACGGTGTCACTGGCGAGAATGCGCGGGAGTGACGCGCGGGAAAACGATATTCACTCGGCCGTTTGTTGTGTTGCAAAGGCGTCGGGGGCGGCGAAGCTCACGCGTTTTCACACGCCGGTAAACATTTTTTTGTTTACTGCACGCAGCGAATTTTATTGCATACATTATTTTTAGGAATATACCATACTTTGAGACAAGGTATCGGGACTGTTGACTTTTTTATGATAATATCCACACAATACTAGTAACGAATGTAGTCCCAGTTGTCACCTAAATTGGCGTTTACGGCAAACCGATCGACTGGCGTTTTCAAATGTATGGAGAAATTGAAGAGCGCGCACAGTGAGCGTTAAACAAACTAACATTTGCGAGTCCGAGTTTGATTTGGCAGCATACTCAACGTCGCCGTAGATACGTCGACGTTGCCGTTTACGCCGACTCCGCGTTTTCATACAAATCGGAAGTCCGAGTTTGACTTTGACAGCTTTAAGAAGTAAAACCACAGAATATCTAGTGAAAACTTGTATGGAGTTTGACGTTTTTACGAAAAACGCCAGTCGATCGGTTTGAATAAAAGAGAACGTCCATTGTCCCAGGGATCAGACAGATACACATTAACACTCTCATAATAAAAAGAGGAAAACATTTTTTTTGTCTTTTTATTAAGATATTTTATATGATTGACGAAAGCAAAACAATGAGATTTAATGTTCTATCAAATGAACCATTTAAAAACAATACCACACAGGGAAATTGGTACTAACCAAGGAGATCTTATATATTGTATACATAATGTAAAATAAGTTCAATATTGGAGTAAGCAAAACAAAAATACCAATAAATACGTACCCTAATTAAAATGCATTCTCTCTTATGTTTCTAAGGCACCAGTCAAAGGCAGTGGCTCATCGTCGTATGGGCCAAAATAACAAAACAAATTACTATAATGCATTCAATTGCCAAGAGCATTTCAATAAGTTGAAGATGATAAAAACTTGGCAAACCTGACCGCAAAATTATGCATTTACTAACTGTTCCGGGTCACCGCCCTCATTTTTTGTCATTTGCCCATTATTTATGTTTTTATTTCCTCAAAACAGACAAACATACTGCCTCCCAAAATAAACCAAAAGCAAAGGATAATGGGGAAAAAAAATTTACCTTTTAGTTTCGAACTCGGTTCCTGCGAACTTGGTAGTTGCAAGGGTGATTAAGCTCGTATAATGGGTCTTTTTGGGTTCTTGCTTGTGTTCAAAGTTATCTTTAATGAGATTAACAAATTTGCAAGGAACATTTTACAATTTCTTGTTTAATAGTTTGTAGCAACTGACTATGGTGTACACAAAAGACACGTAATTTGGCTGAGGGGCGCGGCAACTTGCCTTGCATGCCGAGGGCACGGCTTTAAGTCCCCGCCCGTTCATGCAACAATTTCTTTCTCTTTCTGAGTTTTCATTGCCACGAATTCGATTTGTTCCATGGTTCGAAATCCATGTAAAAGTGTAGGTGTGCCCTTTCCCCTACTAGGTGGAAGGGCAAAGCCCGCCCGGGTCATAGCAGTTGGACAAAAGATGGTCGAAACGACAATATAAAATGCTCAGTGCTTTGAATACAGTTCAATGTAGCCGTGCTCATAAAGGGAAGGTCGGGGTCCATTCAGGGCAAGAGTGAGTTCGAATTCGTCACTAAATATCAACTCACTTTTTTAATTAGTCAATGTTTCCACACTTCTTGAATATCATTACAGTTAGGTAAAAATCTGGTCCGTCCCGTAAATACGTTGGAAGTATAGATAAGTTCCGTTATTTAAATAATAATATATTTCCAACGTATTTTTAGGTTAACTCACTCCCGAACTCGAACTCACTCTAGCCCTGAATGGACCCCCTGGCCGTGGCACCTCAATTATTCGAAAATGCGGTTTTTGGACATTTTCATAAAAAGCTGTCTCCCTTTGCCTTTGTGTCATTCGACGGAATCTGGTACTGTGGCAAGATGCGGGAAATACAGACTAAGAACGCGGGAGAGCCTATCCTAATACATGCGTATGCAACGTTAGAGAGCTGTAATGTTTCGGCGAAAAAATCGTCCTCCTCAAACATTATGTGTAGGTATCAACAAACATGTATGGGGATGACGAATTGCTTTTCGGCCGTAGGACAAACGTTATTTGTCTTTTTACTCAAAATATTCGACTTAACTCAAATATAACTAGGAGTAGGCATATACGATAAAGCGCCGAGCGGGAAGATACGAACATACTGGTCTCACTTCTCGAGGCAAAAATCTGTCCATACACCCTCTTCGATAGCGGGTGCTAAGAAACTGACCTTCATGATGTTTTGTTCACATGGCCTTTGTGCCAACCTTTAGACCCGAAATTGTATCACATGTCAGGAGGCCTATTTTTGCGCTCATTACCTACATATGGCATATGTAATACAATGCATAATCATGACTGAATCGGTAAACAACATTCGATCTATTCTGGTTCATTTACGGATCGCTTGTGTCAATGGATAAGTACTCGTAATTTTGCGTTAGCGTTGAATTCGGAAACACATAGAAATCTCGAAATATGTTTCGTTTCGCGCCACTGATTCCGTGTGGCGCTGCGATCGATTACTAATTAATATCAAAGTGAATTCATCTCCTAAGAACCCTCCTGATTGACCAACTCGGAATTACCAGAATTGGCCTCCCTTTTTATGCACGCATGTTTTGTTTACAGCAACGCAAGTGTGTGATGCGTTATGTGGCTGGGAATTTGTAATACCTTATAAAGTTATCGGTCAATTTAAAGTGACCTGGTATAGCTATCGCATTAACTAATCACGTGATTGGATATATGGCCGTTGGGCACTGGAAGCGGTCATCAGTATGTTGTGACCACAAGTCGTTAAGGTGGGCCTTCCCGCTCAACTCTCCATACAAAGGTGGAAAGAAGATCATGCCCATATTGCTCGTCGGAGATCCAAAATTTTGCTCAAAATAGATTTATTTGATCGAAATAGATGTCTGATGACCGTTGGCATTGTAAAATTATGTTTGGTTTCTAAGTTGTAAGGGCCGAAAGTTCGGATTTTTCGCGTGTTTAATACAGTAACTTTGGAGGTGGATTACTCAACGATAAAATAAAAAACATCCTCAAAAATATCAGTCATCCGACATAACTTGTTTTATGAAGATTTATAACAAATTTGGTTTATGTTAGATTTTTGACTACAGCGGTCGTAGTTTACTTTTAGCTATAAGTCGTCTTGTAATTAAAATTTTCCTTATTCTTACCAAATCAAACACTATGCGCATTGTCTGCTTTGTGGACATGATGCATCCTGCTCATCACGGAGCCTGTCTTTTTCCTTAAAACAGAGAATGTCCCGGAGTGCAATAGCACGGTCTTGAATCGTGCCCGCCAATGAGTTAGTCCCGCCGGGAAGGGCCACCTTAGGTAGCACAATTGATGCAACGCAGGGCCGTATATACCTACTGCATAGGAGTTAAAGGATTTTATTTACCGTTATCATTAAAAATTGTCTCGGCCCCTTGTTCCCAGTGGCGCAAGCTTAAGTGTCAGAGGGTTGGTCGCGTCAGTCGAAGAGACGACGACCGTTGGAGCAACCGTGTCCGACACTGGCGGCCGCGGACAGGAAAACGGAATGTGGGAAGACCACCCGCCAAGTGGGACGACATCAAGTGCGTCGGCGGAAAGCAGTGGTTCCGTACCGCTGAGGGCCGAGAGGATTGGAGAAAAAATGGAGAGGCGTATGTCCAGAAGTGGACGCAAACACGCTGACACGTGCGTTATGTCAATGTTGAATTTTTCAAAAACTTTATGTATTTGTAGCCAGACAGTCTAGATTGTTGTGCATTTGCCATTGTGATATTACAAATATTCTTAAAGGAGTGTAAGAATAATAACACGTAGCGAATCTAGTCTCGTGGGGCCAGTAAAGTTCATTGGCAACTTATTCCGCAATATTTGGGAACACTATTACTCTTAGCGAGCCACATTACCTCGATGTAAAAGTTATGACTCATTCTATATTTGTAAAAATGTAAACATTTTTATCTCAAGTACTAGGTCAGCTCGCAAAGATTGGGAAGTGCACGAAAATACTGTAAAACGTAAATATAGCGTGGAGATCCCAGGTTCGTATCCCGTGATGTATGGATTTTTCGGTTAAGGCGCTAGGACTAGCCAACTACTCGCGCCATACAAATGCACTTTTTAACAAATGTAATAATATGTAGTGAAACGCTTCAGCAAATCCAAATAGAACTCCAGACTGATAATGGATTGTTAATATTTTTTTATTCCATCATTTATTTAAATAATAATAAAAATAAAAAAGTTGATTTTTCTCATTAGAAATCTGAAAGTAATTCGATCTTTAGATATAAGCAAAAACAGCATATATGCATAAACAAAAAATTCCATTTGCTTTTAGATTTCTACATTTAGTCAAAAAAGTTCGGAAATGGACACCGTTTCCGCAATGTATTTTGTATAGAAAAAGGAAACATACATTAACGAAAATAATTCGATTCCTAGACAAGGAATCATATATTGTAAGAATGACACTTATAATCGTCAGACTTAGTTAGTTAACTTGGGGTGCCTCGTCTAACTTTGCGATTTGGCTAGTACCAGGCCCTTAAGGAAATGTCTCGGGGAAACATTTTAATTCGGAAAATTAAGGTGTTCAAGTGTAAATGCATTCCTAACAGACTGCTTACCCTGGAAACGGTTATAACTTATCCCGGATTATAATGTCTTATATTTGTGAATAATTTTAGGAGTATATCAACTTATGGCAATGTGGCCCATGGGGTAATCGAAAAATACAAGATGACACAATTTTGGAGAATCTAAAAGCGACACTTTACCGTACTTTGAGATGTTATTATTACGAAGACGTCCCAAAACTGCAATAAAGAATTAATTAACTATTTATAAATTATTTTTAAGTACTTTCCTGGATACTTTTAAAAAAAAAATTTAACAAAAAAAATAACCGACTTCAAAGAAAAAGCACTAAAAAGTAAAAAATAATTTCCATTTTTGTAGTTACGATTTCTGTTATTTTTTGAGTCGACGTCAGCCGGGCACGCGCTGCGCCAATCAAGAGAACCTAACCAAACCTAACCTTGGCTGACACCGACTCAAAAAATAACAGAAATCGTAACTACAAAAATGGAAATTATTTTTTACTTTTTAGTGCTTTTTCTTTGAAGTCGGTTATTTTTTTGTTAATTTTTTTTTTATTTGTTTATTTTTAGTGAATCTGAAGTGCACTTACTAATTTGTACACGTCCTTTCCAATAAAAAAAGAATCACCGAAATCGGTGGGCGTTATATTGAGTTATTCGTCCATTTGTCGCGCATATCTTAATACAAATTTAAGACTTTTATGATTTTCTCATGAATATCATTGTCAGAACTTATCCAAATTAAAATGGGACCACTTGGGAAGCACTAGCTATCATTTAAAAAAATAATCATCAAAATCGGTTCACCCAGGCAAAAGTTATGAGGTAACAAACATAAAAAAAGCAAAAAAAAAAAAACATACAGACGAATTGATAACCTCCTCCTTTTTTTGAAGTCGGTTAAAAATGCAGAAAAACAATCCAAAAAAGATTTTTTGGGAGCGGTACAACAAAATATAATCTTTATTCTAATTTATTAATACATGATTTACATTTTACATTTATATTCTCAGTCGTAACAATCGTGATAACACGTAGATATTTATCATATTATATATGAAAGCGACATAATATTACAGATCCAATAAAAGTGTATGTTTCTCTATTTTTATTCATATAAGACCAACAAAGTCACAGTCTAGACGTCCAGTTTCTTGTAAGAGTAATGCCTTGCCAATTTCAAAACAGCAATAACACTTCAATACGCGAATTAATAATGGAATTTCGTGTCCATGCTCGTTCATGCTACGAATAAATTATCAAAATCATAATAAATGTGACGTGTTGAGTAAAACTAGACAACAATAAATAGTTTACAGTGCCATAAAGTCGACTTACAGTCATCAGGGAATAAAGTAAGTAATGCCTCGAAAGACAACAATTATGAAAAATGTACCTGATTTTGTTTGATGTAACTGGACAATGTCCAGCGGACATGGATGGCTAATACCACATCTACTGTCATTATGTTAACCCAAAATATCTCGTGCGAACTAGGTGCCATATCAGTATCTTCCTTTTGCGCGGGTTCATTGAACAGGATGAAAAATATGGACAATTTTTATTTCAGGTTAAAGACAATTTTACTTCCCAAAAGAACATTAGATTACATTTTATGAGAAACATATTATATTGTTATTAACATGCTAATAAATAATTATTAGACATATTTATTTGTTCCGTTGCGCTTACAATACAATGAGTTCTGTAACCGAAGTCCCAGTTATCACTTAAATTGGCGTTTACGGCAAACCGATCGACTGGCGTTTTCAAATGTTTGGAGAAATTGAAGAGCGCGCGCAGTGGGCGTTAAGCGAACTAACATTTGCGAGTCCGAATTTGATTTGACAGCTTACTCAACGTTGCCGTAAATACGTCGACGTTGCCGTTTACGTCCACTCCCCGTTTTCATACAAATCGAAAGTCCGAGTTTGACTTTGACAGCTTAAAGAAGTAAAACCAAAGAATATCTAGTAAAAACTTGTATGGAGTTTGACGTTTTTTTTTGAGAACTCAGACTGACCACTCTGGTTGTGTAACATACATAGCAAATAACCTTAATATAAATAGTAAGTATTAAATAAATTAGTGTAAGTTATTAGCAGAGTATTTTTCTGTAATCGGTCAGGTAGTACCAGGGGAACGTTCTCCCTCTAATCTGACGACAATATCATTCAGGACAATGAAGACGATGACAATGAAGCATAAATAATCAAGCGCCCGGAAGATGACGGCGATGAAGAAGAAAAAGAAAATTCGGTTTTCGGTCCATCAAATGATATAATGAAGATTCAAGTAAAGAAGTCAGAAAAGGGCGACCAGCCCTTGCACTGTTAGGACTCCAGCATTGATAAAACATTGAGGAAAATGGAGTGTAGGAAGACCACCCGCCAGGTGGGACGACGACATCAAGGGCGGAAAGCAGTGGTCCCGTACTGCTGAGGGCCGGGAGGACTGGAAAAAAATTGGAGGCATATGTCCAGCATTGGACGCAATCACACTGACTGACTGACCGTCTGACTGACATTGGTAAAAGCTGTGAAGGCACGAATCCAAAGAAATCCCATGCGTAAGCAGAAACGGTTGGCCCTTCAGATAGAACCACAAAGAAAGGGTGTTGAATGAAGACTTATATTAGGGCTTCGAGCTTATTGAAGAAAAACGGGGCATCGTTTCGATGCGCGATCAATGGGCCTGAGATTGAACAGCGTTTCGTTGAAGCGATACGCGGGAAAAAAACACCGTCTCTTTTTCGGATGAAATATGTTGTGCAGTTGAGGAGAATATTTAAAAAGTGTACGCCCACAACAGTGTCGAAGCGAGCAGTCGCATACCGTGTGTCCGGCGAGGTAATTTTCTATCGTCACTAATATTCGGGCTTAACTGAGGCATAATTTTGTGAGAACGGCGTAAAAACGAATGCACTTGTGACAGTCCTCACAGACCTTGTGGTACCTGCTTCTCATAGCATGGTCAATACCCAGCAAGATTCTCTGCGCAGTGGTAGATATTGATTATACAACTCGTTCGTGCTTCTCTACACTAACTGGCCGAAGAGGTTGAAAACTTGTGTTCAAAAACGCGGGGTTCATTTTGATAAGCATATTTGATAAGCATAAGAATTTTGGAAAACTGGTCAAGTGCGAGACGGACTCGCACACGAAGGGTTTTGTACTATCGTATTAAAAAGTCACGTTATAAAAAAATCACGTTTTTTGTATGGGGCCCCCTTTTAATTTTTATTATATTTTTATTTTGTTTATTTGTTGTTATAGCGGCAAAATAAATACACACTCTGTGAATATTTCAGCTGCCTATTTATTACGGTTCATGAGATGCAGCCCTGTGACAGACGGACGGACGGACGGACGGACTTAGTAGCAGGGTTCCGTTTTCACCCTTTGTGTACGGAACCCTAAAAAAACAGGTCTCAATTTATTCACCATTAAATGTGACGGAACTTGGGACCAGACTAGGTTTATATTTATTAGCAACAATTGTTGTTTTGGTCAAGAAAACAAAGGAAGAGAGAGATGTGCAATACTAGGCTTGAGTGACTTTGATTTTATTGAATTTGTAACGGAATCCCAATAACATTCATGTAATATGTGATTTGAAAAAAATGAAACCTCACAATGTTCCAATAAAGCCTACACATCCGCCCTATTAAACCGCGTAATGGCTCTTGACGTCTAGATTGCACAATTAACAGTGAATTAAACATAAACAAGTTAATAGCATCCAAACGATTGGTAAGTTCCTCTAATGAACAATAAAATGAATACTATTTTATAATCATTACAGACGAATTAGACCTAATGGTACCAGCTATATGGAAAAACGTACAACTGCGCGCTGATAGTATACCTATAGATAGTTATTAGATCAGTTCAGACCCTCAGTCAGCTTCGGTAGCCCGGTAGCGCGACGCCTTGCGATTCGATAAGCTGGGTGAAGCACCTCTGAGAAAGCACCACTTTCTAGATGGGTGACCATTTTCAACCGTTGAGGCTGGCCGTTATTCGGATTCCACGTAAAACTGTAGGGGACCTACAGTTTTACGTCCTACAGTTCGTTCTACAGTCAAAACTGTAGAAACGGCAATGAACATTGTCCGTGTTTTCCATCCAGCTCAATGTAGCAGAATAAGGAAGGTCTTGGCATGGCACCTGGTTCTCGTGTGGTGTGTTAGGCTAATATCTGACGGTTAGTTTGGTATTAGCCATCATTTTTCCTCTGAGGTTTTAGCTCTATGGTATTGTTCGTCTTACTAGCGCGCTCTGTCTTTCCGCCAGCGAACTATGTCTTTCTACTAGCGACATCTGTCAGCGTAAAGTAATATTTAAATGAAGAGCTTCCAAAACTGTTTTCGCGCTTGACGCCTAGGATCCAATCTGTTACCCTTTATTGCCGCTAGATGTCGCCCAAAAATATTGCCATGAAAAGCTTCGTTAATTTGTATTTAACCGACTTCGAAAAAAAGGAGCAGGTTCTTAATAGGAGAGGTTTTAATTGTTTTTATATTGATAAATATTCACTGTTTTAAATCATAATCAGGCGTTCCGAAATGACTCTTAGGTTTACGAAAATTGTGTTCCAAACTTAAAAATCACATCTGCTTCGTCCACTTCTTTTGAAAAAGATTTATTGAAATAGCAAATCAAGCAGGTACCTACCTATCTCATCAAAATTTACTTTTCGAATTTCAGAAAGACTCATTGCAATAGAACCTTCAACTTTCAATACTTTTTTTAATCTCGACGGTCTTTTGGTTCACAGGAAAGTTATTATTCCAATCAGAAAATGTAAAAATAGCCATCAATCGACCGCAGGCACTTGTCGGTTCCGTCCAACCCTACCGGAACGTTGGAGCAAGGAGCAAGCTGCGAGCACATGACGTGGAGGGGAGACACCCCCGGGCGGGAGCTGATTCACTGTGCGCGTCGCCTAACTGGCTAACGACAACTTGCAGCTAATGTCATGTCGAATATTTGCTGCGTTACCAATAAACAATTATATCATCGCTATTACTCCGGTATTTCTAGTTCTCAAAAAAAATTCCGGTATTTCTAGTTTACGAGTAAAGGCGATAAAGTTACTCGAATACCTACATGAGAAATTGAACAAAAACGCATCAGCTCATTGCTAGTTTAGACAATCAGTGAATCGAGTGATCACGGATTAAGGTCGTGATAAGATCCGATTATTTTTTATAAAAAAAACCCTGAGGAATTTCGATATACCAATAAATAAATATGTATATTGATAGTATAGCTATAATTTAAAGATAAAACTGTAAGTCGCGGGTGCTGTGTGTTCTAAAATTAGAAAAACATTCATACATTTCCATAAAAAAGCATGATAGACGGTTTCAAATAAAAAAAAACGGTTGTTATAGGTTTCAAATATAGCTATACGATCAATGCATCTTTCATCTTTTTAAAATTCCAAAATAAGTACCTAGTATTTATTTTTAAAAATAATAAAATATGATTTCACTTACGCACTAATGGAACTACATGCAATCAGGTGAAGGAGTATGTTAGTATGCTAGTAACTCTCTAATTCATGCTCAGGATGGAGTATTCTGTATTCTTATTGATACTGTAATGTTATGCTATGCAGAATGTTTGTGGTAGAGGCTACGTAGCTGAGGGAATTGGGAGGCGGTCGCGGCAGCTGCTGATTCGAGTCCATTTCCTATGAAGACTAGTAAACGTAGGTTTAATGATTCCGTCTCTAATCCGAAATTGTATTATTAGTAATGGACCCTATTATATATTTAGGTCCATCTGTTCTGAGGATAAACAGTGGAATGAAATGTTTATTAGTAAGGCAACTAATATTAACTCCCTGATTTCCGTTCTGTCGATATCGACCGAATTGTAGCGCCAAAATACGCCTTATTTCAAAGGTCGTTTTTTGATGGAGACAATTACGATCATTGATCTCAGCCTAAATAGCATGGACTAAAAAAAAACTTAACAAATGACTGAATATAATCTGTTTCCCACATAACAGATACTTTAAATGCCGTAGGCATTTAATTTAATTCAACTGCTAAAAAATTTCACCTTTTCGGTGTTCCCAATCAACTATAGTCAGTTTTGTTTGTTTATGTCGTCACACTGAAAAGAGGAGGAATTCCTAAGTTCATTTTTTTCCCAGGCAGGCGTCGATATAATAGAGAAGTTTTTTTTGTTTCTGGTTAAATGACGTGACTACAAATAGATGAATAATATTTTACGTAAGCAACGCAAACCCTTTTTGTGATATGTTTTTTTTATTTATATTTGTTATAATAATAAAAAAAATCTTTATACTATCATTAATTATATAATTTATATAAATATTTTTTTAATTAGGCCGCTGCAGTTAGTCTCTAATTAATTTAATTAAATAAAAAAAATGTGAAGGTTATTATTCCTAAGTCCAAAAATATACTCCGATCGACCGAGCGAAGAGCGAAGTTCGATCGTAGCGTCCCCGTTTTATATTGGGCAAAAATATTTTAATATTTCCGGCTGTCTATATCTACAGGTCGCATTTTTCAATCGATTCTTTAGTCGAGCCAGTTTTTTATTTTGTTTTTAATTTTTCTAAAATGTTCAAACATGTCAAATGATCAAAAAGACCGACTCGCGAGTCGACACGATTTATTAAGAACGGCCCGTAAGCCATGCTCCCCATACAAACGTAGTTTACTAATCATTTGGAAACTGCTATTCCAAGTAAATTGATATTTAATATCTAATATCAGGTAACAAATATCATACGAATTTTGTTTTCTCTGTGGTTTGACCCAGAATAGATTTTCTGAAAAAAGAAAGCCATGCAGACACAGATATTTGTAACCTAATATTAGATACCAAATATCAAGTAAGTTGGAACAGTGGTTTTGGAATTATTAGTAAACTACGTTTGTATGGGAGGCGAAATTTTGTGATGCTTACGGGCCGACCTTAACGGAACGTGACCAATCGGAAATTAGCTCCGAAAGCTTCCCGTTTTTCTCTGCAGGCGACGCGTCTTTCTCTATCAGCCGGCGGCGGGCGGCGGAGCATCGCACTCGGCTGAGTTCGGTCCCACCCGGCGGCCGCCGAGCGCTCACCCCTCTCGCTCGTGCCCCGCGCCGCCCTCCGCGAACCGAGCGGCCCGCAGCCCGCGCCGCGCCGCGCAGTGTCTACAAAATACCCCAGTGTTTGTGTCCCGTCTCTGCGTGGATATTTTCTAAAATCCCAGACCCCCACCGCGCTGAGCCGAAACAGAGGTCCCACCGGCGCGAAACACCAGTATCCTGTGATAAATAATGAAACATTATCGGCGATTTACGCAGAGCCAGGTCCGGGGCCCGCAATGACATAAAATAACGTTTTTATTCCTCGTAAAACCCCGAAACGAGTGTTCCTTAACAGTATAATGTGTCGGATAGAGCGTCGCTAAACGCCGTGTGATTTTCCGAAGGTGCCGAGCTTTTGGCGCAACCCGAAGCTTTCCATGGAAAATGCTAATTAGATGGCTCTTTTTATTTCTATGCGGAGAAATGTCATTCGTCGGTGTGGGCTGTGGTCGGTCGCATTGAAGGCGGACTGGCTAAGCTCGGGGTGAGCTTATGAGCTTGAGGTGAGATCGTAGAGTTTGCTTTTTGTGTGTGGCAGATTGTGGGACGAACAAAAGGGGTTTACTGGAAGAGGTTATAGATCAATGTTTGTTTTCTTTGTTACTTCCATGAGGTCTATTTTACATTAATGGTAAAATGTTAGCAATGTTGACTTATTCCAACAGATAGAATCATTAAATTTAGTTGTGTGTACTATTGTGCCAAATTGTTTATATGTGAATACTTTTGTTGAAGTTATACACCGCATTTTTTATATTAAGCCCTGCATATGGCATACGCCAGGATCTATTAAGGTGCCTGGCGACGTCCATAGGCTTTCAAGACCAACAATTGTTGCATATATATTTTTTATTTTGATTCCTATAATGACTACTTACGTTTTTAGGGTTCCGTACCTGAAGGGTGAAAACGGAACCCTATTACTAAGCCCCCGCTGTCCGTCCGTCCGTCCGTCCGTCCGTCCGTCCGTCCGTCTGTCCATCTGTCACAGGGCTGTATCTCAGTAACCATAACAGATAGACAGCTGAAATTTTCACAGAGTGTGAATTTATTGTGCCGCTATAACAACAAATAGGTAAGATTAAAAAATAATTAAAATTAAAGGGGGCCCCCATACAAAAAACTTGATTTTTTTGTAATAAATCTTTTACGATGGTACGGAACCCTTCTTGTGCGAGTCCGACTCGCACTTGGCCGATTTTTTTGGTATTCATTTCTAAATGTAGGTAGCTGAAATCAAATCAGTTGAGATACATTTACAATCCAAATTCGTTTTCACACACCTCTTTCACACACCACTGCACCGCACAAATTACGCTCAGAACTCAGTTATTGCACGACTTTCAAACACCTACAATACCAGTTTTAGTGATGTAGATATTTTTATACCAAATAAACTGAAATTTAAGAATGATATAAAAAAACAATTACTGGCTAATAGAAACATCCACATCGACCAGTAAACATCCATATTTTCAGACATCTCAAAAAACCACACCTACACACACACACACACCCTATCATACAAACATACACACCCTACCTCACCCTCATACATGTTAAACTTGTTTAGTAAAGCGCTTTCTAAATTGTAAAACTGGAGAAAATCTTTTATTGCGGCTTTATTCTAGATATTTAAGTTAGAATTTAAGTTTTACTATGTAAGCTGTTGATTTTCCTATGAAATAAATAAATAAATAAAATAAAAAAATAAATGAGATTATATTAGCGAACATTAAATGACTTAAATTTGCAAAGACAATTAATTTGAAAATAAAATTAAGCAAAACAATGATAGAGCGCCATACGATACAACCATAGCAACTTCTTTCGCCTCCTTTACAGACATAATCTTTTCATGAGTAGGTACATGCTCTACCATTACGGGTGCTACGTCCCTGACCTTACAAAGGAATACATAAATCTGGTCGTGCCTTCTATGCCGCCCAGGCACGGCAATTCCACTCACTTCCACTCTGTCATCATCTACCTACTCGCACTACATCTCCAAACCATTTTTGAGGTATGTTAAATCACAAAAAAGCAACGCTTACGGGAACGAACAATTATTTACCAAAAACCTAGACTGGATAATTATATTTCTTTGCCAACATTGTCCTCGCAATTTTTTTTTATAGATATGTTTTATAGATTCCGGGAGTAGGGCAAACCGAATCCGCCCCTTACATACTAGACGCTGTGTGAATTTTCCCAACTTAATTTGAGGTTATACGACAAGTGACTTATGTATGTAAGGTCGCAGGTTCGAATCCATTTTCAGACGAATGTCCAGGCCAAAGTTCTTTCGGTTTGTTTGATAAAATCTGAATAAAATCCTGCAATATTGATGTTGTAGTAGGTACTATTAACTCATATTTCATTTCATTTCATTTTATTTCTTATCCATAGGTAGGATACCTACATACACTTGGACACGTTAACAATCTGTTGGTTCGGGAAGAGCCGACATACAAGTTTCATTAATAAATTATTAAAATTTTTTGTTGCCCCATTTTCAATACCAGCGCTCTTACATCTTATATATTGATAACTTTGGACCTTTATACGAGTCGCACTGATTGAGTGGGCCTGTGACCGTAAGCCTGGTTTTCACCAACTGCCGATTTATTTTAATTGCCACTTAAAGGGCCTTTGTTACTAAAGTGCTGATTGTCATGTACTGGTATCGATTGCGAGATGGGAAGAAACGCCCTTTAATGTGAAGATTAAGCAAATCAGGACTTGGTAGAAGAGGCCCTTAGGGACTTTTTTACCTACTGCTGATTTACTTTATCGCCACATGTTAAGGGCCTTTCTTAGCAGCTTGCAATCAATACCAGTACAAGATAATCAGCACTTTAGTAAAAAAGCCCCTTTCATTGTGGCGATTTAAATATTCAGCACTTGGTGAAAATGAGGCTAAAAGTAATAACCATATTTACGTAATTTTACAACCAACACCAAAAATTCCCCAACTGTAGCAGAGCTAAAGAGGTGGAATGATTATTTAGGTTTCAATCCATCCAACCCTCTTCCGTGCAGTCGGGGTCGGCGGGACACCGGCGCAGGGGTCCGCAGTCCGCCTGATTGACGTTTCAACTGGGCCGTGACTGTCGCGACGGAACCCTCCTCGCGGGGACGCCGCGCCGGCTGTCAATCTTGCTCCCGCGAACGCTCCGATCAAATTAAAGATCGGGGAACTTCTTTTTTTTTTCTCTATTTTAAGCGATCCTTAACTTTTTCCCATTTCTATTTCTCGATTGAAGGGGCTGCGAAGGAGGTCGTTGCGTTCTGGTGGATTCGATATCTGCCTGAATGGTTTATTTCGGAGGGAATAAATATCTATAGATTTTATATACTTACATGTTTTTTAATCGTAGTTTATATGGGATTTAAGCGTGTCACAAAAAACTTGCGGTTTAGAGTAGATAACCACTGCTTGATATTGAACCAAATATCGGTTCATCGGTTCCCGGGTGCTAGAAATGGTACCCGTGATTGTTTTTATTTTATTTAAGTACTTAAGTGTATCCCTAAATTTAGAGACCCTTCCACCCCGAAGCGATGGAGGGTCTCTCTCTCTCTCTGTGTGTTCTATCTTCTCTACCATGGAGAATGCTGATCGATACTGCATAACACTGTCTCTCCGTTTGCCACCGCTCAACGCGTTACAGGCAGGCAATCCATCCATTCACGACATTGCTAAAATGAGAACCGACTTATCCTGTAGAGATCATCTATGTAAACTACGGAATTCCCTGCCGAGGCATTTCCCTCAGGGAATAACCTGGAGTCCTTCGAGCATGGTGTAAAGAAGCACCTGGCTGGTCGGCATGATTTTCGCAGCCCGCGTGAAAGTCCCATGGGCGCTGTCGGGCACCTCTTATGTTAGTCCTGGCGTAAGCTATATGCCGCCAAATCTAACAATAGTCGTAAAAAGTGAGTATTATGCTCTGTATAACTAAAAGTGATTTTTTTTGTGGATGAAATCAAATAGTATAGTACATTTCCTATATTATCACTGGTTTGGTTTCTGCGTCTCTTACTCCTAGGCTGAGATAAATAGTCGTAACCGAAACTAAGACTAACGAAAAGTTGCACTTTGTGACGTCACTTTGACACATTATGTATGGACAAAATCTCAAAGTAATGCAAATTGACGTCACAAAGTACTACTTTTCGTTAGTCTTAGTTTCTGTTACGACTATTTATCTCAGCCCTAGAGACATTGCCGTTTTAAGTAGGTACATCGTTTTTTCTCTTAGAGTTTGATAATATTTATATACTGCAAAGAGAAAAAAACTAGCTAAAACACAGATGCGCTAGTCATTCGTTATACGTTCCTAAACTCTAACCGTTACTGTAACCTCGAACGTTAAAAGAAATGGACTAGTTTACGCCAGGCAACCGCGTCGTCATCCAAAAAGTCCTTAGCAATGTCGACTACTCGCGCGCTTTGATGTAAATTTGAAGTTTGCTAAAAATATTCATGCAAAAACGACAGAACTTTGAAAAACGTGTAGCTATACAAAATTATCAGATCGTCTGTAAATATTTCAATAAACATTTTTCGGTATTTCTTTTTAAATCCGTGAAAATTCGCTTCCATTAATTTTTAGCCTTGGAACTGCGTGATGATGCTTAGGGCGGAGGCGCTTAGAATTGCCTTGCATGTCAAAGTTCATCGGTTCACTTTCTTTCCTCTTTGTTACTTTGAAAACGTCACTTTTGTCACGAATGCGACTTGATCCATGGTTTGGAATACATAGACCTAATCATTTTGACGATTTGATAAATTGGTTTGTACAACTGAAAATCACGGATTTAATGAATTTTGAATTTTGAATCTAAAACTGTAGGCACCCCCTACTAGCTGGTTAAGCCCGCCTTGGTTAGTACCTTTCTCTTCAGTGGTTAGTACTATCGCACTGAATAAAAACATCATCGAAACGGCAATTAAAATTGTAAAGATTAATGATAATTAGTAGGTAATGTAAAGTGACATAACAAAGTAATGATATTCGTTGGTCTTGGGGAGGTGCTGAGATGTCATCTTATTCCTTCGGGAATTGGGTGTGTTTAGCTTATCATTGGTTGAACTACATAATATATTATAGCTAACTTATAAATAACTAGCCATCCATATCCATTTATATAAAAGAGAAGATGATGTTTTGCCATGCGTTTAACCTTTTAACCTTTCTTAACTTAAAAAGGTTTTTCAATCTTTGAATGTGGCGTGAATGGTACATTAGTATTGTGCGGGCATGCGTGAAATGGAAAAAAAAGCCCCCGCCAACTCAACGGCCAAGCGAAGTACCCGATTGAATCAATAACAAAGCAGGTCCCATTCAAAGGGCGCACCGTTCGGCCAGGTTTTGACAGCGGCTGAACGAGCGTGAAGCGCACATCGTCCCCCGGGGCCCAACCGCGGCGCGCCCGCCGCGTCGTGACGTCACCGCGACGTACCTGCGAGCGCGCCGGCTGGAGGGCCCTCGAGGGGCAGAGACCCATTTCGGGCACATCGGACCGTTTGGGCCATCGGCGGGCGCGGCGACCGAAAGTCATCCGTACAGAGGCAATGCAAGCACGGACATTTTGCAACTTGCAGCTGCGATTGCTACTGCGATAGATCTGTCAGTTTGATACATTCTGAACTGTCAAAAAGCAGTCGTTGCTACTCTTTCATTTTCTTTTTATGCGACCTGACATGGATGGCTAATACCACACAACTACCGTTATATTAGCCAAATACACCACATTCCCGAAGGAATTAGGTGCCATGCCAGGACCTTCCCTTCATGAGCACGGCTACATTGAACTGGATGGAAACACGGTCAATTTTTCATTGCCGCTTTAACCATCTTTTCATCCAATGCGATGGTACCAACCCGGGTGGGCTAAACCCTACCACCTAGGAAGGGAAGGGGACCTACAGTTTTACATGGATTCCGAACCATGGAGCAGCTCGCATTCGGTACTAAATACACTCATCAAACTCGGAAAGAGAAAGACAGTGGTGCATGTCGGAATTGAACCCAGGCCTCTGGTACGCTAGGCCAGTCCCCGCGCCACTAAGCTACGAGCCGCTTTCGGTGCTCTAACGGCGGGAGCTTAGCCACATTTTTGTGATACACTGACCGGTAGCGCCGGCGAGTCAGCTCGCTCACGAATTCGCGACGCGGAACATCGAATGTATGTTGCACTAAATGACGATCTGTGTAATTCCTGTGTCGTTGAAACGTTTCGCGGGCAGTGGTTCTACCATTTCCGCAACCTGCTCATGTTCGCCTTAAGAGGATAATGAGGTGATCACGTTTCGAACGATGACTCCTGCGTGTTTCCTCAATCAAGTTAAGAACTATTTTTCTGAAATTTTGCACATTAAATAAATAAACTGAGAACTGTCCAACTTTGTGTTGTTTAAGTTGATCCTTGCCATTCAAGTTGAAGCCTAAAAGGATTACAAAAACTTTGGTGCGTGTTAATTGCCCCAACGCGGTGAAGTTATTTTATTAAAATTGTATTACATTCTCAATAAACATAACAATATATGTATTTATTTATTTATATATTAAGCCAGTTTACACATTTATACAAATAATTCTTATAAATTACTTTTACATTTATATATTTTTTAAATGTCACCCAGATTTTGGGCTTACTGGCCTCCCATGTGGACATAAAGTTCCCTGGTTGACCATACCTACTGGTATGTAAAGCATAAAAAATATTTCCAAGCTCGACACTAGAAAACCGATTGGTCAATATTTTGAAATTAAAATAAATTACCCTCACTTATGTTGTAGGAGTTAAAACGCGTTAAAGTTTTCCAAACCAATCTAAGACCCGCCCTAAGAAGGAAATTACATTTTATTTCTACTTTTTCGAAGACGAAAATGAAAGCCGTATCACACACCATTATTATTGGTTCTCAAACCTGACGTTGAATATAATATGATTGGTCACTTTACAGTGAACAAAGAAGCCTTAAGGTGGGCCATCCCGCTCATCTCCCCATACAAACGGGGAAAGAAGATCACGCCCAGATTTCTTGTCAAGAGTTCCAAAATTTTGCTCATAATAGCTAAATTTGATCGAACTAGATGTCCGATGACCGTTGGCATTTTACAATTGTGTTTGATTTCTATGATATTAGGTCTGAAAGTTCGATTTTTTCGCGTGTTTTATACAATAACTTTGGAGGTGGATTACTCAACGATAAAATCTATACATCTTAAAAAGATTAGTCATCAGACACAGCTTGTTTCATGAAAATGTATAATCAATGTAGCCGTGGTTTACTTTTAGCTAGAAGTCGTTTTGTAATTAAAATTTTCGTAAACCACCAAACCAAATCAAACACTATGCGCATTGTCTCATTTGTGGACATGTTGCATCCTCACATGTCTTATCACGTCTTTTTCTTTGAAACATAGAAGGTCCCAGAGCGCAATAGCACGGTTTTGTACCGTGCCCGCGAATGAGTTAGTCCCGCCGGGAAGGGACACCTTAAAACGAAAAAGCACAGGAATCCTCGAGTTCTTACGATCATTAGCCCGCTCATTAATTCGGTAGGTGTATGGAGTTCAACGCTTGGATGCTCACGAAACCTGTTATCGATTGTAGTATGGATCGCTGAGAAATTTAAATCTTTGAAAAAAAGAAAAGTAAAAGAAAAATATAGTTTATATATATTTTTTATTTTATTTATTCAACTCAGAAAGAGAAATAAAGTGGTGCATGATCGAGGCGAGGAGATGAGGATGAAAATCCTCTGGCCCCTAAACCACAAGGTGTACTTTTTCAATAAGGGCAACGACCATGCACGAATTCATTTATTGAAACGATATTTAAAAAATCGATGATTTTATAGTAACCATATTCTTAAAATATTAAAAAGACCTGCGTTTTTTACGTGGTATTGCCCAGGGATGACCTCTTGCCACATCAATGTAATCACGACAAAAAATATCGAGGCAAGAGGGAATCAGTAAGTCAGTCAGTCAGCGTATTCGCGTCCACTGCTGGACATACGCCTCTCCAATTTTTCTCCAGTCCTCCCGGCCCCCAGCGGTACGGAACCACTGCTTTCCGCCGACGCACTTGATGTCGTCGTCCCAGCGGGTAGTTTCAAAAGGCGATAGTTTCAGCATATTCTATAAGGTTACTCTCGGCGAACGGCCGCCCTGTTCGTGGTAGTTTTACAACAACTTCAACCTCCACTTAACTCGCCCTCCAATATCGCGACACGGCGATCCTATCGGCCCAACGATGGCAGATAAACTGTACTAGATGACTCGCCTCCCCGGGGTCACGCGATCATTCGTTTATTGGTAAAAATAGAGCCCTTATAATGTTATTAGGCATGCGAGCATTGTACGGGCGAAGTTATGGGGAAGTAACCGCCATGATATGATTATAATGTGGATTTATTGCCGGTAAATCTTTGATGCCGACGTCGGATTGCTTCGGGATTATGGCGCGGTGGCGTGAAAACTGATTTCATATTCGATTTAGGACTTTCTATTGACCGGCTGTTGAACTCTCTTTTAAAAGAGAGGTTTTTGTTTAATGACCTTCTAGAATGTGTCCCGAGATAGTCGCATGAATTTATCGATTGTTGCAAGGCCACTGATGTCAAAAATATCATTTGACATCAACAATAACAATACATTACAATTTAGGCTAATCTTTCTTACTCCTCAGAAACCGACCGAGTACTTCTGCAGGGTTTCGTGAAATTGAATGTGGTGAATGTGTTCAAAATTATTTTACCTACAATATTTGCTTTAAAACGAAGCTTATAAAAAATACGTATTATGATTTTAACCTTATTAAGTTTTTTATAGGCATGAGGGAACCTTTTTCATACTCAATTTTCTCAATAAAAGAAGGCATCCTATGCATAGTATATGAAAAATAATTTTAAAAGTTAAACGATGGTGTGATGCTAAAATGCGAGCCTTACACGAATATTTTTGAAGCAGGATTAGATTGAAAATACCTTTCTTAAACCCGAATTATTGATCGAAGCTGTTAATATAGATCGATTTTTTGTCGAGCCCTAAATTCTGAAACTTTTAGAAGTGAATTTGATTTAATACCATGCCGAATTTCCCCGTTTCTACGTACATACTTGAGAAAATGAATCGAGGCAGATGATGGACGGATGGAAGAATGAACGAATCTATAAGTGTTCCGCTGTAGATTTTATATGTAGAACCCTACGATTCGCAAGTGTTGCAATCCTCAAATAACCTTCGGAAAGTCACACGGCTCTCCTCAAAACGTTTCTTCCGTGTGCCCGCCTCCAGCCCGATGAGCGGCGCACATGGTCGCACTAGTCGGCCGGTGCTCGGACAGTGAGCGCGCGGCAGCATGGAGCACCCTCGCTCGGAGCCCTACACGCCCACGGTGCGCCACTTCCACAACCAGCTGGAGCTGCAGGCCAGGACGGCCAGACAGGTGAGATACAATTAAGGCTCCATATGACGCTAATCTCCAATGTTTTGGGTTTATGATTATAGTTGCTGATTATAAAATTCGATTGTGGGTCGGGGACAGCTGGGGCCGGACCTTATTTGGTGGACGACACGTCCGAAAGGAGTAATCTTTTCACGGCGTATCCTTAAAAATTGTGTATTATGTCCAACAATGTTTGTCAGCCTCAGTGGCCCAGTGGCGCGACACTTCGGCGATCGCTCTCCGAAGTTAAGCAACGCTGGGTCCGGTCTGGTCTTGGATGGGTGACCATTCGACCGTTGAGAGAGGCTGGCCGTGGTTCGGATTCCACGTTAAGCTGTAGGTCCCCTTCCTTACTTACTAGGTGGTAGGGTTTATCCCGCCCGGGTTGGTACCATCGCATTGGATGAACGATGGTCGAAGCGGCAATGAAAATTGTCCGTGTTTTCCATCCAGTTCAATGTAGCCGTGCAATATAAGCAAGGTCCTGGCATGGCACCTAGTTCCCATGTGGTCTGTTGGGCTAATACCATGACAGAACTGGTGGTATTAGCCATACATGTCCAGTCACATAAAAAAAAAAAAGTTAAGAGCTAACTGTTTATTTTTCAGCATTGCACATCATACCATGTGTTTCTGTAGTAATTACTTGTATCAACCTATAATGGAGCATTTCTGGCAGGGCGTGCACCACTCTAACGGCAACTTCGTCGTGATGCTGCGGTGGTGTATCTTCATATGGGTGGCGGCACTCGGCCCCGCCGGGAACACCGTCAAGCAGGATGGTAAGTTCCTCATCACAGGATTCATCCTTCATTTTTAGTTTTCTTTTCTTTTGATATTTTACCAGGTTTTTGATCATCTATATTATTGAATTCCTCTTCACTTGCATCAATGTTAAGTTTACCAATAACATTGATTTTGTATATTTCATACGTCTATATGTATTTTAAGCTTATTGTTATTTACAAATCGATGTGTGGCGTCAGTACCATATGGTTTATCTATGTGCACGTACTCGAAACTATAAGCGAAGCTCGTTGGACTCCTGGAAACGTTGCAACTGCATCTACTTTGTTGTTGAAATGAGTTTACCCTGGATGGAAGATCTGTTGACTGATGGAAATAGTTCGCATTTGAACCCTTGAAGTTTAATGGGTTCTCTTGTGATTTTATGAATGTCAAAAGACGATTTAGTTATCGTACATAACGTACTAAATCCACGAGTTCATGATAATTACTTGCTAAAGTTTTGTAATGTGTACTTTTTATGTAACAGTAGTAGCAAACATTACGATTAAATAAGAGTCAGAGTTGCGTGGAAGAAATGTATGGAAAATACCTATTTCTATTACTTTTCGAGCTCTAGAAACTAGATTTGAATAATAAATCAATCTAGTATTGTAGAAAATAAATAAATTCAAACATTCGTTTTATATCGAAACGAAGGATGGTTCCCAAAATAATATTAGTGGAACCGTGTAGGCCCTTTATATGGTTTTTTCCGCCCTTTTACTATTCAGCTTGATTTGTAGTTTAATAGTCCTATTATTATAAAATTATAGGTACTTGAAAGCGAGAAAATAAAATTCGAGACATGCCTACACCAACTATCGCTCCCGTACTGCCAGAGCCCTCTGGATTACTGCTAATTATTTGTTAACACCCATTAGAATTAAACCCCCAACTTTAGCCCGTCCCCAACTTATTGGCTTTCTGTTGTACTAATCCCCGCAATTATCCCTCCTACTAAAATTTTAAGTAATTCAAACAGCCCCAAGTCCACATCGGACTCGCCCTCAACCTCTGAGTACACACGGGCTGCGCCCATTTTATTCGACCTACAGTTATTCGGTTGTCCATGGTGAAACCGCCTCTGTTGACCTTTCCCAAACTCCGCGCCTATTAGCGTGGGCGCTTCATAAACACGCCAGCGTAGGATAGGCCACACTTTCTTTTACTCTGTTGTGGTTTTTACGTGTGTTAGTATTGTAAGTGTGATGTTTGGCTGAAAACTAATTTAAATTCAAATCGGGTATTGCTTGATGAGAATGAAAATGTTTAACTTGAAACAATTGATACTTAACGGCAGTCTAGGATGAAGTAGAGATATTAAATTGTTTTGTCAGTTAATGTCGATCGGGTTTCTCACTGGTGACTTTACAATAACTAACTGGACAATCTCACACTTACAAAACATTCTGGAAAATCGCCAGTAAAAGATGTGTAATTGTCTGGATGTTTTTTTTTTCATTTTTTCTCTTTTTTTCATTTTCCAATAAATAAAATCTTCTATTCATTTAAAATTAAATCTTACACCATATCATTTGAAGGTTTAAATTATTGAATATATCAGAATCACTATTTTAAAATATTATCATCAAGTTGGCTGCTTACATACTTACTCACATTTGCATCCCTTATTGCGTCCCACCCTACCTATATCCGGAGCACCCTCCGCAGTGAATCAGAGCACCCGCTTGTGGTTGACATTAAGCTTATGATAACGAACCGTTTCTCTAACTCACTTCTTTGCCGCACCGCCAGGATATGGAACTGTCTGCCAGCGGGTGCCTTTCCTCATATCTATAACCTGGGAGTCTTCGAGCGTAATTTGAACAAGCTCGATAGCTTATCGATAGTTCGCAAATGTTCTGATATGTTTCCCCGCTTAGCGTGGTTTCGCGAGGCGAGTTGTATTTGGCTTTTTTGAGCATCATGGTCTTCAGCACAGCCAGCCACCCATACCGTTTCTTCATAAAAAAACACATATTACTTTCACTAAAATATTTGGCAAAACATCCTAATTTTCTTAAGGCTGCCCAAATGAGTACTTTATTTTTGTTACCAGAAGCTTAAATAGCATTACGGTGCAAAGTGAGTTCGAGTTTGGCGACAATAGTAACTCACCTTTTTGTAGTTCATGCTTTCGGACTACATTAAAATAATATTCTGTATTATCCTGACAAAATTTTTTTTGTCCTATCAATACATCTGATAGCAAAATTTCATTTGCAAATTCTTTATGCCGTTTGAACTCACTCTCTCAATGGCACCCTGAACAAACTGAGCGCTGTTAAAATAAAAATATTTAAAAGGATTCACGCACATCCGTGCTGGCGTATATTTCTCAGTCAGTGGAACCTTTCGAAGCAACCGCATGCTTCCGAAGTTCGCAGCTTAAATGTCTTAGGCCCTTCCTGCACTTAAGGCCCCCCCGACCGCGAAACTTTCTGGCTGGAGTTTTTCTCTTCGCGGTAATTTATTCAAGGATTTCGCTGTTGCACGAGCGCCGAACTTTCATTTTGGCGAAAATTTCTCTTTATCTGATCTGTATGGAGTGGGGTTTGTTATTCGTGTGCTTTGAGCGCATCCCGAGGGAATCGCCGCGGTTGCCTGTTGCCTGTAACTCGTGGGACGCCCGCTGAATACTCAGCGACTACGTTGCTGCCATATTTTTTTATAATTTACATGATCTCGGGCTGATTTTTAAATAGTCAGATAAACAGCCAAATAACTATTCGACGGATTTATTTACGCTTCTGCTTGTCCATCCGATATAGTAAGTCTATATGTTTATTAGTAAAATTATAGTCAGATAATTGTGAAAGAATATATAACTCAATGACTATCCGTCTTTTGACCAACGTGAATTTTGAAGTCGTTTTTGAAGTCGGTTAATAAATATAAAAAAGCTAAATTCGCAGTTTTAAGATAAGATTATGAAATTTTTTTTACAGATTATTAGGTTGCATAAAAAAAAACATGGATGCACACAACTACCGTTATGATATTAGCCTAATACACCACATTCCCGAAGGAATTAGGTGCCATGCCAGGACCTTCCCTTTATGAGCACGGCTACTTTGAAATGGATGGAAAACACGGACAATTTTTCATTGCCGCTTCAACCATAGTTTCATCCAATGCGGTGGTACCGCCCGGGCGTGCTTAACCCTAACACCTTGTAGGGGAAGGGGACCTACAGTTTTACAGTGGTTCGAACCATGGAACAGCTCGCATTCGTAACAAAATGCACTTATCCAACTCAGAAAGAGAAAGAAAGTGGTGCACGTCCGGGCGAGGATTTGAATCCAGACCTCTCGCATGAAAGGCAAGTCCTCTAGTCCCTAGACCACGAGCTGTACAAAGTAAGTGTATATCTGATTTTTTTTTCTAATCCGCCTGTCTCCGCTTTAAATATATATTCCGCCATGTTCTTTCAATGGCGTCCATAGAACACACCTAAAAGGCTGAGCAAACATAACTAAGCGTTATATTAGAATAAATCCGATGGCACGTGGCATAGTTTGACAGTGGCAGGATATTGAAGGATCAACGTCGTACAAATATTGTTTGTGAGCGAGTGTCCGCCCTGCCCCGCCCCTCCGCCCTGCCACTTCGCCGCCGCCCCGTCACGTCACATTAAGGTGTGAAACTTAGCGTGTGGGCTGTGTTGCTGCCTCTATTTTGTGGTTTTATTTACCTACACTTCGCTTTATATTACTGTAATGTAACGTAAGGACTTATGTGATTGGTTACAATTCGTTAATGAAACTTTTAAATGTTGTATCGTTACACAAATTGTTGCTACTGGGGTTGTGCAAAGATTCTAGGTGGAAGCAAGACTGAATACATGAATTAAAAAATAGATCCAAATGTATCGTAAAAACATCATACATTTCTCTTGAGGCCACATATCAAGCTCTTTATATAATTCTATTATTATTATTTAAAATCAAAACTAGAACATCTTACTTTATGATTAATTATATTGAGAATGTCTATAATTAAGGTATGAATCTAACGTACATTCACAGGCAAAAATATAGATTTCAATGTTGCTGATAATATGGACTGACACCCTTGGTTTTTATTTCTCGCTTCTACAATCCGAAAAGTAAAAAAATAATCCTACTTCTCCGTCCGAATATGGAGGGGCGACCGAACCGTAAAGCACCTGATTCGCGTATGCCCGCGCGGCGTCTGAGAAATTGGCGATGGAGATGTGGAACCATATTCCATTAATTCAACGGCTTATGCTACGCGAACCTAACTTCTATTTACCTCCTGACCCTTGTTTTCGCCGTGTGGTCTTTGATTGAGGTAACGCTCGGTTCGGATTGCCTATGTCGCTCAAATATGGTTGATAGAGGCGATAGCTATACCCGATATGATGCTCGTGGACAGGCACTGTTTGTATTGGCCTGCTCCAACCATTTGTTGTATTTGTCAGGATCTGCACAAAACTTTGAGAGTTTTGAGATTTTATTTCAGAGCGTTAGAACCCTACCTCAAATTCTTCCCAATTGCGAGTCAAAGTGTTTATTTCACGCAAAAATTGCAACAAACATTATTTTTAAGGAAACATCACACTTTTACACAAGCAATTAAAATACAAAACATTTTTCAGAAAAACACTTCCACATTGACAAGCTTCCAATAAAAAAAGTCAAATTCGTCAAAAATATACAAGTACACCTAAAATGTTTCACAACAACATTTAAGATAACAATCCAATAATATCTAATAATTATTTACATCCAATAAAAATGTAAGCATAAGTTATTCTTAAAATATGAATTGTGCCATGATTAAAATTTTAATTATAACTATCACAATACAAACAAAGTAATTATTTTAATAAAAATAATAGTTTAAAAAAACTAAAAAAACACGCTTTTAGAGCTAACCGAACTAAAAAATAGAAAATAATTTTTAATTTTAAAGAGTTTATATTACAGTAGTAGAAGATCGAACAATCAATCAGAATTTATCACCTCAAGATAAAATTATAATAAAGTTTCAGTTATTAACAAAATAATTCAATTCAGAGTAAAAAGCGTGGGGTGCTTGATAAAGTAAATGTAACAATCATTCTATTTGCAACTATCTATGAGAGGAGAGTTATGAAAAGTAGTAAAATGCACCCCACGCTTTTAACTCTGAATTGAATTATTTTGTTAATAACTGAAACTTTATTATAATTTTATCTTGAGGTGATAAATTCTGATTGATTGTTCGATCTTCTACTACTGTAATATAAACTCTTTAAAATTAAAAATTATTTTCTATTTTTTAGTTCGGTTAGCTCTAAAAGCGTGTTTTTTTAGTTTTTTTAAACTATTTTTCATTTTTTAGTTCGATTTTTTGAATTCATATGCGTTATTTGTACTCCAATCAATAAGACTTTATAATTACAAATTTTTTGATCGTATTAAATTCCTTCCTTATCGACTGTAATTTCAAAGCATTGGTGTTTACCAAATTTTGTCCCGTAAAATAAATAGATTAAAAATTTATGTTCTGACTAGCTGCGGTACCCGGCTTCGCTCGGGTTAGTGTCGGCTAAATTATTTCATGGATAAAAGTAGCCCACATGACTGATCCAAAATAGGGTCAAACTGGTCCAGGACAATGTATCCATTTTAATCAAATTTAATCAAGATCGTTCGAGATAAAATAGCATGATTTAATGAGAAACATCCAATAATTCCCTTTTAGAGGTTCGTTGACATTTGGTGGCTTGCACTGTAACATTGCTTACCTAGTAAGTAAGTAACGTGTAACGTAGGTAAGTTTTGCGTGGACTCCAACCCACAGCTAGCCTCAACATCGAAAACAGTAACCCATCTCGAACCTGACTGCTCCCAGAGAGACATTGATAAAATACGCACATAAATCGGGTAAGTGGTTCGCAAGTTATAAGAATTTAATACTCACTACTCACCCTTCTGGTAATGAAGCGTTATATTTTGTAGCCTATAAGTTTTGAGTAGAATCAGGCTAGACGTAGATACAATCCGCATCTAAATCGAGTAATTTGTTCTGATGGATTTTGCCAAGTAGTCCTAAAGTTGCGGAAAATACCAAGCCGTACTTCAGTACAATTAGTAAAAGTAAGCGAGCCACCCCCCTCCAGCTGCCGCCCTCCCGCCGAGCCGTGCATAGCATTGCAGTTTGTATGACAGCCACATCTTAGCGCAAGTGGAACTGAATTATATTTAGCCTATCCTAATTCCCGGGTAGTCAAATGTACGTGTACTAAGTTTCATCTCATGCAAATAATCGGTTTAAGAGTTAAGGAGGAACATACATGCATACATACAGAAATAATTTCTAAAAATCGTCAATTTAGTTTCAGTATCATAAATAAAGTCTACAAACCTAATATCTTATAAAACAAAGCAACTTACTCCATGAATAACCCTTACAGATTTATTATTAGTATAGATTTTATATTGTAATTGCTGTTATGTTATTCACATTATTATAAATGAACCAAAATAACCAAAAAAGGACAAATTACTTACCTACTTACAACCTTTAATAATTTAAATAAAAACGAAGTAATTCTTTATAATTAACAGGTAAGTAACCTATCTATATAATTAAAATAAAAATTAAGTATATTTTTGTATGTGTAACTCCTAACAAAAAAAACCTGCCAATAACTGTCCTTGGGCCTATATTACTTTAAGTACAATGAGTATTTAACAAATCGCTAGTGCCTTGAAAATTCTCCAACGGACACAACCGGCATGACGTCTGCCCTCACCCGCCCCCCCCCCCCTCGCCCTCTGCGCGTCGCAACGTCCGCCCCGCCCCCGCCGCCGCTCCCGGCGTCGTTTTCGCAGCCCCGTGAAAGTTCGAAAGCCCATGGGCACAATATCTTTATAAATTGTAGCCTATGTCTTATTCTGATGTATAAGCTATATTATTGTAAAGTTTCATTAAAATCCATTCAGTAGTTTTTACGTGAAAGAGTAACAAACATCCATCCATCCATCATTACAAACTTTCCCCTTTATAATATTTACTAGCTGCGGTACCCGGCTCCGCTCGGGTTAGCGTCGGCTAAATTATTTCATGGATAAAAAGTAGCTTACATGGCTGATCCAAAATAGGGTCAAATTGGTCCAGGACAATGTATCCATCTACCAAATTAATCAAGATCGTTCGAGATGAAATAGCATGATTTAATGAGAAACATCCAATAATTCCCATTTAGAGCTTCGTTGACATTTGGTGGCTATTTAAAAAAAAAGCATTTGCCGCCAGAACCTTTCTGCACTTGCACTGCAACATTGTTTACCTAGTAAGTAAGTAACGTGTAATGAAGGTAAGTTTTGCGTGGACTCCAACCCACAGCTAACCTCAACATCGAAAACAGTAACCCATCTCGAACCTGACTGCTCCCAGAGATCCTATACATTGATAAAATACGCACATAAATCGGGTTAGTGGTTCGCAAGTTATAAGAATTTAACACTCTCTACTCACCCTTCAGGTAATAAAGCGTTATATTATGTAGCCTCTAAGTTTTGAGTAGAATCAGGCTAGACGTAGATACAATCCGCATCTAAATCGAGTAATTGGTTCTCAAGGATTTTGCCAAGTAGTCCTAAAGTTGCGGGAAATACCAAGCTGTACCCGCCCCCCCCACCTCACCTGCCCCTCCCCCCCCCCCCCCCGCCGCTTCCGCCGCCGCCCCCGGCCCCCTCCCCTTGGTGTGAAGTAGCGCTACCGGCATCGTTTTCGCAGCCCCGTGAAAGTTCTAAAGCCCATGGGCACAATATCTTTATAAATTGTAGCCTATGTGTTATTCTGATGTATAAGCTATATTATTGTAAAGTTTCATTAAAATCCATTCAGTAGTTTTTACGTGAAAGAGTAACAAACATCCATCCATCCATCCATCCATTATTACAAACTTTCCCCTTTATAATATTTATTAGATTAGATTAGATTATTTTGTTGTGACTAAAAAGCCTTTTGTGAATCACGGTTATCATCATCACTAAACAGTATAAAACAAAGTCGCTTTCTCTGTCCCTATATCCCTATGTACGCTTAAATATTTAAAACTACGCAACGGATTTTGATGCGGTTTTTTTTAATAGATAGAGTGATTCAAGAGGAAGGTTTATATGTATAATAACATCCAATAAATATAGGAGAAATACTGTTATTCTTGAGGTTTCCAATGTGATGTCGTAAAAAAATTTTTTTTTCCGCTTACATTGCAAACGCAGGCTGAACCCTACAAAATTTATCAAAATAATGTACTAAGTATTGTATACATTGAAAAGGTCTACAGAAAACTCCGCGATGGTATATATCTATCTCTTATGGATATCCCACAATAACATTTTTTTCTCATTTACTTTTTACGACAAATAATGGCTAATTTTCGAAGCGATTTTAACCAGTACAGCACTAATCCTTATCCAATTAAATACCTTAAATACATTTTTGATTTAATATAGATCTATACGGCCCTTTACAACATATGATTTAAATGAATATTTTCGAAGATATTATAGGTTTAAAAAATGCGGGATGTAGTGTTTGCGGCGGTACCGGCCGGCCGGGGCGGCGGGAGCGTGCCTCGGAGGCCGCGGTTCTCCCTATAGCACTTTGAATTTATTATTTCTCTAATATCTAATAATCATGTAATAATAATATCTAAGTTTTTTTTATTTGAAATATCTCAATGTAGGAACTCTACGTAAAAATGGTTTATTTGTGTATCATTGTGTCAAAATAATATTTTTTTAAATGACATTATGCCCGTGCAAAGCCGGGACGGGCTGCTAGTATTATATATTTTATGAATATTATATACAGTAATTTGCGTATATTAGACTCATTAGTACCTACACATGCATAAAGAATGAACAAGGTAAGAACTCAATTATCCTGAAAACATTTTTGCCTCCGTTGTACTGTACCAAGTATGGAGTGTACAGAGTCTCTACACTCCATAGTACCAAGTGCCCGAGCGAAAGAGTAAGTCCGAAACTGCGGGCATGCGCAGATCGCGCGCTAGCTCTGTCTCTTTTACTCCACTACAGAGGATCTATAAAAGAATTTATTAATCCTGGCGGTCCTAATAAGGATAATGGGAAACTGTTATAAAATTATTGCATTGTCATCGGTCCTTGATACGTATGCAAAGTTTCAAATTAATCAGACTTCTGGAAACTGGTGAAAATTAATCTCAAAGATTCCATTAAATACATAGATACATACAACCCAAGCTAATAAAATTGTGTTAATTAATCTCAAAGATTCCATTACATACATAGATACATGCAACCCAAGCTAATAAAAGCGTGTTAAAAAAAAAGAATTGATTTATCCTGGCGGTCCTAATAAGGATAATGGGAAACTGTTATGAAATTATTGCATTTTCATCGGTCCTTGATACGTATGCAAAGTTTCAAATTAATCAGACTTCTGGAAACTGGTGAAAATTAAGTTCAAAGATTCCGTTACATAGATACATACATAGATACAACCCAAGCTAATAAATAATAAAATAAAAAAAGCGTGTTAAAAAGTAATCAACTGTTAAAATTTAAAAAAATTAGAAATGTTCAGTCGCACAGCCAACTGCAATCTCCTACGGCGCTATAAGCGCGTTACAAGAAACCGGGCCTCGCCACAAGGGAGGTCAGGGGGCTGCGGGGAGCATCGGGACAGCGGGGAAGCGCCAAGACTTAGTTTCGATCACGCTAATATCAATGAATGAGTCCCCGGCGATTTCGCAGACACCCTCAACTTTATCATGCAGTCGGCCCTCGCTACTTAGACACTCACTATAAGTACGATCTGCCGGGGCCCCGAGGGACTCTAACGGGAGAATTATAATATTCGGAGATGTTCACAGAGTACGTGACTTTGCTGAACTTATTGTAGCGATATCAAAGAAGATGGATGAACATACTGGAGGATAAATAGGTATTTTGTATGCGGATAATTTTCAATTTTATTCCAGCGTAATATTGGACGCAGAATCGATGTTGTTTTTTTAACACGCCTTTATTAGTTTCACTTGTATCTATGCAACGGAATCTTTGAACGTGATTTTATTTAACCCACTTTAAAATTTATATTTAAGGGGACATTGGACCCTAGAATGACCGTAACGGAATCGCAATCGTTTTATGTTTTTAGTTTCCGTAATAAGCACCTTTATGCAAACGTGGTTATTGAAAAAACTTGACATTGAACAATTTTATAATTGACTAATAAAAATTGGGCCTTGCCATTAAACCTTGGTTTTAGTGGCATTTTTGCGCTTAGATTTTTTTTCAATATTGGCTATAGATAAATTACTGTTAATTAAAACATGAGCGATTCTGAGCAAATCAAGGACAAATTTCCCCAGAACTGCAAACGTTTTAATTAATTGTAATTAATATAAAGCCAAAATAAAAATGTTTTGCAAGCGCGACGCTAGAATATTGATTAATCAATGTAATATAATTAAATGATATACCATTACCGCTTATGTTGTAGGATTAACGCATTTCAAAGTTATTCAAACCTGTTCATGGATTAAAATTTTAATGGCAACGACCACCTTATATTGATTTAAATCGTAAAATGGTTCCATTCCACGGGATTTATGGAAACTAAAAATAAAAAAGACAGCGTATCGGTTATGGTCCTTCTAGGGGTCCTATGTCGCCTTAAGTGTGATATGGGCAAAACCCCAACTGCTAGGTGCCTAATTTACGGAAGAACAAAAAAACTGGGCACTAAAGAAAATGCTTTTTCGACCTCCGTTTAAAGAGTATAACATAATCGTTTATGTTTTCTAATTTTAGGCGCTCTATATTAGTTTTTTTAACTTAGCAATTTAAGGTATTGTTCCTTTTTTTACTCAGCTATGTTAAGTTAACTACTTAGTATCACGAATTGCAATGTGAATTTCCGCACTTAGTTTGGATAAGCTATTCTGACTTCAACGAAAACTACAGTCGGTCGATTTAAATTGCGTTTATTTTTCTTCTTCTAATCTTGATGTGGGAGTGGTACGGCACAACCTGAAGACATCGCTCCACTCCGTTCCTGAGTCGGCTCTCCACTTCAACCGATGAAACAACCGCTGGGTCTTTATCTCTATGGTCCTCGCCCCAAGGCCAAAGTGGTGCCTGTTGGGTTCCAGCTTGTACGGTGCGCGTTCAGGGTGAACTGGCTCCCAAGATTGGCAGGACCCAGGTGCCCCTGTACTGGTCACTTGGTGAGACCTCCACCCTCTGATGCTGGACCACCTTGTATCAGAGACGGTGCAGGGTCAGTTGGTGAAGGTATCACAAAGTATAACTAAATAAAGGGTAATGAATTATCGGGGGATTTTATTTGGAACACTCGCGGCGGAAGACCAGAAAATGTTTGCCTACTAGGAATCTGTTTGCATTCAAAATTAAATATACAAAATTGCATGGAGGTAAAGAATATTTATTCACCTTCATTTCTAAAGTGTAATAGTATATGAACCTTTCTTTGAAAAAAACGTAGTTACCCCTTAGATGAAAAAGGAATGGATAGGGGACTAAACACATTTTACGGTCCGTCAAAAGTAAGCTCAGTCAGCCGATATGCTCTCAGTCGGTGTCAGACGTCAGTGATGAATTCAGTTGGGCGAGATTTCAAAGTATCAACAAAATGTCGTCTTGTGTGGTTGAAAAATATGGAAATAACGCCATAAAGGACAACAAGAGCAATGGAATCACATTCCACGTATAAGTGCAAGCATATTCAGTATATTTTTAGTTTAGTTGACCTGAAACCTTTTATGTGTTGTAAAGGCGCAAACAGGGTTGGCACAAGCAAACTTAAATTGTCAGTTCGATTTTTATTTTTGTTTTCATTTCAGTATTATATATTGAACTAAATTTTATTTTAAAAACAAGTAGGGCTGCCAAAAAACAATAGTCTACGTACTGTTTATTATTTTTTATAATGTCGTTTAGGATGTTTGTATAATATGTCTTAGTTCTGAGTCTGTGATAAAAAGGTACATCCTTGAAAATGGTCAAAATTTTACATGTGACAGACAGCTCGTTTCCATAAAGATTAAAATTCTCAATTCGTTTCTTGGCTCAAATGTCCTTCTGTCATTGAATGAGTATTCATTCCTTCAACCTGCTACATTTAATCATATAGACTCCATCTTCTTAGGGCTATTATCGAAAAATATGTAAATGTAAAACTTTATCATATACATAAAACCAATCCGGGGATTAAAGCCGCCACAAAAGGACAAAAGCGTAATAAACTGAACCTATTTGAAGGAAATAAAAAAAAAATTAAAAAGAAAGAACTTAGTGGTTTATCAAAATACCATCACACATTTACGGCAAACGACAATAATCATCAACAGGTTTTACATAACACTGTACTGACTATTATTTGGACTATTTTTTAGCATCTAAAACGCATTGAACGAAATTTTTAAATGCATAAAATGCAAACATGGACAATTCAAGAATAATCAATATTATTTGTTTTGCAATGTTTGACCCATACTTGCAATACATTAATGATTCCCTCTTTGTGTTTATTTTATTTCATGATTTCAATATTTACAAATTGTGTATATTCGACTTTATTAATTTATCCTTAATATCGATGATTTTTACTCAGAATAACGATGGTTTAATGAATGATTCCATTAATATTTTTTTCATTTTCCCGCTTGCAAATTCGCGAAAAGATTATTTGATGCCTTGTTAACTATACAATCATGGTACTACTTGTTCTGACCACTATCACTAAATAGGAACCTTAATATTTTAATGCACAATACAATATATTGTTATTTATTTTCGTGATCATTTTTGGCAACCCTGCCGTTTTCACTTTCATTTTTCATTTAGTTTTGACGCGCCATTCTGCTCAAAGGGCTTAGGATGCGCGCATCGTTGATGTGTCATGATGGATTAGGATGAATTTTGCACTATATCTACGACCAGATGTCACAAATGTCACCATCCCTTTTTCTCATGCTATAACTAATTCAATTTAAGGAAATTTTTGTCTCATTTCATTCTTCCGCGATTAGATGAATCTATTTGTCACTTTTTCGCATGATGCATTTCCTTATACCTTGGTCCTGCTCTATTAATTACCCTTTACGTAGTAGAGTTTGGTGTGCATGTAAAAGTATAGGTGTGTGAGTTTTTTTAAAAATAGGAACGCTTTTGAACTATCGTCAGTATGGAGGTACCGTATCCATTCTTTTTCATCTAAGAGTTACCCATCAATATGACATAAAATAGCCTAAATTAATGTTTCGTGCCAGGTTCATGGATCAGTACCGTGCTCTTACAAACTATCCATCCAACAGTATGTAGGTCTCGTTTCACTACGTGACAACAGATATATGGACGTAAAAGTTAGTGAGGGTAAAATCAGTTTGGTTAAAATATAATAAAAAATAAAATAAAATATAAACTTCGTTTGGCTAAAGATCGTTGAACCGAACCAAATGGGTTCGGTTGAAATTTGGTAAAGATATCTTGAAGTCGTGAAATTGACAAAGGAAACTTTTCAAAATGGAATTAAATTTCGGCTCGACTTCGAAACCCATAGCCCCGAGCGAAGCAGGTCGGCTAGCTGTGCTGCCTTTTGCAATTCAGAATCGTGATTAAGATCCAGGTCCTACTGGGAGGACTCAGGGCCGAGTGCACGAAAGGACAAAACATCAAAATCAGCGTCAACGTATGATCAAACACGTCACTTTGTGTGGACAGTATGGAAGGAACTCTAGGCCGATCACTAAAAATGACGTGTTTGAACATTGATTAACTCGGCCGTCTCTACGTGCAACCGGGGCTCAGGGACTCAGATTCAACGGTGATTCAGCGTCACTGGTGAACACTTTCATGCTCGTAGAATGACAGCTACTCGCGTGAACCGTTTTACACGAGTCACCCTGGTAATCGTCCTGCCTGGTCAACCTGGTCGCTTTCTTATGTTTTTCAATGACACAACATGAACGTTAGCCTCGGTAGCCCAGTGGTGCGACGCCTTGCGAATCGATAAGCTGGGGAAGCACCTCTGAGCGCGGTTGGGTTCTGAATGTGTGACCATTTTCAACCGCTGAGGCTGGGCGTGGTTCAGATTCCACGTAAAACTGTACGTGTGAACGATGGTCGAAGCGGCAATGAAAATGATCCGTGTTTTCCATCCAATTCAGTGTCAGACAACCTCGAATCATTGAAATATAGTACTCCAGAATCTTTCCGTCGAGAAAACGCTATGAGGACTGCTCTAAAAGCGGTTTTCGCGACTAAAAGATTCCTGATTCCTGAGCAAGGAATTCCACCGTTTAGATATTACAACAAAGAATCGGAGAGTACCCCCGTGAACGCAAGGTGCATGAATCGACGCAATAACAAAATTATAGGCTCAATTTAATAATAGCATCCCCTTGTCGGCTGGCTGTGTTTATGGATGGTTGTGTGTGTGTCGGAGGGGGTGTGTGTGTGAGTTTGATCTGCAGGTGCGAGTTCGCTCAACAAAACAAACCAAAGCAAAGCGTCTGATTTATGAAGCCTACCCCTTAGTTAGACCCTTCAAATTCTTGGAAATATTGAGATGTTGAGCTCGCGGTTCGAGTGGGATTTGTGCGTTTTTATGATTGTGCATGTACTTACTTAGTATACTTACAATAAGCTCTTAGGTAGTAGCGTTATTATCGAGAATGAATTCTACGAATGATTATTTTAATTGTGTGATATTTGCGAAATTTTAATAAAATATGATCAACCAGGTAGTTTACTAATATTTAGCCATCTTGCATCTGGAAATGTGGCTAAAAAGAGAATCCCTATTTATTATTTCTTAAGAAACCGTTACAAAGAGATACAAATTGTTTCTTGGTAAAAGTTGCTATATTTCAAATACTGAATGGAACCTAAAACTATGGGGAGGTTTTTTTAATAAGAACTCATATAGTATATGATGATACTTACATGTTTTATCAAATAGTCATAATTCTAGTTTATAGACGAAATCACGTGTTGTGATAATTTTACCATTTTGCAGATCTATTGTTTCGTATTGTTTATGTTTATTTTTACTGTTCTTGTGTTATAATATCACAGTAAAGAATGTATTCATTAATATTAATTTCGACGTAGGCAACTTGGTAATGTATGAAATCATAATTAATTTAAAATACATGACTAGAATCCTCTGTTCCATCGTCATAGAACCTGAACTGATGGTCTGTATAGCTCTGTTCAACAAGTGAGGTGAGGTGCTGTGTGGGTTACGGCATGCACAAAAATACAATTGGGCCCACTTCAATTCTTTCCGTGCATGCCGTAAGACTAAGGAATTCGACGTTCGTGGTTCGGATTCGTTAAACTGTAGGTCCCCTTCCTTTTTTGCTTGCTGACAGGGTTAATCCCGCACAAGTTTGTACTATCGCATTGAATGAATTTTGTTTGAAGCGACAATGAAAATTTTCCGTGTTTTCCATTCAATTGAACAAAAGATTTGTCCTGGCATGGCACCTAGTTCCCGTGAGGTGTTTTGGGCGAATATTATAGTAGATATGGTATTAGCCATCCATGACTAATCAATCTTTTATCGTCTTTACCACGGAGAATGCTCGTCGGAGCTGCATAACGTTGTTCCTCCGTCCCCTTTCTACCTTCGGTCAACGCGGAACAGGGAGAAAATGCACACATTCACAGTCGACATTCCAAAAATAAGAACCCACCGATCTTCTAGATAATTCATCTGTTCCCAAAGTACAAACTAGGGTCTTTCAAACATGGTGTGAAGAAGCACCTGGCCGGCCGTCATGGTTTTCGCAGCCCCCCTGTAAATTCGAAATCCCATGGGCGTCGTCGGGCACCTTAAGATGTCCTGGCGCACGCCATATGCCGCGCTTAACATAAAAAAAATTAAAAATTACCAGTCACATGAAAAAAGGAACACGATATCATAACAAATATTGATCGTTGACATAGCGTCTATATTGTGCGCTGGAGTGATAAAATCACCCAGATTATCCAATTCACTAAAGAAACTCGCTTACGAGGTGTTTCCTTTTATCTCCCAACGAGGCCGGCCTTGAGCCAGGGTATAGTCGAAAATCTCATTCCTCTAGACTTAGTTACTCAAGTGCCTGGAAGGGACCCGGCCACTCGAGTAACCCTCCTATAGCTCCCTCTCGTGACACGGCAGCCATTTTGGATCGCAGCCCATTTAAGGAGTCCGCAGGTGAAACTAGGAGCCCTTATTGTATTTTTGAATGCTCGTCCGTCTGTCAAAGCCTAATAGCGCCCAGTCAAAAACAGCTACCTTTTTTTTATGTGATTGGACATGGATGGCTAATACCACACCTTCTGTCATGGTATTAGCCCAACACACCACATGGGAACTAGGTGCCATGCCAGGACCTTCCTTATATTGCACGGCTACATTGAACTGGATGGAAAACACGGACAATTTTCATTGCCGCTTCGACCATCGTACATCCAATGCGATGGTACCAACCCGGGCGGGATTAACCCTACCACCTAGTAAGTAAGGAAGGGGATCTACAGTTTAACGTGGAATCCGAACCACGGCCAGTCTCTCTTAACGGTCGAATGGTCACCCATCCAAGACCAGACCGGACCCAGCGTTGCTTAACTTCGGAGAGCGATCACCGAAGTTTCGCGCCACTAGGCCACTGAGGCTGACATACGTAGATGTTCTTTGGTTTAGTGCGCTACTGTATGTAGATAATATTTATAAAGCCGAGCATAAAACTTACGGTTCCCCGGTGCGCGATACCATCCTGGGCCGACATTTTTCGCCTCCTGCGACGGAGGCATCGTCAGGACGTGTGTCCTAGAGTTACGTCACGTGGAGGATATTTCCCTACAGTTCCAAAAAGAATTCACTCGTTGAAGTTTGCTTGATATGAAACCAAATTAATCTGTCAATCGGATACCTAGTTGGCAGTATTTAATTAATAATTAAAACATAATTTTCTAAATCGGTGTCTTCGAGTAATCATACATAAACAAAGATTCCGGCGAATTGAGAGCCTCCTCCTTTTTTTAAGTCGGTTATTAAGTAGGTATACGTTTCCATAGATAACGTAACAGGTATACTAGCAATAATATTTAAGAAAATGATGGAAATATACGAAAATATATAGTCAAAACCACAGCCCTCGAAGACGCCTCTTCTCTCTTCGCCGAGTACTTACATAAGAAAGTGTGCAGGTCAATGATTAATGATGGCATTTATCAATTACCTACGTCAGGTGCATCTGTGCCCCTTGACGCGCATACTGGCGGCAAACAACTCCAGGATATCATGGTGGCTACTACATATAACGTAGTAATACATTTTGACTAAGTCTTAAAACCGCTAGTGACGTTTGGTAGCATTGAGGCTGTTTAATATTACAGTTATCATTAACGCTCAGGCATAAGATAAGGACGGATATATAATTTATTTATTTATTTATTAGGAGAAATCACAGAGACAGGTCAATACAACAATTGCAAAAAAAAACACACACAAAAAAAAACACTAAACTTGCCTCCACTACGAATTCTCACTGAAACACATTGGAATATTAACAAAGTATAGGCGTTAAACACAAAACGTAAATAATAAGCCATAGAACATGAAAAGAAAAGAAAGTAAGGTTACAAAAAAGGACAAAATATAATATACGTAACCATACGTTTAGCAATAATCAGAGATGGTGCACTCCACCCCATATGAATCATCGTTGTATCATGGTTCCGCATTCGCATATTTTCTGTGTATTACATTAATGTGTATTACTTAATCCATATTTTCTGTGTATTACATTAATGTGTATTACTTAATAAACATATTTTCTGTGTTTTAAAACTTACGCGGGACATAACTACAATATTTAGTTTGACGGCTTACCGCGCGTGTTAGGAGCAGCACGTCCTGCTCCTCACACGCGCGGTAAGCCGTAAAACTAAATATGATATTTTCAGTGTATTACATTAATGTGTTTTACTTAATAAATATTTCCTATTATGCTCCAGTTGTTTGTAACTTTGCAAAAATAATTACATGCATAGATACTTTTAAACCCACGCTTTCGTAGCCATGTTTTAAGACTGTTTAAGGATATCTTGGAATGCTGTTGGAATTGGTGACACGTCCAATATAAACTTAGCCATCCACACCTCTTGTCAACATTGTTTGAACGCACTGTAGCGCCAAATGCGAAGGGTGACTACACAACATAGAAATAGGATGCTACACAATCATTAGAAAGCACGGGGAAAGTGCGAGCTTTTCTCGTGTTTTCGCTGCTTTGTTTGCCCTGCATGAATGAATGAAACACGAAAAAACGTATTTGTATCTATGGCTGTAGTATTTAATGCTTTTCACCATTGAATGTTTCATTTATTTATATCCAATTGAGCCGCTAAGTTAATTACAACGCGGAATGGTCTTTATTACATCTTTTAAACCAAGCTTAAAAACCGGCCAAGTGCGAGTCGGACTCGCGCACGAAGGGTTCCGTACCATCGTATATTTAAGGGAATTACGGAACCTCGGTTGTGCCGTCTGAACTTACCTCGCTACGAACATATCCAATGCTAAATGTAACGATGAATATCAAAAATTAATCATTTAATTATTTATTTTTGTTGACATTAGAAAAAAAAATTACAAATTTTAATTAAAATAGAGGAACTTCAATCAAGAATTGATACATGAAGAACAACGTAACTTAAGCAACGTGGAAACATGTTTATTTTTATAATATGCGTTACAAAGCCTATTTCAAAAAAATTAAACGAAATCTACAACAGTCGTCTCGATATGACAAATGACCAGATTCTGAACGAATTATGTGAAATCAACATAAATGTGTCTCCAAAAAACATCTACCCTTAATTACAATCATATCATGAACAGAATTGTATCATTTTGAAGCCCTATAAACTATCCAGGATGGTTTGGTTACCATGATAAATCATTCGCTACGTGTATAGCAGATGAACAGAGCCGAGTGCACGAAAGGACGAAAAAACATCAAAATTAACGTCAACTCCATGGGGTTCACTAAAAGTGACGTGTTTGAACATTGATTAACTAAGCCGTCCCTTCGTGCGATCGGTGCTTAGTTTGACGTTTAGTTGCATTTCGTACCATGCCAACTGGTAAATTCTGGCCTTGCATTATATTCGTAAAGTAGTTCTTTTTACTGGGTTCTTTCTTTAATTAAAGTGTCCTTGCTTCACGGTCGATTATACGTACATACAAATCACATTCCTTGGAAAAAGCGACGCACCTGCTTACTATGAAAAATCTATATCCTTCTTTTTGGTTTCTTATTTTTATAATGATAGTAATGATTGATTGTTTAGCCTTGACAGTAATTCAGTCGTTGTAGCGGCAAGGGAAATACACATTCTGTGAAAATTCCAACTGTCTAGCTATCACGGTTTCTGAGATACAGCCCTGTGACAGACTGACAGACGGACGGACGGACGGACAGCGGAAGCTTAGTAATAGGGTTCCGTTGGCACCCTTTGGGTACGGAACCCTAAAAACTAACGGATTTATTAATGATTCACAACAAAATTGCACCTTTGTTATCGGCATTCAAGAAAGACCATTAATTTGTTTGACCATAGTACAAAAGGTGGTAGTGTTAAGCCCATACGGGTTCATATAAAAAAAAACAATAAATTATTCTAAACTAAAATATTTTATGTTTATAAATTTTCTATGATCAATTCAATACGTTTTTAGTTTGTCGTAACGTGATCTAGCATAAAAAAATCAGTGCCCGCCTTAATACAAATTATAGGTATATTGATGCCATTTCAAAATCTTTTTCATATCACTTTGCCATAGTATTACCCCTAGTTTTTATTTACCGTTCAATATTGGTAAAGAAATATTCGCTGAATGAAATTCCTACATTTATAACAAGATGATTTCTGTCTACGACCGTTGTCGGGCAGGTCTACGGCAAAAGAAATGCTTTTTCATTAGCTAATTTTCCTTTTTCAAGGTGACGCCGCTCACATCAAAGAATGTCGGACAATTTTGCTTGGCGTCTGCGCTAATATATAAAATATAACATACTTCGTACCGCATGCTGTAGGAAAAGTTGAAAACTTAAGGAACCGAAGCTCCACACGCGAAAGAGTAGTTTGCATAGTTTTAAAGCCGTCGCTTCAGGGCCCTTCCTTTCTGAGTATAAGCCTTATTTATTCCTGAAACTTCCGAATGGTAGACTTCAGGCGAAAGGATACTTAGCAGTTTACAAATGGAGCACGTCTGTAGGGCATACGCCGTTCATAAGGCCACGATCACATACATGCACAGTGTGGGGCATATGCCGCTCATAAGGCCACAATCACATGCATGCGCAGTTATAAAAATAAAATACATTATAAGTCAGACCAAAGTATTCCGGTAGAAAAATTAACAGTCAAAATTCTATCTTTAGCGATAGTTGTGTAGGCGACTAGAAAATTGTTCAAACATTGCTCATTCTAACATTCAAACTGAACAAACTAAGTTTAATTCTATAGAGATCTTGTTATGTAATTTAACCTCAATCATACATTCAGTTAGTTCAGTTAATAATATTAAATATTGATTATAATGATAATTGTATCTAAATAATGGATACGACATTACCGTTATATCATTATCTGATTCATATTACCTGATCTATACGGATCAGTCTCGGATGCCACGTCCTTCATTACGCGATGCATATAACTTTTCCTTAACTTTTAATATGTATTTGTATTTATTAATCCTCCTTTGGGACGCAGGGAACACTTGGAATCGTCAACCATTTACAATTACAATTAAATACAATTAAAATTAAAGCATAAAAAGTTCTAGACTACAATAATTATATTTTCATCAATAGGAAACAAAATATATCATCACTGGCGCTCGATTGCCCGTAATATTGTTCAAGCAATGTTTGAAAGGAGTTCGGGAAAAAACAATTTCGTAGCAACTGCTAGATTTGGTTATAATTATATAGGATATTGGCATCGACCACTACATACATTCGGAATCGTAATCCTCATGTTTTTTCAACAATGTTAAAGTATTTTATTTTTCTCACAAGTGTCTAGTTACCGAGATATTAATTGTTGAAATGTGCGTTTTTGTTTAGTGTATGTAGTTGGACGCGATTTGTAACCGTGCATTGGGAAGGACTTGGCATGGAACCTATATGCCACTTGGGCTAACGTCATGACATAGGTGTGATGTTGGTCATGCATGTCCAATTACATACAATGCTCCCACGTCACTAGAACGTACATTCGATTCTTTTCACACTAAATTAATGAATTACTTTGCATGTAAAGTATATTCTTTTATTTAGAGGATATTTAGAGAAAAAAATATCAAACTTTTTTGTTTATTTCAATCCCAATAATCATTTCCTAAATTGTATGTAGTGTCTGTTGCAACAGCCTGTTAATAATGCGCCTTCGTATATTATTAGGAATTAGTGAGTTTAAACAAAGAAGAGGGTTTAAGCCCGCCCGGGTTGGTACCATCGCATTGGATGAAGCGGTCGAAGCGGCAATGAAAAATTGTCTGTGTTTTCCATCCAGTCCATTGTAGTCGAGAATGTGGTGCATTGGGCTATTATCATAGCTATACTTGTGTGGTATTATCCATCTATGTCAGGTTGCATAAAAAAAAGTATTGAGCGACTCGTAGCGTAGTAGCGCGGGGACTAGCATACCACAGGTCTGGGTTCAAATCCCCGCCTCGTTCATGCATCACTTTCTTTCTCTTTCTGAGTTGTACAAGTGCATTTTCGTCACGAATGCGAGCTGCTGCATGTTTCGGAATGCATGTAAAACTATAGGTCCCCTTCCCCTGCTAGATGGCAGAGTTTTAGCGCGCCCGGGTTGGTACTGTCGCATTGGATGAAAAGATGGTCGAAGCGGCAATGAAAAATTGTCCGCGTTTTCTATCCAGTTCAATGTAGCCGTGCTCATAAAGGGAAGGTAATGGCATGGCACCTAATTACTTCGGTAATGTGGTGTATTGAGCTAATATAACGGTAGTCGTGTGGTCCATGCCAGGTTGCACAAAAAAATAAGAAATTGGTTTCAAATCAGACTTTCGAAGCAACATACATTTGTATAACCTTTTGTTAATGCCCTGGTTAATGCCTGGTCGCAAAGTTAGACGAGGCACCCCAAGTTAACTAATTAAGTCTGACGATTAGAAGTGTCATTCTTACAATATATGATTCCTTGTCTAGGGATCAACCTATTTACGTTAATGTATGTTTCCTTTTTTATACAAAATACATTGCGGAAACGGTGTCCATTTTCGAACTTTTTTGACATAATGTAGAAATCTAAAAGCAAATGGAATTATTTGTCTTTGCATATATGCTGTTTTTGCTCAGATCTAGAAATCATATTATTTTCAGATTTCTAATGTGAAAGATCACTTTTTTATCGTTAATATTATTTCAATAAATGATGGAATCAAAAAATATTAACAATCCATTATTATCAGCCTGGAGTTCTATTTGGACTTGCTGAGGCGTTTCACTACATATGCTTACATTTGTTTAAAGGTGCATTTGTATGGCGCGAGTAGTTGACTAGTCGTAGCGCCTTAATTATGTTGCGGTGATTTCCTTCGAGGGACGTCGCTGAGAACACAGCCGAACTTCCTCATATATCTTCGTCCTCGCCTACACAAAAAGTGTACAAAGGGAGGTAGCCTTCAGGCGCTGAGCGCTGAGATTCGAACTCGGGACTTGAGGGAACGGGTATCGAACACGGTTTGAGCGAAGCCCTGGCACATTTTTTTTTGTTGCAATGCAAAAATATTACTAAAATCGTTTTATTAACATTTTTGTTTTGGTAAGCTCTAAAATATTATTAGGTTCATAATTTAATATAGCATATATAAACAAAACTAAATTATTAATTTGAGTTTCAGTGACGTCTGTATTTTTAAAATAAACGAAAAAAGGTTTTTGGTCGTGAAAAGTAAGTAGTTTTTGGTTTGATTTCAAAATGCAAAATTACAATGCTTTAAATGTAGATGCGCTGAAATTAAATTTAATGAGATAACGATAATGTCGTATGCATTAAATGTATAAAATTATCAAAACTAAATTAGTTTGCGTAGTAAAAGAATAAAAAAACCGTGATATCAAATTAGGTGGAGCTTTGTTCAATCTGTCTTCAAATCTATTATTAGATTTGAAGTCAACCCACGCAACCCACGTCCAGCTAAGAGCGTGAATAGACCTAAAATAAGGTTCTTAACCTAACTTTGAAGCAAATATTTGATGAAGTGAGAAGTAGGGAAGAGCTTAAAATAAACTATTTTAAACTTTCATATCATAGAAATTGATCAAACCGGCAGTTTAGTCGCTTAAGTAAGTTAGCCCAAATCTGTTGATAATTATAAAAAAAAGATATCCTTATTATTCCACAGCAAATTATACGCGTAGCCAGTTTCACTTTCACCACAGGATTTCGTCAGTGCCCTTTGCCAACTGCTCGTTAAATTGTTCTAAGACAAATCATTAAAACATGTGCCTGATAATAAGCTGATATTTTTAGTACAAGTTATTGAACTTATTCAACTATAAAACACATATTTTTATAGGTTTCATCTTTAAGATTATTATAGGTATCTCTTCTTTCTTCCTCGGGCGATAAATAAGGACAGATATATATTTTAATTTAAAATTAAACACTAACCAGAAATTGTGCACTCCACGCTTAAAATATTACTTTCTCGAACACATCTTTTAAATATCTCACTGCATTGGTGCAAATGCGTTGTTGAAATAATATTTTCACTTTTTTCACTAGTCAAGTTCCATTTTCATTGACTAGAACTTTGACTGTAGAGTCTGGTGGCCACCCAGACCACACCGTAACATTAAGCTTGTACGTACCGGGAGTATACAAAGCACAGAACATGTCCCATGGTACAAAGTGTACACACATGAACATAGACATTATTCCAGAGGTTACAAATAAAAATCTATTACATCGTCGAGCGGGGACAGCTATCGCCTTACTCGGCACCGAGCATACTTTACAATAAGAATACATTACATTAGACGCGACTGAGGCCCTGTATAAAGTTGCTCAACATGAGTACTCGCGGCAGAACAACGGGGTGTACAGACTGGAAAGTCCTTTCAAGAACCTTAGGTCTGACTTTAATTGAGTTTTCGCCTTTGTTGCTTTTCGGGTCTTCACAAAATTAATAATGTTCGCAAAGTAATTTTACTTCTTGGAATATTGTCACGCATAAAGTAATGTTGTGTATTTCTAACGTAAACGTCCCTAGGACTAATAAAAAAAAATCCCAACGCCATCTTTCTTTCATTACTCCAATGTCGTTTAACAAACCACCCATATATATAAAAGAAATAACTAACCAAAATATGTTCAGGAAAAAGCTTATAGAACATCTTTTGGATCAGTCAGCAATCACAATAGATGAATGGATGAATGTAGCAGCTACTTAAAATAACCATAAATTTCGACCTTAAAATATTATAAATTACCGACTTAACTTAAGCTATTAATTTAAGCTATTAAATTAAATTAATTAATTTAAGGTATATATTGTAATATATATTATATTATACAATATGATATTTAAATACATATGTATGATATATAAAAGATGTTTTAACATATTATTATTTAATTTTCATATTATTTTCTGAACTTGACTTATTCGCTTTTGCATATTTGTTTGTCTTTTATATTGTTAAATTATCGTACCCTGCTTACTGTTTTAAGTAAATGTACAAATATGTACCAAGCAATATCAGTCATGGCTGCTCCTCTAGCACAAGCCTAGTTTAGTTGAGGACAAGCTGCATCTATGCACTAGTTCTAACTTTTTTTTGCAATAAATTTATTTGATTTGATTCGAAATGCATGTCATAAATATGGTTTTTAAGGTATTTATTGAATAACCTATTTTTACTAAATTTTCTATGGTCACCACCTATTCGGGAAACTTACTTTAAGTATCTTAGCGAAAATTAACATTAATGAATTCAAAAAAATATGCCGATAATATTTTTTTGAATTCATTAATGTTAATCACTACATAGTATAAAACAAAGTCGCTTTCTCTGTCCCTATATCCCTATATCCCTATGTATGCTTAAATCTTTAAAACTACGCAACGGATTTTGATGCGGTTTTTTTAATAGATAGGGTAATTGAAGAGGAAGGTTTATATGTATAATAACATCCATTAAATAGCGGAAAAATACTGTTATTTTTGAGGTTTCCAATGTGATGTCGTAAAAAATTACATTTTTTCCGCTTACATTGCAAACGCAGGCATGAATCCTTATCCAATTAAATACCTTAATTACATTGTTGATTTAATATAGATCTATGTGGCCCTGTACAGCAGGTGATTTAAATGAATATTTTCGAAGATATTACAGATTTAAAAATTGCGGGATGTAGCGTTGCTCCCGGGGCGCCGGGAGCAACGCTATAAATAGTTCAAAATAATATTTTTTTTAATGATATTATGCCCGTGCAAAGCCGGGACGGGCTGCTAGTTAATAATATAGAAATCCTTGCAAAACAAGCAATAGTGCAAAGCGCGCATATTTTGTCACAACTTTAAAACATTTTATACAATGATTTCAAGGTGGTAAGGGTTATATATACTCACAAAATTTAAATAGAAGATGGTAGAATATAATATTCATGTTTAAAAGCATAGATTATGAAAATAATCTTCAATGAAAAAATGTATAGCCTGCGACTAAAAATTATGAAGTTATGTTGGAAGTACTTTTGCGCTTTTGAGTTGGGCAATGTGAATCATAACGGTGGTTGTGGAGTTAGCCATCCATGTCCAGTTAAATAAAAAATACTCACACGAAAATGAAATGAGAATGCAACATGTATTGATTGGTCTTGCGCACCGTACATCCGCATTAATGGGTTCAATTTACATACAGGCGTTTTGTACGAGAGCGCGTTAAAGTAACGATAACAAAAACACCAAGACGCCATCTCGGTAACAAAAGAGAAATATTTGATGAGACGATGCCTTTGTACAGCGCGGCGACGCCCGTGGGCGTTCCCCGTACATATTGAGTTCCATCCGATATTTGAAAGGGTGTATGTTTATATGTATATCCATACACTCGTCTAAAATTAAATTCGATTGAACATTTGAAGCCTTGCAGAAGGACCTAATGGAAGGGAATAGAAAATATCTATACAACGGCGGCGTAAAATTAAACATAAAATCTTTTCGCATACATTTCTTCGATTAGATCAATTATAAAGTACATACACTTCATTTATTAATTATCTATTGCATCGATTTAAGATTTTTTTTACTACGGACAATTCACACGTCATGAAATCCATGGATCGAAAAGATAATTTCCGTAGTTAAAAACTGTATTTTATTGTATCGTATAATACCACAGATTATATAAAATTTATTAGACGCGGTAACAGGAATCACGAAGAGAGAACTTACTAACATGGTCAGCTTGATACAAATTATGTCGTAATTATTGTTAAAGTTTTTAAGTTTAAAATATTTGTTAAAACCTTAAAACAACCTTCACCCAGAATTTATCAAGTTACTGACTAATTTAAATTCCTTCCTAACGCCTTTGGCATAGTGTAAAAATACCTTACATTATTGTTAAGCGTATTGGCATTGTCCAGTCTCGACCGCTCCCACCCTTTTACATGTTTCGATTTTTACCCATAAATATTTGTGAAAAAAAAAAAACGATATGTATGTATTATATACCAATCACCGTAAGTATATACAGGATCTGTCACTCGAAGTGTTACCAATTGAAATTGATGTTATTTGGTTAATTGAAGTAGGGTTTTTTTTTATCATAATGCTAAAAAAAACATTGCATTTTAAGGCAATCATTGTTATTGTTCGATATAGCACTTTGGCACGGATGATGGCACCAAGTCTTCCGGCAAAAACATTGCAGGCTGCACGGGGATGGGTTTGCGGTATTCTGTTCCATTCTCGACGGAGCGCTGCCTTCAGCGTATCCACACTTTCATATCTTTTTGTAGACACGGCAGCTTCCAAAAGGGACCATACCCAGAAGTCCATTGGATTCAAGTCTGGAGCGTAGGGAGGCCAATGTTCTGAAGAAATAAACCGAGGAACGTAGTTCTGTAAAAATAATTGTGTTAGGCGAGCTTTGTCGCTGTCATTATTATTTTGAAAATAGAAGCAGCGTGAAGTTAGTAACAGTTTGAGTGACGGACCCTGTAGTATATACTAATGTGGTTCATTGAGTTGTTTACGCCTTGCATTTGATAATTTTAGTTTAAAAGAAGGCATTTTCGACCAGTCCATGTTTGGGTATCGTGAAATAGCGCACCAAACTTATTACCTAGGTACATTTTATTATTAACGTTTATCAACAAGAATACACATCAAACACAATAATGATCACGAAGAGGACAGTAGATTGAAATAATTATGTTTAAATTAAATATACCTGGCCTAGAACTTTTCGATCTACAATTTCAGATAATACCAAAATACAAAGATGTATCTGATATAAATGTTGTCCAAATATGTACCTACTTATCTTGTATTTATGTAAATGAATGCGTTTTTCGAAGATAGACGATACTTGATTCTAGGGCTAGACGGCGATAAGTGTTAGAAATAATATGTTGGAAGCGACGCGAGTGAAAATGAATTTATATGACTGCGTCTTTGGGACGACAAGCTGAGAGAGATGTAGATATCCGCGGTTATGAGCTTCGTATTCTTGTATATCAACATCGTCAAACCTTCAAACGTGAACGTTTTTATGCAACCTGACATGAATGGCTAATACCAAACAACCACCGTTATGATATTAGCCCAATACACCACATTCCCGAAGGAATTAGGTGCCATGCCAGGACCTTCCCTTTATGAGCACGGCTACATTGAACTGGATGGAAAACACGGACATTTTTTCATTGCCGCTTCGACCATCTTTTTATCCAATGCGATGGTACCAACCCGGGCGGGCTTAAACCCTCCCACCTAGTAGGGGGAGGGGATCTACAGTTCTACATGGATTCCGAACCATAGAGCAGGTCGCATTCGTTAAGAAATACACTTATCGAACTCAGAAAGAGAAAGAAAGTGGTGCATGTCGGGTCGAGGAATTGAACCCAGACCTCTGGTATGCTAGTCTAGTTCCCGCGCCACTAGGCTACGAGCCGCTCAAATAAATATGCCTTCAGCCTACGGAGCCCATGAAGTGGCGCTGCGCCTCTGCAAGGCTTGGTCGAGTTTTGGATGGGTGACCAATAAGGTCGTATTTCGAATTCCACGGATAACTGTAGATCCCTTTCCTTACTTATTAGACTAGGTGGGAGGGTTGATCCGGCCTGGTTGGTATCGTCGCATTGAATGAACATATGATGATATGAAAGTGGGCTTAATATTGTCCATGTTGGTACCATTGTACCAATGGCAATAGGAAGATCCTGGCACGGTACCAAACTCCCTAAGGTGTGTTGAGATAATATTATCATGACAGTAATGAGGTGTGCTATTAGCCATCCATGTCCAGTTAGTTACTTACAAAATTTAAACTCGTTTGATACTTCATTGTTATTATTGAAATATATAGTTGGTGAAACAATCGCATTTTATTTGTCTTTTTAGTTGTTATCAAATAAATACAATTATTTCAGCTGACACCGAATTATACACTGCCAGCTCTTCTCGGAAATGCCATGAGTGTATTAAAAGAGGAATTATTTTTTTCCTAAATTATGTGCCTCGTATCTTTAGTACAAAATTATAATGAAATTAAATAATCCGGAATTCCCGTACCAACTATAAAAACTACGGGCTGCGTCGTTAGCACGCGTGTCCTTTGAAACGCGATATGTTGCTGAGTGCAGTGTGTCTAATTAATATTGACGCACCCCACACTGTCACGCATACCAATTTTAGTCATCTCGATTATGCCTTCGGAATAGTAAAAACCGGCCAAGTGCGAGTCGAACTCGCAAACGAAAGATTCATCGTACATTATTTAACACCACAAAATCATGTTAAATATTTTACCTCTTTGTTATTATAGCGGCAAAATAAAGACACACTCTGTGAAAAATTCAGCTGCCTTCCTATTACTGTTCATGAGATAGAGCCCTGTGACAGACGGTCGGACGGATGGACGGACGGACAGCGGAGGTTTAGTAATAGGGTTCCGTTGGCACCCTTTGTGCACGGAACCCTAACAAATTTAATAACAATTTTTTGCATAGTCTTCGGTTATCCGAAGGGTTGGCATTTTGCCAGGAGGCTTTCTGGTAACTCTGTCAACCACACTTTTATTACCGGGGTTTAGCAACGGTATTCTGACAGTTGTTTTAATTCACCAGAAATATTAATTGAAAAACTCTTGTTACGGGCAGTGAGCTTATCTGTGATTAACTGGCGGTTTCGAATAAATCAAACATTCGTTATTAAAAATTACTCGTGAAAAAGATCGACAGTTAGTTTCCAAATTCAAACGTTTTTTTCAGATTAGCTAGGGCTAAATTAATCCTAATTTCGTTTTAAAAAAAATATTGGCTGGCATTTCCAAATGAATCTAAGATTCGTTATTTAAAAAAAACAAAAGCAATGCGCGGCGGCGGCGTTTCGAAATCCATCGAACGTTCTTTATTTGAAATGAGTATAGTTTCGAGAGGAATATTCCAGTGAGTAAATAGGAGGTCGGTCGTTAGTGGCGATAGTGATCCGAAGATGTTAATCCAATGAAAGCAGTCGTATACTAATGAGTGCCGTGTCCCTTGGGCAGATGGATTTATGTCGCGCGAGCGAACTGCGCCGCCGCGCCGCCGCGCCGTCGAGTGACAGATGTACGCATTCCTCGGTGTGAACGTTTGATTGCTCGATTCTAAAGAAGTGTATCCTCTAGAAATTCGAGGTTAAGCTACGCTGGCCGTGGTTTGGATTCCATACTTGCTTTTTAGGTGCCGTACCCTAACGGTGCCAACGGGACCCTATTACTAAGCCTCCGCTGTCCGTCCGTCCGCCCGTCCGGCCATTTGTCTGACACAGGGCTGTATCACCTGAACCGCAATAGGTTTTATAACAATAGGTGTTAATTGAATTTTTCATTTTTAGGGTTCCGTACCCAAAGGGTGAAAACGGAACCCTATTACTAAGCCTCCGCTGTCCGTCCGTCCGTCCGTCCGTCTGTCCGTCTGTCACAGGGCTGTACCTCAGTAACCGTAACAGGTAGACAGCTGAAATTTTCACAGAGTGTGTATTTATTTTGCCGCTATAACAACAAATAGGTAAGATAAAAAAATAATTAAAATTAAAGGGGGCTCCCATACAAAAAACGTGATTTTTTTGTTTTATTTTTTACGATGGTACGGAACCCTTCGTGTGCGAGTCCGACTCGCACTTGGCCGGTTTTTACAAGCAACGAGATGTTTTGCGTTAAATCTTGTACGATGGTACGGAACCCTTCGTGTGAGGTCCGAAACGCACTTGTCCGGTTTTTTTGCTAACTGGTCATGGATGGCTAATAACAAGCACCGTCATGATATCATTATCCCAAATACACCGCATTCTTGAAGGAATCAGGCGCCATGCAAGGACCTTCCCTTTACGAGTACGGCGCTGAAAACTGTCCGTGTCTTCTATCCAGCTGAGGGGGCCAGTTTTTGAACATTGCAATCTTCGTGAAAGAAATAAGTTCACACCCTTCGATTCGAACCGGGCGGCGGTGGTCGAGACAAGAGACCACAGGAAACCCTCCAACTACGGGCAACACCAATTTATTTACACGTATGATCAGCGAGCATGGAACGACGTGAGTAGCAACCGACGCTCGTTTGTATGGAGGCAGCGTAGCCACTTAACATGCAAGGGCGGCAGCGCCGGCTAGCCAGTTGGCTTACGAATTCGCTTGTGCAACTTACATTTGATGTTTTGTGTCTCCAATTCATAAGCGAACTAACTACACTTATAGCCCGGCAGTGCGATTACGAAGCGCGACATGAGGTGTAGGTGCCGCACCTACCCCAAATTGACAGCAAACGGACGGCTTTCGATTACAAAATATGTCACTTTTGGGTACTAACCGCACTTAATTTCGAACTTCGTAATCGCACTGCGGTTACTTCCATATCGTTATCGCAATTTAGCTGTTAAATACAACCAACCTCCCCCGTTTCGTGCTTCGTAATCGCACTGCCGGTTGCACGAAGAGACGGCCGAGTTAATCAATGTTCAAACACGTCACTTTTAGTGATCCGCGTAGAGTTCCTTCCATACTATCCACACAAAGTGACGTTTTTGATCATACTTTGACGTTGATTTTGATATTTTGTCCTTTCGTGCACTCGGCCCTTAGACGTTTTCCGCTGACTCGTGGCATAGACAAAGGATAGTAGAGATGGACTGCTAACGTCATACAACTTACAAAACTCGCCAAATACTTCCTTTTTTCGCTGTTACATTGACGTTTATAACCAGCGCCACCTCCCGTCACTGCCAGAACCAGTTACACCAGTAAACTAAGCCTAATTCAAAATTATGCCTAGTATGATGAAAACGTTACATTTTAACTATAATTTAAGTAACGTCATTGTAAATTTTAAAAAAAATATTCGTTGGTATGTATTTAATGTATTCTCAAATATGAATTGCAGCGACATCTGTTGACTTTTATTATCCCTATTCAACACTTGCATGACGTTAGCAATCTTTCCCTGCTACCATTTGCTCGTGGCTACGCTGCCGCAATGCCAACGAATGCGTTTCGACCGCCACTCCAGTCCTTCCTTGCCCGCTGTTGAACAGTGACCGAGCGTCTAACGACCAGTCGACTCGAAACTTTCCCGACAGATGTTTCGTTCGCTAGCATCCAGTTAGCTAACCCCGCATAGACTGCAGATAGCCGCCTCGGACGGTTAATAAGCGCGGAAATCACGTAGTTTCTAATTAGGAGTGACGTCTTAACGATACGAACGTGGACGGGACGAGACGTTACGGAGCTCGAAGAATTTCTCGTCAATGTAATATTTTATTTTAATTTGATGGTTTGGCATTTTTTAACTTCTTGCGAGTTTATTTACGGTTGCAACTCTTTATGTTTATCACTTATTTGTAGCTCTTGGTTGTTCTAAACATTTTGACCTGAAGTTCTTCCATATTATTGTTGATCGAGCCATATAGCAAATTTGTACCTAAAAGTGAACTTTGTATTTTACATTGTATTTACTACGCATGCGCATAAAACATACAGGTGCTACTTGGAGCCCGAGGAACCTGTACAAAAACTATATTTAGTTTGGTGGATTGGAAATGGTTGTTACTTTATTTAAAAAATACATCAAATGTTCTTGCAAATTAAATATATTTATTTAGGTTCCATAGATGTCTTGAAATCAGTTTTGTAATTATTTCAATGGTTAAGATATATTCAACTGGACTGATTTTTCAATGGTCTGATAAACAGCCAGATAATTATTCGACGGATTTATATACGCTTCTGCTTATCCATACGATACAGTAAGTCCATTAGTAGTTTATTAGTAAAATTATAGTCAGATAATTGTGATAGAAGATATAATCCTCCGACAATGACTATATTTGACTATATATTTCTACTATCAGTCCCATAAGTACTATCTGAGGATTGAAAAATCGGCCCTTCCTACGTTGACCTATATCAGCCATCTATGCTGTTGCATTTAGATACTTAGAAGACGCTATAATTTCATACTCATTTACATATATCTCTACGATTTCGTATATTGAAACACCCTTTTGATTTAAACAGTGCTTTGGCGCCCTATTCGTCAATAAAAATGAAATTTATAACAGACATAACAATGTGCTCGCGTGCCATTATACATTCAAACGTATTTATTCATCCAATTTATTAAACTGACAGGGAAAATATTTAATAAATTATTGCACCGTAAATTTTAATCAGTTGAATTCGTTAGATGTTGAGTATTTCCGTCCCTTTGGGCGCATGTTGGTCCTGTAAGAACGATTCAGTGGCAAGATGGCTTATAAGGTGGTTCTTCATTGTCATTATTTCAACACGTAGACAGTAACAATTGATAGTTTTATGCATCAATAAACTTTTTCAAATTTACGCTCTGAGAAAAAAAAAACGGCTAAAGAAACCAGAACCGTGTCACCGCAACCCGAAAATCAGCATAAAAAAGGGACACACCAAGAGTCTGGCACTAAAAGGTTTCTCACATCTAAGCTATTCTAATATAATTTGTCTTAATAGTCCGATTTCGATAAAATTCCTGTTTTCACATATTGTGACCGTTTAATTAGAATTTAGCAATGTTTTTTTTTTTATTCTTTTAAATAATTCTAGCCACATTTGAAGAAATAGATGCGAAGAAGTTGCAGATACCAATCTAATATGCAAGTGAAAATTAACCAGAAATAACTTTTACGTAGTACTCTGGATTTTTTTTAAATTAATAAAATATCGACTTTATTTATAAACCGAAATCATGGTGAGTCCCGAAAACAATTTACAATGATAACATATTTTTAATCAATTTTATAAATGGTTTAAAACCATAATAGGAAGTTTTTTTACCTTTCTTTTACAACTAACTATTTTCGGATAGTTATCTACTACAAAACAATGGTATTAAAATAAATTTGCCTAATTCAGAAATGAACTGTATTTTCTTCATCGCATCTTTCATTGTTGACAGGAAAAAGCTACCCAACTTATTTTGTTTTTTATGTTGGCATACAATAATATTATAACTACTAGAAGAGATATTGCGCTGAAGTAGATAGAAAAGATAATGCACTATTGGTGCTGCATGAACCACGTTCACTCGATTCTAACTGCCGCTCGGTCAATCAGTAGAAATATTCCTTGAGTACGTGACGACCTCAAAGCCTGTAGTCCCAGTTGTCGTATAGGAACCCGCGCGTCATATGCGCGGGTTCCCATACGATTGTATGCACAATTTCTCCATGCGGCGAAGTTCCGAGTGACCACATGACTTCTCATTCTTTTCAATTATGTGGTTACGACCAGCGATGGGTCATTCCGGGTGCACCCCATTCCGAGAACCCACTTTCTCTGCTTTAGTTACTTCTTTTGACACTTCTCATAAGCCGTACTGACGTCTCTTCTGCTTTCCACATACTAATTCCAGGAGGTTGAATAGTAATTCCAGAGTAGAACGTTTTTTTGCTCATTCAAAATTAACAATGAAACTATGGATCCGAACGAAGACTTTTGCGGAGTACCCGTCATTTCGGAGTGATGACCTCTTTCCAGATTTTTGTGGGTTCTCGACGGGTTCTCTGAGTAACATTGGACCGCAGGTCGTTCCGGGCTTGTGGAGTGGGAATGGGAATGCATTCCTCTTTGGAGCCGGAATGACCAGACCGACGACACACCTCCGCTCGCTAGACCGGAAGAGAGTGTCACAACACGGAGAAAAATAGTCATGTTTCTTTTTTTTTTCGGACACAGGACACAGTGAGTGGGCCGATCCACACTCGGAGGTCGGGAGGGGGGGAGAGGGTGGGCGGGGCGTGCAGAATTTGAATATTTTATCGAGTTCCCGGCGGTTCTGTTTGCTGATTTAAAACTAGCCCCGAGCGTGTCACGGGTTGGCGGGGTCGATTGTGGCTCGCACGTCCGTACATTTACGTTTCGCCCGTTTGTTGTGCCCGATGTGGACGAGCGGGCGAAGATGGAGCGAGAAAGATCTACGACAGTTCGACATTACCCCGCGTGCGAATGTAGACAAATCGTTACTGGGGTACAGCTACCAATACCGCTTTCGTCGGCCAGTACATTGCGAATTTGGGGAATGATTGGGGGAATCTGAAAAAGTGTGTTTTTCAGAATATCCTAGATAAAAAAAATATTTTGGAACGTTGGAACTTGGGAACGTTGTATATAAGCGGACATGGATGGCTAAATATAACACCTGCTGTCATGACATCAGCCTGAAATGCCACGTGGGACCTAGGTTCCATGCCAAGACCTTCCTTACATACGGTAACATCACCGCGTCAAAATACACTAAGCAAAAACATTATCATCAAACATTTATATATCTGTAACTAGACACTTTATAAGCTATCGAAGTATTTAGAATGTATTTCTAAAGGTCTTCTAGTTTCCATGTTATCAAAGAGCTTAACAAATAATCCCAGAAATGAACTCCAGCAATGTCAGAATACAGAAAGCATAATAATGGCGTGCAAACTTTTGCGTATTACTGCCCCGGTGTCGGAAACATTATTGCAAATAGCATTATTGCGTTCGGAATCCAAGCAGCGAGCTGCCGCCGCCGCCGCCGCCCCGGTCCGGTGGACGAAAACTATGCACAACTCGCTTAATTACTTGAGGCACGCTGAACCCACGACCTGCCTTAAGGCAGTCGTGAAGGCAGCGGAAATCGAAGATTTTCTAAATTTTAAGAAATTCATGATTTTTCCATTGGCCAAGGCGCAAGTTCGCACGGAGCGAAATCATCTTTCCAACCCCTAAAAGTTGTCAGATTTTAATCAATGTTTTTTATCACTTGAGAAAGCTTCATTCTATGTCCGTATATTTTTAATTGTATTATAAATATCTGTATTTTTTAGTACAAAAAAATTGAAAATTCATGTAAAAAAGATAACTCTTTTCCAATGTTTATTAGCCAATATTTTCCAATTGCAAGGGTATATTTTAAATTAAAAAAATACAGGCATAGATTTCGACATTATATTTTTAAACCAATTTTTTCAAAAACCTAGTGTAACATTGAGAGCATGTAAACTGTTATCGCCCGTAGTGCGAGGAATCCATAGGGTAACGACTTTCTTAAGGGCGTGTGACGTCAAAGTAGACGTCGTTTGTAGCTTTTTAAACCATTGAAGTCACAAACTATTACTGTAGTGGCCAGAATATTAAGCAGTTGTGTATTTAATCTTTTAAAAAAATACAAAAATCAGCTGGAATGTATTGAATAATGGTGTGAAAAAACTGGCCAGTACAAATTTCCAACTTTTTATTTATTTATATTTATAATAAAGTTTCTCGTCTTACTACATGATTGAACTTAAACTGATGTTTAAGTCCATGATTGAACTTAAACTGGTGTTTAAGTTAAATCATGTAGTTTAAGTTCGCATGGTGTTTACGTTCTCATGTTAAACTGGTAATTTTGCATTATACTTCGTGTGGGGTCGTGAGAAGTCAGACTTACGGGTTTTGATAGTAACTAGTTCTATTACGAACACGGGACGCGCAACCGACTAGCCGGCGCTGTCGTCAGTGTAATATGTATTTATGTAACTGGACATGGATGATTAATGACAAACTGAACGTCAGATATTAGCCTAACTCACTACATTGAACTGGATGGAAAACACTGACAATTTCCATTGCCGCTTCGACCATCGTTCATTCAATGCGATGGTACCAACCCGGGCGGGATCAACCCTACCATCTAGTAAGTAAAGAAGAACCTACAGTTTTACGTGGAAACCGAAGCACGGCCAGCCGCAACGGTTGAAAATGGTCACCCATCCAGAACCCAACCGCGCTCAGAGGCGTTAAACCAGCTTATCGAATCGCGAGCCGACAGCACTGGGCTACCGAGGCTGATGTATTATCACTGAAAAATTGCTACGATGCCGCTACACGGATGAGTTTAAGGCGCTAGGACTAGCCAACTACTCGCGCCATACAGATGCACCTTTAAACAAATGTAATAATATGTAGTGAAACGCCTCAGCAAGTCTCAATAGAACTCCGGACTGTTAACAATCTATTAGGATTGTTAATATTTTTTTATTCATCATTTATTTAAATAGTAATCATAATAAAAAAAGTCTATTTTTCACATTAGAAATCTGAAATTAATATGATTTCTAGATATAAGCAAAAATAGCATATATGCATAAAGAAATAATTCCATTTGCTTTTAGATTTCTAAATTTAGTCAAAAAAGTTCGGAAACGGACACCGTTTCCGCAATGTATTTTGTAAAGAAAAAGGAAACATACATTAACGAAAATAGGTTGATTCCTAGACAAGAATGACACTTCTAATCGTCAGACTTAATTAGTTAACTTGGGGTGCCTCGTCTAACTTTGCGATTTGGCTAGTACCAGGGCCTCAAGTCGCCACCCCCGCCCTGCTGCGCTCGTCGCACATCCCCGACGGCCGTTTTAAGTTCGTCGGCCTGAAAATTGGGCAGTCCTCGTCGCGGAGTAGACCGAATTGGGGCACCTTCGGGTCGCCGCGCACGGCCGGGCCTGCCGGTGACGGGCCCGGCGAGGGACTGTCATCGCATGCGAAGGGGCCCGCGACAGGAAAATCCTTCGAGGCCTCTCTGAGGAACGACAAGAGGCCTCACACACGCGTCGCGCTCGAGGGGTGGGTTTAGTCTGTCGTATTTTTTCAAGTACTTTAGAATCGCGGAAAACAGACGAGTTTATGTATCGATCAGCGGAATTGGACGTGGTACGATTAGGTGTTGTTTTTTTTTTATGCGACCTGACATGGATGGCTAATACCACACAACTACCGTTATGATATTAGCCCAATACACCACATTCCCGAAGGAATTAGGTGCCATGCCAGGACCTTCCCTTTATGAGCACGGCTACATTGAACTGGATGGAAAACACGGACAATTTTTCATTGCCGCTTCGACCATCTTTTCATCCAATGCGATGGTACCAACCCGGGCGGGCTTAAACCCTACCACCTAGTAGGGGAAGGGAACCTACAGTTTTACATGGATTCCGAACCATGGAGCAGCTCGTATTCGTGACGAAATGCACTTATCGAACTCTGAAAGAGAAAGAAAGTTGCAACAGGTGCAAGTTGGTATTGAACCCGGGCCTCTGGTACGCTAGGCCAGTTCCCGCGCCACTAGGCTACGAGTTGTATTACGAGGACGTTATTAGGTCCCATGTCAGGCAGGACCCGGCCGGCTGGCATGGTTTTCGCAGGCCCCGTGTAAGTTATAAAGATGTCGGAACCTGGCGTATGGCATAAGCCACGCATGTATGAGATCGGCTACTTTATACTGTTACAGTTTGCAACTATTTTTTATCTCGTTTAATGGGCACTGAAGTAGCTGGTAGGCACAGCTGCCCCGTCTCTACAGCCCCTGAACGGTTTTAATTTTAGTTAATATTTACTTCTGACTGGTTCTAAAGGTATATGTTCTTAAAGATTACAATATGTGTTTGTAACTTCATATATTTGAAGAAATATACAAGAAATATCCACGAAAGACAGACAGTGGCGCCATCCACTTTGACGAGCGCGTTGACATAGTTAATAAGTAACTGTATGTTGCGCAATATCTGCAAAAGAAAAACCCATACTTTTTTAAAATTATCGTGGCTTTTCTGTTGCAGTGACCAGTCAGCACTATACCGCCATGATTAAGAACTTTTTTGTGCCGGAACTGAGGCAGGGTATCGGTAGATATCTAGATATATGGTTTCACTGCTCACACTGCCAGGGCCTCAATGAGTACAGTCAGAGCACAATATCCCGGAAAAATCATCAGGCGATTCGGAGATATGCCCTGGCCCCCATGGTCGCAAGATTTAACCCCAGCTGACTTCTTGCAGCGTATGATAACTGTTCTAATAACCCACGCGTCCGCCTTTAAGTGTATGTACGGGGAGATGGAAAACATCTTGATGTTATTTTTCATAAATGAATTCCCAATTTTTACAATTTTCTTTTATACTTTAAAAATTGCTGTAAGTAGAACTGGCATTTTTAAAGTTTAAAATCTGGAGTGAGTCATTCTGTATGTTATGGTTGCTATATTAATAATCAAGTATAAGTTACTGTGTTAATGTTTGTTTAATGATGTATGTATAGTTTGTATTTATTACGTACTAATTTATATATTTTTCCCATACAATGCCTACAAAATATTCTAGTTTTAATTCTTTCCTCATCAACCCAAAGGTTGACTGAAGAAATCACTCCAAGTTATACGTCCGCCTTTGTGCACTTCTTCAATATTTATTATATCTGTATGCTCTTTATTATTGTTTAGTTGTGTAAAATTTTGCTATCGAGTATTTACATATTATATCAAGGTGGTTCAATTTCCGTTGGCGTAAACCTCTTTCCTTTTCGTTTCGAGTTCGATCCCCGCATTATAATACGAACAAAAACGGTGAAGGAAAACATCGCGAGGAAACCCAAAAGCTAGATTGGGGTTGCCAATCAAACACATCTTTGGCGTAAAGCTAGCTGACCTTGAGGTTTACCACAGAATAACTAATAAATTTGTCGGTGATTTTCAATAATTGCCCTTAGAAAGCTCCGGCCATCGTAAAGCACAAAGGATATTTTGGTCCCTCTCCAAACGTTCGGAAAAAAACTAGAAAATAAAGCCACCACCGTCTGGGCATCATTTCATATTTTTCATAACTCCAACAAAAAGGCAGCATTTTTATATTTCGCTTATTCAGATGGGAGCGTAGTTGAGAGCGGTCCTTTTTTGTACAACTTTCTTTCGGCTCGGTGCAGCTTCAATCCTTTGTACGTGTAAGGACAAAGATCCTGTGCAGAGTTTGTTCCGAGGGTTTTTTTTTTCGTTCAAGTTCAGGGTTATTCAATCGAAATAAAGGTGGGCATTGAATATAACCAGTTTTTTTTATCTTAGATCAATACCGTTAATCAGGTTCAAAAAATAATTCAGGTTTATTTTCTTTAATTATGGTTAAGCGAGCAGATCTATAAGTTGGTTACTAAAAATATGTGTTTCGCTTTCTATATTCGTTATCGAATAAAATTTTAACATTGCTGCCATAGATGCCAGGCTTACCCTTGAATTGATATTATCTTTTTGGACAAGATTGATATTCATTTGCTGTGAGGTAATTTGTATAGTTAGAGTCTTGTTGTAGATATATACGTCAAATTAATTGTAGAATTGCTTATCTGCGGAATTCTTATAATTGGAATGTTTAGTTGTCTACTTGTGAAAGTATGGTGGTTTGTTGGCTGGTTTGTTCTTATTTCACGCAGTAACGGATGGATACAATTTTTTGCATAGAGATATGGGCCGGAGTGACATAATATCGCTTTTCGATACTGTCCCTAGCTGAGCCGGGTACCGCAAACTTATAATATTATTATTAAATTACTTCTCTACACACAGAGCATGGTTAAAATGTATGAAACATACCATGCGTTTGTTGTTAACCAGTGTTTTGGTATACCTAGTATAGTTGTGAAAATTCTAAAAATATCAGAAATGCAGGTTGAAACGTATTATGCAGATACAATATAAATATTGTCACTTTCCAGATACTCACAGCTAGACCACATTATTTCACCATGTGTTTGATTTCGAGAAGTGTCGGCGATTATATTATATGTACTCGTATTAGCTGCGGCACCCGGAACTGCTTGAAACGATATAGACTTTCCTTGTTACTAATAAACCAAGATCATCATCTGAATTGTTATACAATGTTTTGTCCTTTGCATATAACTGTAGTATCGAATTAGAGAGAAAGGGACAAAACATTGTATAACTATTCAGACGATGATCTAGGTTTATTACTAACAGGGTAATTTTTTCGCGGATAAAGAGCAGCCTACGTGTATGTAAACTACCCACACACAAAAAAATCACGTCGATTCGTTGCTCATCTACAAAGGGTCTTCATATCTGTGTGATTTTCCTAAAGTGCCAAGCCATCTAAATATACAGAAAAGAAGAAAATTCTCAAAAGTAGGTAGCACAACTTAATGAATACCGCATCCATCAGTCGTGGAACTCGGCCCTTAACCCTTTCAAAGGAACGATTATCTACTAGACCCTGCTTTAAAACATACCTAAAAACACAGGGCCGAGTCGATAATTGATTCCAACACATTCTGAAAGCCTTTTTCACCCCTTCTACCCATCTCATCCCTCGGGCACAAAAGATTAGGTTAATGCCTTCCCGAACCCACCTCGCGCCCGTATTAATCATTCGATTAGGTGGTAACCCTGCGTCAGGCCCGCGCGCCATTGTTTTGTTGGCAGCACTGCGGTGTTGCTACTCTTCAAAGAGGACACACCTCGCTATTCAGGGTTTCTGGGACGTGGGATATTATTTTAAACTAAGCACCCACCTTCACTCCAGCTTTTATTGCTTTTTAGGGTTCCGTATCCAAAGGGTGAAAACTGAACCCTTTTACTAAGCCTCCGCTGTCCGTCCGTCAGTCACAGGGCTGTCTCTCATGAACCGTAATAGGTAGGCAGCTGAAATGTTCACAGAGTTTGTATTCATTTTGCCGCTATAACAACAAATAGGTGAAATAAAAAATAATAAAAATTAAAGGGGGTCCCATACAAAAAACGTGATTTGTTTGTGTTAAATCTAGTACGATGGTACGGAACCCTTCGTGTGCGAGTCCGACGTCCGGAAACTTGGGCGGTTTTTTACAAATCCACACCTTTTTGAGATTTTATCGGTCTTATTTTTAAGTAATAAAATCGAATGGAGATGGCTAATGAGATGGCATATCATAAACGATTCATTATGTCGTCTGAATATTACCCTTCTCACGGTGACGATACCGTGAGAGGGGAGATTGAGACCCGGTCTGTCAAAAGCATGGACACATTTTAAAAGGCACCCAAATAAAATGGCAATGAACCTCATACAGCTCTATTCAGAGTGGGCGGACTAACTTTAGTACGCGTTTTAAGGTCGGACTAAACGGGTTTTTGTATGGTTAGTCCGGTGCTAATCTCGTACTAAGTTTTGACAGAACCTCTCTGAATACGATTAATAGAGATGAAGCAACGATACTTTTGTGTTTATTCGAACGCTATTCATTTAAAATTTCTCACTACCATCTATTTCTAAATATATTATATTTCAAGGGACAGATTGCATTAAGAATGAATTAAATTTAAAAAACCGGCCAAGTGCGAGTCGGATTCGCACACGAAAGGTTCCGTACCATCGTACAAAATTTAACACAAAAAAATCACGTTTATTTTTTATTATTTTGTTATTTTACCTATTTGTTGTTACAGCGGCAAAATAAATACATACTCTGTGAAAATTTCAGCTGCCTACCTATTACGGTTCATGAGATACAGCCCTGTGACAGACGGACGGACGGACGGACGGACGGATGGACGGACGGACAGCGGAGCCTTAGTAATAGGGTTCCGTTTTCACCCTTTGGATACGGAACCCTAAAAAGGGACCACTCTGGATTTTTTAAATTTTAAGAAGGTTAATTTTTTTTAATTTTGTTAAATAAGAGCTTTTATTTCCAAAATATTTGTAAAATCCCATTTCCTTCTACAAAGTCTAAGAATAAGGCTTACCCAAATATATAGACTACACAGAGTCAAATGACGGATGAGACCAAAATCGTTTCATACAAAGTATACCGTCATTTCTTTTTTGTAAATTTTTTTCAAAATCGCCAGGTAGCTTCAAAATAATAGTCCGAAGTAACGTTTTAAATTTTACTTTGAAATAATGATGAAAAGTTCAGAAATATGATCGACAAAGAATCATAGGGTCTTCTCCCATTTACCAGAAAAAAATGGTATTTGTCCAGATTGCTTATGCCTGTTCACTTAACAATCTTTAAATGCATAGGTCACCATCCATCATCATCATTTAAGGACAACTAGAGAAATTAAAAAGATTTCACAAAAAATAACATTTCACATTGCATGAGCATGTACGGATAACGATTTGAAAAGTTGTCTCACCTGGTAGATATGTTCCATCTCTCTCTAACTCGCGGTAGTGGTACTTGTGTTGACGTCTCACTTCTACTCTCTGTTCGTCTATTATAGTTATATATGTAGACCTGCCTATGAGGGCATCACCGTATTAATTAAATATGGTTAAAGTCAATACGAATACGAATATAATTCGTGCCTTTCGTCCTTAGTTCCTGTGGTAAGGTGTTATCAGTTACCCCAACACCGAATATGGTGTAACCATAGAGGTGTAACCATGGAGGTGAGTTATTTCTTTACCTCCATGGGTGTAACCGATCCGAGTTCAGTTCGTAACAAACGCGAGTAAGAAGACATTAATAAAACATTATCGTTGCATTTCCAAAATTACCTGATTTTTTTATGCCACCTCCCATGGATGGCTAATACCATACAGCTACAGTCGTGATATAAGCCCAATACTCTACATTACGTAGGAATTAGGTGCCATGCCAGTAGCCTAGTGGCGCGGGGACTGGCCTAGCGTACCAGAGGTCTGGGTTCAATTCCGACATGCACCACTGTCTTTCTCTTTCCGAGTTCGATGAGTGCATTTCGTCACAAATGCAAGCTGCTCCATGGTTCGGAATCCTTTTATCCGGAATCTTTTTATCCAATGCGATGGTACCAACCCGGGCGGGCTTAAACCCTACCACCTAGTGGGGGAAGGCGACCTACAGTCTTACATATGCTTCGAACCTTGGGACAGCTCGCATTTGTAACAAAATGCACTTATCCAACTTAGAAAGAAAAATATAGTGTTGCATGACAGGGGTGAGGATACTACCAGCAGTACAGAATGTAACATGACGAAGTAAATTTTAAAAGTTTCTGACTCAACAATCCCATATGAAAATAGTATGCTGTTTTATTGTTTTTCTATGATTCCCTAAAAATATGAAGTTACTGACTAAACTTGTAGCGGCGGCGGGCACATTGAGCAGTTGTCACAAAGCACAAAAAATATGCTCGAATTAATTTTATGAATGTGAGGAGCGGGCAAAAAGTTGCCATTTGCAATCAGCAACTTTTAGCACAATGCCTCATAATAAAATTATCTCACAAATGCCAGTCTTTTTAGGTTTCTGTACCCAAAGGGTGCCAACGGAAACCTATTACTAAGCCTCCGCTGTTCGTCCGTCCGTCCTTCTGTCACAAGGCTGAAATGTGCACAGAGTGTGTATTTATTTTGCCGCTATAACAAAAAAATGGGCAAAATAAAAAAAATAAAAATGACCTTACCAAAAACTGGATTTTTTGTGTTATCTATTGTGCAATGGTACGGAACCCTTTCTGTGCGAGTCCGACTCGCTCTTGGCCGGTTTTTTTTGGAAAATGTTTTTTAAGATCAAATACAAAACTGTTTAGTGTGCTCGCCAATATAGTTATTGTTTGTAACTACCCTAATTTTAGGTAGTTATAGCAGAAGTACCGACGAAAATCCCTTAATACACCAACATCCTCTAACGTTGACACGTAACAGGGCTTTCATTTTCGAGGGCGAGATTGTCCCTTATCGAACAAGCACGTCACAAGCGGAACCTGTTTATCAAGGGCCGACACCGCTTCAAGCGAGCACACCATCCGTGATGCGGCAGACGCGAGCTATGTGACATAGAACAAGGAAAAATGCAGAAGCGACTAGCTACCATCCATTCAATAATCGATAAAAACTACAATGCTCTCGGACGCAGCTATTCATCTATAATATGTGTAGCGGTAGGCTATTCAAATTTTTTTAAAAAGGTGTAAAAACACAACACTTTTTTTTCATAATTCCGTAAACCCTCTATTACGGAATTATATTAAAAACTTGCGCTACCTTTTTCACTCATTTCGAAAATCTTATTTATTAAAGAGCGTTTATTTATTTTCTCGTCAGTTTATTATAACCTAAATGGGTCTTCCTTTAGGACATTTAGTAGGCTCTAAGGCGATTTATATGTAAACAGAGGACAAATTAATTAAACAAAGAAAGCTACCTATGTAGTAGAGTACAGGAAGCTGTAAAAATAAGAACGTAGTTTCTTTTTAGGGTTCCGTACCCAAAGGGTGAAAACGGATAGGTAGGTAGCTGTAATTTTCACAGAGGGTGTATTAATTTTGCCGCTATAACAACAAATAGGTAACATTTTAAAATAATAAGAATTAAAGGGGGTCCCCATACACAAAAAGGTGATTTTTTGTGTTAAATCTTGTTCGATGGTACGGAACCCTTCGTGTGCGAGCCCGACTCGCACTTGGCCGGTTTTTTATTTCTTTCTTCAATTAATGTGTCCTAGGTACACGGTCGATTCTACATCCGTATCACATTCGCCATCCATTCATGTTTTGTACCCTTATTATTTCCTGCATGCATAAATGTTTTCTAATTTTCGATTTACCAGTATTATTAATTTGTTAATCGGAGATACAGCACCATGAAACAATCAAATCATGTTAAATATGACAGATGATATAATCGACAAGTAGAGATTCTATATTATTAAACGAGCAAAGAGCTTAGCTCGAGTAGAGCCATTTAAAAAAAATGTTTAAAAAATGACAAATGTTCAAATACTCGCGAGGTCTACAGCTAAGAGCCACTGGTGTTATGATTCTGAAAGATATTTCTGTGGAACGAAAAAACGATTAACCCGACGTTGACCATTTTTTTCAGCTTCATGATAAACTAGGGCCTGGTCATACCATTTCAAAAGGGAAGATAACATGTATAATTTGCTACATTGTTTAGGTACACGAAAACCCTTTACAAAGCCCTCGAAGCTTTCGAGAAAAGGCTGTGAACTGAAATAGCATGTTTAGTTTACTGGAAAGGGGATAATGTGGTTATAAGTAGCCATTCCAGGGGTAAATAGGTGGAGGATCCATGTTTACCCTCGACACTAAATGATGGATCTCATGCGAAACGGCTCGAAGCTCAGGGACGCTCGGTCTTGCCTTCCATGCCTGAGGTCATGAGTTAAAGTCCCCACCCAGCTCATCTCTTTTTTCTTTCAGAGTTGGATAAGTGTCACGTCACGAATGCGAGCTGGTTTATGGTTCGGATCCATGTGAAATTGTAGATGGTAGGTTTGAGCCCGTCGTGAGATTGTTGTCAGCCTCAGTGGCCCAGTGGCGCGACACTTCGGCGATCGCTCTCCGAAGTTAAGCAACGCTGGGTCCGGTCTGGTCTTGGATGGGTGACCATTCGACCGTTGAGAGAGGCTGGCCGTGGTTCGGATTCCACGTTAAGCTGTAGGTCCCCTTCCTTACTTACTAGGTGGTAGGGTTTATCCCGCCCGGGTTGGTACCATCGCATTGGATGAACGATGGTCGAAGCGGCTATGAAAATTGTCTGTGTTTTCCATCCGGTTCAATGTAGCCGTGCAATATAAGGAAGGTCCTGGCATGGCACCTAGTTCCCATGTGGTGTGTTGGGCTAATACCATGACAGAACGTGTGGTATTAGCCATCCATGTCCAGTCACATAAAAAAAAAAAAAAAAGATACAGCCCTGTGACAGACGGATGGACGGACGGACAGAGGAACCAGATTACGGTGTTATCGTATCGGCCGTAAAGTAATATGGGTTGACAGGACAGCAAAATTGTAGCTCGGACACTTTTTCCCGGGTAGCTCCCATCCCCCAACCGGGCCATAAGAAACATAGTTCCAATATGTATCGACATTATAGTTTGTGTAAGCTTTCAGCATTCATTGTACTTACCCCTGTTTTAACCACGTCCAGTTACCTGAAATCCGATAACTTTCGGTTACATTGCATATTTACATGGTGTAACCGAATGATAACTTTGGGATCTTTGTAACTGGAGGTGGTGGAAACGGGGATTATTCAGATACGTCTAAAGATGAATATGAATTTTACACTTCTTGACCACGCATTAATTTTACTAGGAACTTATTTGAGGTATTTTTTTATAACTGGACATGGATGGCTAGTACCAAACTAACCGTTAGATAACCGAACGATACAGCTATATCGAGCGATAAACGTCTATCTTTCTCGTTTTCGCTAGCACGAAAAGCGAAACAAAAACTCATTTATCGAACGATACAGACGTTGCGTTTTTGCTCCCGCTGCAGGAGCGATTAGGTGGCTGACATTCACATTAGGTGACAATAGGTATTATACACGGTGTTAATTTTTTTCGCGACAATTCTATTTTAATACCGATTATTTAACTATTTCATATACTGATCATTTTGTGGTATTTAAAAATTAAATCTAAAATAGAAAAAACAATTGCAGATTTAATCCAAACTTTTACCTCAGCGACAATTTCCCTTTGGAATGGTGTAAGCACGCCATGTGTACGCGCCACTGCCAAGGTCACGCGTTTGCTGTCTCGATTTGGGTCGATCCGAATGTAAATTTTCACATTTATTTTTAAAAATGTCCTACTTTAGAACTTTTTGTGAATGCAGTGCGGTTCCTATTACGAAATACTATGTTTTTTAGAAATCGAGAATTTTAAAACAAAAGGTCAAAACAAAAAAAAGCCTACTTTTTCGGCATCAATATGTGACCCAAAACAACCCCCTTTCGGGAATGTCGCCTACTTGGGCTAACGTATTTAACGTATTTTTCACACTTCGAATAGAATTCCGATAATTTTACACAGTTTCACATTCAATACCACGACAAATCAAATAATAATTCTACGATATGAATCCGCAAACCGTGGAAAAATGCAAATCGCTTACATTTTAAAAGTCAATTTGAACTTTACTAATTAGTCCGTAATATCGTTCGGCCGCGGCCACATCCACACATCATGCTCCCTTCATTTAGGCTTCCGTGAGCGAAACCGCGCAGTCAGCGCCGACAGCCGCTAATAGTCTGACAACGCACCGTATGTCTGTTCGTTTGCTCCCGCCGGAAATGAGGATGAAAAGTTTAAAATGGTTCTCCCTTATGTAACCTCGCATGTACTCCTATAAAATATACATTGAAGGTTCGGTTAGGTAATGAACATATCTGACTCCACGTTATTTGATAATGGTTTATTTTGAAGCATATGTGATGTGTGCATTTTTAAGTAATTTAAGCCATTTATTAATAATACCAAAAAAAAATCCTTTTTCTTCTTAATTATTGCTATTAATCCTGGGTCCTAGACTCAGTAATTATTCTAAAGAACAAAAAAGTAATTTAGTTTTGGTCAGTAATTAATAAATAATGCTGTGGATGTGATTAATGTGATTAACGCTACTATCAACCAATTTAAAAATAGACTGGATAACCATTTCAATGCGATGGCACCGACCCGGGCGGAATTAACCTTACCACCTAGTACGTAGGGATGGGGACCTACAGTTTTGCGTGGAATCCGAACCACGGCCTGCCTCAACGGTTGAAAATGGTCATCCATCCAAAAACCTAACCGCGCTCAGAGGTGCTTCACCAGCTTATCGATTAGCACGGCGTCGCACACTGAGCTACCGAGGCTGACAAATTCATGATGAATTGAATTAAATGAATTATTCAATTTCCATTTTAACATATCTCCCAAAATCATATTTCCGCAAAACATTACTCTGGCTCTTCACATTTTCAGCACAGCGTATCGATAGCCAACTATTTTATAACGCAAAAAGTTATTTTTTCCTTTGCGCGCAATCAACCATTTATTTTGCGGTCCACATGCATCCAATATAGTCCAGGAGCAAGGCCTGATCATGTTTAAAAATGAATAACTTTCATAATTATTTTTTAGAAAAGTTGCATTAGGTACATATAGCATATCTCCGGAATACATTGAATTTTGTATTGTAAGTCCGGAGATAGTTCGCGTTTTGAACTTTTAACAGTTCGCTCTGAATACTACATCTAGAATCTTAAATGTATTGTTTTGTTTTTTTCCATGTATTCCCCACGATGTTGCATGCACTTGTTCATACGCTCGAACCAAAACAGATTTCGAAGAGCATTCTCCATGGTAAAGACGATATAATACAGCGAGAGACCCTACATCCCTTCGAAGTTGGAGGGTCTTTAAATTCTACGATGATTATTTGTCTCACAGCAACGTCGTTTCCTTCGATAATGGCCGTTTTTGGACGTCCTTCATAAGATATATCAAGAATACTTGTTCGATAAAGGACTCGTTTTATGGTCAAGTCGCTTGCGTACCTGTTACGGAACCTTTGTCAACGAATTATACGAGGGCGTCCTAACAGTGGTCCAATGTAGCGCCACTGACGCATATGATTTAGCATCACATGTTAGTTTCTAATTATGAAAAACACTAATGTTATTTTATTTAATTGGTAATAAATAAAGGGTACAATCAGTGGCGGATTTACCAGCAGGCTGAGTAGGCTGGAGCCTAGGGCGGCAGATTTTAGGGGCGGCAAATTTTGGGCCAACATTTTTCTTTCTTGCTTCCCAAGTCGAGAGTACCGGCCGGAAAGAGCGAATTTGGTGCCCTGCTAGAGGCATAGGGTGCTTGTGCATAACATCGCACTCAACTAAGTGTATTATTATTAAAGTAATTCAACATCACCTAATTCCTTCGGGAATGGGGTGTATTGGGCTATTATCATAATGGTATTTGTGTGATATTAGTCATCTATGTCAGGTTGCATAAAAAAAATCCTACTTGAATACATTGTTCTACAATTTTCATAGATTGACGGCCGACTCGACAATTTACTACATTTCCAGATTGATTAATTTATTGGATAATAGTACTGAAAGGGATTGTTGCTGTAGTGAAGCGAATGTGTTCAAGGGGAATAAATGAAAAGTTTGGTTATCCGTATAGTGTTAATAATTGTATTAAGTATAGTATCTGTTACCTAAGGTCGATCCTTTTTTAGCCAGTCATATTGAACGATTTGGGAATCAAGGATTAGGAAGTACCTGTTACTTATCGAAGATCCTTTGTGATAAGTTTATTGATTTGAAACAGATGGGAGACGAGATAAGATGGGCCAGATATTGTTCTTAAATAATCTATTCAACACCAGATACAGCGCATGTGGACCAACCTACCCTCGTCATTAGATACATTTTGGAAACAGGTGAACCGTGTGAAATATTATTCAACTGTTTGCCCTCAGTGGGACATAGAGCTGAATCAATGTTTTCTGCCATTATTTAGGAACTCAAAATACTGGGCATAAATATTGAAGACTGTCGTGTGAAGACTGGCGAATGTTAATGTCGCGAAAATGTCTTGTGTGTACAATGGCTTACAGGCTAAAAAGCAAAAGCCAAGCACCTTTTGCTTTTTTGTTCCTTGCTCTGCCCACTCTTTGAATTTAGAAGTATCTGTGGCCGCTCAATCATGCAAAGAAGTTTTTTTATTAGTTCGACAAAACGCTGGAAAAGAATATTGATCGAAATTGGGAAACAGAAAACGCTAAATAGAGTAAAACTGACACGTTGGATATAAAAAGGACGCATGCAGAATTTTGAGAGATTCTTGGCAGGAAGTCCTTTAATCTGTAGAATCAATCAAGGAAGATTGTCCTAAAAAAACCTACAATACGAAATAAAGCGACGTGAATACTTTTAAATTTAGGAAATCTGGAAACGGCGGTAATGGTTATTGTGTGCAATGTTTTTTTTAAACAAAGTAAATATATGTAAACTCAGGCTTTAACCGTAGATTTTTACTGTTGCCGATCTATATGAATCTCTTTGTTGAGTTTTCGCTGCTGAATCAGAAAATTTCAAGGATTTTGAAAAAAAGGCGATGGAAATAAGCGTGTAGAAGTACTATGCAAAAGACGTGGGGAAAAGACAACCGAAAAGGAAAAATATGACCAAACACCCAATGAAGAAAATAATGACCACGAGTGATACGTTCAGGGTTAACACACTTCTCGTTCTCATTGATAGACTCGGTATCTGAATTGGAAAAGCGGCAGGAGACCTGCAACAATTGCAATGAAAAGTTTGAATTTTTTAACCAAATGAGTGAATCGTCATCATCGACCCTTACGGAAAAAGCCCTTTTAATGGAAGAAATGTATGCTAATGATTAAGAGACCGACTTAGTTCAATAATGCATGCACTTCCAATGATACCTTTTTTCTGTAAGAATGTTGGTGAAACCAGATTGTAGATCATTGAAAAGTCTATCTTCGTTCCTGTGAAAACAGAATTTGAAAAATGTTTATCCAAACTTAAATATAGCAGGTCGCACGGCTCTGTGTACACCGGCGATAAATTATTCGCGCAATAGATTTTTTCTTGAAAAGAACGGGTAAAAGCTAAACGCCTTAGCTCTTTTGTGCATACATAGATTCAGAACTAATGAACAACATTTCATACGAAGATGTAGTTCTGCAATCTTAACTCAATAATTGGGTAATAAAAATAATCTAGCAGCAGACACATCGATGTCCTAGTTCACAATCATGCTAATTACGGGAGAGAGGTTGTGTAATAAAAACGAATCATCACATATCATAAAATTACAAGTTCATTTTCAAATAAATTGTAATTTCTATGATTGTCAACAAGGGACTCTTACTAGGGCATCGAATTAAAGAGTTCGGTAGGGGCGGCAAAAAATTATTAGCCTACTGGCGGCAAATGTGTAAGTCCGCCACTGGGTACAATGTAATTATAACAACGGTTGTTATTTTCGCGAATGAATAAATAAAAGCGTCGCCAGCTCCCGGTCCATTGCGACGGCACTGGACCCATTCCGAGTCAATGCGCGAACTTTTGGAAAAAAGCATAACTCAACCCGTGGAAATAAATATTTAAGCACCGACGGTGGCGGTGGCGGAGCGGCCGGCGCTCTCCTCGGCGTCCGATCTTGAAACTTCCGGGAAATCTGCTTCAGTCGCCAGCCACTCCACCGCTGAAACTACGCAGTAGATTATTATTTATTTTGTCCATGGGTACATGCCTGAAAATTAATTATTATTATATTATTGGTGACGCCAGGGCTCTGAGAAATTCTCGTCTCTCGTGAGTGATGCCGTTTTTAGGGTTCCGTACCCAAAGGAACCCTATTACTAAGCCTCCGCTGTCCGTCCGTTTGTCTGTCATAGGGCTGTATCTCATTAACCGTAATAGGTAGGCAGCTGAAAATTTCACAGAACAAACAAAAAATTATAATAATAAAAATTATAAAAATTAAAGGGAATCAAATGAAAAGGAAAATTTCAAAAAAACATGTTTTGTGTTAAATCTTGTACGATTGTACGGAACCCTTTGTGAGCGAGTCCGACTCCCACTTGGCCGATATTTATTTCGCGTAATGAATCATTTGTGTGGAGTGTGGTAGAGTTCGGTGAGTGGTCATAACATTTTTAGACTAAAACTGCGACGTTCATATATATAGAGCCATACAAATCTCATCTCGTGTATCCATCTTTCTACAACAAACCGATGTGTTTTGTCATAGCCTGCTGTATTGTTTTTCGTTTGTGTGCGTTCACACACACAAACACAAAACAATACAGCAGGCTATGGTTTTGTAGATTTAGTTGCTCCTTTTTGTGGATTTTGGTAGACGTAGATAGCCTGAAGACAAATAGATGTAATTATTTATTATCAACAAATTGTAATTTGTTTGGTAGATGCTATCATAAAAACTGGAACATTACTTTAACATTAGGTTTTAAAGAATGCAATTTTGGTTTGATCAATAATCCCTTGCAACCGTCTTTCACATTTTATAAGAATTATCTGTAATTGTTTATAACATTAACTATGTTTGCAATTTGTAGGAGACGCCCACTTCTAAGGGCCGATTTTTTAATCGTTAGATAGTATTTATCGGACTGATAGGACATATTCACGTTTGTCAAAAGGCGGACATTTATTTCCGGAGAATTATTTCTTCTATCACAATTATCTGACTATAATTTTACTAACCACCATATGGACAACATATCGGGTTATTTCCCTGACACTTGGAAGCGTGCTTATATCATACCACTACCAAAAAAAGTTTGTCCCTCTGCGTTTAGTGACTATCGTCCTATTTCTATTTTACCCTTTCTATCTAAAGTTCTTGAGCGTGTAGCTCATTTCCAACTGTCCAACTACCTCTCTGTAAATTCTCTTCATGACCCCCTTCAATCTGGATTTCGTCTATCTCATAGCACCACCTCTGCTTTGGTGAAAATTACTGACGATATTCGGCTTGCCATGGATGATCGTAAACTTACTCTTTTAGTATTGTTAGATTTCAGTAGCGCTTTTAATTCCGTCGATTTTGACATTCTCTGTGCCATCCTTTTTTCTCTTACTATCTCTCAACCAGTAATAGATTGGTTTTCATCTTATCTTCGTGGTCGCCAGCAATGTGCCCGTTTAGACAATGTTTACTCACCTTGGTGTGACATAACTTCTGGTGTACCTCAAGGCGGTGTTCTCTCACTCTTACTCTTCTCAATTTTTATTAATAAAATTGTTTCAATTCTCGTTTCTCACTACCATCTCTACGCCGACGACTTGCAGCTGTATAGACACTTTCGTATTGATGACCTTGCTACTGATATTAGTCTTATGAATGTAGATCTCGATTTGGTACTAAATTGGGCTTCGAGGTTTGGCCTTCTAGTCAATCCTTCTAAGTCGCAGGCAATCATAATTGGTACTCCCAAACTTCTAGCTAAGCTGAATCGAGACGAGCTACCTGATCTTCTATTCAATGGCACTGTCCTTCCTTACGTTAAATGCGTGAACAACCTGGGACTCATGATCAACGAAACTCTGTCTTGGCAACCACAAGTTAGTCAAGTAAGCCGCAAAATGTTTGCTAGCATGCATACTCTGAAACTCTTAAAGAACTTTATTCCTTTCGCTACCAAAATCACGCTTGCACAATCCTTGCTTCTCCCTTTACTTGATTATGGTGACGTGTGCTATCTTGACCTCAATCAAGAGCTCCTTAACAAACTCGACCGCCTCCTCAACTTGTGTATCCGCTACGTATTTGGGCTTCGTAAATTTGATCACATCTCTGAATTTCGAACTCGTCTTCAATGGCTCGATATTCGTCACCGAAGAAATACTCATGTCCTTTCACTTCTCTACAACATCCTTAATGATCCCAATGCTCCCTCGTACCTTCGAAATCGGTTTTCATATCTTTGCTCACATGGTCTCCCACTTAGATCGACCGGCTCTTCGGTACTGGCCATTCCCTCGCACACATCCTCCACGTATTCAGACTCCTTTACAGTGCACGCTGCGAGGCAGTGGAATCAGCTACCTCCCCATTTACGAAATTCCCCATCTATTAATGTTTTTAAAAAGATCTAAAAGCTTATTTTCTGTCTTTATGATTTCTTTAATTTTCTCCCTCATACTTCTTTAAGTTTATCAGAATTTATTTTTATTTTTTATTTCTTTCGCCAATATTTTTTTTCCTTTTAATTATATTGTATTAAGTATCATCTTTTATTTGTATATATAATTTTTTTCGTCCTGTTTGATTGGAGTCGTCGGCTCTGATGTTAGGCCGGTATCTTTCTGCTCCCGCCCAGGATCCTCCTAGGAAAAAGAGCAGAAGAGTCTATTTCTTCCTCATCCTTCCTCTTCATTAATCTCTCCTAAATATCCGCACAAAAATTTTGTTGCAATCATTGTACTTTCGATTGCCGCTTGCCTCTGAAGTATTTCAATTTTGATGTTGGCTTCGAGACTGTCAATGTATATTTGTGCTGTCTTGCAAATAATTCCGGTACTTCCAATGACAACTGGTATAATTTTGCTGTTGGTATTCCAAAGTCTTTGTGTTTCGATTTTAAGGGCATTATATTTGGAGAGCTTTTCTATTTCTTTTTTTAGTACATTATAATCAGATGGAACCGTTACGTCTATAAGGTACGTCATGTTTTTTATTTTGTCGGTATAAATGAGATCCGGTCTATTATTCGGAAGGGCATAATCTGTAATAACTGGCAATTCCCACATTATTTTTGCAGTCTCGTTTTCAATTACATGCGGTTGTTGCAACGGACACTTCCACCAGAATTGGGTACATTCGAAATTGTGCTTTTTGCGTAGGCACCAATAGACATATTTCACAAGTTTGTTATGCCTTTTGAGATACAATGGTTGCACTAGAATTTTGCACCCTGAAATTATATGCATAATGGTTTCATCATGTTCTTGACACAGTCGGCATTTCCCATCTACATTCCTTTTTAAAATGTCTCTTTCATGTTGTTTAGTTAGCACTGCTTGGTCTTGAATTGCAAAAATTTGTGATTCCAATTTTGGTGTAGTAGGTTTCTTCTTTAGCCACGCGAAAGATATTTTGTAGTCAATATTTGGGCTTTCAAGAACTTGTCTTACAAACTGGCCGTGCAATGGTTTTTCTTTCCATTTTTGTTTCATTTCAGTAATTTGGCTCTTTAAAATTTTGTTATCATCTTCAGTAGAATCTTCCAAATTTAAATCAACTCTGAACTCTTTGCCCAGTTTTTGGATACTATGCATAGCTTTATTACTGTCGTGTGCTTTTATAGTTTGTATTATACAATCATTGCCATCTTGTAAGTATTGTTCGAGTTTTATTGTTAGTCGCTTGTATAAATATTCTGTATTTAATAATCCTCTTCCTCCTTCTGATATTGGTAAATATAATCGTTGGACGTCGGCCTTTTGTTGGTGCATTTTATAAATATTTAATAACTTGCGTGTTTTTATGTCAATTTTTTGTAAATCCCGCACATGAAAATTTATAACGTTGAATGTATATATAAGAACGGGCACAGCGTAACTGTTTATTGCCCTAACAATGTTACGCGAATTTAATTGTGTTCTAAGTATTTTTCTTAATCTGTTGAAATATTCTTTTGTCTTATTTGCCTTAATCGTTTGGTGATCTCCGCTTTCATTTATTCCCAGATACTTGTAATTTTGATTTGTCTCAAGAAATTCAAATTTATTTCCATCTAAAAGAATGTGATTTTCATCATTCATTTGAATCCGTTTGCCACATTTTAATTCAATAACATTACATTTATCTAGTCCGAATTCCATGCCTATGTTTCTTGTAAATATTTCTACCGTGTCGATTAAAGTTGTCATTTCGTATTTATTTTTCGCATATAATTTAATATCATCCATGTACAAGAGATGGTTAAATATATTTCCATTTTTTAATATGTATCCAGATTTTGAGTGTGAGTTTAACATGGTCGACAAAGGATTTAGGCATAAGCAGAATATAAATGGTGACAAGGAATCTCCCTGGAAAATACCTCGGTTTATTTTGATCGGGTCGGTTGTAGTAACGGAGTCACTACTCGCAGTAGTCAATATTATTTGCCATTGTCTCATCGACTTAGTGATAAAATTTATAATTATTTCTGAGCAACCATAAATTTTCAGAATTTTTAAAATCCATTCATGAGGAACTGAGTCGAAGGCTTTTTTATAATCAATCCAGGCCATGTTTAAATTTTTCTTGTTGTTTTGTGCATCTTCCAAAATAGTTTTATTGAGAATGAGGTGATCCTTACATCCTCTTGTCCGGCGTCTGCAGCCTCTTTGGTGTGGCGCTAGTAAATTATTGTTTTCACAATGGACGTATAATTCATCATACAAAATAGAAGTAAGTAGTTTGTACATCGTTGGTAAACACGCGATAGGACGCCAATTTTTAGCTTCTTGGGTTTCGGGATTCTTTGGTATTAATGTCGACATTCCCGTGGTAAACCATGATTCAATTTCTTCATGTTCATTTAACATGTTATTAAAACTTTTTAAAATGCTTACATGCATGTTTGTAAAATATTTGAGATAATAATTGTGGACCTTATCCACTCCTGGTGTTTTCCAGTTATTAAGTTTTTTAACACTATCTTTAAATGCTTGTAAATGAATAACTTTGAATTGAGATTCCTCTTTTATGACCACACTTTCTTCAATTTTATTTATCCAATCATTTGGTTTAAGAATTTCTCTCGGTTTTGTAAATATGTTACCCCAAAAATTTTCGATATCATTTTTCGTAGGTATCTGTGTTGGTAAGGTACTTTTTTCAAATAGTTTTCTGTAAAAATTATGTTCGTTGCGTTTAAATGAAACATTCTCATTCTTATTTGCGTTTTCTTTTTCGTATCTCTTTATTCTACCGGCATACATTTTTAGTTTTTGTTTAATTAGCTCTATATTATTTTGTAAAATTAAATCTGATGTAATTTTATATTTTCTGTACAGTATATGTTTAAGATTAATCATTCTCCTGCTTGTAGATCCTCTTGTAATTTATATAAGTCGTCCTAGATCTTTTCGTAATGTTTCTACTTTTTCTTGTATTCTTACTTTCCATTGTGGTGTTGAATTCGTGATACTTTTTGTTTTGTTATATAATTGTTGATGATTTGCTTCTAAGAGGGTCATGGCAGCGGCATATAGTATGTAGTTTATTTCAGTAATTTTCATATTGTCTTTAATAATTTTCGGTATAAATTGGTTTAACGTGTTTAGGTTAGCTACAAAATGTTTATTGATTAATGCTTTTGGTAGAAATAGTCTTTCTTGCATTTCCTTTTCTTTGATTTCTTTTAAGTTATTTAGAAAATGTCGTACTAGTGGGTTTATTTCTTGGGCCAATTCATTGTCATAATTATTGTTTTCGCTTTGAACGATTTCATATTGTGTTTCTAGATAGTCAGTTGTATCCGTAATTTCAATAATATTATTTTCGTCAACATGTAGGTCAAGTAGAACATTTTCCATATTATCATTTCTATCAAAAGAAATGTTCATCATATTTGAATGGCCGGTAATAATATGTTCGGAAATTTCATCAGGTCTATTATCTAAAAATTGTGCAATGTCTTCTGTTGCTTCGGGCAGATGTTGAATTTGTTCTATCATTTCTGATGGAAGCATGCCATAGGTGATTACCTTTCTGGCCTGATTAGAAAGGGTGTTACCATTACATTTTCTTATTTTTGGATTATTTGGATTTCTGGTTTTAAAAAGTTCATTTAATCTCTTCAAGTATCCCCGGCCACCTTCTCTGCTTTTAAAGTAGCAAAACATCAGTTCACACATTTCAGCTTTATTCCACTGTCTTCTTGAAGTTGGTGGATATTCTAAATTTGAGTTCAAGGTTAGATTTTCCAGAGAATTATTATCTGGTTCTTGAATATTACTGTCGATATTTTGTGCTTTGTATTCAATCTCATTAAGAAGTTGATTTGAGAGCATTTCATAACTAATAACTCTTCTAGCTTGAGTTGATAGAGTTGTTCCTGTAAAATATGTGCTTTTAGGGTTATCCTTGTTTCGGTCTTTAAACATTTTCTCTAATCTTGCCAGATATCCAATTCCCATTGACTTCGATTTGTAATAACAGTACATAAGTTCCATTAACTCATCCTTTGACCACATACGTCTTCTATCTTCCATTGTAAATTGATTCGTGGTCCCTCTCGTATCAGATGAACCAGCAGCTTCTTCAGACATGTTTCATTCTAGCTGCAGAGTTTCATCGTTAGTTTGATCCATGTGTTGTGCTCGTTTGGTTAAAAAATAATAATATGGATTAACAAAATACTAGCCATTTTCAGAAAAAAATAATATAAATGTCATCATTTTGTAAATACGTCAAATTCACTTCGAGTTTTTGGAGTCTTGTAAATGCTGAGTTTCTAACGAAAATGTAAAGGGGATTTCAGATTCGTCCAAAGTAGGTTGGCCCCAGCGTCCTTGTGCACATTTTCCTTAATATATCACAGTTATAAATATTGTTTTTTGTTTGTGCCTTGAACTGTCAGATTCCCACCTCAGATTTTCTTTGTCGGTTATTGATTGAAATTCCGGCTCATTTAGTAAATCTTCACTTCCACAAGCACACAATGTTGTAAAGAATGCGATAAACAAATAATTATATACATCAGAAAGGATTAGTAAAAGATGTTAACTATTTTGTAAAACCACAACACACTTCACTTCTGACAGAAATATATATATATATATATAATTTAGTATTTATTTATTGATATCTATGTAGTTATATTTATGTACAGTTATTTAGGTTTAAGTATAGTGTGTATTTGTTGTATATTGTGTAGGAATTATGTTTCCTCTAAAGCTATTTCTCCATAGTTACTACTCGCACTACTGCTCACGATACCCAAAGGTAGACTGGTAGAAAATGCCTCAGGCATTAAGTTGTACCTTTTGCCCGAGTTTTTTTTTTTTAGTGCAATAAACTTATATAAATAAAATGACTTACTATACCGGATGGATAATGGATAATATTTCTCAGCTACATTAAACTGGATGGAAAACACGGACAATTTTCATTGCCGCTTCAACCATCGATCATTCAATGCGATGGTACCAACCCGGGCGGGATGTACCCTACCACCTAGTAAGTAAGGAATGGGACCTACAGTTTTACGTGGAATACGAACCACGGCCAGCCTCAACGGTTGAAAATGGTCACCCATCCAGAACCTAACCGCGCTCAGAGGTGCTTCCCCATCTTATCGAATCGCAAGGCGTCGCACTCTGAGCTACCGTGGCTGACAATATTAGTTGCTTAATACCCTGCCAAACTGACATGGGATTCATTGCCCCCACCCAACGAGAAAAACTGTAATCATTGCCCACACCATAACCAACCACCACAATTCAGTTTTTCGAAGCCTCACGTTACGAACGTTCGTTAGGGTCGAACTCTTATAGCAGAGGCGAAAATCACAGTACATCTCGAGGGCTTACCTAAGTAATTTTGCTTGCGTTTTAGAGTGAAGTTTGAGAAATGAAAACACGAGAGCAAAGTGCCGCCACGGCGAGAGATCATTTATTTTGTTTCAACCCCCGCACTTCGCAGTTTCAAGATCAGAGTGCACACGGACTCTTGCATCGAAACTTTTCCTTCTCAGACGGAAATAAAGAAATAACAGTTCCCTGTTCCGCTTTTCTGGATTCAACTTTTTATACGACGTTCCAATCGATAGCTGATTGTAAAACAACCTCGTTGAACTGACGTTTCTTACCAATAAAACCGAAAATCCACAACTGCTGCGTTAATTCACGCGGAGAACGAAGAACCTCTGCCACGTTCGAGACAAATTTATACCTCGGGTCGTAAACACTCGATTTCGGAGTGTTTGCTCTATCGAAGTGTTTTTACAGCTTTCTTATTTCTCACAGCGACATACTTCGAGAGATTAGGAAATAGTGAACGCCCTATAAAAGGTAATGAACTAAAATACATAAAAGTCTGAGCACGTGATGCGCACCCTACCGACACATCACACACATATTTTAGGCTGCGGACACAGTGGAGCGTGCGAACATGCTGTATTAATATAATGTATGATACTGACAATGACTATGGTTATGACAATATCACTACATAGTATAAAACAAAGTCGCTTTCTCTGTCCCTATATCCCTATATCCCCATGTGCGCTTAAATCTTTAAAACTACGCAACGGATTTTGAAGCGGTATTTTTTAATAGATAGAGTGATTAAAGAGGAAGGTTTATATGTCTAATAACATCCATAAAATGGTGGAGAAATACTGTTATTTTTCAGGTTTCCAATGTGATGTCGTAAAAATTTTTATTTTTTCCGCTTACTTTGTAAACGCAGGCTGAACCCCACGAGATTTATCAAAATAATGTACTAAGTATTGTACACATTAAAAAGGTCTACAGAAAACTCCGCGATGGTATATGTCTATCTCTTATGGATATCCCACAATACATTTTTTTTGTCATTAACTTTTTACGACAAATAATTGCTAATTTTCGAAGCGATTTTAACCAATATAGCATTAATCCTTATCCAAATAAATACCTTAAATACATTGTTGATTTAATATAGATCTATATAGCCCTTTACAGCATATGATTTAAATGAATATTTTCGAAGATAGGTATTACAGATTAAAAAATTGCGGGACGTAGCGATTGCGGCGGTACCGGCCGGCCGGGGCGGCGCGGGAGCGTGCCTATAAATAGTGCGTCGGAGGCCGCGGTTCTCCCTATAGCACTTTGAATTTATTATTTCTCTAATATCTAATAATCATCTAATAATAATATCTAAGTTTTTTTTATTTCCAATATTTCAATGTATGAACTCTACGTAAAAAGGGTTTATTTGTGTATCATTGTGTCAAAATAATATTTTTTTAAGTGATATTATGCCCGTGCAAAGCCGGGACGGGCTGCTAGTAATGTATAAAAATAACTGACCGCTTGAAAAACACGCCAGCGAAGGTGTCCGATCCAATTGTATGCCTCTAATGTGCTTATTTGGATTTAGTAACATGCAGCAGTAGGGATCCAATGCAAATTCAGTATGGTATTTCGTGGCCTAATTATTTGAGGTCGCTCTTCTCAAACGGATGGCGTGGGTTCGATACCTGGCCGCACAACAAAATGTTATCTAGCTTTTCTTTTCAGAAGGCCAAGTAACACCTGTTTAGAGTTTGGACCATACGGCCGTTAACAACCGTTACATGTAACACGAATGCTTTACGGCGAAGGAAAAACACCCACCCATTATGTGTGCCTAAAATATCATTTGGTGGAACCAGCAAAATCAGAAATGGCACTCGTGGTGATGTTTTATCCAATACATATAATTACTTAATTAATACAAAAAAGGATTTATACCTTCTTTGTCATTTTTGTTGCCGGTTTTATGTTGTTAATGAATACGTCATAATTCTGTTTGCTTGTTTATATGCATTATGTAAAACAAACACCGCACATTTTTTTATGCACATTTAATCAACTCACTTTATGAAAACTTCAGTGTTTATTTTTACTGTTTACTACAATTATTTCAAGCTCACTTTAGGTACTGTAGGTACTTGTATTTTATGTCACAACAGATATCAAAATATATGGATTTACAGGTTATATGTACTATAAAATACATCGATTATGTCGTATTTACATTGTTCAGTTGTAAAATAAAGGTATTCCTGGTATTATGTGATTTCATTGTTATTTTTAACTCTTTGAAAACGAATAGAATCATAAGTTGACTAGCAGGTCCATTCCTGCAATTTCTTAATCAGGAATCAGTAATCCTGTCTCTTGAAAACCCTTTTAAAGTGCGTTTCAAAGCGAATTTTACGACGGAAAACCTTGGTCAATTCATAAAACTATGTTCCGGATTGTCTTCGTCAAGAACATCGCTTTGAAAACCGCTATAAAGCGGTTTTCGAGTCTCAGCATTCCTGATTGCTGATTACGGAATGCCAGGAATAGGCCTGCTGCACTCTTTCAATCCCCCTAATTGTTGGTCCTTCGAGCCGGATTATTTTCCCTGCCTATAAATATCATTGATAACTCCGCATACGTTGAATAACAATCGAAGTTAAACGTAAACATTACCACTAACGAACTTCAGGTCTATTCGGGACCGCGTGTAACCACAGCCTAATCCAACACGCCCCAGACGAAGCGGCGACGATGCGAGCACACAGTTTCCTTAGCGGATTATTATTTGATTAATAACAACGCGCCGCCTCACTCAATCCCCAAAGCGGTATAAATGGTGCGCACATTTAAAACCACTTTTTTTTCAGCGCACGAAACAAACAAAACAACACCCTCCTCCCCATCTATTAGGACTAGAGTGCCTCGTACACTGTTCTCGTTGTGGTGCTTTTGACTAGCTTTTTAAAATGGAAATTGAGGAATTACGCGGGATATATGTGCGGAAGCTGAAACACCAATTAAGACGTTTGACGTTTCACAACTAGAGTATTATTGTTTCGCTTCTAAACGGTTGACAGCGCGGGACTCGTTATCTATATTTAGGTGACGCTTTCTCTACTGACAGAAAAAGCAAATAATGGACTTTGTTGGTCTAAATAAACACTTTAGCACGTTCTGCTGAGCCGCCGGGGTTATATTTGGACGCAGCAGCGTTGCGTGCGCTCCGCCACTAGATAATGTTTGAAACGGTTTTCGTGTCCGCTTTCAAAACAGCGGGAGGCGAAGGGTTAATCGTGTTTGCGGTTGAATTTTGACATATTATTTACATTTGGGGGTGGGCCACGCGGCTATGTGTATTGTTGGAAAATATTTATTAAATTTTATATCGTTAATTTACGGGGAAACGTGCAGTCTGGCTTGACAAATTGATTGGTTCAAAGCGGTACTTTTGAGATACCTGGTTCAATATTTAGAGGTTTTTCAGTAGTTTCCAAAGAACGAAATATATTCCGTTGTTACTGAACGGTATCGTATTAGAATTATGGGTGTTTTCCATCAAGTTTAATGTATCCGCACAATTAAAGAAGGTCCTGGCATATCAATCAGTTGTATTAGTCATTCATATATAATTACTTAAAAAAACATCTCGGCTGGTCGCACTGGCAGTATATACGTCCGGCATATTGCTCGAATGCAATCAGGTTAAAAACTAAAACCGTTTTAAAAAATATTTAAAAGACTTCAATTGATTGAATTGAATGATTTATTTTTGCATGAAGAAATTACAGATATTTTCAGGATACTAATTAATAAATTAAATACAGTGTAGAAAAAAAAATTACACTTGTTTTCATGAGTGACTTACAGATGGCATGCATGAAATACCATAAATAAATATGTAACATTTATCGGCCACTGTGCATTACACACGCTAGAAGTTCCATAGGTAACTTAACAATAAGATAAATAAGTACCTTTGGGTGAGCAGGGCCACCTAAACTGGCCTAACGGCTGTTAGGCCAGTTACTAAGAGTAGTAATATTCTTTCATAAAAATATGAAAGAATCACCACTGAGATATACCCTGTTGATGAGAAAAATAATTATTCAAATCGGTTTTCAATTCGCGGATATATCGAGTAACGTACATACATAAAAAAAAAAAACAGACGAATGGAGAACCTCCTTTTTTGAAGTCGGTTAAAAATATGTTAACAAATAAGGCAACACAATATAAATGTATAACAAATCTTTGATTCAGATCAACTTTTTTCAATGTTCCCACATTAGGAGGAATCTTAAAAATGTATAATTAAATCTTCGGTACCCACGGTCCCAAAACTTTACACGAACCAATAGTTAATAGTGAAGGCATTCATATCAGTTCGTAAAATATATTCACTAAATTCTTGAATATCTCACAACTTTCTTACGTACTAGAGGGTTATCAGTGACCTTATGGCCAAGTCGCATTTGTCTGCGTCTGACTTAATGGCGTGCTCGCTGCGGTTGTGCGGCGCGGCGCATGCAGGGATAAGCAATGGCTACCAATTACGTAAAGTATAACTTGTACAAATGTACTGGCACGATACTTGAACCACGACTGTTCCATTCGCTACTGGCGGTGTCACGAGCGTACAATACAAATCGTTTAATAATTTGTGCTTACATTAGTTAGATGCATGCACGTGTTATTTGGCTGCAAATGCTTTCGCCTCTGAGACTCTTTCCTTTTCTCCGAACACAAAAACAATATCGAATTTGTAATATTCAAGTATTTACTGATACATTCTTTTTGATTTTGTAAATTGTTAATTTTAAACCTGTTTTCGTAAGTTTTTGATGCCTGTATTTTTTATGTTGTGTTTCTTCGGGAAAATTCAAAATTAATTTTAATTTGAATTATTTCAGAAAACACCTTTACTTTGGAGGTTGTTCGTAGCTTATCAAAATAACTCGTCGTCCCTTAGATTTTCCTATAGTAAATATAAAACGAATAAAGCTGGTTATTTTTGCCTATACTACCTGCCAACAATTTTATGCTACTTAAAAGTTAATAACCACCCGATTTGTATACTCATTAGTTACAAAATTCAGTAGCTATACAATAGTTATCCGCATCGAAATATACCGCGTCGAATATAAATTATTTTCGTATTGCTTTTTTGCAGGACGACTGTATGGCAGGGTCCTTTGCCTACGCCTTACAAATTCATTAGATCTGACTTGTCTTTCGATCTGTCAGTGTGTGACAGATCGATTTCGTAATTCGGTTCTAGGCATATGCTAACAGGGGAACGTGTTGCCTTCCGCTAGCTACTATAGGCTGATGTGTATTTAGTGTGGCTTTTGTAAACCATCGATTTGTGTGAATTGAATTGTCACCAGGTGCCACCAGTAACAGGAGAGTCTGATGACGTCTTATCCCTTTATATTCCCGGAGGTCACGATATTTTTTGTCGCGATAAGGTAAATGGCTGAATCTGGGTTCACAGGTTAAAGTAACCACTTGGCGCATGCATATAGACACATTTAGCATCAGAGGGTTGGTCTCTATAGCATGTGAACCATTTACGTTATCGTTACCATTTTTGTCGTGACCTCTTAAACTATTAGATCAGAATACAGGCTAGGGTAGGGCTTTTTCCGACGCATCGGTTCCGCCATGGGGCGCCTACCTCGGTCGGATAAGCCATCGCCTGCTTGAACATGAATGTTTCAGATAAAAGCTCAGACCAAACATTTTTCTACTCGATTTCCAAAACTGATTACAAATCCTTTAATTTGTCTCAAAGGCTTGCCTTATGCAAAGGCACCTAGAGAATGATAGAAAATCGATAATAGAAACAACACAGGCACCTGAGTAATTGCAAACAGAACAAGAACCAACAATGCTTAATAGCGACCGCTTCGGACACCATAAAGTGTCCGGCGTCAATCAATCTTAACGGTAACCCTAGAGTAGCGACCGGTCGTTTTTACCCCCTGAACAAGATTGTTCGCGCCCCGCTCTTCCCCTAGTTACATCTAATGTACAGCTCCCCGCGGGGCCGGCTGAAATATCAGCCCTTCGCTTATAAAAAATCGAATACATTAGGTGTTTTAGTGCGATTCGTATCTGGGAGCGGCGCGCGGTGAGGTCGATCGACCGGGCTGGCGATATCTCGGCGGGCTAGGGTCGCGGTCGGCCGATCGCTCAGTTCATTCAAGATCTTCTAACGAAGAGAGACGAAAGTACTGTTTTAAAAACGAGAGTTGCACAATCGGCTCGTGCCTCAGGGGCGGGTGTACTTGCCTTCTATCCCAGAGGAGTGAGTTCAAATCCCCGCCGCTATCGTGCACCACCTTATTTATCTTTTCGAGTTTAATAAGTTTAAGTAATAAATAAATTTCGTTAAGAATGCGAGCTTTTTTCATGGTTTTAAACCATGAAAAAAGCACGTAAAACTGTAGGTCCCTTTCCCCTACTAGGTGGTAGGCTTAAGCCCGCCTGGGTTTGTACCCCATCGCATTGGATGAAAAGATGGTCGAAGCGGCAATGAGAAATTGTCCGTGTTTTCCATCCAGTTTTAGGTAGCCATGCTCTGGCATGGCCCCAAATTTTGTTCGGGAATTCGGTGTGTCGGACTAATATCATCGCAATGGGTGTGGCCTGTCAGGAAAGAAGAAGCAGTGACTGATTGTAATGTGAGTATAAAAAAATAATTCATTCTTAATGGACCTAAACGAGGCCTCACTATTTCCCCGCGCGTCAAATATCCAACGAGAAAATAACCTCTTTTGAGGTTTTTCTTGTTGACGGTACCCCTCGTTGAGCGAAGATGATTACCCGAGCTGTTAGTGTCGATCCAGCCATATCCAGCTGCTTTCGTGGTGACATTGTAGAATACAACGTAAATTATGCCGCATATCTACTCAGAAAAGCGAAAGCGCGAAGTTCTCGTGTTCGCTTCTGTCAAACTCTATGTAGAAAAAAATGGGACCAACTAGAAAGTATACCCTTTCGAACAAAAAAAGAATTTTTCAAATCGGTTCAGGGGTCTTCGAGTAATCGGTGAACATACATAAAAAAAAAAGAGAAAAAAAAATAAAGATTCCGACGAATTGAGAACCTCCTCCTTTTTTTGAAGTCGGTTAAAAAAGATGCCGCCTTTTTTTCTATAAAGAGTTTGACAGAAACGAGCACGAGAACTTCTCGTGTTCGCTTTCATGAGTGGGCAGTAGGGCAGTGAAAACCGACAGAAACCTTCACAGATTCATTACAGAAACATGTATGCGAATTTGTGACGAATTTGCTACCTGACGAAAATCTTCCCAACCTCGCGGTGTGACCGCAAATGTTTTATTAACCTTTCACTCTGTCTACAGCACTTAAAAGAGATGACGCCAATTTATTACGAAGATATCCTATCTCGATCAACCTATATCTTTCCTAAATCTCTTATCTCACATGATCTGGTTCCTCCATTGCTTACAATGGTTTTTAGGGTTCCTTAACCAAAGGGTGAAAACGGAACCCTATTACTAAGCCTCCGCTGTCCCTCCGTCCGTCCGTCCGTCCGTCTGTCATAGGGCTGTATCTCATGAACCGTAATAGGTAGGCAGCTGAAAATTTCACAGAGTGTGTATTTATTTTGCCGCTACAACAACAAATAGGTAAAATAAAAAAATAATAATAATTAAAGGGGGGTCCCATACAAAAAACGTGTTTTTTTTATTTCTTGTACGATGATACAGAACCCTTCGTGTGCGAGTCCGACTCGCACTTGGCCGGTTTTTAGGGTTCCGTACCCAAAGGGTAAAAACGGAACCCTATTACTAAGCCTCCGCTGTCCGTCCGTCCGTCCGTCCGTCCGTCCGTCCGTCCGACCGTCCGTCTGTCACAGGGCTGTATCTCGTGAACCGTAATAGGTAGGAAGCTGAAATTTTTACGGAGTGTGTATTTATTTTGCCGCTATAACAACAAATAGGTAAAATAAAAAAATAATAATAATTAAAGTACAACATAAAAGTACCATACAAAAAATGTGTTAAAATATTTTTTTTGTTAAATCTTGTACGGAACCCTTCGTGTGCGAATCCGACTCGCACTTGGCCGGTTTTTAAAGGATTACTTTCAACCTGTATTACTACAGGTAACTAAACGTTGAATCGGTGAAATTCCCTTTCTTGGTTTTATAATTTACTGACAGTGTTCTCTCTTTCTGAACTAATCATACACTGAGAGCAAACGTTGGATAGCCTGGAATGAGATCGAAGCCGATTCCTTGAGAAATATTATAGTTTGTAACAATACTCTACGAAATGATGCACTACAGCATAAACACAGAATGCGCTTAACAAAACAAAAAAAAGACTCGACTTAAAGCCTGATATGGTAGAACAGAGATTTGGGCCCGCGGCGACCATAGACCATAGAATATCCAAATAACACCTTCTCGACGCCACTAAAATAGTTGCTTCAGAAAAATACAAAAAAACAAACGAAGCTCGCTATTAATTTAAAATTTCAAATGGAATGAAAGAAAGGATTTTTCGTTCCAGTCATATGTTTGAAAACCACGCAGTGTTGCCAGTTCCTGATTTATATCCAAATTCTCGGGAGTTAATTATTCAAACTGCGTCATTTGAAGGTGTTTTAAACTTAAATAATATCAAGGTCGTTTCATTTCTCTGAGAAACAGTAAAATGATATGAATTTAATTCCGATTTGACGTTCAAGGTCCAAAACGCAAAATACATAAAAAAACGTAACTATAACAGCCATTGTTCATACAAATACATATTTGAGTAATAAATTGGTCACTTTTATTTAATATTATCTTAATTGCTTATGAATGAATCAATGAAAAATAAACTAGCGTAGCGCGCTCTTGTGTCAGAGGCAAGTGGAATTACCCGCCCGGTTCATGCACCACTTTCTTTCTCTTTCTGACTTTCAAAAGTGCATTTCGTTACGAATGCGAGCTGTTCCATGGTTCGGAATCCATTTAAAACTGAATGTGGTATGGGTTAAGGCCCGTCCGGATTGTTACCATCGCATTGGGCGAAGCGGCAATGCAAAATGTTTGCGTTTTCCATCCAGTTATATTTAGCCGTGCTCATAAAGGAAGATCCTACCATGGTACGTAATTCTTCCGGGAATGCGATGATGTATCGTATTAACTAGTCGTGGGCGTTTCCCCTGGTCTTCGAAAACGTTTGTAACTGTTATTGCTGATGCCGATAGCCGATACTTTTTTTTTTTTTGGCTGGACATGTATGGGTATAATGACATCTAGCACGGTTCGATCATCTTACATAAATTCTGAATCTCGAGTGCAGTGACCTGTTTTCTCAATAAAAATCAAAATCAAGAAAGAGGTTTTGTTACTATGTGTTATCGCAAACAATTAAGAAGTCAGACAAAACTTTTTATCCTCCACAAAATAATCCCCAGAAATAATATAACACAAATGATATTTTAAATAAACATAATTATCATTTATTTTATATGCCTATTAGCATTTAGAAATACTAATCGTTGGACTTTTTCTCCAAGCAAACCACCACGGCGGTCGTTAACAATATAGCCCCTTTTCGACTACAGTGCGCACTGCGCGCGCGCCTTACAGTTTCGGCGGTAACCGGCGGTAAAGAGTCGGCGGCTACAAGCCGCAACGAAGTAATTATTAGTATTACTAACTATCACTCGTAACTCCAGTCACGAGAGTCGCCGGCTCCCACCGACACATTACAGTTACTGCCGTCCGCCATTGCGCGAGCGAGACAGTCGCGGCTGGCGGGTCGTTGCGTCTAGACGGCTCGCAACCTACGGGCTTTCGTTGGCGCGCCGCGTCCATCCAGTGCGCTACAAGAAATTTGTAGCGGCCATGCTGCTCGGCGTAAAATGAATACTTCGTTTTTACTCTAGTAACAGTTATACGAACCCATTTCTCATTTCTCGTCACACGACTAATATTAACCAGTCACATAAAAAAACCTAAGTCCACGTGTGACTGTACCGAAATACAAAATGGCTCCCATCCGATTATGACGAGCTCAAAAAATTACATTCACTTCACCGGATGAGTCACCGCGAAGCTTTATTTGCACACGTCTCTCGCGAGGAATGAATCAATCTTTTTGTTGGGAGGAACGAGGGTGCGCAGGGGGGCAGGTGGTAGGGGGCTCCCCTAACGAGAGACGACGAATATCAAGATCAAGATTGCACGCAAAACTCTTGAATTGATGTCTAGGGCATTATTTTTTTTCGGCGGAAGCGAAAGTATCGGGTTTTGAAATGCAGATTGAACTGGTTTCTTTGTGTTTGTTGTATTAATTTCGTTGGTATTACTTTCTCTTGGATTATCGAGATGATCCATTTTTTACAATATTAATGTTTTTTTTGTAAGCTAAGAAACACAGCAATATTTAATATTTACTAAAACATCATTTAGGCGCCTTCCAATTTAAGCAATCTAAGTTTAAACTTTAACTAAATGTATAAATGGTTTCATATAAAAAAACTTCAGATTATTTGAACAATGTATAAAAAACTATTGGATTTATTTAATATTGAATATTTTTCATCCTCAATCGATTCAGTTTTAAATACAGATTAATTATTAGAACTTACAGCCATAGCGAGGTATTCAGCCTCGGTAGCGCTCGCCTTGCGATTCGATAAGCTGGGTGAAGCACGTCTGAGCGCGGTTGGGTTCTGGATCGGTGACCATTTTTAACCGTTGAGGCTGGACGTGGTGCGGATCCACGTAGAACTGTAGGTCCCCTTCCTTACTTGCTAGGTGGTAGGGTTAATCCCGCCCGGGTTGGTACCATCCCATTGAATGAACGATGGTCGAAGCGGCAATGAAAATTGTCGCGTTTTTCATCCAGTTCAATGTTTCCGATCAATATAAGGAAGGTCCTGACATGGCACCTAGTTCCCATGTGGTGTGTTAGGCTAATATCTGAGGGTCAGTTTGGTATAAGCCATACATGTCCAGTTACATAAAAAATACTGTTAAGAACCCTGCATATTAAGAATAAACAATAACACATAAATTTAACAGTATGTAGGTAATATTAAAGTTCACTATATTGTATCGATATCCTACAATCACTAATGCTCCACAGAGTAAGGGCTTTTTTCACCATTTGCTCATTAGCTTATTCCCCACATAATCAAGGCCTTTCCTAGCAGCTTGCAATCAATACCACTACAACATAATAACCATTTAGGTATTCAGGGATCAAGGAGTCAATGAGTAAAGGCCCTTTAAGTGTCGATTAAAATACATTTTATTTAAACCTGTACCCAACTTTTAGAGTGAACCGCAAAATATTATGATTCAATCACCAGAAATACTTTCAGTGCGCCCACTATTTCCAGCTTTGTGCAATCTAAATATCTGATAAACATATTGTATCACTCGGAAATTCAATCATCGCATCGGCGCGCTTGGTACAGTCTAGAAGTAACCACAGTCAGGTCTATCGATCCCATAGCACTGTGGGACGCTATCGCGGCAACATAATAAATAAATAACACATCAAATTGGTTTTTGTTTGAGATAAAAACAGGCCCCGGGCGACCCCGCCCGCGTACCATGACGCTCTAGCTCGCTCTTGCCGGGCAACGTCCTTCTATTTCGGCCATTGTCCGTCAGAGAATAGCTGCTGTTTTCTGAGAATTTAAATGTTTATGCGGAAAAAGGACTCAAAACGGTGATAGCTCTCGATTATAATAGTCGATTACAGGCAGTAGGTGGAAAGGGCCCCTGAGGGTCTTTATCACCTACTTAGGGGTCCTTAGGGCCTTTTTCACCTACTGCTAATTAGCTTAATCGCCACATAGTAAGGGCCTCTCTTAGCAGTTTGCAATCAATACTAGTACAAGAAAATCAGCACTTAAGTAATAAACGCCCTTTAAGTGTCGAAAAATATCGGCAGTCGTTGAAACCCAGGCTTGGACTAAAGTTGGTCCTTGCCATTAAAATTAAAGCCATAAACTGATTTGAAAAACTTTGACAAGCGATAACTCCTAAAACACAAGCGGTATGCAATACCAGTATTTTAATTTCATTAAGTTGACTAGTCTATTTTCTAGATTCGCGCTTGGAAATATTTTTGTTAGGCTGTGTACATTAATTACAATCAATTAAAACGTGAGCCATTCTGGACGAATTCGTCGTCCAAAAATATTTGTAAGCGCGACACTGGAGAATTGATCAGTCAAAGTAAAAAAAAAAAATACCCTCATCTCTAAATATTGCAGGACTTAACGCGCGTCAAAGCTTTTCAAATTTTAATAGCAAGGAGCAACTTTTATTAGTTTTAATTACAAAATGGTTCCATGCCCAGATTTTTCGATTTCCACATTTGCATAAAAGTGCCTATAAAACGATAGCTAATCGGATTCGGTCGTTCCAGAGCCTTATGTCCCTATGGAATCCTAATAAAATCAACGAAAATCCACTTGATCGCCTCTTACGTCGTGCACGTGCAGAAATGCAGTGGGACTACTTGTATTCTTTTCAACTGCCGGAACCACTATTACTTAGTCTGCGCCGGGTCCCGCACAGCACAAAATTCACACCTTATGATTTTAGGTATAACCAGGGGGGTTACCATGATAAATGAACTCGCCGGGTGAACAGACAATTGAGTGATTGTATCTGACACATATTTGCAGTTCGTACCGTGCTGTCAAACGACGTGTTATACGAAATGCATATAAACGTCGTATTTAATCACTCGCATGCCTGTTCACCTGGCGAGTTAACTTACAATGGTAACCCTCCAGGACATATTCGTGCACCATTTTTCCAGAGTGATAAATAATAACGGCCATTGTCAATGACATATGCTGCGCCCGGATCCGATTTATCATAATACCGTATTATTTAGTTAATTACCTGCCTTGTTAGTAGTTTGTCTCTTAGATTATTTTATTAAATTTTTGTTATTTTAAATTTTAGTTATTTTATATAATGCTTTTTTTTTCTTCTCTATTGATGTGTGTTATTTTAAGGTTTACTTGTAGTTGTATTTTTTTATCGTTTTTGTAAATAAACCTTATTTCATTTCAAGTCAACCAAAATTCAAACATTCTTATTTTTACATTCACAATATTAAAAAATAATGTAAATGTTATTAAAAATATATTTGATAATTTTATGTATTTAATGGATACGACATTACCGTTGTATTATTAATTTTGAGTTTCAGCGACATCTACATTTGAAGCATTGTAATCAGATTTTGAAAATAATCTGAAAAAGTATTGGTCGTGACATATCGTGACCAATACTTTTTCAGATTATTTTCAAAATCTGATTACAATGCTTCAAAAGTAGATGTCGCTGAAACTCAAAATTAAAAAATATATTTCCCTAAATTGCCAATTCTATTGAGGCCACAAAAAGTGCTTATCGGTCACTGCCTCCTTAGTATTCGTGGCTCGCTCCGCATCCGAAAAAAGTTTGGATCGAAATTATTTATTTATTTATTACATCCCACGGTCCGCGGCGCGCTTAATATTCAATGTTTTTATAGCTCCATAGATAACTCCCAATTTCTTTTACTGGTACTTACACAGGGAACGATATTTATTTACGATTAACTTGTGGATCCGAATAACATTTTAGTATTAGCAGTGAGATGTTTACGTACATTGGTTGGCAGTAATTATTCTAATTTGTCAATTTCTTGTTTTCACTTTACCAATCGATCATAGGTCAGTGTGTGCAGTAAGGCCTAGTAAACTTTTTTTTTATGCGACCTGGCATGGATGGTTAATACCACACAACTACCGTTATGATATTAGCCCAATACACCACATTCCCGAATTCCAGGACCTTCCCTTTATGAGCACGGCTACATTGAACTGGATGGAAAACACGGACAATTTTTCACTGCCGCTTCGACCATCTTTTCATCCAATGCGATGGTACCAACCCGGGCGGGCTTAAACCCTACCACCTAGTAGGGGAAGGGGACCTACAGTTTTACATGGGTTCCGAACCATGGAGCAGCTCGCATTCGTGACGAAATGCACTTATCGAACTCGGAAAGAGAAAGACAGTGGTGCATGTCGGTATTGAACCCAGGCCTCTGGTACGCTAGGCCAGTCCCCGCGCCACTAGGCTACGAGCCGCTCAATATAACCTAAAATACTTGGAAGTCTTGAAACACACTTTTCTCAACAATTGAATCTGTTCATATGCCTATAGGCGACGTCACGTGGTATCGAGATACGTTTTTTCTTTATGAAAATTATCAAAATCCCCTAAAAGCCCTAGACGCCGAAAGAGAGAGGGTAAGAAACTCTCCACCCTTGCTCGGATTTCTTAATAATATTAAAGACAACTTGCAATGAAAAAAAAAACACTTCAGGTAAGACAGCCAAAAATACGTTCAAAGAACTTTGAAATTCGAGTCCACTCGAATTAGCATTCTGTGTTTTACTTACTATCTTTGCACATTTAACCGATACGGCAATACCAAAATGGCCACTCGTTCGTTTTACTCGAACTCGACGTTCCGCGTAAAACAGCACGGTACGTTCCCTATGGGATTACCATGGTAAATAATTTGCAAGGTAAATATCAGGTGAACAGGCAAAAGAGAGGCTGATTTGCATTTCGTGCCATTGATACATTTCAGTTCACTTGGCCGAAATACATCGTTTGACAGTTAGCATGAAACAAAATGCAACTAACCGTCAGATCACTCTCTTGCCTGTCACCTGCTACTCACCCAGCGGTCTTTCAAATGATAAGTAAACGCTTGTATGGGGAGCGTAGTTTTCTGATGCTTACAGGCGTACAGTTAATAAAAAGTGCGCTAGTGGCAATAGTTATGCATGTTGTTGTAGCAAGTTTTATTGAAATTCGTTCAATGAATAATTAGCTAATAGCCTGCGCCCCAGGCACCGAGTGTCGGCACCAAGGCACCGAGTAAAACAAAGGCTGATGTTTGAGGCACCGAGTAAGACAAAGGCTGGTGTCGAGTAAGGGTTCAATCTATCCTGACAGCAGCCTCACTATCGGCATTTCACAATTACGCAATTTCGGTCGTGTTAAATCTTCATTACGCGCGGTAATAAATTTAGCCTCACGCCTTAATTTGGGATTCGAAAATCACCCAAAACCACTGTTATTAACGTACGGCGGGCTCAAATAAGGGCGTATCCGTTCGCGGCGTCTTAATTATGGAATTATGTTAATAAAATGAGGGGAGCCTTCGGAAAATTAAGTAATTTCCACACCAGCGCCGGCGTCGTCACACGACATCGCGTTGTCAGGTGTCATTAGTGTGAAGTTGTCGTCGAACCTGTCCCCTGGACCGCGCCGAGCCTGTCCCGTCGTTGGTAGGTCGGAAGTGGCGACCGAACCACATCCATAAGCGGAAGCGTAGCACGTTTTGTAGTTCTTAAACTTAGCTTGATCGCTGCGACAGCTGTCAAAGTGACACTATTAGAGCTGGGACGATATTGAAAATATACTATCCCATGAAGAACGACGTTACCACAGGTCATTAAATACCCTTAATAAATTTAGAACTTCATGGGCGAGATTTCGGTGACAGCTGTCACAGCGATCAAGCTAAGTTTTAAGAACTATAGTGATAAAACATCCACTAACGGTGTGACTTCAAGAGGTGCTTGACGACGACCTGTATCCAAAATATTGATGGTTTTTTTCCACCTGAGTAATGTAGACCTATAATTAAGAATAAGATGTCCTTATGGTAGAGATTGGCTCTTTACCAATGTATAATAGGTATAATATTCTTTGTGAGCAGTAGTTATCTACCAATGACTGTAAACTAGTTTGTAAGTTTCAATAGAAAAGAAATATAAAATGACAAACCTGGAGAAGTTTCTTGTCGGTCCTTCTTCGCCAGTAGTATTTATAGTTCTTAAAACTTAGCTTGATCGCTGTGACAGCTTTCATCGAAATCCCGCCCATGAAGTTCGATATGTTTAATGGTATCTTTGACCTGTGGCCTCATCTTACTTTATGGAATAGTATATTTTTAACATCAGACACCTGTCGCAGGGATCAAACTGTTTTAAGAACTATAGACGCATTTTCTTTGTCCAACCACAGATTAAGAATTAAGTAATATGGGTACAAATTGTCTTTATACTATTAATATGCTCTGGCTTAGCTGTCGATTCTCCATAGTCGTTTAAATAAGCGACAAAACGGTTTATCAACTGCTAAAACTTATGTGTACTATGTGAACTATGAGTACTTCGAAACTCTAAATATGTCCCAAAAAATCTCAAACTCACCGCGTATATTTGAAATAATCAATGAAGGAGACGATGCACTCTGTATGCTCCGGCGTTAGCACCAAGTGAGCAATAACGAATTGACAACAGGAGCATTGTATTGTAATTGAGTTCTTTTGTATTGTCATCGCCGCCGCCACCGCCGCCGCCAACCGCCGCCGTCGAGACTTCTGCGCCGGATGCAACCATTGTTGACTCATCTAATGGGGCATAATATCAATAAAGTCACCTTTCAACACGCTAGCATCAAATATTAACTCTTTAATCATTTGAACATTCTCGCTAATACTGAGATTCAAAGACAATTCTGGCGTCTTGAGATGATTCTCAAGTCTTCCGACCACAGATTAAGCTTCCGACTGTCAATGTTGACATAGAATGTATGGAGTAATGTCAAATTTGACAGTCGGAAGACTTGAGAATCGTTTCAAGACCCAAGAACTGTCTTTGAATCTCAGCATAAGGCTCTCTCCCTCTCCTACGTGGCAGTAAGTAATTCGTCAAGCTCCAATTAAATATATTCGCACCAATTGATATATATATAGCCGTATATTTTCACATTTCATCCAAATAGTCAGCATAGGTAGTAGAGCTAAAGTTATCGCATAGTGATCGTTATTGTTCGCAACTAATATTGTTGCATTGGAAATTGTTTTTCATTCAATTTATCCCGAGTATCGTCTGAAAATGAAGTTATATGTTTTTAATGAAAAGTACGTCAAAATAGAACAGTATTATAATGATTAAATGTACTTTTTTCGTACTAAGCAGGTTCGTTGTTTATTCCAGTTAATGTCCGCACCGCACATGAAGCGTTCAATAAATATATGTAGGTATAATCCGTAATAATGTGTTAGTAGGAGGCATTGATTACGGGAAGAGGGACTGAAGGAAAATTTCAAATTTTGGGTACACAGCAGGTGGCGAAATTGGTAGACGCAATAACCGCGAATCCGCGAATGTTATCTTTTGCTGGTTCGGTTCTAGCCTTGCAACGTTCGTAAAGTATTTCTTTTTACTGGGCTCTTTCTTTAATGAGTGTGTCCTTGCTTCACGGTCGAATATACATACATACATACAAATCACATTCCTTAATATTATAATGACTTAACATACATTACTGAAATTGTATTTACATGGTGCTCTTTCTGTGTTTGACCGTCTATACCACCATGGGCGTCGTCTGGCACCTCTTAGGTGAGAGCCTGGCGTACCTACTCCATTTGACGCGCTTTATAAAAAAACATCGGGGTTTTGTAAATGCACTCTACTTTAATTGCAAAAGCTTCACTAAAAGTTTCAGCTCCGCCCTGTGTTGGCTGCTTTATCCGCTAGGAATTTCTCTAAACTCCCTATGTAAAGAAGATTCCGACCGTCGACACGGTCCAACGAGCTGTACAAAGGTTTTAGCCAGTAGGATACTTAGTTCCTCCAACCTTCACGCATTCAGCGCATCCCAAAAGGCACGTTTCATAAAAAGTTTTGATGAATCAATAACACTTCCAAATTAGCAAATTAGATAATGTATTTTGTGATGCATCAAAACACAGCATGACGCGATGGATGCAAGCCACTTGTTCAACCCAAGAATGGTATCCTATCCTGGTCTCATCGTCATCTAGGGAAGCCGGATGCCAGCGCGATGTGCTATGCTCTCGTTTGCAGGTTAAATACTCTCGTAGCATTGGCAGCAACTTATTCTATCCGATGTTATGTCTTCCACCCATCGCCATCGAGGAAAGCCGACTGCCAACGAGCGATGTACTATGCCTTCCTTGCAGGTTGAGTACCCTCGTGGCATTTGGCAAGACACTCTTTCAATCCTATGTATAGGTTATGACTTCCACCCGTTGCCATCGAAGGAAGCCGACTGCCAGCGAGCGCAGCGTGGTGTTCACTTTTGCAGGTTGACTCTGTTGTTGAGTGCTCTTTTAGCATTAGGCAAGCCATTTGTTCAATCCAAATGGATAGGTTTTGTCTTCCACTCTTCGCGATCGAGGGAAGCCGACTATCACCGAGCAATGTGCTGTGCTTATGTGTGCTGGTTGCAGGTTCTTTGCAACTACTGCCAAAGTGCGATGTGCTGGGCTCATGTTTTCAGGTTTCCTACTCTCGTGGCATTGGACCAGACGCTTGTTCAATCCAAATGAATAGAGAATGTCTTCCACTCGTCGCCATCGAGGAAAAACGACTGCCACCGAGCGATGTGGCAGCTCATGTTTTCAGGTTATCTGCTCTCGTAGCATCGCGCCAGCCGCTTATTCAATCCAGATGAATAAATTATGTCTTCCACCCGTCGCCATCCATGAAAAACGACTGACACCGAGCGATGTGCTGTGCTCATGTTTTCAGGTTATCTGCTCTCGTAGCATCGCGCCAGCCGCTTGTTCAATCCAGATGAATAAATTATGTCTTCCATCCGTCACCATCGAGGGAAAAGGACTGCCACCGAGCGATTTGCTGTGCTCGTGTTTTCATGTTGCCTACTCTCTTCTGCTCCGTAAATTGCTTGGTCGCTCCAGGCGGATTTGGTCATATCTTCCCCCCCCCAGTCGTAAGGAGAATCCTATTGCCAACGACCGATGACTTAATACGAAATTTGTTCGCAGGTTGCGTGTTCCCGCCACGATGGGCAGGTCGCTGGTTCCAGTCGGGCGTCCTCCAGCCTATCCTTATCGAGGGGGACCGACTGTCGAACAAAGGGAAGTGCCTTTCCTCCGAGGGGGACAAATTTATCATTGTTGACGAGTGAGTATTTTTCCATCGTTTTCATCGATTTGCATGTCATAGCTTTATCCTGAGCAACATTGAGCTACAAGGGCGGCGCCATCCTATGCCACGCCGCAACGTTAAGGTGATAGTCCACCAGATCGTCCCATTAAATTACCCTTTTCTCAATGCATGCCTTAAGAATGGCCCGTAAGATATGTTTTATCCAGACACAGTTATTTGCTGCCTGATATTGGAAACCAAATATCAAATAATTTGTAAATGTGATTTTAAAATTATTATATAGTTAACTACATTTGTATGGGGAACATAATGTTCTGATGCCTACTGGCCCACCTAGACACATCATTCCGTGTATTTTCTTATCCTTATTTAATTATAACAAATGTGATCACAACTAGGAATCTTTCAACTTTAACTTTTTTCCGAATTATTTTCTTACTTTATTTATTCGGCGATAGCTACATAACCCATCTGTGTTTTTAAAAGCTTTTACGTGTACTAAGGGCACCATTTTTTCAAATAGCGTGTTTTCATGTATAGTGTATTTTATCTTCATGTTTTCGTATATTAAACTTCAAACTATTCATTTCAGAAAAGGGTGCCATCGATGTGTCGTGATGCACCAAAAACACATTAATGTACTACAGTATAAAGAAAGTGAGTATTGCGCTTACAATTTAATTTACAACTACTTATTTTGTTAGGTTGTTTGTCATATTATCCCAAAATCCGGTGTGTGTTATGGGAACTAGGTTCCATCCCAGGAAATTCCTTATATTGCACAGCTATATCGAACTGGATGTAAAATACGGACATTTTTGGTGCCGCTTTGACCATCGTTCATTCAATACTATCGTTCCGCCCCGGCGGGAGTAACCCTACTAAGTAAGGAACCTACAATTCTAAGTGGACTCCGAAGTTAGGAAATAGGTTAATTTAATGTAAACCTACTCTCTATATATTTACTATGTTTACTGTTTTACTTCAAATAAATAAAAAAAACACGAACGACTAGTGCTTTCTTACGACATACACGGTAAGGAATGCAGTGGATTTACTTTTTTTTTTCAAGCTTCGAAACCCACACAGCGCACGATAGATATAACTATGCTTTTAATATTCGGAAAGACTCCAAAAACTATTTGTGCACGCGATCGCGATGCGGTGTGTACGAATCACATTAACTAGAACTATGAGTTTTTGTGTTTTCAATTCTAAAATTATAGAGTTTCTTAATCTTCGAAATGAAAAGCGCGAAAATATAAATGTGATGTGAGTGTCGAAAGTTGTAATTACGTTGTGAGCAACTTTCGTTCGCTTCAAATTGAAAATAAATTTCAACGCACAGCTTTGCCAAAATCCAGTTTTAATTTGTAAAATACAAATATGAAGGCAGACATTGGATTATGAACTATGATAATCTAAATTATTTATTGAAACTGGCGTTGGCTTTAATACCGTTCTATAATAAGTACGTTCTTATACCATAATATCCAATGGTAATGGACGTAATTTGTAATGTACAATCGAGGGTGATACTAGGACACATTAATTTAAAGACAGCTGTAAAAATAATTTCACTGCAAGGCTAGACCCGATCAGCAAGACATACCTTTCGCGCCATCTGCTGTAAACTCGTAATTTGAAATTCTCCTACAGTCCCTCCTCCTACTTACTTACCTCGTAAGTAATGAAGGGGGCCTATAGTTTAACATGGAATCCGAACCACGAACGTCGAATACCTATTTACTCACAACATCAAGGTCTGCCGTGAAGAACGTAGACGTGTATTGTCGCGCAAAAGCAGTGAGAAGAACTATCCACTAGCATCGGCGTCGTTGATTAAGTTCCATAAAATGGCACGTGCCTGTTTCCTCAGTCAAATTAAGAAATATTATGCGTATAAAATCAATCTACGTTAATATAATATAAAGCTACGTTTTAGTTTTTTTGATAAATGAACTTATATCCTCTAAAAATGTGTAACCAATACGAAGAGGCTCACATCGTTATCAAAAAACCGGCTAAGTTCGAGTTGGACTCTCACACGAAGGGTCTTGTACTATCGTTAAAGATTTACCACAAAAAAAACCGTTTTTTGTATTGGGGGCCCTTTATTTTTTATATTTTTTACCTATTTGTTGTTATAGTGACAAAATTAATATGCACTCTGTGAACATTTCAGCTGCCTATCTAATACGGTTCATGAGATACAGCCCTGTGCCAGACGGATGGACGGACAGCGGATGTTTATTAATAGGGTTTCATTGGCACCCTTCGGGTACGGAACCCTAAAAAAATAAAACGTACAGAAGTAGCTCTCAGCTGATTTATTTAATGTGCAAATTATGTTTACATCTTTTAAGAAATTACTCAACACCATCTTGTCACTTACATTAAAGGCTGTTGCTAGTTTGACCTTAGTTATGACGGTTCCACTACCAATATCGTCCCCGATTCTTCATCATCAATCTTCCAGTCGTCCACGCAGCTGGTAATCGAATTTTCTAGAGCGAAAGCCATCGAACAAGTACTGCACAGCGTACAATAAACACCCTCTCCGTGGCGTTGCACCGTTCCGCCACCCACGCGAACTTCTCCCGCTGCTGGGCACTGTGATCACAGGCGCAGCAGGCCTATTCCTGGAATTCCGTAATCAGGAATCAGGAATTCAAATTCGTGATTAAATTTAAATACTATGCTCCGAAATCTTTTCGACAAGAAAATCGCTTTGAATACCTCTATAAAAGCGGTTTTCTAGTATCAGGATTCCTGATTACTGGTTACGGAATTCCAGGAATAGACCTGCTGCCCTACTCCATAATTCGGGAGGGCACCGCCGCCCACGCCGCGCCCTGCCCGCTCGATGCAACCTTCCGCTTCATATGCATACAATACGGTGTCCGTGCATTGCAGCTTTCTGCCACCCACATGAACTTCTTTTTCTCTTAGCATACTATACAATGCGCTCTCCGTTTCTTGTTCGCTCATCTTGACATGCTATAAACTGAGTTATCCGTCTCGTTGCAGCTTTCTGCCACCCACGTGAACTTCTTTTTCTCTTAGCATACTATACAATGCGCTCTCCGTTTCTTGTTCGCCCATCCTTACATGCTATAAACTGAGTTATCCGTCTCGTTGCAGCTTTCTGCCACCCACGTGAACTTCTTTTTCTCTTAACATACTATACAATGCGCTCTCCGCTTCTTGTCCTCTCATCTTGACATGCTATAAACTGAGTTATCCGTCTCGTTGCAGCTTTCTGCCACCCACGTGAACTTCTTTTTCTCTTAACATACTATACAATGCGCTCTCCGCTTCTTGTTCGCTCATCTTGACATGCTATAAACTGAGTTATCCGTCTCGTTGCAGCTTTCTGCCACCCACGTGAACTTCTTTTTCTCTTAACATACTATACAATACGCTCTCCGTTTATTGTTCGCTCATCTTTACATGCTATAAAATGAGTTGTCCGTCTCGTTGCAGCATTCTGCCACCCACGTGAACTTCTTTTTCTCTTAACATACCATGCGCTCTCCGCTTCTTGTTCGCTCATCTTGACATGCTATAAACTGAGTTATCCATCTCGTTGCAGCTTTCTGCCACCAACGTGAACTTCTTTTTTTTTAACGTACTATGCAATACACTCTCCGTGTCTTGTTCGCTCATCTTGACATGCTATAAAATGAGTTCTCCGTATGGTTGCAGCGTTCTGCCACCCACGTGAACTTCTTTTTTTTAACATACTATACAATGCGCTCTCCGCTTCTTGTTCGCTCATCTTGACATGCTATAAACTGAGTTATCCGTCTCGTTGCAGCTTTCTGCCACCCACGTGAACTTCTTTTTCTCTTAACATACTATACCATGCGCTCTCCGCTTCTTGTTCGCTCATCTTGACATGCTATAAACTGAGTTATCCATCTCGTTGCAGCTTTCTGCCACCCACGTGAACTTCTTTTTTTTTAACGTACTATGCAATACACTCTCCGTGTCTTGTTCGCTCATCTTGACATGCTATAAAATGAGTTATCCGTATCGTTGCAGCGTTCTGCCACCCACGTGAACTTCTTTTTTTTTAACGTACTATACAATACACTCTCCGTGTCTTGTTCACTCATCTTAACATGCTATAAAATGAGTTCTCCGTATCGTTGCAGCGTTCTGCCACCCGCGCGAGCTGCTGCCGTTGCTGTGCACGCTCATCACGGGCGACGCGCTGCTCTACTCTATGTTCCGGGAGAGCGCCGCCGCCGTGCCCTGCCCGCTCAAGGCGCCCTTCTCCTTCACATACAATCGGTAAGTCCTTCGTCATACTTACTCTCTTTGCGACCTACTCAGGCTGCGTGCGCAAAATGCGTGTTGCAGCATAAAGCCTCTCCCAAACAGAGATAGTTCCAATCGGAACTTTCGAGCGGCATGATTCTGATCGGAACTTTCGAGCGGAATGATTCTGATCGGAACTTTCGGGCGGCATGATTCTGATCGGAACTTTCGAGCCGAATTATTCCGCTCGGAATATCTCTCGGAACGCATTTTCGGAGGGTTCTCGTTCTGATTTCTTGCAAGCTAAGAGTTATGAGTATCCGAGCGCCCGCATCGCGCCGCGCACAGATTACATAAATCTTTTGGCATCCAAGAAATAAAAGCGACAATCGGCCAAGAGTTCCGAGCAATATTCCCAGCGGAATCTCTGTCTGGGACAGCCTTGATCGCTTTTACCTCTCATCCTTGACTGCATATTCTACCTACTCTGTATAGCTAATTATATCCTGTATTTTGTTTCCAGAGGCCACGGTGACTGCAAGAGTCCCGTGTCCTCAATCGAGAGCTGCACTGAAGAGTCGCGGCTCCTGCTCAACTACCAGGCCTGTCCCGACGTGCACGGATCCGAGAGTACAGGTCACTTGCTCGTTTCATTCTGGTAGAAAGAGAAACCATTTTTAAAGCGCACTGGGAGTGGTGATGTCATTGTGCTAAAATGTATTCACATCAGGCAAAACACGAGCAAAGAAACAATAATATTTTGTCTCATGTTGCCAGGGATAGAAATAGTTAGGAATAAAAAGTAAAAAAAAACAATATCAGGAAGAGATAAATAATGGGTCGTAAAAGTCTTGTGGCCAGAAGAGTCAAACTATAACCTGGGAATAAGGCTGCTATAGAAATAGAAAATGTACTTAGTGATTGGTAATTTTCTTAGAAGAGATTTTATTTTTGCTACAATTTTCGCAAAAATAAAAGCGTGCAGACACAGATATGTGTTGCTTATTATATCCAATATCAAGTCAGTTCAAACTGTTGTTTTCAAATTATTAGTATAGTACTTTTGTACGGAGAACGTAATTTTATTATGCTTATGGGATCACCTTAAGTCAGTAATTGAATAGGTTTGTTGAATGTTGAATTGAATATGCTAAAACCATGGAGGTGAAGCATCCATGGGCTAAAACAGAATACATTTGGAAGAATTGGGACGCTCTAGATGTCTCAAGGTATCGTCACAAGATATTCCTAATTGATGCCTATTTTTAAACTGGATGATTCCTTGCTTTTTGCGACGCGTCAAGCGTTAGTCACCGCAATATGTTTCTTGTTTTGTGCTGTTAGGCACGCTAGATAAATTCCGCATTATCTGGGTTAGGGGGTTAGCATTGTCAACTGGAAGAAGATGTAGTCACGAGTATGTATGTGTATGATATATATATACAATTTACAGTCATGTCTTTGACCATGATGAAACAGTCAAAAATACGTCTGACACCGATGAAATGTATTACGCATTTTAATGCCTGTAAAACTATTTAAAACGCATTTAGTGGGTAAGTAATTTTATAAATTTCCTTGTTGGCTGAACATGAGAATCATTTTCCGAATTGAATGATATATTTTTATTTCAAAATGTGTAATTTCTTTGGCAACACCACCACCAAGTTTTCTATCCATGTTTTCCTTCACCATAGATAATTCGTGTAACTTACTAATTCAGAATATTAGATAGATAACAAGAGACTTGGGAACTGTAGTGAAAAATACATATGCTAAATATTGGATCACAGTCACCTTAAAAATAACACACAAGGGTGGCGAATCAAAGGGGAATCGAACTTCAAGGGCGGTTCAAGTTCTGATTATGGTCTTCGTACCCTTGCAGTGGAGGAACTGGAGTGCCTGGCGACGTGGAAGGAGGGCAGCCTCCGGTTCCTGGTGGGGAAGGTGCACCACAACCACGCCACGAGCAACGAAGACCGCTACAGATGCTTCGTCTACGAAAAGACCAACAGCATAGGTTAGATCTGATGGAGTTTTTTATTTTCTATTTTGTTAATGATCGTGTAGTTATGTGACGTTCCTGGTTTGAAGATATTGAATCAATATTTTCGATGTGAAATTGAACCATCTTCATATTTTTAAATGAGCCAAGCGTCGCCGTTTTAGCTTGAGCACAAATGCTTTCGTATGTCTGGCAGACCTGTAGACCCGTTGGATTACCATTTTAGAATTCGTTCATCACCCAACCGCTTGGGGCAGCACTAGTATTTATTTATGGAACTGAACATGGATTGCTAATACCACTACTACTGCCATGTTAGCACAACACACCACATGGCAACTAAGTTACATGAAAGGAATTTCATAAAATGCTCGGTTACATTGAGCTGGACAGAAAACATTAACATTTTTCATTGCTACTTCGAAGATTTTTTATTCATTGCGATTGTAACAACCCGGGTGGGATTAACCTTACCAGCTAGTAAGTATGGAAAAGAATCTAGAGTTTTACATGGAATCCGAACAACAGCCAGTATTAATGGTCGAAAACCTTGCCGAGACTATAAAACAAAATGTATATATTCTTTGATCCGGGTGAGGTTCAAAACAAACCGCTGGGGCACGAACTTCTTGAGGTATATAGGTATGAACAAGCTCAAAATAAAATTAATTTCCGAAGCAAAGAAAACCCGAAGGAATTGTCCACCTTAACCCTTTCACCGCCAAGATTTTTTGGCATAATCCTTCTCAATACGCCACACTACAATTATTTCGATAATATGCAGTCCTGAATTGTTGTTTGTTTTGTTGCAAATAGTGTGTTTCCACTGTTGAAACAGTAGACATCGAATGAACGCTAGTATGTACTGTGCAATTATGTAAATAAAACACATTATTTCGTAATCAGTAAAGTTTTATTACTGTTTGAAGTGGAGTCGTTTTCTGTCGGATATATCCGACGATGGCGCCTGCAAAATGCCTTGCTCTGACGGATATATACGTTCCTGGCGGGGAAAGGGTAAAACAAAGTAATTAGCGAAACTGGTCCCATAATTCACACACGCACAACATTAATTAAACATTATTGAAGATGATTCAATAACCCCTTGTTCCAGAAAATTTGCTCAAGCAAAATAGGTGTATCCAAATGTAGAAAAGTCATCTGTTCATGTATTTCAATACATTCCAACATTGCAACGCAACCAAAACGAAAACAAAATACAGTATCTCCAGGCTCATGCTATACTCAATTTTTAACCTTATTAGAATAGATAATGAGGTAAAGCTCACACCATAGACTTGTGTCACTATGTAGTGTCATCAAAATAGCCAAAGTCATACTCGAAGATTATGTTTTATTGTGTATAAATACGCTCTGGATGACAATCGCAGCGTCACCGGGCGTGGTGAAGGAGCCCGGAGACGGCGTGGAGTACCGCGTGGCGCAGTCCGGGGACGCCACCTGCAATGGCCTCTTCAGCGCCACGGAGGGCTCCCGGACCATGGCCCTCAAGAGAGGTCAGTCAGTTAGCGCTTTTTCGTCCACTGCTGGACATACGCCTCTCCAATTTTCCTCCATTCCTCCCCGGCCCTCAGCGGTACGGAACCCTGCTTTCCGCCGACGCACTTAATTTCGTCGTCGCACCTGGCGGCTGGTCTTCCCACTCTCGGTTTTCCTGTCCACGGCCGACAGTGTAGGACATGGTTACTCCAACGGTCGTCGTCTCTACGGCTGACGTGACCGGCCCACTGCCACTTGAGCTTAGCCACCCTCAAGAGAGGTAGGTAACCAATATTCTTCTTGTGAGCACTAATCGCAGGCATGAGACTTGCGCAGATTGTGCACAACACAGTCACAACAATAACTCTTCTTCTTTGTAGAGAGGATGGAGGCCTCCCTGTGGCAACTGATCTCATCTGAGGTTCATTCTACCAGAGTCAAGTCTTGACATATACACATTGTCGATTTTCATTTCATATTTAGTCTCAGGTAAAGCTATGTAGTTTTATGTAAGCTTAAATTTTATTCAAATGCTTCCGCTAATGAAATGATGGATATTTGTGCCAACATAACATTATTTATTTTTATTCATTCATAGTTTAAATTTATTGGATTTAATAAATGAAGCTATTATTCTTAACAGAGGGATGGGTTAGGTTAGGTAGCAAGGACAACGTCTGTGAGGTTGATGTTTCCCAGTAGACTTGCGCGTCGTGACATTGACGTTGCAAACGCCACAAGGGGCATTGGCATTTTCAAGGAAAATTTATGAGGCTCAAAGTCCAATGTGTGGCAGTTACGGTTATGCTGTTTGTACATAACAGATGTTTCAGGATAATGGGCGTGGGATTCCGTTGTAATGTATCAATTTGTGATTGCAGTGTCGGTGAACTTCAAGTGCCGCTTCCCGTCGTGGATGACGTTCTCGGCGCACTGGCACACGCTGGACTTCTCCAGCAACTACTCGTTCCACCAGAAGAACGCGACTCTGCGCATCAGCAACCAGACCGGCGTCGAGGTCAAGGTGCACTGCGTCAACATCAAGGCGAGCTCGCCGAGCGGCAACTCGGTGGCGCTCGTCGCGCACTGGCAACACCATTGGTTAGTTATTTTTTTCGTATGTAAATCGTTTATGTCAAATGAAACCGATGGACTGTATCGCTCAATTTGAACAAAGCTTGAAATGGAGAGAGGTCAAATTCAACCTGATTGATAGGAAAAGAGACGGCGAGAGATTCAGCGATGGGAACTTTATTCTGTTATTATATTTTTTTATTTAGAGAACCCAACGGTCCCCGGCTAGTTGCATGTTTGCGAATTCATTACTTTTATTAGTTAATACCTAACTGATTTAAATTAAATGATTCTTGTTACATCGGTGTGTTTGGTTCTGTGATTGACTGTGATGTAACAACATGTTATAAAAACAGATTTAATGCACTGGGCCTCACTACTCTAGACGAAAGAAGACACCGGGGTGACTTGATCGAAACTTTTAAAATTCTAAATGGACTTTACGATGTACCCAACCTTCGAACCATATTTACTATGAATACTAATGAAAGACTTCGTGGACATTCTTTAAAACTTAACCAAAGTAACTTCAACTCTAACGCAAGAAAACATTTCATAACTGAGTGGTGGACTCGTGGAACAAATTGCCACTAGAATTGATCAGTGCTATAGTTAACAGTGTACGGGTTTAAAAACCAATTGGACAGTTATTTTAAATTAAAGAAAACATACGTTAAGTAACCATATAGTGCACTCAACCAATGACATACACGCATCAGCTTTAAGCTGCTAGTGTATATAAATAAATAAATAAATGTTTTTAAACATGTTAAAATGTTGACCCAAAAAAACACATTTTAAAACTAAAACGGTACATACAATTTACTGATGGCGAGACTCGAACCTTCGACACTTTGCCCAAGTGTCATAAACCATAGCGGAGTTGTTAACTATTGAGCTACCGTGAACATGCAGGATCGTGCGAATACAGGTATATAATCTGCTATGTTGATTATAAAGGTGATCAAAACTATAATGGCGCTTTTATCAAGTACTGTGAAGGACAGTGACCAAAATAAAACTGGAGGCGAAGTTGTGAGTAGGAAGTAATAGAAAAATTCAGTTTGTTTTAATTTTAAATTATTATTATTTTTTCATCTCCCTTTTATATTACAATCTGTCGCATATTTGGAAATTCAGTAATAGTTATGTGAATTGTTAGTGTTGGCTTTCTAGGAATGCTTTCAGTGAAGCAACCTAATAGTTTACAAAGGTTTTTAATTTTAAATTAATAATATGCATTTTCGTGTAAGTGGCTAGTTTCAGGAACCGGGATTATTAAAAACGAATAAATAGTTAATCTACCATTACTAAAACTTCCCGCTGTGGCACTCACGTGCACCAAAATAACATACCAAATCTTATGAACCACAATCGCAATCATTATTTTAATCAATTTGTGCCACTTGAGTTCACTATTATATTTGCCCTCATTAGAACTCAGTTCTAATGAAGTCAATTAAAAGAAACTTCATAAATAATGTTCAGCAAAATAATCGATCTAGTTCAGTAGGTAGGATTTGATTTTCCAGGCCTCTAGCGCCCAAAATGGAGCATTATCCCACACTTTGAGAAAGACTAGTCTAAGATCATAGCATGACATACCATTGTTCACAGCGTGAGCCGTTACGTGTGCGTGGTGATGTACCGTCGCGACGCGTACATCGCGGAGCTGCAGCGCGGCGCGCCGACCGCGCGCGCCGACGATGCGTGCGCCCCGCACCACTTCAACGCCATGACAGCGCCCTACGTCACGCTCGTAGGTCAGTTGAAGGATATTCTGCCCAATTTGCTCAGCAGCAAAAGGGGCATAAGCAAGGATTTCGATGTCATAACTCAACTAGTCTCAAAACAAAAACTACACACTCCTGGATTTGTCATAAGTAGACGATCGGAATTCCACAAACAAAGAAGATCCGACAAGAAACTTTACCAGGAGTCGTAATACAAATATATGTTTTTTTTGTTATTTAGGTATTAAAAAAGACATTACATTATACATTTAAGTGCTACTACAGAAACAAAAAGAGGATAGTGATTTAAGAGTGATCGAACAACTCAGTATGGATAACATTTCTGTAGGAGATATTGACCAGCAAGAAGGAAAATTTGCTTTACTTACTTGTAACATCTTTCATTTATACAAATTTCATTTCTACAATAAACACAAATTACTTTCTTTTTTCAGCGAGCAATCCTGAATCCAAGGAGTGTCCATACTCGGGAAAATATGAGATTACCGGCATCAAAAACCATCAGAGGAGCGTCAGATCCATACCCGAACGCCGCGATTCATGGACACCCAGAGCTCCGAAAAAATCAGCTCAAATGCAACGGCGCAAGCGCAAACACGAGAATGACGAAAGCAAACATAATCGTAGAATAGACGTCGAAGGAAGTAGTGTACAATATAGTGAGAGATACAATTTTAATATTAGGAATCACAGCTCAAATCCGTTGCTGAGAAGTAAAAGAGCGGACGGACAGACTGAGGCCATACCTTGTCGAAGTGATAATTACAACACGCTCGAGGTTGGATGCAACGCTGTGAAGAACATGGAGTTCCATTCTGCTTGTGATAACAAGGATATCGTCACAGGTATGATATGTCTTTGTTGCTTATAAAGGAAAGCCTAGTTCATAATTCGTCGCCCCCGGGACGTACAGGCGTATCTAATTTTTATTAAATTTGCAGTAGAGTTGAAAAAGTGATAGTTTCTCTGTTTTCTTTCATATTATACTGAATATAATGCGAATTATGCTGTAAAAATAACCTGGTAAGAAGCTTTGCTAAGAGTTTAAACATAAATAATAGAGCAAATAAATTAATGAAATGTATTCTGTACATCTATATAAAATCTATAATTGTGAGAAACGCCTGTATGTCCCGAGTGCGGCGAATTAATCTGGCTGGATTAGCCCTGCCAATTATTAAAAGCGTGGAAGTTTTGTGGTTTTACATGTATTCAGAATCATGAATATCTTGTATTCGTAGTGAAATGCCCACAATTATCTCTGAATAAGAAAGTTATAAGTGAACATACTCTGTACAGAATCCTTGATCTTGCTGCAGCACAAGAGAATACAAGGTTAGGTCCTGAACTGCTACACAAGAGACCACAGGCTGCGGGTTCTGTTTCAGCGTACACGTGCCACGGCGGCTGGTACGAGGACGACACGTCGTTCTTGGTCACAACGCCGCTCGCGCGGGACAGCACAACGCGCGCCGCTACTGCCTCCTGTACCACGAGAACTGCTACACAAGAAACCACAAGCTGCGGGTTCTGTTTCAGCGTACACGTGCCACAGCGGCTGGTATGAGGACGGCACGTCGTTCTTGATCAGAACGCCGCTCGCGCGGGACAGCACGAGTGCGCGCCGCTACTCCCTCTTGTACCACGAGAACTGCTACACAAGAGACCACAGGCTGCGGGTTCTGTTTCAGCGTACACGTGCCAAGGCGGCTGGTACGAGGACGGCACGTCGTTCTTGGTCACAACGCCGCTCGCGCGGGACAGCACGAGTGCGCGCCGCTACTGCCTCTTGTACCACGAGAACTGCTACACAAGAGACCACAGGCTGCGGGTTCTGTTTCAGCGTACACGTGCCACAGCGGCTGGTACGAGAACGGTACGTCGTTCTTGATCAGAACGCCGCTCGCGCGGGACAGCAAAACGCGCGCCGCTACTGCCTCCTGTACCACGAGAACTGCTACCCAAGAGACTACAGGCTGCGGGTTGTGTTTCAGCGTACACGTGCCACAGCGGCTGGTACGAGGATGGCACGTCGTTCTTGATCAGAACGCCGCTCGCGCGGGACAGCACGAGCGCGCGCCGCTACTACCTCTTGTACCATGAGAACTGCTACACAAGAGACCACAGGCTGCGGGTTCTGTTTCAGCGTACACGTGCCACGGCGGCTGGTACGAGGACGGCACGTCGTTCTTGATCACGACGCCGCTCGCGCGGGACAGCACGAGCGCGCGCCGCTACTGCTTCCTGTACCGCGAGAGCCGCGGCGCGCTGCACTTCGCACGATCGCCGGTCAACTGCGACCGCGCCGCCGCCGTGTTCGTCGCACAGCGGTCTCCCCTCGCAGATGGGACGTTATTCTTCAACGCCACTAATATTGGTAATTGCAGTCAAATAATATTTTTCGTAAAGCCATCTACCAGCATTTATTTCAAACTGACAATTAGAATTTACTATTATTTTCGTAAAATAATATAAATAATAATTTGGCATAATTGCACGAAGGAACATCTTGAAACTAAATGTGTTTTTCTAAATCTTCCATTCAAATGTTATAATCTATAAATAGTTATCGCTATGCTGTAATGCCGCTTTGACAGTTGCTTTCCTCATTGACCTTGAAACTGCTGTCTTTTGTTTCCATGTTGTTTGGTTTCCAATGCATTCGATTTTGGAATGTACAATGCGATTCAAACAAGAATAGGATAGGATCACCGCCATTTTGAATGTCAAACTACTAAAACAATTCAACAAATCTCATTTCTCATTCAATCTTAATTTGTAGTTTACCATATTATTTAGTTATCATGCTAGGACTAATACCGAAAATTCTGTCCTCGGGAGCCGCAAATGGCACTCGTCAAGACATTTAATTAGTTAAAAACTCATAATTTTGTTTGGTTGTTCGCAGGAGAATGTCAAGATACATCGAATAACCAGCCACAAACAAGATTATCCACCCACACGTTGATACTATCTACGATGTTTACATTAAATTACATTTTGATACCGAGATGATTTTCATACTGAGATTCATATAATATTTTTAATGTTAAAGCAATCGTAATATTATTAGATAATCCAAAGTTAATATTATTTAATATTGTAGTGCTGTTGGCTTTCATAATCGTTAAATCCAATCCATTAACCGAGCACATACCTATTTCAGATGTCTTTACTTCTTCCGTTTATAGCTAAACATATGTCTTAATTTTCAACATATGTTTTTTCTCTCCCTCTGAACTATGTAAATTACCCACTTGTATAAGAGTATATTCCTTATTTTTCCACCATCCCTAATCACCTAAAAATAAAATAAGATTATATGTAAATTAAGTACATACATAATACATTTTGTACCTATAAAATAATGCAAAACAAAACATTCGCGTACCTAAATAGATAGCCCCAATTTACAAGTTTTCTAAGAGCTTAAAATATATTATATTTCTTCATTTTACTTACTTAGATTACCTACCTACTCTGTTGATTTGACGTAACGTTTTTTAGGCAGAAACATAAATCATCAAAATTGCCTGCAATCTTACCCTAGAATTTTTCTGTCGAAGGACACAATATCAAAACCATGTTATGCATTTCTTACTTCATCTGACTATGTTTATAAATGTATGTTTTCGTTACTTCATGTTTCGGAACCCATGTTGGCACCCTTCTCTGCTTACTAGGTGCTAGGGTTAATCCCGCCCGTGTTGGTACCATCACATTCAACAAAATATTGTTTAAATGATTTTATTTCATGGAACGCATGGTATTTCCACCTACTATCATTTTATCCCAACACACCGCATGGGAACTAGGTGCCATGTCAGGACAATCCTAATACAAATTGAACAGCCACATTGAAAGGAGCCTTTAAAATTGATTACTGCCTCACAGTACTGTGTGTGGTGTGTGCAGAACCGCGTTTGTTAGTGCTACAAAACCACCACATTACCACCAAATTACCACCACGTTTCATGTCAAACCAAGAGTAGTGTTCCCGGTGCATCCCATCTTATCTTAATTATTGAAATCAACCATTATTTTAAATGTTTCACAAATACACATAATCCCAATTATTCCAACTAGATATTTGCTCCCACTTGATACAATTTAAGGAATTTAGTTTTAATTGTCATAGTAAGAAAGAATAGCTTAGGTAGGGCAGAAAGAAAGAAAATAAGTAAACTGGTTGTGAATTAATTGCTGTTTCTTGTTGAAGAATGCTTGTTTATGTCGATGGGTGAATTTTAGGTGTATTTATTTATAAATGCAACTTGAAATGTACTTGTATGTAAGTATAGTTGGCACATTTGTTAGCATTACATGTGTAAAAAATTACATAATACAATAAGAGCCATTTGAATAGTCGTAGTTACTTTATCAATACTCCCCATTTCGGTAGGAAAATGTTCATGATCTATGAAATAAAACGTCTTAACCAATTTGTACTGACATTTAAATTCACATCGGTGAATAGAGAGGGCGAGAAATTTTGCAACAAAAACACAAAGATGTTACAATTCTACGACGCATAATAGGGTCACCCACAATCAAAGGTTCCAGCTGAAGGATATCTGCAGATGTTTGCAATAATAATATACAGCGTGTTTCGGGATATGTAGCGGAAACTTCGGGAATATTAATTTATTGAATGGAAAACTTACAGCTAATTTGAATAAATAAGACAGTGTAAAAGGAAAAAATAAACACAAAAACCGTAATTAAGCATACAATTAAGCATTTCTATGCTATTTCATTTTCTATTTATATTTATAAGATAAATCCTTATCACTCATATCGAAATTCCGATGATTTTTTTTGCGGTTCTGTTAAACTCACCGGAAATAATTTTTGGGTACAGCGGTTTTTATTCCTTTAATATTGAGTACTTTCTATTCGCGAAATATCTGCTACCTATCTCGAAACACGCTGTTTAGGGTTGACTAATCAAAAAACAACTAGCAACATTAATTTGCAATTATTAAAAAACAGACACACACAGTTTTATTTAAGGTGGAAACAAGATTCACGAATTGGCCATTTAGGAATCAGAATCGCGTGGCAGATACCGTTGAATGCATGGAAGATACCTCATTACTTTCCGCGCTGTAAAAAACATTAAATATAATACCTAACATACCTAATTTTTTAATATTCAAAGAAAAGCTTCATACAGACCAGAAAGGAAATCATAGTACATTTTAGTACCTATGTCACTCAGTCAGCGTGTTTGCGTCCACTGCTGGACATACGCCTCTCCAATTTTTCTCTAGTCCTCCCGGCCCTCAGCGGGACAGAATCACTACTTTCCACCGACGCACTTGATGTCGTCTTCTTCCAATAGCTGGTACAATATGAACATTAATGATTAGATTAGGGCCTTGTTAGTAGTTAGTAGGATTGTGTATGTAGATACATGCAAACCAGTTATTTTGTACATTAAAAATACTTTTTAAAAGTATACCTTTCCATAACTGCTTGTATTCTCTTTTGAAGGCTAACTTTTGGAAGCAATATTGTGTTTCAAGTTTCGGGATTTATCATTAGTTGCTCGATTGGTACAGGAGTACCAATATCAGAGATCACGACTGTTTTTGAGAGATTGTAAAATAATTGATAATTTCTGTAGATTATGTCTGTTTTATTAAATTTAAACTATCATTATTTTGTAATGGTAAGAATTCTGTACATAATTTGCTCATTTGTGCGTATAGGTATTTTTTTTTTTGTTTAAACTATTCTGTTTTTGTAATTTCTTTTAGAGTAAATAATTCTACTAAATTCTTTAAGTAAGGGGTTTAGGGTGCCGAGTTTCTCAGGAATCCTTATAATTTCACCATGCCGGATTTTCAAAATGCTTATTTTATTATTATTGTTATTTATTAATATGATTTTTTGTTTGACTTGATTTAGTCTCATCATTATACATCCGCTTTTAAAGTAAAAATTGTTCTGCCTCATTTAGTTTTTAATAAAAATACAAATCCCAATTTAAATAAAAAATATTGATATCGAATATCAATAGAAATAAAACAAACCAGCTGTTATTATAGGTAACCATGGTTACTTCGTCGATAGTCTTTTGTTTCGAATTAAAGTTTGTAAACCACATCTCAACTTCCGCATTTGACACCAATCGAAATATACGCAATAATTTACGGGTGTCATTTCTCGGAACCCTTAGTTTATGTGAGTTGAACTCACATAATCGTATGACTTATTATTTTTTATCTTTAAATTGAGTTTAATCTAGATATTTGTACATCAAGCTGTACATAAATAGACACTTTTTTTTGAGATTTGATTTGAGTTGAAAATTAAAATAGAAATTGTATTCTTAAATAAATAAGATGGTGATATTTCTATACCTTTTTCAAAATATATGGCAACTTTTGAATTTTATGGTCACTGGACAAAACATTTTTACATTAAGTAGGTATCACGGTGAAAGTTTTTACTAAATTCATATCAACTGATTCATCATAATTTTCACTAAGTATCTAATTTCAATTCATATTCGTTTTCTGATGCTTTAAATGTTTTATTACGAATTGTATGTTATTATGTAACTAGCAATTTATGAACTGCAAAAAAATGGTGTCAATAATTTTTTCTACTTCAGATTGGCAAAATTTTATAAATATTGGTTGGGGAAAAAGTTTCTTCGCATTTTTTAAGAAAATTCAAAACATTTTTTAATATGGTTTATTTACATTTAACTAAAGTATGTAGGTACCATTTTGTTCGATAACTTTTTGCCATCTTGTAGGTAGGGACATGATCCCATTGCTATAGAAATATTGGGACTTCTGATCAATATACCGCGACAAGTGGTTTTGGCAGTCCTCTCGTGATGTTAACCTGACACTGCCTAAAGAATTCTGAAGAGACCTAAACAGGTGGAAATCTGAAGGTGCAAGGTCAGGACTATACGGCGGATGCATTAACACCTCCCAGCCAAACTCTCTTAGTTTTTGCTGAGTGGCTAAAGATGTGTGAGGTCTAGCGTTATCATGATGAAAAACCACACCCCTTCTGTTGATTAATTCCGGCCGCTTTCTCTCAACTTCTTGCTTTAATCTCATCAGTTGTTTGCAGTAGAGTTCAGAATCGATGGTCCTGCCTGGTGGTAACAGCTCATAATGAATAATGCCCTTCCAATCCCACCACACACACAGCATCACCTTGTTGCGAGTTAACCCGGGTTTCGCCACAGTCTGTGAAGCTTGACCGGCCTTTGACCACGACCTTTATCGCACGTTCTTGTCGTACGTGATCCACTTTTCATCACCAGTTATCAGCTTCTTCAAAAATGGTTCGGTTTCATTACGTCGTAATAAAGAATCACAAATGAGTACACGGTTCATTAGGTTTCTTTCAGCGAGCTCGTGAGGTACCCAAATATCGAGCTTTTTTGTGTACCCAGTTTTTTTCAAATGCGCCAAAACAGTTTTGTGGTCAATTCCTAGTTCTTCAGCTGAGTAACTACTGATATGCCGATCTTGCTCCACTTTTTCAAAAATGGCATCCATTTTATCCGTAATAGGGCGACCAGAGCGACGTGCATCTTTGACATCAAAATTTCCGGATTGAAAACGCTTAAACCAAATTTGTGCTACTCTCACAGACACTGCACTAGGTCCATAAACATCGCAAATTTTTTTCGCGGCTTGCGTTGCATTTTTACCTTTTTTGTAGTAAAATTTTAAAATGTATCGAATTTCTTCATTAGATTCACTCATTTTGACAGTACGAAAAACAAATGAGAATCACACATTTTCCTAATTTGAATTTGGAATTATGTTCTTTAAAATTTAAACTTTCAATGATACCAAAACCAGCCAGATACAAATAGTATAGCCAAAGAGATTTTATTACAAGTTCATACATACTATAATGCGAAAAGACTTTTTCCCCGACCTATTATATATTTGCATCAATAGTATTATGTTGTAGAATAAAATAATTTCCGTTTATTGTAGTTCAAAATGAAAGTTTTTCCTACGTTTTTATTACTCTCGAGAGTAAATACTTTTTGTCCTGATTTTTTTCTGTGCGTAAAGATGCTTTGTGCTAATTTTAAAGTTTGTCTAAGAACTTTATTGTTAAATCAATGGATTAACACATGTAATAATTTTATTACTAAATGTTATTATTACGATACATACATTGAGTCATTATAACCCACGTTGAATAAACATTTGGCCGACTGACCGTTACCATATAGACCCTTATGCAGATATTTCGAACTACTTTTGGAAGTTTTTTTTAATAGGACATGGATGGCTAATACCAAACCTACTGTCATAATACCCCTGATGATGTCACCCTTAGACTATTAATGACTTAAAGAAGATGGAAACACAGGTGAATGTTGCATAAAATCGATTAGTGCCTACGGGGCCACAGTTTTCAGTTTTCCAACATTTAAATAAATATTTTTAAGAAATTATAAATATTACATGTTCCACTTGCTTAGGTACTATGCAAAATCCAAGTTCTTGTGGAGTCACCGTGAACCATAGTATTAATACATGAATGGCATTGATAGGTTTGTTTACTCTTATAACTGTTAATTTCATGTGTTTATGAAATCCATTTTTTTTTAAATAGTAACCATACTAAGCAAAGACATTACTTTTTTCAATGAATGTATATGTAATATATGTACAATCAACCGTGAGGCAACTATACAACTACGATTATAAAGTAGTTCTCTTTTGCAGCTGTGTCCTTCATCACGGTCGATACATATATTCGTCTTAGTAGCTGACTTGCCTAAGATATGCAAAATCTTCCATGCACATTACAAATTAATTAAACCTGGTTTTTTTATGGATTCAATTAGTTTAGTCTAATAATTAGTATCTTTTTCACCATGTGCTGATTAGATTAATCGACACATAAGCAGACTCTCTCTTCCCATCTCGCAAACAATACCAGTACAAGATAATCAGCACTATAGTAATAAAGGCCCTTTAAGTGTCGATTAAGATGAATCAGCACTTGGTGAAAAGGAAACTTAGTAAAAAAAATGCACATATGTCACAATAATACTGTTATATATATGTCTTCATTATCAGTTTATTGAAAAGATCGTATGAAAGAAAAATTACAGAAACTTCATAAATTCTATACATTTAGAAATTGAATGAAATCGTTTCTGTACCTAATCTACAAAGTTTACAAGTATAATAATTAAGTCACTTTTGACAGTAACATAATTATTTCGACCGGCTAACTCTATTTAAGACGACCATTTGATGGTTATAACATATAATTTGTTACAATATCATATAGGAAGCAACCGCTTTCTTCTCGCAAGCAATACTAATATAAGGATTAAAATGTTCTTTAGTGATTGTATAATAAAGTGCTTAGATTATGGTACCCTATCGAATACTTAAGTTGAGAAGTGTATGTACTACTACACTAATGATTTGTGACAGCAATAAATAAAATATTTGTACACACTTATGTGTTGGTTAAGGTAACTTATAATTCGTAGCGATTTGTGGATAATGGAGCTAGTGTTGTTATTTTATTAAGATGAAGAGAAATATTTAGTATATGTATAAAGAGCACGATACTCATTCACTAGATGTGGTGTGTTTATCATGTTGTGTTTCAATTGTGTGATAAACTATTGTGAACTGATGGACGGATCTGACGAGACTAGCGTAGGAAAACAACATTTATTATGAAACCATTAAAATAGCACACTGATTACTTAAGTTCTTCTTTTCTTACCTGACCTCTATAATCTTCCAGTCTGTCTCTGTCTGTCTGGCCTGTTATTGAAAATTTGATGAAAACATTTGAGCGGACATTTCATTGAAAGATGCCCGTCATCGGCCCAAAAGATCTGCGGAATAGATGTCCATTCGACATCATTGCCAGGAACAAAACCTTCATCGCAGCATTTTTCAATTATTTTTTAAAGCTTCAAGCTTACAGATCATTGTCTAGGGAGATGAAAATCCACATGCCATTTTAGAAATTTTCCATCCTCAAAAAGTGATATTTTGGTGTGCAATGTGGGCGGAAGGGGTAATTGGACCGTACTTTTTTTTAAATGGTGAAGGTGTCTCCGTCCGGTTTTTGATGTGAAACATCTATTGGCGCACCATAGCAGTAAAACCAACTCGCATCGCGTGACGCTCTCTTATGCCGTGATTGTATGCACGCTTTGTATTTTTTATGTAAAACTCCAAACTCCCCTGGCACCGAGCAGCCGCCGCCACCCGCCTCCGGCACCGGACTACAGCAGCGCTATTCAAGTCGTCAATTTGACTCCATTTTTCTTTATTGGTTTCTATTATTTTTAAATTCGAATATTTCAAATCTGCCGGGCGTCCCGTGACAGCCAGAGTAGCCGGTCGTCTTTAGCTCTGTTCGGCCTATTGCTCCGCGGAACGGTTCCATTCTGTTCGGTACAGAACAGAACCAGGCGGAACAGCACGGTGCAAGATTTCATGCTCCGACAGCCCGAACGCCTCAACCATTTGACATCCATTCCATTTGTTTGATGCACAGTTTGACGTATGTGTGACGGATTCATTTTGGAAGCCAGCATCGCAAAGTCGCAAAAGATTATCAACAACATCAAACGCAGAATGAAGCGATTTGTCGAAAGACAAATAACGAGCGATCAAACTCGCTGACATCTGACAGTTTTGATTCCGTTCCGCGATTCCATTTCGCATGATAGAACTGAAAGGAGTGATTCCAAGCGATTCCGAACAGTTCCTTAGACGCATATGCGTCGCCAAAAATTGGAGGCGCAGATGCGCCAAGTGGGTATGTTGATATGTAAATTAGGTTGGGTTAAGTAAGGTCAGGTTATGTTAATCTGAAAAAATAAAAAATCCTCGCCGCCCGCCCGGGTTGGTAACATCGCGTTGAATGAAAAGATGGTCAAAGCGGCAATGAAAAAATGTCCATGTTTTCCACCCAGTTCAATAAAACCGTGCTCATGAAGGGAAGCTCCTGGCATGGCACCTAATTCCTTCGGAAATGTGGTGTATTGGGCTTATATCATAACGGCGGTTGTGCGGTAATAGTCATCCACGTTAGGTTGCATAAAAAAAACACCATAATACTACCAGAGAGCCAGTTTTATGTCAAAAGACCAAAATTACGATCCAATCCTCACAATCCTCGCCCCGGTCAAGCAACATTTTCTTTCTCTTTCTCAGTTTCATAAGTGAATTTCGTAAGTAATGCGAGCTGTTCTATGGTTCGGTTCTCATTTAAAATGGTAAGTCCCGTTCCGCCCGTGCAATAAAAAAGCCACTCAATGCAATGTTACTGTGCTCATAAAGAAAATGCCCTGTATGGCACCTAATTCCTTTATGAATGTGGTGTATTGGGCCAATATCATGACGGTTGCATAATATTATAAAAAATCCATTACACGGGCGTAAAATAAGTTATTTCAACGTAGGTAATGACCCGCAGGCACCCGCATGGCTCGGCTCAACGACGCCGAATGTAATGTACGTAGTTGCTGCATTATTTTTCTGCATTCAACGCTTTTTTCAGAATCTGAATTCCGGGCGCACGGGATAGCATTCGTTCCGGATCAGGAAAGATGAGCGAATCTACGGTGGTCCTGATTAAGTAAAGGTGTGTGTGCCGGGTCATATATTTTCCATGGAGGCATTGCGTCCGGAGAGGAAGATTCTGATTCCTGATCAGGAAACCTGATGTGTGTCCGCCGCCTTATACTATATATTTTACCTGCACCACAACCTCTTTACCGCATCTATATTTTGACTTCACAATTTCGGTTATCGGCAGCACTGTACGTCATCCTCAATCGGATGATGTCATTGTCATATTCTGTGTTTTGTATAATCTGTGTTCTCAATCGTGAGTGGATCGTTCGATAAATTACAATTTTAGCCAGTTTACATCGTTTTATCTTCCACTCCATTATGATTAGGTACTTAGTTCAGGACAGTCGCAATGTCTGAGGGTCAGGAGCGCGAAGTGCCTCCCAAACCGACTCCAGAAACCCCTCCTACTAGCGCGCCCGAGTTGGAACCGGTGCTGCCGTCCCTAGGGGAGCTGTTCTTCGAGTGCTGCCCCCGTGAGCTCGAGCTGGAGCTGCCTCGGCTGCTGCCTCTAAAGAGCCCGACCCAGCTGCGCTTAGAACGCTTGCAGCGTGAAGCTGAGAACTCCACCGCTAGACGGCTCAATAATACAGCTGTCATTAATTAAGCTTAGTTACTTCGGTAGTACAGCAGAAGATCTCGCTTTTCCATTGTTTGTCGATTTGTGAAAATAATAAAGAGTGGCCTTGGCAGTCTTCTACTGTGGCAGTGTTTGAGTGAAGTTAATAAAATCTTATAAATATGCCTCGACTCAAACAACTCGACTTCAAATTAATAATGAGTGATGTGATCAGTTAACGCTATCAAAATATCCTTATTGAAACTTTAGTAAAGAGTGAATAATAAAAGTAATAGTTTAAATTGACTGAGACAACAGGCATCACGATGGTTTATACATTGTTCGCCGTAGAGCTCGTGTCAGCCTTTGTGCTGGCAGCAGTGCTGTTGTGGAGGTACGGGGACTGCTACCGGAACCATGTCATTGTGACGGTTTCAGTGCTGACAGCTTGGTACTTTTCCTTCGTGATCATGTTCATTCTGCCGCTAGACGTCACCTCTGTGAGTACACTATTCTGTATCAGCGAAACAAATTTGTTTTGAGTTGAATGGTCACACCTTCATCGGAAATTTTAATTTGATTTCGTAGGGTCATTGCGTTAGTTTTTAGCCTTTTAGTGCAAAGTTGAACTTAAAGTTACATCTCCTGGGATCTACAGTTTTACATGGGTTCCGAAACATGGAACGACAACGCATTTAAAACAAATATGCACTCATCACATTCAGAAAATTAAAGAAAGTGGTGCATGATCGTCGCGAGGATTTGAACCCATAACCTCTCAAATGAAACGCCACGAACTGTACAAAATAAAATAATAAAATTAAAAAATATCTTTGCAATGGTACCATTTAGTCCTACAGTGTGTAATCTTTAAAAAAAAATCATATCACATTTGTTTAATACATAGATTTATCTGAAGTATTTAATTTCCTTCTATTGCCGGGATGTTTTATTAATGAAACAGTTATGTGTGTTAAGATCATTTAGATGAAGGGTTAAATACATTATTCACTATAGTATTTTTTTTTTTTTTATGTGACTGGACATGGATGGCTAATACCACAAGTTCTGTCATGGTATTAGCCCAACACACCACATAGGAACTAGGTGCCATGCCAGGACCTTCCTTATATTGCACGGCTACATTGAACTGGATGGAAAACACGGACAATTTTTCATTGCCGCTTCGACCATCGTTCATCCAATGCGATGGTACCAACCCGGGCGGGATATACCCTACCACCTAGTAAGTAAGGAAGGGGACCTACAGCTTAACGTGGAATCCGACCTGACCCAGCGTTGCTTAACTTCGGAGAGCGATCGCCGAAGTGTCGCGCCACTGGGCCACTGAGGCTGAGAGCGAGTTTAAAGAGAAACTAATGTCGGATTAAAATTAACTTTGGTGACGACAGGAATAAAGATAATGATATAATCATTGAAATAAAAAAATCATTTGCGCACCGGTAGGCGTATAAGATCGGCCATGTTGTGGACAGTCGGGGAGTTGTAAGTTATCTTCGATATGTCACATTAGTGAACTGGACATGGATGGCTAATACCGAACTGACCGTCAGATATTAGCCAAACACACCACATGGGAGCTAGGTGCCATGCCAGGACCTTCCTTATATTGCTCGGCTACATTGAACTGGATTGAAAACATGGACAATTTTCATTGCCGCTGCGACCATCGTTCATTCAATGAGATGGTACCAACCCGGGCGGAAATAACCCTACCACCTAGTTAGTAGGAAGGGCACCTACAGTTTTACGTGGACTCCGAACCACCGCCAGCCTCAATGGTTGAAAATGGTCACCCATTCAGAACCAATCGTGCTCAGAGGTGCTTCCCCAGCTTATTGATTCGCAAGGTGTTGCACACTGAGCTACTGAGGCTGACATGAGGCTGTTCTGGGATAGTGATTGTAATGATCTTAGTAAACTGTGAAGCTCAGTTAGTAAACATCAGTGTGTGTTATTCAGAAATTGTAGGTTGAAGTCATTTAATTGCACAAAATGAGTCACAATCAGCTATCACAATCTTGTATCCATTTATCTCACATATTTCCTACTAAATAGTCTGACTCATTTTCTGATTTCCCAGACGGTGTATCGACAATGTCTACGAGAGCACAATGAGACTGAAGACGGAGCATCTCAATTCCAAATTTCGACAATCGCTACCGATGCTCCTACCAATATCAGCAACATTACGACGATCGGACCGCCGACGGTTAATGTGTGTCAAAAGCCATGGGTCTTCGTTCCTAACCACGTTTTTCCCAATTTGTGGAGAGTCGTGTACTGGACCTCGCAGTGCCTAACTTGGTGAGTTTTGTAAAAAATAATTGCCACAGTTAATACATGTCTAAAACTTATGACACCAAACATTATGTAAACATGAGAATGGTGATTCAAACATTCAAAAACTATTTTAGTAAGTAAATATTTAAGTTAGCTTAATTATTCAAAACAATGTTATGAAATTCAATAGCATTCTTTCTAAAATATGCCATCTATAATATAGGTGACAAGACATTTTGATAAGTAGTTATAAGTGTGTAGTTAATATAAAAAGTACCTACCTACTTACATACAATTTTCTTACTTGAAATGGAATCTCATATAGATGTTTTAATGGTTGTTGTAAAAATTACCCATTTGATATCACGTTTTTTTTACTATTGACAAGGAATGTGATATCACAAGGGTATTTCACAAATTGTTGTGGTCAATGAAACTAAGAAGTAAGATTTCAGCATTACATTAAAAACTAAAAAACTAATTATCCTCTAAAACTTTGCAATAATATGTAAATATGGGGTGAAGTGTAATGCATTGCATGTATTTCTGGCTGGATGTGAGCTCCTGCTTTTACATTTGAAACGATAGCTGTTTGCTGTTATGCTTGAGTAAGGTAGATCCTAGGTGTACTGCCCCAACGTTAATTGTTAAATACAACCTATCTTGTAACCTATAAAGAGAGAGGAGATAAGTAAGTAGTGTAGCCGCTATCATATTGTCAATAAACAAGTTGTAAGCTGCTTATCTGTAGATAATCAATGTGGGTTTCTTTACCATTTGATGACATATATTGTCACAATTTCCCTTACTATGTGAAGTCCACTAAGCCTTCTCTAATACATCACACGAAAAGTGACATGTATAATAACATGTTAACCAGATTTTTAAGTTTAGATCTCTTTCTCCAACTGGACCCACCACCTCTCATTCCAATCAGCCAGCCTATATTTTTATCATTCCATATATTTTTTCATCTCATACCCTTTTTTTCTTCCATTCTTTTTTTATGTGACTGGGCATGGATGGCTGATACCACACTCACTGTCTTGATATCAGTCCAATGTACCGCATTCCCGAAGGAATTTGGTGTCATGCCAGGACTTTACCTTAATGAGCACGGCGACATTGAACTGGATGGAAAACATGAAGAATTTTTCATTGCCACTTTGACCATCTTTTCACCCAATGTAATGGTACCAACCCGGGCAGGCTGAACCCTACCACCTAGTAGGGGAAGAAGACCTACATTGTTACATAGATTCTGAACCATGAAACAGCTCGCATTCATAACGAAATGCTCTTATCCAACTCAGAAGGAAAAATAAAGTGGTGCATGAACTAAACGGGGATTTGAACCCAGACCTCTGGGATGGAGGACAAGTTCACCGACCCCTGAGCCACGAGCCGCTCATCATCATTCTTTATAGCAGGGTTTCTTAACCTTTTTGGAGTCATGGACCCCTCGCGGGATTTCAAAATTAATACAGACCACTTCCGAACTCACTTAAAGGAAAAAAAATTAGGCATTTAGAAAAAAAAAAATTTATTACCACAAAAATAGTTGTGTCCGACCGAAAGTTTGGTTTCGGCCAAAAATCAAGTTTCGGCAGCAGTTTCGGTTTCGCCCAAAATTGTCCGAACCTTTTGCCGAAACCGAAACTGTTAAATATTAATGAAAAATATTATTCATATTTTTTTATATTATATTAAATAAATTATTACAACAAACTTAATCACTGTGTTGCCATTTCATGTCCTAATTAATGCAGAATAATGGGTAAAATGCACAACATTTCAGTATTTTAAGGATTCTTATGCTTGACCACGTGAGTTCGGCGGAAACTGAAGCCACGGCCGAATATTTGGTTTCGGACGGAAAACCAGTTTCGGTCGGACACTAAAAAAAAGTAAAGAAACGTAATTTTTTTAATGGATCACGCGCAGTATTTATTGTCATTATATCAAACATGGACCCCCAGCACTGATGCCACGGACCCTAAGGGGTCCATGGCCCTAGGTTAAGAAACCACGCTTAAACACCGTATTAAACACACTCACCTCATAAAATTATTAAATAGGTTATTAAAAAACTCTATTGGCTCATTGGTCGCAATTCTCAACTATCACTCAACAGCAAACTTCTGGTGTATAAGGCGATACTTATACCTATCTGGAGCTTTGAAATCCAACTGTGGGATACAGCTGCTCACTCCAACATTAAGATTATTCAAAGATTCCAAAATTAAATGTTAAGGATAATAACCAATGCTCCTTAGTTCGTCACAAACAAATAACTACATCACGTCTTACAGATTTCTACAGTCAGGCAAGAAATTATCCGACACACTAAGCCCTGGTTGCACGAAGAGACGGCCGAGTTAATCAATGTTCAAACACGTCACTTTTAGTGATCCGCATAGAGTTCCTTCCATACTGTCCACACAAAGTGACGTGTTTGATCATACTTTGACGTTGATTTTGATTTTTTGTTCTTTCGTGCACTCGGCCCTAAGACCTATGAAAAAAGGATAAAATGTCACCCAAACAACTTGGCGAAGGATCTGATCGAAGTAAACCCATTTTAAAACAAATATTTCATGAATCTTTTTCAGGCTCATTATGCCCATGATGCAGTCGTACAGCAAAGCGGGCGACTTCACCGTGAAGGGGAAGCTGAAGTCGGCGCTGATCGACAACGCCATCTACTACGGCACCTACCTGTTCATATGCGGCGTTCTCCTCATTTACATCGCGCTGAAGCCTGGCGTGTCGCTCGACGGGCCCAAGATAAGGGCGATCGCCTCGTCCGCCAGCAACACGTGGGGGCTGTTCCTGCTGATTTTGCTGCTCGGGTACGCGCTGGTGGAGGTGCCGAGGAATCTGTGGAACAACTCCAAGAAGAACTACACTCTCACGTACGGATACTTCAAGGCGGCCAAGCTGAGCACGGATAAATGCGAGGCGGAGGAGACTGTTGATGATATTTTGGATGTGAGTTGTGGATTGTCATTTACAAGCAATGTAATTTTTTTAGCATGATTATCCTACATTCATCCATTGGCATTTGTAGAAGATATTTAATTGTAAGTAAATATACTTTTATGTACTAAATATACTTTTACATAATATACTTTACGTGCGTCGGTTACCTGTTTCATGGAAGAAGACATAATACCCACAAATAGTATGTTTTGCTGGTTCAGGTCCAGGCTTGCAGTATATTCGTAAAGTAGTTCTTTTTACAGGGCTCTTTCTTTATTTAATGTGTCCATGCTTCACGGTAGATTATACATATATACTTATTACAATCTTTTAATTTATTTGGATTTTTACAAAACTGAAATTTACAAGGATTTAGAATGTAGTTTGTTGGTTTATACATTAAATGTACATGAGAGTTTAATCGTGACTTTAATTAAATGCGTGCCGCGAAGCTCAGGGAGCAATGACGTACGGATGTCATTGGTTCAATGTCCACCACCTTCAGGCATCATTTTCTTTCCCTTTCTGAGTTGAATGAGTGCATTTTGGCACGAATGGGAGCTGTTCCTTGGTTCAGAATTCATGTTAAACTGTAGATCCCTTGCCCTACTGTGTGATAGGGTTAAATATGTTGATACAATCACATAATTTTATGAAAGATGGTCGAAATGGCAATGAAAAATTGTGAGGTAACTTGAGTAAACGAATTTATCCAACTCAGAAGAGAAAGAAAGTGGTGCATCAACACTCAGTGTAACCATGTTCATAAATGAAAGATGCTGCAATCACACCAAATTCTTTCGACAACTCTGTGCTTTGGGCTAATATTATGACAATTTGTGTGGTATTAGCTATTGATGTCCAGTTACATAAAATAAGTATTTTACAAAAAGTGTTAAACTTATAAAGTACTCAGTTATTCTAAAACTGAAGAGTACATTTTCTTTTATCCCTTACTGGTTAGGTTGATAATTTCTCGACTTGTAATCTATCCGGTTGACGCGCGCCCGCGCAGAGTCTGCAGGCGATGATGGCGTCGGTGGGCCCGGGGCACCCGCTGCACCGCTGCGTGGAGACGATTCTGCAGAAGGTGCCGACGGAGCTGCGCGAGCGCATGGCGGCGCGCCACGCCGCGTCCGGAGCCGCCGCCGCCGACCGGCAACAGCCGCCCACGCTCAAGTCGCTCGTCAATCTACACAAGAAGGTGCGACACGTTTGTTTGCATCTGTATTTGCTTGAGGATTTAACCTCAGATCGAAAAAAGAATACCTGATCTCTAGCGTGAAATAAAATAATCAATTGATAACTAAATAAGTGTTGCGTTAGGCGTGTCAGTTTAAAGCTGCTAGCCAATAATATTATAATTATATTTTCGGTAAAAGAAGACTTCATAGTAATGGTTGAACAAAATGTTTTCAGCTGGGAAGGTACACTTATTATTATAATTATTTGAACGGGTGTCGTACCCTATAGTCCCTAATCGGTGTCCGTAGCTCAAAATCACTGCAAACTTAAAAGATCTATTGTGACTTTACCCCTTTATAGCACGCTCTCTGACCCAACACTTTTTATGAAGTGTAGTCGTTTTTGGGGCATCATATGCCCGCCTAGGTGGATACTTGTTTTGCATCTTAAGGTAGGCCCGTAAGCATCAGAAAATTACGCTCCTTATGCAAACTTAGTTTACTAATAATTTGAAAACCACTATTCCAATTTGCTAGATATTTGGGATTTAATATCAAGCAAGAAATATCTATGTCTGCACGTGTTTGTTTTTTCGAAAAATGTATAAAAAGATATTCTTTTGCCTGTTATTTGACTTGCTTTGTATTTTTCAGCAAAACAAAAACGTGCAGACACAAATATTTATTGTAGAATATTAGATGCTAAATATCAACCAAATCTGAACAGTGTTTTGTCAAATGATTCGTAAACTATGTTTGTATGGGGAACACTGCTTACGGGCCGTTCTTAAGGGCTCACAGTCACACAAAATGTTAAGTGGAGTTTCTAATCTCTATATTTCGGACAAATTAATTCAAAGTTACGCTTAGCATGTAAATCCTTAATCCATCTGCAAATAATACCGTGATGCCATACCTTATACTATTTTCTAAACATTGATTATGCACTTTGCAGGCTATCAAGGCGTTGCATGTGCTGCAGCGCACAGAGACGCAGTGGCGGATAATGCTGGAGAGAATATTCCACCTGGAGGATGTGGCGGCGAACTTGCGCTCCCCCGACCAGCGCTTCAAGCGCACCTTTGCAGCACCGCGCTCGCCCGTCACACGTGCTCTATATTCGCCCACCATCGGTATGTACAACAATGTATTACGGATGGTCAAAGTGAAGTGAATTGAGCGGCTCATAGCCTAGTGGCGCGGTGACTGGCCTAGCGTACCAAAGGCCTGGGTTCAATACCGACATGCACCACTGTATTTCTCTTTCCGAGTTCGATAAGTGCATTTCGTCACAAATGTGAGCTGCTCCATGGTTCGGAATACATGTAAAACTGTAGGTCTCCTTCCCCTACTAGGTCGTAGGTTTTAAGCTCGCCCGAGTGGGTACCATCGCATTGGATGAAAATATGATCGAAGCGGCAATGAAAAATTGTCCGTGTTTTCCATCCAGTTCAATGTAGCCGTGCTCATAAAGGGAAGGTCCTGACATGGCACCAAATTCCTTAGGGAATGTGGTGAATTGGGCTAATATCATAACGGTAGTTGTGTGGTATTAGCCATCCATGTCAGGTCGCATAAAAAAAAGAACTAATCATTATGTAGGTTGTATTGCATCCATTCACATTCTTAAGGTGGCCCACCCGACGGGGCTAACTCATTCGCGGGCACAGTACAAAACCGTGCTGTCGCGCTCTGGGACATTCTATGTTTCAAAGAAAAAGACAGGCTCTGTGATGAGGAAGATGCTAAATGTCCACAAAAAAGACAATGCGCATAGTGTAAGATTTGGTAAGATTTACGAAAATACAAAAAGACTTATAGCTAAAAGTAAACCACGACCGCTGTAGTCCAAAATCTAACAGAAACCAAATAGATTATAAATCTTGATTAAATAAACTATGTCCGATGACTGATCTTTTTAAGATGTTCTTACTTTATCATAGCGTAATCCACCTCCAAAGTTATTGTATAAAACGCGCGACAAATTCGAACTTTCGGACCTTATAGCTTAGAAAACATACACAATTTTACAATGTCAATGGTCATCAGACATCTAGTTCGATCAAATAAACCTATTTTGAGCAAACTTTTGGATCTCTGACAAGAAATATGGGCGTGATCTTCTTTCCCCTTTTGTATGGGGTGATGAGCGGGATGGGCCACCTTAAATAGGTCAATCCGTTGAACCATTTCAGGGCATAGAAACATAAACAACCATCCATACTAATATTATAAATGCGAAAGTAACTCTGTTTCACACCTAAACCGCTGAACCACTTTTGATGAGTTTCGGTATAGAGATAGTCTGGACCTTGGAGGAGGACATAGGACATACCTTTTGTGGTGAAAATTAAACTCGAAGGGAAGAAATAGGGTATGAAGTTTTGTATGGGGAACTCATATAATATCCAGGAAAATATTCAGACCGACATCAGTCCAAAACTACATTGACCCGAGCGGAGCCGGGCACCTCAGCTAGTATAAAAATAAGAACATACAAATTGAATGTAATTTGGAATAAGTAAACAACTTATATGAACTAGTTCATGAGTTGAGTTTGGTTGGGTTGAACTTGAAAGTTTCTTGTAGATCTTTATGTTCATTAAGGCGGCCCATCCCGCTCAACTCCCCATACAAACGGGGAAAGAAGATCACGCCCATATTTCTTGTCAAAGTACTCAAATTTTGCTCAAGATAGCTTTATTTGATCGAACTAGATGTCTGATGACCGTTGTCATTGTAAAATTGTTTGGTTTCTAAGTTATAAGGTCCGAAAGTTCGAGTTTTTCGCGCGTTTTATGCAATAACTTTGGAGGTGGATTACGCAATGAAAAAGTAAGAACATCTTAAAAAGATTAGTCATCAGACATAGCTTATTTAATCAAGATTTATAATCTATTTGGTTTTTGGTAGATTTTTAAATACAGCGGTCGTCGTTTGTTAGCTATAAGTCGTTTTGTAATTCAGCCTCAGTGGCCCAGTGGCGCGACACTTCGGCGATCGCTCTCCGAAGTTAAGCACCGCTGGGTCCGGTCTGGTCTTGGATGGGTGACCATTCGACCGTTGAGAGAGGCTGGCCGTGGTTCGGATTCCACGTTAAGCTGTAGGTCCCCTTCCTTACTTACTAGGTGGTAGGGTTTATCCCGCCCGGGTTGGTACCATCGCATTGGATGAACGATGGTCGAAGCGGCAATGAAAATTGTCCGTGTTTTCCATCCAGTTCAATGTAGCCGTGCAATATAAGGAAGGTCCTGGCATGGCACCTAGTTCCCATGTGGTGTGTTGGGCTAATACCATGACAGAACTTGTGGTATTAGCCATCCATGTCCAGTTACATAAAAAAAAAAAATTTTTCGTAAATCTTACCAAATCATACACTATGCACATTGTCTTTTTAGTGGACATGTTGCATCTTCCTCATCATGGAGCCTGTCTTATTCCTTAAAACAGAGAAGATCCCAGAGCGCAACAGCACGGTTTTGTACCGTGCCCGCGAATGAGTTAGTCCCGCCGAGTTGGGCCACCTTAACACTTTGATCATTGAAGGCCCATTTCTAGTGAATACCGCTGCTCATCCGGTGAAAATAGCACTCGAGCACTTTTACAGACCGGTTTAAGCAATAAAAACCCTCATGTTACGTTATTTAATCCCGACAATTTAAACTCGGTAACAGCCATTGTGTCACTAGTGACCGTGCTCAGCAAGGACCCTGTTCTGTTCAAATTGACACCGGCATGCTTGCAGAGTGGTACTGGGAGTGCGCGGTGCGCCCGCACCTGCTGAAGGTGTTGGCGGTGGTGGCGGGCACGCTGTCCGTGGCGGTAGTCTGGTCAGAGGTGACCATGTTCAGCAAGGAACCCGTTCTCTCCATATTCGCCAACATTGTCAACGCGGCTAAGTCTAAATACGACTACGCTGTCATTGTGGTAGGTAGCATGCTTTTTATGCCACTGAATAATAATTGTGCTTTTGGAAGATCTTTTTAAGTATTGCTTAGTTCCCTATGATGGTTTAGATGGATGGTATTTTTTATCAGACTTTTATAGTTGAACCAAAATGAAGAAAAAGGAGACCACTTTCATATTGGTCTCTTTGACTTTGATTATCTAGCCAATAGTAATTATCCTCTATGAACCCAATACAGCAAACATGGTTGCTACAGAACTCTGTCATCATCCACAACTCTGTTCTGTTGCTGCTAATATACTCAGATTAAATGTGCTCAATCAAAAATAATTCCAAGTTAAGTTTGAGCTGGATCAAGCACAACCTGGTGATTATGCCGCTTGCCTAGAGGCCTCCAAAACGTCAACACCATTGTAAGAAACGATTTATAACATAACCTAAATATTTCCAGACAATGTCAACACTAATCATCATGTACATCTTCTACTGCGCGTACTCCACCGTGCTGAAGATCCGCCTCCTCAACCTATACTACCTGGCGCCGCATCATCAGACCAACGAGTACTCGCTCATATTCTCCGGCATGATGGTGTGCCGGCTCACGCCGCCGATGTGCCTCAACTTCCTGTCGCTCATACACATGGACTCTCACGTCATCAAGAAGCGATTTATGGAGACCTTCTACACTCAGGTGTTGTATACTCACAGAATTTTGTTATGTCTGAAAATACCTACTTTTCGCTTCAAATAGCTATTCCCTTTTTAGCATTTAGTTTTGCTTGTATATTCCTTAGCTGGCCACTAGACTAGTGTGTCTGGCAAATGGTTTCTGATGAACAAAACTTGAACATGGTTACTAAAGAACCTTTGGGTATCAAACCCAAGGTCGTCCTCAGAAATACCGCTAAACTGTCACAAATTTAATCTCTTGATTGGGGGGACAAAGCTTGAAATCGAATTATGCAGACACTGCACTAATAATGCACTTTTTAGAAACATTGAATAAACCCCCCCAGTGATGTAGTTAATGATAACGCGAAAACCCATTTAAAAAATACCTTGCATTATACATGAAATTTTGCAAAATAAAATTGCAACGCTTCAACTATAGAAGAATATTTGAGAGGTTGGAGTTGTTGTTGTTTTTGTTGTTAATTGATGCTATAATTTTGCCTGTTAGCTCGTAAATGCTCGTTCATTTTAAAATAACGTCACATTGGAAAAGATGAGCTAGAGAGACCTTTTTTGACTTGCAGATAATGGGTCACATGGACGTGCTTGAGCTGATATCGGAGGGTTTCAACATCTACTTCCCGATGCTGGTGGTTCTGCTGTGTGCGGCGACGTACCTCTCGCTCGGCAGCCGCCTGCTCTCCGTGTGCGGCTTCCAGCAGTTCGTGGGCGACGACGAGCTCACCACCGACCTGGTGGACGAGGGACGCGAGATCGTCAAGCGAGGTTGGTGTGTGTGCACCTCGCGCCGTCCATGTGAGGTATCCAGCAGTTCTTGGGCGATGACGAGCTCACCACCAACGTAGTGGATATGGGCCGCGACATTGCCAAGCGAGGTTGCTTTATTTATTCATACAGGAGGTAGACAACTGGCAGTCCTTTTCTTAACCACATAGTCTATAAATGATGTATAACTCATTTGAGGAAATACAAATTGATAATGTGTCATTGAATACATTTATTAAATCAACTAAAAACTTTTCATTTGCTAGATAAAATAATTAGTGCAAGACGATTATTTGAGCGAACTTGGTTTGTCAAATGGACCAGCTTTGTAAGTACAAATTTTGCTAACCATTTTCAAAGTAATTCATTCAAATTAATTAATTATCTCAGAATATACTGAACGGATTTTGTTGAATCTTTTAGGATTAGGCAGTCCAAAAGAGTCCACTACTCGGTTGGATAAGGAATGATTTCTTGAGTTGATTGTGCTGGCTGTTATCGTGTTTTGTTATTGTTTTATACATATACATCATTTATTTGGTGGGCTATCATATTCTCATGCTTCGCTGGGAATTGAATCAAGGTTCCCTAGCCCGCTACATGTGCCGCTGAGCTAAAACAGCTGGTTACACCAAATGCATGCCCAGAGATGCGTCTAAGCGTGTTTCAATGAGGTTTTTGTTAATTTGAAATTAAATATGAAAATGGCCATGATTTGTTTTCAACCGGTACACAAATCATGGCCATGATTTGTGTACCGGTTAAAACTAAAATACTGTTTTGCCACCTGGAACAATTGATCCAAACAAATTTGTTTTGATCAAACCATAGGACATCCATCAAATCTCTTGTTGACCCATCAGAGAAGTTTTTTTCAGTTTTAAATCTATGTCAATTCTGTAAAATTAATTTGACTATCATGCTTTCTTTTTATACCTTCTTTTAAATGAGTATACATAGTACTTTTGCGATAAAAAGCTCATTATCTTCCCAAATAGCAACAAGCTAGTTCGTGAACATAGTCATGTATGCGTTGCAGAGAAGCGGAAGCGTCAACGTGCGGAGGAGTCGCTGGTGCGACGGCGCGATTTCAGCGAGCGGTTCGGGTACCGCGGCGCTCGCGAGCCGCAGGATGGAGGTAACCTCGGCAGCTTACTTGTGAATCATTTTGTCAGACTGTCATTCATAGACTTATTCATTGAGCATTCGCGTGTCATCTTCAATGGTTTTTTTTTATGTAACTGGACATGGATGGCTAATACCACACTCGCCGTTATGATATTAGGCCAACAAATCACATTGCCGAAGAAATTTGGTGACTTTGGAGCACGGCTACATTGAACTGTATGTAACAAAATTTCATTTCCGCTTCGAACATCTTTTCATTCAATGCAATGGTAACAACCTAAGCGTCTCAACCCTAGGGGTAAGGGGACCTAGATTTAGTTTTACGTTTAGATTTTTAAGGGACATGCAATTATAACATGCAATTTTATTACCACTTAGTGCCATTTTAACCAAAATTGTACTTAGTACCGGACGTAGAAATACATGTGGAATAGTCGATGAAAAGTAAAGAAAAATATCAAAATCTGTTTCCAATTTTACCAATTTTGTGTCACCATAACAAGCATAATGAAGTAAATTAAGTGCTAAGTTATTTACTACATATATGCTTGGTTTATTTTGAACCAACCATTTAAACACATTTGTGAAATGTATAGAGTCAACTTATAGCTTCTTCCAAAAAAAGTAAAATACTTTGTATGAAAAATATATTTTCCCATATCAGACCAAAAATTGTTTTGCTGATTTCGAAAAGTATATTAACATGTTTCCCAATAGATGTCGCTGTTAAACCTCAAACCGAGACGCTCGCGCCTCATCGTGTCCACGCCCACTAAGTCGCCAGCCGGCGGAGGCTCAATCGGTTATTGTATATGTGGTCCACGTTGCAGCTCACACCGGGCTGCTCCGCGACGTCGACGCAGACTACTACGTGACGCCCACGGGGGGCGCGGGGGGCGCGGCGGGGGCCGGCGGCGGCGGGGGGGCGCAGCTCAGCCTCGAGGACGAGCTCGGGCGGCGCTTCGGCGAGAGCGCGGCGCCGGCGCTCCGGGCCGACAGGCGCGAGCGGATGAGCGTACCGCCGCGGGGGCTCTTCGACGACGTGTGAGCGAAACGATTCTGACGTGTGCAAATAGATGGTCCATGAACGAAGCCATTGTGACGTGTGAAATCTTCACAACGCTGGTCCGTAAGGGATTCGAACTGAATTTATTTCAAACGTCATTTGTCCATCTCTAGGGTGAACAAAGTAACGTATTTTCATGTCGGAAATAGAGACAAACTCGAGATCCATTTATGTACATTTTTTTATTCTTTGGCAAACATATAAATAACAGTCTAGAAAAATTTCGAGGTTGAAGAAATAAGTAATAAATTTACGTCCATTAATTACATAAGTGTGAAAGGGTGAAAACCCATTCCAAAAGTCATAAAAATATTGCTAAAAATGTTGTATCTTCTTTTTCTCGTTTGACAATATTTTATACGCTCATGCAAATATTAACTAAATTTACGCATAGGGGCAAATTTTACGTGAGCCTTGAGGATGTCTTTAAATCTCAGTAAACACCCCTGACGAGAGGTCAAAAATAATAAAAAAAAGATTCCGACGAATTGAGAACCTCCTCCTTTTTTGAAGTCGGTTAAAGAAGGCCTAGCATCATTAATGGATATCATTTAGTCTTCAGTGGTTCAAGGTGGATTGTACAAATAATTTACAAAATGTGCTGTGGTCGTTTTTTTTTATTCTAAAAATTCTGTTAATGTGATAGTTTGGAGATAGTTACCTGCTGCAATAGTAATGTATGGAATACTTAGGAGTTTAACAAAAATGTTTTAAAGAGTACAAGGACCACGGCAGTTATCAGCTCAGTGATGATAAGTATGCATCTGAGGACCCGAGCGGAGACTTCACTATGATGTCTGAAGGAAATTATCTGGGAAACCATCTAGAGTTGATTGCCGTTCACTAATTATATATCTAGCTTGGCCAGTAAAATAATCAGTTCGTTCTAATAAATGACATCCATATATTTTATTATCTATGGGCGTAACCTTGTCTACATATGTGAGGGCCCCGCGTAATCACGCACAAATAAACGTATAATAATCTGTAATCGGAAGAGGCATGAAATTATTATCACATGGCCGATACATCTAAATCTTATTCAATGTTTCCATTCATGAACGAAGAATAAAAGCAGTAGAAATGTTTTGCTTGAGGAATAAGGTTCCACCACCTCGTGTTTCCTGAAATCTTTTGTAACTTTCGGTTACATTCGGATTTTTGTAGGTAGTTGAAACGGGCTTTAGAGAGCATTGTCACCTAAAAGATGTAGTAACGGGAATTGAGAAGGGTATGGTAAGTTGACTTGGATGCTTAGAGCGAATGAGTGATGAAAGAATAATGAAACAGATTTACAGAGATGATATAAGTCCCCAAAGAACGACCAGATTGACTTAGCACTTCGACAGGACACGCGTAGCACTATATTTCGTCGTCTGAAAACATGAATATGGATAAACATGTATGTATATCTGTAGAGAATGTGAAATAAATATGCTGTGATCATACCGTATGGCGCTCTATGATCACTGCCTACCCCCCCGTGGGAGGGCGTGACGGTGGCCCTTCAGGATAACCTTTATATTAAAATAAACTTTTAGTACCTGGAACTGCAATGATGGGTTGCAAATAGAATGAATTGCTAAATGTAGAAATTGCCATGAATTAGTGTACCATTAGGGAATGTATTTGTAAATAATTATATGAGTAGTGCCTACTAAAACGTTATTACGAATAGTAATTGTAATAAATAACATTTGTGAATCATCAGAAATTAACGAATTTTCTGATGAGGTTATTTAACGTATATGTGCAATTTGTATTTTAAGTCTTTATGTATTTTTTGGATGGTTGCTTGTTCTGTGGCCACAACATATTTTTTCTTGTAAATACATATATTTTTTTTTAAGCTGATGTTGACAAATTTGAATGGCCAGTGTGCCGCGCCAGTGAAAGATTATGTACTGTATAATATATTAGACTAACATGACACATCTTGTGAATTGTATTGTACCATAGCTATAGGTCATTGCAGGTAGTTCACTGTGAGTTTTGCCGTATTAGCCACTACTTTCTTATGTCAAAGGGGAGATGAGATGAGATGGGAGGGGGGGTAATGGTTTTTTGATACCGGGAAAACTAGCAGACACAAGGCCTAAGACTTTTAGTACATTCCATAGCATTGTTGCTGTTCCAAAATATATTTCCCATAAAGAGCGCCAGAGTGTTGAAGCGTACGCTTTGCGTGCCGGAGATGTGGGTTCAAATCCAGCCTCCGCATGTTGCATACCAAACAAGAAAAATCTAAGTAAATATACTTTTTTACGAAGTTACGTAAAAACGTCAAACTCCATACAAGTTTTTAGTGGATATTCTGTGGTTTTACTTCTTCAAGCTGTCAAAGTTAAACTCGGAATTCACATTTGTATGAATGAGATTTGAACGAAATAATGAATTCACAGCCACCGTGAGTAGCTGTCAAAACAAACTCCGACTCGCAAATGTTAGTTCGCTAAACTTTTTCTCGCTACATTTAAAAACGCTAATCATCCCTCAAAATACACCAAAATACTTGATGATAATTTTAATTGTTGTTATCGCCTTGTGCAATCATCAAATTATTGTTGTATATTGTTTATACGTAGAAAAGTAACAAGTTAATTATTGTTTAATAGATTACATGTCTCTACCAGCATTATTTAATAATTTATTCGCTTATTCCTAAAATATTATACACAATATGTATGTTTTTATGTGTTTAATAAAACAACATTTGAAGTACTGAAAAATAATTCAATTTTATTTCGAGGATAAACCATATTCAGATAAATACAAGTTAAGTCTTAACAAATTCAGTTCAGCTTTTTCTTAGTCACTTTTACTTTATCATGAAACTGAACGCCAATCGAAATTCCTTCAGTATTCCTGATAAGAAATGTTTTAGCTCAATCGATAGTATAATTCGATGCTTACGAAATAATACTTGGTTGTCCACTTCACAAAATATAAAGATGATTTGACACGACAGGTCTGCTCAGAACCATAAACTCACCTCGGTTGTTAAACCAGTCGCAATAACTCGACATCACAAGAACCTACCTCCCTGTATGAAATTCAACATGCCGTACAAATAGAAAGACAGCGTACGCTGCTAGGTTTACTTAAATATAAGTTTTCCGTCGTCGAGCTTGGCGCGTATCTCGTGTGACGGGTCGCGGGACAGCTCGCTCGCGTGCTTCGTGTAGATTGCTCGCAGCTTGTCAAACTCGCCGATGCAGTGCATCTCTGAAGACAACATGCAAAGGTTGGATTGAAATATGGCCGTTTTCCTTTTTTTTTGTTTCAATTACATGGTTTGGGTACAATTTTAATTATTTATTTTATATTAGACAGGCAGCCTAGGCTGATGTGTCTAAATCCTGTTCAAGTATGGTTATCACTTTTCATGTTTATAAGTTTTTTTTGGTCCTAATGGTAGTTCACTTAGGCTGAGATAAATAGTCGTAACAAAAACTAAGGCTAACGAAAAGTAGTACTTTGTGACGTCACTTTGACACATTTAGTATGGACGAAATCTCAAAGTAATGCAAATTGACGTCACAAAGTACTACTTTTCGTTAGTCTTAGTTTCTGTTACGACTATTTATCTCAGCCTTAGTCCACTTCCTTGTAATCTATGAATGTCCTTTTTAAATATTTTGGATTACCACACCAACTATCGATTACAAGTTTTCTGCTACTATTGATATTTAGGGAGCATCCATAAACCACGAGGTTCGATTTTGGCCTTCTTTGATCTATTTCAATTTAAAGATCAATTTATTTTTTTCCAAAAAAACACACGTATGTACATAATTAACTAAAAAAATACAACAGGTTACAATAATACATTTTACAAGACTTTTAAAAGAATTATACATTGCAGCCTACAGAAGAACTAAATTCTGTGTAGTAGGCCGCATTAGGCATAGCACATAAAAGTACTTTAAAAAGCAATAGTGAAAGCACATGACTATGACTTACCTGATTTCTAATAAAATATAAATATTTTTATTTAAACTGTAGAACATAAATTAAAATTTTAATTGAAGCGAAAGAAGTATGAGGCGATCGAACCATATGGCGCTCTTCTCTCTCCAGGGAAGGGGCTTTTAGGATTTGTTCAGTTTTCAATTTATTTTTATGCCATTTTATGAAAACGTTGCCACAAACCTAAACAAGCATAAAATTGTTTGGAACAACTCAAAATTATAAACTGTATATTACAACCCAAACGGTGCGGCCAAAGGGCGCACATTCCACAAGAGACAAATAAAATTAATCAAACCAATTGCTGAATGTCCTGCCATAGCGACAGATTGCCATGACAAAAAAAGAAATTTGTTGTATGTCCGATGCAGATATGTTTTTAACAATGTCGTTTACGTTTATGTTATGAATAAGATTTGGACCCACAGCTAGAAATAGATAACCCCAAAAACATTGCAAGCTCAAATTTACCTTTGAGCTGTGTTGCGAGCGAGTTCAGGATGCCCAGAGCTTCACGACGATGTCGGGTTTGATTGCTGGACTCTGAAATTCATAAAAAAAGGCATAAACAATAACTTACAATTGGCAACAGTAAATTCGTAGTTCAATTCATACCCAGTTTTAGTTTTGATCATACATATCAAAGATTTCGCCAAGCATACCAGCAAAAACAATGGATCCAGAAAATAAGATGTATGGCTGATAGAGACGAAACCCAGAAGTTAAGAAGGATCTGTAAAGAAGTTTCGCTTCAAAAAATATTGTGCTATATAAGACAAAATATACCTATATATACCAAAAACAAAACAAAATCTTAAAAAAAAACAAGTGCACTCAGGAGTTCTAAAACCTGATATGCACGCATCAACTTATAGCTGCTAGTGTAATAAACCAAATAATAATAAGAACAAATAAGACTAGGCGTGAAGCCCACTGACCGAGCGCGTAGTCGACGACGGTAGCGACGTGTCCCGCGAGGGCGGCGACGGCGGCCGCGCGCCCCGCGCCCTCCACGTCCATTGGCTCGCCGGGCCGCAGCGCCGCCAGCCGGCCGAGCACGCGCCTCATCGCCGCGAGCGCCGCCAGCTGCGTGGAGCGCGTGAGCGTCGGGTACGAGCGCGCGCAGTGCTCGAAGAATATCTCTTGGTACTTCTCTGTCGGCGCAGTCATAGACAAAGGATAGTAGTGATATACTGCTAACGTCATGCAATGTACAAAACTCGCAGGAAGCTTTTTATTTTAGCTGGTACTATGATATTTCTAACCAGTGCCATCTCCCGTCACTGCCAGAACTAGGTAGGCGTGATCGAAAAGGTATGTTTTAACTAAAGATTAAGTAATATCATTGTAATTAAAAAAATAAGTTGATATTCATTGGTTTGTACTTAATGTATTGAAAATAAAAATGAAATAAACACATTTTAAAAAATGCACAGCATTCAATTAGCGGCGGATTTGATACGCCCAAAATGGTCACCCATCCAGAACCCAACCGCGCTCACTCGCCAGCTTACCCAGCTTATCCAGCTTATCGAATCGCAAGGCGTCGCACCACTGGGCTGCCGTGGCATGAACCTCCTTGCGTCCTCTTCACTACGGCTTCCAAAATCATGGGCAAATAACGGTTGGGTGCGACATCTCATACATACTCTGAGTCTCCTCGTCCTGCGGCCACGCCTTGCCGAGGATCTCGTAGGCGGCTTCCTTTAACGCGATCAGCTGCTCGCGCCGCAGCCGGGCACTTTCGTTGTCTTCATCGTCCGAGTCCTTGCTGATGGACGACTCGTCCTGCGTAGAATGATTGGTAAATCAAAATAATTTACTCGACATGCGCACTTAAGAACGGCCTGTAAGCTATGCTCCCCATACAAACGTAGTTTACTTATCATTTAAAGACCGCTGTTCCAATTAAATTGATATTTAATATCTAAAATCAGGAAACCAATATCTGCGTCTGCACGCTTTTGTTTTTTTGAAAAATCAAAACCGAATGAAATATAAGCAAAAATAAAACCTTCATACAAATTTTGTTTTCTCTGTGGTTTGACCCAGAATACATTTACCGAAAAAACAAAGACATGCAGACACAGATATTTGTAGCCTAATATTAGATACCAAATATCAAGTAAGTTGAAACAGTGGTTTTCAAATTATTAGTAAACTACGTTTGTATGGGAGGCGAAATTTTCTGATGCTTACGGGCCGACCTTAAGGTGTACACGAACTTAAGTTGCTCAACTTGCAGCAATGTCTGGCAACGTGGAGCCCCATATCATCGGAATAACTGCCGATCATTGATTGGGATTGCTCCATATGGTTCCGCTTATTGCTCCACTATGACTGGCGACAGTTGCCCAGCAATTGATTGCTTTAAAATTTGTCCATGTACATTAAGCCCACATGGGCTTGTTAACAATAAGCAAGAATATTTGCAACTTTAGAAGGCATTAGCAACACAATGGTTTACAAAAAACTAGGAGATCCACGAATACCTGAATGAAACCACAAAAAAATCAAGTTGATCACAAATTCCATTAATCCAGAAGCGCTCAAAATCCTACAAATCACAACTAGAAAATCACGACGCAGAATTCACGACAAATTTTAAAAACACATAAAAATACATTTATCAAGAAATCATGAAGCTTTACATAATTGGGCAAAGATCATATCAGTCATATCCACACACCCAAACACTCTTACAAAGTCTTCAAAAGCAAGCTAAAAGATAAGACACGCAAACAAAATTCCTGAATTACCTTAATCAACACACTCTTGACGATATCGTATACATGGTGGAAGCGGTCGGTGGAGTGGTGTGCGAGCGCATCGCCCAGCGCACCCAGCGCGTGCCGCTTGTACACCGGCTCCGACTTACGACACTCCAGCAGCAGCGCCTCCACGCACTCCTCGGCGAGCGCGGCGGACAGCGGCGGCGTGCCCTCCGCCCTGCAAGGCACTATTCACTTAAGAATGTCGTACATGTGGTTTAAGCGGTCGGTGGGAGTGGTGGTTTCTTGTATTATTGTAAGCTTGAAAAAAATCCAGGCTTGTTTTTTTTATTTAATTGAGCATAGATGGCTAATACCACACCCATTGTCACACAGTTTGATGATCACAGCTACATTGAACTGGATAGAATACATGGTCAATTTTTCATTGCCCTTTCGACTATATCTCCATCCAATGCGATGGTATCCACCCACGCGGACTCAACAGAACAGCTCGCATTCGTGACGAAGAGCATTTATCCAAATAAGAAAGAGAAAGAAAGTGGTGAATGAACGAGGATGGAACCCATGACCTCTGGCATAGATGGCAAGTCCCCGCTACAAGCCGCCCGAGCCCAAAAGCCGCAACGTATCGAGGTCGCAGCCATATTAACGTCTCTATGGAAACAAAGAAACAAACGGGCGCTCATGTAGCTAACATCCCGCCCACTTCTGGTTATAAGGTACATCCATAGAATCACCCACTCACGTGCAGAGCTTGGCGAGCGCCTTCAGTACGTGCTCCTTTCCCTCGAAGGTCTTGCCGTGCGTGGCCGCCAGCAGCGAGCGCAACAGCGGCTCCCGCTCGGCGCCGATACCGCCCGTCAGCGTTGATAGCGCCGTCACCGCGTGCGCTGCCTGGAATCAAAAGTCGATCAATTGATCAGTTTCTTGAAAATGTTGTCATCCATATATTTGTCCACTTGAGTTTGCCCCACAGACGTTTTTATCCGTTTTTCACAAACAAAACAAAATTCCAGGCAGTTTTCTGTATGAATTTAGTTGTGTCCTATATATGATAATTTTCACATAACACTCCTATAGACAATAAGGACCGCCACTCCATGCGTAACACATGCTTCTCCAGTGCAACCTGCTCAGCGAACAACGGAGGGCTGTTGCTTTCGCCTACATCGCTTGCGCAGACACCTGGGCTGCATCATCGCCTTCATAGGCGACATTGGCTGGCTAGGGTAGCGGCTCATAGGCTAGTGGTGCGGAGACTCGTCTAGCATATCAGGGGTCTGGGTTCAAATCCTCACCCCGTTCATGCACCACTTTCTCTCCCTTTCTGAGTTGGATAAGTGCATGCATGTAGGTTTAAGCCCGCCCAGGTTGGTACCATCGCATTGAATGAAATGATGGTCGACCATGTTTTCCATCCAGTTCATTGTAGCCGTGCCCATAAAGGGAAGGTCCTGGCATGGCACCTAATGCCAAGGAATGTGCCCTAGGGAATGTGGTGTATTGGGCTAATATTGTAACAGTAGTTGTCTGGTATTAGCCATCCATGTTAGGTTGCATAAAAAAAAGCAAAGGGTAGAAAGGCTCACACAATGTGGGACCAAGTGCAGGCAAAGACCACCCCAAACAACAACATCAAGCTAAAGATCAGTTGAAGTTCAGCTCCATCGGGCTGACCAGCCGACCGTATCGAGCACTAGGCACTCACCTGCACTTTCCTGGTCCAGCTGCGCGAGTCGAGCGCCTGCTGCAGGTGCAGCGAGATGTGCGACAGGTGCGCGCGCATGCCTGTCTCGCGCCCGGGGCTCAGCTCGCTCCACACGTCCTCCAACAACTCCACCGTGTTCGACTCTGTGCGACGCACGGACATGGTCAGGCATGGGTCCAGTGTTTCTCTGACCGGGGGCAAAAGTAAAGGAAATATTTCGGAGGTATGATTGGTCCAAAAAAGTGATTCAATCGTGATCCAGGAAGGGCAATTGCACGCATTGTCCCCTTGACGAATAGCACCTGGACACAGCGAATTTACATGTGGACTCATATATCTTATATGCAACAATATAGCATGAATGCCGTAAAGAAATTTATCCCACAAGAAGCTTTGACTGCCCTACATTTTTAAAAAAATGCATGTAACATAGAAATGAATGAGAAACCATGAATATTCGACAATCAGCAAGTAGGACAGCAAAAGCTGCTATTATCATATTATCCAAGCTCAGGACACAACAGAAGGTCCTGGTATGGCACTTAATTTCTTCGGGAATGTGGTGTATTGGGTTAATATTATAACGGTTGTTGTATTGTATTAGCCATATCAGGTTTCATAAAAAGAAAGGCTACCATATCTCTGCCCTGCATTACAGGCATGGCAAAAAATCCCGAATGGAAAAGCATCCATGTCCACACAATAATGAAACCTTCGTTCCTTGGCGCGTGCATAGCCAGGAAGAGCATGGGCGCGACGAGCTCGGCGTGCTGCTGCAGCAGCTCGGGCTTGGCGCGCGCGACCGCGCGCAGGGTGTGCGCCACCGCCGAGCGGCTCGCGTCGTCCTCGCGTTCCTCGCCCCACGCCACCAGCCGCCGCATCAGCTTCTCCACGGACGAACTCTGGGGACAGAACTCATACTGGTGACCGAAAACTCATACTGGTGACAGGGAACTCATACTGGTGACAGATCTCATACTGGTGTCAGAGATCTCATACTGGTTTCAGAGATCTCATACTCGTGACTGAGATATCAGACCGGTGATAGAGATCTCATACCGGTGACAGAGATCTCATACTGGCAACGTAGATCTTAAACTTGTGACAGAGATCTCATACTGGCGACAGAGATATCAGACCGGTTACAGAGATCTTATACCTCTGACAGTGATCTCATACCCGTGAGATAGATCTCATACTAGTAGCAGAGGTGTTGTTCTGGTGACAGAAATATCATAACAGTGACAGAGATTCAATACTTCTGCTCACCCATTTTATCATTTGCCAATGCTAAAAATAATTCGCTGTTTCCATCCAGTTCAATGTATTGTCCGTGTCCGTAAAAGTAAGGTTCTGGAATAGCACCTAATTCCTTCGGGAATACGGTGTTAGGCTAACAACATGATGCTGAGTGTGGTATTAGCCTTCTTGGACATGGCTGACAAATAAATCTCTGGTATGCGGCCCCACTCAGTGGCTTCGCATGCGACAAAGGGTGAGCGGTGTAGGGGAGTGAGTACCTTCGCGCAGGCGGCAATCTGGCCCAGCGCGTCGGCGCAGTGCCTCCGCACGGTTGCGTTGCGGTCGAGCGCGCCGGCGAGCAGCGCGGGCATCAGCTTGCCGGCGACGGGCTCGAGCTCGGCGCGCAGGTGGTGCGCCGCCAGCGTGAGGAAGTGGCAGCAGGCGACGCGGCTGCCGAGCTGCGGCGAGCGGCTCAGCTCGAGCACGCGCGGCAGCATCTCGGCGAGCGCTGGCATGTCCAGGTACGGCATGCACTGCGGCGACAAACAGCGACGGTAGGCAACTGGGTACTCATGAAATTCTCACCTCTGTCGCCGGTTAATCAATCTATCATACTTATGAAAATGACAGCCACAAAGAAAGTTCAGTGACTCACAAGTGAGAATCTTATGAATAGACCCACTGGTTAACACTTTGAGCAGGCCGATTTTTAGAGTTTGAAGATAGGACCCTCCAGTGGCCTCCATGCCTGAATATAACATATAACTAAGATTTCATAATCTATGGTTACTTGGGTAATCCAAACATATATGCTTGACTGTGGATAAGGAATGGATATTAAAACAACAGTCTATCTATAGTTAAACATCTCACCTTAACTAAACAACAGACTGTACATCAATTTACTAATATTCAGAAGTGAATAAAAACGTGAAAATAGAGTATGACACCTAAAGGTGGTAAATCTATAATAACCGAACTATCACAATAACCAGAGTGCGCCATGCACTCCAGCATAAGAAAAGCAGGCCCCTTGCCCACTGCCGCCACCATATTCGATAGCGCTACGGTAGAGTACCTACCTTGACCACGGTCTCAGTGGTGTAGTGCCCCCTGGCGGCGGCAGCGCGCACATCGTCGACCGCCTCCTGCGTGCTGGTGTCGCTGCCGAGCGCCGTGCTCAGGTAAGACAGCTTCACCGACTCGAGCTCGCCGGCGGCGGTGAGGAGCGCCGGTATCAGCTGCGGCAAGAAGGGGCGCAGACCCTCGCCCGCCGCCGACACAAGCTTCGACACGGTCTGCAGGCTGTAAGCAAGTATAGACTAGTCTAGACACTATTCTAATCCACATGCATACAGTCTCGCCGGTCACAGAAATATGCAAAGTTGATAAGGTATCAGACACAGTTGTACTTTCAACTTGACTACAGACTATACCTTGACACTAATAGTGTTAACCCAAGGACCTGTATTTATGTCCCCAGGGGAATTGAAGCAACACAAGTAAGCATGTTCTGTTCCAGAGACCTGACCACGGTTAAGGTCTCCAGGGACACTACAGAAGGGACCCGAGATGTACTGGTGGCTTCAGCGTATCTGCCTGGTGAAGAACAGGTACCCACCACTGCACTCGAAAACCTGATCCAGCACTGAGAAGACAACAACTGCCATCTCATCTTGGCGGTCGACTCAAACGCCCACCACACACTGTGGGGCAGCAGCAACAACAACAGGAGAGGTGAGCTCTTATCAGACTATTTACTCTCCACCAGCTTGTCACTACTCAATAGAGGTAAAGAACCGACATTCGTAAGCTCAAGGTATCAAACCATTATTGATCTAACACTGGCATCCACGGGACTCATAGACTGTATTGCTAACTGGCATGTTTCTCAGGAGGCCTCTTGCTCAGACCATAGATGGATTTGTTTCAAACTAGAGGGTACCCTTCGTCAACCCGAGCCCAGAAGGAATCCTAGGAAGGCCGACAAGAATGTTTTTCGGCTAGAGCTAGCCAAGAGGCTGAATAACCTGCAGCCTCCGGGTAACATTGAAGAAACAAGTGCAATAGAAAAATGGGTGGTTACCCTAAATTCACACCTAACACTCAGCTATCATTACTCCTGTCCGCTGAAGGAGCCAACGGTGGGCAAAACCAACAATAGTTGGTGGGGACCACTACTGGAAAGACTTCGGAAAAGGATGAGGAAGTCCTTTAATAGGGCAAAAAATAGTAGACTGGATGAGGACTGGGCTACATATAAACGCCACCGAGCCTACTATAAAGGCACTATCCGGAAACAAAAGACTAAAGCTTGGAGAGCTTTCTGTAGCAGTATTGAAACCACAACGGAAGCAGCTAGGCTTAAGAAAGCTCTCGCCACAATACCAGATAGGAACATTGGACCCCTTAAAAGGCCTGACAACTCCTTCACCGAAACTGATGAAGAAACAAGCGAAATCCTGTTAAAAACCCATTTCCCAGGCTCACACTTGCAGAACCTGGCGGACTGGGGCGAGGAGCAGGCAAACTCAATACCGACAGCCTTGGATTGGGCAGCTGCTTCCAGGGTAGTCACCGAGGACAAGGTAACTTGGGCGATCGGCAGCTTTCTCCCCTTCAAGTCAGCGGGATTGGATGGTATTTTTCCGGGACTGCTGCAGTGGTCATGTAACACTATACGACCATTTTTAGTGGACATATTAAAGGCCTGTTTAGCTCACAAATACGTACCTAAGCCATGGAGAGAGGTTAAGATAGTGTTTACTCCCAAGCCAGGTAGAGAAGATTATTCAGAGGCTAAGTCCTACAGACCCATCAGCCTTACCTCCTTTCTTCTTAAAACTTTAGAGAGACTGGTAGATAGAGAAATACGTGATAACACACTGTCTGTATATCCAATCCATCCTAACCAGCATGCCTACACTTCAGGTAAATCTACTGAGACCGCGCTTCACCATGTAGTCTCCAAAGTTGAGTATGCACTGGGAAATAAAATATCAGCTTTGGGTGCATTCATCGATATTGAAGGCGCCTTTGACAAAACGACCTTTGTGGGCATTAGCAACGCACTAGACAGGCATGGGGTTTGCCCCACTCTTAGTGGCTGGATAGGTAACATGCTAAAACACAGGGCCATTCAACTAAACATAAATAACAATGTAAGAGGCGTAGTGGCCAAGGGTTGCCCACAGGGGGGGTACTGTCACCTCTCCTTTGGAACCTCGTAGTCAATGATCTCATTAAACGCCTTAACGATAAGGGCTTCTACACAGTAGGCTACGCCGACGACCTAGTAATTCTTATCATCGGGCAATTCGAAAATGTCCTTTGCAATCAAATGCAGGGAGCATTTAGGATTCTAGAACAATGGTGTGGTGAGGAATCCCTCTCCGTAAACCCTACGAAAACGGAACTACTCTTGTTCACTAACAAAAGAAAAATTGAGAAACTTAGGCTTCCCAAACTTTTCAACTGTGAACTAACCCTTTCATCTCAAGTCAAATACCTGGGCCTTATACTTGACACGAAGCTGAACTGGGGTAAACACCTGGAATACAAACTAGGTAAGGCTAGTATAGCATTTTGGCAGTGTCGCAGAATGTTAGGTAAATCTTGGAGACTAAACCCAAAAATTACCCTCTGGCTTTACACATTAATAATCAGACCAATGGTAACATACGGAGCAGTAGTCTGGTGGCCCAGAACCAAACTTAGTACGATTAGAGATAGGTTACAGCGTTTGTAACGCATAGCTTGTGTCACAACAACAGGTTGCATGCGAACTACTCCTACAACCGCTATTGAGACGATTCTGTGTCTGCTGCCACTAGATCTGTTTATACAACAGGAGGCGGCAGCTGCAGCCGCAAGAATCAATTCACTAGGACTTTGGAGGAATAATGAACTCGCCTCTCACACAACCATCTTGCAGAATGCCATTAAAGAAAATCCGCTAATAGCTGCTATGTGTGATAGGATAAGTAAGACGTATGTGTTCAACAGACAATACAACATCGAACATGTCGAACTGCCACAGGATCAATCGGGTATCCACGAGGTCAGGATCTATACAGACGGTTCAAAGACGGGGACAGGTACAGGGGCAGCAGCCTTTTCTTTAGACCTCAATATTAACAGATCGCTATCTCTGGATGCTAAAAGTTCCATCTTCCAGGCAGAATGCATTGGCATCATTGAAGCTGCCTCGGCAATTCAGGATAGGGGTATGTCTGAGTACAACATCAGAATTCTTACAGACAGCGCAGCGGTACTCCGTGCATTGTGCAGCTACACCTTCAACTCAGGGCTGATTCTCCAGTGCCACCGCGCACTGGAAGTTATAGCGAGGAGAAACAAGGTAACATTGCAGTGGATCAAAGGTCACAGCGGATCCCACGGCAACGATGCAGCGGATGAGCTCCCCAAAAAGGGCTCCAACCTGCGCCCAATCGGCCCGGAACCGTATGTACCCTTGCCATTTAGTGAGCTGAAGGCGTGGCTTCGCAGGCGTACGACTTCAGCGCACAAAGAACGATGGTTAAACTCCAGGGAGTGCAGACAGTCGAGAGCGGCCGTTCCAGAGTTAGATCCGCGCCTCTCGAGGAGACTTCTTCATCTTAGCAGGAGTAAGTTACGTATTGTGATAGGCCTCCTAACGGGGCACTGTCCACTAAATAAGCATTTATTCACTCTTGGTGTCACCGACAGCGCCCTCTGTAGAGCTTGCATGGAGGAGGAAGAGACCGCCGCTCACGTTATCTTGGATTGTCCAGAGGTGGCTAACATACGACTCCAGTTCCTTGAAACCACAGGAACTGCCCAGGAAGTGTGGAAGAGTCCAAAAAGGCTGCTGCGCTTCGTGGAAGAGCTTGGCTGGCTGACGTGACAGCTGGTGGAGCTTCTTGACACGTACAATGGATGTATTGCCGTCTAAGTGCGGAAACAAGCCCGAAGCACAACAACAACAACATTGACTACAGACTTTTTATGTATGTGTTATGTAAACTACTCAAAATTGTGAGCGGTAGTATTGAAAATGGGTCAACTAAATTTTTAATTAATTTATTAATTAAACTTGTATGTCGGCTCTTCTCGAACCGACAGATTGATAACGTAACCGACAGCCGCTGCGCCAATCAAGAGAACCTAACCTAACCTAACCTAACCTAACCTAACCTTGGCTGACACCGACTCAAAAAATATCAGAAATCGTAACTACAAAAATGAAAATTATTTTTTACTTTTTAGTGCTTTTTCTTTGAAGTCGGTTATTATTTTTGGTATTTTTTTTTCATTTGTTAATTTTTAGTGAATCTGAAGTACACTTACAAATTTGTACACGTCCTTTCCAATAAAAAAAGAATCACCGAAATCGGTTGGCGTTATATTGAGTTATTCGTCCATTTGTCGCGCACATCTTAATACAAATTTAAGACTTTTATGATTTTCTCATGGATATCATTGTCAGAACTTAACCAAATTAAAATGGGACCACTTGGGAAGCACTAGCTATCATTTAAAAATATAATTATCAAAATCGGTTCACCCAGGCAAAAGTTATGAGGTAACAAACATAAAAAAAAACAAAAAAAAAAACATACAGACGAAATGATAACCTCCTCCTTTTTTGAAGTTGGTTAAAAACAAAATTGCATTATATGAGACGCAGACTTGAGAATAGAGCGAACAAAGGAGCGGATACGACTGGACAAATGTTTGAAAAAAAATCTGTTGCGGAAATGATGCTATAGCCGCAAGAATTCCAGAAGACTTAGAAAACTTAATTTTAATACTTATTTTAATAATAATTTTAAAAACGTAATAAAACACTTTAAAATCATATCGTGGCGGCCCCATTACATAAATGCGTGTGATGTTTACTTACCTAATACTTCTGACTTCCTTGACTAGATTTGTGATTCCTTTCTCCAAAAGCACCGGTAAGATTGCAGAGACGATTTCCTTCCCGTCTTTTCCATGAGTTGCGTCTGACGCTCTGATACAAAGCTGAAACAGGAATTTAAAAATATATGAATCTTAATTCAATCCGAAAAAGTTTTCACTGTTCGCAATATACTAGAAGAGGTTGGGTTGGAGAAGGGGGCAATACTTGTCGTCCATAACGAGTAAAACTGGCCAAGTGCAAGTCGGACTCGCACACGAAGGGTTGTTTGTTGTATGGGAGCCCCCTTAAATTTTAATAATTTTTTAATCTTACCTATTTGTTGTTATAACGGCAAAATAAATACACACTCTGTGAAAATTTCAGCTGTCTACCTGTTACGGTTACTGAGATATAGCCCTGTGACAGACGGACAGACGGACGGACGGACGGACGGACGGACGGACGGACGGACGGACGGACGGACAGCGGAGGCTTAGTAATAGGGTTCACCCTTTGGGTACGGAACCCTAAAAAACATAGATGAATAAAGACCTAGATGGTTCACCAACAGGTGAATGCCGAAGGGACGAACGTTAGATAGCGCAACTGCATGGATACACGTTTATGGCTACGGAAACGGCTAGGGCGCTACTTTCGTACCTAGAACTTGCGAAATTGCCAATAGCTGGAGCTGTACAAACATAATAATTATTATTTTGCCACTCGAATTTCAAATATGGAAAATATACAATTTTGAATCGACACACAAATTTTTTGACAACCAATAAAATCGAACAGCCATCTCTTGGTACAAACACTCTTTTTGTTGTGATTGATTGAATGGAAGTTACCATTTTAGTTCAACGTTTATTGCAATAGAGGGCCGGCTTGCTTAAGAACGGCCCGTAAGCAATGCTCCCCATACAAACGTAGTTTACTAATCATTTGGAAACTGCTATTCCAATTAAATTGATATTTAATATCTAATATCAGGTAGCATATATCTGTGTCTGCACGCTTTTGTTTTTTTGAAAAATCAAAATCGAATGAAATATAAGCCAAAAGAAAATCTTCATACGAATTTTGTTTTCTCTGTGGTTTGACCCAGAATACATTTACCGAAAAAACAAAGACATGCAAACACAGATATTAAATACCAAATATCAAGTAAGTTGAAACAGTGGTTTTCAAATTATTAGTAAACTACGTTTGTATGGGAGGCGAAATTTTCTGATGCTTACGGGCCGACCTTAACACATATTGGTTGAAACTTCCGTCGCTTTTTTTTAAATCTCACAGGAGCCGTACCTTGGAGAGGGTGGTGGCGGTAGAGGCGGCAGCGAGCCTCGTGCCCTCGTGCACGTCGTCCATCACGCGGAACAACTGAGACCACAGTTCCGGCAACCGCTCCAGCGACTCGTGCAGGCTCGTCGCTCCCCTAGCAACGGACATAAATAAAAGACCACAAGAAGGGATACAGATAAAAAACTTAGTGAGCAAACTGTTGAACTTCTGAACATTTAAATTTTCCTAACCAGGGCTCTAACATGACGGATCTACAATTAAGTATCACACAAAGTATGAAAGAAAATAGTGTTGTAGTTTAGATTTTCCTCACGGGGGTAACCGGCGTAAGATGAGAGAGAATATTTGAGGGAATTTGATCGATTCTGCACCAATCAGAAGTGTTTATGTCATACCTACTGTTTTTTTACTGGGTAGAATAATTGGCGTCCTCTTCTGATTGGTGCAGAATTGATCGAATACCCTCACCTAATTTCTTATATCCTACGCCAGTTCAGCCCCCGCACTCTCTATAGAGATCAATATCTAGCTAATAAAGAGAAGGGTAAAGACTTGATTAGCTACGACTTAAGGTGGCCTTACTCGGCGGGACTAACTCATTCGCGGGCACGGTACAAAACCGTGCTGTTGCGCTCTGGGACCTTCTCTGTTTCAAAGAATAAGACAGGCTCCGTGATGAGGAAGATGCAACATGTCCACAAAAAATATAATGTGCATAGTGTATGATTTGGTAAGATTTACGAAAATTTTGATTTCAAAACGACTTATAGCTAATAGTAAACCACGACCGCTGTAGTCAAAAATCTAACTAAAACCAAATAGATTATAAATCTTTATTAAATAAGGTATGTCTGATGACTAATCTTTTTAAGATTTTCTTACTTTATCATTGCGTAATAAACCACCAAAGTTGTTGTATAAAACGCCCGAAAAATTCGAACTTTCGGACTTTATAACTTAGAAACCAAACACAATTTTACAATGCCAACAATCATCAGACATCTAGTTTGATCAAATAAAGCTCTTTTGAGCAAAATTTGGGATCTCTGATAAGAAATATGGGCGTGATTTTCTTTCCCCGTTTGAGTTGAGCGGGTTGGGTCACCTTAAGAAATCATCGAGTTGTGCTGTCTAGGTTCTGGCACTTAAAAGGAACAAAAACTGCATTTCTTCCAGATTTTTAGTTTGAATTCCACGTAAAAATATAGGTTCCATACTTACTAGCTGGTAGGGTTAATCCCGACCAGGTTGGTACCATCGCATTGAAACGTTAATCAAAGTGGCCATGAAAATGTCCATGTTTTCCATTCAGTTCAAAGTAGACATGCAATTCAAGGAATGTCCGGGCATGGTAACCAGTGATATGTTGGGTTAATATCATAACAGTAGGTGTGGTAGTAACACACAATTAAAAAAAGGAGTTGATAGTATGCATTCAAATACCTACCTCAACAGGTCGGCAAGAGCATTGCAGCAAGACATGCGAACACGCCACTGAGCCGACGTCAGGTTCGTCACCAGATCATCCAGGATCTCCTTGTGGTATTTGTGCACCTGGTGATAAATCACAGAATGATCACCTGTCACTTTTAAATTTTAGACGGGTACAGCGGTAGATACTTCTAAATCCAGTATGATTTTCACGCATTTTGAACAAATAAATTTAAGTTCGTGTTGACAATTCGCATGCATACTGCATAACTGAATTCTTTCACTGAGGTTCTTTGGAAGTTATCCTCAGACCACTACTACAGACGACTACAGAAAAATCTAAAGCCGTGGGATCGAACAGAAAGAGAAGCGGCACGATGGGTGGCCTCGGTAACCCAGTGGCAGGTGACCGACTGACAACAGACGTGCGCCAACTCACGGTCTTCTGCGTCTCCGGCACGAGCGCGTGCCATATGCTGCACATGGAGTTCTGGATGCGCGGCGTGGGGTCGAACCGGTAGCGGTAGAGTCGCGGCACGATTCGCGGCAGGTGCTCCGAGAGCTGCGCGCCGGCCTGCAGCGCGATCGAGTGGAAACCGAATGCGGCGCCTGCAAAGACCAGGTGTGCTGCATAAATACTTCTGATGAAGCACGTGATTTTTGGAATCTGTGGTCCTTTGATTGAAAAGTTATGATTTAAGTAATGAGGAAAATATAAGAAATATGGTTGACTAAGAATTAGTAGGTTACCTCTTATTTATAATACTTTTGAGATTACCGCAGTCATTGAACACGACCTCTTATTTACCAGAAAATATGTATTTCTCAGGGTTATTACGCCCAATCACCTCACAATCTACAAATGCCCATTTCACCATGGCTTCAACACATGCTTTCTTTAAGGAAAATTCAAGAAATGTTACGAGAATTTGCAAAAACATATTTCTCGTATGAGCCTGAATATGACTGTTTAAGGTGGCCCAACCCGGCGGCCCTAACTCATTCGCGGGCACGGTACAAAACCGTGCTGTTGCGCTCTGGAACCTTCTCGGTTTCAAAGAATAAGACAGGCTCCGTGATGAGGAAGATGCAACAGGTCCACAAAAAAGACAATGTGCATAGTTTATGATTTGGTAAGATTTACGAAAATTTTAATTTCAAAACGACTTATAGCTAAAAGTAAACCACGACCGCTGTAGTGAAAAATCGAACAAAACCCAAACAGATTATAAATTTTGATTAAATAAGCTATGTCTGATGACTAATCTTTTTAAGATGTTCTTACTTTATCATTGCGTAATCCACCTCCAAAGTTATTGTATAAAACGCGCGAAAAATGCGAACTTTCGGACCTTATAACTTAGAAACCAAACACAATTTTACAATGCCAATAGTCATCAGACATCTAGTTCGATCAAATAAAGCTATATTGAGCAAAATTTTGGATATCTGACAAGAAATATGGGCGTGATCATCTTTCCCCTTTTGTATGGGGAGATGAGCGGGATGGGCCACCTTAAAACGCCTTAGTTGCATGAGTTTGTAAAATCTTAATTCAAATTCTTTTAAATAAATTAGTTATAACCTTTTTTGGAGTTCCACACGGCGTTGTGGTGCGCAAGATGCATAAACTTGTACAGGAGGTCCGGCTGGTTGAGGTCCGATGCCAGTGAACAGAGTTCCTTGTATGTAGACAGATTGCCACTGCCAAATATACAGATTATTATTAATGGAATCCTACAATTGAAAAATTCAGTGACAAGGACTCTAAAGTTAGCTACTACCTGGACAGCATACAGTTGCAACCAGTTGCATCACAAAAGAACTTTCCCATCAACTTTCATTTGATGTGGGAACCTCCTTTCCCTTAAATTGTAAGAAAGCCAACTCTCAAGCATACCTAATAAATATGATGTTTTCGTAATGACTTCTGAAATAATGTTCAAGGTCTTGAAAACTTTTGTATGGCCACTCCTATCCTACTTTGTGAAAGATATCCAGCAGCTAAGTCAAGTACAAAAATGTTTACCATGATGGCGATTATCTAACTATATAGTCGCACTTGTCACCTAAATTTCGATTGACTAGCGTTTTCGAATGTATGGATTAATTGAAGAGCGCGCGGAGTGGGCTTTAAGCGAACTAACATTTGCGAGTATGAGTTTGATTTGACAGCTTACTCAGAGTCGTCGTAAATACGTACACATTGCCGTTTGCCCCGACTCCGCGTTTTCATACAAATCGGAAGACAGTGTTTGATTTTGGCAGCTTGAAGAAGTAAGACCACAGAATAAGTAGGAAAAACTTGCATGAAATTTAATGTATGAAATTTATATAACTGCGAATTTCCGTAAACGCCAATATAGATAAGAACTCTGACAACTCTGAACTACAATAATGGTTGGTGTAGCTTTTAACAGGTCACACCAGGTCACAACAATAGAGATGACCCACCCAGTCGGCGCCGTCCCCAGCTGGCCCTCCTCGAAGACCTTGGTGTCGTCAGTCACCTGCGCCACCTTCCGCTTGCCGCTCGTCAGCTGCTCGATGATCTGCCCCACCAGCGCCTTCTGCTGCGTCTCCTCCGACGCCTGGTACACCAGGCTGAGCCCCTTGCTGGCCACGTCTTGCACAATCTCTGTAGGGGACATAAAAATATGCGTAGATACGTGCACTTCTTAAATCAATGTGCGATCACATTCATCGGTCGTCTACTTAAATTTAGCTCCACTATTGTTTACAGGCAAAATGTAGGGTGTCGAAAGGACTACCTAGTAAAAATCTTCTATGATTTGCTAGCTTTTTCCTGTTTCTACCGCAGAAAAATATACCAATGACCCATATTTTCGCCCACTGCTCGGGACATTCAATGCTGGTCAAAACTATGAGCAAATTTATTCAGTAGTTGCCAAATTCTTAGAAAACTAATAATATTAATGTGTCAGGCATGTCCACCACATGGAACAGATTCGCTCTTTATTTGTAAGAATAATATATCTTATAGTAAAAAAAATGAAGCATGGAAGTAATGATTTCTTATACCACAGTTAACAAAACACCGTTCCAAATCTGTACTCACCGCTGTTTTCAGACAAGAAGTCCATGAAAGCCTCCTGAAGGACGGGCAGCTTGTTTCGAATGGGGTCTCGTTCTGAACAGCTCTTTAATAGCGCCAGAAGCCAAATGCTCGTCGCCTGTATTAGATTTACAGCTCATTTCCACATTTCACATTTATTTCAGAAATACAAACATTTTGCTTTCCAAGAAAACACCAATTGTAAAGAAATTAATGCCATGATTTGAAGAGACGAACGATTTTTTTGTACTTTTTACAAAACCATAAAGATATGCTTTTATAAAAACTCTTTTAGTCGCAATTAACTGTTCATAAATTGTTATCGTGTTTAAAAACATATTAGATGACAAAAAGGTTTACACAAAGTAATTAAGTTACTTAAAGTATTAACTTTTTAAGAGAAATGTTTGAAGTATAATTTTGTAGCTAGACTAAACAATGTAAATAAAACAGGAGTACAACAGTGTGGCTTGAAGTAGGGAGTTATTGAATTAGGTGACCCTAAAGTTATCGATTTATTGTCGGGTTGCATGCACCAGATGCTTTGCCTACCCAATGAAAGGGGTTGTAAGCACGATGGTGTGTTTGAGGGTACGTATGAATTTACCTGTCTGGAATGTGGGTGTGGGGTTCGGGCTAGTTTTATTAACTCTTGCAGTAACCACTCCAGAAGGACATCATTCTCCTCCAAGGCCACGGAGCTCTTTATCTTTGCTGCTCCCTGAAAAGTTGTACAGATCAATTGTGTTGCTTTGCGAGAACTTTTGTATATTTAATATCAAGGTGTGTGTATTTAGAAATGGAGTCCACGTCTCTATTTAGAAATTATGTGGACGTGCATGTGTTCAATATATAAAATACTCAACATAAAAAAAATGGAGGATGACAACTACTCCTCGAAAAATAGTAGGAATTTTCGAAAAATCTAGAATTCTTAAATCGGTATTTGCTCATGTTCACCCGATACGAACCAGAAGCGGCAGCTCAGTCCACAGATCTCGACTTTCGTTTGAGTTGACGCCTTCTACACAGAGGACGAGAGATTCGCCAACCTCCAAATGTATCTCGAACTCTTTGCTCTGAAAATAAAATAACAACTTATCCAGAATCTCATCAGACCAACATCAGAAGGTAAACACCAGTTTTATAATGGAGAAGGAAAATTGTTTATTTATCATGACAGGTGGCATCTAAACGAGCTCACCTAAAAGATCCATCAAAGCTGTCAAATACCATACAAAATTAAACAGAATCGTTTTAAAATAGGCTTTACTCTTTACGTACTTTCTTACTTTTTACATAATTAAAATAACTCAATTGTCTTGTTATTATTTTGTTCCAAATTACGCTAATCAAATGAAGTTGTGGAAATCACAACTTCATCACCATAACATAACCTATAATATTTCATTTCAAAATTTATGCTGGTCTATTACATTAAAATTAGTTTGAAGACAAACAAAGGTTTTTTTCCCTCCAAACCTTATTCTAATTGCATCATGCATTACATCTTGCATCTAAAAACTCGTAAATAAAACTTGCAAAAATGACAGTTTTGGCATTTCTAAGGTGAGGTGGCTCATTCCACAACTGATGATGCGTAACTGAATCCCGGTAATATACGCAGTACAGTTTTACATGGAATCCGAACCAGACAGCCTCAATGCTGCAATGGTCACCCATACCGAACCCAACGTCGCTTCATCTCGACTATCGAACGGCAATTGGACCTCCATGGCTAAGGAATAGATATTTTTCGGTCATTTCAAAGAAAAATTCTGGCCGTTCAAAAAGGCTCGACTCACATCTTTCGCCATCTCCAAGAATCCCTTGACGATTTGCTTCGCAAACGGAAACCGTTCGCCGCAGCACATCACCCCCAGGGCGTACAGCGCCTTCTCCTTGATCTTCGAGGTGAACTTCGAATTGTTGATCACTCGGAACAGTCTCTCCACGACCGTGAACTTGGTGACCGGTCCGGTCGACTCCTCGTCCTTGTCTGTTGGCATCTTGCCGAAGTTGAACGGCTGGTCCGAGTTGATAGTGCTGTCCTGCTCAGGCGAGGAGTCGGGGAAGGGCAGCGCGTTGGAGCGAGCGAGAAGGGCGATGTTCGTGCATGCCACGCTTACTAGCAGGTTTTGGTTGCTCGACAGAAAGTTTGCTGGAAGTATGAATTTTGGATTAGCATTTAGAAATAGGACATTATGTCCGTGTTTATTGAAAAAAGGGGTATATAGATTTATTTTCGCAATAAAGGTGCAGTAGAACCCTGCTTGTTCAAACATGGCTTCATCTAACTATTGTGATAATCTGAATAATCAAATCACCGACCCACCCAATGGCAACCAAACTAATTTTTTGGCTGTGCAAATTTTATCTCAAGAGAACATTGTGCGAAGCGGCAATGTCCATGTTTTCGACCCAGTTCAAGCAATGTCCTGGCATGGCACCTAGTTCCCATGTGGTGTCTTAGGCTAATACCATGACCGTTGGTATAAGCTATTCATGTCTAGTTACATTAAAATATAATGATATGATAGTTTAGGGTAACTCAACTCAAATCAAGCTATATTAGACATATGTGCGGCCACTTCTTTAATACGCCTACCAAATTTGGAGCCCCTACTTCAAGAAGGATATAGATGTACTTGAAAAAGTCCAAAGACGAGCAACAAAAATGGTAGTCACCATGAAAAACAAACATTATGAGGACCGATTAAGGCTATTAGGCCTTACACTGGAAAAACGCAGACAGCGTGGGGATCTTATCGAAACATATAAAATACTGCATGATTCCTATGATGCCAATAATTTCAAAACAATGCACACATTTAACACTAACGAAAGATAAATCGCACCCAAGCATCAACCAATCCTCGAAAACATTTCCTAACAAACTGAGTTGTGTATAATTGGAACGGCCTACCTGAGTAAATAATAAGTACGTCATCAGTAAATGTTTTCAAAAACAAACTGGATCTTAACTTAAAATAAAAAATTAAATAAAAAAATATTAGACAAGACAATAAAAAAATAAGTGCAAGTGCATAAAAAGAAGTGCACGCATCAGCATAATGCTGCTAGTGCATTATAATATAATAATAATAATAATAATAAATGAATTGAGTAAAATGAAAATTGTCTTAATTTTTAACTAAAATAAAAAAGCTTACCCAATGCAAGAGCCCCAGCTTTATAGGGCTCCCAGTCGACTGCGGCGAAGCCTTTCCCTCCGAACTTCCTTGGCTCCCTCTTCGACAAGCCAATGCACCTCTCGCACAAGTTAGAAAACGCCGAGACATAACCGCACTGGGACTCCAGACTCTTGTTGCCGACGGCCTGCTCCACGAACTCGGCGATCTCCCTGTCTATGGCCGACTTCTCGGAGGTGTGCGCGGTGATGATTGCGTAGATCACGGCGGACGTCTCTCGGATCTCCTCCTTGAGGCTGGTGACGAAGAGGTTCTTGAGGAAGGGCAGCTGGCCCGTGTACTTGGCGGCCATCTTTTCCGGCACACAACCGATGATGTCGAGGAAACAGGTGAGCGGCATGAGTTCTGGGAATGGAGAAATGCGCATTTCTTTCATTACCTACGTAAGACCAATGTTTTGACTCAAGTGCTTTGGCGAGTCAATTAACAAATGAAGGTGGGATCATAAAGGATGATCCCCATACTAAAATGGTTGGGAATCATTTGAAATCCACTCCAATTTTTTATTTGATTGACCCTCTGATATCTTCAACCGAGTTTTCGGTGTCAAAATCTGCCTTATAAACCGAAAGTGGAGAAAATCTGGCATGCGGGAAAAATACCCATGGAAGCCTAACAGTTAAAGGTCAACGCGTAGCCAAATGAAAAATTAAGGCAACATTAATGTTTGCTTTGGCTTGACTAAGGGCCGAGTCCACGAAAGGACAAAAAATCAAAATCAACGTCAAAGTATGATTAAAACACGTGACTTTGTGTGGACAGTATGGGAGGAACTCTATGCGGATCACTAAAAGTGACGTGTTTGAACATTGATTAACTCAGCCGTCTCTTCGTACAACCGGGGCTAAGGATTGCCATTTTCGAAAAAGAAAAAAAAACATTTTGATTGACTGATGTATGATCTGAATGGTTTTCAAATAAGTTCCATTCAGATTTTTTCGGTGCTTAGGGGCCAACCTCAAAATAAGACATCAAAACAGTGGTGATCACAAATGATTATCTATTTATTAAAAACTAGCAGCCCGTCCCGGCTTTGCACGGGCATAATATCATTTAAAAAAATATTATTTTGACACAATGATACACAAATAAACCCTTTTTAGGGTTCCGTACCCAAAGGGTGCCAACGGAACCCTATTACTAAGCCTCCGCTGTCCGTCCGTCCGTCCGTCCGTCTGTCACAGGGCTGTATCTCATAAACCGTAAGAGATAGGCAGCTGAAATTTTTACAGAGTGTGTATTTATTTTGCCGCTATAACAACAAATAGGTAACATTGAATAATAATAATAATTGAAGGGGATGGGGACCCCATACAAAAAACGTGATTTTTTTGTGTTAAATCTTGTTAGATGGTACGGAACCCTTTGTGTGCGAGCCCGACTCGCACTTGGCCGGTTTTTTACGTAAAGTTCCTACATTGAAATATTTGAAATAAAAAAAACTTAGATATTATTATTAGCTGATTATTAGATATTAGAGAGCTCCGATAATAAACGCGTCCGATCGCTGCTAAATTCAAAGTGCTATAGGGAGAACCGCGGCCTCCGACGCACTATTTATAGGCACGATCCCGCCGACCCGGTCGGCCGGTACCTCCGCAAATGCTCGTTCCGCAATTTTTAAATCTGTAATATCTTCGAAAATATTCATTTAAATCATATGCTGTAACGGGCCATATAGATCTATATTAAATCAACAATGTATTTAAGGTTTTTAATTGGATAAGAATTAATGCTGTATTGGTTAAAATCGCTTCGAAAATTAGCCTTTATTTGTCGTAAAAAGTAAATGACAAAAAAATTGTATTGTGGGATATCCATAAAAGATAGACATATACCATCGTGGAATTTTCTGTAGACCTTTTCAATGTGTACAATACTTAGTACATTATTTTGATAAATCTCGTAGGGTAAAGCCTGCGTTTTCAATGTAAGCGGATTTTTAAAAATAACATCACATTGGAAACCTCAAAAAGTATTTCTCCACTATTTAATGAATGTTATTATACATATAAACCTTCCTCTTCAATCACTCTATCTATTAAAAAAAACGCATCAAAATCCGTTCCGTAGTTTTAAAGATTTAAGCATACAAAGGGATATAGGGACAGAAAAAGCGACATTGTTTTATACTATGTAGTGATAGTGATGATAATAAAGAGTTAATTTAAATCAACACTTTCCTATAGTTTGCCTTTTAATATTACTTCACAGAGTTGGTTCTTTATAAGCGAAACTATTATCTGGTGTAATAATACAGCTAGTTCGAGTCTCGGCTAGAAAAAAAAAAAAAAACTCAATCCAGTTTTAGTTCTTGTCAAAACTACCTCATGACTGCTTTGAGTGTTTTTCGTAATTTGTTTTATTTAAGAAAGAAAGTTATTTCTTTTAGTTTCGGAATTGGCCTAAAAAAATTCACCTGTATATGTACGTAGAGCAGCACTCATATATCACTACTTCAGATGACCACAAATACTTTAATTGAAAGAGCTTAATAGTTTAATTTATATTTGTGAAAAATTGTTATGCTTATTTTTCATTTTAGTGTGATTGATATATTAACATTTTGTTAGCTAGATGTTTTATACTTTAAACGAATAAATAAATCATTCAAGCCCTCATGGATTAGGCACGTACCGGAGAACATGTCCTAGGTCAGATTTGGCTCTCTCACCGGGACTAGCGGCGAGAAGGGCCGTGATCATGGCGAGGTACCGCTCCAGCAGCTCCGTGCCGAGCAGGTTGTGCGCGACGTAGGCGGCCAGCGTCGGCGACGTCGCGTTTGGGTGCGTCGAGCAGTCCTTCAGGCCCGCCTCGTGGTTTAGGCACATACGCAGATACCGGAGAATCTGGGCAGAGGTGAAGTGCTTCATTTATTCAAATGGCAAGCCGACATGATATCATCGGTATACTGGTAAAACTCGCTAATTGTATTTTTTTTGTAAAATGAGTTAATAATGCAGTCCTACTTAATTTTCCAAGCTTTTTCTTATGGTAGAACCCATATATTGCAATGGCGTTTAGTTATCAAGTTAGGTTGTGTAAACACATGGACAATTATACCAACCATTATCAGCTATTAAACTTTCAAGGCCATTTATCTCGAAACTCTCATTTCTACACTTAAATGGTTTTACTGCAAGGAACTGTGCTATCAATGGTTTCACGGAATGTATCCCCACACATATCAGTCAGCCTCGGTAGCCCAGTGGTGCGATCCCTTGCGATTCGATAAGCTGGGCGAAGCACCTCTGAGCGCGGATGGATTCTGGATGGGTGACCATTTTCAACCGTTGAGGCTGGCTGTGGTGGCCTTACTTACCAGGTGGTGGGTCCAACCTCGCCCGTCGCATTGAATGAACGATGGTCGAAGCGGCAATGAAAATTGTCCGTTTTTTTTCATCCAGTTCAATGAAGCCGAGCAATATAAGGAAGGTCCTAGCCTAGCTTAGCCTAACCTAGTTTCCACGTGGTGTGTTAGGATAATATCTGAAGGTCAGCTTGGTATAAGCCATCCATGTCCAGTTACATAAAAAAAATATAGGGAACTTTGACATGGAAGGAAAATGGGAACAATTTTAATAGTCCTAGCAATGATCTGAAACGGGACCAATCGTTTATTTGGTTTCAAAATGAACCGCATTCGTAATAAAATGCACAATCAAAGAAATAATGACAGATTCCGACAACTGCAGTGCAGACATGACCACAGAAATTACCACTTAATTTGAGCTTAAACAATATGGTATTAATAGTTTAAAAAAATGCCCACTCATTCCAAAGTAAATATTAATTTAAAAAAATATTGTTGCTAACATACAAAAAACCAACCTCTTGGTAAGTAAGCGGATGGAACGGCAACACCTGATTATTGAAAACAAATCTGTGCTTCTGGTTGGAGCCTTTCTTCCTCTTCTCCAGCTGCTCCCACACGTAGCCGACCATGTCATGGAAGCCGGGCACCTTGATGCCGGGTGTCCCGCTCTGATTGTCGCTGGTCTTCGTTCCGTTACTTGCGGCCTGGTCGATGTTGACAGTATCGGATTGCTTCTTGCTGACATTGTTGACGACGTCCTCGATTTCTGCCTTGCGGGCGGTTCCGTACAGGCATTTGAGGGCTTCTTTGGATATGTCGTCTTGGCTGAAATAATATATTTTTATAAGCATTTTATAACCTGAGTGAAGTTGCGTACTGCAGCTAGTAAACATATAAAATTTGATTTACCATAAATTATATTATTTAATATTATAATATTAAATATATAAATAAAAAAAAATATTTCTTTTGTATTTCGACAGCGACAATACCCTTTAATTAAACCACCAAAATTACCAAATTAATGATAAAATATTTGAGACATTTAAAATAATGAAAGTATTAATGTAAATAAAAATGGGGAGTTGGACCTTTTTCTCAGTGAAGTTAATTAAATTGGGGCAAGTCGAATGACTCTAAAGAAGCATCAAGTTATTCTGAAACACGTAAAACAAACAAGTTTAAAAATATATTGAAGTAAACAAAGCAATTCCCCTAAATGAATAGTATGTGTGAAGATGTCAGTATGTATGTACCCAACAACAACAACGACGCCGACAACAGCAACATAGTAAAATGCTTACCTGTCCCCGCTAGCTAGCAGCAGCAGATACTTGGCCGGTATGTAGTCGGAGGGAAATACGACGGAAGCGTAGCGCATCGCGATATACCGGATCATAGACTCCTCATTGTGCATGTAACTATGGACCATAATTCACAGTTATTTTACTTAACCTTGAGTGGTGTTCACAATATATGAAGGGAGAAAGGAGACAGAATGAAGTAGCTATGACTAAACTTGCAATACATATATTAGGTCTTATTAAATAACCTGCCCATAAAAACTTTTACTAATAAAATGTCTCTGTTTGTAATGGATTCCAAGGAAATAATTATAAAAAATGGAGTACGAGAATGTGAACAAGGACGGAGTGGTGCGGAAACAGGGGTGGCTGCGCTAGGTTCGGCGTGCACTGAAACAATCCTGACATTATGAGCAGGTTTTTTGGCGAATGGTATGTTTCCTTTGTACTGGACAGTTAAGTGAATGAGTAACTGAAGCGATTTTCTTGGAGCCGATAAATCTGCACCTTACAAATAAATGCTCCCAGGTGTCTGACACAATACACTGATCTATACACCCAAATTGTGATGTTGGACTGGTCTATACACTCAAATTGTGGTGCTGGTCTTATCTATGCATTCAAAAAGTGATATTGGCTGATCTATGTGGTAAAATTGTAAGAGTGGACTTGTATACATTCTCTAATTGTATGTTGTGCTCATCTATGCCCTCAAATTATATAGGTGATAAATGCTCTAGTGATATGTTTACACCTTAACTCGAATAGCATGGCATACTGACTGGTCGAGCAGCGCGAAGAGAGCGAGCGAGTGCGGAGCATCCGCCTTCCCTCCCGCGCCGGCCCCTTCCACCTCCATCCGCTCCGTCTGGTGCGAGCCTCCGGCCTCCGGCTCAGAGGTGTCCATCGCCTCCGCTCGCGGCTCTGACACATCTTCTTATGTTATAAAAACGAATAGTACGGAGTGTTTGAGTTACTAAAAAGGTGAACCAACACAAATCACCTAAGTTACAAATTTATAAATTTTGCTACTTTCATTAATGTGTAGGAAGGTCAGATACAGAAAACTAAAAGTAAGTTGAGAACAAACTTAATATATTCTATGCATAGATATATTAAGGTAACGATTAATAAAGCGGAGGTTATATTAAAAAACACTGAAGGCTAACGGAGAATACGGAGGTTACGACCACAGGCACAGAATGCTAACATCGAGTGCAGTGTGGAAGTTACGTGCAGATACACTTCAGTGTAACAGGGATAGGAGCGCGGACTTTATGGTCATTGACACAAAACTAACAGTGAACAGAGTGTGGAGCAGTGTGGTGTTGGAGGTTACGTTTAGAAACACAATAAATACGGTAACAGGGGGTGGAGAGCAGAGATTACAGTCATACAAAGAAAGCGAACAGTATGGAGTGCAATGGTTTACCTTCGGACACCCGAAATGCTTGTGCCATATCAAGCAGCGCATCTCGCAGGGCCGTCTTCATCTCCGGCGCCGCATCTGGCACTTTCTTCACAAACTCTTCGAGCATCGTAAACTGCGAGTTGACGCAACTCGGTACGCGGATCGCGAGCCGACCTGCCCAAGCACATAAGGTTTATAGATTGTACTACTTCTAACAGCATCTTTTTATTGAAGTATCAGATAGCTAAGCGGTTTGGGTCCGCAGCATTCACCCTGAGAGGAGTTGGTATCTACAGTTACTATGCACAGCTTTTTTTATTTAATGAGGCATTTACAAACAGAATGACTCATCAATGACTAAATTTGAAAAGATGAATATTGATTGAATAAATTATTTATTACGCAATATAGACAACAAATCGAATTATAAGAACAATTCTAGATTCTAGTGCCAACATTTTCATTTAATATCTAGAAAAGGTCATAAAAGGACATCTTTGTATTATTTTTATTTAGGCAGACTCATGCTGATGTATCTACAACCAATAAATTGTAATGACTTTTAGTTTCTTTGCTGATATTTTATGTGATTATCCAGTTGAGCTAACATCATGACAGTACCCATCCATTTCCAGTTAGCTACATGAAAAGAACCTATAATGACCTCCTTGTCCAGCACGTACCTATGCAGGTGTAGGCGCGTGCTTGATGCTCGGCGTACTCCTCACCGCGCACCAGCTTCAGCAGACCCTGGAGCAGCACCGGGGAGACCTGCTTCAGCTGCTTCTCTTCGCCCCTGCAATCCAGAGCGTGGTTCAAAAGACAGATCTACATTAAGGCAGCCCCTATTTCACCTCGTTTAAGTACTCTCTTTATTCCTCTTTGTATTAGAATCTGTCACATATTTGGATATTAAGTAATCGTTTTGAGCATATTTTTAGTGTTGGCGTGGTAAGTTTGCTTCTCTAGTTTAGAATTTAGTTCCCATGAGGTTTATTGACAACAACACGATTGAAAGACGAAAGAGAACATTATAGGAATGTCAAATGTGACACTGACACAAAGTGCCCTACCGCCAAAGCACGTGTACGGCATTGAGTGAGATAACAATGACGTCATATCGTTCATGGTATGCCATTTTGAGTCCTGTAAGCCCGAATTGGACCGTGCGATTGTTAACTGCTGGTGTAAGAATGTACTGGAAACTCTCAATTTCAGTGGCCAATTCAAACATACTCTGCAAATACAAGTGTGGGTGTGACAATGAATCTCTAAAGGTTTAATAATTGCACAGATGGGCACTTACTTATTCACAACCACCAATAGGAAACTTATGGCCAGGTTCCTCAATCGTGAATTTGAGTTCTCGTCAAATAGAGATGAGAATATGACCTGAAATCAAAAATAATGTTGCAACATTACATAAATCCCAATTAAAGGTACAAAATTCATTGACAACGTAAACCTAATTCTCCTTTCAAATTGCAATAGATTACTAATTTTTGTTTTGGAATCTGTGGCACCTATCATCTAACACATTATGAAAAGTATAGCTAATATACTTTTTCGTATTAAGGTGGCCCAACCCGGCGGCCTCAACTCATTTGCGGGCACGGTACAAAACCGTGCTGTTGCGCTCTGGGACCTTCTCTGTTTCTAAGGATAAGACAGGCTCCGTGATGAGGAAGATGCAACCTGTCCACAAAAAAGACAATGTGCATAGTGTATGATTTGGTAAGATTTACGAAAATTTTAATTTCAAAACGACTTATAGCTAAAAGAAAACCACGACCGCTGTAGTCAAAAATCTAACAAAAACCAAATAGATTATAAATTTTGATTAAAAAAGCTATGTCTGATGACTAATCTTTTTAAGATGTTCTTATTTTATCATTGCGTAATCCACCTCCAAAGTTATCGTATAAAACGCGCGAAAAATCCAAACTTTCGGACGTTATAACTTGGAAAACAAACACAATTTTACAATGCCAATGGTCATCAGACATCTAGTTCAATCAAATAAAGCTATTTTGAGCAAAATTTTTGATCTCTGACAAGAAATATAGGCGTGATCTTCTTTCCCCTTTTGTATGGGGAGATGAGCGGGATGGGCCGCCTTAAGCAAGTACATCCGTTTTTTCAAAGAATGTGATATGTATGAAGAATCGACTGGGATTAATATTGGGACTTTTACAGTTAATGGTGCCATTTCCTGTCTGTAGCGGGATGTGCGATGGTAAAAAGGGGAACATTCTCCGTGGTATAGGTGATAAAACACAGTATGTCTTCAGAATTGGGGGGTCTGAAAATTGGGGTATCTTGGGGTCGTCGAGGAGACATCGATCATGGATATTATCAGTTTTGGTTTCAAAATGCCGCAACCCCTCGGTACTCAACAGTCGCGGTTAAGAAACAGTGGGCGTAATGGGCTTTCGGACGGGTGACCGTAACTACCTGCACGGCGTGCGGGAACATGACGCCGGCGCCGGTCGCCCGGTTGAGGTAGTGCAGCAACTTGAGGCGCGTGCGCGTGCAGGCGGCCGCCTTGCGCTCGTCCGCTGGCGTGCGCCGCCCGCCCCACGTGCCCAGGTACAGCGCGTACAGCGGCGCGCACACCGCCACCGACGACCAGTCCACCGAGCTGCGCAGCAATTCCGTTTCAGTTTCTTTATTTCACTGATGATTAGATCACTGACATAAATATTACTACGTAAGGACAGGCCCTTCCATGCAACATAAACGGAGCAAAAAAAGTGGTGTTCTATGCATCATGGGGACACCACTTTGTCGCCAGAAAGCTGCTCGCTTTCGTCATGTGCCTATGCGTCGCCTTTGGCTAATAATGCGCCCCAAAAATGCCCAATATTGTGGTTAAACTGATCAAGAATTACATAAAAAACGCAAAGAAAGACGGAATCCGAATACAGCAACAGGCAACAGAATTGTATGAATGGGCATATCCTTACCTTTTACATATCACTGCATTAGATGTATATTACACACTCGGATTCGTAATTTTTTTGTTCCTGTCGGTTCGAGCCAACAAGCAACTTCGCCAGGTTTGTCATTGTTTTTTTTTCAGTGATACTTACAGACAGTTTACAAATACAAATACAAATACAAATGTTTATTTCAGTAAGCCATTTTACATACATAATGAAAATCTTACAAACTACATATCTATTATTATTTAAAGCTAGTATAGGCAAAAAGAGAAACCATTTTAATGAATAAGTACCTTAAATAATTGGTATACAATGTAGTTGAAACAACTTTGGCTGTTACATATCAATTTTTAAATCCTACCCTCTGCACTAGCCAAAGACTGTGAAGCAGATGGCAGGTATAACCATAGAGCGAAGCATGGTTAGAGCTGTCTCAGACGTAAGTTAGAATTGTTATTATTATTATTTTATTTTTTATTGTTGATTGGTAGGGTGAAAAAAAACTTAATAAAGAGATAAAAAGGAAAGAAAAATACTAAAATAAATAAGTTTACTTACTAAGTGTACTAATAGATGATAAGTGTACCCAACTTGTAAGTGTGTAAGAGTGTCGTTTGGATTTGTGGCGTATGAATGTGATGTGTTGTATGTATAATGCTAAAGATGGTGAGGGTGAATGAGATTGTTAATAATGAAGGATTTGTACTTATATACTTCTCGGCATCTATACATACAGTTATTAATATTATACAGTGATTGAAAGCAATTTTTCAGTCTCTGAATAATCCAAAGCGTTGAGCCATTGAAAAGTGCGTTTTTTTATAAGAGATCCGTGAATTTCGTGTAAAAAAAATTCTTTATCAGCTAAGTTAAAAAGATAAGGTGCAGTAAAGTATCGAAAACGCTGAGCAAATGAAGTTCTGGTTTTAGGTACTAGTAAATGGTGTTGAAATCTTGTGTTGTGAATTTTATAATGGGGGCTTTTATTCGTGTCTGGTTGCAAGTTTATCCATTGAATGAGCCTACTAATTGCAATTTGTCTTACTGTTAATACTTTACATTCTTGGTATAGAGATTGGGTAGGAAATTGAGATGACTTTTTGAACAATACTTTTAAGCAGGCCCTTTGTGCTCTTTCGACAGGCATTAGGAAACATTTAGCAGCACCACCCCATACCGTTGCACAGTAAGAGATTAACGATTGGCCCAAAGCTAAATAGATTGAACGAAGAAGAGGTTTATCAGCGATGTTTCGTATGCTTTTAAATACATAGATAAGCTTGCGCATTCTGCTCGTCAAACTATCTAAATGACTCTCCCATGATAGTTTATCATCTAGAAGTATACCCAGGTATTTCACAACGCTAACTAGTTCTATAGACTCACAGTTGCAATTGTAGCTGTCGTTGCAAGTATGGATTTTCAGTGTTCGTGGCATAAGAGGTTTTCCAGCGTTGGTGATGCTGAAGAGCATGTGTTTGGTTTTACTAACATTTAAGGTGAGTAAGTTAGTATTGAGCCAGTTTTTCACTTTCTTGAGTCCTTCTTCAGCTAGCTGGTAAGTTTCTGACCACGTGGGGCCACTAAATATTAGCGCTGTATCGTCCGCAAATGTCACAATTTTACAACCATCAATGCTGAGATCGCATAAACCGTTTATATATATAAGGAACAGTACGGGACCCAAAACACTGCCTTGCGGAACGCCATAAATAATGTCCGCCTCCTCACTGTTAAGCTCTCCAATTTTAACCGTTTGATTACGCTCAGACAGATAGCTTTGGAACCATTCAAGGGGAAGACCTCTGATACCCATGTGCTCCATTTTTCTTAAAAGTATTGGAACTGATACGGTATCAAAGGCCTTCGCTAGATCTAGAAATATCCCTATGCAGCGCTTACCCTTGTCTAAGTTTGTAGATATATGGTCAGAGAGACAGCCTATGGCATCCTCGGTGCATCTTTTGTCTCTAAACCCAAATTGATTAGAGGCTAAGAGATCATTGCATTCCAAGAATTCGTTGAGCCGTGACTTCATTAGTTTTTCAATTAACTTAGAGAGTGCTGTGAGTAGAGAGATTGGTCGATAATTGGTTATCTCGGTTTTATCACCGGTTTTATGTATCGGAATGACAATAGCTTTTTTAAGAACTTTAGGAAAGATACCTGATGTTATGCTTAGTTGCGCAATGTATGTAATAGGTTCGAGCAATTGATTTCTTAACTTTTTAATAAGCTGAGTGCTAATGCTGTCCCACCCAGGAGCACTCTTGTTTTTTAGATTATCTATTAAGGTCCCAATTTCGTCTCGGTCAGTGGGTTTTATAAACATTGAATGTGGACGTCTTTTATTGTCTTTTATGGAATTCACCAGAACTGATTCACTTTGATTAAGAGCGGTTTGTATCTTCGTTGCTAATATTTCTCCTATACCAGTAAAGTAGCGATTTACTGAATTAATCGAATCTTGTTGAGTGTTTACAGTAACTAGTTTAAGTTTCAGTTGTTTTATGTCCTCCATTACATGTGATTTACACAGTCGAATTTGTCTTTTTTTTTTCTCGGTTCGATTACTTCTGGCGAAGAGCCGACAAGAAACTTCGCCAAGTTTGTCATTGTTATATTATTTTTTCAGTTATACCTACAAACTAGTTTACAGTGATTGATGCTCACAACGAACATAACATACCACTCTTGCCTATCATAATGACATCTTATTATAAATTAATAGGAATTATAATCTAAATTATTCAGGTGTAAAAGGCCATCGGAATTTTTGATACAAGGTAAAATCAAATCAAATATAAGTTAGTAAATAAACAAATGAACACTCGAATGTGGTACCCATGTCAAGTAATAAATATAAAAAAAAAACAATACATAATTGAATCGATTGTCAAGTAGAAGTATGACAGTATACTGTCAATGAGAAGAATCAAGTTTGACGATGGATTTCGTAAGGTTCGTATACTGTAATAACCCCCCTGGAAATGTTTTATCGAAACTTTATCAGGGAAGATCAGAACAATAATTATGGACACTCATTAAAGCTTGTATCAACTGCATGATTCGATATCAAGAACATATGGGTAGTAATACAGCTCAGGGAAACACTTTATAGCCGTGAGATGTGGAGGGGAGAGGTGGTTTATCCTAGGCTCATAGGGCATTGCCAATCCGGCTACCTGCTGACCCTGGCGAGTGGACTGTTGGCCTGGTTGGCGACACTGAATCTGGAGTCAGCCGCCGCGACAATCAGCGGCAGCAATATGTCGCTATCGGACAGAATATCCTTGCTCAGAAAGTTCACTATCGATAGTTTCATCTGTAACAAATAATTCATATTAACACATTTTTATAAAGGACAGGTTAACGGTTTGCGGGACCTATCATGGAAATTCATTACATACATACCAATCAGGACAAACAAGAAAGTGTTCTTAGCTTCTCTATTACATGTCAAACATACAACATTTTAAATTCAAGACATATACAAGAAATAATTTTGTTAAATTTAAATTGCAGAGTTGCCCAGAAGAATGACAAAATGAAATTTTGCAGGTACCAGATTTTTCAACAAAACTTTTATTAACCTAGGGATCAGAAAAACTCTTTGTTTATGGACAGTGTGAATTAAATTCTTACTAATAATAAAGACATTACATTAAGTAACAACAAGAAAAATCACACAATCAATCAACCAGAAGTACCAACAAAAAAAATTTTTGTCATATTGGGAATATTCATTAGATATTGCATGCTATCGGCCAGTTGTGACGAGCAAATAATTTTAATATTGTTTTAACACAAGACGAGAAAAGCAGAATTTTTTAGTCTGTGATTTAAATAATAAAATTTTCAGCAATGTAAGAAGTAGAACTACTTACTTCTTCAAGCTGGTTGGCGTTCATCACATTCTTGCTCGTTATTCTCTTGTAGGACTTGAGACTCATGCCGGGCGGCACTTGAAACTCAGATCCTTCTTCCTTGTTTGAAGGTAATGCCCTATGAATGACCAAAATATGAAATTAAGAAATCATTTTCAACGGTTAATATATATCAATGGTTAATGTGGTTTGAAAATTATTCATTTCAAATTATGATGGTTTCATTCTTCAAGATAAATGAAGTCAAAAACTTTAAAACTGAAAAAATATTGTAAACATGTAAACGGTCACTGCATTTATTTTATATTATTTATTTATTTTGATTATGCAACAACTGATGTTCGAATGGACATTGAGCAATGAAACCACGTTTTCGTCAAATGTTTTAAACCACAAATCACAGATAATTAAAAAAAAACATTAGCACTTTATTATTTCGAGATTAGTGGATTTTGCTGCTTCAAAGATTAGGCATTACAATATTAGGATATATTAATTTACTAGTAGATGCCCGAGGCTTTGCTTGCACTAAAAGCCACCGAGTAATGGTCAGTGTTTTCTGTCTTAACTTCAATCGTGTCCCTTCCCTTATGCTCACTACTTAGGTGATTTAAGGTAAATAGCCTATAATTAACGGGGAGAATAAATCTATTTGTAAATAGAAGCTGCATCAATATCAAGGAAGTGATTCTCAAGTATGCATGGATAGATAGAGACAGACAAACAGACACTAGACATGGAATTTCTAAGAGTTGTCTTTTTTTTATTATAATTGACTGTGATAAATGTTCCACATACCTGTACGGCAGGAGGAGAATGTCTGTGGCGAAAGTCAACATCAACTTAGCCAGTTTCGGTTTCTCCTTCAAGTTAAGAGTTTCCACTTTGATCTCACCGAGCAATGGCATTACCAGCACCAATATACTGTAATGGAAATTTAGGTACATAAATAAACATTGTTAGGCTACCACACACCCACACACCGAGCTAAAGCTATATGTACATACAATGTGTGTATTCGCAAGACCTTAATTAAAACATCTCCAATTATTTGGAAATATTTTTCAGCTTATTAAATATTTCAGGTCTTTATGGTTCAAGTCGACTTGGGAGATTTTTTTTTAACGTGTTTTATTAATACAACATAAAAACTCACTATTCCTCACAATTACTCACACATTCACTAATCAAATTATCCAAAATGTTTTTTCTTTCTCTTATGGCCATTAACCGCAAAGAGATAATACAATTTTGAAATAAGAACAAGATTTTGTGATGCTAAATGCAGGTGGATAAACTCGTCTAGTCAATGCGGTTTGAGCTTAATTTTAATCACTTTGATTAGTGAAGGTACCGGCATGAATACTTGAAAATTTGAATCAGTTTATTGAAAATCAACACTTTCCTTTAGTTTGCCGTATAACATCACTTCACAAGATTAGTTCCTTATAAGCGACACTATTGACTGGTGCAATAATACAGGTGCTTTTTTTTTTTAAATCAATGAGTTTAATTACCGGCTAGGAAAATGATTTTTCCAGAAATCTAATAATGCAGTTTTAGTCTTTATCAAAATCTGCCTCAAAACTCGTTTGAGTGTTTCTCGCTATTTCTTATAGTTTCGGATTTGGCCCTGAAGGCCCACTTGAAAAATTCACATGCATAATCGTTGGGTTGCTTGATTTTTCGCATTTCAACAATCTATTTTCAAAAATAAAATCCCAAAAAAACAGAGCGAACGAAAACATACCTATCCTGGTGAGTTTGCGGTTTGGTCTCGATTGCATCGAGCAGTGCCGGAGCCAGCTCCAGCTGATCCTCCTTTGTGAGTCTCGGGAATCCCATTGTCAGGTAAATAATCGAGAAATTCTGTGTAAACAAATGAACAGGAAAGATGAGTTTAACATTCAATGTTGTCCTGTAAGAGTTTAGTTGAGATTGTGGATTAACATTTTACGGATCTTTGCTTTACACACGTACAGGGCCCCTGTAGCCCCGGGGGCCCCGTGTCATTGATATGGCTTATACGGAGGTATCTACGCCCCTGGAAAGAGCGGAGAATTCATGCATCTCACGTAACTTGGGTAGGGAGGGGGGGGGGTTAGCGTTAGGTTAGTCATGACTGGTGAGGAGGCAGGGTCCTAAAGTGGTCTAAAATCCGTCACGTGGTTTACGAATGCTCCCTAATGGGTGGTATGGAGTACGATGTAATACATTTGTGGAGTAACATCAAACCTATGAAGTTGCCTTTGCAGTCCTTATTTTCTGTATCTAATAAAAGATGTGGGTGAAAGAAAAATGTGACATAAAGTGTTGCTAATTACAGACGTTGAAATATAAGTGAAGTTTGTGTTTTAGCTAACAATGGTTGCAACAAGCAGATCAGACTCTTAGAAGTAGGCAGGAGTCGTTAACATTAAACCTCAAAATAATAACGTAAAATACATTTGAAACTGGTTGTCGGGCCCTACAGCCCCCAATCGGTGTCCGTAGCTCGACGTCACTGCGACCTGAGAAGGTCTATTGTGACGTAAAATACATACAATGACAAAGTTGTTGGCTGACGGGCTGCGGTACTGCTGCAGTAGCGCCCGCACCGGCAGCTGCACCTCCGAGCGGCACTTGACACGCTTGTTCACGTGCACGAGGAGCTCCATCACCTTGGTACGCACCTGCCGATAACATTGCGCTTGCATAACAAAAAACATTGTGTACAATGACCAAACTGTTGGCTCCAGGGCAGTGGCACAATTTTTTGCTTAAGGTTGGCCATCCCGCTCAACTCCCCATACAAACGGGGAAAGAAGATCACGCCCACATTTCTTGTCATAGATCCCATATTTTGCTCAAAATAGTTTTATTTGATCAAACTAGATGTCTGATGCCCGTTGGTTTTGTAAAATTGTGTTTGGTTTCTAAGTTATAAGGTCCGAAAGTTCAAGTTTTTTGCACGTTTTATACAATAACTTTGGAGGTGGATTACGCAACGATAAAATAAGAACATCTTAAAAAGATTAATCATCCGACATAGCTTATTTAATCAAGATTTATAATCTATTTGGTTTTTGTCGATTTTTGACTACAGCGGTTGTGGTTTACTTTTACCTATAAGTTGTTTTGTAATTAAAATTTTCGTTATTTGTACCAAATCATACACATGCTCATTGTCTTTTTTGTGGACATGTTGCATCTTCCTCATCACGGAGCCTGTCTTATTCTTTGAAACAGAGAAGGTCCCAGAGCGAAACAGCACGGTTTTGTACCGGGCCCGCGAATGAGTTAGTCGCGCCGGGTTGGGCCACCTTAATATGAATATCCAGACCAAAAAGTAGTTTATTACTCCAAATCTACTTACTCAAAATGTAAAAGGAAGGAATGCTTTTATTTTAATTTATTGTTATTAACTGGATATAGATGGCTAATATCACCCTTACTGTCATGGTTTAAGCCCAACACACCACATAGGAACTAGGTTGGTCTGTGTAGTTCTACTTTGTGTTGTCTGAAGTACCTACAGACCAGTACTGGCGCCGGATGTATCACGATTGTTGGTTGGTGGGGAACCTTATGTCCGCTGCATATTACACCGACCGTGAAGCAAGGATACACATTAATCGAAGAAAGAGCCGAGTAAAAAGAACTACTTTACAAATATACTACTATTTTGAGGCTACATTAGTTGATAGATCGTGTCTTGCTTTAACATTACACTTGGAAGCAAGAACTATGTAATAATTTCAGCATTTACATGGATGGTTCTGTATAATTTATATATCCTGAAGTTGTCTGCAATTTAAAGGGTTAACATAAGGGAACCTTCATTTTAGTAGTTTTGAACCTCTAGGTCATTGGTGTCCTATTAGTCTGTGTCAAAATTCGACTATGAAAAAGGTGATCGACGTTCCGGCAGTTAAAAGTTCTTATTCGCTAATTTTCTTTGTGTTGTACAAAATCATGTCATTTTAAATATCTAAAATTCTTAAATACTTACGGGCTCATGAGGAGAAGACAGCTTCAGTATAACGGGCGGAAGAAACTTGTTGAGGCATGACTCAAGCTGCTCGTCCGTGTCGGCGCTGCCGAGACGCAAGAACACCCGCTCCAGCAGCACTGGACAATCACATGGAATGCCGATTACACCCAAACAGAAAAAGTGAAAGGCAGAAAAGGAAAAATAAAAAGTTGTCCAAGCATGTTTTATTTATTCACTAGCTGAGGTACCCGGCTCCGCTCGGGTCAATATCGTTTTGGTCTGATATCGGGCTAACTTATATGCTGGATAGTAACCCAAAGGGCTGGTCCAAAAGGCTAGATTTTTTCCTACTTACTTGATATTTTGGACCATTCACACAATATATTTATAAATTGTAGCCTATGTGTTATTCTGATGTATAAGCTATAATATTGTAACGTTCCATTAAAATCGATTCAGTGATTTTACGTGAAATAGTAACAAACATCCATCCATACTACTTTTCATAAATCGAAAGTGTGGCTGCTCTTTAGATTAGTACATCCTTTCTACCAACTATCTGGGTATCAGGGATGGTAGAGTAGTTTTTTAGAAACATTTTTATGTAAAAATTTCGGTCCGGAGATATCTATTTTTCTTGAAAAAAAATTTTTAAAATTATTTTCTTTGTGCTCCATCGATATATTTAGTTCTGTATTGAGACGCGAACATACCTTGTCTTTCCATTTTTAAGTTGCCAACACGTCGTTACCCATAATTAAGGGTAAAATGATGGTGTGTTTTTTAGAAGCGCGAAGACGAAAGCTCGCACAGGACGTCCTGAGCGTTTGCAACCGACATGAGCCATCCTGACATGGACCAGTTAGGTTAAGGTTAATTTATAGAAGACACGGAGCGGAAGCGACGTGTCTTCTTTAAATTAACCTTGGTAATTTTTTTTATAGACCACGGAAAAATATATGAGTACATGGCAATACCATTTTGTCGCTGGTGTCGCTGTTGTTCCGCGCACATGTATGCACTGTGACTGTTTACTCGCTACGCGTCGTCATTGCATTTGTTGGGATTTGGATGCTGTCTTCACATTTATAACATTTAGGGAGTGGTGAAAGTGGACACGTTTGGTTTTAAATACTTTCATTTGTGCGAAAAGGACGCAGTATTCGTGTTTATTCAGTGTTTGTGGATGCAAATGACAGAAATTTCGTCACAAATTCAAAGGTGAGATTTTTTTTTAATGTTTTTTTTTTCGATTTCCGGACCCCAATTTTGATTTAGAATAACGTATTTTGAGGCCTTTAGTAGGTATATATATTTTTTTTCTTAGTTTTCGCGATGTACTAATCTAAAGAATTTCCGAAAGTGTTACATAGCCTACGTAATTTTAGTCAACTTAAACATGGAATAGATTAAAAATTATATCTCTTCGACAGGTAACCGGTCACCTGCGGTTACAGTCAGTATATAGGTGAAGATGAATGGAAGGCGCCGCAGCGGTTCTAAGAGACGGTATAAAGATGTAGGACTTACTCAACTCGTTGGCACAATCGCTCGAACCGCTTGAACTCACTTCCATTGCGGACATGTTTATGTTCACGACCGAAAACTTCGGTACCGATGAACGAAAACGAAACTCACTGGAGGAAGGATGACAACAGATTTTTTCGGTTTGACACTTGACAGATAGACTGACATCAGTTTACTTTTTTTCCTAGCGGAAAGGCAAGTGCTCTTGCCATGCTGCCTTCTCTTTCATATTAATTATTTTAAAATATTAGTATTAATGAATATATTTGAATATTCGTTGTGATTAATTATGGCCGTTTTCACGATGTTTCTTTAAGAGTTTTGTTCCTAAAGTTTCCTTTCAGTTCACATTTAGCCGACGGCTATCGACATTTAGCCCCGGTTGCACGAAGAAACGGCAGAGTTAATCAATGTTCAAACACGTCACTTTTAGAGATCCGCATAGAGTTCCTTCCATACTGTCCACACAAAGTGACGTGTTTGATCATACTTTGACTTTGATTTTGATTTTTTGTTCTTTCGTGCACTCGGCCCTTAGTTTTCACCATAGCATTCGAACTAGTCCCGCCTCTATCTTCTATCAGAAACAGATATATGACCCAGACCAAAGGCACAGAATAAGTAATAATATGTACAGTCTGTTTGTATGTACGTAGCCAGTAGGCACAGGTAGCGGCGTGCGAAAACCAGGGAAATGTGGTTTCCAAAGTGTTCAATTTGAGATTGAATGTAAACTAGGACCCGTATATTTTAGTTTGGATGTGAAATACTCGGTGAGCGGCTTTAGTAGTTAATGTTTTCCATCTTCGGTCACATTTTCTTTTTTGACGTGAAGACGTCTCATAAATCGATGAACACCGGCTTCACGCAAATGAAGAAAAAGTGTCACTTTCCGCTGAGCCTGAGCGTGCAAGCGAGAGCGCGGAACAAGCGATAGAGAGGCGATATCGGACCAAGCGTTAGTTGATGACAAAATTACCTTTCTTCCACAGACTATAAGGGGTACTGCGTCTCTTTTCTCGCGTGACTCGTCAATGTTTCTTTATGATGTTTTCACGTAAACCTATCGTCCATAAACCGAATTTACAGACAACCAATGTTTTTACTAACTTGCAATGTGTTATGAAAACCCATGATTATTGAATGGCCAATAGGTACCACACACACTGTTAAAGTTATGTTATTAGCCCAACACCAACCTTCCTTTTATTGCACAGCTACATTGAACTGGATGGAATGGACATCATGGACAACTTTCAATACCGCTTCGACCATCGTTCATTAAATGCGATGGTACCTACCTGGGCCGGTATAGTATAACCCTATTCCTACAGTAACACCTACAGTTTAACGTGGAATCCGGACCCAATAATGTTTTTTTTACGTGCAGCGGCACAGCCTACAAATGTATATTGAAAACCGAAATTAGAAAGATCGAATCACTAAATACGGCAATATGAAAGGCGTTGATGCCTGAAGACGAAGATATTTTAGACTGAAATGTTGGTAGCCGAAAATAACCCTACTTTTATTTCAATGCTTTTTGCTGGTTGGTTTAATGAAAAGTTTTCTGCATTCCAAAACAGCTATCTTGATAAATCTTTCTGAGTTATGGTATTCCAGACCTTAGCGCTATGGGCGCGCTCCCGAGGACCGGACGAGTTCTGGCGCAAGCGGCGGATCTTCCGTCTAGCGGCGCACTACATCGGGCGGCGACGCAACTGCTACTCCATCGCCGTGCGGAACGTGCACCGCGCGCTAGTCTACGCCAGCAAAGCACGCGCTCTCAAGAAGGAAGACATGCGAGATTTGTGGGACACGCGAATCACCGCCGCCTGCGAGCAGCACAACATCACGCGGTTCGTGTTGAAGGAGGGGCTGGAAAGGGCCGGCATTGCATTGGACCGCAAGTCCCTGTCAGACCTTGCTTCTTGGGAGCCGCGAACTTTCCAGAGCCTCGCTGCGGTTGCTAAGGATAGACTCCGAGCAGACAATTATTCAGACACCCTTGACAATAAACCAACTGGAATCAATCTCAACTTGAAAGACGTTATGATTTCTGGTTGGTCCAAAAATTAAAACCAAGTGAAACAAATAGTTTTTATTAGAATAGTGTCTACTTATATTTATGCTAAGAATAAATAACAAACAAATATCATATCTTTATTTCTATGACTTATCCCGTAGCTCCTTTTTAAGTTGTTTGGTGAGTTCGTTCTGTTTCTCCAACAAGTACAAGTTTTCCACCTTCCGTCGCTTCTGTCGCTCTATATCACGGATTACTCCTTCATGCATTGCATCCCTGTAACAGAGCTTAACTACATACGTTTTCATACTTATTTCACTAAGATAAATTATTATTTTCAAGCGCCCCCCCTAAATTTTTAGCCTGCCTACGTCTTAAAATGACAATCACAATCGCTATCAGTACTTTAATAACTAAATTTAATGTAAACATATTTTTTTGTACTAAGCAGGTACGTCGCTTATTCCAAGGAATGTGACATGTATGTGTGTATAATCGACCGTGAAGCACGGACACATTAATTAAAGAAGGAGCCCAGTAACAAGAACTAACGAATATACTGCAAGGCTGGACCCGAACTAGCTAAACATACCATTCGCGGGTATCCTGTCTACCAATAACCCATAATTTCCGTAACCAATGCCTCCTACTAACACACCACCACCAAACACCAGTTCGTAAGCGCCTGGAATAAATGCTCTAGGGACGCCTTAAATGCAACTTCAGTCAACCTATTCACAAACTGACTAGACAATATAAAAAAACCAAAATAACAAAATAATACAAGTGCACTCATAAATTATAAAACAGAATGCACGTCGAGCGCACGCACTGTCTCCATTTTCGAAGCGGACTCCCAGGAGCGTCGCTCTGAAGTGTATGTGTGAATTCCGCTAATTATCTCAAGAGATATAATAAAGTTAATAAAAAAAAAACACATTTTAGACACTTATCCACTTTACACAAAACATATTAAGCACTTTGTGCTTGCAAGTTATGTTGTAAAATTGCCTCCGTCAGCTCAACGAACCCAAGACAACACTTCTTGTCGAATAGAGCAGTGGAAATGTGGAACAAACTGCCTGAAGATGCCATTCAAGCACCCATCACCAATTACTTTAAAAATGTGCTTGACAAATACCTAAAAACACTAAACTAAACCGTAATAACAAAGCACCAGTGAACTCATACATGAACACATCAGCTTAGGCTTGCTAGTTCATCAAATAAATAAATAAAATGTCTTACTTAATTGAACAAATTAACATGCAAGTATGCATAAACAAAATTGAATGCCTAAATAAATTGAATTTAATCTGTTCTGGTATGTAACGTGATTTAAATTTTAGGTGAGCTGTATACCTGTCCGTTTGCTGCTTATAATGCACGTAGAAAACGATACCAACTGAAACTGAACACGATCCGTACAGCACAAGTTTGGATCTTAACGACATATTGTATTTATATTTTTTAGGAAAATCAAAGCTAAGAAAACATTCAATTTTAGATTATTATGCTTTTTAAGGTTATATTATGTTTCATTTATTTATCTCTTGCTGTCACTGTCTGGCGGTCCGTTTTGAGCTATCAACCTTTACACGGTATGCGATGTGCACATACACTAAAAAAATTAACAAAAAAAATAACCGACTTCAAAGAAAAAGCACTAAAAAGTAAAAAATAATTTTCATTTAGTTACGATTTCTGTTATTTTTTGAGTCGGCGTCAGCCGGGCACGCGCTGCGCCAATCAAGAGAACCTAACCTAACCTTGGCTGACACCGATTCAAAAAATAACAGAAATCGTAACTACAAAAATGGAAATTATTTTTTACTTTTTAGTGCTTTTTCTTTGAAGTCGGTTATTTTTTTTGTAAAATTTTTTCTTTTTGTTTATTTTTAGTGAATCTGAAGTACACTTACTAATTTGTACACGTCCTTTCCAATAAAAAAAGAATCACCGAAATCGGTTGGCGTTATATTGAGTTATTCGTCCATTTGTCGCGCACATCTTAACACAAGTTTAAGAATTTTATGATTTTCTCATGGATATCATTGTCAGAACTTAACCAAATTAAAATGGGACTACTTGGGAAGCACTAGCTATCATTTAAAAAAATAATCATCAAAATCGGTTCACCCAGGCAAAAGTTATGAGGTAACAAACTTAAAAAAAAAATATAAAAAAACATACAGACGAATTGATAACCTCCTCCTTTTTTGAAGTCGGTTAAAAAAGGTACGTATCAGATAACGGACTTGGTAACGCATTTTGGGAATTATATTAAACTCGTAATGGCGTAGTTGTAGGCGATTTGATGGCTGACGTTTAAGTGACGGTTCACAAATGTTGTTACGGTTCCGCGTTCCACCTCGGCGAGGTGGAGCAAAAACAAATGATTGCGAACCGTTCTAATGGCCAGCGTAACCTGCCGCGGTGGGTACACGGAATTGTCATTCTGTTAGCAAAACGTATTATTCTTGATCCTTCATGCACTGAAGTGCGCGAACACACACAGCATTTCGGTATAAATATATTTTCGGTGTAAAAAATGTAAATATCGTCCGCGGGCTAAAGGTGGAGCAAAAGATCTCCAAATTTTTTAATCTAAACTGAAATTGAATTTTCACATGAAACGTCATAAGAATGTCAAAATTTGACGCTGATAGTTGTATATATCGTCGTCTGGGTCTTTTGCACGCTTGTGCGTGCAGGTACGGGCCTGAGAGTATTACTCCCTATTATCCGGACTGTTCCTTGGCATGCTCTGAAGTGCCGCAGTTCGAGCACAGAATAAGTTACCACGATTTTGAGTGGAGTATCTTCACTCAAACTTGCTATGCGTTGCAATTCGATCGAAGCCCCGAGCCTGAGTACTTCGCTAATGCGAAATGCCGATCGACTGACATTTTTAAATGTGGGTGATAGCGTACAAACATTTATGAGACCGAGTTATTTTTTATGTTTCTGTGCACAAAGGGTATCAACGGAATTGCGGAACGGACGGGTCGGTGAAAAGCAGTGGTTCCGTACTGCTGAGCGCCGGAAGGAAATGAGAAAAATTGGAGAGGCGTATGTCCAGCAGTGGACGAAAAGACTGATTGACTGGACTTTGACCCTGTTCTGTTACCAAGAAATCAGAAGAAAAGAGATAAACTATTTTTCTTTATTTGATTTTAACCTAGATCAAAGACAATAATACGCATTGTGAGGTCGGAAAGGAACGATTGGAGTAGGTAGTACTGGTAGCTTATGCACAGCTGACGATCGCTCCCGTTGCCTCTCCCCCGCGCTGCACCACTGACCCGCTTCCGCCACCACGCACCACATCAATGTATTTTATTTTAACTTCTCCGCTACCTCGGCGCGTCAGTCATTATCTCCGCCTCCCTATTCCTCCCTTCGGCGCACCGGGCCCGCACGGAGGCATCTGCTGCGCCAAAATAATATTTTTCGTATTATCGCGTCATTTCGCACCCTGCCGTTTTTCAAATAATTTTGTTTTCTTAATTTAGAAAGACCTGAACCCTTTGATTAATAAGAATTTCAAAGAGTTTACTTAAACACAGTTGAAGTAATGTGAATTGACGCCACAAATTTAGCATTTTGTGAAGTGAACAAATTATTGTCAGAAGGCCGAATCCATTGCTTTAAAAACAATTTATATCTTTGCAAGAACATATGAATGTTTTCAATTATATTTAGTTTTGTTTGTTTTCAATTACATTTATGGATCCTTTTGTGTATCGAAGATTGTGAAATAATAAAGGTAAATCAATTTAATATCCGTGTTTACCGTAAGCTCAAAGAAGGCGCTAACAATTTTAAAAACACATTCCTAGCTATTGCTAGGTAGGCATTTCGCTGCTCAATGACAGACAATCATAAATATGTGGTAACAGGCTGTTTCCTTTTTATTAAAGATTCGTCCAGGAGAGACATTCACCGACTGACCTGAGCAAAAACGGATCCTAAAACAAACGCTGGCGCAAGTTAGCATGACATTTGCAAATTGGTGTTCACGAGTGATATATGACAGCTCTAGCGTGCGTTTGGCGACGCTTGCGCTACTTTGCCTTAGCAGCGTCGCATCCGGATTGTTCAGTTTGCAGTATACCATTTGATAGCGGAAAATACGCTGCGAGCGTGAATGACGCACGAATGCGTAGCGTTTGGAAGTTTCCGAACAGTCCTTGAATGTACCTACTGTTCTCTATGCAGTTCCTCTGCAGGCAGCTCCTCCCCTACCGCCACCAGCCCCCGATGTTCTCAAAGGATCGTGGTTTAAGGGTCAGGTAACTGTAACTCGAGCTAAAGCGTGCAGATTGGCGAGTAACAAATGTACAAAGGTGATTGTGGCCGCTCGTACGGCATTTAGTGACGTAAAGAAGACGTAACATTTCGTACCTACACATTACCGAAGATATCGGTAGTGTAACCTCTAATCGGACCGCGCTACCACACCATGCGGTGACATTTGTCTAATAGTCGGACATAGATCATTTTACAATTCGCTGAGGTATTTCAGTCGGTTCTCCATATTTCATCACCAGTGGTATGGCACCACTCAGTCGTTTCAGTTTCAATACTGCAGAGAAAAAAATATAAAATGTCGTCTTTACTCCAGCCAGTGGATCAGCCATTAGAATACTGTGGCCATTGTTCCAAGATGGCTGCACCTTGACTGTCATTTTCGCTAACGTCCTCCCAGCTGCCCTTCTGGTACGAAGCACCAGTATTATATTCTGTGGTCGTCTTCAAGTTACCACGTCAAATCACTGATTTGTAAGGGAAGGGAAAGTAGTAACAACCTCTAAATAAAGGTAAGGGGGCGTCCATTAATTACGTGAGCGTTTACGGCGGGGAGGGGGTCGAGCTGATTCTCATTCTATCTCACGTGAGCGAGAGGAGGTCTCGGCAAATATCACGTAATTGTTTTTTTCGTAAGAAACAATAATTTTGCGATAATTACTGGGTTTTACTTAATGTATTAAGTAAAACATGTTTCTCGCAAAATTTAGAAGCATCCCTCGTAAATGCTTATGTGATGAATGACCAGTTTGAATAAATCCTACGCAATCAAGTACAGCTTAACGTATTTATACTAAAAATACGCATTTTTTTTTATTTCACGAGATTAGAAGGGCGGGAGGGGGTCGAGCCAAATATCACGATATCACATAGGGGGATGGGGGGTCGAAAAATCGCCAAAAGCGTTTCACGTCATCAATGGACGCCCCCTAAAAAGGATGTTAACCACAGCGGCATGTTCTTACAAAATGTATTTTTGTTGGTCGCAGGTTGTGTATCAATAAACGAACTGAACTGAACTGATATACTCGTATACAATTTTACAATACCTAACCTTAATATATAGGTTCAGATATTATCATAACTTTCCTAAGTAATTCATGCATTTTTATGTCGTTGCATCAGAAACAGATGAATTCGAGATCTCTTTCTGTCATATTTACATAAATTTAATTCCCTCGCAGATCGCTGAGTTCCATCGCGAATGTGTGCCCACAGTAAAACTAAAAATTTAAAAATTCATATCTAGAAAAGTAGTATATTTTAAAACTATTTATCGTGTTTATAATAGGTTTATTCATAGTTCATAGTTAATTTATTTGATAGATTTTTCTACACGTCACAATTCGATTATATACAATGGCTTATTTCAAAATTTCTGGCCGAACCTCGCATTGTATTTATATTAATTATATTTGATCCAATTTTTAATTGAAATTTTATTGAGAAAATTAGGTTTTGAGGTCAAGTTAGTTAAAAGGATAATGAGGTGATCGAGTCACATACAATGGCTCATGCCTGTTTCCTGAGTCAAATTATAACATATTTTTCTGAAATTTTGCACTTCAATAAATCAATTGAGAGCTACGTCTGTACGTTTTTATTTTTTTGATAACTTATCTTATATCCATGAAACCTCTAAATATTTGCATCAAAATGTTTAAGGGTTTTTAATGTTTAGGTAGGAAATGGCATTGTCTACCAGTCTATGGTAGAGAATGCCATTTGGTACTAAATGTTCCTCCAAAAATAATGGCATTGTTTAAAAACCGGCCAAATGCCAGTCGGACTCGCACACAAAGTGTAGCACAAAAAAAAGGCCAAGTGCGAGTTGGACTCGCAGTCGATTCGTACAAGATTTAACACAAAAAAAACCACACATTTTTTTTATTGTTTTCAAATTTTGTTATTATTGACGGACAGACGGACAGCGGAGGCTTAGCCTTAGGGTTCCGTTGGCACCCTTTTGGGTAGGGAACCCTAAAAACGACAAAATTATATTTTAATCGATTTTTAAAAAGAGTAATTTATTAAGATATTTCAATATGTTTTACGATGAACAATTTTCAATAAATATTTAAAATTTTAAGGTAAATAAAAAACTAACAATAACAAGATCAGATTTTTATTCGGCAAGTATAAAATATTTCACATTACAATACCTAAAATAAATAAAATCTAATTTCAGTATAATCATATGTACAGGTCAACTATTAACAGTCTTAACACCTATCGAGTCACTATCATTTCGTGACCAGAAACTCAAGTTCTTTTGAGATTTGGAAAACCGTAATAGCGAATACACCTAATGCTCGGTTTTTCACACTCCAAGTCTATGCAACTCCCGTCATTCTACATAAGTTTAATACAATTTCAGATTCAAATTAATCACATATTTTTTTTTTTTATATTTTCTAAACTCAAGTTTAGTTATGATTTGCGTTCAAAAGAGTCTCAGGTAAGTATTTCCTAGCTGCCATTGTTAACAAGACGATGGATTGTTTCATCTTCGATTTCCCTTTTTCACGTGTTTAGTCATTAGTCGTAACAATAATAGCTCTTTTTAGCCTTCCTTGCGCCACCGTTCATATGTACTTAAATAAAGCTTTCATAAGCACTGGTGCTATCTATTTTTCCAATGTTATTTTTTAACATTTCAATGATCTTGGTACTGGTGAAATAAACTCAATTTATTTTATTCATCAACATATTTGCCATATTTCTATATCCTATCGTCGTATCAAACCTCTTTAGGGGTACAGTGATTGGTCCCTTTCATAATACCGTTGACAGGTACTTTAAGAGTGGGCAGGTTGTGTAGATCATGCATTTCTTCGATTTCTCCTTTACAGACACTGGTGCCAACTTCAGCTCTTATTTCCCTAGTTTTTAATTATTTTGTTCTCAAGCTTTCCTGAGCCATCGTCTCATCTCCGACAGTTGTCGTAGAAACTGGCGGAACCTCGGTTGGGTATTTCTGCAAATTCTCTTTTTGCTGTACAAAGTTTGCTGCTGAAGTCAACGTTTCTTTTTCTGAAATCAAGAAGAATACATTGAGGTCAGTATCAAAAGGAATCAAAGTAAGCTTGGAATTAATTCCTGTATTTGAACATGAAGGTATGAAGGTAAGGTAAAATGCTTCTCGTACTAACGTACTTCACTTTTTCCAAGAAATGTGGTATGTATAATAGACCGTGATCGAATCGTAATCAAAGTTTTATGTATTTTGTACTCAATCTTTAGAAGAGGATTACATTTGGGGCATAATATTTGTGGACTATTCATACACTTAAGCTGCATTCTAGAACATATGGTTTTTTCAAGACCCAACATTTCCCAAATTCCAACGCCTACCTAATGTGTCGTTCGCTGTGGTGCGCTACGAACTTGTAATTTTTTAAGCTGATACAAAACAGAAACGTCTTTTAGAGCACTTTTAGATCCCCCCCCCCCCCTCTCCTCCATCGGGACCTGCCGTGGCCGAGAAGTTAACCCCCCCCCCCCCCTAGCGAAGTGCGACGTGACTCGGGCCGGAACCCCTCCCCTACCCTCGTGACCAGACGTGACCGAGAGCAGGGCCCCTCCCCCCCCTAAATCCGTCACGTGGTTTGTGAATGCTCTTAAAAGTATGTTTTTGCTGTATTTGAACGAACCCCCGCGTCGGCAGCTCCATCTCATCGACCACGACGGACTTGACGTAGAGCCGGTCGTTGCACCACAGGATGCACAGCGAGCGAGGCTCCAGCACGTTCATGTCGTACTCCCACGCCAGCTCCACCTGCCGGCCACCATTGCTAAGGGTTTAAAAGGTAGGGGCCTTGGCAGTCGAAATGTTTGCGCCAAAAGTTTCTGCACATCTCGTTATGTTATATAATCTGATTTTTAATCTATCCATTGTGTCGAATGAGAATGGACAGCGTACATGAGCATGATATTGACCATTCGTCGGTATGCAAGCCAGCAGCTATTGTCCTCTATTTGGTTCTTAGTCCACCTCAGCAGTGGTAATTGGCAGGCATCTTTTTAATTTCAATTATTAGCACATAAGATAGATCAGACATCTCGAAAGTTAGCATAACTATTTTTTCCCCTGTAATGAACTACATAGGTAACCATTAATTTTATATGAATGTAGGTACCTAGCCCATTAAAATAATGACGTATTCTGATTCCAGATTATCACAAATAATAACCTAAATAATCTAAAAAAAACATATATGCTTATGTATTTAATATAATTTTAATAAAAGCCAAATACAAGCACAAAAAGCTAAAATTTTGATATTAAACCATATTAGTACTTGACAGCTTAACATTATGAATTTGACAAAAAGCCTTACATTATATTATTATTTACAGAGCTTAGTATAGGTTTTATTAACCGATCGACCTATGTTTTGTAACGTACCTTTCTAACTTTGCCACCTAAGTCCATGGGATGTGTTACGACAACTGTGTAAGTTGTCCCGTGCTCTAATCTGGAAATTAAGATTATTTCGTTAAAAAAAGTTTTTTCTTACTAACATGTATTTAATCGGAATTTTAAGATGCGTTCTTACCTAACATAATTATTAGGAGTGAGATCCATGCCCCGGATAACTCCTCGGTCGGACAGGAGGCTTACTTTTAAAAAGCCCTGTAAAAATAAAAGAAAAAATATACTACAGCCTTTAAACCAATTTAAGACGGAACAGATGTTAAAAACAATTTCATGTTACAAATGACAGAGTTATACATTTTTAAAACTATTTGGAGCCCTAGTTATTGCACTAGGGTGGAATGCACAATCTTCAGACAAAAAAACGACAGATATATGTTAATTTTCAAATTATTACTAAACAGAGCCAATTTTATGAAATCTGTCAGATAATTATTATAATGTGTGTTAATACCTGCACCCAGGATTCGGCTCCTTTAGGATTTGCAAGATGTACGGTAATCCGATAGTGCCTCTCTGAAAAAATAATATCCTCTTTAATTTTAATGTTTTATCAGCACAGCTTGGTCTAATAACCATGTTTACGTAAATATAATTTTTCATACTGAGCAGGTAACTCGCTTATTTCAAGGAATGTTATATGTATGTATTTATAATCGAACGTAGTCGACCGTATTCGTAAAGTAATTCTTTTTACTGGGCTCTTTCTTTAATTATTGTGTCCTTGCTTCACGGTCGATTATAAATACATACATATCACAGTCCTGTTTCCGACCAAAGCACTGAGTAATTATTTTTCTACATTATCAGTTGAATGAATATTGCAGCCATTTATTTGAATGAATGAATATAATTAGAAAACACTTACGGCAAAATGGGAATTCTTTTCCTGTGCTTAGAAAATATTTAGCGCCAATCGTGTCCCGCTCTTCAGATTGAAAGACCTCGTTTTCTGACTGATTGTTCTTGTTTGTTATGAGACCGGGTGTGCTATCGGCATGGAATCTGAAATGAATATATAATTTGTACTAGATTCTATCAAATCAACTCAACTTAATAGAAAGTTTTATCGCTGTAATAATCTTTCCTAGAATTGTCTCTTTTTTCATTGTTCTTAATTTTTTAAACAATGTTTTACAAACTATTTAGACACATATTATAACAACAGTCTAAACCTAGTAGACTAAAAAAAATAGTTAAGTATTCGGAGTAATTATTATTATTATCATTAGAACACTAGCAAGCAGCTTAAATTTCATGAGTACATACTTATAATTAAAAATACATTTTCAAATGCACTGTTTATATATAAGTGCATGTGTTTCATGTTGAGCACAGATGTAAAAGATATTCGACAGATTACTTTGGTTGATTTTTTTAAATAAAAATACAATTATAAATAAGTACCCCATTATTGCGCAGCCGTGCCCACAGTTGAAACACTTTCCATCCAAAAAGTGTTGGTACGAAGGACACTGATGGCCTGAAAAGTGTACACAAAAATTAGAAATCTCGTCGAAATGTTATCAGCATGCGATTTTACTGCAATTATTTTACAACGATCCATCTTGTTTGAAAATAGACAATATAGGAAATGGACACACAAAAAAATAATAATCAAGCAGTTTTATATCAATCAAATCCAACGGAGATAAAACTTTTTGTCGAAGTTGTTTCTTACTCAGTTATCTGAAATATTGAACAGCACCAATTATTTAGTTTTTTTAATAATATTAATTCGTTAATTAATTCGTTAATAATAATTCGTTTTCCAAAATTTATTAACTTTGGTTTTTAAATAATGTGAGTGGATTTATGGAATACATGGAAATATGTGTAAAAAGTTGCCGCGTTGAACTTACCAATATATGGACATTTCCCGTTGATAGAGTCAGTGAACAATTTTATGGCACGGACGTGGTTACACGCTACTAAGACTCTCGAAGCTTCCTCCAAGCCCTGTTTAACGAGCGTCAATGGCACTAGCGGACCCTCTGTGAGGTCGCATCCTGGCTGTTCTTTCCCGTTATTAGGGTAAAAATCAAGATGGCCGACAGGTTGGCTCATTCCATATCCTGCCATAAATACAAAGTCTGTGGCATGCGTGAAATAAATACTTCTATGTATTAGTAGTACGTACAAACACAATCAACTAAAACACTTACATTTCAAAATCCAATATTTTTTGAGACCAGATTTGGAGGATTGCGATAACTCGAAATTGTAAAAGGCTTATTAGAATTACAATTCAAAACATTTGGAAATTGGCAATAAGAAAGTAAATTCAATGATTCAATATTATGTAAAGATAACAATAAAATGCATATTACCTAACAAGAAGATGCTCTTGCCGTCAGTGTGTATAACATCGACAAAGTCAGCGTCCGTGGGATCTAGTCTGACTTGCACGGGCATTCCCTGGAAATAGGGCTCCGCGGGGTCTAGCCCAGTTATCCGGCCTAAGCCCTACAACACACGCAGCTAAATCAAGGAAAATTATGATTACAAACAGTCCACAAAAGTATAAAAGTCGTTTTGCATAATCAAATAAAGTATCGTTATGATAAATCTGAAGATATATGAACAAAGGTAACAAACATCAAAGCGTAATGCTAAAATGTATAAAATATCAGGTGTTTCGAAAAAAATCAATAATTAAAACTCGCCACTGAACAGATCAAAGTAAAGTGATAGTATAGTGAAATATATATATATATATATATTTTTAATTAAAGCGCGGCATATGGCGTACGCCAGGACCTCTTAAGGGGCCCGACGACGCCCATGAGCTTTCGAACTTTCGGAGCTGCGAAAACCATGGCGGCCGGCCAGGTGCTTCTTCACACCATGTTTGGAGGATCCCAGGTGGTACTTAAGGGGAAATAACTCGGCAGGGAGTGCGTTCCATAGTTTACCGACCCTATAGATAAAGGACCTAGAGGATCGGTTGGTTCTGATTTTTGGAATGTCGCCAGTGTACGGGTGCATTTCCTGCCTGTTACGTGTCGTGCGATGGTAGAAAGGAGACGGAGGGACAGCGTTATGCAGCTCCGATGAACATTCTCCATGGTAAAGACGGTAGAACACAGAGAAAGACCCAACATCCCTTCGGAGTTGGAGGGTCTCTAGATTCAAAGACACCTCGGGATCGTCGACGAGACGCACGGCCCGACAATGTATCGAGTCCAGGGAGCCAAGCAGGTGCTGAGCTGAGCCATCCCACAAATGCGAGCAGTACTCCACGCAAGACCTTATCTTCGCCTTATAAAGGAGCAGTTTTTGGTCAGGCGTGAAATACTGTTAAGAACTCCCAGCTTTTTCGAGGCGAGCTTGGCTTTAGGTTATGCGTCAGGTCGACCCCAAGTATCCCTATATGCTCGTCAATACGTAGAGTTGCTCCCTGGAAAGTCGGAGCCACAATGAACGGAGTACGCTTCGCACTGAACACGCACGCCTGTGTCTTGCTCGCGTTAAACTCGACGAGGTTCTGAAGACCCCATTCGAAAACTTTTTACAGGGTCTCTTCGAGTCTAACAACGAGGTGCCGCCTATTCTCCTCCACTTCAGCCCGGCTTGCGGTCTGGTGACTGGTGTACCTGGCTAGCACTGTGCTGTCGTCTGCGTAGCAGTCAATGTCGCCCAAATTAATCAGATCATTAATTTGTACCAGAAAGAGGGTTGGGGACAGCACAGAGCCCTGCGGCACGCCGGCATTCACAGACATGGCTTCGGAGCAGCATCCGTCAACCAAGACTTTTATGCTGCGGCCATGCAGGAAGTCGGCGATCCAGTCACTCGAGTGGCAGGCCATAGGAAGGCAGCTTGGAAAGCAGTGCCTTGTGCCAGACCCGGTCAAATGCTTTCGCGATATCCAGGCCGATACCTTCGTCATGATTTTCGAGCGCATCACCCATCTCATGTGAGACGTGAACTAGGAGATCCCCAGTAGATCGATTCGGACGGAAGCCGTATTGACGATCGCTGAGGAGTTCATTGCTCTCTAGATACTTCATCAACTGTGAGTTAATGATGCGCTCCATCACTTTGCAGACAAGAGAGGTAATGGCTATGGGACGGTAGTTGGCCGCGTCTGATCGATCGCCTTTTTTAGGCACGGGCTGAACGTTGGCCGATTTCCAAGCTGCGGGCACACATCCAGTGGAGTACGATAGGCGGTAAAGGCGGGTAAGGACAGGAGCTAATTCCGGAGCACATTTCAACACCAGCGCAGGAATGCCATCAGGGCCACTCGCCTTCCTGGAATCTAGGGCGAAGAGCTCACGCGGAATTGTATGCTCAGCATAGAGACTCCGCACCCAGGAATGGCAGGCGGAATGGAGCCACCATCATCCAGGCGAGAATTTCTTTGGCGGAAAAAGCGAGTGATTCGTCAGGCTGCTGCAATGATGGAAGTGAGGAGCGGCAGAAATTCGCTTCGACAGATTTGGCGAGGGACCAAAATTGACGGCTCCCAGTCGGGTGGCTGATCAACTTCTCGCCAATTCTGCCGATATACTTGAACTTCGCTCTGGCAATTAATTGCTCTCTTACTGGATCTGGAAGCTACGTTAAGAGCTTGTTTCAGCGCTTTTACGTCTGGGTCACGCCGTGTTCGCGCACGGAACCATGCACGGTGGGCCGCGTTCTTAGTAGAACAAGCGGCTGCACATTCCGCGTTAAACCATGGCTGGCTTTTGCCACCGAGGGATTTGGTGGAGCTGGGAATAAAAAGCTCCATAGCTCACGTGATCACCTCGGAAACGGCATTCGCACAGCTCGACGGATCCATAACGCTGAAACAGAGCTCTCTCCAAGGGAAGGAGGAGAAGTGTTCTCGCATTCCGTCCCAATCTGCCGACTCATAATGCCACACCAGACGCGTGCCGGGCGCACGTTTCTCAGTCTGGGTGTGTGGCACAGTTGACCTCACCAGGCAATGATCAGATGACCTCAAGGGGGCAAGCACCGACACCTTATAACCGGCGGGTTTGGTGGTCAGGAGAAGATCCAGTAAGGAGGACGCATCACCTGCTCGATCTGGGATACGCGTATGTTGCGTTACCAATTGAGTCAGGTTGTGCGCCAAGGCGAAGTTACGTACAGCCCTACCAGCAAAGTCAGTCTTCCCGGAGCCTAGCCACAACGCATGGTGCGCGTTAACATCTCCCAGAAAGACCAACTCCGCTGATTATAAATACGCGTAAATAAGTATGGGCGAGTGGGTGGTTTGGTAGAAAGTGTAAGCCTGTTTTAACAAAATCATGAATTCGAAATAAACGCCAATGGCAGGAATCAATGGATATCGAAAAATAATCATTTAGGCAAGAAAATATAATAAGAATATAATAATTCATTGATACCAACTTGTATTCTTTCTCCTGCATACCCCGCTGTGTGCGCACCTAGTGAGTGCCCAATGATGTGCACATCCAAAGGATTTAGACCATGTTCTTTCTGAAAACAGAAGGTAAGCTAGGTAATTTGCCTTTATATCTTTCAAAGAGGTTCAGTAATTATTATTGAAAAAGATATAAAAAAACAAATTTAACAAAAAAAATAACCGACTTCAAAGGAAAAGCACTAAAAAGTAAAAAATAATTTTCATTTTTGTAGTTACGATTTCTGTTATTTTTTGAGTCGGCGTCAGCCGGGCACGCGCTGCGCCAATCAAGAGAACCTAACCTAACCTAACCTAACCTAACCTTGGCTGACACCGACTAAAAAAATTACAGAAATCGTAACTACAAAAATGAAAATTATTTTTTACTTTTTAGTGCTTTTCCTTTGAAGTCGGTTATTTTTTTTGTTAAATTTGTTTTTTTATTTGTTTATTTTTAGTGAATCTGAAGTAAACTTACTAATTTGTACACGTCCTTTCCAATAAAAAAAGAATCACCGAAATCGGTTGGCGTTATATTGAGTTATTCGTCCATTTGTCGCACACATCTTAATACAAATTTAAGACTTTTATGATTTTCTCATGGATATCATTGTCAGAACTTAACCAAATTAAAATGGGACCACTTGGGAAGCACTAGCTATCATTTAAAAAAATATCATCAAAATCGGTTCACCCAGGCAAAAGTTATGAGGTAACAAACAAAAAAAAAACATACAGACGAATTGATAACCTCCTCCTTTTTTGAAGTCGGTTAAAAAGATAGAAAGGAGGGAAATTAACCGGTTCAAATCAGATTGTCATTCATCAATTACGTTTTGTCGACTGTAGCTGCGTTTTGGAGTTAGAATCGCCATCACGACCACCACCACGATATAGTTGCCTCCATTTCATTCACCAGTCGTCTTTCGTCTCGCTTACCTGCAGAGTGTTGACAAATTGCGCTAATTCAAGAGCGAATAACCACATACCAGACTGACGTGACAGACAGACTGCATCCAGCCCAGTCCACCACCACCAAATAGTCGTGTCCCTTCATCAGTCTGTCTCTCATCTCACTCACCTGCAGAGTGTTGATGAAATGCGTCACCTCCAGACCGACTACCCGCGTTTTGGCGTTGGTCTGCGTGTACAAGTGCAGGCTGTCTCCAGCCCATTACCAGCACAAAGGTGTAGCCGCTTCCCTTTACCAGTTCGTCTTTTATCTCGCTCACCTGCAGAGTGTTGACGAAATGCGCCACCTCCAGACCAACTAGCCGCGTATTGGCGGTGGCCTGCGTGTACAAGGGCAGGCTGCCTCCAGCCCAGTCCACCACCACCACATTGTAGTCGCCTCCCTTTACCAGTTCGTCTTTCATCTCGCTCACCTGACAAAGGTAGTACGCTTTTATACTTGGTGGTGAAGTTGATTTATTGAATGAATAATCGAATTTAAATATATGTGTAACATATAGTCTTAAATAAATTGATTGGGTTCTGTTGTCAAAAGCTGTACTGCACTTAACAAACAATATGTATGTTCCATTTGTTTGGCCCCTACTAAATCTGTTACTTCAATCAAATTAATGCGAGTTTACCTACTCTTTTATTTATTGATGTAATATCAATTCAATAGTAAAAGTGTTCGAGATATACCCAGTTGGAGAGTGGTGTGTCAATAAAGCCATGTATGATCAATTTGGTAAATCGCTGCGGATCGAAGTTGGACTTGGCAATAGTCTTGTTTAGATTCACGTTAAGAATCTGTCCGTCGGTTGGATTCTTCTTTGTGTACAAAATAAATCTGAAATAAGAGTTATAAGAATATAAGTTAGTTTCACATTAGCATTTAGAGCGGCTGCTCATGCCGTAGAATTCCTTGAGACCAGCATGTCCATATTCAAGCATATCTAAATGTTGCTTTTGGAAGTGATAAAATTAATCTCGTTCTTAAATCAATATACCTATAAATAACCAACATACGTTCATGTTATAAAGGTTAAGGTATTTTAACATTGAAAAAACTCAATATTCCGAATTGCGGCGTCTAGTAGTCTGCTCACTTTACGGTCTCATCTTTACAATAGAGCGATGCATTTGGCTAAGCATCTTCTAGTCTAAGCGATGGTATTTTTATACAGGAATCTTGTTATCCCAGACTGAAATGTGAATTTTCGTTGAGAATGCTAATTTCTCCATGGTTAGGAACCCATCTAAAACTGGGTTCCCTTCCCCTTCTTTTTTGGCATTAGATCAAAAGATGGTCGAAGCTGCAATTAACATTTGTCCATGTTTTCCAGCGAGGAGTGGAAGGACCGAAACTCGTTTCTATAAGGGCGTAGCCAGTTTACGCACAGTGGCGGCAGATGGCGAGTGAGTAACGAATTCGCTCAGTTCTGATTTACTCAAGTCGTAAGAACACGAAAGAAATTCACAGAACGTTTAGTGCAACGAACATTCCATGTTGCGAATCCCGAATTCGTAAGCGAAATAAGTACATTCAGCCTGGTTTTCACAAAGTGCTAATTTATTTTAATTGACACTTAAAGGGCATTTATTACTAAAGTGCTGATAATCTTGTATTGGTTTTGATTGCAATCTCCTAAGAATGGCCATTAATATGTGGCGATTAAGCATATCAGCAGTAGGTGAAAAGGGCCCTTAGACGTTTTTAACTAACTCGTGGCTACGCTGCATCCCTAAGAATGAGTTTCGATCGGTACTCCCGCCCTTCCATGCTCGTGTTCATAAGCGTTTAAACTTATTTATTTACATTAGGTGTCTTCTTAGAGATCCATGTCCAGTTTATGGAGACATATTATAAGTATTAGAGGCACTGACAAATGCTCTAAGCGGCAAATGCTACAGGAGCATTCATTAAAAGTTTCCTTTTTAAAATACCGTTTTCTGGAATAATAATTTAAATTTAATAAACATCGGGTGAAATAACGAAAACATGGTGAGTCCGAAATCTATTTATAATAGCTGCGGTACCCGGCTCCGCGCGGGTTAGTGTCGGCTAAATTTTTTCATGGATAAAAAGTTGCCCGCCCACATGGCTGGTCCAAAATAGGGTCAAACTTGTCCAGAACTATGTATGCAATTACCAAATGAAATCAAGTTCGTTTGAGCCGAAATAGCATGATTTAATGAAAAACATCCAATAATTCCCATTTAGAGCTTCGTTGAAATTTGGTGGCTATTTAAAAAGAAAGGATTTTCCGCCAGAACCTTTCTGCACTTGCACTGCTACATTGCATACTAAGTAAGTAAGTAAAGTGTAACGTTACCTACGTGCGTTTTGCGTGGACTCCAACCCACATCCAGCCTCAATATCGAAAACGGTAACCCATCCCGAACCTGACTGCCCCCAGAGATGCTAAACGTTGATAAAATACGCATATAAATCGGGCAAGTGGTTCGCAAGTTATAACAATTTAATTACTCATGTAAAATGGTACATAAACTTTATGTTATGTAGCCTATAAGTTTTGACTTTTCGAATCAGGCTAGACATAGATACAATCCGCATCTAAATCGAGTAAATGGTTATCAAGTAGTACGTATTTTATTCCACTGGTCGCACCTCTGGCGATTTAGCGTGATGCCAAGTAGTCCTTAAGTTGCGGGAAATACAAATAAGCCGTACTTCGGTACAGTTAGTAAAAGTAAGCGCCGCCGCCCCCCCCCCCCCTGCAGCCGCCGCCCTGCAGCCGAGCTGCGCGGAGCATTCAGTGTATGACAGCCGGAACTAAATTCCTGCCTATCCTAATTCCCGGGTAGAAAAACGTACGTGTACTAAGTTTCATCTAATTCGGATGATCGGTTTAAGAGTTATCGAGGAACATACATACATACATACAGAACTTATTTCTAAAAATCGTCAATTTCGTTTTAGTATCATATATAAAGTCTACAAACGAAGTATCTTAGAAAAAAAAGCAACTTACTCCATGAACACCCCTTACAGATTTATTATTATTATAGATAATAATAATTTTGTTTTGTTTCTGTGTGCAAAATGGAGCCTTGCACTAGAGTATTTGTTCTACTGCCAAATACCTACCTTGTATTGATGACTACCCGCGGAAGAGGAAAAACGTTGAAGGGCCGATGAATAAGATGGTACCAGCTGCGCGTGATGTTCAGGCAGCCCAGCTCGTCGTAGCATCGTGTCTCGTTCTCAACTGAAAGACATCAAATGTTAAAATCGCAATACTCGACCCACAGAATTGGGAATAAGTAGGTTAAATATGCCTACCCTCTCGCGCCCAATTATGTGGGTCGACCCCAAGTTGCTTGTTGATCCTATTAATGAGCGGCTCGTAGGCTAGTGGCGCGGGGACTTGTCTAGCATACCAGGGGTCTGGGTTCAAATCCTAGCCCCGTTCGTTCACCACTTGAATTCTCTTTCTGAGTTCGATAAGTGCATTTCGTCACGAATGCGAGCCGCTCCATGGTTCGGAATCCATGTAAAACTGTAGGTCCCCTTCCCCTACTAGGTGGTAGGGTTTAAGCCCGCCGGGGTTCGTACCATCGGTTTGGATGAAAAGATGGTCGAAGCGGCAATGTGAAATTGTCCGTGTTTTCCATCCAGTTCAATGTAGCCGTGCTCATAAAGGGAAGCTCCTGGCATGGCACCTAATTCCTTCGGGAATGTGGTGTATTGGGCATATATCATAACGTTAGTTGTGTGGTATTAGCCGTCCATGTCAGGTCGCATAAAAATAATAAAAGCGTGTTAAAAAGCCATCAATTTTGCATAAAAAAAAATATGCAATTATGAAAATCTAAGGCGTTCAGCATTTTGGATGGTGTGTGAAAGTGTGGAAGTTTATGTTTGGACCGAATGGAAAATGCAAGATACATTTAATGTTATCAATGATTATATAATTTTAACGATAATATATCTATTTGACTTTAACGGAGTCTCGAACGTGTCTGGCCTATAAAAACTTTGGACTTGGAGACTATAATTAATAGCAAATAATAAATACAGCCGTAGATGTTGTCGCGAAAGTATTTTGATAGTTCTAGGTCCATTGGTTTTGTTATAATATTCATTAGAATTATTTAAACCGTTATATTGGAGCCATTATTTGCACCGCCCGCCATCTAAGGTACACAATTTCTAATGGCTATTACAACAAAATAATCAGTGAACCTAAAATTCTGATCTATGGCTAGATTTGATGTTAAAATGAATTAGGGCCTCATTTAGAATGAATAGTGTTAAAAAAATAAATGCCTTATGTTAAATGATTAAGTAATACATAATTATAATAGTACTTGCAATCATCATTTTTTGCTTACGCCAATCTATTCAGCAAGTGTGGCGCTCTTGAATTAGTCACTTATATTAGCTACACAACAACAGATGGCACTGGATTGGGCCAGGTACTGTAAGCATATTGAAGTATCAAGTTGATAAACTCACAAGGTAGCCAGGGTATGTTGACCTCAATGCGGTCGGAGCGCGCCCAATTGAAGGGGTCGAGAATGCCCGCGAATGCTGGCTGCAGGCCCAGCAAGATACACCACAGCGTCACGCGTAAGTGGCCATCCGTCAGGTGGATACGCCACATTACACCGCCAAGCTGCAAAGAGGAAACGTTATGTCGTTAAACACACCTCGAAGCGGTATGAGCTTAAAGCTTCAGCTGTCAAAAATGCCAATGAGGTGGTCTGCCAACCAGGCAATATGCACCGTCTCATTACACAATAAATACTTCTCGAAGGTGCGTCCAAACCGAGAATATGTTTACGGCAGTGTGCATTGCTGCAACACAGTGGCCAGCAATGACGACAGCATGACCCTAGGCCCCACACATTGTACTTTGACCCACATACGTTTTCCTTACAATGGGAAAAAAACAGATTATTTATCACGACAGGTGGCATCCAAGCGAGCTCACCTAAAAGAACCGTCAAAGCTGTCAGATACCATGCAAAATAAAACAGGACAGATTTTAAAATTGTATTTTCTCAACTTACGTAATTAAAATGACTAAAATGTTTTGTAATTATTCTGAAAATTATTTGATCTAAATTATGCTAATCAAACGAAGTCGTAGAAAAGAAAATATCACAATAATTTAACCTTAATCATTGATGTATTTTTTTTGTTCAATGACCTTAATATTCTATAAAATTACAATTAGTTTGAAAGTAAAGCTCTTCTTTTCCTACAAACTATATTCTAACTGCATCTTGGAGTACATCTTTCATATAAAAACTAGTAAACAATTTTAACAGGAATGACGGAGTTGACATTTCTAAGGTGAGGACGCTCATGCGACACCTTCACATCACAATCTATTCTGCAAACGGACAGATTCCACAGCAGCGCTAGCAGAGTTCGTGTCGAGTTTGCTCGTTCCAACCGCTTCGGTATGCGCAGTGCGCAGGCGCCTCGGTTACGTCCGCACTTCCTACCGAACCTTCGCTCAGATGCGGAACGAGCTGCCGCGGACGAAATGCCAGCTCCCTTATGCAACGCCGATCGTGCTCTAATAATAATGCGATAATAACGTTCGCGTTGCACTTTTCTTGTTGCATGTGTACCATGGTAGGGCATTCATTGGAACTATTGACGATTTACTTTGGTAAGTACTTAAGAGGATAATGAGGTGATAAAGTTCCAAACAACGACGCGTGACTGTTTCTTCAGTCAAGTTAAGAAAGATTTTTCTGAACCTCAGATTTGGTTATATAATTTCCATGTTTCCTTTATTTAATTCTAGATTAATTTTAATTTTATAAGTAACTCTGGGATATTAACGAGTACCTAACCGAGTGCTGCATATTTTACCTATGACACCCTTTGTCTAGGGTTACGCTATGTATCTCTTGTTCCGAAAAAAATAATTGCGTTGTAAACACGTCCAGCAGTAGAAATCCTTTTTTCAATTTAAAAAGTTAGGTAGTCTACTCATGAGATTCTCACTTGTGAGTCACCTGTGACTCACAACACTTTTATACTCATTAAATGAAAGCCACAAGGAAAGTTTTGTGAGTCACCATTGATTTACCGGTGTTTCACCGGTGTCTCACCGGTGAGAATTCGATGAGTAGATAGTCAGGGCGCATTATGTATGGTAGATATCATCTGAAAGTAACGCTAAATAACACTATTGATTATTCTGTGGTAAAAGGTAGAAGTTTCTAACACCTACGTCAATAACGTGACACAGCAGTCAACCCATAAGCAGTCAAGGCTACTAGGTGACATTTAATTTGGTTTCGCTTTGTTGCGAAACGCGAGATGGCCTTGTTTCAAACGTGGAAATATTAGCACGAACTGGGATTAATGACTCATATCAAATTTCCATACAATTCCAACGAAGTCCGAGGAATCCCCAACAATAATACATTGAAACTCGGATCCTATGATATCTATGACATGTATGCCTTGTCAGTCTCGGCAGCACAGTGGCGCGACATCTAGCCGCTCGGTGAATCACCTCTGGGCGCGGTCTGGTTCTGGATGGGATACCGTTTTCGACCGTTGATGCTGGCTGTGGTTTGCATTCCATGTAAAACTTTAGGTTTTCACTTACTAGATAGGGCCAATCTCGTTCGCGTTGGTTCGACCATCGTACATATTGATTTTCGTTTGTCATTGAATGATCGTCGTGGACCGCATGGCGTCCAAAAGGATTCGGAACAAAGGGTCAGAACAAATATAGAGGCAGGAAGTGTGTTCCAGAGTTTTGCAGTACCAAGGAAGGCAGATTAATGGTAAAATGAAACAGTTCCTGCATGGCATAGGTAGATCTGAAGTGGCGAAGGGATGGTGGAATCATGCTGGACAGTTCTCCAGAGCACTCTCCGTGGAACAGGCAATATAACATGACCAGTGAGTCGACGTCCATGGGTATTTGGTATATGGCTGAAGAAAGAAAAAAATATGAAAAAGCCAATCAAGAGAGGACACACTGGGAGTCTCAAATTTCGAAACGTTGCCATGGGAATGTGACAAGTTTGTAAGATTCCGAAAAATAAAAATAAAAACAGGAGAATATCACTGAACTGAAAATGAAAATATGGGGTTCAGTTCGACTCCCGCGCCCGTACAGACCAGAGCTCCGTTGAGAGCTTTCATCGCGTTTTTGCAGCGCCATCTTGAAGGAATCCCCACCAATCGGAATGGTGTGAGGATCTCGCCTCTGGCCTTCGACGCAGCTGCACCCTGAGGGAAGTCCTCCCGCGAGTGTCCGCCGTGTCCTCGACACCAGGTGGTGTGCGAGTCAGATCACGCGGCCCGTGAAAGACATTATGACTCTTTGACCAGGTTCTCATAAGAGACCAAGAGAGGCTGTGCAGTTTATTCCGGTGATGTTTGGAGTCAGCCAGTTGATGAGAGCGGAGTTGGAGCAGGGAGCCTGTAGCCGTCCGACCAGTTCCAGTTTCATCTGAGGAGCGGGACGAAGACCCTACAAACGAGACCGGTGGTAGGACTAGAGCTTCATCGGTATGTCGCATCAGCCTAACAGTTTTACACTTCTGTTTGTGCAATGATAAACTTCAATAAACATCACTTCACCTTCATGCTGTGTGTTTGAATATTTCCTCAAAAGTCCTCTCCAAGCAGATGCATAGATTAGGTAGGGTTTGTACGTGTTTTCTTCCGTAGCTTCGACCCTGCACCCTGAGCTTCCGGATGAGCGACCCGAGGCATCGAGATTGAGGAATGCTCTACAGGTCACCTGCATTTCCTAGATACCTAGCAAGTCGCCGTGGAGGAGACAAAACCTTTACATCCTCACTCATCACCTTCTACACGCACCACACACCCCATTCACGAACCCTACAATAGAGCGACGTGGGATCCAGGAATTCCTCTACCCTGTAGTAGGCCTTATTAATAAGATGCGCTTTCAGCGGCCTAGTAAATGTTTGCGAATACTCTTTTGTCTATCTTATTATAGACCCTTGGACCAGCTACATGTGGGAATTTTCAGAGCGAGCCCGCCGAAGCTCCACAGGCCGGAGGCGGTTCCTGTGACCCATAGTGTAGCCGTGTCTTGTCATTGTGCTCATAGTGGGCAAGGTTCTTTCTTATAAATTTTGCCACTTCTAGGATATAAAGGATGGGACTGTTAATATCGTCAGCCTCAATAGCCCAGTGGCGCGACACTTCGGGTCAGCCTCAATAGCCCAGTGGCGCGACACTTCGGGTCAGCCTCAATAGCCCAGTGGCGCGACAGTTCGGGTCAGCCTCAATAGCCCAGTGGCGCGACACTTCGCGTCAGCCTCAATAGCCCAGTGGCGCAACACTTCGGGTCAGCCTCAATAGCCCAGTGGCGCGACACTTCGGGTCAGCCTCAATAGCCCAGTGGCGCGACACTTCGGGTCAGCCTCAATAGCCCAGTGGCGCGACACTTCGGGTCAGCCTCAATAGCCCAGTGGCGCGACACTTCGGGTCAGCCTCAATAGCCCAGTGACGCGACACTTCGGGTCAGCCTCAATAGCCCAGTGGCGCGACACTTCGGGTCAGCCTCAATAGCCCAGTGGCGCGACACTTCGGGTCAGCCTCAATAGCCCAGTGGCGCGACACTTCGGGTCAGCCTCAATAGCCCAGTGGCGCGACACTTCGGGTCAGCCTCAATAGCCCAGTGGCGCGACACTTCGCGTCAGCCTCAATAGCCCAGTGGCGCGACACTTCGGGTCAGCCTCAATAGCCAAGTGGCGCGACACTTCGGGTCAGCCTCAATAGCCCAGTGGCGCGACACTTCGGGTCAGCCTCAATAGCCCAGTGGCGCGACACTTCGCGTCAGCCTCAATAGCCCAGTGGCGCGACACTTCGCGTCAGCCTCAATAGCCCAGTGGCGCGACACTTCGCGTCAGCCTCAATAGCCCAGTGGCGCGACACTTCGGGTCAGCCTCAATAGCCCAGGGACGCGACACTTCGCGTCAGCCTCAATAGCCCAGTGGCGCGACACTTCGCGTCAGCCTCAATAGCCCAGTGGCGCGACACTTCGGGTCAGCCTCAATAGCCCAGGGACGCGACACTTCGGGTCAGCATCAATAGCCCAGTGGCGCGACACTTCGGGTCAGCCTCAATAGCCCAGTGGCGCGACACTTCGGCGATCGCTCTCCGAAGTTAAGCAACGCTGGGTCCGGTCTGGTCTTGGATGGGTGATCATTCGACCGTTGAGAGAGGCTGGCCGTGGTTCGGATTCCACGTTGAACTGTAGGTCCCCTTCCTTACTTACTAGGTGGTAGGGTAAATCCCGCCCGGGTTGGTACCATCGCATTGGATGAACGATGGTCGAAGCGGCAATGAAAATTGTCCGTGTTTTCCGTCCAGTTCAATGTAGCCGTGCAATGTAAGGAAGGTCCTGGCATGGCACCTAGTTCCCATGTGGTGTATTGGGCTAATACCATGACAGAAAGTGTGGTATTAGCCATCCATGTCCAGTCACATAAAAAAAAAATCTCCAGCATTTTGAAGTGCTCCCTGGCATGTGCGTCAGGTGGAACCCGGGCAATGGTTCGGACTGCACGCTTCTGCATTACAAATTCCCTGTCTCTGTCCGCCGCTTGGCCTTACAGCTCGATTAGCTCTGAAAGACTGAAAGTAGCCATAGTATGCGGGAACAAGTTTGCTCGCGTCAGGATTGTTAAAAGTATGGATAGAGCAAAACATGCTCTTCCCAGACGCTCACAGAGATGATCTATATCAGTATTTCTCAAAGTGGGCGGTAAAGAGCTCAGACATAGACCTAGCTATTTCTATGAGCTCAGAGGACATTGGGGGGCGTTGAAGTTGTTAAGGGGGCAATAGCTGATTTGTGTTTATCTAATATTTTATAGTATTTACTTTAATCTATAATGAAAACCTACCTACTGCGCTGCATCGATTATTTTGCTAAATGTTATTTACAAAGTTTCGTTTCATTTGCCTCATGAGAACTCAGAAACAAGATAAAATAGTAAACTCATGTTGCACGCTATAAATTAATTGTTAAATTAAATTTGCGAAAGTAATGATTGTGATTGTTATTTAAAAGGTGTGATAAAGATAAAAATTTTGGGGGTCGCTTGAAAATAATGAAATCTCAAAGTGCGCGGTAAACAAAATAAGTTTGAGAACCTCTGATCTATATGTTGCGTCCACTGCAGCCTCGCATCCAATTTGAGTCCCACGAAACGCACATGACTTTTAAATCAATCTAAACTTAAATCAATCGAGCTATATCATATGAATTGGCATGGCACAATTTCCTTGAAATCTTTCAACCTTCATACATTTCTCTCGAAAGCACGAGAGTGGCGGTGCTCAGCACCCAGCGGCAATCACGTCGCCTCGGGCGACTGTACAAGTCGAGATTCCGACGAAACTTGGGCAATTTTCCATTGTTAGCTTTTTGCTGGATGCTTCTAAAAACCAGCCAACGTGATGCTCGTTGTTTGCTCAACAATTTCATGGGATTCACACGATGTGCACTAAAGCCTCCACAAACTTATCTTAATTCATTTATTTATTAAACTTCTGGTAGTCATACTACACTAACCCCTGATTTCACCAGCTCCAGCTACCTGAAATTCGATAAGTAACTGATCCGCGGTGAATTAACAATCTTGAAGGCGATATTGCTTGGATATTTTTGGATGTACATAACAAGATTTAAAAGATAAAAAAACACACATCCGGTTGAAGGAAAAGCTGACGTGTCAAAATATAAACTTGATTGAGAATGCTATTTTTCGGTGTAAAGTGAACCCTAGAAATATTTAAAGGGTTTTTGAAATACAACATTTTTAATTTGGCTAGGTTAATAATGTTTTACAATTATTCGGAAGTAAACCCTTTGCCTTTGGCGACTATACATAATTATACGAGGTGTTTAGATCAATAAATTAAACCATAAATATAGACTCACAATGCTAGCAATTCCTGAAAATGTCATGTAAATCGGTGACAATAAAAATCTCCCCATACATTTTTGTTGATGACTTCCGCCCAAAATGTATGAAAGGATGAAATTGTTTTCGTCACCGATTTTCATAAATTTTCCAGGATTTGCTAGTATTGTGAGTCTATGAAAATTTACTACACAGGTACGAGCCAATACCGAGCACCCGAGAAAATAGGTTGATTGAAGATTACAAATCCCATTATTACAATATATGATTCCTCTGCTGGCGATCACCTTGTTTTCGTTTACTTATGATTCGATTTTCCTAAAAAAAAATTTAAAAAGTGTTTATTTCTGAACGTTTTTGATTAAATTATAACATTATTTTTGGTTTATGCATAATAGAGTCATTTATTTTACATGACACTATCATCTTATTATTACTTTCAAATCTCTAATGCGAAAGAACGTTTTTTAATCTTATAAAAAGTTTACAATCCAAAAAATACCGCCAAGCTATTTTTGAAGTTCCATTCCATCACAACAGTGAATGTGAAATGTAAAAAAATATATCCATGTAAAATTTTATAAATTTCACGGGATACAAAGTGGCTAAAATTTTGGCAGTGGTACGACACCTAACGAGTATGGCTCGTATATCGGTGCTCGGGAGCCAGAAATTGGATGAATAGTTGAATAGTCGAAAAGGCAATGAAAATTTATCCATGTTTTCCGTTTCAGTTCAGTGTAGCCGTGCTCGTAAAGGGAAGGTCCGGGCATGGCATCTAATTCCTTCGGGAATTTAGTGTATTGGGCTTATATCATATCGGTAGTTGTGTGGTATTAGCCATCCATGTCAGGTTGCATTAAAAACATGTAAAAAAAAACACTGTAGCAGTCGTATTCAGAGAACACCAGTCAAAACTTAGTTCGAGATTAGCACCGGACTAACCATACAAAAACCGGGTTAGTCTGGAGTTAGTCCGCCCACTCTGAATAGAGCTGCTAGTGTCTTTGTTTGTACGAGCTGCAGAAAAAACTGAGAGCGCGAAGGCCAACGCGGCGGAGCGTCGAAATATCGAAAGAAAGTCTACTCTAGCGTAATGAATTATTTTCGGTTTGCATAATGGATTATGTATTGTTTTTTCTAGCATTCGGGTTAGGCGCGTTATCAGCACGCATAGTATCTAACAATTGGCATTATTGAGCAATAAGGTTAGTTGCGACGACGATGCGACGGGTGGTCTCATGATATTCTATCGTAGTTCTGTTAATTTCATACACTATTTAGCATATGGTCCTATAGAACCTAGTACTGTCCGATTTTTTTTAATAGCTTTTTTTTATTCTCTCAATTAACACTTTATTTTAACAGATAGATACATACAACGGCATAATTTACAAACTATTTATCTTTTTAAATTAATATTAGTCTAACATCTAAAAGTAAAATTTAAAAATTAAAACTAAAACTAAAGAAAAATGTGGATCGGAGAGCGATCCAATGAAATATGTTGGGTTAAAGGTAAAATATTTCATTGAAGGCAGCCGATGTTTGCCCCAATGTGCCTAGAACACTCGCCGCGTTGCCTCTTTGAATTTCGAGAGCGATTCTTCGGACAAAAACGGCTTTTGCACGACAATCGCCAGACTTCTCCACTAGGAGTTTTCCGATGTCATCTGCAAAAGCCTTAGCGTCCGGTGACGAAGGTCCAGACGGCGAAAGGCTGAAATTCAAAACGGTCAAGCAGCGATGTGCACTTAGACACTTTAAGAATGCCCGCCTTTGTCGCTCCGGCCACTCGGGATGTGTCGTGCACATGGGACGGTGCTTTATTGATATAGCTTAATTTGCAAAACTTATAAATTTCGTCGATAGTATTTATATACCAACATCTCGAAAATATCTGTTCCACTAAAAAAAACTAAGCAAAAAATTACTAAAAAAACGAATTCACAATATTATCATCGGGACGACTGAGAAGCAGATCCTCTCCTGCTACGAAAAAAGGGTTTTCTCCTATTGCTCATTAAAATAATCGGATATAAAAAAATCTGGGATGTTTTTTTTTATCTACACTGTATATGTGATTCCTGTATGTATGTGTGATTCCTGGAAAACTGGGAGGCAACCCTAGTTGTTGAGAAGCTGGTACTTGCCAAAACGCTAAGTTTGACCGGAAACTTAGCGTTCTAGAAAAGGTATCAAATTCTTGACTTTTTTGCCTAAAGGTAAACATTAAAAGGGAAACGGAATTATTTGTTTACGTATCTTTATTCAATAGTTAGGAATGATTCGTTTTTTATTAAGGGGATTAACACTTAATTGCATTCAGTTCAAAAAGGGCGTAAGCTAAAGAACATTTTCTTATTTTTAAATACATAACTATAACTTATTTTGAAATTTCAAAAAGAAGAAATTTAAATTAATTTTTTAGCTGTTTTATACATTTATTTATTCATATTATATATGATATATATACATATATGTATATATATATATATCTGAGGCTCCCATTCCCATTCTTTGTTAACACTTTTTTTTATGATTGATTATACATATTTGCCACATTCGATCAATCGCAGCATCGGAGTCTTACAGTTTTGTCTTTACTTTATAGCTAGATCATCAATCTCAAAAAGTCTTTTTTTTGCCATCGCAATTTTTGAATAAAATTAAATGTTGATTTACTTACGCCCTTATCGAACTAAATGCCCTCAAACAAATTGTGCGATCCAAAAATACAAATGAGCTATTACCAGTCCAAGTCAAAGTTCCATTTGGAATTGCTAAGGCTTTTCACTACATTTTGTTACATTCGTTCGGAATTACATTTATATGGCGCTACGAGTTTACTATAAAACAAAACAAGAGAAAACCGTTCGTGGCGTGGTGGTCTTAATTCTTTATGTCTTAATTTGAGAACTCACTAAATATGTCAAAATCAAGAGATTCAAAAATTGTCAAGGAAGTCTTCGCCTCACGTAGCCCAGCCCACCTGTTTGGTTGTCTGTCACAGGTAAAGTATACGTTCTTGGACGTTTACATTGTCACCGGCAATCTAGAAAATCGTCAGTAAAACGTGCGTTGCTACATGTTACGGAACAATCAAACGCAATCGTACAGTCTGTTCCAACAATCGGCGATTAGTCTAATGGCTAGGAACATCAGCTCTGTTAAGCAAGTACCATGAACACGTAATACTTAAAACTACTGCAGCGGTGATGTAAGGTTACAGTCGCAGGTAATCGCACTGCGATCAACCGGGCAGTGGTTGCAAACATTTTTAGGTTAAGGCTGCATATGACGCTAATATCGAATATTTTGTTTTTATTTTATCTCAAGTTCGGTTAAGAATAAACACTAGTAGATAGTATTAGATCTAAATATCAAAGTTAAGACAATAATCTAGTGATCGTAAAATTGTTTTAATGAGTTGCTTATATTCTGTAAAAAAATATGTTTATAAACTCATTCTAACTAAGTTTTGACTAGGTTAGTGCCAGTGTTTGGAAACTGATTTAGATTAAATGATTTAGACAATTTTCTTGGTGAGACTCTTTTTGTGATAAGAGATCACATATTGATCTAATGAATAATAACATATACTAATTCACTTAAAAAAGTAGCATTTACAGGACAAAAACATAAATGTCACTCGCCTGAAAACGATTTTGACGCGCATACAATAATTGACCCTAACACAAATTCACTGCTTCCGGAGGTCGCCATTATCGCTTGTTTGCTGAACGCTGGACTCAGTAGGAGCCAAACGTCGCTACAGTTTGGCCTTATTTATTTTATGCACTGGTTATTTTTGGGTTAATACTGCCATGATATTTGCCCGATACAAGTCATGGGAACTAGTTGCCGCATACCAGGACCTTTTTGATATTGCAAGGCTACGTTGAACTGCGTGGAAAACATGGACAATTTTCAATAGCGCCTCGACCATCATCCATTCAATGCGATGCTTAAACCCGGCCAGAATTAGCCTTATCACAAAGTAGGTAAGTTTTACGTGTACTCCGAAACACGAACGACTTATCCCTTAGTCGCCTCTTACGACATGCAAGGCAAGAAATGCAGTAGGAACACATGTATTATATTTACATTCCAGAATACAGACAATAATCCAGTTTTATAATAGATAATGTTTTTTTTTTCGGGGAAAGCTATTTAAAAAAACTATATCGGCACTTACATTGTGTGGCGAAGGCATTGACTGAGGCTCGCATACGATTATTTTTTTCAGAATGTAGTGTCGTACCTAGCGAAGGTGTGCTCATGATAAAATTAATAAATCTTAAATAAACAACACCGGGTAAAAAGTATTCTTCGCGCGACCAAAGGTTGCTTAGCCCTGCACTGCCGTATTTTGTAAAGACATTTCAATAAACCGTTATTAAATCGTCTTCACTAAAAAAAACGATTCTGTACTAAGCATTTGACATTCAAACAGTAGACATTCTACTCAACCAACTCAACACTACACAACATCACAGAATAACTAATAGTGACAACACTAACAGTATATTTTTGAATACTAAAGTCACGTGCGCAAGGATGAAGTATTGAAGTAGTGGGTAGTATAGTATAGGTGCTTTGAAAGGAATCAATGGTGCACACCGATCTGTTATTGGAACAATGTTAATTATAGGAAAACTAATTACTCTATCATTATATTATTGTAAAGATTAATTTTATATTAACCCCATATTTATTGTTTGCCCTTGTAGCGAAATTATTAACCTATATATACTAGAACATTACAGTCCAATTTTTTCAGACATGTAAATGCCACCGATGACGTCTGGAAGTAACTAAGTACCTGTTTGACCCAATATGGGGTGAGTTAGGATTGGTCAGGTCTTATGTTTCAAGTTGAGGCTTTATGCAATTTAGGAACAGTGTTTAGGTATGTGAGACAGATTCGAGTAAAATATAATTCACAATTCTGTCTTTTTCTAGAGAAATAAATAAAAAATAAGGCAAAAATCTCATTGTTTACGTATAGATATACAAAATAGAAGTACAAAAGTGCACTATCGACTATTTTACTATTTCGATTTGGTGGGTTACCAAGGCAAATTAACTCGCCGGGTGAACAGGCAAGTGATTAATTAAATCTGACGTTTAGTTGCGTTTGCTGTTTCGTTACTTCGTAAACTATCAAACGACGTGTTAGGTCTTCCAGTTAGCACAGTACAAAATGCGAACATTAATTACTCACTTGCCTTTTCACCCAGAGAGATGTAAACCCGCTGGATATAATTCATGCATTGAAACCAAATGAAAATATTTGAATTAAATATTTAAGGAACTACAGAGGTATAGGTACCTATACATACAACGGCATCACCCTAACTAACTGCCAAACCTTGGACTTTGACCCACATAATATTTTCCTTGCAAATATCAATGCCTAACTTACTGTGTCGTTTAGGGTGATGCGTTCCGTACGTCGGTACTTGGCTCGTAGCTCATGGGCGCAGAGACTTGATTTTACATACTTAGTAAAAATCGTATGATGTGTTGGATAAGTGCACTTTGTCAAGAACGTGAGCTGTTCCATGGTTCGGAATCCATGTAAAATGATGGGCCCCCTTCCCCTACTAGGTGGTAGGGTGACACCCGCCCTCGCGTCCGCACGGATTGGTACAATCGCATTGGTTGAAAATATGGTGGAAGCGGCAATGAAAAATTGTCCGTGTTTTAAATCCAGTTCCTTCGGGAATGTGGTGGATTGGTTAGGCTAATATCATGACAGTGGGTCATATTTTATGTATCATTAGCCAGTTCAGCAATTCCAGCGAAGAACTGACAAGAAACTCCACTAGATTATTTTTTTCAACGCCCACTTAGTCTAAGTTTACAAAAGTATTTGCGACTGCTTACAATCACAGAAAAAAACACTAATTTCATATGAATTGAGGAGAACAAAAAAATCAGGTCGTATGCAACAGTTCATGACAAATATCAGTTTATTTGTAAAGACCATGCCCGCTATCTAACATGTCGCCAATTGGAGCAAGCCAGTCCCCACAAACAGCACACGTTCACAAGGATCACGCCGGGCACAACCATCGCCTCTCCCAACCATATTTTAAGGGAAAGAGGAGACACGAACCTAGCGTCACCGCAAGCAAGGACCTTAAAACGATGCACTACTCCAGTGGCAACAAGAAAACATTGTGACTGTGTGTTCCCGTGACTGAGCGAAAGACAAAATGAAGGAGCTCTTGGGGAAATTAATTTTGTACACAACTCTAATTACCTAGTTTTATCGCAAAACCACAACATGTCGATGTCACCAAACATTGTCGACCATTTTAGCTTGTCGTGCCCGTTTGTTGTGCAACACAGAACACGCCATGCGGTCCGCGCTCCGCCGTTCTTCGCGTCGCCGTCGTCGCTGCAATGCCGCGGCCTTTACGTAATTTTCTTGAGTCGAATGACGTCACTCAGACGAATTATCCAGGTCGACGTATTACCATACGACAACAACGCTTCTTGAGACACCAATTCCTGGGACCACGAGCTATAGGATTTATAACTATTAATACAAATTAAAAAAATATCAACCGATGCTCTAATCCAATACTTTTTGTGTAGTGTCCGGACGCGTTCGGAACCCCGTTATGCTCCATATTGTTGCTTGGGCTTGTTGGATGGGTTTGATTTATTCAAAGCGAGTCCAAAATTAATTATTACACCAATAATATATTTGTTTTTTTTTATATCAAACGATTTAATTTTGGGATTTAAGTGCTCGTAGGTAATTATTAGATTTTTAAACTTCAGCGATTCATATAATAATCGCTATATTAATGTTTACTATAAGAGTTGATAAGAGATAGGAATTTATTATCCACGCCCCGCCCCGCGCCGCGCCGCCCCGTGCGCCCACCTCCGCCTCTGGGTCAACGACACAGATAATAACGTACACGCTGTTATCCAAAGATAATATAGATGGCGCTGCCGGTAGACTTATACGCCGCCAATGAAAGTATTTTTGGTACCAATATAGTATCTACTTTACGTCGGTGATGTTAACTTTGCGCAGAGGCAATATCGTAACCAATGAGGTTTAACCGAGGTGCGATTATTGCTAGTTGAAAACTTTACCAATACCCCGCCTTGTGGACGTGAAATACCGTCCGCTATGGCAATTTTTGAACGGCCGTAAAGGCCTGAGAAAAGAATAAAGAAAAACATAGTCCACGAGCCGAGTAATTGGTTGCATTTCTGTCTTCTTTTACTGCCATGTTTCTGAGCGCTGTTTCCTTCTAGCGGTGGCCTTTACGAGTATATCTGGATACTTAGTAAGACAAGTACGGTGACAAAAAATACTAGTGACATTAACTATATAATATCTATTATCTACCTACAGTGACAGAACAAAAGCATAAAATCTCTGGTTTATCTGGGAAATCCCTCCGTCCCGTTTCTACCATCGCTCAACGCGTAACAGGCAGGGAATGCACCCATTCACTGTCCCCTTTCCAAAAATAAGAAACCTACCAAGCGATCCCCTAGTCCTTTCTCTATTAGGTCGGCAAACAATGGAATCGAATCCCTGGCAAGGTGTTTGCCCCAAAGTGCAACCTGGCCCCCTTCTATGAACGCAACTATAAAGCAGGCGCTATCAAGAAGGCGACATGGCCTGTCAAAAATATTGTCGCTGTCGCTGTTTTGCGGTGGATTGATATATGCGGTCAAAGAACGATAAACAAATATTACATACTACAAAGATAATACCAATCTTTGTTACTGTGACTGTTTCTTTAGTTACCTACAGTTACCTACAATTACATTCTTTCATTATTTTTTCCATATGGTGACTTTGTATAACATAAATTGAATGTTATGTTATGAAACATTCACACAATCACCCTCGCACCCACTCTCAAACTCACAAATTCACCCTCAAACCTCTTTGACACACATGAACACACCCTCTCACACTCTCATAAGACAACACACCTACACAAATAAATCCTACCGACATGGTAATACTGCGTATTACCTTATTATTCGTGGGAATTTCAGTTTTAGTATTTTGTTAACTCTTGCTAATTTTGTTTAATTGTGTGTTCATTTTTGTTAATTTAACTTTAAACTTAACTTTTTGATAAATTTCTTTAATTTTAATTTATAAAATATTTTCATTTTGTCACTATCTGGACTATTTTTTGTTTTATATAGAGAAATCTATTATTGGCTTTATTTTTAGTTTAATTTGTATGTACAACTTTTAATTTTATGCTGTTGATTTCTTCAATAAAATAAAATAAAAAATAAAAAATAAAATGAAAAAGCATGAACCTGCCGGCCGGCATGGTTTTCGCAGCCCCCCCTAAAAGTACGAAAGCCCATGGGCGCCGTCAGGTATGCCGAAAAATCTATGTCAGTGCATCCAATTCTTTTTCCTGCGAGGCCGCATGAAAACGAAGTGCTGCGGGTCCCTGCAACGGCCTAACGTTATGCAACTAGCGTGCAGCTTTTGTAGCAAATAAGTCGGACTCTTACGAAATTTGTTTGGAAGTCTCTGCGCGATCTGTGTTTTTGGGTCATCGATGCATTAGAAAGTGTCTCTATGCGAGTTTGCTGCCGCCACACCAAGCTATTCAGTGCAACCTTACAGTCTTAGCCCCGGTTGCACGAAGAGACGGCTGTGTTAATCAATGTTCAAACACGTCACTTTTAGTGATCCGCATAGAGTTCCATACTCTCCACACAAAGTGACGTGTTGGATCATACTTTTACGTTGATTTTGATTTTTATCCTTTTATGCACTCGGCCCTTATTCATTCTGGCAAATCATACACCTACATAAAATTACATTTCAAGACAATATTTAAGAGAGTCGTTAACCTATCAATTCCCCATACTACCGGCGATCACTGTTTCCATGCTATTTATATTTTACTAGGTTTTTGAAAATTTTGATTCTGTATGTTCTAATCTTTTTTAATATATCTTTTAGATTGGAAAATATTGGCTAATAAACATTGGAAAAAAGTTGTCTCTTTTGCGTTCATTTTCGATTATTTTTTTACTGGAAAATACAGATATTTGGGAAAAAAAAAACAAAACATGCGAACATAGAATGAAGCTTTTTCAAGTGACATAAAAACATATTAAAATCTGACAAAGTTTAGAGGTTAGGGAAACGTTAGGGCCTGGAAGACTATTTCGCTATTTGAATGGCAGTCGCCGTGCAAAATTGTGCCTTGGCCTTCGGACAAACAATGAATTATTTATAGATTTATATAGATTTATTGTTATTTCACGACAGCCTTAAGATGACCATTAATTGCAAAATAAAATGTATACCAAATAAAATTACCGATATACTGGTTATTTTCTATATCTGCTTAGGAATATTTTCAAAGAAAACTACTCTGTAAATGTAAGTTCATCACGTATTACGTGTTTCATGGATTAACTTTGTCATTATGCACATATATTTTACGTGCAAATTTATAATTTTCCTATTATGCATTCAAACGTGTATAGGAAAATACAAATTTTATTGCAAAACAATCAATTTCTTAAAACGATTTAAACTTTATTATTCATTAAGGTGGCCCAACCCGGCGGCCTCAACTCATTTGCGGGCACGGTACAAAACCGTGCTGTTGCGCTCTGGGACCTTCTCTGTTTCTAAGAATAAGACAGGCTCCGTGATGAGGAAGATGCAACCTGTCCACAAAAAAGACAATGTGCATAGTGTATGATTTGGTAATATTTACGAAAATTTTAATTTCAAAACGACTTATAGCTAAAAGTAAACCACGACCGCTGTAGTCAAAAATCTAACAAAAACCAAATAGATTATAAATTTTGATTAAATAAGCTATGTCTGATGACTAATCTTTTTAAGATGTTCTTACTTTATCGTTGCGTAATCCACCTCCAAAGTTATTGTATAAAACGCGCGAAAATTCCAAACTTTCGGACGTTATAACTTGGAAACCAAACACAATTTTACAATGCGAACGGTCATCAGACATCTAGTTCAATCAAATAAAGCTATTTTGAGCAAAATTTTTGATCTCTGACAAGAAATATAGGCGTGATCTTCTTTCCCCTTTTGTATGGGGAGATGACCGGGATGGGCCGCCTTAAGAGTCAAATACAACAATTATTGTTCATGATGATTGTAATTAATTTCGCTATTTTTCATCACTGTAATAATAAACTTCTCGCCGAAAATCTGTAAATGAAGTGAAATTAATTCATAACAAAAGTCGTTCGTTCTGCTCGCGGCCTACGCAAGGACGGACATTCACCGAGCGACTAGAGGTGCGGTCTCGCTGTGTCGAACTGCCAGTGTTAGTCGCATGAGATAATCCGAAGTTTTAATTTTGGGTTGGAGTTGTATCCACATACATTGCCTGCCTTACATAAAAATATACATCACTATTACTCCGGTATTTTTAGTTGTCAAAATATACTACTAATAAAGGCGGTTATTGGGTACTCGTGTACTTGAGAAATTAATAAAGTGGCGACAAAAACGCATCAGCTGATTTTTTGTTTGGACAATCAGTGAATCGAATGACCCAGGATAAAGTATTCTGTACAGTGTGTATGCGGTAAGGGCTAATTAGCCGGAGCATAAGGAAGCGATCGCGGAAGCTGCTGAGTCGAGTCTAGTTCTTAAAAAAACTAGTGAGCGTTGGTTAAATTATTCCTTCTCTATTCCGGCTCCGCTCGGGTCAATGTCGTTTTGGACTGATGTTGGACTGAATTATCCACTCGAGTTTAAGTGTCGCCACGAATGGTAGCCATGTCCTTCTACAAATTCATCAAAATTAGTTCAGTGGTTTAGGCGTGAAAACTAAACAGACAGAGTTACTTTCGCATTTATAATATTAGTATGGCTGAATCCTATAACATCTTTATGTCTGGTATAACTGTTCCGAGGACAAGCAGTGGAATAAGAAATGTTTATTAGTACCACTGTGCGTGTCGTCGTTTGGGATGGATTTCTGTTTGAAAATTAACCTCGCACGCAACTTCATCTAACATGTTTCGTTTGGAATATTAAATAAAGTCATATTAATGCTGCAAGTCAGGTATACGGAATCAATCGCGCTGTTTATTTAAATTGTTTTAATGTAAACAAGCGGAACCATGCGTGTTGCGTGTTTTGGTCACACGGCTACGGAACACCGGTGGTGTGCGGCGCAGCGGAGCAGCAGTACACAAGGAGGTGGCGGCGGCGACACACGGCGGCGGGGCGTCCGCCCGCTCTCTGGGGAGTGTATACGCCTCGCCACGTGTTCATGACCCAGATGCATGTAACTTTCTCCCTCAACCAGAAATTCGTAGCTAGCTACCATTCGTCGCAGTCAAAACTCCCTTTTCCCATCAATGTATTACCACCTGCAGCGGTTGCTGTGTCACTGTGACTTTGTGAGTGTGAAGCCTGGTTTTCACCAAGTGCCGATTTATTTTAATTGACACTTAAAGGGCCTTCATTACTAAAGTGCTGATTATCTTGTACTGGTATCGATTGCAACATGGTAAGAAAAGCTCTTAATGTGAGGATTAAACTAATCAGAACTTGGTGGAAGATACCCTAAGGCACCTACTTGTCTTAATGCATTACCATATTTCACCTGCTGACCTCTCATTCCTTGCCACATAGCACGATTGTGCATATATTATGTAAGGCAAGACGCGACACGCAGATACTTCCAAGTGACTCCTGCGCATATGGGGGACAAGGTTGGGTATTGCCAATTATGTGCACATGCATACCAATTAAAAGGGCACTGGGTGCCATAAGATGAAAAGCCTGAATGTTGTTTATTTGGAATATTTTAACATTGTATCGATGTTTAATTTTGTACACCTCGTGGTGGAGGGGCAACGAGAAAGAGGTTAGGACTTACCCCGGTTTGACCGGCTCGTTGCGCGGGGAGTTGCTTAGCATAGTCTGGGTTCAAATTCTTGCCCCGTTGACGCTAACGTTACGATATTTTGGTGTTATTTCAATGGTCATTTCAGAGCCGGTTAAGAATAAATACCAGTAAAAAAAATTAAATATCAAAGTTTGGACTATTATCTAGTGTATGACCGTAAAACGGGCTTAATGCGATGCTTATACTCTTCAAAAAAAATAAGTTTGCAGACGCCCATTTACTAGGTTTTTGTTCCAGCGCTTGGAAATTATTCATGATTTATACAATTTTCTTTTTTAAAGAACAAGATTGCATATTTATCTAGTGAATAACCGTCAAAAAATTATGAAATGGCGAAAAATAGATCTTATAAATCGAAAACAATATTTTGCTTCCTCGCGCTCGCCATCAAGCAGCAAAATCGATTCTGACGCGCATTCAATAATGAACCCTAACGCAAATACAGTGTGTACAGAGGTCGCCTTTATCGTTTGTTTTCTGATCTCTGCCGACTAGTACCGCCCCTGACGTTGGGCTCTTCGCACGTGGTTTCTGTGCTAGTTATTCTCTCAGTTTTTGCGGTGATATTTGTTCAAATAACTCTAAAAATACACATCTTACGAACTTATCCTTTTGGGAATACCTTGATTTACCTGTATTCTTCTTATTTAGTAAGTAAGAATCAAGTTATCTTTGTTGCATATTTTTTGTATGAAACAAATATAGAGCACAGTAGAGGCATTCTGTGATAGAGGCGGCAGTGACGACTGACATTTTTTTTCAGCGTTCAACATAAACAATGAGCAACAAACGAAAATATTTAGGAAATGCTAGTCCGGTCCGCCTCAAGATAAAAAGACTCGGATTCATTTTTAATGACCGAAATAAAATTTAAGTAGATTTTGTTTATAATTTTACCCAATGATTTTTCTGCCAATTCCCCGGAGGTATCTATGGGTAGAAATGATTTCCATCTTTTCATCCAATGCTATGGTATCGACCGGGATGGGCTTAACCCTGGTAGGGTTAAGCCCAATCCTAATAGGAAAAGGGGATTTTATAAAAGTCATATTTTAAGTCAATAAAGTCGTCAAAAGGAAACATTTGGATGTTTGGAAATAATGTATGCAGTAATAGTAATTTAATTATTAACCTATTTGTTAAAGGTTTTAATGTTTTTTTTTTATTTTAACGCCAACAAACTAAAAAAACCGGCCAAGTGCGAGTCGGACTCGAACACGAAGGGTTCCGTACCATCGTACAAGATTTACCGCAAAACCAAAACAGTTTTTTGTATGGCTCCTTTAATTTTTATTATTTTATAAATTTACCTATTTGTTGTTATAGCGGCAAAATAAATACATAATCTGTGAAAATATCAGCTTCCTATCTGTTACGGTTCATGAGAAACAGCCCTGTGACAGACGGACGGACAGCGGAGGCTTAGTAATAGGGTTCCGTTTTCACCCTTTGGGTACGGAATCCTAAAAATTGTTTTTGTTCTTAATCATTTATTTTTCCAATGTGTTTTAAATTTAGTATAAAATGTTTAGAATATTTATAAAAATCTACAGTTTTGTATTTTATCATGGATTCTTCTGCTATGTAAATTTGTTTCGTCATTCTTTCGTTACCCATTCGCTCCTCCCAGTTTTTTTTATGCAACCTGACTAGGATGGCTAATAACACACAACTGCCGTTATGATATGAGCCCAATACACCACATTTTCGAAATAATTAGGTGCCAACCCAGAACCTTCCCTCACGCCTGCACTGAACTGGATGGGAAACACGGAAAAAAAATCATTGCCGCTTCAAACATAGTTTCATGCTATAGTTATGAATACTATTATTAGAATAGCATAAATATGTTTCTTTACTTGACATAATATGTTAAAGTAATGACTTTTATGTTATACTTAAACCAATTTAAAAATATATGACTAGCCGCCGCCACCCGCAACCTGTTTTGGCACTAGCATCACGGCCGAGTTACTTGCGCTTGGTACGGATTGTGGTAAACACCTGCATGAGACGGGTGGTTTCATCGTTCCCACCAAAGATAATACTAATAATTACTTCATAATAGATGGCCACCTTCACACAAAGTCTTCTCCTTTCGCAGTTGTTTGCCGGCAGCAATAAAACTAATGATACCTCAAGAATATTTACGCCAAATTAAGCTTAGCACTCTGCGCGGAAAGATTAAATTTTTTTTGGCCAACCTAGTCCATCCCTTTTTGAAAGATAAGAATGTTTGAGGTATATCTGTGTACTTCAGGCACTCTTTTACACAGGTACTAAAAAAATTCAATAAGTCGAGCTTGAAGAAAAATGGGGGCATTTTTTGTCTAGTTGAGAACTCTACACCCGCAGTCTGTAAATACTGAATAACTTAAACTCGTAATGGCGTGAAGCCTAATCGGTCCAAAACAAAACACCTACTCACCAATAATGCTTGTCTATGAAAGGTATTGCAATATGATAATGCACTCTCTAAGGTAAATCTGGGAGTTCATATACCCTGTATAATAATAGGGTTCGGAAACATTGCTGTTTTCGTTCATAGGTTGCCAAACAAGGTATACACTGGACTTGGAAATTTTTAGTTTATCCGTTGCAACTCTCACCGATTTTGTAGATGCCTGTTCAAAAACCTTTTTTACTCGGCTTATATTTCTTCATGTAGATACTAGACTAAGTCTTCACGGAATCTTTTTAAAATCGGCCTCTTCCGTTTCTTTGCGAAGTTTTATTATTCGGTACATACTAATTCTTCTTGCGCCCTGTTCAATAATATGACGCTCTATCTCATATTTCTCATGAATCAAATAGTATTGAATAACTATCTTTGAAAACAATTTTTGTTCGACTCCATTAATTAAAAAAAAATGCAAGACTGTTTTTAAACCGGCCTACTTTGACAGATTAGTTAAGTATGGTTACCATGACAATTATTTATTTTATCTGTGAAAACTTTTTCTGTGGCCACTTTGATTTTGATTAAAGTCTCTTTACTTCTGGGACTTCCTTTATGACCCGATCTATTATATAAACCTATGCCGCCGTGGCCCTTTTGAAAGCTCACAAGAAAAGAGTCGTAAACTGGCTCGCTGAAATTCCTAAAATCAATTGCCAATGCCGCTTCTTTGAAATAATATATCAAACAATAGGCTGGCACGCCGTCGACACTCCTCGTCTGTGTGAGATTCACCGTCGGCGCAGCGGCGGAGCGCGGTGCGCTACGAAACATCGCGAGGGTTATCACTCGACACAATGGGGATATTAAAATAAACCAGACTGTACGAAATGATTATTATTTATTGTATGTTCTTTTTTCAACACATGTTTACATCATCATTCGTTTAACTTTTAACAATAAACTTTTTATACATGGCTCACATTATAAGAACATAAACATATTTTTTAAGCTATGTTAAAGTACATTAGTCATATAAATGATGGATCAAATATTAAGAACATTCAGGGGTTTATAATTCCGCTTTTTCATCTTAAAAGCTTTATCTTTAAACTTAAAATGAAGAAAAAACACACACACACACACAACCACTCCAAAAAATCACGACGTTGGTCGACTTTGCACGTTGTAATAATAAATGACTCGGAGAGTACCAAACTAACGCGAGGTTGCACAGTCAGTGACAACCTTTGAACGCAGTATTCATGGGAAGATGCGGACTCGCCCCGCGCACTCCGCGCACCCCCGCACCACGCACACATAGCCGATAGCACACGCATAGAAATACACTCATAAGTTTCGCTTCTGTTACGTTAGTTATTTATTCGGTGCTGTTGGTCACACTACCATATAAATTACTGCGGAAATGCAGGTGCTCATAATTAGTAGGAACACCTGCATTTAGACCATAACAATTTTATAATGACTTAGAGCTTTTCACCAAGCAAGTTTATACGAAATAAATATAATATTTGTAAATAAAAAATATGTTGAATAAAATAATACGTAAGGTATATTATGAATTGAATTGAAAATTGTACTTATTATATTTTACAGACGGATGGGTTCGTAAATAATAACAAAAAAATACAAGTAACTTCAAGAATAAATAAAGATGTAAATATGTATGGAAATATAGACTAAATATTCTTTTATGAAAACACATCTCTTAATATTAATTTAATGTGGCACTCAACTATTTAAATAGCTTGTCTCAGCGCGCTCGTCATAGCATAACATGTGTTAACCCTGAACAGCCGCACAATTTGGCGCTGCTAAGTGAATGTCATGTTTCGGGGCAGCGCGATAAGCTTAATTTGGTGTAAACATTCTCGAGGTACCTGGAGTTTTATTGCTGCCGGCACAAACAACTGCGAAAGGCTTGCACTTCGTACGGAGATGGCCATCTATTACGAAGTAATTATTAGTATTATCTTTGCTAGTAAGCTCTGAATTCAATCAGATGCCGACCAATGTGTTACATGAGACTTCAGTTAAGGTATTTTTGATCGTCATTGAAATCGTTATGATTTTCAGATCCTTAGGATGTTTTTGTTATTGCAGCAGCATTGTACGAATTTGTGTTTATGTAAAATACATTAACAACAAGGTGGGTACACACATATTACAAAGTAGCTACATATTTCTTTTATATTAGTATACCTGTTGTATGCCATAAAATATCACGAACTGAAGTTCGAACTAACAAACAATATATTTTACTGCCGTAAAAACGCGTATCATCGAGTCCTGCAACACATTTCCTGAAATCAACCGCTCGACTTGTATTGTTCACTGTTTACAACCTTCAGGTGCATACATTTTTACATCAAACATTTCCTTGAGTTGTTGTTTCGTTTTCAAAAAGAATCTGTGCAATATATCTACCAGTCCGTTACGTTTTTATAGTCGTATTCAGAGTGAACTGTCAAATTTTAGTACGCAGACTAGCACTGGACTAACCATACAAAATGCTATTTAGTTCGGCGATAATCGGTGTATTATAGGTAGTCCGCCAACTCTGATTACTACTGTTAGGGCTTAGGAATGAAAGTATACATACTAGTGGCGCGGGGACTAGACTAGAGGCCTGGGTTCAGATCCTCGCCCGTTCATGCACTACTTTCTTTCTCATTCTGAGTTATATAAGTGCATTTTGGTTACGAATGTGAGCTGGTCCATAGTTCGGAATCCATGTGAAACTGTAGGTCCCTTTCCCCTACTAGGTGGTAGGGTTTAAGCCCGCCCGGGTATCATAACGGTAGTTTTGTGGTATGGCAGGCTGCATAAAAAACGACAGCACTTTCAGTACAATCTGTCAAATGCATACAATATTTCAAAATCAAGTCTAAAGTCAAAATCTTTTTCAGATGAGCAAAAGTTATGTTTTTGGTGTGTAAACCCCACTTTGTAACGTAAATTAATATATATGTTTCACGCTTATTCACTAGATAAATATGTTATCTAATACTAAAAAAAGAAAAGTGACTGCCAAGCAATTACCTAAATTAGAGGTGGTAGGGAACAGAAAGAATGTTTTTTAAAACTATATAAGGTATTGGCCACAGGCCTCATAAAATATTTAAAATACATATTTATAAGTTAGCCGTTAAGAAAATTCTATTATATATAGATTTTTTTAAATTTTAATTATGATTATTGTATTTTGTTAACTTCATTTTGGTAAAATAAAATTTGCCAATTAATGTTTGTTTGAATATCTAGGTTGGCCCAAGCGTATAACTAGAGTTTCTTAGATCTATGTAAAATAATACAAGTTTCTTATTCTTATGCAGATCATTCTTTCGATGCACCTTCAAATGTTTTATTTGTCTCAAATATAAAAATAACACTACCTACATATGATTTTGTCAATTAACTTTGATGAAATGTGTATGAACTGCGTTCATTTTTATTTTAGGCAAGTTTAAAATTAAGAGGTGCTTAATATTGCCTCCAATATCACCCCTGCTGTCGCGTGTGAATTCAAAAGAGCAACCCGTATAGTATACATAATATTTTATATTAATTTTAAAAATGACCTCAAGATGATATTTATTTCCATTAAGTACAGATAATATTGTTTAATATGGTTTTATTCAATCTAACATTAAAAAAACTGATAAAACATAAAAAGCAGTATTGATAAATAAAACTCTACAATCGGTACATAATCACGAACCGATCGTGATTTGAATAAAATTCCAACCGCATTAAGTGTAATACAACATTTATCAGATCTGAATTAATTCGCCACCTCTGAAATATTTAAACCACTCTGGCGCGTCGAACGACTATAGCGCGTCGTAAATGATCTTGCCGGACCTAGCGACATCGTGAGAATGAAAGCTATTGGATGATTTCTGACTAGCCGTGGCCCGCCCTATTTTTTCAGAACACCAATAGCCGATTTTACGCTGGACTCAGTTGGAGCCTTTTCTGAGTTGGATAAGTGCATTTCGTCAAGAATACGAGCTGTCCTATGGTTCGGAATCCATGTAAAATGCTTGGTCCCCTTCCCCTACTATGTGGTAGGGCTTAAGCGCGCCCGGATTGGTACCATCGCATTGGATGAAAAGATAGTCAAAGCGGCAATAAAAAATGTCCTCTTTTACCATTTAGTTCAATGTAGTCGTGTTCATAAAGGGAAGGTCCTAGTATTTTTTTTTTAAAAAGATAAATTTTCTTGACAAATATTCATTCCGCTATGCTAACTAACTATACATCAAAAGTACGCATACGCATGAGTTTATTGTTAGTATTGAGTTATAAACTTCAACGTGCTCGCTACCATTATGGGTATAATGCTAGCGTGATCAAACGTGATATTAGCCGTGATATCGTGATATCAAACGTGACTAATGGACCGCCCCTACCGGTTTCCGGACGCGATGCATAAAAAATTAGTCAAAATGATTCGATTAGCACAAAGATCGACGCCCGCGGAGTCGTGGCGAGCAAGCGGCAGCACAAACCAGCTGGCGACTTGTCCACTTTCGCCGATTGCGATGCCAAGAAGCCTCCGCGAAAAAAAACTGGAATAACTGCACGCATTTGACGCTCGTCCAATCTGAGTGAGAGGCAATAATGGATGCAGACGAAAATAGCCTCAGGCATAATTGGTTTCTATTCTGTCGGTTAGTGTAATGATTTAATTTTAAAACCTCCAATTAATTTGATGTGTTCAGTCATAATTGTTTTATAGGTTTATTGAAATCTAAATTTTCTCGTCATGTTTACCTACGTCTTGTTAGGATTATGAAGGTGGACGTGGCGGTAGGTTACATCGCATTGGAAGAAAAGATTGTCGAATCGGCAATGAAAAATTGTCCGTGTTTTCCATCCAGTTCAATGTAGCCGTGCTAATAAAGTGAAGGTCCTGGCATGGCACCTAATTCCTTCGGGAATGTGGTGTATCGGGCTAATATCATAATGGTAGTTGTGTGGTATTAGCCATCCATGTCAGGTTGCTTAAAAAAAAGATTACTTTTTACATATTTCTTCAATATTCATAGTTAAGTACTTGCATATAATCAATTGTATTTTTAACCTTCTCAATGTTGAACCCTGATTCGTTAAAAACCGGCCAAGTGCGAGTCAGATTCGCACACGAAGGGTTCCGTACCTTCGTACAAGATTTAACAAAAAATAAAATTAACACATTTTTTGCATGGGGCCCCCCTTTAATTATTATTATTATTTTATTTTACCATTTTTTTGTTATAGCGGCAAAATAAATACACACTCTGTGAATATTTCAGCTTCCTACCTATTGCGGTTCACGAGATACAGCCCAGAGTGACAGACGGACGGACGGACGGACAGCGGAGGCTTAGTAATAGGGTTCCATTTTTACCCTTTGGGTACGGAACCCTAAAAACGGTTAGAAATACCAACCAATTCCGAGTCGGACTCGCACACGAAGGGTTACGTACCATCGTAACAAGATTTAACACAAAAAAAAAACCGGCCAAGTGCGAGTCGGACTCGCACACGAAGGGTTCCGTACCATCGTAAAATAATTTAAACAAAAAATCACGTTTTTTGTATGGGGACCCCCTTTAATTTTAATTATTTCTTAATCTTACCTATTTGTTGTTATAGCGGCAAAATAAATAGACACTCTGTGAAAATTTCAGCTGTCTGAGATGCAGCCCTGTGACAGACGGACAGACGGACAGCGGAGGCTTAGTAATAGGGTTCTGTTTTCACCCTTTGGGTACGGAACCCTAAAAACAGGTTTTTTGTATGTAAAATAAAAACAAAAATTAAAGAATTTTTGTATTTATTTTAATTTACCTCTTTGTAAAATGACAATAAACAATAATAATAAACAATAAAGGAAAAAAACGTGATTATTTTTAATTAAATATTGTACGATGGTACGGAAGCCTTCGTGTACATGCCCTACTCGCACTTGGATGGTTTTTTGACGTGATTGGACTCTAATCGTTGGATAATTGAAGAGTTTTCTACACTCAAGCGGCGCCTTGGGATCGTCGCAAACCGAATGCGGGATCCAACGGGAGACCAGCCTTCTCACATCCAGGATCGTTGATAATAATACATTCTCAAGATATGTTACATGATGGTCATCGATGATTAGTTGTCTGACAGCAACGATGTCATCTTCGGTAAAGGCGTATGTTCATGCTGGAATTCTCAATACCAGCGTTCGACACTATCATAAAGAATTTTGAGAAGTTCGTGCTCAAATTTAACAGTTTAGAGTCTCAGGAAACATTTTATAGTGTCGAGTGTGCTCAAAAACGTCTCAAGACAGTAAAGTACATCATTGAACACTGAAGTCAGCTACATTTAGGTCGTGTGAGTCCTCTTCGTAAATTGTAGAAAATTATTACCTACACGAAGAATAAAATGATTCCAAAGATTCTTTTTTGTAAGCAGCTTGATAAATGACGTTTTGTTTTTTTTAGCTACTAAATTCATAACGATTCGAACGCTGTATTTGTAAGCAAATTCGAAATTGGCGGTAAATATGTAAACGAACGAAACTAATTACGTTACTAATTACTACGAAGTTTATGACAATAACATGGCAACGTACACGTAGGTACCGAAATCAAGACGCAAATCTACCCGCATATGTAATACTTTACTCTGTGGCCCGATGTAGGGTAGACGTATCAATATCAACCCGTCAACGGATCAAGTTGCCAGAAGTGAAATTTAGGTCGCGCTAAGAGTGGAGAGTGAGCGAAAACCTGTAACGCATGCTCGCTCGATCCCACCCATAATGGTGTCAAAACCCGCGCGAGAAAGTGCTGTGCGGTTTCTCTGCCACCACCAGCGCCACCACCTATGCACCCACCACGTCTCCACCAGAAAAAAAGTGATAGTAAAGTTTTTTAAAGTGATACTTCGCCAGCAAAGAAGTTCTACAATTTTCGAGCGTCACAAAATATTGATTGTTTGACGGGAATGGTTGGGTGCAAGAACGTTTACGCAAGTGAAAGCACCGTCTCCCTTCGTACGAATACACTAGTGGTGAAAGGGAAAATGGCTTGAAGGAAGCAGGGGAAGAGGGGGTAGGTACATGCGGATTATTGGCGGGGTGGATCTTGGCTTGTCCCTTCCAAGCGCTACCGGCTGCGCAGAAACTAAATAAGACCTAGTTTTGCAGCCGCTTCCAGGGGAACTAGATGCCAAAATAGTTCCCGTCATTATAGCATCTTAAATATGATAGTTATAATGATCGGATGGGGTGACTGCAGGCGAGAGGTAGAGGGGTGGTGCTACTGATTTCTCGTAATGCTGCTTGTGTTTGTTTGTTTTTTTTAATTTCAGATCATATCCGAATTATTACGATTCTCCACAATTATCTCTTTGTCAATAAAACATATTATTGATTTATCTCTATCGACACATGATGAGCGAGAAGTTTAACTTTTATAGCGCGTGACCTCCACTCCAAAAATTGTCGATAGAAAATGAAAACCAATGAAGCTAGTCGTGATTTGGCCACAGACCCTTTTCGCCAGATTTGAGGCTAGGAATCCCGTTAGTCTGGGTGGTAGCAAGGCATGTTACAACGATGGTTTTTTTTATGAAAAACCGGTGCTGGAAGACCAAAGGTGCTTAGAAAAGCCATACCACCAAGGTATTTTTAAGCGTCAGAACAATCTCGTTTTCTGTTTCACATGTATACGTTTGCCTCGATTGTGCGTTCGAAAGCCGTTCACAGGGCGCTGTAAATCGGCCCACGTCATCGAGCACATAAACATAATTTTTTTTAGTTGAAAAGTTACATACTACATGGGTACATGAACTGACAAAACTTTGCTGGCAAAATTTTCCGTCCTCATAAAGGGAAGGTCCTGGCATGGCACTTAATTTATTCGGGAATACGGTGTGTTGGACTTAAGTCACAACGGTGGTTGTGGTATTGACCATCCATGTCCAGTTACATGCCCAGTGTTGCTTAGCCTCGATGGTCGAACACTGAGGCGCAGCGCCACTGACCTACCGAGGCTGTCAAAATTCAATGGATGTTACATAGGCACAGCTAGTAGGAAGTGTTCAGGAATAGAATGTCAAGTGCTTACCATGTAGAGTTTGGAAGACCTCTCGCTGGCACTATCGCGCTGCTATCTGCAAAGAGAGTTAAGTATTTATAAAAGAAACAGTTAAAAGTGTCACTTTAATCAGAGAAATCGATTATGTCTTGATCTTGGAACGTTGCTCCAGACCGTTCTACCAATGTAAGTTTGGCAGTAGCATTTAGGTATGAAATCATAATTGTGTTATATCATTTATGTGGACGAAAAAAAATTATGTGGCGGATCAATCAAATTGTGACATGACTTAGTGTAGTTTTACTACCAGAAGTTGAATAAATAAATGAAATGAAATGAATGAAATGAAATCGGCAATCAACGTTTCGACAAACTAACTTCTTCTCTATCAAAATCCGTCTCTACCATAGATATTTTTATGTTTGTATTTTAGGGTGCCATTTCTGGCTCGGGTTTATCCGGTCTCGAGGTATCCAGCGGTTGACTTACGTTAACCTCGTTAACGCTAATGTTTTTAGGCACAAATAATGAGTGGGGCCCACAGCTGCCTCCCTTATTCCTCCTCGTCCTATCTATTTCATTTCATTTCATTTATTTAAACTTATTGGTAGTCAAACTACACCAAGTTACGTCACAAAGATCCGCGGATTCGATCAACCCAGTAAAGAAGAACCCGCAAAGAAACTTCACGGGTTTGCATAACATATTTTTCCGTCCACAATTATGAAATACATACTTAGATCTAAATGCTACTGCCAAACAATTCCTTGGTAGAACAGATTCAGGCAAAGAACAAAGAACAACAGAAACAGCAACCGGACGGAGAAACGGCAAAATATATCCGGAGCACCCGCCGCAGAGAACCAGATCACCCTTGTGTAACGGTTCGTTATCAAAAGCTTATGTCAAATTAGGCTTTTGATAACGAACCGTTTCTCAAACCCATTTCTCTGCTGCATTTCCCGGATATGGAACTGTCTACCGTCATTTCCTCCTACCTATAACCTGGGAGTCTTCAAGCGTAATTTGAATTGTATTGTATTGTATTGTATTGTGTTGTATTGTTTGGTTGTTTGTTTATTTGGCTTTTCTGAGCACCTACCATACCGGTTTTTCGTAAAAAAAAGGCCTAGTTATTTGCTAGGAAGCCTTACACCGAAATGGTCAGTTCCCTCACGATGTTTTTCTTCAACGTTAAGCATTCGTGTTATATATGTGTGCACTTATCAAATTGTTAACGAGAAAGACAGTGGTGCAGCCACCGGATATCCCCACCACGCTTCCCGGTCCCTAGACAACGAACGCTATTCCTAACTGATGTATTTAAGGGCCTTTATATATTCTGCCAGCCTAAACAGACCTAGGACATCGATAGACGAATGTTTGTAACATATACACGTACAGTCGTATTCATAGGGAATCTGCCAATACTTAGTACGACATGAGCACCGGACTAACCATACAAAAACCGGTTTAATCAGGCGTATTAAAGTTAGTCAGCATACTCTAAATACGATTGGCTAAAGCCAATCAATTCCCCATAGTCCGGGCGATAACATTTAGCATGCTATGGTAAATGTTTTATATACTAGGTTTTTGAAATTTTGCATTCTAAAAAATATATGGTCGGACCTACACCCGTATGTTTTTTTTTTGTTAACCTTTAGATTGGAAAATATTGGCTAATAAACATTAGAAAAACCCGCTACCTTCACAACGGTCTTACAAAGTAGAATTCAATGCATATATTCGACGGGTTGGCCAACTTGGTTACTATTACATTTTCATAGCGAAACCTTGACACACAAGCCCATGAAAAGAAGGTAGATAAATGTTAAAGGCCACACAATGACACATTATTCTGATTGTATAGCCAATGATTTGCCATAACTACTCGTCACACACTTGATAAGGCCAGGGGGCCCATTCAGGTGAGAGTGAGTTCGACTTCGGCGATAAATATCGACTCACTTTTATAAATACTTCATGTTTCCGCACTTCTTAAATATCATTTTGGTTTGGTGAAAATCTTGTTTGTCCAATAAATACGTTGAAAGATAAAATAACAGTACTTTATTTAAATAATTAAATTGTTGCCAGCTCTTTTTAAGTTAACTCACTCCCAAACTCGAACTCACTCTTGCCAGAATGGGCCCCCAGGGGGTCCATTCAGGGCAAGAGTGAGTTCGAATTCGTCACTAAATATCAACTCACTTTTTTAAATAGTCAATGTTTCCACAATTCTTGAACATCAATACAGTTAGGTAAAAATCTGGTCTGTCCTGTAAATACGTTGGAAGTATAAATAACGGTTCCTTTATTGAAATAATAATATATTTCCCAGCTATTTTTAGGTTTACTCACTCCCGAACTCGAACTCACTCTTACCTGAATGGACCCCCCGGCCGCCTTCGGCTTAGTCTAGCATTGCTTCGTGGAAAATGTTAAATGAAGACGACAAAAACGAGATAATCCCTGACGATTTTTTGCTTTGAAAAAGGAAAGAAAAGTGTCATGCGGTCGGATTTAAAATATAGAGCATTTATTTCGACCAAAAGCATTATGTTAAAACATAGTATAGAAAATGCTTTTTGTTGGAGTTTTTTTTATTGGTCTATGATTCAAGGACTATAGTTTCGCAACTTGAACCCAAGCCGTGTAGAACTATAATATATATTTTTAATCGAGCCATAAATTTACGAGAAGGAAGTTACTAAACAAGAAATATTTGTTTTTATTTTAATGATTCTGTCAAAGAAAGAAAAGAGCATTACTTGTTCGTGGTATCGCTGTCCTTTGAAGCCATGATCCCATTTTTTTCTGAACTGTTTTCAATTCTTGCCTATCAACTTCGTGTCTATTGTGTCGTGTGATTTGTTTACACGGAGGGGACTCATACAATATGTTGAGATAATTGTCTAAATTTTATAACATTATGTCAAAAGATATTATTTATATTTTTAAGTACTTAAGTACTTATTTTTCCTGTTAATTCGATAATTAACAGCGAAATCTACAATGATTTTTCAAATGATTTTATGAAAGATATCTTTATAATTCCCTTGGTTATGATTAAAAATACAGCAGTAGTCAAATAAAAATTAAATAAAACAAGCATTGTAAATAATTCCAGCCGTATTCAGAGTGGGCGGACTAACTTTAGTGCGCGGACAAACCGGACTAAACGGTTCACTCTGAATACGACTGTTAATATTTTAAATATGTTTATGTAACTGGATATGGATGGCTAATACCAAACACACCGTCCTAATGACGATTTGTTTTAATTTAACTCTCGCATAAAAAATTTTTGATCACATTTTACCAGGCTCGCTCGGGTGAATGTCCAAACCAAAATTGACAATTGACGTTTATAATATCCACTTTTCTCAATGCGGTCCTCTCAAATTAATATAGTGGTGATCCCCTCCGAAGAAAGCGAGATGAATATCGTTTTTATCATCGCCGTGTCGCTCCGATGATTACACCCATCAGTGGTGGTCTCCACGGAGATCGTCGATTTTCATCAAATTGATGCGCTCAACAGGCACCGCGTTTGCTATTGCCCAGGAAAGTATTACAAAATTAATTTTCCAATGCCGAAAAAATAATACAAGAGGAACAACTTCATGACATTGGAGCGTCGTTTCTATTATTTTAAGCAAGCTAACGTTTCTTTGAGCTAAGGGACAGGGGGTCCATTCAGGGCAAGAGTGAGTTCGAATTCGTCTCTAAATATCAACTCACTTTTTTAAATAGTTAATGTTTCTACACTTCTTGAATATCATTACAGTTAGGTAAAAATCTGGTCTGTCCCGTAAATAAGTTAGAAGTATAAATAACGGTTCCGGTATTAAAATAATAATATATTTCCCAGCTATTTTTAGGTTAACTCACTCCCGGACCCGAACTCACTCTTGCCCTGAATGTACCCCCTGATACGAAATGATAACTTGCATGAGCTGATTAATTTAAATCGTCACATAAGGGAATCGCCTCACATGCATCTGATTTACTTGGCTTTCAACCCATGACGGGTTCAAATCACCGCCCCGTTCGTGCACCACTTTTTTATGTCAAACGCGGCATATGGCTTACGCCAGGATCGACGACGCCCAAGAACATTCGAACTTTCGAGGGGCTTCGAAAACCATGCCGGATAGTGGCTAAATATGTTCTGAAAATTTTAAGTTTCATAACAATAAAACCTGTCAACAAGGAAGGTGTTATTACAGTCTCGGAAGCAACATTTATGGACAATCCTTTTTTATGCAACCTGTACACACACAGCTACCATCGTGATATTAGCTCAATAGACCACGTTCCCGAAGGAATTAGGCGCCATGCTATACTAATACCTTCCACGGCTATGAGCGCGGTGACACAGAACAGGGCATGTATTCTTGACATTCCGTCATTGCGGATTCAGTAGAGTTAACAGAAGAAGAATTTACTTTGACATTACTTTGGCATTCTAGAAACCGATCGCAGCGCCACACGGAATGAGTGGCCACGGAATTAAACGTTTACATATGTAATAATTGTTATTTGTATGGACGATGAAAACTTTGGCAATCTGGGAAGATTTTGACAGCTGCGTTTACTGATTCATTCGTGGAATAATTTCGTACTTGTTTCCGCAGCTGCAATGACAAAGGTTGCCAGGCATTCGGCTTTAGCCAGTTATGTTTGGGATTTTAGGAAACATTTTTGGAAACCATTTGCGGGTCTGGCCTGTTCGGAATTTGTTAGGCTTTTCATCGTTCGTGGTGTAACTCGTCACACGCCTGCTGGTTAAGCGGGCGAAGAAATGCAGAATGACGTCGACACGCCGACCCCAGAAAGAAGCGGCGACTTCCTCCCCGTCCCGCCGCGGTGTCGCTACGCATTTATAAACATTACGCTATAATATTTTGGCAAACGAAACGTTAGAATAAGAACATGTTAATAGTTCAAAATATATCCTCACGGCCACTGTTCCGTTAGTTACTTACTTTTAGAATTGAAACTTCAGTGAGGTTCACCATAAGCAGTAAACAAACACAGAATAAGCTAAAATACAAATCTTCGATGAGTCGAATCTCCGAGTCGTGTTTGTTTTCGTGCGCTACCATTCGTTAGCAGCTTAGAGCGAGCACTTCTATTACTGAAAAACAGAAAGAGATAGCACTACACTAGCTCCCACTGCCACAGTCCTATTTAAAATCATACTTTCCGAGTTGAGGAATAACCTCGGGAATAACGAAAAATAGCATATTCGTTTCCGTATGCGATTCAGTAAATGCCGCAGGAATAGGTCGGAAGTAATTAACTGATTCAGCTATGATTCAGCTATGATTCAGTAAAGTGTTTACATAAGTTTGGCTAGAATGCACTCTAGCTTAGCTCCTAGGTTATTCCTCAACTCGGAAAGTATGATTTTAAATAGGACTGTGGCAGTGGGAGCTAGTGTAGTGCTATCTCTTTCTGTTTTTCAGTAATAGAAGTGCTCGCTCTAAGCTGCTAACGAATGGTAGCGCACGAAAACAAACACGACTCGGCGTGTCATCGAAGATTTGTATTTTAGCTTATTCTGTGTTTGTTTACTGCTTATGGTGAACCTCACTGAAGTTTCAATTCTAAAAGTAAGTAACTAACGGAACAGTGGCCGTGAGGATATATTATGAACTATTAACATCTTCTTATTCTAACGTTTCGTTTGCCAAAATATTATAGCGTAATGTTTATGAATGCGTAGAGACACCGCGGCGGGACGGGGAGGAAGTCGCCGCTTCTTTCTGGGGTCGGCGTGTCGACGTCATTCTGCATTTCTTCGCCCGCTTAACCAGCAGGCGTGTGACGAGTTACACCACGAACGATGAAAAGCCTAACAAATGCCGGACAGGCCAGACCCGCAAATGGTTTCCAAAAATGTTTCCTAAAATCCCAAACATAACTGGCTAAAGCCGAATGCCTGGCAACCTTTGTCATTGCAGCTGCGGAAACAAGTACGAAATTATTCCACGAATGAATCAGTAAACGCAGCTGTCAAAATCTTCCCAGAATGCCAAAGTTTTCATCGTCCATACAAATAACAATTATTACATATGTAAACATTTAATTCCGTGGCCACTCATTCCGTGTGGCGTTGCGATCAGTTTCTAGAATGCCAAAGTAATGTCAAAGTAAATTCTTCTTCTGTTAACTCTACTGAATCCGCAATGACGGAATGCCAAGAATACATGCCCTGGATGGAAAACACAGACAATTTTTTATTGCCGCTTCAACCATGGCATCATACCAAACCGGGCGGGCTTAATCCTACCACTTTATAGGTGACCTACAATTTTAATTTGTTTTCGAACCATGGAACAGCTCGCATTCGTAACACGATCCACTTATTCAATTCAAAAGACAGTGCATAGCCGGAGCAAGGATTCGAACACAGACCTTTCGCATGAAAGGCAAGTCCTCTAGCCACTAGACCACGAGCTGTACAACGGTACTCCTTTTACGGTAATTCTTCATATCTTAGGTGGATTTCGGCCTGTCTGTTTATGGGATTACCTGTGGTGGCTATTCGGTAAATCGACAAATATGTAATACAAGAAGTTCGAGCGCGGTTTTCACTATGGATTGGTACACTACTGCGTACAGAGCCGGTAGTCTAAGTTCTCACCTAAATTGGCGTTTACGGCAAACCGATCGACTGGCGTTTTCTCCAAACTCCATACAAGTTTTTACTAGATATTCTGTGGTTTTACTTCTTCAAGCTGTCAAAGTCAAACGCGGACTTCCGATTTGTATGAAAACGCGGAGTGGACGTAAACGGCAACGTCGACGTATTTACGGCAACGTTGAGTAAGCTGTCAAATCAAGCTCGGAGTGGTCAGTCTGAGTTCTCACCTAAATTGGCGTTTACGGCAAACCGATCGACTGGCCTTTTCTCCAAACTCCATACAAGTTTTTACTAGATATTCTGTGGTTTTACTTCTTCAAGCTGTCAAAGTCAAACGCGGACTTCCGATTTGTATGAAAACGCGGAGTGGACGTAAACCGCAACGTCGACGTATTTACGGCAACGTTGAGTAAGCTGTCAAATCAAGCTCGGACTCGCAAATGTTAGTTGGCTTAACGCCCGCTGCGCGCGCTCTTCAATTTCTCCATACATTTGAAAACGCCAGTCGATCGGTTTGCCGTAACGTTAATTTAGGTGACAACTGAGACTACCGGCTCAGACTCGCAAATGTTAGTTCGCTTAACGCCCGCTGCGCGCGCTCTTCAATTTCTCCATACATTTGAAAAAGCCAGTCGATCGGTTTGCCGTAACGCCAATTTAGGTGACAACTTAGACTACCGGCTCTGGTACACAAGAGCGACTACATACTTGGTATTCGTGCGTGGCGCTGCAGTGAACATTGCACCGGTGCGGCGCGGCGGCGGCGACGACGGCGGCGCTGGTGGCGCGGGCGGTTTCGAAACCCTTCGTGACCGGCCGATATGGGCGCGTAGGTCAAGCGGCCGCGTCTGGGGAGCACGCACTGCTGGCTGCGGTATCCTTGACTTCGACTAACAATAACTAACACGGATGGCCATCGCAGCCCTCATGGCACAGTAGCGTCAGTGCTAGTAGGTAAGCCTAGCTCAAATATTGTATAAGAATTTGGGAAAATGCACCCTAAAATACATCCATCTTGGATTTTTTTTAAGTAGCGATAAGAGTGAGAAACTCCGGAATCGGTAAACAAATTTTTGGGGAGGGATTTGTTTAGGAAACTAGTTCCCGCATTAAAATTTCCAGTATTGTGTACTGAACCGAACAAACAAAGAACAGAGAACCAACTCGTCCTAGTGTTTTAAGTTAAGGTCGGTATATAGCAAACGCCAGGCTCTCGCATAAGAGGTGCCGGACGATGCCCATGAACTTTCGAACATACACGGGGGCAGCGAAAACCTTGCCGACCGAGTCCTTCCCTTTCCAAGCGGTAGCGGCTGCGCAGAAACAAAACTGTATCGGATTTCGTTACTGCCGCCGCTTGCGCTTGGAAGGGGAGGAACTCGGCACGCCCTGGAGGCTGTAATGCCATTGCGTTTATCGTAAAAGCGCAGGTAAAAGGCTTGGTCTCATGAACACAATCTGCCTGGCGGCTCGTAAACCATCACATTTTACGAACGAATTTAATTTAGAAAATAATTTCTCCGCACCGACACCATGAGCTGGCGGCGTCGGTCTGCGCGGCGCGGGAACGCGGCAAAGTCAGTCACGCATCGAAAGTAATTGTTTTCTCTGGAGATTGAAAAATAATAATTTACGCCTTTTTAATTATCAAAATATAATTATTTCGAAAGGGCATGCTATTTTATGATCACAAAATTAAAACAAATCTTTCCCAGAATGAAAATCACCGAAATTATGTAGGATGTTATATTTAGTATTGTCTTTATTTCCGCGGCAAGTAAAATATAGGTTGCCCATAGACAACTGTCTATGGCTGAAGAAAGAAAAATATGATCAAGAGAGGACACACTAGGAGTTTCAAATTTCGAAACGTTGCCATGGAAATGTGACAAGTTTGGAAGATTCTGGAAAATAAAAATAAAAACAGGAGAATATCACTGAACTGAAAATGAAAATATTGGGTTCAGTTCGACTCCCGCGCCCGTACAGACCAGAGCTCCGTTGAGAGCTTTTATCGCGTTTTTGCAGCGCCATCTTGAAGGAATCCCCACCAATCGGAATGGTGTGAGGATCTCGCCTCTGGCCTTCGACGCAGCTGCACCCTGAGGGAAGTCCTCCCGCGAGTGTCCGCCGTATCCTCGACACCAAGTGGTGTGCGAGTCAGATCACGCGGCCCGTGAAAGACCTTATGACTCTTTGATCAGGTTCTCATAAGAGACCAAGTGTAGAGGCTGTGCAGTTTATTCCGGTGGTGTTTGGAGTCAGCCAGTTGATGAGAGCGGAGTTGGAGCAGGGAGCCTGTAGCCGTCCGACCAGTTCCAGTTTCATCTGAGGAGCGGGACGAAGACCCTACAAACGAGACCGGCGGTAGGACTAGAACTTCATCGGTATGTCGCATCAGCCTAACAGTTTTACACTTCTGTTTGTGCAATAATAAACTTCAATAAACATCACTTCACCTTCATCCAGTGTGTTTGAATATTTCCTCAAAAGTCCTCTCCAAGCAGATGCATAGATTAGGTAGGGTTTGTACGTATTTTCTTCCGTAGCTTCGACCCTGCACCCTGAGCTTCCGACTGAGCGACCCGAGGCATCGAGATTGAGGAATGCTCTACACGTCACCTGCATTTCCTAGATATCTAGCAAGTCGCCGTGGAGGAGACAAAACCTTTACATCCTCACTCATCACTCACTCACCACCCTCTACACGCACCACACCACACACCACATCCAACGAACCCTACATCTGGCGCTCAATCTATAAACATTTATTCCTATGCATCTGTGTGATCGGAGGATTTGAGAAAATATTTGATTTTTCCATCCTATATTTCCATCTCGTCTAAATTTGGTGACTTTATTTCACCCCGCGTATATACGTACTATGTAATTTATATTTAGTACATATCACATTTGCCTTCGTGATTATGTACCGCGATCGGTGAATTTTTGCGTTTGCACTTTTCTTTTCTCCTGCGACTTATTAATTTTCGGAATTTAGTTCGGCAAATATCGTTTATGCGTTTTAATTTAATTGCGTGGTCTTTAATTTACTTTATGATACATAAAATATTTACTATTCACGTTGATCCGATGCGTATTTACATGCCAAATATCTATTGACATTGAATTGATAACAAAGAATGACAGCGTATGTCGTTTGACGTCCGCTTATTACTCGTCGAATAGTTTGGGCTATTCGTTTATACGTTTAATGTAAACAAAGGTGGGATATCTCAACTGTGTATTGCTGTTTGTCACGAATCTTGTGTATGGTTAATGAGATACTTATTCGATACATATGAAACAAGCACGAATGGTGACTATACACAAAATATTTTACAAACAAGGTGCCATGCCAGTTTGATTTTAAGACTTCATGTCTTAACTGAACTTGAACTGATTGTGCTATAACTTGATTAAAATAAATATAAACGGGGATTATAAACAAAATATTTTATTATCAAACTGATATGCCAGGAGGTTCTTAGGACTTCAAGCTTTAATTGAGATTTATTTGATTATACGTACTATATGTAACTTGGTAATTGAACACATATTAGACCAGCAAGCAACCTAATCATTTGCAAGCAAGGTGGCTTGCTTGGATATTTTAATTTTCACTTACTTTACGGATACTTTGGGACTTAGTCAATACATCTGAATAATAACTTCAGATTTAGAAGTTTTTCGGAAATTTTAAAAAACAAACAATATGGCCAACTTAAACGATTCTGTCTTTATAGACATCGCAGAGGATCAAACTGAAAGCGTGAATGTACTAACCAGAAGTGGCAACAATTATGAAAACAATTTTTTTTCAATTGATAACGGAGACAAAAGTCAACAATCTTCAACTCCCATAGAACACATACAACCAAAAACAGAACTTCAGATCTTTAATAAACATTATTATAATTTGAGCTCTTGGAAATTAACCTTCAATGGCAAGACGGATGTTAGAGAATTTATCGCCCGCGTAGAGGAACTCACTTATGCTCGGAATTCTAATTGGGACATTGTGTTAAGGTGTTTCATTGACTTATTAGGTGAAGAACCATTAAGATGGTACCGAACCGTTCGGGAAAACATAAGGTCTTGGGAGGATTTAAAATCCGCGTTGCTATGCGAATACGATAACGCCGATTTTTCATTTGAAACTGAATCACAAATAAGGAGTTTAAAACAAAAACCAGGTCAGAGATTATCTGATTTCATAATAAATATAAATGAACTATGCAATAAAATAAAAGGGCAGATTTCCGAAAGCGCTGCTTTCGAAATTATTACACACAACATGTTGCCTACCTATAAGCAGGCACTTATCTTTGGAAATGCAAAGAATATAAAAGAATTAAATGAATTCGGGAAAAATATTGAACGTTACGGGTTGATATTGGAAAAATTAACAGAAAACAAACCTCAAGTAAACAAATTAAATAAAAGCGTTGAGAAATTATCAGAGCAATCCGAGGAATGCTTAAAATGCAAAAATAAGGGCCATTCATTTAGAGCTTGCCCAAATATTTTAATTCCGATTTGTTTTACTTGCGGTCGTTTAAATGTGACAACTGCTACCTGCTCAACGTGTCAATCAAAGCAAGCTTCTACTTCTAAACAAAATGATAACATGGTAACACGGCCATTTAATACCGATGGGCGACAATCTGGCCCAGAAGATTTCGGAGATAAACAAAACCACGTTAACGATAATTCACGGACTCGAGACTACAACAACCAAAATAATTTTCAGGGTCCGCGCTTTAATAGAGCGAATACATACAACCAGTATCCGTCATACAGACATCAACAAAATTTTAACAATAGTCATAATGCTTATAACCAGGCTCCGCATTACAGAACTCCACAAAATTTTAACAATTACAATTATAATGCTTCCTCTAAACCTTATCAAGGTCAATATTATAATTCGGAGCCTAATGTACCACGTTCTCGTTATAATCAACAACAATCTTACTATCAGAACGAACGAATTGCAAAAGGGGATGGCAGTCATAATAATATGGTTAGGAAACCTCTGGCTATAGAAGAAATTCCAAAAAACGGTTAGGCGCACCGGACTACGGTTCTCAAAAATGTATCACAAAATACCTAAACCCGGTGCGGATAAACAGCAATGGCGATAAAAGACCTTACTTAAATTTTAAAATTAAGGATCAAAATTTTAGCGCGCTTCTTGATAGCGGTGCTGAGATGAATGTGATAGGAAATAACAGTGAATACAATTTTTTTAATTTAGGTTTTAAATTACAAGAACCAAATATTAGTTCGATTGTTACAGCTGATGGAAATAGACAACCAAGCATTGGTTCCATTTCATGTACGATCGTGGTGGATAATATGAGTATACCACTTACATTTGAGATAATTCCAGGGGTAAAATCTGATTGCATACTGGGGACTGAATTTTGGGAGAAAAGTGGTCTTTCCAAAAGAATTGCGGGAATGATAAATAAAAAATTTGTACATTCAGAACTTAAAAGTATATTAACTATTGGGACTACTTCAAAAGCAGTCGAGAAGATAAATGGTATTCTTTCCGAATTAAAACAAATGAAATTGGAGATCGAGGATTATGTGGGAAAAATCTCAACGATAAGGTATAAAGAACTAGATGAGAAGCTAACAAAATTATTATTATCTCTTGATGCAATTCCTTGCGAAAATAATAGCGAATTAAAATTTACCAGGCGATCAGCCATTAGGGAAGTTCAAAAATCGATTGGTATTTTAGAGGGTAAAGGTTCTGACAAGAAAATACTAAAATGCTCTGAACTAAATAAAATTGATACAGTGCACGCACAATTAGAGTTTTTAGTTAATAATATAACTAATTTCGATAATAATACAAGTGAGTACGCTTATCAAGTACTAAGGGGAAGGCTTACCCATCTTTTATCGATTCTTGAGGGCATTATTTGTACAAGTGATGATTGTCTAAAACAAACAAAACATTCAGCCATATTAGGAGTACAAAAACATATTGCCGATGTAGATTATAAACAAAAAGCAAAACAAAATACGATATCTAGGAAACAATTAAATAATATTAATGAAGAAACTAAAGAAATCAAAAATAAAATGGATAATAAGGTGGTAAATAAGATTCATAGTAAACAACCTGTTGATTCACCTTCAGAACCAGCTTTAGAACCGAAACCTGACGATAGTGATCCTTTGATTAGAAAATTGGGGGAGGAAGAAATTAGTAACATACAAGAGAATATAGTACAATCGGAGTCAATTAAAAAAAAATATAAAAATAAAAATTGTATCTTAACAAAGGAGGAATTAGAAATTTTAAAACAAATTACTGAAAAATTTGAATCAATTTCATTCGAAAAGAAAGGTTTAGGAAGGACTCATTTAATGGAATACGAAATAGAAACTATTGGTAAACCAATAAAACAAAGATTTTATCGTATGTCTCCATATAAACAAAAACTAGTCGATAGTTTGATTGATGAGATGATTTCTATGGATGTTCTAGAAGAGTCATCGTCTCCATGGGCTTCTCCAGTGTTAGTGGTTCCCAAAAGTGACGGATCTTCCAGATTATGTATTGATTCTAGAAAACTAAACTCAGTTACAAAGAAAGATAGTTATCCGCTCCCGCGGATAGACAATATATTAGACAATCTTAGAGATGCTAAATTTATATCATCAATTGATCTATCCAAAGCATTCTTGCAGTTACCACTAGCTGAGTCGGCTAAAGAAAAGACGGCTATAATTTCTCAAGGCAGAGGTCTTTTACAGTTCAAAACTGTCCCGTTCGGATTGACTAACGCACCCCAAAATCTACAAAGGCTAATCGATTTTTTAATTGGCCCAGAGCTTGAGAACCATGTGTTCGGTTATCTGGATGACTTGATTATAATAGCCAACAATTTCAAAGACCATATATTTTACTTAGATAAAGTATATGAAAGACTTAAATACGCGAATTTAACAGTTAATCTAAAAAAATGCGAATTTTTGAAAAGTGAATTAAAATATCTAGGATACATAGTCAATGAACATGGGTTACAGACCGATTCCTCTAAAGTAGAGTCTGTTGAAAAATTCCCTACTCCAAAAAATGTCAAAGATGTGAGAAGTTTTTTGGGGTTAGCGTCTTATTATAGGCGTTTTATCGACAACTTTTCGACTATTGCTGCTCCTCTTTCTAAATTAACTAGTGTTCTTATTGGAAAATCTAAGACCTTCGATTGGACAAATGAATGTGAAGTCTCTTTTAATAAATTAAAGCAGGCTCTTATTACAGCCCCTGTCTTAAGTACTCCGGACTATTCAAAACGGTTTTTTTTAAATTGTGATGCGAGTAATTACGGCATTGGCGCGGCTATTGTTCAATATGATGATTTAAATATGGAACACCCGATAGCGTACTTTTCGCGAACATTATCCAAGTGTGAACAGAGTTATTCTACAACAGAAAGAGAGTTACTGAGTATAGTCGAGGCCACAACTCATTTTAGGTATTACCTTGATGGTGTGCCTTTCACCGTAATAACTGATCATGAAAGTCTGAAATGGCTGTATAAATTAGAAAATCCTTCTGGTAGACTTGCCCGTTGGTCTACTCGATTATCACAGTTTGATTTTGAAATTATTCATAAAAAAGGCAAGTTTAATACGGTGCCGGATACACTTTCGCGCATAAAGTTAGATAACTTAACTTTATTAGACTCTAATTCTTCAACAGATAAATGGTATAATAATATTGTTAATAATTTAGTAAAAAAACCTCTAAGTTTTCCTAACTTTAGACTAGAGGGAGATAAACTGTTTAGATATTGTAAACCAAAGTTCAGCCTAATGGATACATATTCTTGGAAAGAAGTAATTCCATTTGACCAAGTAAAGGACTTAGTCATAAAGAATCACGAAAACGCTTTGTCCGCACATCTAGGTCCATTTAAGTGTTTTAAACATCTACAATTAACCTACTATTGGCCGAATATGTATACTCTAATTAAGAAAATTTTAGCTGATTGCGAAATTTGCAAAGCATATAAAGCAAATAACAAAATGCCACATGGCCAGATGACCTTTCAAAAGAGGGTTTATGCACCAATGCAAGTACTAAGTTTAGATATTGTAGGCCCATTACCCCGAGCATATTCAGGTCACGTTTACTTATTGACTGTAGTGGACATATTCTCAAAATACATATGGTTATGTCCTTTAAAAAAAGCCAATAGCTGTTCGATTAATAAGTTTGTAGAAAATAATATATTTTTAGTACATGGGGTCCCTCACACGTTGATTAGTGACGACGGTACTCCATTCGTCTCTAAAGAATTCAATGATCTGTTAAAGAAGTACAATGTTCCTAAAATTTTTCGAAATTGTGTTTACTTCCCACAGAATAATGTTGTGGAAAGACATAATCGTACTATTGAAACAGCTATTGCATCCTATGTAGAAGCTGATCATCGTAATTGGACGAAACATTTGGTTCAAATCCAAACGGCAATCAACAGTCATGTCAGTATAGCGCATGGTTACTCCCCTCATATGTTGATGACAGGTAGAGAAATAATACTAGATGGTAGATTTCATCGATTTGCCAATTTTAGTTCTCTGGATGAATTATCTATAGAAGGACGGGATGAATGGTCAACAAAGTTGAAATCGCTAGCTAATATCTTTAATAATGTTCAAACACATCTAACGAGCGCATATCAATCAAATGCGAAAAGATACAACTTAAGGCGTTCAGTAATACACTTTAAAGAAGGCGACATAGTCTGGCGTCGATCTCATGTGCAATCTGATGGAGCAAAGTTTTTTTCAAATAAACTATCTCCACGTTTTATTAAGTCAATCGTTTTAAAACGAAACTCTGAAAATACTTATTTGTTAGGGAATGTTGACGGAACAAGCGTGGGTATAATTCATGTCAGCGATATTATAAAAACCTAATTAAACTATACAATAGTTTCCCTTTAAACGTTCCAAAATAATGGTGTAATATATATTTAATTTGGCTGCTTTAACGTAGTGCTTTTTGTATAGCTCGTTTAGTTTAGATTATGTTAGTTTAGATTTAGTTAAATATTGAGTAATTAGTTGTATGCTAATTTAATCTAGTTTGTGTAAGCTCTGTGCTTAACCTTGTGAATAAATACTCTTTAAGAAAAAAGGGTTTTACGTTATTCTTGACTATAATGTATGGATTAAAATATGGATATTTTTTTGGGGAAGCTGCTTGCTCCATAGTGAACTCTCCTTAGATAAAGTGAGGTTTACGTTAACTTGTCTAGAATGTATTACTTAAATACATATTGAGTACATTCTTGTACTCAAATTTGTTCTATTTTGGGTGGCTATTTGCTCACCTTTTTTTTTGGCGTACACTTCTTAGGAAAAAGGAGGTCGTCTACTCTAGTCTATATAATGAATATATGTTAGGTAACGCGAATAAAGGGGGATAATATAAATAAAGTAAATATGAGTGAATATTTACCAAGTATGAAAGCGTGAAGAATTAGGGACACGAAAGACGACGTATACTTGAATCTAGGGAAATTTCACTCACTTAAATGATAGGATTTGCACCTGGCAAATTTTTCAATATTTTTACGGCCTCTTTAGGAAGTGAATTATGTAATGAACATTTCAGGAAAATGATTATTTTCTGGAATTTAAATAATGTCATTGGAGACATCATTAGGAAGGACATATTTAAATAAAACTTGACATCTCACTGTAGGAGTGTTAGGTAGTGAATTCTAAACTGACAATAGGAACGCATCTTAGCGAAGGGCGAATTTTATTATTTTGTCAAATGACAAACGAGAGAGATATGGATAACAATTGTGTTCATAATTTTCGATTCACTATAAGGTCTGATGGAGAAGAATCATTCAGTATTTGTGAATCGAATGTTTGATCAACGCAAACATTTAAGAGCACTGATAGGTAGGATTTATTCCGGATATTAGGAAACACTATAGCTTGAACTTGACGGATAGCTTCCACTGATGTTCAATCGCCGAAGTGTCGGTGTCAACTCGTCGGGAACAACTCGTCGAAGCCTACTCGCCGAAGTGTCGGTGTCAACTCGTCGGGAATAACTCGTCGAAGCCTACTCGCCGAAGACATATATATATAGATATATATATAATTCAGTTCAGTAATAAAAAAAAAAAAAAATTCAAAAAAAATAATAATTGCCAATTAGTAAAAAAAAAAAAAGTATAAAAAAAAATTAAATATTGTCAATTAGTAAAAAAAAAAAAAATATATATTGACAATTAGTAAAAAAAAAAGTATTAAAAAAAAAATTAAATATTGTCAATTCGTAAAAAAAAAATTATTAAAAAAAAAAATATTGACAATTAGTAAAAAAAAAAAAAAAGCCGGAATTTATGATAACAATATTACTAACTGAATTGCCTATAAACCAATATATTGGATTATACTGTTGATCTACTTTTTACTAAATGATTAAGAAAAACATTTTTTTTTTGATCCATACATAAGGTATGTATCATTAAAATTGAATCCTTGTTTAATTTCAACAGCCCAATATATTGTACTGTACTAATGGTTCGATTTTCTTTTCAAAGAATAATTTAAATAATTTTACTATTTTAATTTCATTAAATCGAACCATTTTTTTTTTAACTTTTTTAATGTCTTTATAGCTATACTGAATGGTCAACCATTCTGAACTGATTGGATGGAAAACACAGACAGATCTCTTTGAAGTTTAAAAGAGATATTTATTTTGACTTAATTTATTAGATGCGCGAATGCGCAAGTAATAAGCCACTTTGGCATTGAATTTGAATTTAATTCTACTTTCATTCATCTTCATTTCATTATTTTTAAATATTGTCAATTAGTAAAAAAAATAATTATTAATTGTTAAGATATGGAATTTTCGCTGGGAATTTTAAAGTCCAAATGTTATAAAGTCTAATGGGTTATTCTCTGTAATTTGAAAATTTACTTACTAGTAAATATTAAGAGTCATTAAGTACCTATCCGTAATTATAACTGCATTCAATTATCGCTGAGATTTTCGGTCTGAAAACTTTCAGTTTTTGAATTTTAATGAGCTCAGCTGTTTATTAGAACAACTTCTTGTTTGTAACTTAACAAAATCTGGAGGGTAGTCGAACTATTTTTTAATAATTTTTTTTTTTTGAAAATTTTTAATATTATGATGTGCTTACCTGAAAACATAGTCGATTTGTTTTTTTTTTATGTTTTGGATATTCTATATAAAGTTAGTGAATGTTTTTTCCTTGTGATCAAGATATTCTTTTTAAATTCTGTTAAAAAAAATTAATACAAACTTGTTTGAAATTTTCAATTCGAGCATAAATTCACTTCCAGCTATTTTTTGTTCAAAGAATTAGGAAAATTTTGCATTCTTCCAACTTAAGCAGCTTTCGTTCAAATAATTAGAAAATGTTTGCATTGTTAAAACTTTATTTGCAGTAAGCAATTGAAACTTTAAACAGATTATACTTTTGCTGTTTGTCAAAGCCTTACTCTAAGTATACTTAGATGATTAATTAAGAATGAAAGTTTAGTAGGTTTTTAAAACATTCTGATGCATAATCGTAAAGAGAATTTAATTTTGGAATCCCAAAAAAAATAAAAAATAGTTAATATTGTAAAATTTTAAGGGATTAGGATTAGATAGCTTTGATTGGATTTAAAATGTATATGATAACACTTTGTTAAAGTTATCATTCTATGATAGGGTGTTTTCTTTCTTTTTTTTCATTATTTTTTTTTAACTGAAAATAGGGATATATGTAGGATGTTATATTTAGTATTGTCTTTATTTCCGCGGCAAGTAAAATATAGGTTGCCCATAGACAACTGTCTATGGCTGAAGAAAGAAAAATATGATCAAGAGAGGACACACTAGGAGTTTCAAATTTCGAAACGTTGCCATGGAAATGTGACAAGTTTGGAAGATTCTGGAAAATAAAAATAAAAACAGGAGAATATCACTGAACTGAAAATGAAAATATTGGGTTCAGTTCGACTCCCGCGCCCGTACAGACCAGAGCTCCGTTGAGAGCTTTTATCGCGTTTTTGCAGCGCCATCTTGAAGGAATCCCCACCAATCGGAATGGTGTGAGGATCTCGCCTCTGGCCTTCGACGCAGCTGCACCCTGAGGGAAGTCCTCCCGCGAGTGTCCGCCGTATCCTCGACACCAAGTGGTGTGCGAGTCAGATCACGCGGCCCGTGAAAGACCTTATGACTCTTTGATCAGGTTCTCATAAGAGACCAAGTGTAGAGGCTGTGCAGTTTATTCCGGTGGTGTTTGGAGTCAGCCAGTTGATGAGAGCGGAGTTGGAGCAGGGAGCCTGTAGCCGTCCGACCAGTTCCAGTTTCATCTGAGGAGCGGGACGAAGACCCTACAAACGAGACCGGCGGTAGGACTAGAACTTCATCGGTATGTCGCATCAGCCTAACAGTTTTACACTTCTGTTTGTGCAATAATAAACTTCAATAAACATCACTTCACCTTCATCCAGTGTGTTTGAATATTTCCTCAAAAGTCCTCTCCAAGCAGATGCATAGATTAGGTAGGGTTTGTACGTATTTTCTTCCGTAGCTTCGACCCTGCACCCTGAGCTTCCGACTGAGCGACCCGAGGCATCGAGATTGAGGAATGCTCTACACGTCACCTGCATTTCCTAGATATCTAGCAAGTCGCCGTGGAGGAGACAAAACCTTTACATCCTCACTCATCACTCACTCACCACCCTCTACACGCACCACACCACACACCACATCCAACGAACCCTACAATTAATACTTCGACGGCCGTGAAAAACTCTTTCCATTCGGAATGCAAGGTGCTTGTTACTTTCGCATTACTACTTCCTCGGACGACTAATTTGTTTAAATAAACATTAAAATAGACTATTCTCTTAGGTATTATTTTGTTTTTGGTACAATTTATTTTAATTTCGTTTCATATTAGCTGCGGTATCCGGCTTCGCTCAGGACGATATCGAAAGGTTTACTGGAGTAAAAAAAAGCCTACGTCAATCTTCGGCACATAAACTAACTCGCAACATTAACAGATGCATAATCGCATTTATAATGTTAGTTAACACATGTTTTATATACAGAGTAGTTGTTTTGGAGAGCAAAATAATATTCTTTTCATATTACCGGATATGGATGGCATAGTGTCGCATACCAAATTAGACGATCACAGCTCATTTATGTATATTTTTAATATACTCAAATACAATATTTCTATGTATATCTGTTATATGTAGCAAGATTCGTAAATACTGCGAGGTACAAGACTTGAACTTAATATGTAATAAAGTTTCTAAAAAATGAAATCAATCTTAGATTATTAGCTTTCTAATCACAAAGACCGGCTCCAAAAAGCACAATCGTACTTTAGTACTTAATAAACTTTAGTCGCTGCCGCCTGTCATAATAATATGAATATTGTATGGAAGAGTCTCAAAACATTTTTATGGTCATACATACGGGTTTATGGTTTATTTAAGCACATAACATATATTACGAGTTTTATAGTCGATAAAAAGGGTTTGTAAAAGCTTCGAAAACGTTTTGAGTCTACAACTAAAATTAAGATGTTATGATAAAAAAAATTAACAAAAAAAATAACCGACTTCAAAGAAAAAGCACTAAAAAGTAAAAAAGAATTTTCGTTTTTGTAGTTACGATTTTTGTTATTTTTTGAGTCGGCGTCAGCCGGGCACGCGCTGCGCCAATCAAGAGAACCTTGGCTACCTTGGTTGACACCGACTCAAAAAATAACAAAAATCGTAACTACAAAAATGGAAATAATTTTTGACTTTTTAGTGCTTTATCTTTGAAGTCGGTTATTTTTTTTGTATTTTTTTTTCTTATTTTTTATTTTTAGTAAATCTGAGTACACTTACTAATTTGTACACGTCCTTTCCAATAAAAAAAGAATCACCGAAATCGGTTGGCGTTATATTGAGTTATTCGTCCATTTGTCGCGCACATCTTAATACAAATTTAAGACTTATATGATTTTCTCATGGATATCATTGTCAAAACTTAACAAAATTAAAATGGGACCACTTGGGAAGCACTAGCTATCATTTAAAAAAATTATCATCAAAATCGGTTCACCCAAGCAAAAGTTATGAGGTGACAAACATAAAAAAAAAACATACAGACGAATTGATAACCTCCTCCTTTTTTGAAGTCGGTTAAAAATAGTGATATGATGATGTAACAGGAGGATAAAAGTCCAGTCATATCTAACTGATAACATTAATGAAAGTTTTCATATCTTGTCGCGAGTTAAGTATTTCTCTTGGCATTTCTGAGGGTAGATAGGACAGAGTTGTGTCGTTTTAAGTAATGCCCCGACCACTTAAATAACTTGATAACGAATGTGTGGTTTGTATGCGTTAAATATATGTTTTCTATAGTAATGTTCAAGTTTGTGTACTAAGTTTAAAATGCGGATTATCTCCGGACTAAAACTCGTTTTGTATGGGAAGTATATAGATAGTCGAAGTTTTTAATTATACAGCCCACTCCGAATAAGACTGAAAATCCATCCAATTTCAACTAACGCATATATACTAATATATTTATCTATTAATTCAATCCAGATAAACCCATCAATTTAATTTAATGTAGTAAATAAAATTTAATATATTAATCCAAGCCATATTAATCCAAACTTACAAAATGGAAATCGTGTTGCTTAAGACAATTTTCAAAATATTTAAGGCCTTCCGTCACAGCCAAATTGTATACTAAAATATTGGAAGAAGAAACTCTAACAGTCGTATTGAGAGTGAACCTGTCAAAATTTAGTAAGGGATTAACACCGGACTAACCATACAAAAACCGGCGTATTAAAGTCAGTCCGCCCACTCTAAATACAGTTGTAAGGTATAAAGAGTATAAAGTGACTCACACGTTTTTAAGCATTCGAATTTTACCAAATTTATAATTTTGGAACGGAAGGCTGGGTCCGTATTTTTTTTAATGGCCGATAGAAGGTTCTGCATGAAAGTCCTGTTTAAAACGTTTAAAAAGGTAATTTTAGTAAGTAAGGTAATCGATAACACGAAAGGACAAAAGTTCGGACAATAAAATGAAATATCTAGTATAAAATTATCTTTGAGAATTTGTTCGTTGCTGTCTAATTTGGTGCGGAACCTTCTCTGCGCGTCCCAAACTCACACTGGACCTGTTTTATTCACAACTGCACCGCGTATGTTAGTGAAAGTCAATCCGCACGATATGCAAATTCGTTTTCAACGGAGCTCTCGCTCAAATCTGCAGGGTGCTGCACCGGAAATCGCTCCAATGTCAATGACCGCAACACGAAATGGGCATTACATGGGTCGAAACCAGTGGGAGAATTAAATACCATGAAATACTTTCGGTTTTTTTCATTTAACAGGGCGTGGATGGCTAATTACACAACTACTGTCATTATATTAGCCCAACACAAAGTTCCGATATGGCTGCATGAAAAACATGGATAATTTTCTTTGCCACTTCTACCATGGTTAATTTAATGCGATGGTACCAACCCGGGGAGGTATTAGCCGATCAGAGAACTCATTAAATTCTGACGGCCAACCTTGAATAACGATTTATTCACCCACAGCAACTTTGCTTCTATATCCGACGTTTAACGACAGAAATATCACGATGTTAGGGTTCCGTACCCAAAGGGTGAAAACGGAACCCAATTACTAAGCCTCCGTTGTCCGTCCGTCCGTCTGTCACAGGGCTGTATCTCGTGAACCGTAATAGGTAGGCAGCTGACATTTTCACGGAACGTGTATTTATTTTGCCGCTATAACAACAAATAGGTAAAATAAAAAAATAATAACAATTACAGGGGGGCCCCATACAAAAAACCTGATTTTTTGGGGTAAATCTTGCACATAATTCTTTCGGGAATGTGGTGTAACGTATTGGGCTAATATTATAACGGTAGTTGTGTGGTATTAGCCATCCATGTCAGGTAAACTAAAATTTTTAGTGCGGAATCTTCTCTACGCGTGCCGAACTCACACTCGGCCAGTGTTATTCACGACTATCGCTGCAAAGAACATAATTTAATTATTTATAGCTGCATCGAATCTGCGTAGACACGCCATATTGGGAAGGCATGATCACATGTGTGAATGAATGTCAGGCACGTTCATAGCTTACAGTTAAAGCGGTTAACATGTTGCGATCGATCCTGATGAATGACTAGTCAACGATTCCGGTGAAATATACGTGCATCCCGTGAACAATACTAGTCCCGTTGCTCCCGTATCGGTACGTCCGTCGCCGACGCATGACTCACGAAAACCTGCATTCGATCGAGGTTGAACGCTCTTTGGCTGGCCTATTAAGGATTATTTAGAATAAATCAATTTGGTAATGGGTGCCCCCTTCATACAAACTGCTCATTACCGCTGCAATTCGATTAATCAGCTTTATCAATATTAATCAGCGCTGTTCTCAGTTTGGTGGTCGCGTATCAGCTGGATCGATCGACAGTCGGGCGGTGTCCGTTTTGGATGGGACGCAGGCCTAACTAGACGTGATTGTTTGTCATAATTTTGTGACTTGGTACCACCGCATTGGCAGGAAACTATGGTTAAAGCGGCAATGAAAAATTGTCCGTGTTTTCCGTCCAGTTCAATGTAGCCGTGCTCATAAAGGGAAGGTCCTGGCATGGCACCTAATTCCTTCGGGTGGTGTATTAGGCTTATGCATACCGATTGAGTATTGATTTTGTATTTAACTTATTTTTTATTTCTTCACTATAATATGACATTTGCTATTTCCTTTATTTAATTTCTTTGCATAATATATGACTACTTGATCCTTTTTTTAGATATTAAATTTGTGTATTGACCTAAATTATTTATAATTGATTTTAAAATATGATATTGTAGAAAATTTGTTCATTGTGTAATGTTGTATTCTAGATTTAAACATTTTGTACGTATGAGGTCCCAGTTTTGCTAGGACCCTTATAAAAAAAGAAAATGACGTTGTCTAAGTGTAACAAAGTGTACTTAAGGACGAATTAAGAATTGAATTGAATATATCTACAATCTCAGTAGCAATCCCAGCTGCAAATTGCAAAATTTCTATGATCGCCCTGCAAGCGGAGTCCTGTAAAATGCACCCTCGGCCCCCGATCCACCACATTGCATCGCCTGCCCTCGCTATCACCTCATTTTCGCTCGGCGTTCTTTCTGACTAACCTAACCTAACCTAACCTATGATCTTCCTCAAGAATTGGGCTATCATTCCGTCGGAATAATATCGCGCTAAAAACGAAAAGGAGGAAAACGCTTTTCCTAAACTCGCTTAGCGATGGTACGACTATTTCACGTCTTTTTATTAGGTTTATCAAAAAAAGTTCAGATATAACTTGCAAGCAAAACAAAAAAATAAACGGTTAGACTGGTTTTTTCTTTTAGTAACAGAATATGGAAAATCTTAAATGCCTTGCAAGTAGGAGCCATTGACTGCGAGAGGAGCGGCCGGAAGAGAATACTTAGTAATGAGCAGATGGCAGAATTGATAAATGCTGCCTAGGTAGTTTGAGTCCCATAAAGTGTTCTTTTTACGGTTTTATTTTCTGTTAACCTGAGTTATTGTTATTGCGTGCGAATGATTATACATAGATATAACAATTATTAATGTTATGTAATTCAATATTGTGGGTTGGCACACTTATAGTGCTTCATTTACATACGTAATATCTGAGGTATAATGGCGTGGTCAGAGTATCGAATAACAAAGTAAGATATGCAATAATAGTTTCAAAACCGTTTTACTGCGGGTTTTTATGGTGAGTATAGGTAGGTAGGTAGGTCAGGTTTAATTAAATTAGTTTTGGTTAGGTTGGGTTAGGTTAGGTGAGGTTATCGTAGATTTATTATATTTCACTCCTTTTGATTACAAGTTATTTATTAATTAAATTCTGGTGAATGTACTGAAAATACAAAATTTCTTGGAAATATGCAAGAACTATAACGTAGGAAATATTATTGGCATTATTATGAAATTATTTATTTAGTTTTTTTTTTAAGTAATTTTAAAAATATATATTTTTACTTTTCTAGCACATTGCATTCAACATAAAACGCGGAAAATGCAGACAATGTTCATTGCCGCCTCGACCTACTTTATTTTCATATTTCAGCACTAAGGGTGGAGTGCACCATCTCTGGTTGGTTATTGATAAGTTACGGTTAGAGTGCCACATAGTTCTTTTTGCGCGTGGCCAAAATCGGAACTAAACGGTCGCCATCTTGAACTGTCATCTTCGCGGTACGGGGATGTGTTGCCATTATAACAATGCAAGTTACCAACTGCTTATTAATTTTAAGCTGAGGGTATTTTTTTGTTAAGTCATTATGAGTTTGTGAAGATGTTTGTAGTTTAGGTTAGCCATACATACATACAAATATACCTTCACGCCATTTTCCCGGAAGGGTAGTAGTATTAGTAGTGGTTTGATGCCATCGCGAGTTGCACTCGAAAAGTCCTTGTTAGATTACAACTAAATAAAAAAATACTGTATAAACTCTAATCTAAATTGGATGGCAAAAAATATCGTTTGACAGAGTTATAACCTCCGGGATTTACGTTGGGGTTTATTTTCTTCATAGAATTCAAGAAAACAAAACTAGCGGTTGTAAGTAACCCGACTTCTACAGCCTCAATGTTTTTATTATAATGTCGAAAGATCAAATTTAGTTTATAATATATATAGTTTATTTATATATAATATATATATTAATTTATTTTTTAACTAAAATAGTAATTATCATTTCCTCATTTTTTTTCACGCAGGCTGTAAATATTTTCCCAATCAATGGGGGATTTTTTTTTCATGTGCTAACTTTTAAAAGACAGTGGTGCCCTCAGCCAGGCACAAAATAATGTATGTAGGTGATTATTTTTCGCTTGAAGAATAAAGAAGATAGATCATAATTGGCTCGAAAGTATAGCCTGCAAGACAGAGGTTGAAATAGGCACCGGCCGATAACTAGAATCATAAATTTTAGAGGAAGGGACAGAGTGCTAACGTCATACCAGTGTTTAATAGGGATAATAAAAGTCCACACGTGGCGTTGCAATTCACAGTTCAGAATACATTAAATTTATCAATGATATTTTAATGACAATAATTAATTTATAGTTAAAATGAAACGTTTTCATCAATCCTACATAGGCAAAATTTGGATTCAAGCTTAGTTTAATGACGGTGTAACTAGTTCTGGCAGTGACGAGAGATGGCGCTGGATAGAAATGTCATAGTAACAACAAAAATAAACAATTTTCGGTGAGTTTTGTACATTGCATGACGTTAGCTATCTATACCATCCGCTTCAATCTATGCTAGAACCGTGGAGCGCCTGCCCTATGCGCGGCAGGCGTGTCGAGTTGCCGTTGGGTTCTCGTTACCTGCTGCAACCTTTACCAGAAACTCGTCGACGATCCACAGTAATTCTAGTCACGGAATCGCCAACACAGCGTTACGTCACTGTCGTCGCCTCCAGTAAAATCGCGGAGTGGCCAATGCAAACATGTTGAGAAGCCACGGCCATCTCGCTTCAAAACTCGTTCCATTTTGTCAAATTCACAATATTTGTGGCATTTATAATTTCGTAATAGTTCGATGATACGTCTCTCCTATTTTATATAACGAGTGAATAATTAGAATTTTAGAATATAGTTTTTCTTCGCCGCAAAGCATTCGTGTTACATATATCTTATCAAACTCTAATCGAGAAGAAAGTGGTATCGAACTAACGTTTCCGGGTCGAAAAGCGCAATCTACACTGCTAGCTAACGAATCTACAACGTTGGTGGTGTGACTTTCTAGCGACAGCTAGATGAGAGAGAAAAGGGCTTTGCACCTTGCATGGGCACGACACCTAGTTCCTATGTGACATTTTGGGCTGATATAATTCCAGTAAAAACGGTAGGTGCAATCTAAGTCATAATAATGTCGAATATATAAATAAGAAAATACTGCATCATTTAAAATATCTATTAGTTTATGTATTAAAATATTTATTAATTTCATAACATGGTATTTAAGGCTCCAACTGAGTCCAGCTTCCAGCAAACAATCGATAATGGCGACCCCCGAAAGCAGTAAGTTTGCGTTAGGGTTCATAGGTGTCTGCGCGTCAAAATAGATTTCAGGCGAGCGAAATTTATGTTTTTGGTTTGTAAAGTCTATTATTTAAAATATATATTTCAAGCTTATTCACTAAATAAATATGTGATCTCGTACCACAGAAAAATAAATTGTCTAAATCATTTATAGTTTCATAGGCCGGCTGGAAAAGCTAGTAAAAAAGTGCTTACAAACATATTTTTTAAAGAATATAAGCAACGCATTAAAACTGTATTACATTTAGACTACTAGATAATCGTCTAAACTTTGATATTTTTAATTTTCACCGGTTGTTTATTCCTAACCGACGCTGAGATAAAATAATAATAACCCCAAAATATTGGAGGTTAGCGTCTTATGGAACGTTAAGTAGATATTAAGTCTAAATAAAAATGTCGTAACATCTTTCCTTAAGGTAGATATTTTTAATGTGCATCGTAGGTTACCGGGCATACTCATTGCGCCGAATAAATAAGGTTACCATCTTCACTTCATTTTTACCACTTGTTAAATTAAACGCAAAATTAAATCTGTGGGCCCTTTTTGCCCACATTAAGTTGTGGTACCTAATAGGCCTGGTACCCACCCGGACTGGCCTATAACATAACGCTTTAAAACATGATTTATTTTTCTTTATGAATTTTCTTCATTCATTTTAATGGGTTCCGAACCGAGAATTAAATAAATATACTTAACACACTTTTCAAATTCGAATACGATATAGTAACAGGCGAACTGGAATCAATAGTCTCGGTCACAGCATAGCAACACTACTAACGTTGGAAGACAACGCAGGCCTCAACTCATTTGCGGGCACGGTACAAAACCGTGCTGTTGCGCTCTGGGACCTTCTCTGTTTCTAAGAATAAGACAGGCTCCGTTATGAGGAAAATGCAACCTGTCCACAAAAAAGACAATGTGCATAGTGTATGATTTGGTAAGATTTACGAAAATTTTAATTTCAAAACGACTTATAGCTAAAAGTAAACCACGCCCGCTGTAGTCAAAAATCAAACAAAAACCAAATAGATTATAAATATTGATTAAACAAGCTATGTCTGATGACTAATCTTTTAAAGATGTACTTACTTTATCATTGCGTAATCCACCTCCAAAGTAATTGTATAAAACGCGCGAAAAATCCGAAATTTCGGACGTTATAACTTGGAAACCAAACACAAATTTACAATGCCAATGGTCATCAGACATCTAGTTCAATCAATTAAAGCTATATTGAGCAAAATTTTGGAATCTCTGACAAGAAATATAGGCGTGATCTTCTTTCCCCTTTTGTATGGGGAAATGAGCGGGTTGGGCCACCTTAAAGTGCAATACTTTTTGCGTCCTGTGTAAAAAAATATCGTAAAAAATATTGTTCGTCAATATTTGTTTTTTCGGTTTGTAAATGTATCCTCGGTCAAACCACAGAGAAAACAAAATTCGAATGAAAATTTTCTTTTTGCTTTCATTTCATTGGGTTTGGATTTTTCAAAAAAACAAAAGCGTGAAGACACAGATATTTGTCACCTGATATTAGATATTAAATATGAATTTAATTGGAACAGCGGTTTCTAAATTATTAGTAAACTAAGTACGTTTGTTTGGGGAGCATAGCTTACGGGCCATTCTTAAGAAAAACATTTCAATGCTAAAATCTAACATTATTTTTACCTTCTCGTAGAAAATGACTGCTAAAGCTTCACGTTGCAGTGCGTTGAAATCTTTTACTCCAAGTTGAAAGTGCAACCGATTTCTTTGCTCCGAATGCGTTACGACGTTTATGCAAGCGAGGTGAAAATCGAAATACGAAATAATTTGTCCGTTAATATTTACTAGCTGAGGTTCCCGGCTCCGCTCGAGTCAATATAGTATCTATCATCTATCATATAGTATCAAGAATCTATCATCAGAAAAAGATTTTTTCAAATCCGACTGGTACTTGACCAATATACAAACAAACTCTGCAGATAGAAAATACACAGGCTAATACCACCGAAGATATATAGCTGTCGCTCAACTCAAGCGATTTTTGAGATAAATACCTTCCCTCCATCGAGTGTCGGGGTTGTAACTTGAATATTGGCGGGGCACTGCCGGTTCTCTAATTTTTAATATGATGACCACGAAGGACCATTCGCAACAATTAAGCATCGCGATGGGCTCTGAGCTAGTTAGCTCAGAGCCCATAGAAGCGAAATGTGCCTGTACAGATGCACACTTATAGTTGGTACAGCGTATCGTCCCGAATCTGTAAGTGTCAACTCAGCATTAAATATTCTAAGTGATAGGATGGCCTTGTTAGTTCCTACAGTAGACTTCTTCTTCTTTCTGGGAGACCTTAATGTTGACCTTTTGAGTCCACGCAAAAGTGCAGCATCGAAACTAATTGAGTGTTTTAATCAATTTAATCTGACACAGTTGGTAACCGAGCCGACTCGTGTGACTGAGACAACTCGATCGCTTCTCGATGTTCTATTCACAAATGCGAATAATTTCATGTTGAGCATTTCCGTACTACATAACCCTGACCTTAGCGATCACGGAGCGGTTGTCGGGAGGTTTTCTATTTCAATTGAACTTTTGCGATCCCGCCACGTAACATTTAGGCCTTTGCGCCGTATTAATGACGTACTAGTTAATAATCATATTGATGCTCTTCCATGGCATTATATATTTTGTAAATACACTATTGACGACAAAGTAGAATTATTTAACAATTTAGTTCTGATACTATTTAACACTCACGCTCCTCTAGTAACACGCCTATTCAAATCCAAAACGTTACCATGGTACACGGACACGGTGCGGCAGATGATAACACTGCGAGACCGAGCCGGCGCGCGCGCGCGCCGCTCTGGCATTACGGCGCACCGCAGGTACTACCAGGACCTTCGCAATGCAGTCACCGCTGCTATAAGGCGCGAAAAAGTATCATCTTTTGACTTTTATGTTAACAAACACATTAAAAACCCCAAATTGCTTTGGCATGGAATAAAAAAGTGTGGCGTGGTTAAGTCGGAAAATGGCAAAATTCCTAGCAACTTGAATGATCCAGATTCCATAAATACACACTTTCTAGAACTTCCGTCGTTACTCAATATATCAAATGAAACAATCACTTACTATTATCGCAACTCATTTTCATCGATTTCAGAAAAGTTCTATTTTCGAACAGTTAGTAGAGAAACGGTTTCAAAATTCATTAATTCCATTAAATCGAATGCTGAAGGCGTAGACGGTATTAGTATACAGATGATAAATTTCGTATTACCACAATTACTTTCAGTAATAACACACTTAATTAACTATTGCATCGATACTGGGTCCTTTCCAGCTCTATGGAAAACCGCTATTGTCATTCCGATCCCAAAAAAAAATCAAATTAAAGAATTTAGAGACCTTCGACCTATTAGCATCCTTCCAGCTATCTCAAAAATTTTGGAAAAGATTATGACATCACAATTGGCATCCTACTTGCACTCCAACTCAATAATCCCTGATAACCAATACGGCTTCCGCGAGGGCCACAGCACGGCCACGGCACTTCTTCATGTAACCGATGAGGCACTCGGGGCTGCGGACGATGGTCAGGTGACGATACTGGTGCTTCTCGACTTTTCACGTGCTTTCGACTGCCTTGATCATCAGCTTCTTCTCGCCAAGTTGTCTCACTACGGCCTGTCCCTGGATGCGCTCAGCCTTCTTAACGCATACCTCAGCGATCGGCTACAAACGGTAAAGTGCTCTAGAGAAGATGGCACTTTCTCCTTTTCAAGCGCCAAACCGGTCCTCCGGGGCTGCCCTCAGGGATCCTCATTATCGCCTCTCCTCTACACTGCATTCACCGCTGATTTCCCGCTGTGCCTTCGTTTTATGAGGTGTGTGATGTTTGCCGATGATTCGCAGTTAACTTACACCGTTCAACCTTCGAATCTGCATCGCGCCGTAATCGAAGTGAATACGGATCTGGACAATGTATGGCGATGGTCGTTAGCTAATGGACTTGCCCTAAATCCTTTGAAATCCGTGGTCATGATAGTAGGAAATAAAAAAACCGTTGAAAAAGTAATAAAAACTAATCCAGTTTTTAAAATGAACGGAATGGTTTTACCCCTTGTGTCCTCGGCAACAAACCTCGGTCTCCAAATGGATAGTCACCTCCGATTCGTGGAACATATCACAAATAAAATAAAGGGGGCATTCGGGAAATTAAAGAGCCTTTACAAAGCCCGCGATTACTTTAGCCGCGCAGTTAAACACCGACTCACAGAGTTACTTATTCTTTCACAATTTAATTATTGCGATGTAGTTTACGGTCCGTGCATTCGCAAAAATATAGCTAAACGCATTCAGAGAGTACAGAACGCATGTGTTCGCTTTTGTGAACACGTAGAACGACGGTCACACATAACGCCTGTCCTTAATAGATTAGGTATTCTTAATATGGAGCACAGGCGATGGCTGCACCTAGCTACCTTAGTGTACAAAATAGTCCACACAAAGAGTCCTTCACCTTTGTGGAGTAAGCTTAGGTGGCTAGGTGACAATCATAAATATGGCACACGCACTCGAGCGAGGTTGTTAGCAATTCCGAAGCACCGGGGGGCTGCATTTGAAGGCAGCTTCAAATATGCAGCCTCCAAGTGCTGGAATAATATCCCGCCGCCGCTAAAAGAATGTAATCTAAAAAGTTTTAAAACTAAGATTAAATTGTATTTACTTGATATACAAAAGAAAAATTGAATTAAAATAAAGTTATATTTAATTGAAAGAATGTTTACCTATGTGCATGATTCGCAATTTTGTATTGCATAACATTTTACACTTGTTATTGTTTAAATGTTGGTTTATTTGGTTTTTTTTTAGCTTTCTTTGTCTGATACTTTTGTTTTGTTTTCTTTCTCATCTTTTGCATTCACTACTTTTATTAGTAATTTGTTAAGTTCAAACATTATTTTAAGTGCTTCTTTTGTTTCTTGTTTTTATGTTCATATGAAATATTGTTATTTCGTCTTCGTTTCTCAGCACAAAGTATTTGTTTTTTACATTATTTTTATATTTATTATTATGAAATTGTAAATAGTTTGCCAGTTACTGTCACTTACTTAAATAGGCTAGGCTTAAAATCAGCGACTAACATCTGTTAGTCACATGCTGCGTCTAGACCTTTTGTTGCACCTTGTTAATTTAATTTAGGCTATGTACGAGTATATACATGTAATTTTATTTATATTAATTAAGTTTTTTTTTTTCTTTTGTATAAATGTTATAGTTTTAATCAGCTTATTGTGCATAGTTTGTAAATTTTGTCACATGTTTTTTTCTAGATGCAATAATAAACGTTTCTTATTCTTATTCTTATTCTGTACAGGTGTACGAAATCGAGAATTTGTATGGAGTTAAGCTCCTGGATGTAATCCTATATATATGCTGTGCTAATACTCTTTTTGACTATACAATAGTTTAGCCTACTTAAGGTGGCTCAACCCGCTCAACTCCCCATACAAACGGGGAAAGAAGATCACCCCCATATTTCTTATCAGAGATCCCAAATTTTGCTCAAAAGAGCTTTATTTGATCGAACTAGATGGCTGATGACCGTTGGTATTGTAAAATTGTGTTTGGTTTCTAAGTTATAAGGTCCAAAAGTTCGAATTTTTCGCGCATTTTATACAATAACTTTGGTGGTTTATTACGCAATGATAAAGTAAGAAAATCTTAAAAAGATTAGTCATCAGACATAGCTTATTTAATCAAGATTAATAATCTATTTGGTTTTTGTTAGATTTTTGACTACAGCGGTCGTGTTTACTTTTAGCTATAAGTCGTTTTGAAATCAATATTTTCGTAAATCTTACTAAATCATACACTATGCACATTATCTTTTTTGTGGACATGTTTCATCTTCCTTATCACGGAGCCTGTCTTTTTCTTTGAAACAGAGAAAGTCCCAGAGCGCAACAGCACAGTTTTGTACAGTGCCCGTGAATGAGTTAGTCCCGCCGGGTTGGGCCACCTTAATCGTGTCTTCAACTGATTATGAACTTCCCAATAAAGATTTTTATTCCTCATTGTTATTGACCAAATCGTCCGTTGGCCGGCCGGTATGCGGAAACGTACACCGCTGTATGCGGGTGCTATAACGTTAGAACAAGGTGTGATGAAACCGATGAACGTCGAAAGTGAACGCGATCAAGTTCCCTGCGTAATATTGCTATTGTTACACAAATCTTATCAACTTTCCTCGATTGTTTACGTAGTCTACGCCCAGCTGGTTTACTAATAAACATTTATACCATCGCTATTACTCCGGTATTTCTTGCTATTCGGTACTTCTAGCTAGAAATACCGGAGTAATGACTATGGTACACAGGCAGAAGGAGTTCTAGGCTTGACATTGGTAGGCAAGATAATGCGTAATGTTGCATCTTTTACACAAACCTTATCAACCTTTTGGTATGTTTTTTAACCAATACCCTAGAACTTCTAGGAAATGTCATGTCTAGAAGTTCTAGGGTAAGGCAAGATATATGTACGTAATGTTGCAGGTCTTACACAAACATTATCAACTCTTTTTATTTGTTAACCAATGTTGTTTACATTCGTGTTGGGATGACATTCGAAGGAAATATAAAAAGCAATTTTCCAGCTGTGACACAAACCTTATCATTTTTCTTTCTTCGTTGTTTGTTTACGTACCATATATCCTAGGTAGAGGCTCTAGCCAGGACATTGAGGGCGTGATAAGAGCCGATTTAGTTCAGTGTGATTAGGACGTAAATAAAACAACATTTAATAATATTTAAAAATAACCACAACCAATTTCGTTAATTAAAAAAAATAATATGTAGATTGATGGTCTAGCTATAATTGTATGTATAATTTGTAAGCATAATTTGAAAATATGTATTTAGGTGAAGATGTATGTGATCGTACCGTATGGCGCTTTATCGTCTCTGCCTACCCCTCCGGGAAAGTGGCGTAAAGATATGTATGTATAATTTGAAGATAAAACTGTAAGTCTCTGGTGCTTTGCGTTCTCAAATTCGAAAAATATTCATAAGCTTTCATAAAACAATTATGACCTTCAGAAATTAACAATTATTGTTTTCATATATAGCTAGACCATTATTGGATCTTTCATCCAAAATGAGTTGTAGTTTTTTTTATATTAAAATATGATTTCACTTACGCCCTTTTAAAACTGAATGCAATCAGGTATTATTACCCCCTTAAACTACCCTTACAGTTGATACACAAACCTAATCGACTTTATTTGCTTGTTTACGTACTCCAGACCCTAGAGACGCTTCGTAGGACATGATGAGGTAAGCTGTGTCTAATGTTAAATTTTCTTTGTTCAGGCTTTCTTGTTGGAAGTTCTGGGCAAGACACTGGGTGGCAAGCAACTTATCAAAAACTATTTGTCTAAGTTAATTTTGGGTTATCCAACGACATCGACATTGTAGTATTGCAATCAAATTTTATAAATGATGATAAAATGTTTTTAGACGTCTGAAGGATTCGAACAGGAAAAGGAAATAAAATATTAATCACGATAGGTGACATAAAGGCGACCTAACCAAAAGTATCTGTCAAAACTCTCAGTTAATTCAAAAGAAAACAGATAAATATGAAGTTTGGATTTACTCACTCAGTGTAATATTCATCAATTTGCTAGATAGTATTGCGAAAATGAAGTCAACAATGTGCTCTCAAATAATTAGAATTATTGTTTAGACCAGCGATGAAAAGGGATTTTGACATTTGGACAGGTCGCTCACACGCTCTGCGTACTCTTCCTCAGTACAACGCCAAATAATGTAGAGTATAGTATATTTATTAAGTTAAGTGACATATAATGTCACAGTTGGTGGCCAGCCAGGCCTGGTTTATATTATATGGACGAGTGGGCAAATACGCACAAAAACTTGTGTAGGTATTCTGTCTTTGAATGTTGAAATCTCTCTAGCAATCCATTGTTGGTCTGACCCACAAAACATGAAATATTCTCTATTTTTAAAAACATCTTTTGTATAAAGTTGGTCAATCAAGCAGGAGCTTTGATCGATAAATACTTTCATAGCAGCGATGCGGTAGGAATCAAATGGTATCAAATCTGAGCGCCTCGTAGCCTAGTGGCGCGGGGACTGGCCTAGCGTACCAGAGGTCTGGGTTCAATTCCTCTCCCCGACATGCACCACTTTCTTTCTCTTTCTGAGTTCGAGTTTCGAGTTCGAGTGCATTTCTTCACGGATTCGAGCTGCTCCATGGTTCGGAATCCATATTAAACTGTAGGTCCCCTTTAAGCCCGCCCGGGTTGGTACCATCGCATTGGATGAAAAGATGGTGGAAACGGCAATGAAAAATTGTCCGTGTTTTCCATCCAGTTCAATGTAGCCGTGCTCATAAAGGGAAGGTCCTAGCATGGCACCTAATTCCTTCGGGAGGTATTGGGCTAATATCATAACGGTAGTTGTGTGGTATTAGCCATCCATGTCAGGTTGCATAAAAATAATAATAACCTGAAAACTAAATTGAATCGCCTAATAGAAACGACACTCCAGTCGCATTGGAACCGAGCAAAACTCTAATAGCTAGACGAGTTGCATTTCCACTATCCAAAATTGTTTTCTAAATTTGTAAGGAAATACCTATTGTAGGTATGTGGGTTGAAGTAAAATTTGTAGCGGCAACCGTGAAGCCGTTTACACTTACTAATAATCCTGTTACATGCGCGATACTATGTGGTTCGCAGCTCGGGGGTGTGTGGACTTGCTTCCTGTGCCAGAAGTCATGGGTCTATGCGGAGAACCCACTACTTTGTTTCTCTTTCTGTGTTGGTTAAGTGTATTTCGGCAACGAGCTGTTCCATGATTCGGAATCCGTTAGCCATTATCATAAACTACCTGATTAAGCAACGAATAAGGTAAATTATTGTCAATGGAGCCCGGGTTCAATGCATGTTATAAGAATTCGTAAATATGAAATATTTGTAAAAAGAGCATACAAAGAGATGAATTGAGGTGTTTTTTTTTTTGCTAATTTAAATATATATTATATTTCGGCCTCTTCCGCGTTCAAAGTAAACATCTATTATTACTATGAACATTAAGTTAACCGTGTAAACTTCTTGTTCCTGCAAATTATCATTAATATCAGCTATCATAGCAGTAATTATTTCAAATACCCGCACAGCGACCGCACTAATAATAAGTCTTATGAAAAGCGCTCGGGCCGCGGTGACTCCGCGCGCCGCCGGAAAATGGCACGTGGAAAACTGTTTCCGACACCCGCATCTCTTCCGCTATGCGGCGGTGTCGAGAGCATATTAAGTTGTGAAGTATTTCCTTCTTACGGTGACATTTATTTTACATATAAATATACATATATAGAAAGTAAATGTCGCTTTCTTAACACCTACCAATGAAGTTTATACATACTAGCTAATATTATAAATGCGAAAGTAATTTCATGCCTAAACCATTGAACCAATTTCGATTAAATTTGGTATAGAGTAAGCCTGGACCTTGGGAAAAGACCCTTTGTGGCGAAAATTAAACTCAAAGGAGGTTAAAAGGTGCATGAAAGTTGGTACAGGGAACTCATATAGCATATTTTAGGTTCATTCATATAGGTACCTAATCTAGTTTTCTATAACTAACAACATTTCAGTAACTAAATCATGGCTCATACATAACAAAAATAAAATTTTAGTCACACTAGCTATTTTCCTATGCGTGTAATGAAATGGGAAAGAGAAAAGGGGAATATGATGGAATGTTTTTAACTTAATAACGGTTAAATCGACTTTAGTTGAAACTTAGTGGATGGATAGGAAGCATATGTCCGGGACGTAATCGAATTTAGCTTTGGACAACAGTTAGTGTAAATATAAGTTCTTAACGACTTTACAGAAATTAAGTCCCAAAAAAGTCGTGCTAAGTATTTATAAGGGCACAAAAACGTACTTCGTTGCTAGAAAACATGTGACCGTACGAAGAAAGGTTTCCTCACCAAGTTCCGAACGTCGGCCCTTCGACTCGCAGCTTTCTCTCAAACGATCAGCTGCGAACACACGACGTCTCGACTCATATGTCTCTACCACGAAAACTTACAGCACAAAATATCCACAAACACACGCTGCACTGAATGGGGATTGCGCTAAATGCTATCACGTAAGTGCGGCGCGGTTGTTTTGTAACATGTCAAATTGACGTTTGTAGGCGCGGCGCGTGCGTTTGGCGGGAAAGTTGCCAGCGGACTGTGGGCTGTCAAGCGCGGATTGCGCGCAGGCAGGCTCGGTGCCGCTCGCCACCACTTTCCTCGGTGTTGGTAACCGCCAGGTAACGTCCAGCAGAGTTTACATTTATTGGATAATGTGTGCATCATTGGGTTTGTAAATAAATCGAAGTGATATAAACGAAAGTTATATTTGTATAGGTTCGGTTAGACCACGTGGCAGATTAATTCGTACACCATAAGAGTGTAGAGCGGCGAAAAAGTTTCCTAAAGTACCTGAAACTGTGCCTCATCCATTTATCAATTCGTTTCATTCGTCAGTTCAGCTTAAGAACATAAAAGAAACAAAAAAAACTGATACCTTCCTTCGCGGCCCATTCATGTTATAATTAAAAAGTATTTTCTTCTGTAAAGTAATACCCGTAGAACTGGCTGAAACCAGGGCGTTACCATAGTAAGTTAACTTGCTAGATTAACAGGCAAGTGAGTGATTAAATCTAACGTTTAGTTGCATTTTATACGTTGCATCAAACATCGTGATATTCGGTCAAGCTCACTTTCTTGTTCACCCGGCGAGTTAATTTACCATGGTAAACACTTAGGTTGTTATTAATATCCATCCAAAATGACAAGGAAAATATGACGTGATCGGCTCTACTGCTTTCGTGAGCATGTCCTTCCCATACCTCCCCTCAATCCAGAACCTGTCCGACCATCGGCCCTCATAGATTTGAGAAACAGGTTCAAGACGCTAATCCTGCTTATAGGTCAAAAGCTTTTACGCATATTACTGCCATGCACTATGACAAAAAATAATCATTTCAAGATTAATCCTGTAGGTAGCGTTTTGCGCGAGGCACGCAGGTCTGCGGTGCAGTGCAGCGCCTAGCTGAAGCAGTGACCTCACGTCGTCGGTAAAGCAACCGATTATCACACCACCACGCAGCCCCAGATTAATAAACCTTGGCACGCTTTTCAAGTGTACCGTTAAAGTTATGCTGACGAGTTATTTTCTCGTCTGTTGTTAATATAATCGAATGTATTAACTTCCGAATTAGAAAAAAACTTAAATAATATTTGGCGCGGCTGTTGCCCAACGACGCCCATGGGCTTTCGAACTTTCACAGGGGCTCAGAAAACAACGCTAGCTGGCTGGCACACACCCCATGCTTGAGGGACCGGCAGTGGTTTCCATAGTTTTAGTCTAAAGGGATTGGTCGGTTCTTATCCGATAGTGCCACGCGACGCACATTCCCTATCTGCTCCGCATTGTGCGATAGTAGAGAGGGGATGGATGTTAAATATGTATTAAACGTTACTTAAACGAAAACTACTCTACGACGAGCTTTACAGAGATTATTAAATTATATGATTTTATTTTAATGCATACAATTTTAGCACCCTACATTTATAACTTATTGTAATTAAATAAAAATCCAGGAAATATGAAAACGATAAATAGGACTAAACGTTTTCTGAAAATTATTGAACAATTTATTACTGCATGTGTACATAATTAGTGCCAGCATGATGTGGTAAACCAAATCGCAAGAGTGAGTGTGGCTGGATATCTTCGCAATCAACGAGTGCATTTCTCATGTGAGCACATATCGTGTGGTAAACTAGATCGCACAAGAGTGAATCGTGATATTCGCAATCTACGGGTGCATTTCTCATGTAAGCACATATTATGTTTTTTTATGCAACCTAACATGGACGGCTAGTACCACACAACTTTCGTTAGGACATTAGCCCAATACACCACATTCCTAAAGGAACTAGGTACCAAACTTAAACCTTCCCTTTACGAGCACGGCTTCATTGAACTGGATGGAAAACACGGACAATTTTTCATTGCCGCTTCGACCATCTTTTCATTCAATGCGATGGTACTAACCCGGGCGGGCTTAAACCCTACAACCTAATAAGGGAATGGGACCTATAGTTTTACATGGATTCCGAACCATGGAGCAGCTAGCGTTCGTGACAAAATGCACTTATCCAACTCAGAGAGAGATAGATAGCGGTGGAGCAGAAGCCACCGAGGAGTTGAACCCAGACCTCTCGTATGCAAGGCAAATCCCTGTGCCACCAGGCTACGAGCGAGTTCAGCAAACAATCGATAATGGCGAAAATAATATATGTTTCACGCTTTTTCACTAGATAAATATGTGATCTAATAGCATAAACAATTAAATTGTCGAAATCATTTATAGTTTCCAAGAAACCTAGCAAATATGTGTTTACAAACAATTTTTTTTAAATAATATAAGCAACGCATTAAAACCGTATTACGGTCATACTCTACTAGATAATAGTCCAAACTTTGATATTTTGTTTTTTTCTACGCGTGTTTATTCTTAACCGACTGATATAAAATTTCAGTCGGTAAAATTCAGTTCTTAACAGACTGATTTAGTATTGATTGTAATTATTTATTTTACTTATATATATAACTATTTGACAATTTTTTAATGATACTGTTTAGATTTATTGCGAATTATTTTTATTTAATGACAATGTGAATAATTGAATTGTATATCGAATTGATTCATATTATCACTGAATAAATGATTTTGATTTTTGAAAAATAACCCCAAAATAATGGAGGTTGGCGTCAGAGGATGGCACAAGAGTGAATGGTGATCTTCGCAATCTACGGGATGCATCGCACTGCAGAGGCACGGTGCGGCGCGGCGGCGCGTGGTCATTAGCCTAGCGTCGGTTGCATCATTATGGGGCAATCGGGCGTATGCAAGTGTTCCGCGTTCACAGAGACAAAGCTATCGGACTGATGTGAACGGAGTCGATCGCGTAACGATTCCCATGCACAGTTAATGGACTCCAGTCATCATTTCCACATCACAACACACTTATAAAATAATCAAACTCGCACCATGGTTCCGATTCGAATGAGAAGCGCAGAGTTCTGCAAGGTTGTAAGAGTTAAGTTACAGAAGCAACATCTTAATACTTTCGTGATGTGTAGCATACTTACTGCACTTAAGAGGATATTAAAGTGATCAAGTTCCATCATACAATGCCTCGTGACTGTTTCCTCAGTCATATGAAGAAATGTTTTTCTGATTGCACATTAAATAAATCAACTGAGAGCTACCTCTGTATTTTTTTTTTTTTTATATTTAAGTTATTATTTTTAATTAAAAGATGCACGTTTCACAGAGCAACGTAAATTGGAATACCTGTATAACAGATTAACGCCCGTTGCCACCACCTCCAGTTACAAAAATCCCAAAATTATCTTTCGCTTACTCCATGTAAATATGCAATATAACCGAAAGTTACTTGTCAGATTTCAGGTAACTGGAAGTGGTGAAAACAGGGGTAAGTGACCCAGATGCTCCAGGCCACCGGTGAGTTCCCTAATACGGACGGCTCGGCGCTGTATTGAGTCCAAGGACGCCGACAAGTACTGAGGACTGCCTTCCCATATGTGGCACAGATATTGTTCTTAAATCAGACTAAACGTTGACTTTGAGCTCTTTGAATTTATGTTTAAAGGCACACGGGGAAAGTTCGGGGGGCGTGTTCGTGAAGTTTGTTACGAGTTAGATTACCGTCTCGTGCGACACGGTGAGTGTTATCTCGCCACAAAACACTGTATATCGTCAGTTTTCTTCAAATTACTTCAGATAAATCAATCATTGAGCAGACATTTGTGACGTTTTGTGTAAATACCTGCACATTCACCGATACGTACGTGTCGCTGTCGTCGCCACCATCCACGATCACTCTCAGTAACGCCGCTACTCCATAACAGGTGGCGCTCTCGTTACACAAGAACAGATACTGTTTTCTTGCGCTACTCGATAACAGGTGACTTCCTACTCCGATACGATGCATTGCCCGACTTGTCAAAATCAAGTGGAGGAAAGAACTAAAATGAAATGTATGGAATGCTCGCAATGTTGGCATTACACTTGTGCTGGTCTCACGGAAAATAAATTCACTAAAATGTTGTCAATGAATAGGCTAAAGTGGAAGTGTAATCATTGCAGAGACAAAAATATCCCGAAGGAAAAAACCTCTGCGGTCGATCTTCGCCCTTTCGCGCAAATGACAGGCGACTCGCCCTCTGGGTCCACCTGTGGCTCGCCGTCAATAGTAAACGTTGACACCAATGCACTCATGGCGTTCATAGAATCCAAATTTGAAAACATGCGCATCGAGAACCGTGTTCTTCAGGACAAGCTGGACACAATAACGAGCAAGATGGCAGCCTGGGACTCACACATAATTGCACTGGAGGAACGTGTGAAGGTAGTGGAGTCAGAAAACGCAAGCCTGCGCAAAGAGGTCTGCGATTTACGCCAGCAACAAGATGATTCGGATCAACGCACCAGACAATGTAATATAGATATTCACAACATTCCGGAACAGAAGGGTGAAAATCTCCTGGCCATCGTTGAGAATATCGGCGCTCTCATTAACATTCCTCTCAACAACAACAGCGTGGTGGCAGTACACCGTGTTGCGCCCGGAAGGGCCTCCCCTGCCGGCCGCCCGCGCAACATCATCGTCCAGAGTGGGCAGTCTGAGTTCTCACCGAAATTGGCGTTTACGGCAAACCGATCGACTGGCGTTTTCTCCAAACTCCATACAAGTTTTTACTAGATATTCTGTGGTTTTACTTCTTCAAGCTGTCAAAGTCAAACGCGGACTTCCGATTTGTATGAAAACGCGGAGTGGACGTAAACGGCAACGTCGACGTATTTACGGCAACGTTGAGTAAGCTGTCAAATCAAGCTCGGACTCGCAAATGTTAGTTCGCTTAACGCCCGCTGCGCGCGCTCATCAATTTCTCCATACATTTGAAAACGCCAGTCGATCGGTTTGCCGTAACGCCAATTTAGGTGACAACTTAGACTACCGGCTCAGCTCGCGTCCCGGCGCATGCGCGACGATGTCATCGCAGCGGCGCGCGCACGGCGCGGCCTCTCCACCGAACAGTTGAGACTGGGAGCACCCGCCAACAATTTTTACGTCAACGAGCATCTCACGCTCCGAAACAAGATTTTGTATTCGAAAACTCGTGAGACGGCCCGTGCGAAAAACTTCAAATATGTGTGGGTGAAGAATGGAAGCATTCTAGCGAGAAAGGACGAGCAGGCCCGAGTAATTGCTGTTCGCCGCGAAGAAGACTTACTAAAATTATGAAAAAAAATGTTAGCATTATATCATCACGTACTCTTATGCTTTTTCTTTAAGTTTTTTCTCTTAGAAATGGACTCCTGTCATGTATTTTGTGTCTACAAAACTATTATGGATATCGGAAATAGTTCCTGCAGGTGTATGTTGTGCTTACGGTGTTTTACTCGACCTAAAACAAGCTCATTTTTCAAACAGTCATTAGTCTCAATTAACCTTATATTATGTAAATTATCCTACTCACTATTTTATATGATTATTTTTCCAAAAATAGGTGTGTATCCTAATCGTGATTGCCTAACTTATAAAATACATATTATTACTATACAATATTCTTTCAAGTATACCAATGGCTAACCATACAAAATTAACGTTTTATTATCAAAATTGTAATGGTGCCCGAACTAAACTCGATGAGCTTAGACTCAGCATTTTAAGTCATAGCTATGACGTGATTTTACTAACAGAAACGTCATTCTTACCGAGTTACCACGACGCGGAATTTATTGACGACCGCTATGTGGTTTATCGTCACGACCGTGATCTATCTTATCGTTTAGACAAAACTCGCGGTGGAGGAGTCATGATCGCAATAAAAAAAACAATTTCATCTACGCGCCACCCAGATTGGGAGACGCCACATATTGAAGAAGTTATTGCGACCGTACCCCTCCAAAATGAAAACCTGATCCTTTGCACAGTTTACATTCCGCCAGCGTCGCCTGTACTTACTTACGAAGCTCATCTCACCAATCTACAGGATATTTGTGTAAAAAATCCTACTGCGCTGTTCTGTATAATCGGTGATTACAATATAGGTGAGTTGACATGGTCCCGTGCTAACGACAATATATGGCTTGATCCCGTTAACGCTTCTGGGGAAATACAAAATCATCTAATTAACACAATGTTATTTATCGATTTACACCAATACAATGGAGAAGTAAATGTGAATAATAGAACACTAGACCTAATCCTGTGTAGTACGAACTGTGAGGTGGTCAGGCCAGACATTCCCTTGTTGCCATTAGACAGGCACCACCCTGCTCTAGAATTCAACATATGTACCATCCCTTTACCTTCAATGTTAGCAATGGAGATTCCCAGACACAACTTCCGTAAAGCTAATTATGAAGAAGTATGTATGGCGATAGAAGCTATTGACTGGGATACCGAGCTCGACCATCTCGAGGCTGAAATTGCTGTATCCAGATTTTACGAAATTATCTACAGTATAATTGACTCCCTAATTCCTCTAATAAAAACACGATCACAAAGGTTTCCAATTTGGTTTTCACCAGCCCTCATTAGAAAATTCCGTAGTAAAGAAAAAGCTTGGTGTAGATGGAAAATTTACGGGGGTACTGCTAACTATAGTCAATTCTCGTATCTGCGTAGAAAGGTAAAGTTGTTACTTATACAGTGTGAAAATTCTTACAGAGAAAACGTTGAACATTCTACGACTAATAACATTAAATACTTCTGGCAATACACAAAAAATCTTAAAAAAAATACCTCAGGTTACCCCTCTAAAATGTCTTTAGGGAGCCACTCATCGGATGATCCAAATGAAATTTGCGAAATGTTTTCTTCTAATTTTAAGGCGGCGTTCGAGCCCTCGTCTGGTAGCATAACTGGTGTCACTTCATATGACAACATATCCAATCCTTACTCACCACACTTATCCAATGTGGAATTTGACGTCGAATCTGTGTCCAAACTACTTCGAGACTTAGATGAAAACAAAGGTCCGGGCCCAGATAAAATATGTCCCTTTTTTCTTAAATATACTCACAGTGTAATTTCTAAACCCCTTTCAAAATTATTTAACATCTGTCTACGCAATGGTATCTTTCCTAAATTTTGGAAACTCGCATTCATCACACCTATTCATAAAAGTGGTTCGAAACAGAAAACAGAAAACTACCGGCCCATTTCCATTCTATCATGTATTCCAAAAGTTTTCGAAAAGCTAGTAAAGGACGATGTATATGCTGTCATTGAAAACAATATAATACAAGAACAGCATGGATTTGTCAAAAACAGATCTACGGTAACAAATCTCTTGCTCTTTTCCAACTGTTTGTTTGATTGCATGGATAAAAGATTACAAATCGACACAATTTATACTGACTTCAGGAAAGCGTTCGACAAAGTAGACCATGTCATTCTTCTTAGAAAATTAGCATTTAATGGAATCAAGGGCAATCTACTGAGGTGGTTTGCTTCATACTTATCGAATCGAAGTCAGATCGTAGTTATGAATGGTCACACTTCCAATAGTATAAATATAAGTTCTGGGGTTCCGCAAGGTTCAATATTAGGACCTTTGCTTTTTATCTTGTTTATTAATGACATAATACATTGCTTTAACCACTCTTCTATACTTCTATTTGCAGATGACTTAAAAATATTTAAAATTATAAGGACCCAGAACGATTGCAGACTACTACAGGAAGACTTAGATCGCTTCTCTGCTTACTGTACCGAAAATAATATGTATCTGAGTTATGAAAAGTGCAAGCAAATCACGTTCACTAAAAACATAAATAAATACTTACACACATACAACATCGGCGGACGTGATCTCGGTAGGGTAAGCAGCATCCGTGATCTCGGCATCATCCTCGATGAGAAACTTCATTTTGACGCTCACGTAGATCATATCACTACAAAGGCAATCCAAATGCTTGGTTTCATACTAAGGTCCACGAAAAAATTCAAAACGCTAAAACATTTTTAACATTGTATCAGGCCCTAGTTCGATCACAGCTGGAATATGTATCCGTGGTTTGGAACCCATACTTCGCAACATATTCTGACCGTATTGAAATTATACAAAAAAAAATCCTACGTGCCCTGCACTATCGGTTGACTTCGACTAAGCAATCATATGTGGACCTTCTTGAAACTTATAAATTACCTACTTTGCTTATCCGGCGTGAATTGCTGGATGCTTCCGTGCTTCGTAAAATTTGTATAGGTGCATACAACTGCCCAGATCTTCTTAATTTAATAGGCTTACAGGCACCTTGCAGAAGAACACGCTTAACGATCCTTTTTCACACGGGCAAAACCCGGACCATTGCGGGTGTCCGTGCACCTATACGACGTATATGCGATACCTACAATAAAAAACTATTATCTATAGACATTTTTAATAGCTCAGCCTTCACCTACAAACGAACCGTTCGCAATCTGCTTGAAGGATCTTTAGGATTGGTATTATAAAATTTCATCTAATAACTTGCTATCTTTAAGATAATATAATCTTCACCACTTACCTAATCTTATACTATCTCAATTATCATACTTAATACTTAATATTAATAATTCTAATTTGTAACCTCCTAAAATTTTAATAGCCTTTATATTTTCTCAATTTAAAAAAACGTGTGCACAATTTTGAATTTTGAGTCACCTGCAGGAAACTTTATAACTTTAGAAGTTTTTTTTTTTTACTTGTACTGTTTTTCTATTACAAAAATGTTTCTGTTAAAATTAATTAATTTGTGTTCATGTTTACTCTTGTGTAGCATCAAGTGCATCTATTCTATTTATGTTCCAGAGGGAAACGTAGTGGAGGGAGATTACTTGTTATTAATAATGTTATATTTTATGTCTTCTGTATTTCTCTCTGTGTTTTCTCCTAAATAAATAAATAAAATTAAAAAAAAAAAATTGTATTTCATGCCTAGTCTGTGATTTGTACAAAAAATGTGTTACACATTTGTTATTCTGTGGTTGCGCTGGTGAGAACTACCCTCTGCAGCGTTAGTTTTGCAGCGTAGTTATTGGAAAGCCGATTTTGGCCTTTCACTCAATGAAATGCCGAAAACCTACGTCTTTGGAAATCTCAGGCTCAGTGGTACTCCGGGACAGTTATTCCTTGACAACTTGCTAGGAAATTGGCAGAGAAAACAAATTGCGATTTAGGAATGTTGCGTTTAGGTAACAAGGTTCTCCTAGCAACTTTTTTTAGAACATTATCCTCCTTTATCAACAACATTATTTCTGCCTACAGAATTAATATGATAAATAAATAAGGGAAACAGCTAATCTGGTTGTTTGTAGCTGCACACCCCCCCGTCTCTATGCGGATCGGGTGGCGCGAGCCGCGCCCCTGGAGCTGCAATGGGGTGCAGGGAGTGCAGGAATCAGGAACCGATCCTGAAACACAACATATAAGTCATAAAACGCAGCAATATTTCAGCAAGACACAAGGGGGAGTGTGCAGCAAACAACCAGATTAGCTGTTTCCCTTATTTATTGATCATATTCATTCTGTAGGCAGAAATCATATTAATAACAACGATTGTGGTTTTTGTGTTTGTTGTAGAGACAGCACCATAACCAGTTTATCAACAACAGAACTTTACGCCTCGCGGCGCTGTGCATCTCCGGTCCCTGACATAAAATGTCCCTCGTACCCTGTGCCATCATCCGCATAGCTGTGGATTCACGCCTAGAGATAGAACATGTTTAGAAAACATTAAAATACCGTAATTGACAACACAAAGCTCTGTAGAACATCTGCGTCGGAAATCGTCTCTGACTTCGCACCATTTGGTAATGAATATGCAGCGGCCCGACAAAAATCTGGCAATCCAAGAGGTTAGCTTAGAAGAAATTCCAGAAGATGGAAGCTTGCCAAGTAAGTTCCACTGCACAACACAGTCAAACAATTCGGAGTCTCCAAATCCTTTGACCATGTTGTGTTTGACGCGATTGCTGATTGACTCGCTCATACGATAGATATCTGCTTTTCGAAAACCGTACCCTTGGTAACCTCTTTGATCCCGATTAGACTCGTCGTAACTCCCGTGAGGTTGCGCGTGCCTAGTTTGAAATAGTCATGGTTTAGTTGACCGATTTCGATAAAAACTTGTTAGATATACAGATACGTGTGTAAACCAGTGGAGCTGCGATGCCTCACCATTTTCCTTAAATAGTTATTAGCTACCTTGCGCAAACACATTTCGCTTCACCAGCGCAAATTCCTCTTTACTCAACAGAAAATCTAGATCCACGATCTGATACGTTCGATATGCATCTGGGCACGTTTCTTTGCAACGATCGCCGTGTGGCCGCGAGCAACTGTAGCGAAGCTACCCAGTGTTGTCCGGCTTTCCGCATTCCGTGGCGGTGCCTTACCATTTGCGGACTTGTGATTGAGATTATCTCGTGAGCATACACCACGTGTGGTTTAGAAGTATTGTGCGGTAGAAGTGTTCCGTGGTGTCGCGTAGGAGACACAAATCACAACACGATGTGCGTCAGTTGCGTTATTAGGTATCTTTACCACTTTCGCCCTTTCCAGACAGAAAAAGTTTAGCCCAGAATAGGTACTCATAAGTACAGCTCGTGGACTAGGACTTGCCTTACATGCGAGAGGTCTGGGTTCAAATCTTCGCCGCGCAGTGCGAACACGAAGCGCGAAATGAGGTGTAGGTGCGGCACCCACCCCAAACTGACAGCTTTCGCATACAACATCTGTCAGTTTACCGTCAGATTGGGGTGGGTGCAGTACCTACACCCCAATTTGCGCTTCTTAATCGCACTTCCGGTCATGCACCACTTTTTTTCTCTTTCCCATAAGTGCATTTCGTTACGAATGCGAACTGTACCATGGTTCGGAACCAATGAAAAATTGTAGATCCCCTTCCCTACTAGGTGGTAGGGTTAAGCCCGCCCCGATTGATACCGCCGCATAGAATGAAACTATGGTTGAAGCGGCAATGGAAAATTGTCCGTGTTTTCCATCCAGTTCATATAGGGAATGTCCTGGCATGGCACCCAATTCCTTCGGAAATGTGGTTTATTGGGCTAATATCATAACGGTAAATGTTTGGTATTAGCCATCCATGTCAGATTCCATAAAAAAATATTTCTCTTAGCTCGCAAGTAATAAAAGCTACAATCGGCCAGCGTTTCGAAAGTCTCTCGCCAACCTTATGCACGCTCAATTCTCGCTCCTATTTCTAGCCAGAGTTGCTGGTTCAGGTCCAGCCTTGCAGTATATTCGTAAAGTAGATCTTTTTACTGTGGTCTTTCTTGAATTATTACGTCCTTGCTTCACGGTCGATGATACATGCATACATATAACGTTCCTTGGAATAAGCGAATATATTTACTTAGTCAACCGAGGAGTGGCTCTATCGTTTGATGCCAAATACGATTTTGTTGACGATGGCAAAATGTTTAAATGTTCAATATTTGCAGTCCGCAACGCAGGTGAAGAGTTAGATAAATGCATGTAGGTATAATCTTAAACACTGTGTTAGTAGGAGGCTTTGATTATGGAAGGAGGGACTGTAGAACAATTCAAAATTATGGGTATACAGCAGGTTGCGAAATTGGTAGACGGAATACCCGCGAATGGTATGTTTTTCTGGTTCGGTTGCAGTATATTTGTAAAGTAGTTCATTTTACTGGGCTCTTTCTTTAATTACTGTGTCCTTCCTTCACGGTCGATACATACATACATATCACGTTCCATAAGGGTCCTTTTTTGGTTTTTTGTGACGGAACCCTAAAAAGGCAAAATTAATCATTTTAGAATGGTAAAAGGTGAAATTTTAAGGCTCCGTATGACGCTAAATCGCACTTAGCTTTGTCTTAATTTCTCAGAGAATATTGAACTAATCATGCTAAAATTGCGTTATATGAAACCTCACTTATATCCGCTTAATCTGAATGATTATTGTTCCAATAGCATAACATTGGCCCGATAGAAAAAAATCGCGAAAATAGGTCGATTTTTTCACATTATGCTTTATTTCTCAGAATTGGTATTAATTACAGTGCTAGTAATCTCACATTATATTTGCATCATGATTTCCAAATTTTTGAATGATTATTGTTTCATTTGGACACAATTTTTCATTCAAAGCATCAAAAAAATGAATTTTGGACTTACGACAAAATTTCTGAGCACCGTAAAGTATCCCTTTCCCTTTCGTTCTCTTGGCGACTATCTATCGCCATTTCGGTAGCCTCAGTCCGCTGCGATGTTTCGAAGCGGGCGCACGCCTCTCCGCACGACTCTCCGCACGCGGAGATCGCTTTCGGGATCGCGACAGTAACAAAGTTCCGAACCAAATTCCTACGAGCATCAGCTGAACTTCATAGATGGCGCTGTAAAATTCTCAATAAAATGTTATTGAGGTCTAAAGCCGAAATAATTGACACTGGTTAGTAACGTTCGGTTAGCAAGATATAAATAAATAAAAATATCATAAATAAATAAAATATTTGTTATAATATAAAAAAAGTGATGTTTCCAGGAACCGAACTTCGATTTGTGTGGTTCTCAACTTCGCAGCAAAAATACGACACTAAAACCATTGTGCCACGACTGTCATTACGCAATTATGCTAAATTCTCCTTCTCAAGCCTAGCGGGCACTACGAGTATTGGGGCGGCCGCAAATATCCGCCTCCCCATGGAACGTGCGGACGGGTCGCAACAGGACAAGTCACATGACCTTGGCAGATAGCTCGGCGGGCGGATTTTTGTAGTTTTTGTCGGCGGCACAGAATAATTAATAACATGAACAGAAGGAAAACTCCGTGAAAAGAATAAATGACATAAATAATATGTTTTGTTTTGTTGGTTCGTTTTTAGGGTACCGTACCCAAAGGGTGAAAACGAAACCCTATTACTAAGCCTCCGGTGTCCGTCCGTCAGTCCGTCTGTCACAGGGCCTTAGGTAGGCAGCTGAAATGTTCACGGAGTGTGTATTTATTTTACCGCTATAACAACAAATAGCTAAAATAAAATAATAATAAAAATTTAAAATATAATAAAATAAAATAAATTCTATGACGAAAAGAAACTCCAATATTAATCTCGGAGGAACGGTTCAGTTCAATTTCATGTGTTGTACATGTCATGTCATGACCAAATATGTTTTCGCTATATTTGGGGAAACATTTGTCGTAGACCCATCATGCGACCACTCAAAATAAACGCTCTGACCTGATTTACCTTCCCTGTCATGTCAAAATATGTTTTCGTTGTATCATGGGAAACACTGGTCCAGACCCAGACCCATCATGCGACCACTCAAAATAAACGCCCCGACCTGATCTAACTTCCTGTCATGTCAAAATTTGTTTTCGTTATATCATGGGAAACACTGGTAGTAGACCCATCATGCGACCACTCAAAATAAACGCCCCGACCTGATCTACCTGTCTGTCATGTCAAAATTAGTTTTCGTTATATCTTGGGAAACACTGGTCGTAGACCCATGATTCGACCACTTAAAGTAAACGTCCCGACCTGATCTACCCGTCTGTCATGTCAAAATTTGTTTTCGTTATATCATAGGAAACACTGGTCGTAGACCCACCATGCGACCACTCAAAATAAACGCCCGGACCTGATCTACCTGTCTGTCATGTCAAAATTTGTTTTCGTTATATCATGGTCAACACTGGTCGTAGACCCATCATGCGACCACTCAAAATAAACGCCCCGACCTGATCTACCTTCCTGTCATGTCAAAATTGGTTTTCGTTTTATCACGGGAAGCACTGGTCGTAGACCCATCATGCGACCACTCAAAATAAACGCCCCGACCTGATTTAACTTCCTGTCATGTCAAAATTTGTTTTCGTTATATCATGGGAAACACTGGTCCTAGACCCATCATGCGACCACTCAAAATAAACGCCCCGACCTGGTCTACCTGTCTGTCATGTCAAAATTTGTTTTCATTATAGCTTGGGAAACACTGGTCGTAGACCCATCATGCGACCACTCAAAATAAACGCCCCGACCTGATCTAACTTCCTGTCATGTCAAAATTTGTTTTCGTTATATCATGGGAAACACTGGTAGTAGACCCATCATGCGACCACTCAAACTAAACGCCCCGACCTGATCTACCTGTCTGTCATGTCAAAATTAGTTTTCGGTATATCTTGGGAAACACTGGTCGTAGACCCATTATGCGACCACTCAAAGTAAAAGTCCCGACCTGATCTACCCGTCTGTCATGTCAAAATTTGTTTTCCTTACATCATGGAAAACACTGGTCGTAGACCCATCATGCGACCACTCAAAATAAACGCCTCGACCTAATCTACCTGTCTGTCATGTCAATTTTTTTTTTGTTATATCATGGCAAACACTGGTCTTATACCCATCATGCGACCACTCAAAATAAACGTCCCGACCTGATTTAACTTCCTGTCATGTCAAAATTTGTTTTCGTTATATCATGGGAAACACTGGTCCTAGACCCATCATGCGACCACTCAAAATAAACGCCCCGACCTGGTCTACCTGTCTGTCATGTCAAAATTTGTTTTCGTTATATCATGGGAAACACTGGTCGTAGACCCATCATGCGACCACTCAAAATAAACGCCCCGACCTAATCTAGACCCATCAAGCGACCACTCAATATAAACGCCCCGACCTGATCTGCCTGTCTGTCCAATATTAATCTCGGAGGAACGGTTCAGTTCAATTTCATGTGTTGTACATGTCATGTCATGACCAAATATGTTTTCGCTATATTTGGGGAAACATTTGTCGTAGACCCATCATGCGACCACTCAAAATAAACGCTCTGACCTGATTTACCTTCCCTGTCATGTCAAAATATGTTTTCGTTGTATCATGGGAAACACTGGTCCAGACCCAGACCCATCATGCGACCACTCAAAATAAACGCCCCGACCTGATCTAACTTCCTGTCATGTCAAAATTTGTTTTCGTTATATCATGGGAAACACTGGTAGTAGACCCATCATGCGACCACTCAAAATAAACGCCCCGACCTGATCTACCTGTCTGTCATGTCAAAATTAGTTTTCGTTATATCTTGGGAAACACTGGTCGTAGACCCATGATTCGACCACTTAAAGTAAACGTCCCGACCTGATCTACCCGTCTGTCATGTCAAAATTGGTTTTCGTTTTATCACGGGAAGCACTGGTCGTAGACCCATCATGCGACCACTCAAAATAAACGCCCCGACCTGATTTAACTTCCTGTCATGTCAAAATTGGTTTTCGTTTTATCACGGGAAGCACTGGTCGTAGACCCATCATGCGACCACTCAAAATAAACGCCCCGACCTGATTTAACTTCCTGTCATGTCAAAATTGGTTTTCGTTTTATCACGGGAAGCACTGGTCGTAGACCCATCATGCGACCACTCAAAATAAACGCCCCGACCTGATTTAACTTCCTGTCATGTCAAAATTTGTTTTCGTTATATCATGGGAAACACTGGTCCTAGACCCATCATGCGACCACTCAAAATAAACGCCCCGACCTGGTCTACCTGTCTGTCATGTCAAAATTTGTTTTCATTATAGCTTGGGAAACACTGGTCGTAGACCCATCATGCGACCACTCAAAATAAACGCCCCGACCTGATCTAACTTCCTGTCATGTCAAAATTTGTTTTCGTTATATCATGGGAAACACTGGTAGTAGACCCATCATGCGACCACTCAAACTAAACGCCCCGACCTGATCTACCTGTCTGTCATGTCAAAATTAGTTTTCGGTATATCTTGGGAAACACTGGTCGTAGACCCATTATGCGACCACTCAAAGTAAAAGTCCCGACCTGATCTACCCGTCTGTCATGTCAAAATTTGTTTTCCTTACATCATGGAAAACACTGGTCGTAGACCCATCATGCGACCACTCAAAATAAACGCCTCGACCTAATCTACCTGTCTGTCATGTCAATTTTTTTTTTGTTATATCATGGCAAACACTGGTCTTATACCCATCATGCGACCACTCAAAATAAACGTCCCGACCTGATTTAACTTCCTGTCATGTCAAAATTTGTTTTCGTTATATCATGGGAAACACTGGTCCTAGACCCATCATGCGACCACTCAAAATAAACGCCCCGACCTGGTCTACCTGTCTGTCATGTCAAAATTTGTTTTCGTTATATCATGGGAAACACTGGTCGTAGACCCATCATGCGACCACTCAAAATAAACGCCCCGACCTAATCTAGACCCATCAAGCGACCACTCAATATAAACGCCCCGACCTGATCTGCCTGTCTGTCATGTCAAAATTCGTTTTCGTTATATCATTGGAAACACTGGTCGTAGACTAGCGATAGGCGATTGCGAATAAAAACAATCGAATTATTCGATTGTTCCCGTTATTCGATTCATTCGAATACAAATCTACATTATTCGATTGTTGCACAGCGCTGCTCTGTGGCGCTACAGCGGAGCGGACGAGCGTCCAAATATTATAAGACACTTCGGCGCGGCGCGACCGCGCGACTGACGCGAGTGAACGAGATACAATCGACGAGCGCGCATACGCGACCTCACGCAATTGTACGCTCCGCGCACAATCGACGAGCAGCGCATAACTAGGTACGCACCGCACCGAATACAATTGCACGCAGTAATAGGGTTCCGTTTTTGACATCAACAACGACGAACAACGACGACAACGTCGCCAACGTCGAAAAAAAGATGTTCAAACGACAAAAGATGCGGCACTCGCTGCCGCGGCAAATAGCAGCTAAATAGAGGATGCTGCGTACCAGGCGACCACAGGAGAGCAAATTGAACTAAAAAAACGGGCCAAGTGCGAGTCGGACTCGCACACGAAGGGTTCCGTACCATCAACACCAAAAATCACGTTTCTTTTGTATGGGCCCCCCTTTAATTTTTATATATTTTTTTAATTTACCTATTTGTTGTTATAGCGGCAAAATAAGTAATTTTCACACTCTGTGAAAATTTCAGCTGCCTACCTATTACGGTTCATGAGATAGAGCCCTGTGACAGACGGACGGACGGACGGGCGGACGGACGGACGGACGGACAGACGGACGGACAGACGGATGGACGGACGGACGGACGGACGGACGGAGAGCAGAGGCTTAGTAATAGGGTTCCGTTTTCACCCTTTGGGTACGGAACCCTAAAAAGTGTCGACACTACTTGTCACATTCCTTGGAATAAGCGACGTAGGTACCTGCTTGTGCCGCGGGAGGAATTTGGCCTTTGTTTCGGCTCTCACTACTAATGAAGAATGACGTAACGACCATCAGGTTTATTGAAAAATAATTCTTATTTTTATCAATTTACCTATCAATTTGGGAGACAAAAAATTAGATTTTTCTCCGTTTTCATCACTGCGCTACGGCGCTATGAACGGCGATATAATGTTGCAAGTCGCGTGGCGTCATTTTTTGCGCGCTCGTTGTATGGAAATTATTTCTCCATCGTCTCACCTTTATCCTTTTTAAAAGTGTTATTTTACTTTTTATTGTATCAAATGACGTTTATACTTTTTAAAATTGTTTCTCAGGTAAAAACTTTTACCAAAACCTATTATTATGTAATATTTTTTTATATGTGTAAATCAATTAAGTCTAACCCACGCTATAATTATATACTATACACCATTAACAATAAAAAGTAAAAAAACAGAAAAAAAAAATTTGTAACCTACAGGATTCGAACCGACACCCCCCAACGAACAATAACTGTAGATAAGACGTCTCACGCGCTACACCAACCAGCTACTGACGATCAATGTGAAAATAGTAAATCCTTTCATGAAGTAGAGATCTGACGAAATGGTGGCTGTTTTCTAGCAGCAATGTGAATAATATGGCGGGTGATCTCGAGCCTTGTGATTGGTCGTATGTTCATTGACGACTTGCCGCGGGATCGATACAACTTTCACGAAGTTCCAGCGACGGCGTATAGGTGTCGCTCTAACAATATCTCATTTCAGTTTTGTCCTAAGATTCACGGCGCCACTGCTGCTACGGCGTCTAGCGGAGCGGTGGGGGGGAAATCGGGAATTTGTCTAGCTTCATACGCGGCCTTAATTTTACGTGTCCCTCTGAACCCTGCTTAATTTTACCCCTGATAAATAATACACTGGAAATTAGTAACAACAATTTCTAGCAGCTGCTGGTCAGGAACTTATCATCGGTGCTGGAACACCCTGTTTTAAAAGAAAACATTTAAAAACAAAATTTTGCACTTGCATGCACCTCCCCGAAAACAATTTGCAATGTTGGGTTGACGTAGAAAAGTGTAGTTGCTCTCAAATAATTACGATTTCAAGAATAGTGAAATATAATGTTTTCTCATAGTTATGAATATATATTTTTGTCGGTTCTTTCTCTGGGTTTAACGAAATGTCTTTCTGGGTTTAATAAAATTCGTTAAGAGTACACGTAATAAATATTGCATCAATAAATATTTTTATTTGCACAACATTCTTAAAATACAAACATAAAATTATTCAATGCTGTTAACACCTAACCCCAGGTTAAAAAAATTTATGACGTTCTGAGTCACTGTATTGCCTGGCTAGTCCACTTTTGACATGTTATGCATTCAATATTGATCAGTAGATCGCTTGTTAAACCGCATGTAATATCCATGTAGTTATACATCACCGAACAGGGGTAATTTCTAAACATTAAAGATCTTTATCCATCTATATTACAATTACCCATATGAAAAAGTGTCCGTAGGTAATAAAGCTTAGGTTGATTTCCTATATTATATTTTGGTGATTGTATGGTTTCTACAACAAAACAAAATAAAACAACTATTTTGTTATAAACATTACATTCCAGCAACAAGATCAAAAATAACGTGATTCACAGCCAACTGTGACTCACTTGTGATACTTACACTTTCCTACTCATGGAATGACAGAGTGCGATAACACAACACAAAATGATCAGTGAAGACGTCATACGAAAGCGAAATGTTGATCGATTCACATTGACTGTGAATATTCGTGTTAAGTTCTATCAGTCGTATTCAAAGTGAACTGTCAAAATTAAGTACGTAGACTAGCAATTAGTCGTGGGACGAGAAATGAGAAACGGGTTCGTATAACTGTTACTAGTGTAAAAACGAAGTATTCATTTTACGCCGAGCATTATGGCCGCTACAAATTTCTTGTAGCGCACTGGATCGCACACGCGGCGCGCCAACGAAAGCCCGTAGGTTGCGAGCCATCTAGACGCAACGACCCGCCAGCCGCGACTGTCTCGCTCGCGCAATGGCCGGCGGCAGTACCTGTAACGTCGGTTGAGGGTTGGAGCCGGCGACTCTCGTAACTGGAGTTGCGGCAAAGATAATACTAATAATTACTTCGTTGCGGCTTGTAGCCGGCGACTCTCGCAACTGGTGTTACCGCTGAAACTGTAATGCACGCGCGCAGTGCGCACTGTAGTCGAAGAGGGGCTACATTGTTAACGACCGCCGTTGTTGTTTGCTCACAGAAAAAGCCCAACGATTAGCATTTCTAAATGCTAATAGGCATATATAAAATAAATGATAAATTTGTTTATTGATCATTTGTGTCATATTATTTCTGGGGATTATTTTGTCGAGGATAAAAAGTTTTGTCTGACTTCTTAATTTTTTGCGATAACTACATAGTAACAAAACCTCTTTCTTGATTTTTATTTTTGTTGAGAATACAGGTCACTGCACTCGAGATTCAGAATTCATGTAAGATGAACGAACCGTGCTAGATGTCATTATACCCATTCACATCCAGTTGCCAAAAAAAAAAAAAAAGAAGGGAGAGGGAGTTTTTTTTTTCATTTCTTTTTGCAACAGTTTCCACAAACGGCTACCGGCATCAGCAATAACAGTTACAAACGTTTTCGAAGACCAGTGGAAACGCCCACGACTACTAGCAATGGACTAACCATACAAAAATTTCGTCCGGCAACCAGCAGTATAGTTAGTACCGCCTGCTCTTTATGTATGAGTGCATATATAGTATGAGTGCAGCCTGCACTTTATTCAAAAGCCCAGCTTTTAAATATAGTTCACATCATTTGAGCGGCTCGTAGCCTAGTGGTGCGGGGACTGGCCTGGCTTACCAGAGGTCTGAGTTCAGTTCCGACAGGCACCACTTTCTTTCGCTTTTGAGTTCGATAGGTGCATTTCGTCACGAATGCGAGCTGCTCCATGGTTCGGAATCCATGTAAAACTGTAGGTCCCCTTCCCCTACTAGGTAGTAGGGTTTAAGCCCGCCCGGGTTGGTACCATCGCATTGGATGAAAAGATGGTCGAAGCAGCAATGAAAAATTGTCCCTGATTTCCATCCAGTTCAATGTAGCTGTGCTAATAAAGGGAAGGTTCTGGCATGGCACCTAATTCCTTGGGGAATGTGGTATATTGGGCTTATATCATAACGGTAGTTGTGTGGTATTAGCCAACCATGTCAGGTGGCATAAAAAAAATATTTGCGTTGTTTAACATTACCCTAGAGTCCAAAAAGACAATGTGGACTGTTAGGCGCCAAATATGTGCTTGCATCAACAGCCTCAAAATAATTCATCAATTGCTATTTCCTAGGGCTACCCTAGTGTGATCATGTCGTCGGTAGTCTCCGATAGGATCTGGTGTGTGGCGCTGGTGTCGCGCTCCACCACGTGGTGCGGCCCCACCAGGCAGTGCTGTAGCGCGCAGCCCCCCTCCACCGTTGCGCCCGTGTAGATCACAGAGTCTTGTAGCACGCATCTAAGGAACAGAATACAGTTCCAGAATCAATATATTTAATTGGGAGGCTCAGGGCAAGAATTAGCCCCAGCCTCTGTTTATTTAGAGATTTAAATAGAAGAGCATTTTCTGTGCTCATGTCATCTCAAAAAAAAATCGGTCAAGCGTGAACATGTTCATATCAAATTGCAAATTCAACCTCGCCTGATGATTTTTGCAATTTCACAACAGGCCAAGTGCGAGACAGACTCGCACATGAAGGCTTCCATATTTTTTTATTTTACCTATTTGTTGTTATAGCGGCAAAATAAATACACACTCTGTGAAAAATTAAGGTGCCTACCTACCTACCTATGAGATACAGCCCTGCGACAGACGGACGACGGACAGACATCGGAGGCTTAGTAATGGGGTTCCGTTCACATCCTTTGGGTATGGAACCCTAAAAATTTGCATTCAGAAATCTGGCTTTTTCTCAAAAAGTTTGGCATTTTGAACAAAAGTAATTAGTTGTTGGACAACCTATATGTGTATGCATATTGATGTTTTTTTTCACCATTTTCGAGCAACCTTCAATAGAACAATTCAGGCAATTAGTGTGACCAACAGACACCAGAGCCAAACCATAGGGGTTCCTTTTTTGCTTTTTTCTATGGGACCCTAAATAAGGAAAATGTTGCCAGTTTTGAGGATAGCCATAGAATTGAAAGCCTGAAAATATAATTCTATCATATTATGTATACCTTTTCCATGAAGGTGTTAGTAATGAAATTAGCATCATTGGCATCTATTACCATCTATTAGCATTACTATTATCTCGCACAAAATCACCATGTTGTTACAAATTGAACAATGTGACTTATGCTGCGCATAATAACAATTTATCTGTTATTCTCCTATTATGAATTATTGATTTTATATATATATTTTTTTTTAGTCTGGAGAAACAATAAACACATTAAAAAATCAAGGCGAAAAAAAATTTGCTAGGATGATGTGATCATATAAAACCGGGTAGTCATTCCCCAGAATGACATTTAAACCATAGCATAGGGCCCCATATTCTGTCTCTCTCTCTCGACCCTTTCACAGAATGGACCTTCCCTGCTTCCAAGTCGAAGACTTATCTTTAGATATGGAAAGATTTGATGATTCCCTCAAAATGCTATTGGACTTACCCTTCCTTGATTGTGACGTTGTTCATGAGTATGCAGTTAGTGAGGCGCACTTTGTTCTCGACCGTGCATCCGGCGCCGATGAAGCAGCGCTTGACGGACGTCTTCTCACTGATGAGGCTCTTCTCCCCGACCGTGCACGCCTCGTCGAGCTGCCGAGTGCGCACTTCGCTTTCAGGGTGCAAGCGCGTGTGCAGTGCTGCCCCGGTCAACGCCTCCCACTTTTCTATTATCTGCCGGAGGCAACACCTTCATGTATCATGCAGATATATGTTTAGGGTTTGGTAACTTAAAAGTGGTCATGATTCATATTATATTACAAATGTGAAAGTAATTCTGTCGTCTTTTGCGTTTTAACCCCTAAACCTCTGAACTGATTTTGTTGAATTTCGGTATAGAGACAGTCGGGACCTTGTAAGGATATAGGCTACATTTTGTGGCGAAAATTAAACTCGAAGGGGGTGAAATCGGGGATGAAAGTTTGTATGGGGAACTAATATAATATCCAGGAAAAACCAAGTTTGTCCAAAATGACATTGATGCGAGCGAAGCGGGGTACCTCAGCTAGTCCTTTATACATATGACTTAATGGTTGATTGGTCTTTCAAAGTTATATTCTCAGAGTAAATATACTTTTTCGTACTAAGCAGGTACGTCGCTTATTCCAAGGAATGTGACATGTATGTATGTATAATCGACCGTGAGTAGTTCTTTTTACTGGGCTCTTTCTTCAATTAATGTGTCCTTTCTTCACGGTAGATCATACATACATACATGTTACATTCCTATATTCTCAGAGTTCAAAAGTGGTCTATTTGACACTTTTGGGATTTTGTAGCCCAAAAAAATGCTTTAACCATGCAATAACAACCTGTTTAACCAGTATATTAGTGCCCCACCAGGACAGGCACACTGTTTGCGGCTAGGCCAATTTGAGAAAAAGCACGTTTTTGGAACATGCATGGATTAATATTGTGCAATTAAAATTGTTATTGCTCAACAAATCCCTAACTGAAAATTATACAAGTGTTGTTATAAAAAAATTTTTTCCGTACACATCTTTTTTTAAATATGAGCTTAGCACCATACTATTACTCCCTAGATCATATTAGTCATAATCATATCTACTCTAAAATTTGTAATGCTGGTTACGACAAATCAGAAAATTAAAATAAACTTACCTTAGAATTTACTAAATAGAAGGAAGACAATGTATTAATTCTCATGCCAAAGCATTGCTTTTCAGGAATATAGGCATAACACCTTATTGTGTCATCATGATAAACTCCCTTGTATCCACACTTGTGATCGTTGTAAGAAGACAGTTGCCTAATCTTGCTCTCGTAACCAGTCGGAGCTGCGTATGTAAATATGTCCTTCTTTACATCAACATTCTTCTCCGAAGTAGCTTTTTTGTCCGATGTGTTCGGTTTGGATAATTGCTTTTTGACAATGTACGGAATTAATTCACCCTTTAACGTAGAGAACTTTTCCTCTTCAACAAGGAAATTCACGACCCATTTTTTCATTATATAAATGTGCGAATCGAGGAGACGACTATGGAGGGTGACGGAGTCGAATTTCTTCACGAGTGCTCGAGGCATTGTGAAGTTTTCTTCAAAATCGCTGGCGCTAGCTAGGAAGACGAGCCGCTGCGTCTCTCTATCGATGCCGATGATGTCTCGATCTGGTTTCACTTTGGTCTTGAGGCCCGGCAGCTCGATCCACTCCTCAGGTCCATTATTGAAGAAGACGGAGACTATGGAGGCATCGTGCTTCCGGTAAATGTTGATGACTTCGTGCAGGTTGACATTGGTGACGAGATCCCCTGACACCACCATCAGATCGGTGATCACTCGGCTGCTGATGTGCCGGAGGGAATCAGCCGTGCCCCAGTCCTCGTCGGAGGGGATCGATATCAGTTCGTACTTGATCTTAAGAGGACACTTCTCTAGGGCATTCAGGATGTTAGATTTATCTTCGTCGAGTACGATGACCATAGTTTCTGTAAATAAAAAAAAATACAAATCTTTTTACATACCTATAACAAGAAACATTATAATTCATTCATTTTCTTGCATGTACACACAAACACAATGCGAACTTCACAAGAGAGAAGGTAGATGAAAATACGACATCGGTATAACAACAGCACGCTCCTTTTTATTATTATTACAATTTAATTTTTTATTTATTTATTTGGTATGCCAACAACATTATACACAAAACACTCACGTAGTTTCATTACTAAAAATAACAAATTTAGGGTGTACATGTTATTTATAGGCCTACACAGCTTCATTACAAGTAAATATAACCAATCAATTTGATTTAATTTGCATGAAGAAGAACTTGCGCACAAAAATTGCATGTAGCAACAATATTATTTTATTAACCCTCTGACCAGCACAGGCCCTGGGGAAGACCAAACAAAGCAGTCGCTCTGGATGGCAAGAAGCACCAACATTTAATTGACAATGTTAAGTGAAATTTGAAAAAAAATTGGAGCATATGATGTATAGATATATTTACATATGTATGAGGAAAAGACAAAAGTGGAAAGCAATACAGTAGAGCCTTTTTTAACCGTACTCCGTAGAATCCATACTCCAGCTAATCCGAACACCGCTGTAATCCGAACTGCCGACTGTCCCTCTCTCTCTTCCTGTGACCACTGATCTTATGTTTTGTCTTCAGTTGCTAATTGAGTGACCTTGCGTGTGCACGTTACTTCGTGCTAAACTCGCGCGCCACGTGTTTTAGAGGTTATAAAAATGGTTCCTACACCGCAAACACAAAACTTTAACCATAGCTGAAAAGTGTGGCATACTGGATAGTTTGAAAGATGGAGTGTCTGGAACTTCTCTTTCCCTTAAGTATGGTGTTGGAAAATCGACAATAACTGATTTAAAGTACCTCAATAAATATACTTATTCTGTCAAAATATAGTTGCATTTTTTTAACATACTATAATCCGGACACCCCGCGAGTCCGAACAGGGGTTGTTTTTTGGTAATTCGGATTATCGAGGCTCTACTGTAATTAAGATAATGATGACAGGTATGGTAATCTTGGCTGAAAATAATTTACATACACCATGGGAAGGGAATTTTCTAGGTCTGGTTCCATTATAAGTTTGAAACCCTCATGGTAAAAAATTTAGGCAGTGTTGACATGAATCGAGAAATAAAAAACTATTAGTAAAACATTCAAAATAAACCCACTTTCTTTTTCTTTTGTTGAATTTCTTATTTAATAATTGCCTAAGTATGTGAATGTTTTCACAACTTAGGCTCTAACTAACATTGTTTGGTCTGAGGCTATTTTTAATAGCAGCTGAATCCTAGAATGGGTCTAGGAGAAATTCAGAAGGTAGGTAGTCTATAAAGGTCTACCAGAATTTTTATCAAGCACAATCAAATGTAATGACATAAAATTCAGCAAGTACCTGTGAAGCCAATTGTCTCTAACATATGTAAGGAGTAGAAGAGCGCTGGGTGCGGCCCCACGGGCAGCAGACACTTGCACACTCCACCGCCGAGCGCCGGCAGCCGGGAGCCGCGCCCGCCTGCCAGCACGACGCTTTGCAGCTCTAGCATCCTGAGGACTGAGAACCACTCGGTACGGTGGATACAAAAGGGTAAAAACGGTAACAATAAATAACCTCAAATTTCACTCGTTTCGGTGCAGTCAGACTTTTTTATCTCTAACGATTGCGGGTTGCCTTAAATGTAACAATTTACAAAAACAAACAGATCAGCAGAATCAACACTGAAAATACTCAAACGTTGTTTTATCGAACGACTTGGCTGGTCACAGAATAAAACAATAGAAAACCAAGCTGTACTAAAATTCTGACATATTGACACTAGTTTTTTTTGTTTGTTTGTTTATACAATGGAAAGGCAAAAGCTTTCGCTATACAGCCTCTAAGATATTGACACTAGGCACTGACGGCTGTGTTCGGGCAACGTGCTCCGAGCCATTCGGTGAAAGAAATCGCGTTTTGGCTAACAGAATGACAGTTCCATGTTACCTACCTCGGCAGTTTTCGCTGACCATAAAACGGTTCGGAAACGCTCAAAATCACTCCTTTTTGCGAACCGAACAACGAACAACACGGAACCGGAGCAATATCTGTCAACTGTCACTTTTGACGATCAGATCGGGGCGTTTACTTTGAGTGGTCGCATGATGGGTCTACGACCAGTGTTTCCCAAGATATAACGAAAACAAATTTTGAGATTCCGGATAGTTAGATCAGTTCGGGACGTTTACTTTGAGTGGTCGCATGATGGGTCTACGACCAGTGTTTCCCAAGATATAACGAAAACAAATTTTGACATTCCAGATAGTTAGATCAGGTCAGGACGTTTACTTAGAGCGGTCGCATGATGGGTCTACGACCAGTGTTTCCCAAGATATAACGAAAACAAATTTTGACATTCCAGATAGTTAGATCAGGTCGGGACGTCGTGGACTACGAGAAGGCGTTCGACTCAGTTGAAAAATGGGCCGTCGAAAACTCCCTTATGAGATGCAGAATCGACCACCGCTACATCGAGGTACTCCGAAATCTGTATCGGTCCGCGACGATGACTGTGAGGCTCCATGAAAATACCCAACCCATCCTCCTTGGTAAAGGCGTAAGGCAGGGGGATGTGATCTCACCCAAGCTCTTCACAAACGCATTGGAAGATGTGTTCAAGACGCTTGAATGGGACAACATGGGTATCAACCTAAATGGAGATTTTCTCAGTCATCTTCGCTTCGCCGATGACATTGTTCTTCTGTCAAATTCCCGAGTTCAGCTTCAGACCATGCTGGAAGACCTTTATGAAGCATCGATAAAGGTAGGTCTGAAGATGAACCGGGACAAAACCAAGGTCATGGCGACCGAAATTATGACGGGAGGACAAATCGTTATCGACGGAGAAGTGATCGAACAGGTTGAAGAGTACGTATATCTCGGTCAAATCCTGCGGCTTGGTAGACAAGGACTGTCTAGGGAGGTTGAGCGACGGATTCAACTGGGTTGGGCTGCCTTCGGAAAGCTTAAGTTCGCTCTGAGGTCTGACCTTCCGCAAAATTTAAAGACCCGAATATATGACCAGTGCGTCCTCCCGGTTATGACGTACGGGTGTGAAACATGGACTCTGACGGTCGCCGTTGTCCAAAGGTTGAAAGTTGCCCAGCGAGCAATGGAGCGAGCCATGCTGGGAATATCGCTACGGGATATGGTGCGTAACGAGGCAATCCGCCGACGTACCAAAGTAGTCGATATTGGACACCGGGTGGCTAAGCTAAAATGGCAGTGGGCTGGTCACGCCAGCCGAAGAGACGACGACCGTTGGAGTAACCGTGTCCTACACTGGCGGCCGTGGACAGGCAAACGGAGTGTGGGAAGACCACCCGCCAGGTGGGAAGACGACATCAAGTGCGTCGGCGGAAAGCAGTGGTTCCGTACCGCTGAGGGCCGGGAGGACTGGAGAAGGATTGGAGAGGCGTATGTCCAGCAGTGGACGCAAACACGCTGACTGACTGGGACGTTTACTTTGAGTGGTCGAATGATGGGTCTACGACCAGTGTTTCCCAAGATATAACGAAAACAAATTTTGACATTCCAGATAGTTAGATCAGGTCAGGGCGTTTGCTTTGAGTGGTCGCATGATGGGTCTACGACCAGTGTTTTCCAAGATATAAAGAAAACAAATTTTGACATTCCAGATAGTTAGATCAGGTCGGGACGTTTACTTTGAGTGGTCGCATGATGGGTCTACGACCAGTGTTTCCCAAGATTTAACGAAAACAAATTTTGACATTCCAGATAGTTAGATCAGGTCAGGGCGTTTACTTTGAGTGGTCGCATGATGGGTCTACGACCAGTGTTTCCCAAGATATAACGAAAACAAATTTTGACATTCCAGGCAGATAGATCAGGTCGGGACGTTTACTTTGAGTGGTCGCATGATGGGTCTACGACCAGTGTTTCCCAAGATATAACGAAAACAAATTTTGACATGACAGGCAGGTAGATCAGGTCGGGACGTTTACTTTGAGTGGTCGCATGATGGGTCTACGACCAGTGTTTCCCAAGATAAAACGAAAACAAATTTTGACATGACAGGCAAGTAGATCAGGTCGGGACCTTTACTTTGAGTGGTGGCATGATGGGTCTACGACCAGTGTTTCCCAAGATATAATGAAAACAAATTTTGACATGGCAGTCAGGTAGATCAGATCGGGACCTTTACTTCGAGTGGTCGCATGATAGATCACATTAAAAAAAAAACTTTGATGACCCACTCATACTCATATCCACTCCAAAATAAACCAGAAATAAAAAGGACGCCCGTACAAGGTTAGTTCACCTACACGTGCGACGCGCGGCATGGCGTCACTTGCCCGCTTATGAACTTTGGTAGTTAATTAAATTATCGATTGAAAATGCAATTATTCAATTGTTAAACAGGAAAAAATATTATCTGAGTTTACTTATCGATGATACGATATTCCATGTGTCTTTGTAACTTTCGTATCGTATTTTATGCACTCTTTTACTATGCAACTAGGCATTTTCACGACTCAACATCACTCTGCCGCGGTCCGCAGACGACTGAGTCGCGTTGGCCCTAAAACGAATATTTTAGGGCCAACGGACAGGTGCCATTAGTCGTGCGCGTTGACCGGGTCCTTACGAAGTAATATATTATATAAGTCAATGGTTATAGGCGATTTAGGTTACAGATATAACTTTAGGTATATTTAAGTATTTAATAAAAAAACCGACTGGTTATTATTGCATAATTAATAGGTATCAATGTTTCTAGAAAATCTGTACATTCATCAGCAGTTACATACCAACATCTATTTTATATAGCCAATCTAGATAACACAACCACTGGGAACAGGCAGACCGACATATTTAGCATCAGAGGATTGGTCTCTAACATTTGAACCCATATTCAGCCATTTACCTTATCGTGACCAAAAATGTCGTGACCTCCCGGAATATATGAACAGTTATATTTTTTTATTTTTGGATTGGAAACAGAATATTTTTGAGATGACTAAAAATACAAACATTTATTTAGATTTTGTTATACATGGTAATTTATAAATTTCAATATTATTTAATTAAATTACGTGTGGGGACGTGTGAAACGTAAATAGATGATGACCCAATCACTAAGCATCCGCTTTCCGTCCGTCCGTCCGTCTGTCAGCGGACTGTATCTTATTAACCGTATTAATTAGGTAGACAGATGAAATGTTCACAGATTCTTTATTTCTATTACCGTTATAACAAATAGTGAAAATAAAAATTAGGTAATTAATTAAAATACAAGAAACAGGCATTTTTGGCATGGTACGGAAACCTTTGTGTGTGAGTCGGACTCGCACCTGGCCAGTCGGACTCGCACTTGGCCAGTTTGCTTTTTATTTTCGGAATCTAGAGAAGTGCATTTATCATTTACGATCATAAATTATATATTAGCATTTTTTATTAAGATTTTTAATACATTCTCGCCGTCAGTGCAACCAATTGTACTTATGTAAACTGTTAAGATTACGCCAAACATTGATTTCAATACTGAACACTAATATATCTCTACCATAGATTAAAAGTAAAGTGGATAAGCCATCTAGCCCGTTTACTATGAGACCTGTTGTCTCCAATTTTCAAAAAACTACCAAGTACATGCTATTTACTACCCATCCAAACCCTACAATACGTCTGCGACTATGTTTGCATGTGGCGTGTACATATAAGTTGGATTGGCAGTTTTTGAAATTGGACACAGGGGTCCCATTGTAGGCGCGCTCGATGCCATATCTAATCCCTTTTTATCTATGGCTGACGACACTGAGGCTGATGCGAATATCTGGATAGTTTTAAAATCACAGCAGTAAACATGCAATCCAAAGGTCGGAGTTTAGAATATTTCTTCAGACTGCGTCCAAACAAAAATTGTTAATTTTGGTTATTTTCGAAAACTGATTATAACTATTACCTATTTAATCTAATAAGGTTATGTCGTAGTACAAATGTTACACCTTAACTCAAGAGCTTTCTAATCACTCTAGATATTTTTGTGTCTTTCCCAGCTCAATATGAAATAAAACACATGTTAATTCATATCCAGTGATCATTCTACATGTTCAAACAAACAATAACACGATTTTTGACAACGGACAATTTAAATTAGAAAAATCGATAAAGTCATCAATAGCCAAAGTTAAAAATAATTATTGGCTCTTAGTACTAAAAGTTTTAGCCACAAATAAACAATAAATAGAAAACTCATCACAATTTCCGACAATATTGACATACCTACCATATGTGTCTATTTATTGCAGTTACATATGTAGACTTGTAATGGTACACACCCGCACCATCAAATGACAAGGCTAGAAGGCGAGCGGCGGTGCCGGAGCGTTGCAGGGTGTGCAAGGCCGCCCCTGCAGCAACTCCTCTGTCAGGTACATCTGCCGGCATCGCCCACGTGTCACTCACAGAGACACTATGAGGTAATCATGCCTGGTGCACACTTTGTTTCTAGCCACAACAGCCCAATGCAATCGTGGGTACTTCCACAACAAACTTGCCGCAGTCACAAATTTTGGCGACATGATTTGATTTTAGGGGGCTGCTTAGTCAGAAAATTATGTAGTTTTGTAATAATGGTAACTAAGTATAGGTTGATTGCATGAAAAAAGTGGATGCAGATATTTGTTGCCTGATATTGGATACTTACTAAATATCCAGCGAGTTTTAACAGCAGTTTTAAATGATTAGTCACTACATATTATAAAACAAAGTCGCTTTCTCTGTCCCTATATCCCCATGTACGCTTAAATCTTTAAAACTACGCAACGGATTTTGATGCGGTTTTTTTAATAGATAGAGTGATTCAAGAGGAAGGTTTACATGTACAATAATATCCATTAAATATTTGAGAAATACTGTTATTTTTGAGGTTTCCAATGTGATGTCGTAAAAAAATATTTTTTTTCCGCTTACATTGCAAACGCAGGCTGAACCCTACGAGATTTATCAAAATAATGTACTAAGTATTGTATACATTGAAAAGGTCTACAGAAAACTCCGCGATGGTATTTATCTATCTCTTATGGATATCCCACAATAAAAAAAATTTCTCATTTACTTTTTACGACAAATAATGGCTAATTTTTGAAGCGATTTTAACCAATACAGCATTAATCCTTATCCAATTAAATACCTTAAATACATTGTTGATTTAATATAGATCTATACGGCCCTTTACAGCATACGATTTAAATGAATATTTTCGAAGATATTATAGATTTAAAAATTGCGGGATGTAGTGCTTGCGGCGGTACCGGCCGGCCGGGGCGGCGGGAGCGTGCCTCGGAGGCCGCGGTTCTCCCTATAGCACTTTGAATTTATTATTTCTCTAATATCTAGTAATCATGTAATAATAATATATAAGTTTTTTTTATTTCAAATTTCTCAATGTAGGAACTCTACATAAAAATTGTTTATTTGTGTATCATTGTGTCAAAATAATATTTTTTTAAATGACGTTATGCCCGTGCAAAGCCGGGACGGGCTGCTAGTAAACTATATTTGTATGGGAGCTTAACTTCTCTCTAAAAACTCTAACTATTGAATTCTGAGAGGGCCGAATTACTCAATTTTCTCCATGTCGTTCTGAAAATAAATATTCTTAATTATGCTAATCAAAAGAATTGTGGGAAAGAAAATATCACATAAACATAACCTATAATATTTTGTTTCATACTTTTTCCTAGTCAATCACATTTAAATTTGTTTGAATACAAACAAAAGCTACTCTTTTCCTCTAAACCTTACTGTAACTGCATCATAGAGTACATATTTCATCTAAAAACTCGTAAATCAAACGTCATGCGACATCTAAAATAAGCTTTGAGTTTTCTTACCCATTCATGTTTCAGAATACATGAAATAGAAACCAATATATAAATGATAATATTAATTCACAATGACCCGGCACGGGAGTGTGCGAGCTGCCGCAGTAGCGGTGGCACCCTGCACCGTGTCGCGACGCTTCTAACCTGTCCGTCGAGGCCGGCGGTGAGGTCGCGGCGACGCGCCGCGGGGCGCACGCGCAGCGCGTCGGGGAAGCGCGCGCGCGTCACCACGCCCATCGGCACGAGCGTGTGCGAGCCGCCGCAGTAGCGGTGGCACATGTGTACCCTGCGCCGTGCACGCCTCCAGTTACAACTACAATTTCGTCGGTATACTGGTAAAACCCGCTAATTGAATTTTTTTAGTAAAATGAGTTAATAATGTAGTTCTACATAATTTTCAAAGCTCTTTCTTATGGTAAGACCGATATATTGCTATGACGTTTAATTTTAAAGTTAGGTTGTCCACGTATTTAACGTAGACAATTGTACGAACCATTATGAACGATTAAACTTCAAGTCCATTTATCTCGAGACTCTAATTTCTGCAATTAAAGGGTTTTATCAGTATACTGACGATTTATAAATGGTAGCCGCGCAGGCTTGACGTGACTCCAAACTGACAAGATCTATTGTTACTATACCACCATAGAGTTCGCTTTCCAGTCCCATGCTTTTGTTTAATTGTCTTTCTGGGAACAACTTGGTTGCATCATATTTATTCATTTATCTTTAATTTGCGATATTACATGCAAATTGAGATGCAAACCTCCGCATCGGAAATTCTCATGGTTGTGCTTATTTAGTCTGCATGTACCTTTGGATTCGGGTGAGATAAGTTAGCTTATGCCACCATTTCAAACAAATAGTTGCATTCCATCAACTCACTATTTACAAGGTAAAGCCTGACCATGGTGGTACCATTGAATTGGATCGAATTGGCAATACAACGTAGCCCGTGTTTTCCATCCAATTCAATGTAGCAGTGCTCATTTAAAGGAAAGGTCCCAGCATGGCACCTAATTTCTTCGGGAATGCAGCTAATATCATGACAGCAGCCATCCGTGAGCAGTTCTTACTGCTTCTCCTCCGGTGCGTAGTCCGCGAGGCATAGATCCGGCGTGGTCGGGTGCTCGGCGCCGGCCGCCGGCGGCAGCGCGCCGCGCACGGTCGCCGCCGGCAGCCGCGGCACCGGCGGCGCGCACTCCGGCGCCATCGCCGCCGGCGTCGCGCACGATAGGCACTCGGCGTCGCGCAACAGCCTGTCGGGACACGCCGCTGAGCTGAGCTGATAGACATCTAACCGACTCAACGCAAGGGAGGAGTCATTGGGGTTATGACCCGTCTGGGCAGGATCCGAGGCTTTATTATTAATCGAAGTCCTGACTAGACCTCGACTTATGAACCCCCTGACTTGAAAGCTGGACCGGCCCTAACTCAATGGCAACTCTTGTCAGGAAGGGAGTCCACATGGGGTCCTATAGGAGGAGTGCTAAAATGATCCACACCGGCAAGACATTCATTGCCCTCGTGCATTTTCGGAATTATTATGGGCGCCATTGCTGTCCTAGATACTGGTACAGCCATTTATCACGCCTGCTATATTAACATAATAAATTATATATATAATTAACAATTATCTTTGTTACATTTAAAATTAATATTAGTACTTGCATACTGTGTTTCCTGTATTCATTCTGTTTTAGTATTTTATATGTTGCTTCTTTTACACTAGGTTAACGAAATAGGTATGTTAATGTTTTTATCTTGCTTGTACTGTGTTCTTCTAAATTTAACATTGTCACATTTATTAATTTTACACTACATTGTTCAGTTTGCTTAGCTTCACTATTTTCTTTTAAACATATTGTTGAATCGTAGACATAAACTTCCTTAGCTGACTACCTATAACTGTACACGTTGTGCCCACTACCTGTAGGGTGATTCGTTAGTTTTTGATACAGTAAATGTGTTAATGTTTGTGTAATAGGAATTTATCCTGTATGTGAGCCATATTAATAAATAAATAAATAAATAAAATAAAAACCACAGTGCAGGCACCTCTTTTTTCATGTTCAAATTTGATACATGTACTTAATTGCGAACGCGGTTTGGAAACCATGGGGTTAGGTTAGGTTAGGTTAGGACATTTAACGCAGAGCTGTCAGGTCGAGCACTGGGGGACAGCTCGTCTACCAAATTTATCCACTCCTGCAGCTCCCGCAGGCGACTGTACAGCGGCCAGGTGAGGCAGGTGAACGTGAACCGACCGTCTGGTGACGGCCGCCGCTCGAGGCTCGCCCGCGGCCAGCGCCACCACGTTCAGCCGCTCGTGCAGCTCCCGCAGGCGCTTGTCCAGGTACACCCGTAGCGGCTCCAGCTGTGTGAGCTCCGCCTTCTCGTTGAGCTCTGCGTGTATGTCGTCGATCGCTCTCTGCGAAATATTAAGGCTGAAACATCATTTTTTATCATCTTACTTCGAAGACTAATTGTGGTCGTGGTGAAATATTTTGTTATATGACGTCGCAAAGTCGACGAAACGCGGAGCGAAGGGGAAGCACACTCTCACCCCTCTGGCCACACCAAAAGACATGCGGTTGCCATGCCAAACCAGTCCCACAGAAGCATTCAACAGTTGTGCTCGTGCAAAATATATTCCAGTATAACCACATACTCGGACCCGCAACATCTATCAAGACCATGATAACTAAGACCTCAGAAAACAATAGATGCATTACTTAATTTCAGCTTCGGGAACAACCCCTTATAAAAAATTTTAGCAAATATCGGCATACACTGGTAATCTTAGCGTGGAGTGCACAATCACTGGTTAGTGATAATTGTAAAATTAAAATATACCCGTCCTTATTTTTCGCCTAAAGAAATAAGAGATATCTATATAATACTAACCATAGATCGTGCACTCCACCCTTATTATGTTGATGACATTCGTCGACAGATCTAACGTGTTTTTGATCAGGACTGGAGTGGCGACCGATACTCATCCGTATAGCGGCAGCGTAGAGACTTTTTAGTTATAATACATTGACGGTAGCACCAGCCAGTCAGTTCTCATGCAAATTCGGGACGCGCCAGTTCTTACGTGTCGTTGGAACTCGAGGACATAAGGAGCGAGTGTTATCACTAAATCAACCTTGAAGACTCATTACATAACATTAATCTATCAGAAAACATGGAAAAAATATATAGTTCACTACTGGAAAAAATTAATGAAGCCGCCGACCAAAGCATTCCATGTATTAAATTGAATAAAAACCCTCAGTTTAATTTTCAACCAAAACCGTGGTGGCGACCCAACCTTTCGAGACTTGTAGCTCTAAGACGTCTGGCCCTAGCTAACTTCAGAAGAAACGGTTGCCCTAGAGACCTCATTCACCTACAAAAGAGAATCACAGAAACACGCAGACAAACCCGAACTGCAAAAACAAAGAGCTGGAATGATTTCTGCGATAACATTAATTCCCAAACTACATCATCAGAAATGTGGAGGAAGATGAGATGGATGAAGGGAGTTAAGAAAGCACATACACCAGTTGCCAAGGACAAGATAGAACAACTTCTCTGCACACTTGCACCTGACTCGGTCGAGGCGCCCCCGATGTCATTTGAAGAGGATCGTAGCGGGATGCTAGATGACAACATTTCACCAGTGGAGTTTAGCAATGCACTCAAACACAAGGATACTGCTCCGGGAGTTGATGGTATCACCTACTCTATGGTATTTCATCTTCCTCAAGCTGGTAAGGTTGTATTGCTCCATTTATATAATAGGATATTACAAACAGGTTTTGTGCCAACTCAATGGAAAATAATTCGGATAATAGCAATACCTAAGCTAGGTCGTGACCCAACACTTGTCTCTTCTCTGCGCCCAATATCTCTGATTTCCTGTTTATGTAAAATATTTCATGTCATACTAACAAGGAGGCTAGAGTGGTGGACAGAAAGGAATAAATTGCTATCTCAGTCCACGATTGGCTTCAGGCGTGGACAGTCCTGTCTGGACAATTTAGCTCGACTTGTGACCTCAATACAACTCGGACAGGTCCAGAACCAGCCCACTCTCGCCTGCTTCTTAGATATAGACAATGCTTACAATAATGTTAATACTACAGTACTTATAACAACATTGAGAAACTATAACTTTGGCAAGCAAATTATACACTACATTTGGAATTTTTTGAGGGAAAGACTGTTAGAGACACCTACTGAGGAAGGTTCATTAATAATCAGGAAATGTGACAAAGGGCTTGCTCAAGGAGATCCAATGTCACCACTCTTGTTTAACCTAATTACTGCCAATATTTGTAAATCTGTTACCAACGTATTAATTTCTCAGTATGCTGATGACTTTGTTGTATTTATTACGTCTTCAAAATTGCATGATGCAAAAAATATATTAGAAAGCAACATTAAAGCTATTGTAAAAAAGTTAAATGAAATTGGTTTAGACATTTCGGTATCAAAGACAGACATATGTATTTTTGCCAGGGGTCACAGGAGAAATAATGTAAACATTCAACTCGATGATAGAAATATTAAGAGATCATCATTTGTCAAATCGCTGGGATTATGGTTGGATGAAGGTCTAAAATGGAGAAAACAAGTAATCCAAAATTTTTCAAAAACATCAAAATATATAGACATACTTAAAGCACTTGCAGGAAGTTCTTGGGGTATACACCCAGTTCACTTGAGACGTCTATACATAAGTTTAATACGCAGCCGATTGGATTATGGGTGCTTTCTCTATGGAAATAGTTGTCAATCTAATCTCAACAAACTTAGTGTGCTACAAAATAGAGCTTTGAGAATAATTGGAGGGTACAGCAGGACCACACCTATACGCGTGATGGAAAGTGATTTATGTATACAACCCCTACAAATAAGAACTTACTATTTAGCTAGCAAGTATGTACTAAAAGCAATGTCACATGAAAACAACCCCATCATTTTGGTGATACAGAAACTCGCAGAAACTAGTGACAACAACTATTGGCATAACCATAGTATTCCGATTTTAGCTATTATTTACAAAAGATATAAGCATTGTAAAATTGAAAATAGTGAGGTGCTACCCATGTTTTCATTGTGTACCTGGATAGCAAATATACCGATCGCACCCAATGTAAGCCTCACCATCCCGTCCAAAAATAAAGGAAAAAGGTGCTACAATACTGAAGAACTCCGGACAGCGTCAGAGAAAATGTTGAAAACCAATTACAAATCACATTACCAATTATACACTGATGGATCTATTGATAGTAATGGTATCGGTGCAGCCTTCTGGGATCCGCAAGTCCGTTGTGGGATGGAATTCAAAATTGAGGCACGCATCCCAATCATGGCAGCCGAACTCGTAGCAATACTCGAAGCACTCTCGTACAGCTCTAGTGTAATATCAAAAGAAATAATCATTTTAACAGATTCTAAAAGCGCTCTTCAACACCTAGTGAATTGCACGGGAGGGTCACGGGGAAGACCCATCGCATATAAAATCTTAAATCTTTTTTTACATTTACAGTCTATGGGCAAGGAAGTGAGTTTGCAATGGATTCCATCTCACATTGGTATAGAAGGCAACGAGCGGGCCGACAAGTTAGCGAAAAGTGCAGTGAATTGTGACAATACTTGGACATGTAAGCCTTTCTTTAGTGATCTTTTGACGGATGCTAAGGAATTCTGTAGCACTCAATGGAAAGAGCACTTCGACAGGAGATCGGTAGAGAAGGGCATTTGGTACAAGACTCTCCAAAATGAGCCGCTACGAAGACCATGGTTCGAAAGCTCAGGTCTCTCCCGCACTGACATTGTAATTGCTTTGAGACTCCGATCAGGACACACTCCACTAAATAAAAGTGCCTATTTGATGCGAAAAGTGGATTCACCTAATTGTAATGTATGTAATAAGACTGAAGACCAATTTCACATTTTGATGGAGTGTGTGCAGAACGAACCACTGAGGCGAAAATTAATGGACAAATTGAAGTTAGATGCATACAACTATTTTTTCGGAATTCATTATGCATTATCGCAACCACTATCTAAAAATTGTAAAACATTAATACATTTTTTTAAGGCCTCTTTAGCTTTAAGAGGTTAGAGAGACCTTAAAACTGTGTACAATAGTTACTATGGGACTGGCATAACCGCAATGCGGCTAAAGTCCTATCAACACTTTGAATAAAAAAAAAAAAAAAATCACTAAATCATGGTTACTGTGCCGCTATACAAACGAGTCTCGTTCGCCACTCGTAGCATTCCTTGGTCGATATTTTGACCTAACCCTGAAGGCCACTAACGCCCTTCACACCCGCCGTAGCCGTGCCATCCACGGCGCGTACCTGCCACGCGAGCCCGCACGCGCCGAGCCTGTCGTCGGCGGCGCGCTGCCGCCGCTCGAGCTCGGCGCGCGCCGCCTCGAAGTAGTGTTCAGAGAGCAGGCCATTGAGCGCGCTCGCGTCCGCCTTGTCGCGCAGCGTGTCCGCCACCTCCTCGCGGTCCGCCTTCGCCTCCTTCACCACCTCGAACTGCTCCAGCAGCGCCTGCGACCCGAGGTACAGGGGCGCCGTTCCGGTTCATTACTTATTCGCTGTGAGGGGGAAGTTCACAACTAACAAAACAATTCATTAAAAACTGCAGTAAACACTACTAACGAACCCACTCCTTCTCTCCTTCTTAAACATTTTAATTACTTACCCTTGGATTTTTATTAAGATAATTTTGTATTCGTATTAATGAAAAATTGTTAGGTGGTTTGTGACTCAAAGTGGATGGCGCCACGATCATTCGTCGCTATTCCTGCTATTACTCCCCAAAAAAGGTAGATGCAAAAAATGTGGGAAATGATTGTGAGAATGTGTGCAAAAAATATCATTTACAATCAAGTTGCAACTATTTTCATTTAGACGTTTAATTCAGACGTAGAATTACTGACGGTGTGCGACGAGGCTTTGTCGTGGTGAAGGAGGATCATACTGAGAGGTCGTTTCTACGGAACTTTTTCCAAGACAAGTGGCAAACAATTATTAGTGTACCACTCTGCAGTAACTGTTTTTCGATCCTCTAAAACAATTGTTGTGTAATGACCTGTACTTCCGAAGAACGAGGCCACTTTTTTCCAAACCATTTCACGGCACAACCGACATGACGGAGTTTTTGGGCCTCTGTCCGGGCACAACCTTCCTGACCGCTAAATTTTCATGGAGGATTTTGTGCACTTGACTCATACCGATGCCTTACCTTGTCCGAATACTCTTTTGTCACTATCTATCATACGCCGCACAACACTGATGTTATGTTCAGTCCAAGAAGGCCGTCCCTCACGCAGGTCATCTGTGAGATTAGTGCGACCACGTTCAAACTCATTGGGCTTCATCGTGAAAGGCCAACCGAAATTTAAACTTATTTTCTTATTACATCGTTTGCAAGTGGCCAGTTCTAAGAATTTTCAGTGTCGCCCTCTTACCATTTTAACAGTATTTTATTTTTAAAACGTGTGTTAAAATAATTACGTGAAGATCATTGCTGAGGGTGTGATTGAGCCCCTCGAGGGCCTGCTGCGCCGCCGCCGCGCTCTCCGCCTCCGACGCGAGGGTCCCCACGCGCGCGTTCAGCTCCGCCAGCGCTGCCAACATCACGCGTGCTGTCCTAGTGGTCCTCATCAATCACCAACGCCTTGGTGGCTAAACCTATGGCCTGGCCTCAAACTGTTTTCTTCTATGTTACGGTTACAATTGCCATTCATCCTGCCACGTCATCAGAATTTGAGTCCTGATCGTCCCCTTGACCCACGAAGTGCGCGGGCGAGCGTGTTTAAAAGGTTACAGAGACAGCGATTCTTAATCCAAGCAATACCTTCACATACGTATACAAAAATACAACTACAGAGAAAACATACATCAAAACAACAATACTACACAAAGGCGGACTTGTCACTAAGGGCTGATTTTTCAATAGTCAGATAAACAGCCAGATAACTATTCGACAGATTTATTTACGCTTCTGCTTATCCATCCGATATAGTAAGTCCATATGTTTATTAGAAAAATTATAGTAAGATAATTGTGATTGAAAATATAATTCTCCGGCTAAGCCTATCCGTCTTTTGACCAATGTGAATTTGTACCAGTAATCAGTCCGATAAGTACTATTTGAGGATTGAAAAATCGGCCCTAAGAGTGATTTCTTCCAGTAAACCCTTGGGGTTTGACTTTTTTGAATTTGTAAAGAAAAAAAAATGCTCCATATGCATATAACATAATGTATACATATAATTAAATATACTAATATATATATGATACAATACACTAAAACATATTATTATATCCACAAACCAGGATAAAAGAAACCTAATGTAATGTGTAGAATGTAAACAAGCTCGAGGAGAAGGCGAGCGACAGTTACCGGCGCTGTCGACGCCGCCGCCGCCGCCCGTCTCCATCGCCTGCTTCAGCCCCGCCTCCAGGTCGCACTGCAGCTCGTTAACCAGTTCCTGCAGACTCATTATCTGCGGAACGAGAGCGCCGCCTGTCCAACGCAATGCTCTCGTGCCAACAACGCACGCCAAGACGTTGCGTGGAGGATGCGTCGAAAACGCCTGTTATCGGCCAAGCACAGCTGAGAGCAGGGTCGACCGAGGCAGTCGCTTTTTTGGCGCCACGGGCAAGCCGAACGTTGCCGTTCGGACCAGTTAGTTGCTTCTTAGCTAGCTAACTGCCCAGATACTTGATATCACCTGAGGTTGTTCAGCAGATCATCAGCTTATAACAGATACGGAGGGAACATACACTTAGTTTGGTTTTCACCAAGTACTGATTTATCTTTTTAAAGGGTCTTTGTTACTAAAGAGTTGATTTCCTTGTACTGGTATTGATTGCAAGATGCTAAAAAGGCCCTTTAGTCGAAGCTTATGTGCCGATTAAGCTTATCAGCACATGGTGAAGTGAATCTTTGTATCGCAGACTTTTATATGCGACTGCATGGATTTCAATCGGCAGCGAGTATAATTCGCTTTCTCGTCTCTCCTCTAGCCAAGGTATGAGCCTATGCATGCACCTTTCGATTTACTTAACCGGCCAGCCTACCTGAGAGGACATTGCGGCGTCCAAGCCGCTGATATCGTTAGTGTAGTCTCGCAACTGCTTCTCAAATACAGGGATTTGCTTCTGTATCTCTTCCAGCTCATTCACTCTGCTTTCTGTCAAATAGCAATACGTACATGTAAATATGTTTTGTCTGAGCAAAGATATTTCCAGGCAAAAACTGTGTGTCAGATCCGACTAAGGGTGATTAGAATATGTTTACAGGTAATGGCAAATAACCAGAGCCCTAGCAGTGCGCCTCCTCTCTGTGCAGCTCATCCCACTCCCAAAAAGACTACTGTGCCAGTGTCACATGGGCGCTGGGTTATAGTTGGATGCCGGAACCTGCATCGGAATTGTCAATTTGTACCACACAGAGGGCAGAAGTCAGTCATGTACACCAATCGGTAGGTACGATAGATGCTAAGGTAAACATAATAACCGAGTATAAACAATTTCTGCGTGACTTGGTCGGCAGGCGACTTTAACTTCGACTCCAACGACGCAATGTGCTTCAAAATGTCTGCCTCCAGCGCCGATGTAGCGTTGCTGAAACATTAAAACTGAATTTCTGTGATCTGTAGGAAAATTCATGGGTATAGTTGGGAATTTGTCAGATCTACAGTATGAAAGCAGTAACTGGCATTACTTATCTAAATGTTCGAAATCTCCTCAAGAAATAGGTAAGTTAATATTATTTTAATTTTCTCATCTTACTCTTTAGCTCGGCCGCCGTCACTCGCTTGGCCACGCCAGCATAAACGCATGCCATACGTATAATTAAGAGAGTCTATAGGGTGAAAGAAAAACCCAACTGGCGAACTCTACCGCGACAGATGGCGGAGCGGCCTGCACAGCGTGGCGTCGACTTTTTCCATTTCTCGGCAGTCACAGATGTAAGAAACAAGTATGTAAATGTTTTGTTTCCAAACGTATTTGGTTCGTAATTGCATACTTGCGTACTAAGACATACTTGCGCAAGTATGTAGCTGCCAGTTTTGCACTGTTCTGTATTCAAGCACATGTGTGTGATTGTCAGCATAATGGAAATATTTATATAGTGTGTTATAAAAATGCACAAATCTCTGGGATTGAATTGTGCCTGCAGTAAGAAATTTCACAAGAATGTGGCTGCCGATATGTTAGAAGAGTTTGTGCTAGTGTGTGCCTGCCAGCACATTGGAAGTATTTCCACAGCACAGGCGTGTGACAGCGACAAGGGGCACCCGACCTGATCGCTAGCTGCATGTCCAGCTCCTGCACGTAGCCGTCAAGGTCGCCCCAGCTCACCCCGAGCGCGCTGGCGGTGCGCGCGCCCACCTTGCTGCCCCGCAACCGCTTCTCAACCTCCGGCGAGTTCGACCGCTTCTGCCCTGCTTCTGATCAGCGACAATCTTTCATTCAATAAAATAATACCAATCCGGACGGTTTTTACCCTCTGTAACCTGTAGTTTTACACGGCTTCCGAAACATGAACTGACAAATCCGATTGCAGTGCAGATAGAAAATAAAGAATATGCACTTTCATTACGACCAAGACAACAATACAAACAGCCGGAGATGAATTAACATAAATACAGACTACCCACATGCCCTCTCAAAACATACACACCCCGATATCTGAACCAAATGTCAGTTCATAACATCAGATTGGGGCCATCATGTCTAGACTGGACGAATCTCCCGAAGTGCACTGACCAGTGGCAGAGCGCGGAGTGGTTGGCGTGTGGCCGGCGGAGGAGGCGCTCTGGCGCGAGGCGTCGGCCGCCACGCGCGTCACGAGCACCGCGAGCCGCTCGATGCCGCGCTCCGCCGCCTCTACGCGCGACTCGATGCGAAGCGCAGCCATCTTTGTTACATAATTTATTCATTGCAAATATGGCACACAAGCCACAGGCAGCACAAATGACAATTCAATGTAATTGCTACTCACAGTATTTGCCGAAAGAAACAGTTTACTTTTCCAAACTATGCTTTTGCATTTAAAAATTTTCGCCAAGCGCACCACATGGTAACTGGGTACCGTGCCAGAACCTTTCTTATAAAGCAAATTTTAGATTAATGGAAAATATGAACGTTTTCGTTCATTTAACGCGATGGTACCAACCCGGGCGGAATCAACCCTGGTAGGGTAAGTACCTAGTAAGTAAGGAGGATCTACTGTTGGATCTGAACAACACGGTCAGCCTTAAGAGTCAAACGGTCACCCATTGAGGAACCAACACAACCAACCCAACGAAACCAACCAGCGCCCAGTATCGCGCCGAATACTATTAGTTAACTAATACTATTAGTAACCTAACCTAACCTTACCTAACCTAACCTAACCTAAAAGCTATGTATTCCCTGAACACTGACCAAAGACTTCGTGGACATTCTCTAAAACTCAATCATAATAGCTTCAATTCCAACCCGAGGAAACACTTTCTGTCAAACCGCGTTGTGGAAGACTGGAACAAGCTGCCGGAGGAAGTCATAAGTGCTAGCTCAGTGAACAGTTTCAAAAACAATTTGGACAATCATGTAAAAAATATAAAAAAACCATTCGTATTATGAACACTTAAAATAAAAATAAAATAATAAAATAAAAACAATGTGCACTCAATCAGTGAAGTACACGCAACGAGTCGTATTCACTACGTATAATATTCACAACGTATAATCTTATTTTTTTCCAAAAAATTAAAACCATGCATAACGTATAATAGTCACAACGTATAATGTTATACGTTGTGCATAAGTTTAAAAATAATATAAACTCTTTGCATCATGCAGAACGTATAATAGTCACAACGTATAATATTCCTAACATGAATTCACAAAAAAAGAAAACCATGCAGAACGTATAATATGCCAAGAAGCACTGCATAAAACGCCCTAACAACGATACATTTAAGGCTGAAATTGCTACGAATAGATATCTGTTGAAGAGTAACAATTTGCTACAACGCTAATTGAGACGGTCGAAAAGTCGCGTGCGAGTATAATCTTTAATCTTATATCGATAAGGGCGCTTATCGTATGAAATATTTTTGGATTATATGATATGCATGGTTTTCTTTTTTTGTTAAATAAAGGTCAAAACATTATACGTTGTGACTATTATACGTTATGCATGGAGAAATAAGTAATTAATTTTTTTGGACTTCTTCATGCACTACGTATAAGATTATACGATCTGCCGATTATACGTTGTGCATGGATTTAAAATTTTGTTAAAATATGACATTATACGATCTGCATATTATACGTTATGCCGTTCCCCCCACGCAACAGCTTGCAGCTGCTAGTGTATATAATAATAATAATAATATAATGTGAAGATACCGCGTCGGGCAGCGAGAGGGCACCACTGCGGATGTCTCTCAGCACGCTTTCGTTGGGAAGCGCGAGCGACGAGCGCAGGCCGCCCTCGAGCGCGTTGAGCCTCGAGTCCAGCACGCCGAGCTCCCGACGCGTCACCACCGAGACGCGCCCGCGCGACCCACCACCTGCGCGCGCACACACACTTCAGGTACCGCGTCGGGCACTGAGCAGGAAATTGAGCATCAATCAACGATGGTCGAAGCGGCAATGAAAATTGTCCATTTTTTCCATCCAGTTTAATGTAGCCGAGCAATAAATGTTCTGGCATGGCCCTAGTTCCCATGTGGTGTGTTAGGCTAATATCTGACGGTCAGTTAGGTATTAGCCATCCATGTCCAGTTATATAAAAAAAAAGTATTATTTTATGAAGTAACTGTGTAGGTACTAACGTTTTCTAACTTCAGCCGATGAGCCCCTTTCGACTGAAACGATATTTTCATATGGTACAATAGCCCCACAGTCGGTACTAAGCGTTAAATACATTATTATTGTTTTATTACGATAGCAAAACAGGTGTATCTATTGGAATAAAAAATATATAATAAAAGTCTGTCAGTAATTGTATATTTCCAACATGTGTACATACATTTACACGGGGGTTTATAGTATTACTTAAACTATTATCTATTATTATAAAACAACTAGAGCTATAGAGGGGTGGCTCTCCTCAGAGCAGCTCAATCCGCACCCCCGATGCGAACTAAAAATCCACTTTTGTGCAGGCGTACATGGGCCTTAGCGAGATGTATTCATTCTATGATTTTAAAAGCTACCAGAACCCATATTAGATTTGGGTATCCCTCACAAAAACTTCTTAGCTGAGCTTAGACTGGGCTGATGCACCCTCTTGTCAAGGCAAAAGGAAAGGTCTCAAATACGCAACATCAAAAATAACAAAGAGTGGCTCGTAGCTTAGTAGTCGTGGGACGAGAAATGAGAAATGGGTTCGTATAACTGTTACTAGTGTAAAAACGAAGTATTCATTTTACGCCGAGCAGTATGGCCGCTACAAATTTCTTGTAGCGCACTGAATCGCGCACGCGGCGCGCCAACGAAAGCCCGTAGGATACGAGCCGTCTAGACGCAACGACCCGCCAGCCGCGACTGTCTCGCTCGCGCAATAGCGGGCGGCAGTAGCTGTAACGTCGGTTGAGGCTTGGAGCCGCCTAGCCGGCGGCGACTCTCGTAACTGGAGTTACGAGTAATAGTTAGTAATGCTCATAATTACTTCGTTGCGGCTTGTAGCCGGCGACTCTTTACCGTCGGTTACCGCCAAAACTGTAATGCGCGCGCGCAGTGTGCACTGTAGTCGAAGAGGGGCTACATTATTATCGACCGCTGTTGTGGTTTGCTTACAGAAAAATTTCTAAATGCTAATAGGCATATAAAATAAATGATAATTATGTTTATTTATCATTTGTGTTATATTATTTCTGGGGATTATTTTGTCGAGGATAAAAAGTTTTGTCTGACTTCTTAATTGTTTGCGATAACCACATAGTAACGAAACCTCTTTCTTGATTTTGATTTTTGTTGAAAAATACAGGTCAATGCACTCGAGATTCAGAATTCATGTAAGATGACCGTGCTAGATGTCATTATACCCATACATGTCCAGCCAAAAAAAAAACAAAAAAAAAGGGAAGGGAAGAAGGGATTTCTTTTTGCAACAGTTTCCGCAAATGGCTATCGGCATCAGCAATAACAGTTACAAACGTTTTCGAAGACCAGTGGAAACGCCTACGACTATAGCTTAGTGGTGGACTTGCCTTATATGCCAAAGATCTGGGTTTAAATCCCCGTTCATGCACCACTTTGTTTCTATTTCCGAGTGAAATAATAGCATTTCGTCACTAATGCGATCTGTTCCGTGGTTCGGAATCCACCTAAATCTGTAGGTCCTCTGTCCCTACTAGGTGGTAGGGTTAAGCCCGCCCGTGTTGGTGCCATTGCATTGGATGAAAAAATGGTCGAAGCGGCAATGAAAATTTGTCCGTGTTTTGCATTCAGATCAATGTATTGTATGCAATATTGATGATTACATATTCAAATAATTTATAAATATAAAAAACTTCCTAATTTTAATGTAATAAATATTAACATTTTTGTCTCCGATTGCATTAGTGCAACATCATAGAGTAAGCTAAACGGTAAACAAACAAACGATTTATTACCAACTAAAATTGTTTCTTTATCCAACGCAGCAGAGCGGTTTGGAGAGGGATATGATAATTCCGTGTCATCATCTGGTTTCGAGTCCAAACGCTGAAAACACACATTATTTAGCAATATCGGATCGAATCGGTCTGCCAGGGATCTCTTCTAAACTCACATGACATGGGCGATGCGCTCGAAAATCATGGTCAAGAATAGTTATCGGCGTGGATATCACGAAAGCGTTTGACCGGGTCTGGCATAAGGCATTGCTATCCAAGCTACACTGCTACGGTCTTCCACCCGGCCTATATGACTGGATATAAACGTCCTGGTTGACAGTTAGTGCTCCAAAGTCATAACAGTGAATGCCGGCATACCGCATCCCCAGCCTATTTTCTGTTACAAAAAAAATGATTTGCTCGATCTGGGCAACATTGATTGCTACGTAGATGATATCACTGCGCTAGCTAGGTACACCAGTCACCCGATCGCACGTTGGGCTCAAGTAGAGGACGATAGGCGGCAGCGCCTTGTTTGTCGTGTATTCCCGAAATGCATTTGTGCTAGTGCTACAACGATATCATCCAGGGAGCTAAGCCTTTGAACTCGATAGCGGTTAATTCAAAACTTTTACTTTAAAACATAAACAATCCTGACCACAACGTTGTGATATCAAAGAAAAAATGTATTCATTGCAGGTAGAGGTTTTTTTATCGCTTAAATTATGCAAACTCATTGAGGCGGGTAATAGCTGTTGTAGGCAAATCAAAAGGACACCGTTGGAAAACTTATTCGAGTCGGACTGAACTTACTAAATAATGTTGAAGTAAACTTACCCTAGATTTAGCAGGCTTCTGCAAGGAACGCGCTCGGCCCGAATCCTGCATTCGTAACATCTTTAGATTTATCACTAATTTATTTGTTGATTCTGTTGACACAAATATCTCATACTGTGCACACGGTAAGGAAGTTGGCGACGATGCACGTAGACAAATAACTATAAGCACACCAATTTATTTCGTATTCGTACAGAGAAAAATTGAATTCAATCTCAATACGTGGGGCATACTGAAAATTTCCGAAAATGAAAGAAACGAAAAACCAACTATCAATCTAATCTACTTGGAAATAGAACTGTCTGAGAACATGTATGAACCATATGAAAAACCAACTATCAATCTAATCTACTTGGAAATAGAACTGTCTGAGAACATGTATGAACCATATGAAAAACCAACTATCAATCTAATCTACTTGGAAATAGAACTGTCTGAGAACATGTATGAACCATATGAAAAACCAACTATCAATCTAATCTACTTGGAAATAGAACTGTCTGAGAACATGTATGAACCATATGAAAAACCAACTATCAATCTAATCTACTTGGAAATAGAACTGTCTGAGAACATGTATGAACCATATGAAAAACCAACTATCAATCTAATCTACTTGGAAATAGAACTGTCTGAGAACATGTATGAACCATATGAAAAACCAACTATCAATCTAATCTACTTGGAAATAGAACTGTCTGAGAACATGTATGAACCATATGAAAATCTAATCTACTTGGAAATAGAACTGTCTGAGAACATGTATGAACCATATGAAAAACCAACTATCAATCTAATCTACTTGTGTAACGGAGCTCCCTGCTGGCCAGTATTCTGTGCCAGCCGGATGGGTAGCTCTGTTAATTTCCCACAGGAATTTACTTAAGACTAGTCCTAACCCTACCTACCTACTCGCAGCGGTATAGGTGGGATCTAGGGAAAGGTTGTCCAGGCGGGGACCACGAGAGCCACCAATCGACCTGGACAAGAGGGAACGGTAAACGGACGGGTACTCCAGGCGGGGACCACGAGAGCCACCAATCGACCTGGAGAGGACGGAGCGGTATACGGATGGGTACTCCAGGCGGGGACCACGAGAGCCACCAATCGACCTGGAAAGGACGGAACGGTATGCGGGAAGGGGCTTCAGGCGGGGACCACGAGAGCCACCAAACAACCTGAAGAGGACGGAACGGTATGCGGGAAGGGACTTCAGGCGGGGACCACGAGAGCCACCAAACAACCTGAAGGGGGAGGTGCGTTCAGTGCCGGGAGCTGCACTGAACTGACTCGCTGTGTGGCGGGCGGCCTTTTATATTGGCGCGCCGGTAGTGGGGACGGCTGACTCGCTCGGCTGCCTCGCCCCGCGCCGCAGGCCGCCTCTGTGCTTGTGACGTAGGCGGTGACGCCGCGCTACGTTACACTCCCCTCCCGGCTGAGAGATTTTGTTCCCGGAGGCGGACAAAATCACAACATCATTAATTTTGTACGGGCTCTGCGATTTTTCTATTATTCCAACTTGCAACATCGTATCAGCTTCTTTATTTATGTGCTCTTGCATTTTCGGGTTCTCTGGGTAGTAATTTTGTTTTACGGCTTCATCTGTTTTTAATTTTATTCGATTTTCTATTGCAGGCTTTTTATTTTTCGTTGACACTGGTAATTTTTCTGCTAGGACATTTCTCGGACGTGGTTTTTCTTGCCACATCAAGCGGCTATTTTCCACTGTACATAAGGTTGGCTCCCTTATCGTATTAAGCGTCCACTTGAAACCAAGTCGCTCTAGCAAATCCCATCCTATTAAGACGTTTGTGCCCAATTGAGGGATCACCAAAAATTTGTGAAATAGGTGATATTTATTAATTTCTAATGCAGTTGTTATACTTTCTTCAATCTTAACCTTCGACATATCCGCAAGAATAGCATTTGTGTTTCCTTTTTCTCTCTGTGAGTTTAACGTTTTGAAATAACTCGCTACTTTGCCATTTATATATGAAACTTCTGACCCTGTGTCAATCAGGCCCTTAAATACTTTTTCACCAATTCTTAAGTCTAAATGTGGTCTTTTGTCTTCTTGGATTATGCCCTGTGTTGCGAAGAGTTGTTCGGGTCGGTAAGTCTTGTTTCGGTTTATTAACTCCGTTCGGCAGCAATCCCTAGAACGTATTCCTTGCCTACCGCAACCACTACAAAACAACATCGGTCGCTGGCGACATTCCCGTTTGCTGTGGCCCCTTTGACCGCAGTTCCAGCAGCATGTCGCTGAATCATAACTTGGATTAATAACCCCTGTGGTTTTTATATTGCTTGTGTAGCGGGACTTGTCCTTTTGTATATACTCATAATCTTGGGCCATTTTAATCAGTTCCCCAATATTCTTGATATCTGTTTCCTTTATATAAAGCGTATACTCCGGTGATGTATTCTTGTAAATTTTGTTCAGTTGCTCGGTTTCTTTCACTAACCCTGCACGTCTTAGTGCAGTTTGTATATCCGTGAGGTAGTCCGTAAATTTTTCATTCGATCGTTGTTTTCGGGTACGTATTTCCTCGAGTATTTCTTCCTTGTAATTTAGTGGAAAGTAATAAAGTTGGAAACAATCTTCAAAATCCTTCCACTGCTTCCAATCATCCTTGTTGTTTCTATACCACAAGAGTGCATTATCTTTAAGCAGGTATGGTAATGCTTGAAGTAGCTGCTTTTTCGAAAAGCTGTACGCCTCCCGCAGCTCGGTTATTCTTTCCAGGAATTCGACCGCACTTCTGGTTCCATCGAAATTTATATTCCATTTCCGTACGGAATCGAGGATATTATTCATAATCTGCACACTTTCGCCTCCCGTTTCCGGGGTATCTACTTCTTTGGTATTGTTACCGGTATTAAGCTCGCTTTCTCTCATGAGCTGTGCCTTTAAACGCTTCCGAAGGTCCTCTACAGTCCCCTCGGAGCTTAGGCCTAATTGTTGGGTTTTCTCCATGAGCTCTTCCTTCCTCATGCTATGTATTTCTGCCATTTTTGGCATTTTATTATTTTAGTTCGGGCGCCAATGTAACGGAGCTCCCTGCTGGCCAGTATTCTGTGCCAGCCGGATGGGTAGCTCTGTTAATTTCCCACAGGAATTTACTTAAGACTAGTCCTAACCCTACCTACCTACTCGCAGCGGTATAGGTGGGATCTAGGGAAAGGTTGTCCAGGCGGGGACCACGAGAGCCACCAATCGACCTGAAGGGGGAGGTGCGTTCAGTGCCGGGAGCTGCACTGAACTGACTCGCTGTGTGGCGGGCGGCCTTTTATATTGGCGCGCCGGTAGTGGGGACGGCTGACTCGCTCGGCTGCCTCGCCCCGCGCCGCAGGCCGCCTCTGTGCTTGTGACGTAGGCGGTGACGCCGCGCTACGTTACACTTGGAAATAGAACTGTCTGAGAACATGTATGAACCATATGAAAATCTAATCTACTTGGAAATAGAACTGTCTGAGAACATGTATGAACCATATGAAAAACCAACTATCAATCTAATCTACTTGGAAATAGAACTGTCTGAGAACATGTATGAACCACACATGTTCTCAGACAGTTCTATATTAGTTAATAGGCCAGATTGTTTTTTTATTTTATCATCATGGTATCATTTTGAAAATTGTGTGTCGACATTTCAATGGATTGCTGACCATTTTTTTTCGTTCACACCAGAGCCTTTAATCACCTAGCTACGCACTGGCATAAATAAGAAAACAAATTAGGAAATATATTTATAATTAAGGCTTGTTAGACTAAATACTATCCGTTAAAAAGATTAGTTAAATTACCTTCTACTGGCCGGCGGCGCGCTTGCCGGTGGCGGCTTTCGCCTGCACGTGCACCTCTGTGACGGTGACGCTGAAGTCGGTGGTGGCGGCTTCGTCGCGCACCTCCACGCGCCGCTCCAGCACGCACACTGCTGCGCGATCACGTGCAGCACTCTCTGGAGCACCTCGAAGTAGAGCGAGGAGTATACCTTCCCCTTGCCGGCGGCGCGCTTGCCTGTGGCGGCTTTCGCCTGCACGTGCACCTCGGTGACTGTGACGCTGAAGTCGGTGATGGCGGCGTCGTCGCGCAGCTCCAGGCGCCCCTCCAGCACGCGCAACTGCTGCGCGAGCATGTGCAGCACTCTCTGGAGCACCTCGAAGTAGAGCGAGGAGTATACCTTCCCCTTGCCGGCGGCGCGCTTGCCTGTGGCGGCTTTCGCCTGCACGTGCACCTCGGTGACTGTGACGCTGAAGTCGGTGATGGCGGCGTCGTCGCGCAGCTCCACGCGCCGCTCCAGCACGCACACTGCTGCGCGAGCACGTGCAGCACTCTCTGGAGCACCTCGAAGTAGAACGAGGAGTATACCTTCCCCTTGCCGGCGGCGCGCTTGCCTGTGGCGGCTTTCGCCTGCACGTGCACCTCGGTGACTGTGACGCTGAAGTCGGTGATGGCGGCGTCGTCGCGCAGCTCCACGCGCCGCTCCAGCACGCGCAACTGCTGCGCGAGCACGTGCAGCACTCTCTGGAGCACCTCGAAGTAGAGCGAGGAGTATACCTTCCCCTTGCCGGCGGCGCGCTTGCCTGTGGCGGCTTTCGCCAGCACGTGCACCTCGGTGACGGTGATGCTGGAGTCGGTGGAGGCGGCGTCGTCGCGCAGCTCCACGAGCCGCTCCAGCACGCGCAACTGCTGCGCGAGCATGTGCAGCACTCTCTGGAGCACCTCGAAGTAGAGCGAGGAGTATACCTTCCCCTTGTCGGCGGCGCGCTTGCCTGTGGCGGCTTTCGCCTGCACGTGCACCTCGGTGACGGTGATGCTGGAGTCGGTGAAGGCGGCGTCGTCGCGCAGCTCCACGCGCCGCTCCAGCACGCGCTGCTGCTGCGCGAGCACGTGCAGCACGCTCTGGAGCATCTTGAAGTTGACCATGTTCGCCTACAGGGCGAAGGGCGGGCAGGACTTTTAGGGAAATTACATTAATCATATCAATACGAAAGTAAATGTGCCGGGAAATTTTTGAGGCAATTAATTTCTAGACAACTGTAAATGTGTGTTAAATAAATAATAAATAAATCATCCCCACGATAATCAGCAATATTGCTCCTCATAGCACCATAATTTTCGTGTCCCTGGTGAGTTATTTATCGAACCCACATGCGGCCAATTAATTGCTCCATGAATGGTTCCATAATTATCCATAAACCATGTTACCAGAGATTCCTGGATGTTTTCGTGATCACTGACGAAATCGACACAGATTGCTGCAAATAAAGCAACTTTAGTTGCCCGTGTACAGGTAGGTACCTTTAGCAAAGGATTTAGTGCTATGGGATTACAATAGATGTTATATAATTTGAAAATAATCATTAAAATTAATATTTTCAGTGAAGCGGGGATAAGTGAGTGATGCTAAAATTTCGTGAGTTTAGTAGATAATTATATCGGAAGAACAACCAAAATATCTTGTTGATGTTAATTTGTTTATTAAGTTCCAAGTATAAAGGAAATAGCTTTCTATAGGTCGATTCTATAGGTCATGTACACAAATGCATTTCTGGACAGAAATTAAACCTGATTTAGTTTTGATTTTATCGCGGGTTTATAGAAAGCGTGTTCGAGGTGGCCACGGGAACGACATGACACCGGCATGTGCCTATCGAATATCCTTTAAAGTATATGTTTTTAAAAAAGAAGCATGCTGCATTGAGAAATGCATTTATGTGCGTGCCGTAATCACCCCAACTTAAAACCATCGACCTATACTCATAATAAATATGTTATACATACATCGGAGGCGCCGAGCGCGGAGTCTATCATTTGTCGCACGCTGAGTATTGTAGTCATCGTGAAGCACTCGCCGTATCAGCTCACCTGCAGCCACAATGTAATGGCGCAGGAAAATAATCTTAACAAAACAATCTCAAAAGTTAGCCGACCAAAACGTCGGCCTTCAAGGACTTGTTGAATTTGACTCAAAGATTTATTGAAGTTGCTGATTCTTTCTCGATTTGCAAATATTTTGGCCAGGATGAATTTTTCTATATTTTGAACATACATAAAAAATTTAAAAAAAAAGGTTCCGACGAATTGAGAACCTCCTCCTTTCTTTTGAAGTCGGTTAAAAATACTTTGTAATGTATCTAGGACCCTGGTAGGGTTCCAACTCATTTCTAAAAAAAGGTGAATGAAGAGCAGGCCCAGCCAGTTTCTATACACAGTAATACAACAAGCGGTTTTGTTCTGTGTAGTCACAGTTTTCTATGTATAGTTCACATTTGCAGTGCCATTTAATTTTTTTTTAAATAAACAACCTTTAAATACTTTTTCTTTCCCCAATTGTCCCACTTGAATCGCGAAGTGTTATGCTACTCGCATACATCCGTAATAATTGTGGACGTCGAGTTGACAAAGTTACCTTTTTTCACTGCACCGCATTGCACTGCACTGCAAACGTATTGTGATAGGTGGCGACTCGTTCTATGCAGAAAAATCATTCCACTGCAGTTGGCCATATACGGAACCTGCGTTTTTACTGTTAGGCTTTCTGCCTACTATCGGGACATTAATTGATTTTTTTTCTGAACTATCAACTTTGGGAAAAGTATATAAAAGCCATCTTCATTGAAGTGAAATAAAAACATTTTTTACTGTGATTTGCTCGCAGCCGAACCATTTTTGGTCACGCAGTGTGACCCTGGTAGTGGGAGTTTTACTTAACTTTGTGACGTCCTGATAAGTTGAAATAAAAACCCAATAAAAATGTTAATAACTTAGTATATTAGAATATCATACAGTAGGCGTATTGTCATACAAACATGTAAAATGGTGAGCATGATGCGTCGTCCAACATCAGCGTGCGAGCGTGACTCCACTGGCATGCCCTATCGTACCTGTGTACTATACTATACAAACATACATACAACATCAGTCGACGCAATTTCTCTACACTTACGTGTTAATAGCTACCTATGCATTAGGTCCTCTGTTGATTTTGAATGCTACATTTGAAATATCTGCTCGCCCCAAAGTTGTCCCCTCCAAAACATATTAAGGAGTTAGTACAGGGGTTTTTACTGGTTGGATTCAGCGGTAACCGCTATAACTTTTAACCGATAAAACAGCATTAACATAAGCAACAGCCCACTGCGGTGTAGGTTTTGAATTCTCAGCACATTAAACATCAACTAAAATAGGGTCGTCTGGTAGTCTGAGACAAATATGGCTGTAATCTCATAACCATCGCAACCATACTGCCATAGAGCCGAGCTTGGTGACCTCGTTTTGGGACTGTCAATGTCTTGAAGTCTACGACGTATCACATCAAATTGTTCTGATATTGCACAACGGACATCCATAAGTATTTTTCGCAATTAAAGGAGTTGATGTCAATGCTATGAAGATTAACCGAGGGATTAAGAATATATGATTTGAACAGCATAGTGTGGTATTTCCATCTGTCATCCCCTTAATACCTAGGTGAGGTGAGAATTGTATGTTACCTCACAGCACAGAATAAATATAGGATTACATCCAGTCGCTCAACTCCATACAAAATTTCGTGCACCTGTACAGGCAATTTTCGCTTGCAGAAGGTATTTATCTCAAAAATCGCCTGAGTTGAGCTACTGCTGTGGCCCGGTCGCACAGCTATGCATCTACTGAGCTCGCAGTGTCCTTCCTTAGCTTACCATGACATTACATGTTGAATGAAAACGTCTTTTATTCGTTACTTGGGATTAGTGTTCCAGTATATTATTATTTATTCCTCTAATTCATGAATGTTGATGCATTCCAAGTGCACAATATTTTTTATGGGTTCCGAAATGTACAATGTTTCAAGAATTTAGGAAGTACAAGTTTTTACAGCAAGTAAAGCATCACAAGTAGAAAACATACAATAAGTTACTAACTACATAATTCATACTTTTAACAGTTTATATATACAAGGATCAATATATTCTAGCATTCTTTCTAATTCATCGATTAGTTTATTAAGTGGACTTGAATTTGTACATCTTCGTTTAATTTACTTACTTTAGGTAAGCTAAGCGTTTATTATTACTAAAGTCGCTGAAAGGTTTCGCAATGAAACAAATTTACTCTTGGAAGCAATAATTTATCAAATACTTTGTGCTTTTTCAAAACATAACTAACTGACTATGCATGCAGAGCGGGAGCAGGTGTGGAAATTATATATTATAGTCATAGTTGAGTTCGTCTTCATTCTACAATTAAGACAAGTGGCCTTATGTATGTAAAATACAGGGTGATTTTTATGAAAGTCCCGTAACTTCGAAGAGGGATTTTCAGGTAAAATTTTAACCTTTTATTTGTTTTATGAATTTTTCTGTAACACGAAAAATAATTAATAACGTTCAAATTTTTTTTTAATTCCCTACCACAAAATAAGATTCATTTTTGAGTTTCCGCAAAAGACTTCGAGCAAAAGTTGTTCATTGTGATGTTTCAAATAATGCTCCAAAATTACGAGACATTTAACAGAATCGGGATGTATATTCAGTAGGCATATTCGCCTGCTGGCATTGCATACCGAGAAATTATCAATTTTTTATAATATGATGATATAAACCAAAGGACGTATGTTCCATGGAAATGTTACAATTACCCACAGGAGTTGCCTCCTCCATAATGTAGTCATTCAAATGTAGTCTTTGCTCTGTTTTATGTTGTAACGACGGACACCTGCTCCCGACCTATACATGATCCGGTCCAACTTGCAGTTCTCATTTTCTATGACTGCGGAATGTTAGCTACAGAGGGCTCCATTAAAAATAAATGTATGGTCAATCCCTTGCAACATGTAAATCAAGTTTAAATGCAAATTTATAAAAACCATTTTGTCATTTAAAGCATATACCTAGCTACTTATAAAATGTTATTATTGATTCAACACTAGGGTGGAATATAAGTTTATATTCTAACAGCAGACTCTCACACCAGGAGGAACCGGCGTAAAGAAATGTCAAATATTCCACCAGGGAGAGAACAAATGTTATGAACAGCTGTTTTCATTGGTGGAGAATTGTTCCAATTTGCTTCCATATTTAGTCACACTTTTCGCCGGTTCAGTCCCTGTGCTTGCGAGCTGGAGAGTAATCTTGGTACCCTCGAAAATGGAAGGAGCAGGCATGTGAGAGAAAGTCACACTCAACCCTTTCATGAGAATCAATGTTTTTTTCAGATCCTTTTTTGTGTCGAAGGAAAGTTTGATGACCCACATTTCCTTGGGGAACTTAAGGCGGCCCAACCCGGCGGGACTAACTCATTCGCGGGCATGGTACAAAACCGTGCTGTTGCGCTCTGGGACCTTCTCTGTTTCAAAGAAAATGACAGCCTCCGTGTTGAGGAAGATGCAACATGTCCACAAAAAAGACAATGTGCGTAGTGTATGATTTGGTAAGATTTACGAAAATTTTATTCAAAAAACGACTTATATTTATTATAAGTAAAGCACGACCGCTGTAGTCAAAAATCTAATAAAAACCAAATAGATTATAAATCTTGATTAAATTAGCTATGTTTTTTTTTAAGATGTTCTTACTTTATCATTGCGTAATCCACCTCCAAAGTTATTGCATAAAACGCGCAAAAGATTCGAACTTTCGCACCTTATAACTTAGAAACCAAACACAATTTTACAATGCCAACGATCATCAGACATCTAGTTCGATCAAATAAAACTATTTTGAGCAAAATTTGGGATCTCTGACAAGAAATATGGGCGTGATTTTCTTTCTCCGTTTGTTTGGGGAGTTGAGCGGGATGGGCCACCTTAAGCTAGGATTACACCAGAGCAACGTCGTGCAACATTGTGGCATGCCACATTATTTCACCTGCAACAGTTGTGGTATGCCAAAAACAATCACACCTTGCGACTTTTGTAGCATGCTACAGTTTGAATTACACCAAAGCAACAAACCATTTGAGATGAAGGAGACAAAATTAGGAGACAAAAGCTTATCTGGTATTGCCGAATGCCTTTGAAAGAAAAAGAAAAGAAAAAAGTTGTGGAAATTCTACAAAAAGGTCCAGACAACATTTTAACAATTGAATTGAAATTAGATGATGGAGCCTTATTTGCAAATTTCACGAGGATGTCCGCAACCGATTCCGCACTTCCCACAACACCTTAGCCGATCGATAGTCTTTGATACAAATGAAATGATTTTTTTATTTGTTACAATTATGGTCATGACAGGACATTTCCAAAATTTGCGTAATACCGTGTACAAAATTATACCTAAAAATAAGACACGATTAATAAAAAATAAAAAACAACTATCTAAAATTATTTAAAATCAAAAAATTCTTCGACACTCCATGCATTTGTGATTATACCACTTGTAGCACGCAACAAGTAAAACGGATCCACTGAGGTTGGAAAGGCGACATCTTGTGGCATGACACACGATGCTATATTGCAAATTCGCACGATGTTGCTCTGTTGTAATCCTATCTTAATGTTTTAAACTGTTGTTGGTATTTTATCGTCGTAACCATTAGACAATGTCTTCCTGTTAACCCAGGAACAACATTGTCTGGGTTGTTAGAAAGACAATACTGTCACCAAGTTTTCCTTCTGGGTTACTAGAAAGACAATGTTGTCACTAAGTTTTCCTACTGGGTTGCTAGAAAGACAATGTTGTCACTAAGTTTTCCTACTGGGTTGCTAGAAAGACAATGTTGTCACTAAGTTTTCCTACTGGGTTGCTAGAAAGACAATGTTGTCACTAAGTTTTCCTACTGGGTTGCTAGAAAGACAATGTTGTCACTAAGTTTTCCTACTGGGTTGCTAGAAAGACAATGTTGTCACTAAGTTTTCCTACTGGGTTGCTAGAAAGACAATGTTGTCACTAAGTTTTCCTACTGGGTTGCTAGAAAGACAATGTTGTCACTAAGTTTTCCTACTGGGTTGCTAGAAAGACAATGTTGTCACTAAGTTTTCCTTCTGGGTTGCTAGAAAGACAATGCTGTCATCAAGTTTTCCTTCGCTATCAACAACCCCCTGCAACGCTGGGTAATGAACCAGGTGTCCGGGAACCCAAACACTGGAGCCCATTGTTATTCTCTGAATATTTACAGCATTGGTGATCGGGAAACATTCACAATCCAACTGAACAAACATGATTTCACTATTATTTTCAGATAGCAGTGAAGTTGTTGCGGAGGATATGTTACAGTGATATTGTCAAAGCAGTGATATTTAAAGGTTATTATTATCATTATGTAATCCAGGATTATTGTAAATTTTACCTATTAATTAAAACATCACTACCGTGATTACTCAGTTTGATAAGGTTAGGTGAGGTGACGTGAGGTTTATTAAATTTTTATTTTACATGCAATGTGAGGGTACCGAGCCATGGCGACCCTCAAATATAGTTACACATCCAGAACCAGAGCGCCCCCCGTGCTTTTTAACCTGGAACCAAGACACCCCATCATGGAGGCTTATAACACGACTTTGACGATATCCCTGTAACATTTACAAATCGGTAGACTTGGAACTGGACTCACAGCCTGCCCTACGCGAGTGACCTCCTGCCTGCATTCCGAGGGTGGTGAGGTGTGTCGGGGTTTCGGTGGACAGCCCCTTACACGGGCGTGCCGAAATCGGGGTCCCCGTCGCCGGCGAGCAGCGCGGGCCCGCGCCGCGTCGCGCCAGCGCCCGCGCCCGCGCCCACTCCCACGCCGTTCACCGGCGGAGCGTCTGACACGCGCCGCGCCGACCCTATCCGAAATCTGCAAGTGCATAAGCATCAGGTGATACGTTCGCCGACTACCAATGCTTTGCACACACACTCACGTCTACACCGGCATTGCCGAACTGAGAAACTACGCTTAGCACATGATTCCCAATAAGTTCACTAAACACGAGCATGTCGTGATGGCTTACAAAATGGCCTAACTTTTAAAGTGGCTGTGTCATGGACCACTATCTAGCGGATCTACAATTCGATCTGTCACCGCCATAGACCTAGCATGCGCGCGCAGCGCGCTTACAAGACGAACAGAGTGTGGGAGCGAGAGTCGGTTTTAAATATCACTACCGATGAATTAGAGAGGGATGGAACATAATTCCCGATGAGACCACTTTCAAAATCGTGATCACCACGCAGTGTACAAACACATAAAATGTCAAACGTTTTTTTCGAAATATCTCGAACATTTCTAAGTATTCCTTAAAGAAAGCAGTGTTGAAGCCATCGTTACCTGTGCCTTTACGGATTGTGAGGTGAACTATCGCCATAACCGAGAGAAATACACTTTTTAAGGGTAAAAACGAAATATCAACCTTACCCATTTTCTTGTAATATAAGCCGAAACTATGCAAATAAAGTAACTTAAATTGTAAATTACGCTTCCTTTTATCAATATTCATATAATTTATAACATTTCCTGCGTACATTTAGGATATTTTGAATACGTGAGAAAATCTTTTACTTCGCTAGGCCTTGACAGAGACCTTTGTTTGACAAACGATATTTTTTTACAGATCACCACGCGAATCAGACGCCGCGCGCCGCGGCGCCCGTGCGGCTCGGTCGCCACTCCTTTCACGGAATAATATATATTGAAACTATTTTGGATATATTTCAAGGTTATTTTTATGACATCATTCTTTACGTTAGTACCCTGCTGGATGAGTTTTATGCAATTGGGTACATTATTAAGTGGCTAGAGTCCACGTCACAGATTACGAAAAATCTCTATTGCTCAGAGCTCTTTTAATTTAAGATGGTCTTTTAATTCCTTGATTGTAGTAATAAATGCTAACTGACTCCCATTAAACGTTATTGATGGACGTTGAAGCCAGCTATTTTTCGAAATGAGTAAAATTATGATCGTTTATTTGGTGTTTGTAATCAGAGCCATTTAAGTGCTGAGATTGCATTATTTCGAAAACTACCAATTACTTGAAATTATATTGGAAGAGGCTACCTTTTTACCATTTGGTATTATAGCGAAAAGCTTAGATGAAAAAGAATGGATACGGTACCTCCATACTGACGATAGTTCAAAAGCGTTCCTATTTTTTTAAAAACTCACACACCTATACTTTTACATGCACACCAAACTCTACTACGTAAAGGGTAATAGAGCAGGACCAAGGTATAAGGAAATGCATCATGCGAAAAAGTGACAAATAGATTCATCTAATCGCGGAAGAATGAAATGAGACAAAAATTTCCTTAAATTGAATTAGTTATAGCATGAGAAAAAGGGATGGTGACATTTGTGACATCTGGTCGTAGATACAGTGCAAAATTCATCCTAATCCATCATGACACATCAACGATGCGCGCATCCTAAGCCATTTGAGCAGAATGGCGCGTCAAAACTAAATGAAAAATGAAAGTGAAAACGGCAGGGTTGCCAAAAATGATCACGAAAATAAATAACAATATATTGTATTGTGCATTAAAATATTAATGTTCCTATTTAGTGATAGAGGTCAGAACAAGTAGTACCATGATTGTATAGTTAACAAGGCATCAAATAATCTTTTCGCGAATTTGCAAGCGGGAAAATGAAAAAAATATTAATGGAATCATTCATTAAACCATCGTTATTCTGAGTAAAAATCATCGATATTAAGGATAAATTAATAAAGTCGAATATACACAATTTGTAAATATTGAAATCATAAAATAAAATAAACACAAAGAGGGAATCATTAATGTATTGCAAGTATGGGTCAAACATTGCAAAACAAATAATATTGATTATTCTTGAATTGTCTATGTTTGCATTTTATGCATTTAAAAATTTCGTTCAATGCGTTTTAGATGCTAAAAAATAGTCCAAATAATAGTCAGTACAGTGTTATGTAAAACCTGTTGATGATTATTGCCGTTCGCCGTAAATATGTGATGGTATTTTGATAAACCACTAAGTTCTTTCTTTTTAATTTTTTTTTTATTTCCTTCAAATTGGTTCAGTTTATTACGCTTTTGTCCTTTTGTGGCGGTAATCCCCGGATTGGTTTTATGTATATGATAAAGTTTTACATTTACATATTTTTCGATAATAGCCCTAAGAAGATGGAGTCTATGATTAAATGTAGCAGGTTGAAGGAATGAATACTCATTCAATGACAAAAGGACATTTGAGCCAAGAAACAACTTGAGAATTTTAATCTTTATGGAAACGAGCTGTCTGTCACATGTAAAATTTTGACCATTTTCAAGGATGTACCTTTTTATCACAGCCTCAGAACTAAGACATATTATACAAACATCCTAAACGACATTATAAAAAATAATAAACAGTACGTAGACTATTGTTTTTTGGCAGCCCTACTTGTTTTTAAAATAAAATTTAGTTCAATATATAATACTGAAATGAAAACAAAAATAAAAATCGAACTGACAATTTAAGTTTGCTTGTGCCAACCCTGTTTGCGCCTTTACAACACATAAAAGGTTTCAGGTCAACTAAACTAAAAATATACTGAATATGCTTGCACTTATACGTGGAATGTGATTCCATTGCTCTTGTTGTCCTTTATGGCGTTATTTCCATATTTTTCAACAACACAAGACGACATTTTGTTGATACTTTGAAATCTCGCCCAACTGAATTCATCACTGACGTCTGACACCGACTGAGAGCATATCGGCTGACTGAGCTTACTTTTGACGGACCGTAAAATTTGTTTAGTCCCCTATCCATTCCTTTTTTATCTAAGGAGAAAAGCATATTTTTATTCAGATCGAAATTGACACATTAGCATTTCAATAAATTTTCTTTACAAACTTTATTTTATTTTATTAAAAAAAAACTTGCCGGCCAGTATAACGAAGCAACTGATTGTACTTCAATTGTTACAGTTACCTACACCAGGCATTAATTTTAATTCTGTATTTTCCTATTTCCTAAAATTTTCAATGTCCAATTATTTGTATTGAATTGTTCGTGCGAAAAAAGCGTAAGTACTCACTAGGAGGAGTACTCACAACTATGGAGAGAAATAGTGGACAAAATTTTATCAAATTATGTTTTTTTAGAGAGCTGCCACATTATTACATTTCAATTACTAGAACTACATTCAATGACTATAAAATAAGTCACTTTATATCATCCCAGAAGGTAGCCACGCACGCACAATAATAAAAAAAAACTTCCAACCTTTGACAACCTGTCAAATTTAAATGAAATATCGGAGCATGGCACTATTATATCGTAACAAAAATGTAAATTTGTCTATAACCACACAAAAGTACATATGCTTTGGGCGAAATTTTGCTTTGTTAAATAGCAAAAAGGATTTTCTGTTTTTTTTTGTATGGCTAATACCACACAACTACCGTAATGACACCCATTTCCCAACACACCACATTTCCGAAGGAATTAGGTGCCATGCCAGGAACTTCCCCTGTGTGAAAACACTCTTCATTGCCGCTTCGACCATCTTTTAATTCAATGACATGGTACCAACCCGGACGGGCTTAAACCCTACAGTTTCACGTGGATTCCGAACCATGGAGCAGCTCCTTTCTTGACGAAATGCATCTATCCAACTCAGAATGAGAAATAAAGTGGTGCATAAGCGTTGCGAGCATTTGAACCCAGAACTCTGGTATGCTAGGCAAGTCCCCGCGCCACTAGGCTACAGGCGTTTGCACCAAAAAAAGTACCGGTCATCAATAAAAGAAATTAGTAAAAACATTTTTAAAAACAAGCTTGTAATTAGATTTTGAAAATAATCTGGCAATCCTGCTTCCAACGAATGTCACGACGAAAATCGTTTTTAGATCTTTTTCAAAATCTGATAACAATGCTTCTAATGTAGATGTCGCTGATACTTTTTTTATTTTTTTTGTCCTGACAACATCATAAAACAAATAAGTTGCAAGGGTGCAAAGCCGGAATATCGGAAAATTTCAAAAATAAAGAAAAAAAATCTTATCTCGTTACCACGTGACATCTCACACAAGGTATTATGGGTCAAAACCTTACAAATAACCCCACTTACCTATAAATTAATGTTGTCGGCCGATGTGTCGAACATACTGTATAATGCTCTATCAATCAATGATGTTGTACTAATAGCCTCGGCACAATAACTTGACAACGTATTTTTTCTATTGGACCAGGGCGGCATACGTTTCAATGAATCCGAAAAAATATGAGTTTTAAGTACATTGGCATTGATTGTAAAGTGATAAGGTAACTCATTGATTAAGAAGAAAACATGATTACGTCTCTTATTTTTCTTTAATTTTAATTAAAACAGTTAGAAATACATTAACCACCATAATAGCCTAATAATAGATACTCAGGGAAGCAAAAGCGATAAGTTCTGGTGTTTGCTTCTGCCAAACTCTATGCAGAAAAAAGATGCCTTTTTCTACATAGATTTTACAGAAACGAACACGAGAACTTCTCGTTTTCGCTTTCATGAGTAGACCCCTGTCTTTGTGCTCATGGAACGAATACGAAAAATATTTATCCGAGTAGGGGTCATCCGCTATGTGTACATTTATGTATATAAAATGTCTACAGCTTTTTCTACTTAGCGGATGACAGCTACTCGCCCTCAGATGAGTCGCGTGCTTACCAGTTAAAGGGATTTTAAAATGGTTTTATTTAATATTTTATTTTACATATGTTGGTGCACATGCACATCCAATAAATATCGATATCGATAATTTTGGATGCGGGACTTAGCAACACTCTTTTTCACCAACACATTAACAGTGCAACTATACTGTTGCATTTAGATTTTTGTCTCGCCAGCTATCAGACTTTGTTGTTCTTGTACATCCAATTTCTATGGTCACCGCATAAACAGACCCTGTTTTTTGACGACATGTCTTTGTCAGGGGGTAGGCAAAGGACTTTTCAATACAGCCGTCATGTAAACACTTCCCCTATCTACTACCAGATGGCGCTGATTTCGCGTTGTGATCCTATGTTAAGGCATTTTGCGTAAATGTTAATGTATAATGGTAATGTTGTATCCATGAAATACATAAAATTATCAAGTTAAATCCGGGCTGACTCCTAGGGTAAAATACTAAAATTGACTTTGGTGAGGACAACAGTTTGGTTGATACCTCAAAAAATATTTCAAAAATAAATTTTTAACTGAGTCAAAGTGCCAACAGACGGCGGCATTCTATATTCAAATAAATTACGTGTTACATACATCAGCAACTTCATTACAAGCGAAGAAATACACTCTGATCTTTTTTTCTGCGCAAATAAATGAATATAGTATACCACTAATTTCTTGGATTTTAAAAGTAAAAGGATAAATTAATTCTCAGCTACAATCCAGTATTTATGAAATTATTCATTAATTTAGCATGAAAACTCGAAAGTGTGAACCGACACTATATACCGACGATATACCCACCATAATTTTCGCACAGAGCCATGGTAGATTTTTTTTTTATGTGACTGGACATGGATGGCTAATACCACACCTTCTGTCATGGTATTAGCCCAACACACCACATGGGAACTAGGTGCCATGCTAGGACCTTCCTTATATACCACGGCTACATTGAACTGGATGGAAAACACGGACAATTTTCAATGCCGCTTCGACCATCGTTCATCCAATGCGATGGTACCAACCCGGGCGGGATAAACCCTACCAAGGAAGGGGTACCTACAGTTTAATGTGGAATCCGAACCACGGCCAGCCTCTCTCAACGGTCGAATGGTCACCCATCCAAGACCAGACCGGACCCAGCGTTGCTTAACTTCAGAGAGCGACCGCCGAAGTGTCGCGCCACTGGGCCATTGAGGCTGACAAATAACACCTGTAATACTCCAACCCGAGTATCGTATTGATCACGCATTATCAAAGCACCTGATGCTACATCATTGCAAGCGAAGAAATACACTCTGATCTGTTTTCTGCGCCTAATGATTAAAAAATGTCCAAGAACCTGTTCCGTGGTCTCCGCGTCTCGTCGTCCGTCTCGCCGCGCGGCTGCTCCACTGCGGCGGCGGCGGCGGCAGGCGGCGGCTCGAGGCGCTGCTCCGGCGACGGCGGTTCCGGCGCCTCCTCCGAGCTGCCCGCGTCGACGGCGCGGTAGGCGCCCTTGGCGCGCCAGTCCGCCGGCTTCGCTTTCTTCTTCTTGGCGTGCGGGCGGCGCGCGTGCACCGGCGTCGACTGCGGCGACTCGTTCGACGAGAGTTCGCCGCTTACGCCGCGGTACCTACACGTTTACGGGTTGATTTTATTACATTCAGTGGAAATGTTTAATCGTGCTTTTCTAATCATAGAAAACTGGTTATGATACTTTTGAGGTTACCGCGGTCATTAGACATGTTTGAAAAATGTTACAAATACAAATTCAAATACAAATACATAATGTTTATTTCAGTAAGCTATTTTACATACATAATAAAAATCTTACAAACTACATATCTATTATTATTTAAAGCTAATATAGGCAAAAAGAGAAACCATTTTAATGAATAAGTACCTTAAAGAATTGGTATACAATGTAGTTGAAACAACTTTGGCTGTTACATATATTTTTAAATACCACCCTCTGCACTAGCCAAAGACTGTGAAGCAGATGGCAGGTATAACCATAGAGCGAAGCGTGGTTGCAGACGACTCGGATCGCACGAGCGAGGCGGATGCCTCCTTGACAACGGGCTGAATGATTAGCTCGAAACGTCGGAGAATATCTCTACCTGCCGCGTGAAAAGCCGTAACATTTTTCAAACATGGAAAACTGGTTAAGTGGTTGGCATTATAAAGCTAAAAAAAATACAATCCATGCGCATAGTATATGAACCAAAAATGGTGCCATGTAAACAAAATGTTTCATTCGAAACATTAAAAAAACTCAATTTAAAATATCAAATTCTTTCGAAATTTCACTTGAAGAGTCCGAAGAAAATCTCTTTTGTACAAAACGTTTATCGTTTACTTTCCCCGACAAATGCCGACCATCCGGCAACCCTAGCAGTCGCGCGGGCGGTAGTACCTGCCGAGGTGTCGCTGCGAGCGCGGCGCGCTACGCTCGCGCGCCGCCGGCGATGGCGGCGGCGAGGCGAGCGCGGGCGGCGCCGGCTGCGCGTGCGCCGGCTGCTCGTCGAGGTCGACGATCGACAGGTTGTTGTTGAGCGCGTTGTAGTCGGGGTAGGGCACGGCGGGCGCGGGGTATGGCGCCGCCGGGTACGGGGAGCCGCACTCGCTTCCCGAGGCCGGGCCCTCTGAGTGCGCTCTGTAGACAGCAAGACAATATTCACAAATATGTACGAAATTCATAGATCCACTAAGTTATGAATTTAATTAATTATATGAATGAAAATCTTTAATGTCATTGTTGAACATACTTTATTCTTGAGGTTGCTCTCAAACCATTATTTTATGTAATAGGTCGGGGAAAAAGTCTTTTCGCATTATAGTATGTATGAACTTGTAATAAAATCTCTTTGGCTATACTATTTGTATCTGGCTGGTTTTGGTATCATTGAAAGTTTAAATTTTAAAGAACATAATTCCAAATTCAAATTAGGAAAATGTGTGATTCTCATTTGTTTTTCGTACTGTCAAAATGAGTGAATCTAATGAAGAAATTCGATACATTTTAAAATTGTACTACAAAAATGGTAAAAATGCAACGCAAGCAGCGAAAAAAATTTGCGATGTTTATGGACCTAGTGCAGTGTCTGTGAGAGTAGCACAAATTTGGTTTAAGCGTTTTCAATCCGGAAATTTTGATGTCAAAGATGCACGTCGCTCTGGTCGCCCTATTACGGATAAAATGGATGCCATTTTTGAAAAAGTGGAGCAAGATCGGCATATCAGTAGTTACGACGTAGCTGAAGAACTAGGAATTGACCACAAAACAGTTTTGGCGCATTTGAAAAAAACTGGGTACACAAAAAAGCTCGATATTTGGGTACCTCACGAGCTCACTGAAAGAAACCTAATGAACCGTGTACTCATTTGTGATTCTTTATTACGACGTAATGAAACCGAACCATTTTTGAAGAAGCTGATAACTGGTGATGAAAAGTGGATCACGTACGACCAGAACGTGCGAAAAAGGTCGTGGTCAAAGGCCGGTCAAGCTTCACAGACTGTGGCGAAACCCGGGTTAACTCGCAAAAAGGTGATGCTGTGTGTGTTGTGGGATTGGAAGGGCATTATTCATTATGAGCTGTTACCACCAGGCAGGACCATCGATTCTGAACTCTACTGCGAACAACTGATGAGATTAAACCAAGAAGTTGAGAGAAAGCGGCCGGAATTAATCAACAGAAGGGGTGTGGTTTTTCATCATGATAACGCTAGACCTCACACATCTTTAGCCACTCAGCAAAAACTAAGAGAGTTTGGCTGGGAGGTGTTAATGCATCCGCCGTATAGTCCTGACCTTGCACCTTCAGATTTCCACCTGTTTAGGTCTCTTCAGAATTCTTTAGGCAGTGTCAGGTTAACATCACGAGAGGACTGCCAAAGCCACTTGTCGCGGTATATTGATCAGAAGTCCCAATATTTCTATAGCAATGGGATCATGTCCCTACCTACAAGATGGCAAAAAGTTATCGAACAAAATGGTACCTACATACTTTAGTTAAATGTAAATAAACCATATTAAAAAATGTTTTGAATTTTCTTAAAAAATGCGAAGAAACTTTTTCCCCAACCATATGTAGGTGGTTGCATCCAAATTGACAATATTATGTTGTTGTTGTTGTTGTATCCATAAGATAAAAATACACATATTTGTATAGCGACTCCCGGGGAAAGTTTTGTTTAGTTTTTCGTCCGTGGTCTTTAAAAATTTAGAAATTCAAGAGTGCATCTACAAAATAAGCAAATAAACAAATACAGTCTTAATCTTAATTTCTTGATCCATTAAAATCTAGCATATATGAAGTATATAAAATCTAGTATATTTCCCGCTGAAAAATACTCGGAAATGTGAACCGATGCTAGATGCCTAAACCCACCATACATTGTCGCACAAAACCATGGTACATGACATAAAACACCGAAATGCTCTGACCCCAGCATCGCATTGGTCATGCGTTCTCAAAGCACCTGATGCTATATTTCCAGTACGAGCATGAGGCACTGGAGTTTATGATTGTAATTGTATTTATTATTTTAGTCCGCAATTCAAAGTAGTGATGGTGTGGGACGCTCGCTCACCGGTTGTAGTCGGGCGTACGCGGCGCGGTAGGCGTGGCGCCGGAGCCGTTGGGCTCGCCCCCGAATACCTCCTCCTCGTCCGGGTACAGCGGGAACCTGCAAGGTGACGCCCCATCCACCATTACATTTCGTAATTTTTTTTATGAATGAAGCGTGCCCGCTGACAGGCCAGGGGCCAGAGTTCTGGCTTCAATTCCGCCATGCACCACTGTCTTTCTCTTTCCAAGTTCGATAAGTGCATTTCGTCACGAATGCGAGCTGCTCCCTGGTTCGGAATCCATGTAAAACTGTAGGTCCCCTTCCCCTACTAGGTGGTAGGGTTTAAGCCCGCCCGGGTTGGTACCATCGCATTGGATGAAAAGATGGTCGAAGCGGCAATGAAAAATTTTCCGTGTTTTCCATCCAGTTCAATGTAGCCGAGCTCATAAAAGGGAAGGTCCTGGCATGGCACCTAATTCCTTCGGGATTGTGGTGTATTAGGCTTATATCATAACGGTAGTTGTGTATCAGCCATCCATGTCAGGTCGCATAAAAAAAAACCCCACGTGGTACTTCATTGGGAAATATCTCAATAGGTAGTCGACTCCATAGTTTACCGACCCTATAGATCAAAGGATCGGCTGTTGTTGTGATCGGAATGTGCACAGTGAATGGGTGCATTCCCTGCTTGTTCCGCGTTCAGTGATAGTAGAAAGGGAACGGAGGGATAGCGCTATGCAGTTCCAATGGGCTTCTCCATGGTAGAGACGATGATAGCACACTGAAAGAGACCCTACATCCCTTCTGAGTCGAAGTGTCTATAAATTCGGGATCGTCGACGAGACGAACGGCACGAAGCTGTATCGAGCCGAGGGTAGTGAGCAATTTAAATTGTAGTCTAATGAATTTCGTCCTAACGTAACACGATAACATAGATTCTTTATTTACAGAATGAAAACTGTGGAATGCACTTCCTGGTGAGGTATTTCCCCCCAATAAAAAGTTCAAGGCACATGGGCGTCGTCAGGTGCTTCTTAGTTGAGTTTGAAGTAAGGCAACTGTCTCGTTTTACTACTTTATAGCTTTTTCGACATATTGAAGAGTTGGATCATATAGAGTAAACGAGATGCAACAAAACGCTGGTGACCTGTAGTGGTTGTCGTCGGCGAAGAGGTCGTTGTCGTCATCGCAGGCCACGAACTGCACGCACAACGCGCAGTCACCGCTCGCGCTCTGCAGCGCCGATACCGCCTCTTTGTGACATGCCTGTGCACCACACATACACAGTCTGTACAGATATGGTAAAGGAAATGCTACGACACTGGTGTCCTTTAGTGGTTGTCGTCGGTGAAGAGGTTGCTGCCGTCGTCAAAGGCCACGAACTGCACACACAGCGGGCAGCCAACGCTTGCACTCTGCAACGCCCTTTGTGGCACAACATCCACAGTCTGTACATACATAAATATATAGAAAAGGAAATGCAACAAGTGCGCTAGTAACCAGTAGTGGTTGTCTTCAGCGAAGAGATCGCTGTCGTCGTTGCCGGTCACCAACTGCACGCACAGTGGACAGTCATCGCTCGCGCTCTTCAGCTCCGATTCCGCCTCTTTGTGACATGCTATTACACACCCTCACACATACACACACATCTTGTACACATATAGTAAAGGAGATGCAATAGTGGCGCCAGGAGAGATATAAGTAGTCGTCGCAGACCACTTTGTTTTAATGCTTCACCTGCATTCAGACCATAAAGTTGTCCTTTTAATAGCTTTTTTTCTTTAAGGAGTATCCTTGCTTCATGTTAGAGTCTACGTACATATCATATTCGTTTCAAAGTACTACGCATTTGCTTAGTACAAAAAGTATATTTTGCTTAACGATTGAATGTGTTGGTACCTGTGTGAGGTCGACGTCATTGACGGCGAGGATGGCGTCGCCGACGTGCAGCGCGCACGTGAGAGCAGCGGGCCCGCCTGCCTCCAGCTCCGATATCAAAATCGGCACGCCGTGCTCCCTGCCGCCCTGCAAAATATTCCATTATAAAATTCTAGTTATTTCATATTAAATCTGACAAGATACCGAAAGAAAATTCACATTTTTTAAGGAATCCCAGCATAAGTTGCAAATTGTTTCAGTGGCAACGTCAATTTTGCTTCTGGTCCGAAATGGCAATTAATTTGCTTTCATTATTTATTCCCTCCATTACGTGACACGCACTCTTGGATTCTTAATTTTTTTAGGGAGGTTCAATTACCATTGACGAAGAAAAACTGACAAGAAACTACACTGGGAGTCAAAATACTAATACATTTTTATTCTTATAGTTACAAAAATATCCAACATTATCCCTTTAAATGCTACCACCTACAGAAAATCAACAATAAAGTATGAACAAGATACCTGTATAAGATTCTGAACAACACCTAGAACCAAATGACGCTTTACTAAAATTGGGTGTACAGCTACAATAACAATAAAAAATGCAGTGCTATCACAAATTCCAAACATACTCATCTTTTGATGCTGCAAAGGCTGGACAGTTCTATTACGGATGTGACATGAGTACTGTCATATTTACAAAGGAACTTTAAAAGTGATACGAGCGATGGAAAGATTGTTCCTCAGCAGTGATACAAGTGATCTAGTTCATTGTGAGGCTGTATAGTTCACGAGCAATAGTGAGGTTTATAGTATTGGAAGCTAGAAATCAATGCCTATTAATATTTTATGTTTGTGAGTTTGTTAGTAATTATTTGGTTAAACCATAATGGTTAAACAGAATGCTGTTAACTTTTGGTATTATCGCCTCTAACCACCCCACCCACGCAACAATTGGTGTCAGAAGTGAGTTTAGAGATGCCGATCACATGAAGAAAAGACTGAAAAAACTGGCTGCGTCCAATTCTCATTTATAAATAAAACCAGCTCTGAAGTAGACAATTACATACGACACTTAGATGATGTAGTTAAGTTCCAAGTTTCGCATAAATTCTTAGGGTTAACACTAGACCGAAATCTCAGGTTCACCAATCATAAAGAAACAATATGCGACAAACTGAGTAGAACCTGCTACTGCCTCAGAATTTTAGCCCAGTCATGCGACGTCAACACTATAAAAAACGCATACTATGGGTATTTTTACTCAACAATGACATTTGGGCTGGAGTTCTGGGGTAGGATCGGAGAAGCTCAAAGAGTATTTCTTCTACAAAAACGAGCTGTGCGAATAATAAATCGTTCAGCCTGGGATGCACATTGTACACCCATATTCAAAGAGCTGAATATTCTGACGATGTACGATGCGTACGTTAAGAGAGTTGCGTTGTTTGCGAGATGTAGCAGGTCGGAGTTCAACACACGTGACCATACCTACCTCACCAGACACAAACACCTTCTCCAACTACCAAGCCATAGCACCACGGGGTTTCAAAAAAGCCTCAAATTTCAAGCCGCCAATATCTATAATAAGATACCTAACGAAATAAAAAAAGAAGAAAATGACAGACTATTTAAGAAAAACTTGCATGAATGGCTGCTCACAAAAACGTATGTATTACGACCTGAAATACTTCATGTAAGTTTTACAAATATTCATTGAGTTTAATTATCTTCCATAAACATTACAACATTTTTGGCATCATTGTACTTTATATTTATCTTTATTTCATTGATATCTTTAAATTTATATTAACAGGCTAAGGTTGCTCTACTCTGATTGTAATTGAAAAATTGTATGATGCTGTAACGATATTGTTTATTTGTTAATTTAAATGATGCTCGTAATATGCATGCCATTTGACGAAGTGATAAAAAAGTGTACACTAAAAAATCGCTGAATAAAATCTTTGAATCTTTGAATCTTTGAATCTTTGAAGGACGGCGTGAGGGCACGTAACCAAACAGCAGTCGATCCCACACCTGCAGAGAACTAGGTGGATTAAAGGACGTTAGAATGTGATTGCAATCTAGCAGCGATGCCAGCACCTGCATTGGACTTAGTCGCATTACGAAATGTATGCAATAACAGGCCTGCAGTCAAGCGTAGCAGTTGTAAGAGCAGGCCTGCCATGAAGCAGAGCAGTTGCAAGAGCGGTTCCCGTCATAAAGAAGAGCAGCAACAATAATTGATGCATGCTATTAAGAGCTGCTGCTACAGCGAGTCGTGCAACTCGGAGCGAGTTAGAATCCACGTGGGCACACGTACCGTTATACTGATGCCGAGCCCCTGGTGCGGGTCGCGGTGCACGCGTACGACGCGCGGGCGGCCCACGCCTCGCGCGTCGGCCGGCGGCGGCGGCGCGCACGGCTTGCCGCTGCGGCACGCGCGCACCACCGTCTTGTGCCGCTGCAGCAGGATCTCGGCCTCGAGCTGCCGCCACAGCGAGTCGCGCAGCTCGGAGCGCATCTCGCGCCCGAGCAGCTGCAGCTGCTGGATGCGCCCGGCGAGCTCCTTGTCCAGGTACTTAGCTGCCAGTCTGTCAGACGCAAAATAAAAAAAAATCGTAATGACAACGAGTAACTTTTTTATGATGGTCGGATGGTCTCAACCGTATTCTATACGTTTGGATTGTGTAGTAATGGTGGGCAGCTGAGTGCAGATGGTATATAAAAAAACACGCGTTGGAGTGACAGCTTCCCCACACACAGCCTCCGCCGCAGAACTTGCCCATCGTAAATAGAACAAGCCACATAGAGGGTGACCAACCTGGCGCTGTAGAGGTCGGCGTGCAGCGCCAGCACGGTATCGCGCAGTGCGGCGTTCTCGCGCGCCAGCTGCGTCGCCTCGGCACGCGCGCGCGCCGCCTCGAGCGCGCCGCGCGGCAGCGCAGCGCCGCCGTTAGCCTCCTCGTACCCTGCAACTGTCCAATCTGGTGCTGTAGAGGTCGGCGTGCAGCACCGTATCGCGAAGTGCAGTATGCTCGCGCGGCAACTCCGCGGCAGCGCAGGCCCCTTCATACCCTGCAACTGTCCACCCTGGCGCTATGGAGCAGCAAACCAACACAGTTTGATATCACAAGAATCTACCGAAACAAACTGATGTGAGTTCGTTGGCCCGGACGTCGCGTCGGAGCGATGGACGATGGGCGCCACATGGACGCCATGTCTACCGATTCATCTCTTATCTTAATTTACAATTAAATCTTTGATAAAACTCTACATTACTTATTTTGAAAATATGTAAATCGTAGGTATACACGGGTCTTCTGCATTGGCTGTCATTTTATCTGTCTAATCGCTCCCAAGCATCGACTCTAAAAGGTTACAACTACTCCTTGTTTGTCCATATCACATGTGGTGTTCCCCAGGGTTCTTACCTTGGACTGGTTATGATTTAAATTATTTAAACTATTCAAGTTTGCCAGGACATCTGTCCGGACAACCTATATGATTATTACAATTAAAATCAACATCAATAAATGTTGAAATAATTCTTTCTCTCGCAAATTTACTACTAAGTAGGTACTTTCTTCATTCTAATAATAATAATAAAATTATTACACCTTTTAACAATGGTTACAATAGGTGGGCTTAATACCGAAGGGTTTTTTTTTACAATTATCATTCTAGCCATATCACTAAAAACTATTTATGTCAATGATTATAACAGGAAATATGAATGAGAGAATTGACGTAGGTGCATACTTTTCATTCAGGTGCATACTTCAAAAAGATTATAACCTACATTTAGAACAATCAGCTTAATTTTTTTTTTCTGCTCTTTGTTATTTTCGGTTAGTGAAAATAGCAAATTGTATTTACTCTACTAGGTTACGGAATCGTTCGGAAACCATCTAAACTGTAGGCACATAGTTAGGTCCCATTTCCTATATTCCAGGATGAAAACTGCAAGGAAAACTACCGCAAGGAAGGAATGTCAGTGTTCTCAATCAAGTTCAACGTAGGCGTGCTCAAATAAAGATATGGTACAGAACTGACACGTGCACAGCTCCGCCAGAAATGCGGTGCGATGGGCTAATCCCTAATGACTAGTTGGTAGGGCTGCCTGCCCGGACATGCTCACCAGCAGCTCGCGCTTCCACCAGCTCCGCGCGCATGTCAACCAGCTCCGCCTGAGGACAAGCAAACATATATTCATTAGTAACTCACGTCGACATTCCCAAAATAAGAACCCACCGATCCTCTAGATATTTTATCTATAGGGTCGGTAACCAATGGAATCGACTCCCTGCCGAGTCCTCAAAGTATTTTCCTCAAAGTACAACCTGGGGTCTTTCAAATATGGTGTGAAGAAGCACCTGGCCGGCCGGCATGGTTTTCGCAGCCCCTGTGAAAGTCCGAAAGCCCATGGGCGCCGTCGGGCGCCTTTTTTGTGAGGCCCTGGCGTGCGCCATATGCCGCACTTAACATAAAAAAAACGAGCGACCCACCCCGGCTTCGCACGCGAAGCACTCATTTTCTATAGCCAGATGACTTCTGGTGGATGGATGGGGGCGGCCATGTGATTTAAAACTGACATATGCCGCAGAATAACGCAATCCGTTTTCTCATCCCATAGTAGTGCACAAAGCCGAAGAGAAGATGAGAAATAAGATGAGAAATGAGAAGTGTTATTTGTTCGCGAATAACTAAAATCTGTCGATCCGATCGCTGTCGAACTTCATAGGATTCCCCGCTGACTCGGTCGATATCGAACGAACAAAAGCCAGACGGGCAAAATAACAAGATAACGATAATCTATATTTTAAGAAACAATATGTTGGAAAAACTTATACAAATGTAAACAAACACGCCACAAATCTAAGATTTACGAGAGATGCAAACATGACTACTTATTGGTGCAAATTAAGCGCCAATCTGAAAGAATTCCTGATAAATAACCCCTTTTATAGTTTAGTAGATTTTTTTAAATTAAGTTAATTATTTTATTGTCAATAAATTAATATTTTTTATTTGTATAATGTTTAAAAACAATATGATGAAACCGTGTAATTTGTAATTTCGTGATTGTAATGTTTGTATAATGGTGCCATTGCAATGCCCTAATGTTATTTTATTTTATGTACATGTATGTGTGAGATTTTAGTATGTTATATATATATACCTATCGGTCTAAAAATACAATAATTAAATAATTAAAAATTAACGATAAGACTACGTGACCACGCAAAGCGCAGGCCCATTCCGCTTCACACACGGCCCCCATTACTTACCGAATCGCGACCCAATCAATATCCCGATCGTAAACTCGGATTAAACGATCCGAACGGACAAACGGACCAGATGCCTCTCAATAAATCACTTGACCTTCGACACGACACGTCGCGCGTCACGCCGGCGGGACCCTCCCTCGTCACCTAACGAAAAGTGATTTGTGCACTGCGACATCTCTAGAAATTATGTCCTGCCCTGATTTCTATTGTGAAGGGCCCTCTCTCTGTGCTACGCGACTTCAGGGAATTGATTGAAGACGAATTTATTTGGATTTATTGGGATGAGGTCATTGCGCGTGACAGTTTAGTTTGTTTGCCCACTTCATACGGAGCCCTATTACTAAGCCTCCGCTGTCCGTCCGACCGTCCGTCCGTCCGTCCATCCGTCCGTCCGTCTGTCCGTCCATCAGTCCGTCCGTCTGTCACAGGGCTGTATCTCATGAACCGTAATAGGTAGGCAGCTGAAATTTTCACAGAGTGTGTATTTATTTTGCCGCTATAACAACAAATAGGTAAAATAATAAAAAATAATAATGAAATGGGGCCCCCATACAAAAAACTTGATTTTTTTGTAAATCTTGGACGATGGTTCGGAACCCTTCGTGTGCGAGTCTAACTCGCACTTGGCCGGTTTTTGTTGATAACTACAAAAAACAATGTATGGGGAGGAAGCACTATGTTGCCCTGAAAACTAACGAAGAACAAAAGATGTTCAGGTTCGTGTACATAATCACCCCATTTCTGCTGACTACTGATTGCTGTTATACACCTTGCGAAGCCACCGGGCACCACACCAGCGGGTTAAAGCACTAGTTAGTGCAAAGTTACTGAGCTTATTTAAATTATTTACTTTTGAAGACTCCCGGTTGAAATTATGAGGGAAAATTACTGTCGGCAGACAGTCTTCTGAGTGTTCAGTCTGAGTTCTCACCTAAATTGGCGTTTACGGCAAACCGATCGACTGGCGTTTTCAAATGTATGGAGAAATTGAAGAGCGCGCGCAGTGGGCGTTAAGCGAACTAACATTTGCGAGTCCGAGTTTGATTTGACAGCTTACTCAACGTTGCCGTAAATACGTCGATTTTGCCGTTACGTCGACTCAGCGTTTTAATACAAATCGGAAGTCCGAGTTTGACTTTGACAGCTTAAAAAAGTAAAACCTAAGTAAAAATATCTAGGAAAAACTTGTATGGAGTTTGACGTTTTTACGGAACTTTGAAGTTACTTAAACGCCAATTTAGGTGAGAACTGAGACTACCGGCTCAAGACATAGGCTAGACGAAAATTAAAGTCGAAGGGAGTGAACGTTCCAAACGTTCAAATAATTCAACCAGACATCAGTCCAAAGCGACATTGACCCGAGCGGAGCCGGCTCAGATAGAGGAAGTTTAAAAAAATCAAACGGATAAAATCTCTCTAATAAATATCGGCATTCAATTTTGAGGAGACCGTAATATCTAATAACTAGGACATGGGAACAGTAGTAAATAGGCATTACATTGTTTAAAAAATCAATTAATAAAAAACACTTAAGTAACTATACTTTTTCGTACTAAGCGGTACGTACGTCGCTTATTCCAAGGAATGTGACATGTATGTATGGATAATCGACCGTTATGCAAGGGCACATTAATTTAAGAAAGGAGAATTCCAAATTATGATTATACAGCCGGTGGCGAAATTGGTAGACGCAATACCCGCGAATGGTATGTTTTGCTGGTTCGGGTCCAGCCTTGCAGTATATTCGTAAAGTAGTACTTTTTACTGGGCTCTTTCTTAAATTAATGTGTCCTTGCTTCACGGTCGATTATACATACATACATGTCACATTCCTTAAAAAAACAATTATTGCAAAATTATAGTAAAACCCAATTAAAAAGAAGTATGTAGAAAAAAATATGTATTAAAGTTACGATTGACTCTCGTAGATGAATAAAGTTCCGACTAAAGCTTAGGTGAAGAGATCAAATAGCTGGAACTTCTTTCGCTGGGATCACGAAATAAACCGACATGAAAATCAGAATGTCGCGAATTCGCCCAGAGCGCCTGCCCCATACTCGCTCAGGCTAGTAAAAATATGACCTCAATCCAACAAATCTCCCGATTTATCATAGCTGCAACATCCAATGGTTCTGCATCAGATAGAAATAGATGTGCAACGCGTCCTAGAACGAGGCGTGGATGAGACAAACGGAACCAGAATACAGTCCGGCAGCAGTGGGCGTTGAAGCAGTCAGCATCATTATTAATCTATTCTCTGTATGCATTTTTAACTTTTTCTTTTGATATTCAGTGAACTTACTAACGAAAGTTTATTGTACGTACAGCACGCGTAAGTTACAATATTTTAAAGTCCTCGACAATTGTCTTGTTCCATCTCTGTAAAGCCGGCATAGTTTTCGCACCATATTAGAAGACCCATGGGCTTTCGTACTTTGATTACAAACCGCGATGATGGCATAACAGCATGGAGGTGATAAAGAAAAACCGGCCAAGTGCGAGTCGGACTCGCACACGAAGGGTTCCGTACCTTTGTACAAAAAAAGACAGGTATATTGTATGTCCTTTTATTTGTATTATTTTTAAATTATGCCTAATTTTTGTTATGGCGGCAAAATAAATACACACTCTGTGAAATTTTCAGCTGCCTACCTATTTCGGTAGATACAGCCCTGTGAAAGACGGACGGACGGACAGCGAAGGCTTAGTAATAGGGTTCCGTTTTTTTTTTTTTTTTATGCGACCTGACATGGATGGCTAATACCACACAACTACCGTTATGATATTAGCCTAATACACCACATTCCCGAAGGAATTAGGTGCCATGCCAGGACCTTCCCTTTATGAGCACGGCTACATTGAACTGGATGGAAAACACGGACAATTTTTCATTGCCGCTTCGACCATCTTTTCATCCAATGCGATGGTACCAACCCGGGCGGGCTTAAACCCTACCACCTAGTAGGGGAAGGGGACCTACAGTTTTACATGGATTCCGAACCATGGAGCAGCTCGCATTCGTGACGAAATGCACTTATCGAACTCGGAAAGAGAAAGACAGTGGTGCAAGTTGGTATTGAACCCGGGCCTCTGGTACGCTAGGCCAGTCCCCGCGCCACTAGGCTACGAGATGGGATGGGGTACGGAACCCTAAAAAATGCAGCCAGAACGCTAAGCGAAAACGAAAATATAGCGCGGGGAGGGGGCGATGCGAAGCGGTCTTGCTCTAAGGAAGCGGTGGATCGACGGCCGAGGGCGCATTTTACCGGGCTCCGCTCGGGTGATTCTCCAAAACGAAATTGACCCGAGAGGAGCCGGTAACCTCAGCTATACCATCACAGAGCATTCTCTGTTCAGTTTGTGCTCTGTGTATACCATATACAATGCGATTCAAATAAGAATAGGATAGGATCACCGCCATTTTGAATGTCAAACTGCTGAAACCCTCACTTCACTTCAGAAACTTCAGGACTTTGCAGCGGTGTTGCCGCGAATTCGAGTGAAGTTAGTCACAAGCTCCGTCCTGTTTTTATTTGAATCGCGTTGTACGTGTTCTGCATGCCGTTGTCCCACTGATCGCTCCTTCCTACCGAGCCCCCGGGCCAGCGTCCGCTTCCTCATTGGGCGCACGAGTGGCGCACGCGCACCCAGGAATGGCCAAAATTGGGTCGACAGCTCAAGTGGACGCGGGCCCGGAAGCCATCTCCGCCTGTGGTCCGCTCGGCTCAAATAGGCCTCGCTACATATTCACAGCTAATACATGGAACATTTAGATATGAACGCACCGATTTCGCTCATCAAGAACAAATGCGGGGCATTTAAACAATGTATCAATTGGAGCAGTTTGTATTCGTGGTTTTTTTTTTAATAGGACATGGATAACCAATGCTAACACACCACACGAAAACTATGTGCCATGCATGATAAACCATTTCTTATATTGGACTTTCATCGCCGCTTTGTTCGATTGTTCAATGCACCCTTGATTCAAAACGATGGTACCATACAGTATTAATCTGGTAGTAAGCAAGCCTACATTTTCACGTGTAATCCGAACCACGAATGACTAATCCCTTAGTCGGCTCTTACCCTTAACGACATGGACCCAATTGAACTATTTTTACGTGCCGGCACCCACACGGCACAAAAAAAACGGCACGCATTCCATGGAAATTGATCCAAACCCTCGCATTCGTAATTGATTTCCGCTGTCTCATTTTCAACTAATTTTGCTATAACCGGCAGCAACCTCCGCGAAAATAAGTAAACGGGTTTATGGTTAAATGTTACTGTCCGAATACACCCTAGCTAGACACATCATGGTCGCTGACCAGAGAATAAATACGATTGTAATCTACTTAAGTATGTTAAGTGAGTCGGCGTGACAAGGGCTTTCGGGGTACAGACAAATATTCGATTGTTGCCAAGGGTCCACTCACATCAACCACATGAACAACGAGCCATATTTCTTCCAACGTTTACAGCCAGGAAATACCTCATCTAGGTCTGAGAATTTGCCCCGCATTTGTATTCGGACCGCACCCAACAACACCAGTTAGGAGAACACGCCTTCGAGTCGCCGCCATGCGGTCTGCCTGGTTTGTTCGCGCACTGTGTGCGCGTTGCGAGCAGCGAGCATGCAAGGTAGTATTCCGGGAGGTCACGACATTTTTGGTCACGATAAGGTAAATGGCTGAATCTGGGTTCACATGTTAGAGACCAACCCTCTGATGCTAAATATGTCGGTCTGCCTGCGCCAAGTGGTTGCGTTATCTAGATTGGCTATTTAAAATCGATGTTTGTATGTACCTGCTGATGAATATACTGATTGTCTGAACATATTGATACCTATTAATTATAAAATAATAACCAGTCGGTTTTTTATTAAATGCTTAAATATACCTAAACTTATGTCTGTAACCTAAATCGCCTACAACTACGAAACGGAACCAAAGATTTGTTCAGTTTTGGTATTACAAAGTAACTATGTAATGATACTTTCATGTTGCATTATTTGCAACCATTTACCTTATCGTATATTTTTCTTGTAACGATAACTACTTTTTCAGGCGCCTTATCTAGGTAACGCAACCACTTGGCGCAGGTAGACTGTCACATTTAGCTTCAGAGGGTTGGTCTTTATCCCGTGAACCCAGTTTCAGCCATTTACGTTATCGTTACAATTTTTGTCGCGACCTCCTAGTCTATAGAAGTAACCGAAACTAATTTGCATGTTGGAGGCGGCGGCGTAGCCACTTTGACATACCAAATCGGCAGCGCTTGCGAGTGAGTTCGCTTACTACGGCAGAGGGGTTACCATGGTAAATTAACTATCCGGGTGAACATGTAAATGAGTGATTACATCGGACGTTGCTCTTCGTACCATGTTAACTGGTACATTTCAGTTCACTTGGCCTAATAACTAAATTGCCTGTTCAGTTCGCCCGGCAGGTTCATTTTCCATGGTAACCCCTCTGATTTTCTTGAATTGCAACGACGCAAGCGAACTAACTATGTAAAGTTATACGTTTCCACTAACTCGTGGCTACTCTGCCGCCATACGCCATCTGTGGTTGGTGTCATAGCATGACAGTAGTGTGGTTTTTCAAGGCCAATTCCATACGAAAATATGCCTATTGCATACACCGGGAATCCCATGCAAGCCATATCACTTCCAAACTTATAAGTTTGCAAATATATTAAAATTATGTTCCTACTTTACGTGAACATACGCAACGTTCGCCACCGGCAATTACGGACACTGCGGTGCCCAATAAAGTTTCATCGAGTATTTCGACTTCATAAAACTCGCACTTTGATCTAAACTCGACCGCAAAGAATCTCCCAAAGATGCCTAGCCGTAAACGCTCAATACCACCTCAAAATGGGTCAACGATCAGACGGAAATAACATCATCTAGCCTTGAACCAAATAAACCTTTTTTTTATCCATTAATATCATTCATGGCCCTTTCGGCCTCAACGATTGCATCACCTCTTAATTATGCGCCCATGCAATTTACATTACCACGGAGCGGAATCGATGCCGACTTGATGATATGACATTAAGGTCTTCTTGCTGTCGAGTTAAGGTTCATCTTCCGCCATTACAGCGCACCGCTTGTGTACATCCGAGCCGTGGGAAAAGATGATCAGCACCGCCTACTGCAAAATACTTTTGATGGAGCATCGCGTACGATCGATCGATAAGTTGAGTAAGCTTTGGTAGAGGAGTGTTTTGATGTGACCGGCTTCTTTATAATCCGGTATTCTACAGAATATCCAGGCATTATAAAACAGTATCATTTATTTCATGCTTTACCTAGGCTTCTACCGGGCGGTTTTAAACATAATACAAAACATAATACAAAAACGTGTAGTAGATCACATTAGATGAATCAACATAGAACAAAAATAATGACCAAATATTTCCTGTTTGACAGAATATATAAAACATTTCCTAGACCAACCCGGTACATATTGTATAAATTGTTTCATGTAAATGGACATGGATGGCTAATACCACACCTACTGTCACGATATAAGCCCAACGCGCCTCATGGTAACTAGAAGCCATGCCAGGACCTTCCTTACATTTCAGTTGGATCGCTTGTATTATTTTTGCGTGCTCGATACGTGCCGGAACCCTGAGTGGGTTCCGGCACGTATCGTACGTACGTACGCACCCTAGGTATTCTATGCAATGACTGAATTAAAAACTTGGCCATTTCATGTTACTACTAATCCTGTTACTGCCTTAAGGCGGCCCATCCCGCTCAACTCCCCATACAAAAGGGGAAAGAAGATCACGTCCATATTTCTTGTCAGAAATCCAATTTTTTTCTCAAAATAGCTTTATTTGATTGAACTAGATGTCTGATGACCGCTGGCATTGTAAAATTGTGCTTGGTTTTTTAGTTATGAGGTCCGAAAGTTCGAATTTTTCGCGCGTTTTATGCAATAACTTTGGAGATAGATTACGCAATGATAAAGTAAGAATATCTTAAAAAGATTAGTCAACAGACATAGCTTATTTAATTAAGATTTATAATCTATTTGGTTTTTGTTAGATATTTGACTACACCGGTCGTGGTTTACTTTTAGCTATAAGTCGTTTCGTAATTAAAACTTTCGTCTAAGATTTACGAAATCATACACTATACACATTGTCTTTTTTGTGGACATGTTGCATCTTCCTCATCACGGAGCCTGTCTTTTTCTTTTAAACAGAGAAGGTCCCAGAGCGCAACAGCACGGTTTTATACCGTGTGTCACGTCTTGGCGTGCTCGGGTGCCCGCGATTGAGTTAGTGCCGCCGGGTTGGGCCACCTTAAGAGTGGATCTTGGCAAAAATTGCATTCCTCCACACTTGAGCTCGTACGATTAAGTAAGCATTACGAAAAAACCTTCCGCTTGGTAAGCCGACTGTTCCATTAGCACGTTGTCGGATTGTTTCGTGTTTGGAAACAGACTTTGCTTGGAGATGACACGAAATTGCGGTGACAAATAATTATCTTTTGTCCATTTTAGGGACCCAGTGCCTCTGCCAAGCCAGAAAATTCAGGGAAAAAGCTGAAAGCTCGAGCGAGCGCCTCCGTTTCATATTGGGCATTTTTTCGTATGTCAGGCTGTTCTCCTCTACAGAGCCGGTAGTCTAAGTTGTCACCTAAATTGGCGTTACGGCAAACCGATCGACTGGCGTTTTCAAATGTATGGAGAAATTGAAGAGCGCGCGCAGCGGGCGTTAAGCGAACTAACATTTGCGAGTCCGAGCTTGATTTGACAGCTTACTCAACGTTGCCGTAAATACGTCGACGTTGCCGTTTACGTCCACTCCGCGTTTTCATACAAATCGGAAGTCCGCGTTTGACTTTGACAGCTTGAAGAAGTAAAACCACAGAATATCTTGCAAAAATTTGTATGGAGTTTGGAGAAAACGCCAGTCGATCGGTTTGCCGTAAACGCCAATTTAGGTGAGAACTCAGACTGACCACTCAGAGCCGGTAGTCTCAGTTGTCACCGAAATTGGCGTTACGGCAAACCGATCGACTGGCGTTTTCAAATGTATGGAGAAATTGAAGAGCGCGCGCGGCGGGCGTTAAGCGAACTAACATTTGCGAGTCCGAGCTTGATTTGACAGCTTACTCAACGTTGCCGTAAATACGTCGACGTTGCCGTTTACGTCCACTCCGCGTTTTCATACAAAACGGAAGTCCGCGTTTGAGTTTGACAGCTTGAAGAAGTAAAACCACAGAATATCTAGTAAAAACTTGTATGGAGTTTGGAGAAAACGCCAGTCGATCGGTTTGCCGTAACGCCAATTTAGGTGAGAACTCAGACTGCCCACTCTGGTCGCATTTCTCAACCGATCCTCGTAATTTTTTGGAACAGGTTCGATAATAATATAGATTTTTTAGCCAAGCAAGTTTAAAACAATTTTGAAAAATGTTCAGAAATGTCAAATGTTTGAAAGACAGACTCGCGAGGTCTGCAGCTCAGAGAGCCTCTAGTACGTAGAGCTGCTTGTTTCAACATGCCAACCAAAACACAACACACTGATGCATGTAAGCGAGTAAGCGTGTACAACAAAAGAAATATCTAAGATAGTTAAGAAATTAACATAAAAAATCGCTATTAGAGGAGGTCTGAGGATCCGACCCACCTTTTCATCTTCACAGTAAGAAAACTATTTAATAGAAAGCTTTTCCTGGACGTCATAAAGACACATAAGCCCAATAAAAACCGCCAGTACCTACGGCCGAGTGCAAGGAAAATGTCACACATCTGCTTTCTACATTGGCGACGCAATAAACTGCAGCCGAGACGGGCGATAGGCCGCTCCGAAGCAGCTTAGAGTGGTGATTCTGAGTTCTCACCTAAATGGGCGTTTACGAAACTTCGAAGTTACGTCAAAACGTCAAACCCCATACGAATGTTTACTACTTATTCTGTGATTTCAAGTTGTCAAAGTCAAACTCGAACTTCCGACTTGTATGAAAACGCGGAGTCGGCGTAAACGGCAACTTCGACGTATTTACGCCGATGGTGAGTGAGCTGTCAAATCAAACTCGGACTCACAAATGTTAGGTTAGGTTAGGTTAGGATAGGTTAGGTTAGGTTAACGCCCACTGCGCGCGCTCCTCAATTTCTCCATACATTTGAAAACGCCAGCCGATCGGTTCGGCGTAAACGCCAATTTAGTTGACAACTGGGACTACGGGCTCTGCAAGCGAGTACGGACCGTACATTCCGAGGGATCACTTTCTCCGAGACAATGCGGAGCATTCATCGCGGGTAATCGACAGCTCCGATCTACATGCGCTTCAAGGAAGAAGGGTGAGCTTAGCGCCGCCCGCACTGAGCAACGCTTATTGGCAACACGTGCTCTCCTAAGTTGCAACTATCAATACGACTTGGCGATTATACACATACTAGCGGCCCGCTCCGGCTTCGCACGGGTATGAAATATATCTGAATGGCTCCCGCCGCCCCGTCCGGCCGGTACCGCCGCAAACGCTACGTCCCGCAATTTTTAAATCTGTAATATCTTCGAAAATATTTATTTAATCATATGCTGTAATGGGCCATATAGATCTATATTAAATCAACAATGTATTAAGATATTTAATTGGATAAGGATTAATGCTGTATTGGTTAAAATCGCTTTGAAAATTAGCCATAATTTGTCGTAAAAAGTAAATGACAATAAAATGTTATTGTGGGATATCCATAAGAGATAGAAATATACCATCGCGGAGTTTACTGTAGACCTTTTCAATGTGTACAATACTTAGTACATTATTTTGATAAATCTCGTAGGGTTCAGCCTGCGTTTGCAATGTAAGCGAAAAAAAAAATATTTTTTACGACATCACATTAGAAACCTCAAAAATAACAGTACTTCTCCACTATTTAAAGCATGTTATTATACATATAAGCCTTCCTCTTCAATCACTCTATCTATTAAAAAAAACCGCATCAAAATCCGATGCTTAGTTTTAAAGATTTAAGCATACATGGGGATATAGGGACAGAGAAAGCGACTTTGTTTTATACTATGTAGTGATTTGACAAATCTCGTAGGGTTCAGCCTGCGTTTGTAATGTAAGCGGAAAAATGATTTTTTAAGCTATTGCATAGCTTCTATCGAGGGCCTTGAGCGCGGGGACCGAATCCAGAAATTCCGTAACGAAAAAATACCTCACGCTCCCCACTCCGACGGGCACGGAGGTGTGTGCCGGTAGTGCTACTTCACACCAGGGGGAGCGGGGCCGGGGGCGGCGGCGGGAGCGGCGGCGGGGGCGGGCCGGCATAACTTGATACAAAATGCTATGCAATAGCTTTACCGCGGCAGTCCCCGAGTGCCACACGTCTTTTTTTATGACATCACATTGGAAACCTCAAAAATAACAGTATTTCTCCACTATTTAATGGATGTTATTATACATATAAACCTTCCTCTTTAATTACTCTATCTATTAAAAAAAACCGCATCAAAATCCGTTGCGTAGTTTTAAAGATTTAAGCGAACATGGGGATATAGGGACAGAGAAAGCGACTTTGTTTTATACTATGTAGTGATTTCACACTGTCGTGAAGTCACGACAAATCTAAAATTTAAAAATTTTAAGAATTGCTTTATCTGTCCATTGGCCAAGGCGCGCAATTGTGCACGGCGATTGCCAATCGTTTTCCAGGCCCTAACGTTTCCCTACAGCTAAACGTTGTCAGATTTTAAGGCGCTAGGACTAGCCAACTACTCGCGCCATACAAATGCACTTTTTAACAAATGTAATAATATGTAGTGAAACGCTTCAGCAAATCCAAATAGAACTCCAGACTGATAATGGATTGTTAATATTTTTTGATTCCATCATTTATTTAAATAATAATAAAAATAAAAAAGTTGATTTTTCTCATTATAAATCTGAAAGTAATTCGATTTCTAGATATAAGCAAAAACAGCATATATGCATAAACAAAACATTCCATTTGCTTTTAGATTTCTACATTTAGTAAAAAAAGTTCGGAAATGGACACCGTTTCCGCAATGTATTTTGTATAGAAAAAGGAAACATACATTAACGAAAATAGGTTGATTCCTAGACAAGGAATCATATATTGTAAGAATGACACTTATAATCGTCAGACTTAGTTAGTTAACTTGGGGTGCCTCGTCTAACTTTGCGATTTGGCTAGTACCAGGGCCTTAATATATTTTTATATCACTTGAGAAAGCTTCATTCCATGTCCGTATGTTTTGATTCTTTTGTAAATATGTATCTGCATTTTTCAGTAAAAAAAAAACGAAAATGTACGTAAAACCAGACAACTTATTTCCAATGTTTATTAGCCAATATTTTCCAATATAAAAGGTATATTAAAAAATTAAAACATACAGACATATATTTTAGAATGTACGATTTCAAAAACTGTTAACATGGAAACAGTTATCGCCCGTAGTATGGGAAATTGAAAGGGTAACGATTCTCTTAAGGCTCTTTAGATACGACGACCGTTGGGGTAACCGTGTCCTGCACTGGCGGCTGTGGACAGGCAAACGGAATGTGGGAAGACCACCCGCCAGATGGGACGACGACATCAAGTGCGTCGGCGGAGTGCAGTGGTTCCGTACCGCTGAGTGCCAGGAGGACTGGAGAAAAATTGTAGAAGCGAATTTTCAGCAGTAAACGCAAACACGCCGACTGACTGAGATACTGTCGCCTAGTTCAGTATGTTTGATGACTTCCAGGTGACCATACATTCGTTCTTGAATCTTAGAAGGAAGAAAACGTTTGGAGCCCCTTAAGAGAGTCGTTACCCTATCAATACCCCACATTACGGGCGATATTGTTAAGTTTAAATTTTCTACCTTTATAGCTTTCATATTGGAAAATATCTGCTAATAAACTTTGGAAAAACGTTGCCTTTTTTAGGTTTATTTTTGATATTTTTTTTACTGAAAAGTACAGATATTTACAAAATAATAACAACATACGGACCTAGAATGATGCTTTGTCAAGTGATATAATATTGATTCAAATCTGACAACGTTTAGGGGTAGAGAAACGTTAGGGGCTGGAAGACGATTTCGCTAATGGCAGTCGCCGTGCACAATTTTGCCTTGGCCAATGGACAAAGAATGCAATTCTGAAGATTTCCTATGACTTGACGACAGCCTTGAGGTGGGCCCGTAAGCATCTGAAAATCATGCTCCCCATAGAAACGTAGTTTACTAATCATTTGAAAACCACTGTTCCAATTTGCTTGATACTTGGGATTTAATATCAAGAAACAAGCTTCTATGTCTGCACGTGTTTGTCTTTTCGAAAAATGTATCCTGTGTCACACAACAGAGAAAAGAAAATTTGTATGAACATTTTCTTTTGCCTGTTATTTGAACTGATTTAGATTTTTCAGGAAAACAAAAACATGCAGACACAGATATTTATGGTAGAATATTAGAATATTAGATATTAGAATATTAGAATATTAGATACCAAATATCAAGCAAATTGGAACAGCGTTTTTCACATGATTAGTAAACTACGTTTGTATGGGGAACAGAGCTTACGGGCCGTTCTTAAGTCCTCAGAAACACGATTACCGTATTTCGTATCACAATATGAACTCAGAGGATCCAAACGTGCATAAAGACCACCCACAGTCGCGAGCCTATGAAACCTGACGCTTCAGCAGTGCGAAGGTCTTAAATGAAGCCACTTGGGCGGCACATCTCGCGCTCATGCGGGCATCAGAAGCGGAATGTTGTCGACGCAGCGTCTCGCGGCGGCGGCGACTGGAATGCGCCGGCGCATTAGCCGAGGAATCCTATTAAATCGCCACGCCATTTATTCCGCAATCACATTTTAAAGCTCGCCAGTTTAGCCGGCGGGTTACCGGCACATAAATTCTGAAATTGATCTCGCGAAAGGCTTTCCTCGTGGCGCGAGCAATAACCTTTTATGCTTCTTTAGACGAGACGTCTTAATGGCTTTGTTTAATTATGATCCAATTTCATTAAGCAACCTTAACTGCTTCGTGCGAAACATCAGTGGTATTTAAGTAGACTAGGAAGCATACCACAATCGCTAAAAAGTACAAGTCGGCAATGATTTATAAAATCCCAATATTCTCATTCTTGCAAGAAAGCAAAATTCTACAAACGTAGACAACGTTTTCGACTGTGTAGAAACAAAACCGACTCTATACTATGAAACACTGCTGAGCCAAAATAAACCTCGACGATATGTGTGCATTTGTATTGAGTTAGTTTGAACGACTTGGCTAATGGTGTGGCGCCGCCATAAAACTGACGATATAAACCCGAGACTGTAAGCGTGGGAGTACGGGACCGCTACGGAGAGATTACTGCAAGTAATTGTGGTTTGAGAGATATCACTCGAGGAACCAAAAACATCTGAGCGATTTGGCGTAAACATGTTCAAAATACGTAAATTATTTGCCACACATTCGTTTTGAAGAAGAACTATTGGTCTCGAACATAGCTACAAAATGTAGCCGCCATTCGCGGTGTAGGATGTGAAATGTTCGTTCACTGTGTAGGTGCGTCGTCGTTTTACTGGAGTTGAGTACTGACTGGCCATCGGCGGAAGAGGCAAGTGACTTCCAAATACGCCCGCCAGGTCGCGTACCAAGCTCGCCACCATAGCCATTCAACCCAATGTTTTCACTTGAAAATCTTGCCTGAGCTATCACAGCTGGGGATAGCTCTGACATCGGGCCATATCTGACTAGTGACTAGGGCTTCTATCCTTACAAGTCAGAATTAAAACGCGATCCGATAAAACTAAGGAGTTATGTACCCTATCCACATTTTCTAACCAAAGGGGAAGTGGGTGACTGACAGGTGTAACAGGCTCCAATAATCCTTGTGACACAGATTATAAATGTCAGTTGCCACGTAAACAAAGCATATTGCGGGCCAAAACCAAGTGTGTGATTGCCAAAAGTCCAATCCACCAACCTGATGTGAAGCCTTTAAAGAAGAGCCATAACGATATTCCATCTGAAATAGTGAAATGTTTTAAACAGCCAAAAGAAATGTTCACATCAAAGAGGTCACCAACCGAAACCGTAGCGCACGTAATTAATGGCGAGTGTCGACGGATCACACGGAGACATGACTCCGGATCTCCGGAATCGGAGAACAATAAACAGCTGCGCCCGGCTAGCTGTTTGTGGAGACGCCGGAAGTTGGCCGCCCGCTCCAGAACTGAACCACCTGCTCCATAACGCAAACGCCATCACTACAGAAGTTAAATATACTATCGCCGCCATAGAAGTGGACAGGCAGATAATTAGTGCTTAGGTAGTGAGTACTGCAATGAATAATTGGTGACATGGGGAGTTACCATGGCGTTCTCTCAAATGGCGTGTTATTCGGCCAAGCGAAATGAAACTTACCAATTAGCATGGTACGAAATGCAACTAAACGTCAGATTTAATCAATCACTTGCCTGTTCACCCGGTGAGTTAATTTACCATGGCATTCCCCTGTGCTTAGCTGGTTGGTGAATAGACACCAATTTGATAGACACTTACATAGTATCTCTTTGCAAGCTGGTTCGTTAGGTTGATATTTTTCTACGACTCGTTAAAAAATACACTGCCGATATAAAATTCGTTCGCAAGGATCCAAGAAGCGTTCTTTTCGTTGACAATATGATTCTAGTTTGCAGATGTTTCCAACTAAACGATCCACGAAAAAAAAAACCTATGAATATTATCAGTCCATGGATCAATGTCAGTCCACCCTGTCTTTTTGAACGCGTGAGGAATTTTAGAAGCAAAACAGTTCTAAATATATGTATTGATCTTAAAATTACTTGGCCTACTATTTATTCTGAGCTATAACTTTATTGGCTCATTTACACACATTAGAGCGGCTCATAGCTCAGGGGAGCGTGGACTTGCCTTTCATGCCAGGGGTCAGGGTTTCAAATCCCGGCCCAGCTTATGCACCACTTTCTTTCTCTTTATGAGTTGGATAAGAGCATTTCGTTACGAATGCGAGCCATTCCATGGTTCAAAACCATGTAACATCTTAGGTTCTCTTCCCCTATTAGGTGGTAGGGTTAAATCCGACCGTCGCATTGGATGAAAAGATTGTTGATGGTTTTCATCTAGTTGAATGCAGCCGTGCTCATAAATAAAAGGTCCGGGCATGACACCTAAACCCTTGGGGGGTGCGGTGTGTTGGGCTAATGTAATGACGGTGGGTGTGGTATTAGCCCTCCATGGTGCCGGACTACTGGACGTACCCATGTACTGAAGTGAAGGATTGGCGACTGTGCCGGCCTGAGGTTCCAATCCTTAATTATTTAACGGCAAAATATCTTCGTGAAAACCGGAAGCATTCGAACGAGACGTGCGCAACACGAGGGCCGAGTTTCACTTCAAAATGTTAACAAGATACAAATTCTTACGAAAGCGACATGGCAATTTTGCAGAAAGCAATTAACCTCATTTGCAGGCGAGCACAGTGCGCGAAAACCATTCAGCCGTGGGCGCACGTGCTCTATCAGGGGCATTAGGGCCGCAGGGCCAGTAGGAAAGGCCCCTACGCACGGAATGGCTCAACTGACCTGTTGGCATAAGTATTCAAGGCTCTTTGTTTGTCTTATCGTGTTTGGAAAACCACCGGTTTACCTTCGGCGCTACGCCCGACAAAAGATAATTATTGACAGACTCGTTTTGGGTACACAAATATACTCAAATTTCAATAAGGAAATAATATATTTTATTCGCCATAACATTAACAATAACATGCTTCGTCAAGAACAACGCAATAAAAAGACCAATTGAACATTGTAGTGAGTTGTCACATATTAACGTTGGCCCGTGAGCATCAGAAATTGACGCTACCCACACAAATTACGAATCAACTGGAACAACGGTTTGCAAATGATTAGTCAGAAGGGGTCTGAAATCTCCTATTCACAGGTGTGTTCTATTTGTAACGAATGGAGAGACAAATGTGACATTTTCGCCGACACCCTGTTCCAAATTAAACATATCAAAGTCACCTGAATATGTTATAAATATTTATCTTTCTTTAGGCTTTTCGAAATTGACTACTGTCAACGTTTATTTAAGAATTTACTTCTAACTGTAACATACTTTTTTCTTTTTCATTTTGTTTTTGTTCTTAGTTAATTGTAAGTTTGTTTAAACCTTTTAGATGTGTACTTTCTGTATATCATTATAATGCATGTCGTGTTCACTGCTTAGGAGTGTATGTTTGACAATTTTTTAAGAAATTTTTAAATGTATCATGTGTAACATATCACTCTGTTCGTGGACCAAATAAATAAAAAAAAAATAAACAAATGCGCGATAATTCCATTTGCAAAACAATAGTAATATTTTTATTTTTAAACATCAAATGAACAACGGAAACATTTTCTATTTTGCCACTAATGAAGACGATTCCGATTTTCTTCCAAACGGCACGCAATAAAAGCACCACAAGTGTCAAGTGGAAGCCCACACCGCGTCGCATCCTTCAGACGTAATCACTACCGAATCACATCACGATAAACTGCCAACCGCAACGATCAACACATCGTTGGTTAGGAAACGAATTCCGCGCCCACGTCCAATATACTCCATTGTGAACGTGCTGCGCGAGTTTCGTAACAACGCGCGTCGATGATTTGACTCCCACTTTGAAAATGCATCTCCGGAAGTTCAAATTAAAAATCGTCAATACAAAGTCTAAGATCCGTTACTTGACCCGCGAGACATTGATTGAACCCTTAAATCTCGCGTGATTAGTTATTAAAATAATTGGAACTACTCGATCATTGCTGACATACAAAAAAAATATGTCTTGCGCCGACATAAAATACTGAAAGCTGCTTTTGCTCTCAAAATCCAAACACTTGCAATGATTCGCTGAGCTGAATACATCTAGCCTCCTTGTAGGCTTATAGGCTCCTTCTAGGTTATTCGTATATTATTGGTAATGGTTCGCAATGGCACACCAATTACATGCAGATGGTAGAGACAAGAAACGGCATCGGTTGAGAATGAATCTTCTCTATTCTGTGACACATCTCAATACCCCTAATAATGTTTCCTTTATAAAGTCGTATTCAGAGGAGATTAGCACCGGACTAACCATACAAAAACCGGTTTAGTCCGGCGGATTAAAGTTAGTCTGCCCTCTCTGAATACAATAGATGGTCATTAATTATACTTTAAAAGGGTAATGTGAACGCCATCGAAATAATTTACTATGCGATCGTTATAACAGCGATTTGGTCATAGTTTGATATTTCACAGTATATGATAGATGTCAGTATTCCGTCGATGAAAATTTGCAAAATTAGGTTGATCCGTAAAGCGATCAAGAAGTTTCTCGTCGAAACCCTTAGAATTAACAGATGACAAACCTAAATAACTAACTAGCTGTAACGGAATTTGATCTTGAGAGCTCTAGAGTCGTGTCAAGAACCCAAACGTGGTTTCTGTCTTTTTCTCTGCTAAACCAAACAATATCGTCACCGTGTATGAAGCCAAAACGAAAGTACATGACATGACCCCCCTACCGGAAGAGCCACCGTGTAGGCGCGAGATAGCGGCTGTCCGTGAGATTGATTCCCCCGCACTATCGCGACTCGCATCTCCGATGTGCGCTGATTGGGGGCCCTCGTATATCTCACTCTTCGGACACTAAGCTCCGACGGCGCAAGTGTCGAAACAACGCCTCTGGAACAAAGCGCGACATAAATCTATCACCCGTGTCTTGTTCGTGAATAGGAAATAGAAGTTGGGGAATTTATGCTACTGAAGAACTATTCCATATTTATTTATACACGAACGTTTTAACTTAATAAGGTTTTGTCAAAATTTGAAAAGAGCATTTCATTAAAAAGGTAACTTACGAGAGCTTATTATAAAATCTTATCATATTTGACGATATGTGGATGCATATAATATATGGTACTATGTAGATATTTTGACAAAGAATTCCTAAAAGTATGTGATGATATAGTTTTACTTCTTGTAATAGCTTTACATGGTTTTGTACGTTGAGAGCATCTAAATAAAACAACGAGTAAAACATTAATTGTTTTATTTTTTTAATAATTTTATTTAGGGAAAGTGCTTCCTTGTCTATTTTTAAGGTAAAATAACAACAATTACAACAAAAATAACAATTAAATCAATCAAATATTTTCTGTTTATATAGTTTTTAGTTATCTAATGTTTTCTAAGTGTGATTATGGTGCTTAGTTTTAAGTAATTTATTGTTTCTTGCTACCTCTTAATATATTTTCTAATATTAAGGTTAGCTGTTAGAGATTGCCTTTGGCAATAAGCTCGCCTTTGCATACTATGTAATAGTTGTAAGCAATAAATAAAGAATATTTTCATTATTTAATTTCAGTACTATTAATCAGTTTCATGTAATTCATTCTTATAATTCCTTAACCTTTCTTCGCTGTTCATTTTTGACGAAATGGAAATTATCATTGAATTGTCATTGAAAACAAACAAAAATCACGTAACACCTCTTAAATTTTCAGAATAAAGTATGTAGATCCAGTTAACGTAAGAAACAAGTGAAGTTCCGCGCCTATACAAAACCATCCCACTTCTGATGCCACTGTTCGCGTCAATTAGCATACAACTATTGTGTCGGCAGCGCGGAACGCATCGTCGACCGCGACGGGATATTGAAGTGTAAATGCCATTGTGGCGTCGTCAGGTGGACCAGCCTTCTAATTTCCATCCGCGTCATTGAGAGCGCACTTGTCAAGTCGGGACCTGTCAGTGCGGTTTAACGCTATTTCACTAATCAACAAGAAACTGTACCTTGACCTCGACCCTGGAGGTATAGTTGTAAATGTTTTACTGGACCGCATATAACTCGTTTTTAGCCTTACTAGAGGTAAACAGCCTCACCTATTGTTTAAAATCTCCTCATTTTGGAATTCTGTTAACGATGCGTCAATGTAGATATCTCAGGTTAACAACGCGTCCAAATTATTGTGAAAATCTTAACATTCAAAGTATACAAAATATCAGTCTCGTTTCAATGAAAGTACCTAGCTAACCATATTTGATGAATCTACAGGTATTCGATGGTAGCAAAGTGACTGCAAAGAAAAATATCCAACGCTTCTAAAGTTCTGGAAAAAGCTCTTCTAAACATTAAGAATAACAAAATGTGCTAATCATACATACGTATTTTGGAGATTATTGGAAAACACAGTTCAAATTAAATTGGTTTTTGTATCGAAGATCTCTCTTCTTATATCCATGTCTCGTTTTTGTATTTTAGAAAAATGTACCATCGGTAAACGACACAGAAAATAAAATGTGTATGAAGATATTCGTTTGCTGTTTTGACCGATTTTGATTTAAAACAATTTGCAGACCCAGATATTGATTGACTGATGTTAGATCTAAATATAGAAATAAAATAGATCAGCGAAGTATTTTTTTAAGTGACTTCCAAACTACGATTGTATGAGAAACATAGCTTACGGTAAATTCTTAATAGTACGAACAAGAAGAACGAAATAATGTTGCAGCCTGGGTAAATATCCAGGTATTAACCGGTAATAATCTTTTTCTCAAGTTAATTCCTGCCTCAAAGTACCTCAAGAACGCCTGGGGCGGTGCATAGCGTACAATATTTGTGGTGGAGCGGTCACTTTCAACCAAGACCCGTGCAAGACGATCTCTCTTTATCGGTATTTTAAAAACTCCTCGGGCTGTTTGACTCGAGTATGATGCAGTGTCTCCGCTTCCATCGTTCCTCCGGTCGAAGTTATATTTTACCTCAACCAGTTATTATGATTGTTATAAATGGTCTATGCATGCATACTAAGAATGAGTATTAGGTAATTTATTATACGTCTGTTTGTGCGGTTACTTCAGGTACTTAAATATTTTTCGAGTAGAATATTTTTTTTTCAAAACTTGCCAAGTAAGTATTATCACAAATGCTCTTTTCGCAAAAGTAGAGATCCGTAAAAAATGCCCGGCTAGTTAAAATTTACGAATAACTCTAGTTATTTTAAAAGTAACTGTGTTTATTGTATAACTTTAGAAATGCTATTTCTAAAGTTATACAATTATGTATAGTTATAGTCATATAATATTAATATAAATTATTATTTCTATGCTTTACCTTATTTTACTGAAAATGTTTTCATAGAATTAGAACTACTCAATCACTCTTACTTTGCAATGCAATCTTTTTGTAGTTTGAAGGCGCATATTTTTTTTTAGTTACCTGCCTCAAATATAAAACTAAGAAAAAACGGTTGCCAATTTTAACATTTTTAAATAAAGTTTTAAGGTTTGAAGTTTTTGAATTGACGAATTCCGAAAAAAACAACTCAAAAAATGCCATGGGTCCCAAGGGCCTATTTTTGGGCTTAATATCCGGCCGACAGGGCTAATATATAACGGCCTAACCCCTATTTAAGCATGTCCACATCATACATACTGTAGTTCGCATACGAATACGGGACGCGCATCATGGAATGTTCGTTGCACTAGTTAAATAGCGTCCCGTGATGTTGTTAAGTGTTCTTACGTGTTTATTACATGCCGTTTGCAACTCAAGCAAATCAGTAGAGTAAGCTAATTCGTAAGAAAACTCAATTGCCGCCGCTACTGTTTTTGTATGTAGAAGTGACTATAAAACTACATAGTTTAGGTTGCTACTCCCGTCCTTCCATGCTCGCTGGCTTCCCTTACTTACCCTCGGCACAGAATACTACATAGTATAAAACAAAGTCGCTTTCTCTGTCCCTATATCCCTATGTATGCTTAAATCTTTAAGACTACGTAACGGATTTTGATGCGGTTTTTTTAATATATAGAGTGATTGAAGAGGAAGGTTTATATTTATAATAACATCCATTAAATAGTGAAGAAATACTGTTATTTTATGGTTTTCTTATGTGATATCGTAAATAATTACATTTTTTCCGCTTACATTGCAAACGCAGGCTGAACTTGACCAGCCTGAAATCACAAAAACGACATTGACCCGAGCGGAGCCGGGTACCTCAGCTAGTATACAATAAATCGCTCGGTGTTGACTCGCGAACCACTCCCACCCATCGTCACCGCGCACCGCCGAAATGGCGCGCCGTGTACAGTTACCGGTCGTGACGCGTCGCGGCCGGTCCGGCACGACCCGGGCATTAATTTCCCGCAATCCGGAACATTTCAATTAAGGCACGCGTTATACATTCGCCGCGGCTATCGCCAGGTGTTGTGGGGCTCGCGGCGGCGCGGCGCGAGCGCAGCCAACGCACGCGGAGGACGTCACGACAGTAATCCACTCAAATTATATCTAGGTACAAATTATATCACTTTACGTGTAACGGCCTCTCCAGTGCCGGAGACCACGAGTTCGAACCCCTTACTTATCTGACGTCGCATTATAATTATCTATGGCACTAACCCATATGTAGCATGGGTCATGTGAAGTTAGAGCGTTTCGCTGCGGGGGCGTACCCTACCCTGCGCAAACTCGGACTCGGCGTGTATTCAAATCAGCCAAAAAGTTTGATTCGTACTGTAAAACTGTAGGTTCCCTTTCTTCAGTATTCACTAGCATTAAGGTGGCCCAACCCGGCGGGCCTAACTCTTTCGCGGGCACGGTACAAAACCGTGCTGTTGCGCTCTGGGACCTTCTCTGTTTTAAAGAAAAAGACAGGCTCCCGTGATAAGGAAGATGCAACATGTCCACAAAAAAGACAATGTGCATAGTGTATGATTTGGTAAGATTTACGAAAATGTTTATTACAAAACGACTTATAGCTAAAAGTAAACCACGACCGCTGTAGTAAAAAATCGAACAAAAACCAAATAGATTATAAATCTTGATTAAATAAGCTATGTGTGATGACTAATCTTCTAAAGATGTTCTTACTTTATCTTTGCGTAATCCACCTCCAAAGTTATTGTATAAAACGCGCGAAAAATTCGAACTTTCGGGCCTTATAACTTAGCAACCAAACACAATTTTACAATGCCAACGGTCATTAGACATCTAGTTCGATCAAATAAAGCTATTTTGAGCAAAATTTGAGATCTCTAACTAGAAATATGGGCGTGATCTTCTTTCCTCGTTTGTATGGGGAGTTGAGCGGGATGGTCCACCTTAAGGGGACCGGGTTGGTAACATCGCATTCAATGAAACAGGGTCGAACGGGCAATGAAAATTTGGCCCTTTTCTATTCATGTCAGTGTCAAAGGGAAGATCGTGGCATGGCTCCTAGTTCCTTCGGTAATGTACTTGAAGACAGTTTATGTAGCTGGATATGGTTGCTAATACTACACATACTGTAGTGATATTAGCCCAAAACACTACATGGAAACTAGGTGATTTGCCAGGTCCTTCCCCATATTGCACAACTAACTATATTGAACTCAATGGGAAACAAGGCAATGGTACCCACCAACCCGGGCGATATTAATGAACCCTACCACTTAGTGAGAAATGGAATCTGTATTCACGTGGCCACCCATACGACCGTTGAGGCTGGCCGCCAATCAAGAACCCAACTGCGTCAGTTTTAATTAACCTGGAATACCGAGGCTCGCTAGGTGGGACGACGACATCAAGTGTGTCGGCGGAAAGCAGTGGTTCCGTACCGCTGAGGCCGGGAGGACAGGAGGAAAATTGGAGATGCGTATGTCCAGCAGTGGACGCTGACTGACCGCGGCTTGTGTGATATGAGCCATCAATTTTTGGTTCGATAGCAAAAAATAAGACTGCTTAAAAACATTCCGGTTTATATTTATTTATTTAGGAGAAAACACAGTGATAAATACATAAAACAATAACAAACATAAAATAATATTGATGCTACACAAGGGTAATCATAAACACAAACCTGGCATGATTTATATAATATGATGGCAAAACCATAACCACTGAACGGCACTGACCTTGCCACTTTTATAAAACGGCAGTAGGAGTGTGGCGCTCCGCGAGACCGCAGCACCGCCTTCGGAGCCGGGAATCGAAGCCGCGCTCGCTGGCAGGGCGGCGCGCGGCGGGGCGGCGCGCGGTGTGAGATGAATGAGAGTAATGAGAGCGGCCCACGCGACCTCGCGGGCTGCACTCGGAGATCACGCCGATGCAACATTAGTAACACTCTTACGCTCCATTAGGAGCTGTTGACCTTCCGAATTGAGGATGTTATCCGGAGATGGATGGGCGCGCGGCGGGATGCCATTTCTGATTTGTTGCCGTGGGAGCGACGGGAGAGGATTGACATTAAAACTGGCCACGTGGGAGTCGGACTCGCACGCGAAGAGTTCCGTACCATCATCGTACAAGATTTATAAATCACGTTATTGTGGCTTTTAATTGTTATTATATTTAAATTGTATGGCATACAGCAATGTTTCATGAGATACAGCCCTGTGACAGACGGATGGACGGACCGACATCGGAGGCTTAGTTGTAGGGTTCTGTTGGCACCATTTTGGTACGAAACCCTAAAAACCGTCGATTTATAAGCTAAGTTCAACTATGTTTTTATTTGAATTTCCGTATTTGTCATCCGCTCATTTACCACACATATTGTCAATTCGATTGTTTTGAACGGAATCTATTCGATTCCGGGAGGTTACGATATTTTTGTTCACGCTAAGGTAAATGGCGGGAAATCATTCAGCCCGACATCAGTCCAAAACGACATTGACACGAGCGGAGCCGAGTATAGAAACACAACCGACTCGCTTCGGATCACTTCGGTTGTTCAACTCGGGCGACTACTCCCGCAAGTTATAATCTCATCTCATATTGTTTAATCCGTTTCCACCCGTATTGCCAATTGTGTTATTCTACGATACTGCAAACACGCCATCTTTTGATTCAAAACTCAAAAGATTTTCAAGACTCACCAACCCCGTAACCGGAACCACAGCGACGGCGATATCTCTTCTCCCGATCGTCCTCCACACCCGTTGACGCCGTGACGGGTCGCGTCTGATTGTGTTTTGATTGAAGCAATCAGTAACAGGCGGCGTGTCTTTCCAAACAGTCTTTTTTGTGAATTCCCCGTAAGCGTCCTAGCACCGTTAGGTTTGAATTAATGACATACTGATCGCATCGAGTTCCCGACGCGCCGCCGACTGCCACGAGCCGGAATAATGTCCGATGAACGAAAGCTAACGGATATAGAAGTGCATTGTTTCGGAGAATGAGGTGGGTAAGTCAACGAGCAAGGAAAGACGGGAGTGGCGAACGAAGCTCGTCCGTACTCATCAGAGCCCGTAGTCCCAGCTGTGACCTAAATCGGCGTTTACAGCAAACCAATCGTCTGGCATTTTCAAATGTATGGTAAAATTGAAGAGCGCGCGCAGTGTGCGTTAAGCGAAGTAACATTTGTGAATCCGAGTTTGATTTGACAGCTTACTCATCGTCGGCGTAAATACGTCGACGTTGCCGTTTACGCCGACTCCACGTTTTCATACAAATCGGAAGTCCGAGTTTGAATTTGACAGCTTGAAGAAGTAAAACCACAGAATAAGTAGTAAACATTTGTATGGGCTTTGAAGTTTTTACGTTACTTCGCGGATCCGTAAACGCCAATTTAGGTGAGAACTCAGTCTGACCACTCTGGTGAATAGCAGGTGGACAGAAAACATTTTTATTAAAACCGACGTTTACTTGCATTTCGTAACATGCCAAATGGTAAATTTGGGTTTACTTAGCCGAATAACACGTCGTTTGACAATTAACGTGGTACGAAATCACAGAAATCGGAATATACTAAATTAACTTAATTAAGTAACTTAATTAAAACTAAATTAAGTTAATAATTCAGATTTCTGTGTACGAAATGCAGCTTTTATTATTTTTCTTATTTCACAATTACAAAAATTTAGATGCAAGAAATGCAAAGTAGATACACTGTTGAAGGATGCGTCAGAACTAAACGTCAGACTTGAACACTCTCTTGCCTCATTAATTTTAGTTTCAGCGACATCTACATTTGAAGCATTGTAATCAGATTTTGTTGGTTTAGAGCAGTGGACATGTAATCCAAAGGTCGCAGGTTCAAGTCCTGCTTCCGACGAATGTCACGACCAATACTTTTTCAGATTATTTTCAAAATCTGATTACAATGCTTCAAATGTAGATGTCGGTATCATGTCAGATAACGGTAATGTCGTATCCATTAAATACACAAAATGATCAACTCTCTTGCCTGTTCATCTGCTATTCCACCGGCGAGTTTACTTACCATGGTAACCCGCCAGGACTCGCAACATCGAATGTTTGCACTAAATGACGCCCTGTGCAGTTCGAGCTCGATAGTATCAGGGTGGCTACCATGGTAAATAACCTCGCCCATTGCACGAGAAAGGGCGTGATTGAATCTGATTTTTAGTTGTATTTTTACCATACTAACTGGTCAATTTCAGTTCACGTGGCCGTATAACACGTCGTTTGGCCATGGGGTGAGCGAATTCATAAGCTAATTGACTGGCGGGCGCTACCGTTAGTTTATCAATAAAAAGTGGCTACGCTGTCGCTATACGGATATGTTTCGGTCGTCACTCTCGTACTTCCTTGCTCGACGGGGTAAGCAGTCCAATAAACCGGCCCTTGACGATTATATCGAGGCGTGATCGATCATAGTAAAACGACTATAATGTCGAATCGTATAAGCAAGGGATTATATTAATTTGAATAAAAGTGAAAGCCGCATATCCACAGTTCATAACTACACATATAGATCTCACCGACATATAGAAGTACCATTTCTGATATAACAGATTTTCAACAATGCAATCAATCACAAGATTTCTACATCTCTCTTTTTGTATTTTCTTCAATACTTTCTTAGGTTTGTCTTTTTGCAATTCAGCCCTTTTGGTGTTAGTGTTTTCTAATGCTACTTTTAATTTAGTTTTTGTAACGTCCACGTTTATAATAGATTTTCAGTATAATGAATGCCGATATCAATATGATTAATTTTTTTTTACGCAACCTGACATTGATGGCTTTTACCACACAACTACCGTTATGATATTAGCCCAATACACCACATTCCCGAAGGAATTAGTTGCCATGCCAAGACTTTTCCTTTATGAGCACGGCTACATTGAACTGGATGGAAAACACGGACAATTTTTCATTGCCGCTTCGAGCATCTTTTCATCCAATGCGATGGTACCAACCCGGGCGGGCGTTAACCCTACCACCCAGTAGGGGAAGGGATCTACAGTTTTACATGGATTCCGAACCATGGAGCAGCTCGCATTCGTAACGAAATGCACTTATCTAACTCAGAAAGAGAAAGAAAGTGGTGCATGTCGGGACGAGGAATTGAACCCGGTGATATCATCAAGCACGTTTGTATAGATTTTCACCAATAGCCGATGAATATGAAATTACCAAAACGAAATGACTAATTTCTACATTCGATAATGAGACCGTTGCTGCGTCGCCGGTATAAATTGATGGGCACCAATTTAAGACTCGTTTTGTAGGCCTCACTACGTTGGTATGGTGATGGTTAAATAATATGGCGCCCAACGTGGGGAGAAATATAAAAGAACCGTGTCATTTCGCTTTTTTTATTTCTGAATATTCTATATTTTGTATTATTTAATTTGCTAAACATTATTGGAACGAAGTTCCTTATAGGAGTTACACTCCGGACACTTGGCGAATGAGAGCTAGGCCGAAAAATGTGTTATGACACTTTTGTTATTGTGTTTATATGTTTACAAGTACATGTCTTTGTATATACCTATATTACTGCGGTATAGACGTGTCACGTGTGCATCAGAGTGGCCGGTCTGAGTTCTCACCTAAATTGGCGTTTACGGCAAACCGATCGACTGGCGTTTTCTCCAAACTCCATACAGGTTTTTAATAGATATTCTGTGGTTTTACTTCTTCAAGTTGTCAAAGTCAAACGCGGACTTCCGATTTGTATGAAAACGCGGAGTGGACGTAAACGGCAATATCGACGTATTTACGGCAACGTTGAGTAAGCTGTCAAATCAAGCTCGGACTCGCAAATGTTAGTTCGCTTAACGCCCGCTGCGCGCGCTCTTCAATTTCTCCATACATTTGAAAACGCCAGTCGATCGGTTTGCCGTAACGCCAATTTAGGAGACAACTTAGACTACCATTACCAGTATACTATAGTACCATTCTTAATTTGGTAACACATTTTATTTGCATCAGCAGAAGGTACACGTATTAACTGATACAAACAAAAAATCATTTATACAAGGTGAATGTATTATTTATTTAATTAATCTAAAATGTTTTTAATTAATTTCACTGTGCCTACAAATACATACATTCTACATAGATACAGTCTACTTCCTACACATAACTTCGTTCTTCAGGTGTCCCACGACAGAGGTGTCTTTAAAAATGTCTCGGTCTTCTTTGGTACCTTTTTTACCCAAATACTTACCGAAAGTTCGCTGTAACGATTTACAAACGGTTTCATTTTATTTTAACCAGTGTTATAATCACGCACATGATATACCTATAAGCAGAACCCATGAAGTCAGACGTGATCTCCGTTGCGCGCGCGCAGTTTCTCTGCCACCCCGCTGACGTCACCCGGGTGCGATATTTCTGACAAGCCGCATTCCGTGCACCGCGACACGGGTGCGACCGACACCTCAGATGCCAGCGACATTAGCTAACCACCGAATGCAGTCACGATCTTATAGTGGCATGCGAAACTATTCCAAACAACCACCTTCTAAACTCAATGTGGGCTTACATTCACAGTTTAATTTTTTTATCAAAATTGCCCTGAAGACTCCTTTTAGTGTTTTTCGCTATTTCTTATAGTTTCGGATTTGTCCATGAAGGCACACTTGAAAAATTCACCTGTATATCTATATTGATAAAATTTCAAAGGAGATATGCAACCGGAGCTCCAGTGACTTTTTTGGCGTAACAGAAATGTAATCGATAGTGTTTGAAACCATCGATAATTATTATTAATGATTTGAATTTTCAAATATTTCAACTTTCATGAGAACTCCACCTAATATAATTCGATCTAAACAGACTTTGAACAAAGTTCCCTTGCAGAAAGAGTGGAGCCATCTGTTATCCGATATTTAAACAATTTACGATTATAGAAATGTTCGTAATTTATTACTATAATTCTTTTTTCAATTAGGTATGCTGTGCCAGTACCCGTACCATTATAATTATTTTCAAAAATACATTGATACACAATATATCTTAGCTAAAATAATAATCCGATGCGCAGCGCCATCTATTGCATAATAGTGATAATACGTTGTATTTGTTTTTTCGAATTGCACGTTTCTCTTGAATATCCACTTTTTTTGCTTTTTACATAGTTGACCGCATATCTTCTTTTGTAAAAATTAGAATTCGTATATTTCGAAATGTAGACACAGCCGTCAATAAAACCAAATGAGTATTATGTGCCATACACCAAGTTGTTTCCGTAAGTTTTTCCCAACTCTTGAATACACAGCACTGCGGATTCTGGAGGAAAAATAACCACATTACCATTTTTTTCTCTAATATCAAATAAATATCTCAGTTCACATACTATTTCATGTAACTTCGATACAAAGTGCTTGAACTAAAATCTAAGAATAACCTGCAAATGATTATAATATTAAAAAAAACTGGAACCGCGATGCGGCGCTAACCTCGGACCTCTGGCTCAGGAAGCGACGCCCAGCGCGCTGCACTTATTTAGTGCAGCGCGCTGGCAAGCATGTCTGCATTGCAATTTGGGCGGTATGAAGGAATGCTTAGTAGTCGGCGTATGAGCCTGAAAACTTAAACAGCTGTTTTGCAGACGCCTTTTTTTATTTCGTTTTTAAACATTTAAACGATCTACGAAACGAACATGTCAGATTCCGACTTAAGCGCGGTCATCTTCGAAGTTCGCGGAGACCCCAAACCTGTATGGTAACTTGTCATGATTGTACTTTTGTTGTGTTCGTCGAAACGGACATGAAATTAATTACAGACGTCGCCACGTCGACACGTCTTGACCTAAATAGGAGTATTGGAAGAAATACGGTACGATCTTCGCATATTTTACTCGTCGCGTCGGTCAAACTTATCAGCAATACATAAAACCGGCCAAGTTCGAGTCGGACTCGCACACGAAGGGTTCTATACCATCGTACAAGATTTAACACAAATTTTTTTTAAACTACGCAAGTGCAAGCCTAGGCCGTCCAATATAACAAAATTCCAATTAAAAACATAACAAACATTTACACAAATTTGCACAAATACATTACAAAAATAAGAACACAAATTAAGAAGATAATGAGGTGATCGAGTATCATACATTGGCTCGTGCCTGTTTTCTCACTCAAATTAAGAAATATTTTTCTGAAACTGTGCACATAAAATAAATCAACTGAGAGCTACGTCTGTACGTTTTGTTTTTTTTATAACATAACTAATATTTCATGCCTATTAAGAATTTGTTTTCAAGCCTGAAACAACAACGTAATGAAATCCTACGTAGGAATGAAGTTTCGTGACATATCTATATTAGACTAAAACGATTTTTGTAACGAAATTGTATTTCTGAATTGAACGCACATTACTCCCTATTAAAGTACGCAGGCGGCATGTAATGTATGTATTATTTATCTTTCGCTACCTGTCTCATTTAATAAAATTAAGTTTGTAGTATTTACTTACCTGATTGTTGTTAAAACTTTAATAACTAATAAAATGTAGCTCACGTGCAGCGCCGTAAATACCACGGGGACTATATTCGATTTCAGCACTGCATAAATCGCTCAAAATGATCCAAATAAAATTAGGAAAAGCATAAACTTAATGTCTTTACTGACGGAGTTTAGACCGAGGCAACCTACGCAGGGGCCCGCTAAACAATCATATTATCATCTATTATGTTATGTTAGGTTAGGATTTATTGACATTGGACCGCATAATGTTTTTTTACACATAAATTTACTAATTTCTAGTTCTATAATACTTCTACTGAAATAAATGTAACACTAGCTAAAGCCTAACATACACGAGCGCAACGATTCAAAGCCTCGAAGTTATTCCGTCGACAGTCGAGAGTGATTAGAAGATCTGGTTGAATCTTGCCCTGTGAATCATCGTTTGAAGCATCTGCCGCCGTGCGATGCGAACGCATGTAAGCAACACACGTAAGCGTATCCAAAACTGCGTGTTAAGTATTTGAGAGCAACTGAAAGCTGGGCTACAAGATTAAAAGTTAATCCTTTTAATTTAATATTAGTTAAAATTAAATTTGAAACGGTCTTGTCAGCAGAGAAGACAAAACAGTTTTCTCTGATTCAATCAAAGAAACATGGACTGTTGCTGTGTCTACAACAGGTTCCTCAGCTAGTCCAGCATATCTTACTGAGAAACTGGACGAGCGAGCGGCCATGTCGAAACTTCGCTACCCGAAGACAGCGAAGTAGTCCTCGAAGCACCCACATTTCGCGATTTACATTCGCGAACGAAATTGTAAATGTCATAAATCCGCCGACAACAGTTCGGTTGCAGAGACGGTTGCTTACGAAATATGAGTCGCGGCGAGAAACCCGTGTGTAATGGGCGTTAATCTAAAGGGCCAGGTGTGCACTGTGGTGGAAGGAAACACGGGAACGGGTTCGTGAGCCAGGACGATCAACTGCGGTTGCGGTCTGCAGGATTACCACGCATCTTTGGACCACAAAGTCTGCCGGCGTCGCGCAGTCACACCGACTGCATCCGCCACAGACCACAAAATCGCCCGCGTCATCGCCGTAATCCTCCCCGGTAATGTCACAACAAACTTAAAAATTTGGATCCAACTATCGAATTACAGCCCAAATGGGGAAACACAATAGGTTAGATGACGTGTGGCTTTTTGCGATAAGCACCATTTACCGGGACAATGCGACATATGCAGCTCGAATCCGTTAGCGTGGCGACAGTCACGTTCTGCTCGCTAATCCCTGCGAATTTACAATTGTGCGCTATAATTTGTAAAGAAAATCGAAACTGACAAGGAACAAAGCGGACGGCCGCGTCAGCCGGTTTCGTATGTCACGCGCGGCGGAATCGAATACCACATACCATCTAGACTAGGAGGTCGCGACAAAAATGGTAACGATAACGCAAATGGCTGAAACTGGGTTCACGGGATAAAGTACAACCCTCTGACGCTAAATGTGTCAGTCTGCCTGTTCCAAGTGGTTGCGTTACGTAGATAAGGCGCCTGAAAAAGTAGTTATGGTGACAAAAAATACATATGATAAGGTAAATGGATGCAAATGACGAAGCATGAAAGTATCAATACATACTTGCTTAGCAATACAAAAACTGAACAAATCTTTGGTTGCATTTAGTAGTTATAGGCGATTAAGGTTACAGATATAACTTTAGGTATATTTAAGTATTTAATTAAGTAACCGTCTCGTTATTGTTGTATAATTAATAGGTATCAATGTTTCCAGATAATCAGTATATTCATCAGCAGGTACATACCAGCATCTATTTTATATAGCCAATCTAGAAAACGCAACCACTTGGGACGGGCAGACCGACATATTTAACATCAGAGGGTTGGTCTCTAACATGTGAACCCAGATTCAGCCATTTACCTTATCGTGACCAAAAATGTCGTGACCTCCCGGAATAATCCACAACTGGAAATGTTACCTGCTTTGTCAGACGGCACTTTAATCAAAATGTTATAGCTTTATTACTGCGCGTTGTTAAGCCTAAATATACGAGCCATCCTATACGTTTATTCATTATTAGTAAATTATGTTAATTCCACATACGCGAAAGCAATCCCGAGATATACAGCTGAACTGAATGCCCGTTAGGAATTTGTTTTATGCGAATCCAACAGTAAACGCAACAATGGCTAACGTACGTTTGACAAATTGTGTACAAGATTTAAAATAAAATATGTTTACGAATACCGTAAATCTTGATTTAGTGAAATTCGGAACCACTCAGAAGTTTTCCGTGTGAATGAGAAAGTTGGAACTGTCGACGCTTTTCTACGATCGTTCAACTTAACGCTTACAAGATGCAACAGGAAACAAGTGAGCACTGTGATCGAAATTCGAATATAATTATCGTCATTAAAACGCATCCGTATGAATCATTTTGTGACCAGATTCCACCTTTCTTTGTGTTGGACAAGCCAATTATGGCCTGTAGCTCGAATCATGGCGGCAGTATGGTCGAACTCAGCGCCTTGCAGGTTGTTCGTATTAAGTAATAAATGAGAATTGCCAGCAATTGTTTTATTACGTTTTAGCGTAACACTCGAGCTGGCATATTTTAAAGCAATCAAGCATATTCGTGAGAATCAAATGAGCAATACGATTGTTGTTAAGCACTACACGTATAATACGCATCGAGTACTAAGGGGTCAACGATACTCGCGCATAGCTCGTAAACTGTCCGGAGATACCGCGGTGACACGTCCAGTGGACATCACTCGGTCTACTCATAAACAGGGTAATTTTCAAACTTAAATCGCAGTGGATCACCGCGTAAGGAACGGCTACGATTGACCTCTCATGCATCCTTTAGCTTGGTTATTAAGACGTTCCCAGGACGTAATACTTCTTGCAATTCGATTTTGATTGAGCAAACCCGTTCGTCCCGGCGATTCGTCGCAGCTCGGTCTCAGCACTTATCTGCGGCGAGATTGGCAGCGGCTGGACACGGTTAACTGGAAGCACTGGATCGGCCATCAGGAGCGAAGCAGGTGGTCCGGCGAATCACCTTCATGTCCGGCGCTGGTAATTTTCTGCAGCCCGAGGCGAATCGATAGAGTGACATAAGGGCTCATGCGTGACGCAGCATCTTATTTACGCTTTATCTTGTGCATTTTTACGCATGTATAATTCATGAGCGCGGTTCGTCGAATGCACGACGTTGGGCAAATTCAATTTGTAGCCGATATTGACTGTTGAATTGCCCGCCTTAGGCCGTACACGGCCACTTCTTTTCATATAGCTGGACGATAACTCACGGGAGCACCTGGACTTGTGGAATTTTATCGCAAACACGTGAGATGGAGTATTAATCAAATTGTTTGTTTATGCTCGCGCTATAAGACGCCAGCAGCACAGATGAAAACAATGGTTTATCTGGTAAATCGCATATGGATCCACGATTGGTTGCATTATTTTTGAGGAGCGTCGTCAGCGGGCTCGGCGGGGCTTCCATTGCACTTTAAACAATCCGATTAGGATTATTTATACATGCGAACCCGACGCGACAAGCACGATAAAAAGATTTATATAGAGTGTTCCAACGCCAATGTTTCTAAAGAAAACGGCGCCGAGGAAGTTAGGCTTTTAAAATATATTCCCATACATTTCAAAAGCTTATATGCGCCCGATTCAGCGGGCACAGTGTGCTAACAATGTCACGAACGTTCATAATGATGTGTGATACGGTCGACAATATCGATCACGACTCTGCAAATGAAGTCTTAAATATAAGAACAATTGCTTAAGCCTTCCGCCATGAGGATTCAAATAGTGGATCAAATATGACAAAGGGTGCGCACCGAAGTTTATGGGTTTATATGCATTTACTAAAGATGGTGATACTTATTTTCGAATGTGAGGGGAGATATTGACCTTGCTATTAATATGCGCCACCGTAGCACTGCTCGGCGACGCGGCACGGCGCAGCGCTGCACGGCGGCACCGCTCCCTGCGGTTGCGCCCGCACACGTGCGCCTTTATTGCACCAATCATTAAAGCTCAACTCAACCACAATTTCACCCAGCACGCTCGGGTCAAACACCTTCTATTATTAAGTATTCTTGCGGATATGTCTTGAGCTTATCACAATATTCTAAGTGCATCCTTTTCAAATTCGCCTCGTCGAAGAACTTCACATACGTTCATTTGGCATTGCATTTAATGTCCCCTACAATCTAGATAACCATACCTTAGTAGAGGAAGAGGGCAGGGTTAGCGTTAGCATAAGGTTTTGACTTCAATCCGACCTTGGCACTTGATCACAGGCGATACTGACGAGGGCAAAGAAGAAGAATATGCAATAAATACAACTGATTCAAACTGAAAGTGAAGCAGTAGGCCACGGTGAGTAAAATTTGACAGCTGGCTAATAAATGTCATCCAATAATAACCCAGTGGGCTCAGCAGTAAATAAACGCACCAGTTAAAACAAGCTCTGCATGAAACGACACTCGAGTTAGAATATATGACGGACATAATTTCTTATCCATCTTCAGCCCAAGCAGACAGTGGGTGGGCTAAGCCTGGCATGCCATTGTTGTCTAAGCAGAGATCGCTGGCAAAGGTTCTGTCATTTCATAAATTAAACCCGATGATTTATAATATTACTTGGAACTCAGCATTAGCTAGGAAGTCCTGGAAATCGTTATGAAACATCACTTCCGCTTCTGATATTACACATTTATTACTCAGTAGAACGATAAATAATCGATTAAGCGACTTTGAAATTTCAAGCAAAAGTAGCTATCAAGAGGATGACACTATATAAACTCTTCTCGTCTTGCGGCTATAGCACCCGAACTTCCATCCAACTATACTTGCCATACGACAACCTTCCGAGCTTGGGCCCAACAGGGCTGCTGTCGTCAGTAATAGCAATAAATTAATGAATTCCATCGAATTCCGTTCCAATCATTGCCGCTAATCTGAAATGCACTCACCGGGTAATACAATGTCTACACTTAAGTCTACATAATGCAAAGATCTTCGGATTTTTTTCTTCAAGTATATGGATGCACCGTTAAGGCGCTAGGACTAGCCAACTACTCGCGCCATACAAATGCACTTTTTAACAAATGTAATAATATGTAGTGAAACGCTTCAGCAAATCCAAATAGAACTCCAGACTGATAATGGATTGTTAATATTTTTTTATTCCATCATTTATTTAAATAATAATAAAAATAAAAAAGTTGATTTTTCTCATTAGAAATCTGAAAGTAATTCGATTTCTAGATATAAGCAAAAACAGCATATATGCATAAACCAAAAATTCCATTTGCTTTTAGATTTGTACATTTAGTCAAAAAAGTTCGGAAATGGACACCGTTTCCGCAACGCATTTTGTATAGAAAAAGGAAACATACATTAACGAAAATAATTCGATTCCTAGACAAGGAATCATATATTGTTTATTTATTTATTTAAAGAAATCACGCCCATATTTCTTGTCAGAGATCCAAAATTTTGCTCAAAATAACTTTATTTGATCGAACTAGATGTCTGATGACCATTGGCATTGTAAAATTGTGTTTGGTTTCTAAGTTATAAGGTCCGAAAGTTCGCATTTTTCGCGCGTTTTATACAATAACTTTGGAGGTGGATTACGCAATGATAAAGTAAGAACATCTTAAAAAGATTAGTCATCAGACATAGCTTATTTAATCAAGATTTATGATCTATTTGGTTTTTGTTCGATTTTTTACTACAGCGGTCGTGGTTTACTTTTAGCTATAAGTCGTTTTGAAATTAAAATTTTCGTAAATCTTACCAAATCATGCACTATGCACATTGTCTTTTTTGTGGACATGTTGCATCTTCCTCATCACGGAGCCTGTCTTATTCTTTGAAACAGAGAAGGTCCCAGAGCGCAACAGCACGGTTTTGTACCGTGCCCGCGAATGAGTTAGGCCCGTCGGGTTGGGCCACCTTAAGATCGAATCGTCGCCCACAACACGATACTAGAGCATCGATGATGCTGACAACTGCTGACAACGATGGGCGATCGTAATGAATTAGAAATGATAATCAATAGCTGTGGTTAAAACATCGTTAAATGCGGCACTCGTAGACGACAGTATAACCAGTAGGCGGCGTAGACGCATCACCACCATTACCGAAGTTGTAAAAACTGACCATAAAACACGCATGACTCGGAATAATTTATAATCGTTCACTATTAATTAAGTCGTATACTTTTTATTGGCTGTGTTAATGCAATGTTAATATTTCACAACACGGCCGGTCAGTTCAAAAGTCCTTCGAAATACATCACGATTATCAAGATTTTTAGGCGTCATTCTGTACCATCGAGTAAGGACGGGGTGGCGACCGAAAATCATCAGCGTCGTCACATTTTACTGATAATGCATCCACTGACGGTAGCCAGTTCTCGAGTTACAATTGAACATTCGATATCGCGCGGCCCGAATTCGTAAGCGAACTGACTGGGCTAGCATCAGTGTATTATCACTAAAGAGTGGCTACGCTGCCGCTACACGGATGAGTTTTGGTCTCCTGCTCAATGTTCGGTTCATAACTCTCAAAGGCCAGGATAAATATTCTCAGGGTATGAATATTTACTTCGTACAAATCACCAGCAAGCAGATTTGAGTGCGATATGTGTAAACAAGACGGCACCGCATCCTGGCAGTCGCCTCCCCCGCCCCGCCCCGCCCGGTGGCGCGGGATGCGCCTGCGCATCTCGCTGCGAAGCACCGGTCGAGTATCTACCCAGACTAAACAAACGATGTGAAACTTCACCTTTGGTCGCCTTTCAACTACGGCGCTTTGATCGTGCCTAAAAGAGTCTGAGGAATCAATTTCCAAGTGATCACCAATCAGTTACCGGTATCATATGTTATTTTTACTCTAGTGAATATTAAGGGCGATCTGAATGAAATTATTTTCAGAAAGAAGTTTATGATTCAGTTTTAACTGATGTGATAAAATGTCTGTCTGTTCTGGCCACAAAGATGTGGCCATGTTCGCCGATACACCTAACGAAAACGTGCGATGCAGAGGTGGCATTCCTGCCTACTAAGTGACTACAACCCAATGACTACCACCTCTTATTCTTTGGATGATGATCGCTACCCGCTGAGGCGGCAATGATCAAAAGCCGCCTTGGGACGAATTTTCTCGAACGAGAAACGGTCACCAGCTGCCTCCACGACCACTGCGTAAACTCGTTGTGGACACGCCCTCGACCATCCGGCTGGTCTCGCAGAATTAATTCCGAATCAATTTCGATGCAGATTATTTATTTTTCGATCGAAACTGGTCTGCGGTCCGACGAAGCTTTTCCTTGTCTAGATTACCATCTCGAGTACCTACCAAGTTTTTTTTTTACATTCGCCTTAACGCGTTCATGCTTCTCATATTCGTTCTGCCGTCCGTATTCATACGTTTCTCTTATCTGTCAGTCAGTCTGCAGTACAAACTGCACATCTCAATAATTTCTCGGAATGTGGGCACTCAAATTGTGAGTCTCTGCGCAGCTCCCAGCTTTAAGGTTTCCTTATTTAACTCTCGGATTTGGAGGATTTAGACGTTACGTTCCGACGTGACATTCCATCAAAAGTACACATGCTAATTGTAAAACGGGCGCCTTATCAGTGAGATAAAGTGATGTTGAACGTGTTTGCGGATTCACTGCGCGCGCAGCCGCATATCTTATTTCCTGTGAAGTCACGGAAAGCTGAGGTGGAACGATTTGAGACGAGAGATAAGGTGAGGTCGTTAAACACCTTCCGAGCGTTCAAATTACATAAAAATGTCTGTACGTATGAAAGACACATTAGAAATTGCGTAAAACCATAGACTGAAAATCTAGGGAAAAACTTACAAGCAAGCGAAAATAAACCAAGACCATCCGTGCTCTCTCGATATTTGCAAAATTCAATAAAGTAGCTATGACACTTCACAAACTATTGGTTGGGGAAAAAGTTTCTTCGCATTTTTTAAGAAAATTCAAAACATTTTTTAATATGGTTTATTTACATTTAACTAAAGTATGTAGGTACCATTTTGTTCGATAACTTTTTGCCATCTTGTAGGTAGGGACATGATCCCATTGCTATAGAAATATTGGGTCTTCTGATCAATATACCGCGACAAGTGGTTTTGGCAGTCCTCTCGTGATGTTAACCTGACACTGCCTAAAGAATTCTGAAGAGACCTAAACAGGTGGAAATCTGAAGGTGCAAGGTCAGGACTATACGGCGGATGCATTAACACCTCCCAGCCAAACTCTCTTAGTTTTTGCTGAGTGGCTAAAGATGTGTGAGGTCTAGCGTTATCATGATGAAAAACCACACCCCTTCTGTTGATTAATTCCGGCCGCTTTCTCTCAACTTCTTCCTTTAATCTCATCAGTTGTTCGCAGTAGAGTTCAGAATCGATGGTCCTGCCTGGTGGTAACAGCTCATAATGAATAATGCCCTTCCAATCCCACCACACACACAGCATCACCTTATTGCAAGTTAACCCGGGTTTCGCCACAGTCTGTGAAGCTTGACCGGCCTTTGACCACGACCTTTTTCGCACGTTCTTGTCGTACGTGATCCACTTTTCATCACCAGTTATCAGCTTCTTCAAAAATGGTTCGGTTTCATTACGTCGTAATAAAGAATCACAAATGAGTACACGGTTCATTAGGTTTCTTTCAGTGAGCTCGTGAGGTACCCAAATATCGACCTTTTTTGTGTACCCAGTTTTTTTCAAATGCGCCAAAACTGTTTTGTGGTCAATTCCTAGTTCTTCAGCTACGTCGTAACTACTGATATGCCGATCTTGCTCCACTTTTTCAAAAATGGCATCCATTTTATCCGTAATAGGGCGACCAGAGCGACGTGCATCTTTGACATCAAAATTTCCGGATTGAAAACGCTTAAACCAAATTTGTGCTACTCTCACAGACACTGCACTAGGTCCATAAACATCGCAAATTTTTTTCGCGGCTTGCGTTGCATTTTTACCTTTTTTGTAGTAAAATTTTAAAATGTATCGAATTTCTTCATTAGATTCACTCATTTTGACAGTACGAAAAACAAATGAGAATCACACATTTTCCTAATTTGAATTTGGAATTATGTTCTTTAAAATTTAAACTTTCAATGATACCAAAACCAGCCAGATACAAATAGTATAGCCAAAGAGATTTTATTACAAGTTCATACATACTATAATGCGAAAAGACTTTTTCCCCGACCTATTATTTCAAAACTAAGTATGTTTTCTGACTTCTCTTGTATATTAACTAACATAGGCAATCTTGTGAAACTATTGTTGGTACATTGATACTTCACAAACAATTTTTAAATGTTTAAGCCTCTAATTTGTCCTTGAACTAGTATGGGCGATTGTGTGAGACAGTTTTTGGAACATAAGGTTATGTGGATTGAAAAATAGACACCAACAGAACAAGAGGAGAGAATGTGTGCAAATTGAAATTATTATTTTTAAATACGGTAATTATGCAGTTTGAGGGCTTTTGCGAAAAACGATGGGAAACATTTTTATTTCTTCGGAAACTTGTTGCTCTGATTGCAACAAGTGATATTACATGGGGGGAGGAAAAAAAATATTTATCGCGATTCATTAAATACCTTAACACATACATTAACCTTAACCTAACTGGTCCATGTCGGGATGGCGCATGTCGGTTGCAAACGTTTTTGCCTCCCTCCATGAAATATAATTTGTTATGATATAATAAACAGCTTCATTGGGGAAAAAAAAATCCCATCATTTTTCGCCAAACCATCAAACTGCATAATAACCTTTTTGTTAAATACTAAAATAAAATGTAATGCACATCCGGAAGGGATTCATTATAGGTCAAATAACATGATACAATTGGCTTTGAGTAAAACCAATAAAAATGTGTTGGGAATTTCGGACAAAAGCAGACAGAGTTGATGCAAAATTAACAAAAGTCTTCGGAAAACTGACGGACGTACCTGTAAATATTCCTAGATTTTACCTATGGAAACACAAAAATCGCATTCATGTGTGTGTAATTTTAAAACATCTAGCAATGCCTAATTAAAACGAATGGCAGCTGTGAACTGTTTTCTGTTCGCTTTGTAAATAAACGTAATCAAAGAATACAAAAGACTTCACAATACCCACAGATCTTTGAATTCTACTAATTGATGATAGATTGCTTCCGTAAACATCAAACACTCCTGACATCGTCCCATTCCCAAATTAATCGATTCGAGACACGTGAAATGCGTTCACTGACTCCTTTCGCACTATATTCAGGAGCCTTCAGCAATTAGTCACAATGAGGAATTCTAAGAATCCAGTCCATAAATTCTCATGTAAGCAAGTCAGTTCTGGGGTCGTCTGGAACAATGAAGACGGCTTGCTGCTCCGGCGCCAACACCTCGATGCTGCTCGAATTCATAGGGACACATTTCCTGGTCACAAATTATACTTTGATGAGACTGGGCACTCATCCATAGTTTAGCATTGGTATGCCGCGGTGTAAAAAAAAACTAAGCACGCAACTACATTGATTGCAATAAATTTAGCCGGAATTCACAGGTCTGGAATATTATTAGGACAGCGGTCAGATGAGATTACAGAAGAATATACTGATACAAATAAACGATTTCACAACACCCGTTATAGCTCACTCGTTTCACTTTTGCATCCTGGTCTACCAGGATTTCAAATCAACTAAACAATTATAAATGTCAAAACAAAACGAGTGAAGTTACTTTTTACAAATTATGATAACAATTCTGAATTGACAAATTTAATTATTGCTCGAGCAACCGATCTACAAAATGAGTTGCAATTCTTTCCGTTTAAATGAAACTTAGAGCACCTTAGCGCGTCTATGAATCCCAGCTTAGAGCTATCATTAAAACTTTACGACAACGGATGAATTTAGATGCGCGGGCGCAATACGCGAGTGCATCGTATTCAATCACGGTTTTATTGCGAGCTGTAAATATTTGGGCCACTCCAATAACTTTCACACGCATCTAATTTAGTTTGCCCTGTCTGCCGCTGACATTCGGAGGAGCAATTGCATTGCGCGCCATCAAAATAGTGCCGAGCGCGTGAATTAGCGCCGAGAAGAGAACTAGCAGTAACATCACAGAAGAGAAATAAAGGAGAAGTGTTATGTGGGCGTTATAATTACCCGGGTCGTGTTGCTATTGTCCGTATAATCCTATAGGATGCCAGCGGCCGGCCGCGCGTCCAACAGCGAACTCCGGAAAAGCGTTCGCCAAGTCAGTTCCCACATCCGCGAAAATGTTTGCGTGTGTGATGCAAATCGACGTAACAATATCGATGGTGATGCATCGATATTGGTTTGATTGTTGGATTGATAGTTGCATAAAATCGTTGTTGTAGGCGCGCTAGATGGCACCTCTCCGTTACTTTTTCTTCTGAGGATAATATTATTGGTGGAACCATGCAAGTCTTCCGCAATGTTCGCGACAGTTCCAGAACCTCGTAACTTATCCGGCCATCTGTTCCTTTTAGGCCACCTCGCCGCATCCAGTGGAACCAGGATTGTAGCTTTCGGTAATGACTGATCTTTTATCGGGTGCACGTATTAGACCGGGGTAGATACGGTTTGAGAAGCACATGAAATCCGAAATGATTTTTTTTTTCTCAGAAATATATAATTTCATGTTCATATGCTTACATTAAGTTTGCAACATTTAGCGGGTCCCGGAAGATAGTAAAAAAAAATTAAATGTATTAAAAAATATATATCTCCTAAACAAATATTTAGAAACGGTATTAAAAAAAATGTATATTAATTCTTTTAAGGCGTAATGTAACTGTGAATTTGCAACTATTTTGTAATTACGGAAATGTATTTAAAAAAATGTTTTTACAAAAAAAAAAAACTATGCCGGGAACCTAACTTGCTATTGCTATATTTCTTTCTAGAATATGTAAAAGAAAATTAAATTCTTTAGAAACTATAACACGAACGATTTTATACGTTTTTCGAATTTTTTGTTTAGCTTTTGTGTGAATGTAAAAATTATAAATGAAAAAAAAATGTGCTTCTAATATTTGCAACATTTTACAAATTTCACAGAATATAGAGTTTGCGGTCAGTTTCCAATTTCAGAAAATAAAATAGAATTTTCATTATTTGCTTTGCAGATATTATGAAAATAGTACAAAAATATATATTTACACAGTTCCGTAAATAAGAAATTGTTGCAAATTCACAGTAATATTACACCTAAAATTAGCTAACATATAACATTTTTAAATAAAATTTCTAAATATTTGTTTAGGAGATATCATTTTTTAAACATATTTCATATTTTATTTCTATCTTTCGGACCCCCCAAAATGTTGCAAACTTAATGTACATACGTCCACATGAAATACTACGTTTATGAGAAAAAAAAATCGGATTTAATGTTTTTCTAAGTGCTGATTTAAGGCTAAAGTTCCTGGAGTATATTGTTGGAATCATCATGTGTGTCGAAATTAGACGGCTAGCGAAAATATATTATTTCATAATCAGCATTTCTTAGGAACAATAAATAGATCGAAATATTGAGATCGAACGGATGACTGAACTTGACCTTGCTTGGTCTAATCCTGAAAATGCACATTATGTTGGCTCTTAGTATTTGTAATGTTTCCTTGTGTTTGATTATTAACATAAGTCTCAGAATGTTGTAATTTAGTTTTAAGGTGGCCCAACCCGGCGGCCTCAACTCATTTGCGGGCACGGTAGAAAACCGTGCTGTTGCGCTCTGGGACCTTCTCTGTTTCAAAGAATAAGACAGGCTCCGTGATGAGGAAGATGCAACATGTCCACAAAAAAGACAATGTGCATAGTGTATGATTTGGTAAGATTTACGAAAATTTTAATTTCAAAACGACTTATAGCTAAAAGTAAACCACGACAGCTGCAAACAAAAATCTAACAAAAACCAAATAGATTATAAATCTTGATTAAATAAGCTATGTCTGATGACTAATCTTTTTAAGATGTTCTTACTGTATCATTTCGTAATCCACCTCCAAAGTTATTGTATAAAACGCGCGAAAAATTCGAACTTTCGGACCTTATAACTTAGAAACCAAACACAATTTTACAATGCCAATGGTCATCAGACATCTAGTTCGATCAAATAAAGCTATTTTGAGCAAAATTTTGGATCTGTGACAAGAAATATGGGCGTGATCTTCTTTCCCCTTTTGTATGGGGAGATGAGCGGGATGGGCCGCCTTAATGAAAATAGCTCACTTTTTATTCCGATTGACATACTATAATATCGTATAAGTACTAATATAATTACTAATCAAATAAGGTAATTGCGCTAATTGTAATTTATTTAGTACCTATACATATTCCTCCATACCTGAATCGATCGATTTTTTTTAATCTGCCATAGCATCGGATTCAGTGTTAAGTTATATAAATAGTAATAATGAGTTTTTGACTCTAATATTAGCCTCTTGTAATGGGATAGATATTGACGAATCCAAGTGTTCCTTATGTGTCCCAGAGGATGAATAATATACAATACAATTCGTTTTTCCCCTCAGCTTCCCGGGAAGGGTAGGCACAAATGATAGTTTGATGTATTTACAATGCTGTGACCAAAGATTTAGATCTCTGGTTGTGACTAGACGGCCCACGGACGACCGAGTAAAAATTTAGCAAATTATGTTAACGACGCACATTACTGATCCCTAAAGGGTACACAGATAGCATGAAACAATAAAATGTGTAAAATATCAATTGAGAACAGTTAGCATCAAGTGAATTGATTGCCAAAGTTAATTAGTATCCGACCTATGAACTCACTATCACCTGCAAGTAATAACGAAAGGGGGGGAACACGCATGAAGCAGCGACTATTTCTCTGGAAAGGCGCGCCGTACTGAAGAATCGGTAAATGCTATCTTGATGTAAAAAAATACAGATATTTACAAAAAAAAAGCATACGGAAACATAATGAATCACAAGGGATTAAAAAAATGTCATTAAAATCTGACAACTTTTAGGGGCAGGGAACCGTTAGGGCCAGGAAGACGATTTCCGTGAAAAATTGGGCCTTGGCCAATGGACAAAGAATGTATTTGTTAGGTACCGTTTACCTTACATTTTGACGTTTTGAAAAGTTTTAATATCTCTACAATTATAATAAACATTGATTTAACGTAAATACCATTTCATAAGTGCTGATATAGACAATAGATTAAACTGCGGTTTATCTAAAATGATTATAATTTTGTTCGAGTTATCAACAACAGTTGGAATTTAACATTATGCCGAGAACAAAGGTCGAACAAATCCAAACAAGATAAATTAAATACATGTGTCAAAAAGAGATCAAATGAAAGTTACAAGAATAGGATGCTTATTAGAGAAGCCTGACGGGTCCGAATTCCGGCGCGCGGAACCTTTTATTAATTTTACATTCAGATTAGAAACGTGGGCAGGACAAGTATTAACAAACGCGTGAATCCACGATAAAATAACAACTACAGGCAGGATTGCGAAGAGATTTCCCAGATAACTAGAACCGCAAATTCGTTTTTCTGCGGCAACACACGTGTATGGAACTGTCTGCCGGCAACTGTCTTCCCTCATACCTACGACCCGGGATTTATCAAACGTAATTTAAACAAGCTGTGCAATAGTCCGGAAATCCGCTGGTATGGTGTCTCGCTGATCGTGAGGTAAAGGAGATGTGGCTTTTCTGAGCACCTTTAGTTTTTCGGCACATCCATCCATAACCCTCGCCATAAAAAAAAAGGTACCACTACAACTCTCTTTTTTCTCACGTATTTATTTCCATCAGACTAGATCTATTCTCTGCCTCTCGGTGCTTTAAAAACAAGAACAAAGAAAGCGATCAATACTTTCCTATCTCAGTCAGGCAGGTTAGGAAACTCGACTTCTGGACCCCTCGTCGCTGCGTGTCCGGTGTGCTCGCGGCTGCGGGGCGGCGGCCCGCCGGCTCAGTGTTCGCGAGATGCTGACACGAGCGCATGCGTGGCCCGCACCGCACACGCGGCCGACGCACGCGGACCCCCCGAGTGTCCCCGCGGGAACAGTGCCCACAGTGTCAACACAGTGAACGGACACAGCCACCCGCCCGCCGACACGGGAAGGGCGACGTTTGCGATCTCTCCGCTCGGGAATTACCGCCGCGCGAATTTGGGTGAGTCGACCGCGAATTTTCGTGTTCAGATACTGTGTTTTTTTTTAAACAAAAATTTACACAAAAGTCAAATCGCCTGTCATGATATCTTTTATCATATAAAATTGCAAAACTGGCAGAAAGTATTTCAAAAGAAACTTATAGAATCTGATCAGATCTGCCGAAAAAAAAAATAGGACAAAAATCGTTTTCCAAAAAAATACGAATCATGAATTGACAATACCAACAATGTTCTAGTAAAATATGTTTGTCCACTTAAAAATAGACTAAATGTGAACATAAAAAGACACAGTTACAGACTTGATTTTACGAATAATATCTTTTATACACTGACCATATCTTTCTATTTACTGTCTTTAATTGCTTACTAAATTTTCTTAATTTTGACTAGCCGATATTGGTCAAAGTATTTTTTGAGTTGATGACCGATGATGAGAACCCAATCAAATATTTGCGAAGAAGAGCGCACCTATAACAAGAAGTGACAAATGTTAGTTTAGACTAACTATCTATTTATTCACCTGTGTTATCGTAAGCCGTCTGAAGTGCAAATAAACTGAGAAGCTTGTCCAACGCAACGCCTCACTCACTCAGTGCGTCCGGAACTCTCACTTTTTAAGACAGAAAATTCTAAAAGGTCTCATCGCCTAACGTCGCAAATTATTCCTAAAATGTGAAAAAAAACCGGCCAAGTGCGAGTCGGACTCGCACACTAAGGGTTCCGTACCATCGTACAAGATTTAACACCAAACAAGCACTTTATTTGTATAGGGCCCCCCCTTATTTTTTATTATTTTTTATTTTTACCTATACACACTATGTGTAAATTTCAGCTTCCTACCTATTACGGTTCATGAGATACAGCCCTGAGACAGACGGACGGACGGCCGGACGGACGAACGGACAGCGGCGGGACTAACTCATTCGCGGGCACGGTACAAAACCGTGCTGTTGCGCTCTGGGACCTTCTATGTTTCAAAGAAAAAGACTGTCTCCGTGATGAGGAAGAAGCAACAAGAAGACAATGTGCATAGTGTATGATTTGGTAAGATTTACGAAAATTTTAATTACAAAACGACTTACAGCTAAAATTTAATCACGACCACTGTAGTAAAAAATCAAACAAAAACCAAATAGATTATAAATCTTGATTAAATAAGCTATGTCTGATGACTAATCTTTTTAAGATGTTTTTACTTTATCATGGCGTAATCCACCTCCAAAGTAATTGTATAAAACGCCCGAAAAATTCGAACTTTCGGACCTTATAACTTAGAAACCAAACACAATTTTACAATGCCAACGGTCTTCAGACATCTAGTTCGATCAAATAAAGCTATTTTGAGCAAAATTTGGGATCTCTGACAAGTAATATGTGCGTGATCTTCTTTTCCCATTTGCACGGGGAGTTGAGCGGGATGGGCTACCTTAACGTGCCCGAGGACGCCCATGAGATTTCGAATTTACAGGGGCGCGCTGCGAAAACCATGCCGGCCGGCCAGGTGCTTCTTTTTTTTTCATTTTGCTTTTCAATTTTCACAATTGTACATTTTTTTACAATTTTTTTATTTAACATCAGTGAATAAAATAGTTTTTTTTTTTAATTAACAAAAACTGATTTTAGTGACAGCAAAAAGAAGATCAACATACAAGATGACTTATTGCTGCGGTTTGATACAGAGGGATTTTTTTGATAAATAAAGTGCAAAAAAAAAATAGTTGATTATTTTTAAAATAATTTTCAGATGCACGATCCCATCTGCATGATTTTGATGAATATGCATTATCTTAAGGCGGAAAAGAGTCAATTATAGAAAACCAAAATCTTAGTGTTAATGAGCTTCGGAGGAACTGGCGAAATTAGCAGCTCACACCTCAATGAAATCTGTCCCGGACCAGGGGCCATTCACTCTTCTCCTCTCCTAATAATGCACAAATTTGCAATTACCTAACAATTTGCATAACCGGTTCTGGCCATTTCAAAAGGTAATATGTCTGCGAAATGAGCAGAACTTTAATTACGAAAGCCACACTTAGGTCGAAGCCATTCATGGAACTTTTGCAACAATGCCTTACGATATGTGCCTACCCGGCCGGATGATAAATCAACATGACAATCTTCGGTAAAAAGTATAATATTAAACGCAATTTGGGTAGACATCCATGTATTTATGTCTAGGAAATTCTATGGCCTTTGACTGAAACCTCTACCAAAAACGTACATCTAAATTGCAAAGATTTCGTGCATGTTCAATAAGCTTCGCAACATGTATACAATACTAACTGCCCTACCTAGCACTTCTCGGGAACATACTTTTTTTATCCAGCTCTCCGGCTAGTCATCAACTACCTACCTCTATACAAAAAAATCACTCCGATTCGTTGCTCCGTCGCTGTGTGAAAGAAGGACAAACAAACAAAACTACAAACACACTTTCGCATTTGTAATACTTAAGAAGATCACAAAAGCCTAAAATAAATCACATGGCTAGAAATTGCTCTACCGATTACATCAATCTATCGCGATGATAATTTATTTATAACGGCACTAGTAAAACCTTTGATGGCAATCTTGAAAATTTGCACAATGTGACCAGTTCAGCGTCACAGCGTCAAAAGAAGCCGGCATTGCGCTAAGATCTCATGACGGTGACGATGTCTCGTAGTAAATATAAAACAGACGAGAAAACCCCGAGGGAAAACGACACAAAACAGTCCAGCCATGCTCCAGATTGAAAACACAACACTTTTGCCGACCGGATAGAGTTACGCCGCGACAGAAATCCGGAGGCGACACATGCATTGTGGTGAAATTGGTGCGTCCCAGATTAATATAAAACTAATCGAACAGACCTGCGCACCGAGAACGTAAAACTTCTGTGTTCCATTTGTTGATATATTATTATCTACCGCGGCCTGACACATTATGCCACGATGAACGAGAAAATTAGGTAACGTTGCCCTCGTATTTTCCAGTTTTGTTTTCATAGAATTATATCTTCGTTATAATAGCCTTGTGAATCTTAAGAAAGGTAAAAGTGCCGTTTTTGCATTGTTCACATTTTAAATACAAAAGTCAAGTCGTCACATAAACAGATATGTTGTTTATTTTTCTAAAGTTTAAATATTTTTCGATTTTGAAATTTATCTAGAAAAGGGTAATTTTGTCAAAAAAATTGTTACAATTCTTACAACACTATGACAACCAATCCAAGCAACTTCGTTAAGGCAAACAAAGCCGAAACAAGAACCTTAGTGAATATATAATGTAAATAAGGGCTGATTTTTCAATAGTCCGATAAACGGCCAGATAAACTATTCGGCGGATTTATTTACGCTTCTGGTTATCCATCCGATTTAGTAAGTTCATATGTTTATAAGTAAAATTATAGTCAGACAATTGTGATAGAATTTATAATTTTCCGGCAATGACTGTGACTAATGACCAACGTGAAGTTGTACTATCAGTCCGATAAGTACTATCTGAGGATTGAAAAATCGGCCCTAAAATGATTTTATTGCTTGAAGAAGCTTTAACTGTCCGATACCATACAACCATCAAAATAAATGTGAAACAATATGTAGTCTACTCACTTAGCGAAACACTTGATGTATGTGTTTGCAATAATGCTAATATGAAAATAATGTTATGAAATAATAACGCAATAAATTGTAATGAATCAATCAATGTAGCCTTTAGAAACGAACGATTTTGTTTTCCTAGATACAATGAAACTGCACCAAGGAATAACATGTAGACATGTTAATAAAACTTGAATAACAACAAAGCAGGGAGACATTTTCTAGGCAGTCGCTTACATACATTTTAGCATTTACACGAACATTGCGTTTCGTAAAATCTCTTGCCAACAATTGCCGATACAGAAGGCTGGTGTAAGGGCAAGATTTTTTAAGTCCGTATTTATATTTGGCCTTGGCCGTCTAGGCGCACCTTCAAATTTCGCTTGAAGATCACTGGAGGGTTCCGCCATTTAAAAATACAAGTAATCCCAATGTATTTCTTCCCATGCATGTCCTGAGAGGCGGCTAAGGGATTTGTCGTTTTTGGTTCGGATTCCACGTAAAACTGTGGGTAACCTTCCTTACTTACCAGAAAGTAACTATAATCCCGCCCGGTTTGGTACCATCTGACGCATGAACTATAGTCGAAACAACAAATAAAATCGTCCCGTGTTTTCCATGCGGTTCAATGTAGCCGTGCAATATAAGGAAGGTGACATGACATCTAGTGCCAATGAGGTGAGTTGGCGAATATCGTGTGGTATAAAAGGGTGTGGTATTAGCCATTTATGTAAAGTTACAAATACATCTGTATCGAAAGGGTGGTACGGGGCCCAACAGTCTGCTCGCAAGCAAGGCGCGGAGTGAACGAACCGGGGCCGGCAGCATAAATCAAAGCTTTTAATACTATGTCATTAGTTAACAGGCAGAGCGGGCTTACTGTACTACTCGCACAGAAGCAGAGATATCATAATTAAGAGATCGTCGTAATGAACGTGAATGAACGAGCTGCATTGCGATCGCGCACTCGACACAAGTGTTCGGTGGGAGACATTATCACAGTGTGAATGCCAGAGAATGACATTTCTCTCGGTGGTCGGACTTCTATCGTGACTTTATTATATCAGGCAACACATCTCTGTGACTGCACGTTATGGTTTTTTTTTAAGTGTCAAAAGACAGAAAAAAAATTCGCAACTCGTCGCTCAGGGACGCGACGCAGTCACTTTCTAAGGAATGCAAAATTTTAGCAATAACTCAATTGTACTGGTTCTAGGATTTTTCTATCTTTGTCCCTCAAACAAGGTCCTGTATGGTCAGTCCCATTTCGCACCCAAATTAGCGGTTACGGAACTTCGAAGTTACGCAAAAACGTCAAACCAATCAAGTTTTACTACTTATTCTGTAGTTTACTTCTTCGACCTGTCGAAATCAAACTTGGACTAGCGATTTACGGCGAAAATACGTATGTCAAATCAAACTCAGTTCAAAAATGTTAGTTCGATTAACGCCCACCGCGCGCGCTCTTCAACTCTCCATGCATTTGAAAACGCTAGTCGATCTGTTTGACGTAAACGCCAATTTAGTTGAGAAGTCGGACTAAGGCTTTCTAGGTGGTTCATTGAGTTATTGTTCTTCATCGTGTTCTGAAACCATACACGATCGAGCAGGGCGAGGCGACGACGAAGCCGGTGTACATTTCGAACATGACGCTATCGCCGACGTACTACAACGTCAGCGGAATCTCATTATGCGATCGCCTTGAAAAGTTACGACAGGCGCGGCAGCGGCGACCGCGGCGGGCCCGTGCATAGTAAAAGTAATTGAATATCTCTTGGGAAATAAGAAAACACGCGTAACAAATCAGCGCCGGCGCAGTGCAAACAAAACGCACACTCGTCCACGACACTTGTCGCCTTCGATGGCACTCGATCGATGTTGATCGGTGAACTAGGTTTTTTTTATGTTACCGGAGATGGATGGCAAATTCCACACCCACCGTCATGACATTAGCCCATCACACAGCATTCCTAAAGGAATTAGGTGCCATGCCAGGACCTGCCCTTTATGAGCACTGGTGATGCGATGGTAGCAGAGACTATGTAAAAACCTACAGTTGTACATAGATTCCGAACCATGGAATCTCACACATCACAGCTTGCATTCGTGACGAAATGCCTTTATCCAAATCAGGAAGAGAAAGAAAGATGTGAATGGACTGGGCGGGGATTGGACCCAAGACTTCTGTCATGGAAGGCAAGTCCCCGCGCCACTGAGTTGCGAGCCGCTACTTCAACAGGAGCTTAAAAAGCTTTGCAAGATTGATTTCATTGTGCTACTTAGCTCATTAAACTCATTACTATCTGTTTTGTCCCGGGAGAATCCAGAATGCATCTTATTCATACAGAAATCTTATTATTACAATTGATTGTTGAGGTTGATCTCAAACCATTATACTTTAAATGTTTCTCTTTAAATTTAATATTATTCCTTTTTATGCTACATTAAAAGGGATAATATTAAATTTCGTTTAATAGCTCACTCCCGCTGAAGTTTCTTGCCGGTTCAACTTCGTCATTGAGATTCGTCGTAATCTAACCGTCTTTAAAAATGTCACGAATCCAAGAGTGGAAGAAAACGAATTGGATGAGAGATGGTCGGTAGAAGTGGCAATGAAAAGATGTCGGTGTTTTTCATCCAGTTCAATGTAGCTGAGCTCGTATAAAGGGAAGGTCCTGGCAAGTCAACAAACCCCCTTCCAAATAGTAGCTCCTTAATTACTCATATTAGTATCGTTTCTAGCATGTTCCTCTTAATACCTAGAAGAACACGTCATGCTATTTAAAAATAACTACTCCATAATGCAAAAGAAGCAAAACAAAAAAGGCGTTACAAAGCTCCCGACAGTTGGTGTCAGCCAGCGGGACGTCATCATAACGCTACTGGAAGTGCATTACACAAGTGCAGCGTATTTGTTGAAGACAAATAGGACAACCCGAGACCGAGACCCGGGGACCCAACAAGATAATAACACCCTTGCCACCTTGTGTTTACTGAGAACCCACCTTGGGATTTGCATTTGGAATTCTCCAGAGAACGGGGGTGACATATGTATGATTAGTCATAGATATTCGTAATAACTTAGAATAATGAAGATAAAAAGGACTGCAACCTACTGGTGTCATAAAAACATTAAAGAATACAAAAGGTTTCTTGGGAGCCGTATTGGTAAAGTGGCGTGCTGATACGTATGCAAGTAAAAAGTAACAAAAACTTGAAAGTAATTTGACAAATAAACCAGCATAGAAAAAAAGATAAGGTCTGAAGTGAAAGTACTCATACATCAATTAAAGTGTTGGTCCAACGTTATTTCGCCTCGAATAATCTAAAGTTCTCGGAAAGAGAGAGTAATTTAAGTCCTAATGATAAGATTTACCACGTTTATTGCTTTGAAGAAAACGCGACGGAGGAAACGGAATGTGTGTTCCGATCAAACATGCAAGGAAAGTTGAACACAGACGCAAAAGAGTTAATAAGTCAAGAAGTTATTTTTTACAGCATTTCAACTATTCAAACTTAATATAATCAAGCAAATATATGGCTATCAATAAAGGAACGAATGGTGCTAAGAAATCTAGGACGCTCGGCTGCGCACTGTTTGCAAATTTACCCACCGGACAGGGCAAACCGCATCATTAGGTGGTGATTTAGAAGAAGAGATATCGATTTGCGTTCAAGGCGTTTCGTTAGTATATTAATAAGTAAATTAAGATAATGTCACAGAATCCGGTTTTATAGAGAACTGTAGAGTTCACGAGAAGGAGAACACGCGGTCCCCTTTACAACACCTTAACCTCCACCACTTAGTTAACCTGTGGCATAAGTTCAATATTGTCGCCGCAATTATAATGCGCTTAAGCCGAAGACTCAGTGCAGATTACTAACGCAATGCCAAGATTATCTTGAATTAAATGAGAAACATGCAAATGATCTGACATAATACTACTATAATGTATACACTGTTTACTAAATTAAGTGCACAATAATATACAACCTACTGAAAGTCGAATAATACATCTGGTAAATCGAGTAGACAGTAAGATATTTGAGCAACTCCAGAACTCGGGAAAACATATTTTAAGAAAGAACAGTTCCGCAGCTGGGTTATAAAGTAATGCCTAAAAGAAGACCTAGTGACGAGAATTGAGAAGGGTATTTTGAGGTGGTTTGGACATGTAGAGCGAATGAGAGTCTAGGACGCATACCAGATTGAAGAACTACTTCGTAAAGGTCAGGTGGGGTGGTAATCGTGGGCCGTGTGTGAAAATATGTCTGTAAATGGAGCGAAAGATGTCTGTAAAGGGAGCGAAAGAAGTATGCTGTGATCATACAGTATGGTGCTCTATCATCTCTACCTACCCGTCCGGGAAGCGGCGTGATGGTTTGCATAGAGTAGTATGCATAAATAAAATCACCCCTACACTGACATCCTGAAAGTCAACATGGATCCCACGATGTTATCAAAAATAGCAACCAATTATTGCAGACTGAGTCATAACATCAAACACATGGCAAGCACTTGAACCGCTTGCTTCTGAACTATTCATGAATCAACGTCTTCTCTTAATGACTATCAATAAATTGTGAATAAAGAGTGACATCACTATGGAAGCTGCGAGTGCTGTATACCTGGTTGCGCGCGCAAGGCAAACAGATGGGAACAAACATTTGTTCGACACCACGCACGCTTGCTCACGTCCGAAAGCGCCGCGGGTTTGAATGCAGGCGTACTCTTAAATACCAAGTTCTTAAACTTTGACATCCATTTCTATGAATAGTCAGAGGTCAGACGTTTCGTCAGACAAACCGAAGAATGAAGGGATTAAGGATTGGCGTCTTGGGTGGCGTCACGTGCACGTTTTAACAGAAATAATAATGGGTTACTTGATTGCTTCTGCGGTACGGTCCGCCGGTACAAGAAACCAATAAAAACATACACACGAACTATTAATTCTTGAAAAACTGTATCATGCATATCAAAGATATAATAAAAAGCCCGAAATTATACCACGGATCAATAAAATAATGAGGATACAGGAATAATTGGAACGAGATCGTGCTAGTACGAGAAAAAAATCTCGTTGTGTTAGTCATTGCCTTCGCAACGAAAATGAGAGTGCGTCGCGTCGTAAAGAAAAAATCTAGAGACCCCAGATGTTCGTGACCAGCGGCAGTAATTGTTTTAAAGCCTTAAAAATAATTGAATAAAGCACGAACGTTTTACGGCTTTGGAGATTATGTGTTTTATTAAATTAAAATATGTAGTCGCATGCTAGAGAGTGCTCTTTGTATGGTAATTACGACATCTTCGACAGAGTTTACGAGCTTTGCACGGCTTCGCCGTTTAAGATTACATCGAGACAATGTTTAACAAGTTGTCGTATCTCAAGGGGCATATGTAACCTCCAGCGTGAGCAAGAGAGAGCCATATATTATATATTACTAGCTGAGGTACCCGGCTCCGCTCGGGTCGATGTCGTTTTGGTCTGATGTCGGGTCGAATTATTTCCTGGATATTATGTGCGTTCCTCATACAAACTTTCATCCATATTTCACCACATTCGAGTTTGGGTTTCGCCACAAAAGGTAACCTTTGTCATGACTATTTCAATCCTGAAATTCATCAAAATTGGTTCAGCGGTTCAGGCATGAAAACTCAACAGACAGACAGAGTTACTTTCGCATTTATAATATTAGAATGGATCCAAAAAGGTACCAACGCGCTAAGCTGTTGCAAACGCGTTTATCTGAAAAACTAAAAAACTACAAGTATTTTTAAATATCCGCTGTCCGTGTAGTTTTTAGGATATTTTTTATTATCTCCTTAATTAATCCAATAAACGTTTTGTTTTGTGTGTAGGATAATTTCACTGATGGTGTGTCTGTCCGAGAGACGTCACCATTATCAAAGAAGTACACTCAAACGATTATACCCTGTATTTTCACATTTTTAAAAATGTTATCCTCCAATGTTGATTCTACAAACTATTTTAATAGAAACCAGCACTCTTACCTTTTAGACTGCAGGCGACGAAACTAAAACACAGAGTATGGAATCACTTTAAAGCATCAATAACTTCATCTAAACCACACGGTTTATCAAATCCTTGCGTTAGCTTCTCCAACCTATCCTTTTACTACTTAATGGGTGTGTCCGACCAAAATTCAGTTATCTCGTCGAATTAAACGCTTCCGTGCGCCGCCGCCTGCCGCCTTACCAAAATTACCCTCATTATCAATCCCCGAATCCGCCTTAATCACTTCGAGAATTTCGTTTTGTTTCACGTGCGCTGTCGGCGCTTCCCGCGCATTTTTCGGATCACAGCATTTCGTCGGCGACATTTCTCACGCGTCTTCCTCCGTCCGGCATGCCGGAGGGCTTGTTAACGCTTGTTGAGAGTGGCATACGTGCCGACGGCGACACGGTTGCGCAATATGGCAGACTGCGCTATAGCTGCCGCCGCCGCCGCCGCCGTGCCGTCTGCTTCGTGTCTGTGACCCACTCGGGCACTACCTGAAGTTACTATATGATGGTATTGGTCGCAATTGTACAATTTTTATGATTCTTAAAATATATTAAATTAATTACCTTTAGGTTCGTATATGTTTAAATACTTCCGGCGAAGAAACTAAGACTACCGAAAAGTGGTGATTCGTGACGTCACTTTGCATTACTTTGACATTTCGACCATACAAAATGTGTCAAAGTGAAGTCACAAAAGGAATACTTTTCTTAGGAGGAATGTATCGAATTACCAAACACCCTGTATGCTTCGAAATTCACCGACCAATGCGCAGAACTTGTACTATCTCGAAAACGAGTAACTGTCATCCTCCATATGGAAAATAATATGTATGTACACATTTTTTCCATATAGATAATGACAGCTAATCGTTGCGATAACTTCTCGCGTTCGCTTCATGAGTAGCCTCCCTGCAGTCTCCTCCGGATAAGTCAAGAGCGACGCTAACAGGTGCGCCAATCGCTAGCGGCTAGCACACTCTGCGTAGAGAGCGTGGCGTTGACAGGTCGCGCGTGCGTGCGACCCAAGATAGTGCATTCGGGGCAGATTCATCATCCGGAGCGTCAATCGGGCAGCGGACTCGGCGTGCGACACCCGGGAAATTAATGGCCGAGATAACTCAAGACGGCTTCGCTGCTGCGATGACGGGAAGCTATTTATTTTCATCCGCAACGCGCTCTGAAGTGACGCACGCTTCGGCAATGACAGCTGACAATCAAATGCGTGGCTCGATTAATGCACTTGCACTTTTTTTTCTGTGCAATGCAACATGGATGGCTTATACCACACAACTACCGTTCTGATAATGGCCCAATACACCACATTCCCGGAGGAACTAGAGGCTATGCCAGGACCTTCCCTTTTTGAGCACGGCTACACTGAACTGGATGGAAAACACGGCCATTTTTTTATTGCCACTTCGACCATACTTTGTTCAATGCGGTGGTACCAACCCGGGATTTCATTAATAAGGTTGTATAGAGAATACAGACTATGTTTTCTTAAAAAGTAGAATGATTTAATTTTTTGTGATTCGACATGGATGTTTAATTCGACGCTTGCTGTCATGATATTAGCACAACAAAACTCATGAAAATTAGATGCCATGTCGGGACCTTACTTTTATTTCACAACTACATTTAATTGGATGGAAAATACAGATAACTTTAATTGCAGCTTCGACCATCGTACATTCAATGCGATGGTATTAACCTGGAGAGATCAACCCGACAGCTACGAACGACTAATCTTTTAGTCGCTTCTTAAGGCGGCCCATCCCGCTCATCTCCCCATACAAAAGGGGAAAGAAGATCACGCCTATATTTCTTGTCAGAGATCAAAAATTTTGCTCACAATAGCTTTATTTGATTGAACTAGATGTCTGATGACCGTTGGCATTGTAAAATTGTGTTTGGTTTCCAAGTTATAACGTCCGAAAGTTTGGATTTTTCGCGCGTTTTATACAATAACTTTGGAGGTGGATTACGCAATGATAAAGTAAGAACATCTTAAAAAGATTAGTCATCAGACATAGCTTATTTAATCAAAATCTATAACCTTGGTTTTTGTTAGATTTTTGACTACAGCGGTCGTGGTTTACTTTTAGCTATAAGTCGTTTTGAAATTAAAATTTTCGTAAATCTTACCAAATCATACACTATGCACATTGTCTTTTTTGTGGACAGGTTTGCATCTTCCTCATCACGGAGCCTGTCTTATTCTTAGAAACAGAGAAGGTCCCAGAGCGCAACAGCACGGTTTTGTACCGTGCCCGCAAATGAGTTGAGGCCGCCGGGTTGGGCCACCTTAAGACACGCACGGGAAGAAATGCAGTGGCTCCAGTTGTATTATTTCCACGTGCCGGAAGCGGGTGTTCAGGCGCGCCACACAATGTAGCATTTTAGCCAAACACCACAATACACCATTTTAGGATGCCAAAATGCATAGGTATTTATATGATGGGTGATCAGCAAATGATTGCAAATTTTCGAGTAAGCTATACAGGAGGAGCGTTAACACTTTATGAGGATTCGATTTATGCAGCCATTCATTTTCATCAAGAACCACTTTACGGGCGTCACTCAAAAACGACTCGTTCACGATCGTGACCAAGCGTCGTGACTTTTAGAACGAATAAGCTCATACCTCATTCACGACAGAAAACATAAACTTCTGCTTAGCCAAAGCTAAAGTACAAAGCAATACTTTTAATAATCCTCCAGGAACTGCGGAACGGTATTAACGGTAAACGAAATGGCTCAAAGTAACGTAAGACGTTTTGCGTGCTTAAATTTGAGAAATACAATATGACGCCGTTCGGAGTGTGGTTGATGGATTTTAAGATTAAGCGAATTAAATTAACTTTTCATGGTTTATTGGCACAATTCATCTTCATGTAGTTATTTTTATTTGTTTGCCTGCAGATGGAACACAATTTTGCATCCCGCATTTACATGTACTTAAAATTTAGCATGTTGAAGCCAAGAGTCCTAAGCACGGTTTGTAAGCCCGCTTGAAAAGATTTAATTTATTTTTCATTTCATTTCATTTTTATTCACCTATAGGTACATTACATACACTCAGGGTATGTCAGATACAAATATGCAATACACATCTCAGATCATTTAAACATGTCTATTAATATAAAGTTTTACTTTCATCATCAGCTGTAAAGATGCTTTGTCATAAATAGAGAGTCAGATAAAAAAGAATACATTAATGATTAGATTGTCCAATGGAAAGAGATCGACTCATTTGTAGACTAAAATTTTAACATCGTCAGCTGTAAATAGGCTTTGTCAATGATTAAAAATAGGTTACATTTAAGGAAACAATAGTGGCAGCTGTAAATAGGCTTTGTCAAATAGTGTAAAATTATTATTACGGCTAAATAGACCGTGCCGACAGATTAACATCGGGATGTTCAAATTGAGCATGTATAAATGTAGTTTTAGTCTCCTGTTTAAAATATGCAGTAGCGGAAACTCGGCATTTAGTAGCGCAAGCTAGGAGTACTCGTAAGATCTTAGTACGGAAGACTAACTGTTTCGAATCCGTGGGCATTAAAATTAATGTAGTGGAAAATAGCTTAAAAATCTTTTTATTTTTTATTTTTAAATATTTCACTAATAAGGTATGTCAATGTTCAGATTTTTACTATAATATAGCATAATTTTAATCTATGGTCTCTTCAGTTTGATGTATGAGTACCCCAATACAACGGAACCCTTTCACATACCCTTAACTAAGAAAGTGGCGATAGCACAAGAACTATTTCGAGGATCCATTTTTCGGGCCCATTAACGGCAGATGAGTGATCCGAGTCGGAGCCGCCAGTTTCTTAAGGGGCAATGACAGACACTCTGACAAGGCGAACAAGTGAACAAGTGAACCCCGTATTTATTTTAATAATTGTAGTCCATCACCCGACGCGGTGCATCGGCTATCGCGACAGGCCCGTAATAAAATTACTTTATAGCTTTCATCGTTACAAAGTACAAGACTTTTAAGGTCCGAGCACTTGCGGTTTTTATGTTTCCAGAAAGCCCTGTTCGTCTCGACACATTTTTTTTTATAGCACACAAGTTGTGACAGAAACTAGTTTCAGATAGGTGCGACATTTTCCCATCGATTTCAACAAATAATTGTCCCTGCCGCCCTGGATATTTATCATGCCAAATACCCGCCAAGTGCGAGTCGGAATCGCACACGAAGGGTTCCGTACCATCATAAAAGATTCAACACAAAAAATCTTTAATTTTTATTATTTTTTATTTTTACCTATTTCTCGTTATAGCGGAAAAAATATTACACACTCTGTGAAAATTTCAGCTGCCTAACTATTACGGTTCATGAGATACGGCCCTGTGACAGACGGACGGACGGACGGACGAACGGTCAGACGGACGGGCGGACGGGCAGCGGAGGCTTAGAATAGGGTTCCGTTGGCACTCTTGGGTACTGAACTCTAAAAAAAGATGTTGCTACTGTAATTTAACGCTCGATTCCAAATTCTTGTTGAAGAGTTTTCTCGCTCTGATTTCTAATTTAAAATCATTATAGAACCGATTTTCAACCGTTGAGGCTTGCCGTGTTTCGGATTCCACGTAAAACTGTAGGTCCTCTTCCTTACTTACTAGACCGGGTTAGTACCATCGCATTGACTGAACGATGGTCGATGCGGCAATGAAAATTGACCGTGTTTTCTATCCATTTCAAAGTAGCCGAGCAATATAAGGAAGGTCCTGGCATGGCACCTAGTTCTCATATGGTGTGTTAGGCTATTACCTCACGGTCACTTTGATATAAGCCATCAATGTCCAGTTAAATAAAAAAATTAACATTTGAGTAGTATCACACGAATAAACCTAATCAAAAGTTTATTCTTAGAACTTATTACCGGCAAAGAAAATCAAAACAAAAAGGCCGAAATAAATCAAAACGAACATACTTGAGTACTTGAAAAATAACACTAAAATTCGCTCCTCTGTCACATATACAATTCAATTAAAGATACGCAAAGAACAAATGGAAGCGAACAAAAAGGAAGGTCCTGGCATGGCACCTAATTCCTTCGGGAATGAGGTGTTTTGGGCTAATATCATAACGGTAGTTGTGTGGTATAAGCCATCCATGTCAGGTCGCATAAAAAAAATAATCACTCGAAACCGCAAGGAAAAAATGGCGCATGCAAGTAACAAAAAAAAATTATAAAATCACTCAAAAATGTGCAATACAATTTTTATATTCTCTGTGTTGCAGAGAATATAAAACGCTTTTTAAAAAAAATAAACGGTATACATTTTTATGAACCAGCTTACCCGATCCCCAAACAATTCATTTACAGTGGCCAACTTTCCCAAAGATCAGATATTTCTGTAAAAGTGAAACCTTTACCGCCAAGCTTACTGATTCCAATAATGTAATCACCAATTTGTCGGAATTAAAGGTAAGGTATTACAGAAATACCTTAGTTCGGAATTATATTAATTCCTTGAACGACCATGTAGGCATTACTACTAAAAATGCAGAAAAGATTTCAATAGATGTAATCTCGGATACCTTCCGTCTTAAAGCCGCATTAGTCACACACGAGCCTTTCAAATCGCCATAAATATTACTTAACTTTGTTGAGGAAGTTTGAAGTGTTGAATGTGTATTTTTTATTTAAAAATGTTACAGTTTAAAAACGTTACTTTTCTTGCCAATACAAGTCTAGCAGAGGGAGTTGCATTCGGATAAATTAAAGACAAATCCTATTAATAGAAAATCAATAATAATATTCATCCATATAATTTAATATCATAATAATCCATATAATAAGAACTCGGTTAAAAACAGTGCTATAACGTATCCTTTAAGATAAAAAAAAATATGATCTTACTAAAATTTTATTTTAACAATGTGAATTTACCAACTTATAGCTGCTAAGTCTAAAAAATATTGTCATACAATCTTTTATCAGATCTACTTTTCATAGGAAATCATGATAAAAAAACTACTTCGTGCCGAACAAAATGGTAGAACGAACAAAACAGTTTTTTTTTTAAATATAACTGGGCATGGATGGATAAATAACAACACACTCAACGTCATATTAGCTCAACAGACCGCATTCCCGAAGGAATTAGGTGCTATGAATTTGAACATTTTGAGCACGGTCCCTCTGTTCTGAAATAGAAACCATAGCTAAACTGTGAGAAAATAAGGCAAATCGCACATAGGAATAGCTCGCTAGATCAGAGAGGTACTGCAGTACAGTAGGGCAACAGCATACAAGAAGCTGGCACCGAGCCAGACATGCGGTCTACTGACCTTTGACAAACGCACGGTGATTTGCAATTTCGTATTCCAGCTAACCAAGGCTAGCCAGAAGCTATCAAGTCATCCAAGGAAGTCCCCGTTCGCATAACAATGATAAAGTAGATGAAAAGTGCCCAACGATCAACGGTTTTAACGGCTTCCAAGATTTGGCTAATGAACGGAAAAGTTTAATATGATATTGCTAATTATTCGAATAGCACGAAAACATGTTATTTTGATTACAGGTCGAAGCTTTTAAACTTTAAAACTGCTCAAGTAGTAATAAAATGTACCGGATTCCGAAATCCAAAAAGATCTTATCTTCCTATGAACTGCATCAAAATCACAATATTATACCTTTTAAAGGTGCTTTCGATGTTACGATGAGTAAAGTAAAAGTTTAAAGCGTTTCAAATATCCGCGGCGAAGTCGTAAAAACGAGCCAATGACAAGCATAAGAGAACCATATAAACTTTGAAAATACAATGTCCATGAACTCTTCGGAAACAGTGACATTATAGTAAAAGTAAAGTAGTAGAAATGATAGTATCTCCAGAGAAAATATTTAATAATGCTCCTTCCCATTTTACGAGCCTTTCAACAATTGACTTGTAATGGACGGAGTAGCAAATTAATATTGAAATTCTAGCAAAAAAGTACTCCTTGGCCTTAAACATCTTTTAAAGAACACTAAATTACAAGCGAAATACAAGTTTGGTAGTAACCTGTTTAAATATGAATAGGAATTAAAAACTAAAAATCCTCATCACAGATACCAAAAATACTCAATCAGCACTTACTGCCGGAACGTAACTTGTACTTAACTAACATAAAACCTTGTACCTCTGTAGGTCCAATATATAAAACAAAATATCCGTAAGATGTGTTACAAATAATATGACTATTAATCAATAGTTTTGATACATTTGTTAAATTCCAGTGTCCATATTGTTTATAAATTTATTCATGCAAAAGACTGAGATGACGTACAAAAATAATACACGAAACATTACAAACATGCGCAAAAGTATAACATATTAAACAGAGTCATTTCTGCACATTCTACCAATTGTCGATGCCACACTGTATGTAAAGAATAAACATTTGCATCCAATAAAATATTTTGCAATAATATTTAGGAGGCTGTACTGAAATGTTTAATCATAATTTTATAAACCTTTAGAATAGGAAGAACCACAAATAATTAAACTTGGTTTACAGTTCCTTCAGTCCCAAAAATCTGAACCAACTTAATCTCAACCGGCCCTTCATCCAGACCGATGGCATCAGTCCGATGACCCTTGCCGACGCACTTCGATAGAAATCCATTTAATATCAATACGAGGTGAATGGGAGGCAACCGTAACGAACCGTTCTAGTTAGCTTGGGGTGTACGTGATTCGGTATAGGAAGATCTCTCCATTGTTAACGAGAGCGTACATTGGACGATAAATGGCATTCGGCGGCCGGGAGAAGCATCAATAAAGGTTACTTTTGAGTTATTAAGAGAGCCGCAAGTAGGTAATTATTGTTTTGTGATGGACAAACGATGCTTTGAATTGGGAATGAGATAGAAGAGTATAAACTTTAGTATCTGTAGCTGGACGCAAGTATCGATTTGATTCCGACGTCTTGATATTATACGTGTATCGGATAAGCAGTGTTAAGGGCCCTTAGCATGCAAACCACGCAAAGCTCTCGATATCGAAAAATTCGATATCGGATATGAATTCGTGATCGTGAAGGTTTTCGATTTCACCGCGATCATGCTAATTCGATCAGGGGCGGGGGGAGCCCAATCGAAAAGTAAAAACGAGGGACGATAGGTCGACACTCGATCTAAAAGCATAGACAAAACAATGGCTCATCCCGCTAGCTAACCTTTTTAAGTCGATCGGTATTTTTGCAGAAAACTGCATTGTTTTGATGTGTTCTTGATAGATTTAAATATTTTCTGATAATTTAAACCTAAAAGATGTCATAATATAACGATAGGAAGGAAATAAAATTAAATTACAGAAACCATAGACTAAAAATCTGAATCCATAGAAGAAATAGGTCTATTGTACGATAGCACAGAATATATTGTTACAAGCATTATATTCTCACGCAGTAATATTATATTATCTATGATATTCTCTTTGGTCACCAGCTGTTCTGTCATGTGTTCATACTCTCGTGGTAGATTTAGCTGAAGAATAACCCAAGTTCCAAGGTGATTAGCTGATGTACCCCACACTAGCCTCTTCCCGAAGACGATGTGGATCATAAACAGCTTCGTGAACATCTCGAGCGCATCGCCGCGGAGGCGTCTCGGCCCGGCCTCCTCGCCTTGTCGGCGGTCACCCTGAGGAGGTGCAGACACTTGCCAGGGCCCCTGCGGCCTATCTTGCGAGCTGCGTGCAGTTCTTTGACCCTTCAAGAGCACGAGGGTTCGATACAATAGGTACCTACAGTTTTAATTTTTATTCTTCCCGTAATTCAATCTAGCTGCTCTCACTACACATTAAACCTAGTTCATTTGGAATTTAACTCTTTGTAGCACTTATTTTGATAACATTACACCATATTTGAATGTTCAATAATCAAATGAGGCATACATAAAACGAAATAAACGCAGTTCTTATCCAAACATTAAAACGTCATTGAATAAACTTCTAACTTGAGGATAGGGTTTCCATTACATTAGCAATCTTGAAAGTTAGCTTTATGGATAGGGAGAGTATTACGACATACAAGCCATTATTGATTAAATGTTACTCAAAAATGCAAATCGGCGTGGTTATGTCAGGTTAAATTAAGGTCTTTAAATATCAAGAGTATTTCTGGCGACAAAACTTCATATTGAGACTATATTATTGTTGCTCTAAGATCCTAAACTGTAAGACATGTCCACCTGAAATTTGCCGTCGAGTCTGCGAATTTAGAATGCAATCGGTATGGAGTGGATCACAGTTCTACATTTGGCATGGGTATTTGTAAGTTGTGCCTTTTGTACCTTTACGTTGTGGAAATATCGTTTTTGATCCGATCACAAGACTAAACTTGAATTTTTCAGGCATTTTTGAATGGTATTGTAGCATGGAAATATATGGTTTTATGGTGTACAGTTATTATTTAAAAACGTTTTGCGCTAATGTAATGGAAGCCTCTTCTAAGCGGTAATGTCGTTTATCCTTAATCTCGTTTGTTTATTTATTTATTTATATAAAGCAGGGTTTCTTAACCCGAGGTCCATGGACCCCTTTGGGGTTCGTGCCATCAGTGCTGGGGGTCCATGTATATTTGATATGATGACATAAAATGCTGTGCATAATTGATAAAAAAAGTATAGATGTCTTTGCTTTTTCTTTGGTAACAAACATAGTCATTTTTTCGAAATGCCTTGTATGATTTCCCTTCAAATGAGTTCGGATGGGTTCCGTAATCATTTTGAAATTCCGCAAGGGGTCCATGGCTATAAAAACCGGCCAAGTGCGAGTTGGACTCGTACACGAAGGGTTCCGTACCATTGTACAGGATTTACAAAAAAAAATATTTTTTTTTGTATGTTAATTTTACCACGTAATTTTTATTATTTTATATAATGTTACCTATTTGTTGTTATAGCGGCAAAATAAATACATAATCTGTAAAAATTTCAGCTTCCTACCTGTTACGTTTCATGTGATACAGCCCTGTGACAGACGGACGGACGGACAGCGGAGGCTTAGTAATAGGGTTCCGTTTTTACCCTTTGGGTACGGAACCCTAAAAAGGTTAAGAAACCCTGATATAAAGGAAACAATCATTTTAATGAGATGCAGACTCTAATCTTGTGATTTTTTTAAATTGCAGGTGAACAACAGTACACCGGGCGACAGAATTTAAGAATATGGAGTTGTGCTAAAGGACCACTCGTTCGGGATCACCAAAGAAGACAACTGCTACGGTTGCAATTGCTACCGGTTTCAAGCTTCAAGCTACATCCAGCATGTGATGGATGTTCAAGTTGCCGTTAGATCGTTAATTCCCAGAACTGATGTATAGAGAAACAACCTAAAATAAAGTGTACGATCAGCTCTCTCTGACTAAAGGCCGTCGCCCAAGGAGACTCGACTCCACATTATTCCAACGCCTAACGCTAGATAATGTACCGTGTGATGAATCATTCCGAAATCCATGAAGCCGCGACACCACTGGCCATAATCCAACTCATCGTGTGGGAAGATTAGAATCAAACACTCTGCCCATTATTTCACGGTTGGTTCAGTATCTGAAAAATATTTTTCTCAAACAATAAAAAAAATATAATATTTACTTTGACGGCTTACCGCACGTGTGAGGAGCAGCACGTCCTGCTCCTCACACGCACGGTAAGCCATCAAACTAAATAATCTAGTTATGTCCCGCGTAAGTTTTAAAATATTATTAAAAAAAATATTTCAAAACTCACTCACTCACAGTTATTCAATAACTGGACATAAACAGCTAATACCAATCCAACCGTTATGATATTAGCCTACGACACATGGACAATTTTCATTGCAGCTTCGACCATCGTTCATTCAATGCGATGGTACCAACCTGGGTAGGATTAACCCTACCACTTAGTAGACCTACAAGTTTACGTGGGGTTCGAACCACGGCCAGCCTCAACGGTCGAAAACTACGACTGCAAAATAGAATACCATTTTATCTCCAACACAATGAAAGCTCCGCCGATTCTTGCCACCGAATGATATATCACATGGGTATTTTTCAAAGAATCTTTAAGAACGATCAATGAAACGAAGAAGTGCAATCAGCTTTTGATGATGTCGCACTTTCTTTGAAAACGAAAGGAAATAAGTATGGCGTCTGCTAAACAGCAAATTTTCATTATTATTGTCATTCGCCGACTCGCAAGCAATTTGTCCTAAATCCCGAATAGGGACAGTTCTGAGACCACAGAGCATGAAGGTCCGGGCGGCCGGATGGCCAGGGCTTTGGCCGCTGCAATTTCGATTCTGAGCTGTAAATTACAAGATGGTGTTGTAATTTACATTTCAGAATACATAAAATGCAAACCCATGAATATCACTGATATTTTTTTACTTACAATAACATTACTTAATTTATAGTTAAAATGTAACATTTTCTCATGCCTATGTGCCGGTTAGCCACAACAGAATACCGACGCTGCAGGTGCAGCCATTGAAATTTTGCAGACAAAATTCAAATTCAGCTTAGGTTAATGACGGTGTAACTAGTTCTAGCAGATAATAAATAATCTAGCAGATAAGTGAATTGTAACTTTCGTTGTATATCATCAGTCGATTCAATATTAAGAATCTTTTATTTACAAGATGGCTTGAAGCTTTTAAGTTGAGGCGAACTCTGAACTAACTATTATTGATTACTCTTTTATTTTATTAGTAAAGTATTTCAGCACGGCAAAGTCTGTCAATATACTAGTATTTTGCCCCAAACTTTCTAGCATGCTGCGTTTGCGTCACGGAACCCTGAAAACTAAAAATTATGGTAGAAATAAAACTATGTAAGTAAGAAGCATGGACATTTTTATTTGAAGTTATATACTAATACAAAATATTTTATTCAAATTTATGTTGAAATTTTATTAAATGTACCCACAACATTGATGTATGCTGTCGATTGCATGTTTTGTGGAAACTTTAAACATATTTTCTCAGAATTTGGATACAACGAAAAGATAGGTTAGACCAATATATCCTAAACATTTTCAAGAAATGTTGGTGACGGCTGCCGCTGCATAAATGTCAAGGGGAGACGAAACCTGTAAAGATGGAAAATTATGCACAGTTAAGAGGTTATATCAGTTTATTTATTAACAAAGGTTTGTCTCGAATTTAAAATTATAAATAAATAAATAACCAGTACTCCGGACTCCGCTATGAAGCGCCTGGCTACACCCATGGTACCACCAATTCGATTTTTCACACTACATTTAAAGGACCCCACGTTGTAGTTTGGGGGAAAGACATCAGCAGGGAATGCATTACCGAACCTATAGTTATAGAGGGTCTATAGGATCGGTTAAAATTAGTTTATCTATGTAGACGGCTATGTGCATTTTGTGCATATTGCACGTTAAGCGATGGAAAAAGATGAAAGTAAAGTGGATGGGTTTGAAAACAATTGTAGGTTACGACTGTCCATGCAACAAAAAACCTTTTATTTCAAAAAGGTACACATCGGCGTGTGCTGACTGAGATGGAATTTGTAGGTTATGAATATATTTCCAACAATTAATGTTACTTTGAGGTTTTTTAATGTAAATGGACATTGATAGCTAACACTAACCGTCATAATATAAGCTTAGCACACCGCATGGGAACTAGGTGCCATACCAGGACCTTCCTTAGATCGCTTGGCTACATTGAACAGGGTGGAATCCACATACAATTTTCATGACCGCTTCGACCATCGTTAGATCAATGTAGTGGTACAAACCCAGGCGGGATTAACTCTACCACCTAGTTAGTAAGGTTGAGGACCTACAGTTTTATGTGGAATCCGCACCACAGCCAGCCTCAACAGTTGCTAACGGTCACCCATCTAAAAACCAAATGGCTCCAGCTTATCGGACTGCAAGGTGCCGCATCGCACCACTGGGCCGTCCCAAATACGGAGAAAATCTCAATATGTAAGTAAATTAATTTAATACTATGTAAGTTTGGGATAATTAAATATTCTAGGCCTTTACTGGTTTAGGTTATTCAATTTCACCTTAATGTCCGGTATTATGGTGTCTTTCTTCCTTGGTTGTCCCAGTGCTGGTTCGAGGGTGGAAAATAAGGTCATTCAGATGGTTTGCCCTCCATAAAACTGCGCACAGATGCCAAAATGGTTGTTATCATCTTAGCTTCAACATTTTGGCCCACGGAGCGTTGGCGGCTGCTGCTTATACAATACCTAAAAACCTGTAAAGATAAAAAATATACTTGTATGATGTGGGCTATAATCTGTTACATAGTTAACTTTGCCAACATAGAATATGCCTGGACCTCAAATAAAACAAGTTAACTGCCAGGATGTGCATTTGTTTCTTCTGCGCGGGGCTCACTGTATCAGCAAGAGCGAGTGAAAGAAAAAAACTAGTTTTCACCATTGTACATTCAACCAAAAACAGTCTGTTTCTCACAGACTCGGCTTGTACCTACTGTAACTGCACCTAAATATGTGCTGGAATTTGTAGGTTATGTACCAATGATTTTCGGAATATTATTGAATTTCGATTTGCCGTTCGGCTAGCAAATGTCTATTTTTCTTTTATAACAAGTAGCTAGAAGCTCCGAATACTAAGAAAAACGAATATGTAGCCAACTAAACTGTGAATATTGTCCCAAATTAGTTAAGTAGGTACCTATGTCTAGGATGTCGTTCTATTCTAAAATGTATACATAAAATTCACCTTGGTTGCCGGAGTTATCGCGTCTCTCCTCCTTGGCCGTCACAACAGTGGCTCGAGGCTGGAAACGAGCTCCTCGTATAGGGCCGGAGTCAGGCGGTACACCTGCCGAAACTCCTCATCTGTCGTCATGAGCGGGTGCTCAAGACGTATGATACGTCTTCTGCGACGTCGAGCACGGTTGTCTTCGGCCCGAGCGGCCGCAAACACATCCTCTAGTAGCCACAAACGTGCCATTTTGCGGTGATAATCTTTTAAACGCTTCAACAATGGCCGGCGTGATAGATAACGCAAACGATCTCAACTGACAGCTCCAATCGAATTTGGAATTCGTTTTGAACTGTCAGTTTTGAGCGAATTCGAATTAGCATGCTGCCGATTGTAGGTTTCGTGCGAATATTCCATCGAGTTGACCTAACGACGATCGTTTCAAGCCGGCTCGATCGAATACGTTTGCGTGATGTCACGTGGTGTTAAACGCAAAGTGAATTCGAATTTGCATGCTACCGATTGGACGTTTCTTGCGAATATTCTATCGAATTTTTCGATATCGAATTAGCATGCTCGCCCTTAAGGGCCTGGTACTAGCCAAATCGCAAAGTTAGACGAGGCACCCCAAGTAAACTAACTAAGTCTGACGATTATAAGTGTCATTCTTACAATATATGATTCCTTGTCTAGGAATCGAATGATTTTCGTTAATGTATGTTTCCTTTTTCTATACAAAATACATTGCGGAAACGGTGTCCATTTCCGAACTTTTTTGACTAAATGTAGAAATCTAAAAGCAAATGGAATTTTTTGTTTATGCATATATGCTGTTTTTGCTTATATCTAGAAATCGAATTACTTTCAGATTTCTAATGAGAAAAATCAACTTTTTTATTATTGATTATTATTTAAATAAATGATGGAATCAAAAACTATTTACAATCCATTATCAGTCTGGAGTTCTATTTGGATTTGCTGAAGCGTTTCACTACATATTATTACATTTGTTAAAAAGTGCATTTGTATGGCGCGAGTAGTTGGCTAGTCCTAGCGCCTTAAGTTTGATGTTTCGTCCACCACGAAAAAAACAAGATGAATGCGTCTTTAAATATTGTTTATCCGTATAAATAAAAAATATTTCATTAACTGGAAATCCATAAACGTAAAGTAAAGCAGAACATTAGTTACTTACTTGAGACAGCTAGTCTCAAATGTCCGTTTGGTGACAGTTACGTTACATATTTGTCTTGGCTTGTGTTTGTGGTCACACCATTGAGCTGATTAGAGCTTCTAGTAACTCAGCTCCTCCTTCTCAGCTCCTTGCTTCTCATACCCTAAGGCATAGGTTCAATCCCCGCCCTGTTCATGCATTTTTTTTCAATATATTTTAGTTGGATAACGCATTTCGTCACGAAATCGAAATTTCATGATTCAGAATCTATGTAAAACTGTAGATTCCGTTCCTCTCATAGGTGGTAGGGTTAAGCCCTCTCGTATTGGTACCATCGCATTGGATGAAAAGATGGTGAGTGATAAAAATCCGTGTTTTTCGTCCAGTTCAATGTAGGCGTTCTCATAAATTGAAGGTCCTGGCATGGCCCTGATTCCTACGGGAATGCGATCATTCTCTTGGGTGTAGTATTAGCCAACCACGTCAAGTAACATTTAAATAAACGCTTGCATACATACATGCGAATTGTTGTAAACGTTGCTTGCACAAAACCACAATAAACCTTAGTGATTGTAAATTGATAAATCGTTGCATTTACTTTATCATCCCTTGAGATTTATCATCCAACCATCGATTATTTATTCAATGCAAGTCCATTCGGATTACATTCAAATAAATGTGCATGTATTACTTTGAACAATGATAATCCCATTCATACCAGAGCGGACGCCCCGTTGCGATGATCACATACTACCGACACTCAAAACAATGTCAGTCCAATAGTTAGCACAATCTCTCCGATGTATTTCCCTCGGGTTATGTTGACTCGTGAGAAAGAGACAAATGATGAATCGTCCGAATAAACGATTGAAGTTGAGTCAGCGGTGGACGACGCACGAAGGGCATCGTCGATTGAGATGCGGAGAGAGCGAGGAATGCAAATAAACATGAACCGTATGCAAGATGGTCGGGGTGAACGCACATCGGGCCACCACACCTGACGTTGATGGAGTGTCGGCACGGGCAGCTATTGCACTCTGCACTTTGTTGACATCTAGATGGACAGCACCAAGAAAGATTTAAGAAGAGAGGAGAGAGCACAAGCAAAGCATGATGGGGACATGCAGGCCCATAACAAAGCAAATAAAATTAAGCAAAATATCACAAAAAAAAAACCATGAGAAAAGAAAAGTTTCCCAGCAAGAAATATGATTTAACCAAATATCATTGAACATTTGAGGAACATTTCTGTGCGCGCGAAGCGGTCGTGCAACGTGGCGGTCTCGAGAGAAAGACTAAAAGTAAGACCCCAAATAAAATGCCTCTAAATATTAACATAGATACATTTTGTACATTATTGTTCGTTTCGTAATAATTCTCAAACTGGTTTTCTATACTTTATTAATATTAATTCGTTCCGAGATTTTTTCCACAATATTTTGATTCGATAGGGGCCAGATTAATAGCCGCCTATGCCCTATTCTCAACTCCTCTACGGTGGTACATAAAAAACAAGAAATTATACCTAACACCATCTCCTCTCTATTTACCTCATCCCTGTGTAAAACTTATTTTCCAATAATCGTAAGCTCGCGCACAAAGACTACATTATTACAGCACTAACATATTATAATAGGTCGGGGAAAAAGTCTTTTCGCATTATAGTATGTATGAACTTGTAATAAAATCTCTTTGGCTATACTATTTGTATCTGGCTGGTTTTGGTATCATTGAAAGTTTAAATTTTAAAGAACATAATTCCAAATTAAAATTAGGAAAATGTGTGATTCTCATTTGTTTTTCGTACTGTCAAAATGAGTGAATCTAATGAAGAAATTCGATACATTTTAAAATTTTACTACAAAAAAGGTAAAAATGCAACGCAAGCCGCGAAAAAAATTTGCGATGTTTATGGACCTAGTGCAGTGTCTGTGAGAGTAGCACAAATTTGGTTTAAGCGTTTTCAATCCGGAAATTTTGATGTCAAAGATGCACGTCGCTCTGGTCGCCCTATTACGGATAAAATGGATGCCATTTTTGAAAAAGTGGAGCAAGATCGGCATATCAGTAGTTACGACGTAGCTGAAGAACTAGGAATTGACCACAAAACAGTTTTGGCGCATTTGAAAAAAACTGGGTACACAAAAAAGCTCGATATTTGGGTACCTCACGAGCTCACTGAAAGAAACCTAATGAACCGTGTACTCATTTGTGATTCTTTATTACGACGTAATGAAACCGAACCATTTTTGAAGAAGCTGATAACTGGTGATGAAAAGTGGATCACGTACGACAAGAACATGCGAAAAAGGTCGTGGTCAAAGGCCGGTCAAGCTTCACAGACTGTGGCGAAACCCGGGTTAACTCGCAACAAGGTGATGCTGTGTGTGTGGTGGGATTGGAAGGGCATTATTCATTATGAGCTGTTACCACCAGGCAGGACCATCGATTCTGAACTCTACTGCGAACAACTGATGAGATTAAAGCAAGAAGTTGAGAGAAAGCGGCCGGAATTAATCAACAGAAGGGGTGTGGTTTTTCATCATGATACCGCTAGACCTCACACATCTTTAGCCACTCAGCAAAAACTAAGAGAGTTTGGCTGGGAGGTGTTAATGCATCCGCCGTAAAGTCCTGACCTTGCACCTTCAGATTTCCACCTGTTTAGGTCTCTTCAGAATTCTTTAGGCAGTGTCAGGTTAACATCACGAGAGGACTGCCAAAACCACTTGTCGCGGTATATTGATCAGAAGTCCCAATATTTCTATAGCAATGGGATCATGTCCCTACCTACAAGATGGCAAAAAGTTATCGAACAAAATGGTACCTACATACTTTAGTTAAATGTAAATAAACCATATTAAAAAATGTTTTGAATTTTCTTAAAAAATGCGAAGAAACTTTTTCCCCAACCTAATATTTAGTATTCTTAAGCGTTCTGAGGTTGCTTCTTTACGATTTACCAATGGATGAAACGCGCCATGTCAAGTGTCATTAAGGTGGCCCATCCCGCTCATCTCCCCATACAAAAGGGGAAAGAAGATCACGCCCATATTTCTTGTCAGAGATCCAAAATTTTGCTCAAAATAGCTTTATTTGATCGAACTAGATGTCTGATGACCATTGGCATTGTAAAATTGTGTTTGGTTTCTAAGTTATAAGGTCCGAAAGTTCGCATTTTTCGCGCGTTTTATACAATCACTTTGGTGGTGGATTACGCAATGATAAAGTAAGAACATCTTAAAAAGATTAGTCATCAGACATAGCTTATTTAATCAAGATTTATAATCTATTTGGTTTTTGTTCGATTTTTTACTACAGCGGTCGTGGTTTACTTTTAGCTATAAGTCGTTTTGAAATTCAAATTTTCGTAAATGTTACCAAATAGTGTATATGCACAGTGTTTTTTTTATTTACATGTTGCATCTTCCTCATCACGGAGCCTGTCTTATTCTTTGAAACAGAGAAGGTCCAAGAGCCCAACAACACGGTTTTGTACCGTGCCCGCGAATGAGTTAGGCCCGCCGGGTTGGGCCACCTTAAGCAAGACATCGCTTAATGTGACGATTTCCTCTTAGTCAGATAAAATAGACATAATTTTTGCAGCTCTAACCAAGCTCACTAATCAAGAATATATTATTTCCGATTCCTACAACTTGGGTTTTCATGTTAGCTTTCGAAAATCACGCTGCCCATACCAACTTAGTTTGGGTACCATTTGGAAACGACTTTGCCGATTTACATAATGTTAGCATCAAAAAGAGCTAAGAATGTTTGCAACATTTGTTTTTGTTTCATTTGATCTAGAGTAGATTTCTCGAAAAACTAAAACTTGCAAACACAGATAATAAAAGTCAAATAAATCAGCAGGTGTTTTTAAAAAAAAAATTAACTACGCATATATAGGAAGCCTAGCGCGTCATTCTTAAAAAAGTTCCAGCAAGATACATCCGGATATGTAGTAATTTCGGACTGGTAAGACGGATGCGTCCGCTTTAATGACGGAACAAAGCTGATTGCCCGACAAATTAATGAATCCGGTAGTTTGGAGTAGAGCCAGAACCTAACATCCTGCGGCTAGAATTTGACAAAGAACATGTAGAGTAGACGGTAAATGAAAATTTGGAAAGACTCACCGAAAAGCAAACTATATTTCCGCATCGTTTGAGCATAGTTTTAGATTAAGGTATTCCATCAATAGCAATGCGATTAAAGCAAACAATTATAAATCCAATCATTCAATCATACGTCCAGATAACGAACAAAGCGTTTTCCGGCGCCATCTCCTGCTAATTGATTTTGGAATTACTAGATAGCTTACCCGACAGCAGGATTGCCTCAAGATTTTACGACCTCGCAGCAGAAACTAATATCCTGCTATTTATCTGGCAGCAGTAACTCTGTGGTCTTTTATAGGTAATATTTTGGTGCGATTCCTAGGTGGGATTACTACGACTTTAAAGGTCATTTGCGCTTTTGTATGAGTAAAATTGGCCAATTGACCTCTGCGAAAGCTGTGCATGGATGTATGTAAAACACAGGAGAATGAGCGCCACAAATTGTACTTCTCGGCGCTCATTGTCTTCTAGGACAACATTTAAATAATTTGCCTATTCTTACAACACATAATAATGTGCTTGGTGTATTCCATATGGGCACAAATAATAGTGTAATATATCCTACTGCATCTGGTCCTATGCAAAGTAATGACATTTCGACTTTTAAAATAAAATCGGTGGAGTCAAACTTGGTTTAAACCTCATGGACTCGCTCGATACATTGTTTTCTCAAAGCTACTTCTATAGCGATTCAGACTTGTGCACCGAAGGGTTCCGTATACATTTGTAAGTCCATAAAGGTAATAACATGTAACAAAACTACAAATTAACGATTGTCAGATATTTCCTTAACTTGTGAGACCTTGCTTTTTGCCGAATTTCATGATTTCAGATCCAAGTTTTATTTTCGAGTGCCAAAATAAACTCCATAAGAGGCTGTATTTTTTATGGTCTTGACTTAGCAGCTGTATTTTGACAGTTCCAAGGGACCACTAGGAACCCTAAAGAGTGATATTTTCGCAGGTAGAGCGATGCTGCCGGCCGCGCTGGCGACTGTGGCGGCGTGTCTGTGCGCCGCGCGCGCCTCCCCCGCGTCCGCGGACACCCGCGCATACTACCCGCTCAAATACGCGGGCTACACTAACCCTAAGGTACCGCCCTCTTCTACGCTGACCTGGAGAAATAATTTAATTCACTCTTTGTGTTTAGACTCTGTGGAAGTCTTCTCAATCGAAATGCGACTAGTATCCGTAAGCCAACATAAGCAAAGCATTCTGATAGAACTGACGGCGTAGCCTGCAAGAATAATTAATAATCTTAAATGATTTTTCCAAATGAAATTCCCAAAACATCTCTGAAAATACGTATGTATTTTCTTTGATCTTTGAAGTATTTATTTTATTACTGTGGATGGAAAACTCGTAACGTTTCTTTCCGGATTCTTCTTTAGAGAGTTGCTCGAGTCCGCGGATCATTCAGTTTTTGACGTAACTTAATGTAGTATGACTACCGAAAAAGTTAAATAAATGAAATGAAAGTGAAATTAAATTAAATGAAAGTGAAATTAAATGAAAATGAAATGATTAAATCTTAGTACTGTATGTAGCTGTTGTAAAATACAACAAAACATGTAAGGTTCAAACGTTATCATGGGCATATTTGAAGCCAAAAAGTTGGATAGCATTTTATTGTACGGCTTAGAAAAAAATCGTTCTCTCCATACATGTTTGTAGATGCTCAAAATTAATGGGGGAGGACGAAGGACGAGGAGGGCTGTACAACAAAAAGCCTACAATGTGCTCCCCTTCGAATACCTGAATATGAACTACTATAATACGATAATTTGCGTTGGGTAAGTGTTAAAAGTGTATTATAAAGAGAAACGTCCGAAATGTTCCAGACTATCCAGACGATATTGGCGTCGATAGACGAGCGGCTGCGCGTCCTGGACGCGGTGAGCTTGGAGCAGGAGCAGCAAGCACGGCGTCTGGAAGCGATGCAGCACAAGATAGGTGAGCTGCAGCGCTGGGCGGTGTCGAACTCCTTTCGACGAACGCAACACGAGTGGAGAATGCAGTAGAAATTAGTCCTCCGGGGAAATTTTTCGGAGTAGTTTTAAGTAAGGTGTGAAAGAGCAATAAGAACTGAGAGAAAATGTGACGAGAATGTGGAGCCAAATGGCTGACAACGGAACAGAGAGGGCGGAAAAATGTCTTACTGGAAGGTTAAATAGGTGAGCTGCAGCGCTGGGCGATTTCGGACTCCTTTCGACGAACGCGTTCACGGTCACATATGACATTTCTTGAAAAAACCGGCCAAGTGCGAGTCGGACTCGCACACGAAGGGTTCCGTACCATCGTAGAAAAAAAAAACCAAAAAATCACGTTTTTTTGTATGGGAGCCCCCTTCAATTTTAATTATTTTTTAATCTTACCTATTTATTGTTATAGCGGCAAAATAAATACACACTCTGTGAAAATTTCAGCTGTCTACCTGTTACGGTTACTGAGGTACAGCCCTGTGACAGACGGACAGACGGACGGACGGACGGACGGACGGACGGACGGACGGACGGACGGACGGACGGACGGACGGACGGACGGACGGACGGACGGACAGCGGAGGCTTAGTAATAGGGTTCCGTTTTCACCCTTTGGGTACGGAACCCTAAAAAGGGACGCATATGCTTATTACGAAAAAGTATAATTACCTAAATCGACCTAGGACTGGCTCTAGCGTTTGATGCCAAATACGATTTTGATGACGACGGCAATATGTTTGGATGTTCAAACTCTGCAGTCGATGTCCGCAACGCAGGTGAGCGTTAAATCAATGTATGTAGGTATAATCTTAAACGCTGTGTTAGTTGGAGGCATTAATTACGGGATAAGGGACTGTAGGAGATATCGAAATTATGGGTATAAAGCAGGTGGCGAAATTGGTAGACGCAATACCCGCGATAGGGATGTTTTGCTGGTTTGGATCCAGCCACCTCGTAAGGAAGAGGGACCTATAGTTTTACGAGGAATCCGAATCGGAAGCTGCTGCACTAAAAGTCATGTTCATAGAGACTCTGCTGTTGAACTAACAAATAATGCTAAAAAATTCAATAAGTTGGCCCCAATTACTTGAAAAGCGGAACTAGAAGCGTGCGACATCCTTCCTAATTAGCGTATACGCGAAGCAGAACTGGAGCTAAGTGGGCAGAGGGCGACTTTCGCAACAGAGCCCCAGCAATTGGCCAAACGAGGGCAGTGATCAATCACCATGACAAACGTTTTAAGCAAGAGGACGATGCAAACTATTATGGGCTCAAATTTCCAACGCTTTGTAAACCTAATCTTAGAGCAAAATATGTACTTGGGATTACGAAAAAATGCTAGAAACTAGGGCGTAATCGTCCCGTTTATTACTATCATAAACTTTACTACCCTAGATGACCGCATCCGATTAGCTATCATTTTGTATTTTTAGTTTTCTCAACAAACATGATTATCGAAGAAACTTCGCATGGAAACATTTTAAGATTTAGACTAATAAAAGTGTGTCCTTGTCATGGAAAACTGTTTTGAAAACTCTGACGAGCGTTAACTTCTACAACATTAGGCTTGAGGGTATTTTGTTTTAATTTAATTTAATTGACTCATTTATTCTCTAGTTTTATATGATTAGTATCACGCTGTTTTCCCTATATATGCATTACCATTTATTCTCTTCTTTATCTTAACACGGTCGTTACCCTATCAATTCCACATACTATGGACGAAAACTGTTTACATGCGTTCCAAATGTTTTACTGGGATTTTGATTTTTTGGATTCTAAAATATACTGTTTTTTTTTTTCATTTACCTTTTATATCAGAAAAGACTGACCAATAAACATTGGAAAAAGTTGTCTTTGTTTTCCTGTCATTTAAGACTTTTGTTTACTGAAAAGTATAAATATTTACCTACTTTAAAAAAATCATACAGACATAGAATCACACTTTCTCAAATAATTGGCTCGTGCACGGAAAGAAATGCAGGACGCCCAATTGTATTATTTTTACGTGCCTAAACCCCGTACAGTATGGCAACACTGTATTTTTCCAGAAATATTGGAGGCGACGGTGTCGGTACGCCTGCAGCAGGCGGAGTTGGCCACAAATCGGTTGGAGCACAGACTTCACATGCTTCAGACGAGCATGCAGGTACGTCATACTTTTATACAATAGACTATCAATAGAACTTTAACGCTTAACTTTCAGAAGGCTATCAGACAATAAAAAAAAACTGTAGATAAAAAAACTTTTAAACAAAATCTAAAAGAATGGCTTTTCTCCAAAACATATTATGACTTAGAGGATTTTTTAAAAGAAAATAAGGAATCATTTAGGGTACTATATTTGTCTGTATCTTTTTTTTATGTAAAATAGTTTTTTTTTTGTTCCATGTGTTTTGATCTTTATAAGTGCTTTTTTGCAAAAAACAGCATTTCAAACATTACCACACCTGTGTTTAGGAAGCATTTTTTTAAAACGATGTTAGTCATTGTATCATGTGTTCATACTGTACAGTCGAACAAAGAGTTTAGGATACACATCCAGTTGAATGAAAAGATGAACAGTCTAAATATTTTGACTTTTAGAAACAATAAAATTATAGTGTTGAAGATTCAAACATAGTTGAGGATGTTTACTAGCTACTGAGTAAACAAAACCCTAACAAAATTAAATCAGAGGTTGTATTTAAACACCATTCATTTTTACGTTTAACCAGAAGTGTATCCTTTAACCTTTGGTTGACTGTACGTGTACAATGCATGAAAAATTTCTTGCAATAAAATATTTTAATTTGAATTTGAAAATTTGAATTTCCACGAAACAGTTAAGGTACAGGTCCCAGCAGCTTACTAAAACCTAAAGTCCACGTGACACACCTGAGCAGAGGTCTATTCCTGTGTTCAATATTTGGAATCTCAAAGCTGAGAATTCTATAGTCAACCACATAAAACACGGTTTCGACGTGTATAGCGAATGTATGACTAAAGAATGACGAAACAGATTTACGGAGAAAAAGTGAGTTGAATTGCCTAGAAGAACGTACCGTAAACAGATTGAAGAAGTACTTTGCAAAGGTCAGGTACCCGTAATCGTAGACCATGTATGAACAGAGTTATGTCTGAAGAGGAAGCTCAGTAAGTAAGTATGCAATAACCGCACCGTATGGCGCTTTATTACCTCTGCCTACCCCTCTGGAAAACTAATATGATGGTATGGATTCGCAATAAAAAATTACCTAAAATGCTGCTGGGTTATGATAAAACTCAAAAGCTTACATATTTACGTCGTAAGGACATAATACGTGTTAGTATTGCGGAGTAAAATGTATTCCAAAAGAACACATTAATAATACAATTTTATCTTCTTATCAATGTAATACTCATCTTTATTACTTTTGCAAATTCTCGCGAGTTTCTCTAAAATGTATAAATTTAGCTCATACTTAAACAAGAAACGGCTTAAACAAGCCAGGCACATTATAAATATACAAGATAAGGTGACACTCGTTTAAGATAAGCGCGAAAATTGTGCACCTCGTCTTGACTCGCGATCTGAAGTAATTTTATTGTCAGTTAGGAAAAAACTTTGTTTTGAACCTGACACGGAAGTATGACGAATACCACACAACTACCGTCATGATACCAATAAATTTCCCAAGGAATCTGGGGCTATGCCAGGACCTTCCGTTTATGTGCAAGTTAGCAAATAGTCTAGGAGATCACTACAAAAAAGGTAACGATAACGTAAATAATGGTTTCACATGATAGAGACCGACCCTCTGCTAAATATGTCGGTCTGCCTGCGCCAAGTGGTTGCGTTACTTAATTAAGGCGCCTTAAAAAGTAGTTATTGTGACAAAAAAAATGTGATTAGGTAAATTACTGAAAATAACAAAGAATGAAAGTATCAATACATACTTGCTCAGTAATACCAAAACTTGACAAATGTTTGGTTGGATTTTGTTGTTATAGGCGATTTAGGTTATAGATATAACTTTAGCTGTATTTAAGTATTGAATTAAAAAAACCAATAGCGCCTCAGTGGCCCAATGGCGCGACACTTCGGCGATAGCTCTCCGAAGTTAAGCAACGCTGGGTCGACCGTTGAGAGAGGCTGGCCGTGGTTCGGATTCCACGGTAAACTGTAGGTCCCCTTCCTTACTTACTAGGTGGTAGGGTTATCCCGCCCGGGTTGGTACCATCGCATTGGATGAACGATGGTCGAAGCGGCAATGAAAATTGTCCGTGTTTTCCATCCAGTTCAATGTAGCCGTGCAATATAAGGAAGGTCCTGGCATGGCACCTAGTTCCCATGTGGTGTGTTGGGCTAATACCATGACAGAAGGTGTGGTATTAGCCATCCATGTCCAGTCACATAAAAAAAAAGTTATTGTTGCATAATTTATAGGTATTAATATGTCAAATCAGTATATTCATTAGTAGGTATTTACCAACATCTATTATGTATAGCCAATCTAGATAACGCAACCACTTGGCGCAGGCAGACCGACATATTTAGCCTCATAGGGTTAGTCTCTACCAGTGAACCCAGATTCAGCCATTTACCTTATCGTGACCAAAAATGTCGGGACCTCCCGGAATAAAATTTGTGACTAAACTCATCCTGCCGCCTTTGTATGTAAAAGTGGCTAAGCTGCCCCGATGCAAATTGCAAACTAGTTTCGGTTGACTTAAGTAAATATACTTTTTCGTGCTACTACCTACCTCTACGTACCTAGGAGAATTCCAAATTATGGGTATACAGCAGGTGACGAAATTGGTTAGACGCAATACCCGCGAATGGTATGTTTTGCTGGTTCGGGTCCAGCCTTGCAGTATATTCGTAAACTAGTTCTTTTTACAGGGATCTTTCTTTAATTCATGTTTACTTGCTTATATCCTTGATTATACATGCATACATTTCACATTCCTAAGTTTCGGTTGCTACTCCCCTCCTCCCGTGCTCGTTGAGCTCGCTTCCGACGAGCGAAACTAAGAGGAGTGTTCTCGCTTCCAGAATGAGCTGGACGCCACCAGCGCGCGGCTGGAGCGCAGCCAGGAGCGCGTGTCGGCGGCGGCGGCGAACCTCACGCACAACCTCGAATCGCACAGGCATCTGCTCGAGAAGGTACCCTCACTCAACGCTAAACTAAACCTGGGCCCCTACTACGAACCCTATCGAGTAGGCGCTATCGAGGAGGCGATATCGCCTGTCAAAAATATTGTATGCGTTTGACAGTTGGTATTGACAGTGCTTTCGATAGCATCTATCAACATACAATATATCGCCTCCTCGATAGCGCCTACTCGCCTACCCTTGCGTCGACTAGAGGCACGCGAAATCGAATCAAAAACCTCCCGACCTATGCACTTTCACTGTGAATTCATTCCATTTGCGCCGAGCCGAATATTGGCATCGCTCGTCCAGTGATTTTACCATACTGTTGTACCAAGCACCGTTGTTATTTGAAACTACTCGAAAATACTCGACACTCTGCATTCGTCTAATTCTCTCTTAAGTTTAGTTTTCTGAAGGTTTCACTTCTTTTCGTGTCGCCTCACACGTGGCTCGACTTGATTCGGCGCTTGGATTTGGTGGATGGAGGTGGGATATTGGGGCTCTCAACCAAGATCACCGTCATATTTTCTCCATTAGTACAATATCAATCAAATAACGGCGTCCATTCTTGCTCTTTATATCCTTACATATACTTAATCAATGTTCACATTTAGAAAATAACGAAGAAGAAAAAACATTACCATCAAGTTGGATGAGCCAAGGTCTGACCAAACGCGAACGTGAAAACCAATACGAACATGTTCCAGGCTAGCGGCACGTACGTCGAGACGTGGCGACGTGCACTGATTCTGGAGGGACTGACGCGCGACGGACTAGCGCTGGTGAACGTGACGCGCCGCGAGCTGGCGGACGGCCTGCGCTCGCTGGCGCGCCGTCAGCGCGACTACCGGCTGTCAGCGCAGGACCTCGACGCCGCTCTCAGCGACGCCGCCACTAGCTACACCAAGTGAGCGTCCACAGTTATCGGCTTGTCGACAGTTTGGGCTTGATAGACTGACGCGCGACGGACTAGCTCTGGTGAAAGTGACGCGCCGCGAGCTGCCACAACGTAAGCGCCACCAATAACTGTCGACACAGGACCTACACAGATACCGCTCTTTGCGTTTCCGCCACTAACTTCAACAAGTAAACGTAAACTCCTTGACAGTGTTCGCTTTAAAGACTGATTAGCTCTGGTGAACGTAACGCACCGCGAGTTGGCAGAAGGTCTGCGCTCGCTGGAGCGCCGTTAGACCTTCTACTAGCTATCGGCAAAGGACGTACATCGACGCCGCTCTTTGCGACACATCTCAGCTTCTTTCCAGTTTATGCATGCTGACTCGCGACAGACTAGCCCCAGCGTGAAGCGCGGTGCGGTATAATATCTTCGAAATGTACGATACTCTAAATAAATTTTAAGCAAGTATCACAAGATACACGATTTATTATAGTTCTGTACTCTTCGTATAGTTCAAACAGAATAATCATTAGAAAAAAATGGCTGACTGGTTAGATAAGCTTCGGATCTGCAATAAAGACATCGCAAACACTGATTGCAGGCGCCTGAACGAGCACACACACAAGCTGGACAAGAAGATCGAGGCGGTGATGACGGCCCAGGAGCACTTCCTGGACTCGTGCCACCGCATACAGAAGGACGAGCCCCACCTCGACACGCACGTGGCCGACGTTATAGACAAACTTCTCGACACCGTTATCAATAAGTATGATTTATAGTAACAAACTGCTCGATATTTTCATCCATAAGTTGTCACTGCCTGGATAAAAATACTTATAAGAAGTCTGAGAAATAATTACGCAATTTCTTTTCACGAACTGCTGTATGCAGGATCTATTAGCATGCTCTTTTTTTTCAATCACTGACCTTTCAGTCATTTATAAGAATGTCCTTCGTTTCACTTTCTACCCGAAATACTTCTGTTCTTAACCCAATAATTTCAACAGTCACTTGGCTATTTACTTTATTTATTTTTACACATCTTCTCTTCGGTCAATGCTCGACTACGACCACAGTAAGTTCGCACATTCCCTTCACTAACTGTTCGATAAAGGAATAAATAAGCTGGCTTTTCCTTTGAAACCGGTCCTTCCTTTCAGTAACTGTACGATACAGTCATCATATCGTCGCTCTTTTGTTTCACTTACTACTCAATATTGTCATATTTATAAGTATGCTCCTTTTTTTTAACGCTGGATACCGAAAATACAATGGGCTACGAAAAATGTGCAAATTAATTTATTATAATATTTTTTTCAGGACAGCGAACATATTCCACAAACTTCAGTTAGTTCAAACAGAAGTTCGTAATCATGACACCAAAGTGGCGAGGGTGCTGTCCCGCTCAGCTCAGCCCGTAAGTTGAATTTTTTTAATTAGATATCCTGCAAATAATTAAGTATGAATAAATAAGTTTCACCTTTGAGGTAAAATCATCAGATGTATTGTATAAGTCAATCACCCATGGAAATTAACATATCATCAAAAAAACTGATTTTTGCATATCATTACTAGATTGGGTCAGGAATCTCACCAAAAAACTAAGATTATAGCCGAAACGCAAATCTCAAATTCTATCTGCCCGATCTAGGCCAAATTCCTGATATCTTAGGCAAATACTTTTTGCTATTATCCTGCGACATAAATACAGTTATGGATCATGAGCAATAGAGATACATGACTAGCCGAGAATCATGATGGATCATTTTATCATTTCTTATTTTGGATATAGAATATATGCTGATTTTAGATTTTATCCTAGATTTTATGCTGGTTTAACGAAACGATATAACACGCCAAACTGCTTTGTTCGCGGAGTGAGCTTGGTTTAGGGAACCGGGCAAAACATCGAATGCAATTAATCACACCACATTCCCGAAAGACCTAGGCGCCTTGGCAAGGATTTTCCTTTCAACAGTGCATGGTTAAGAGTCCTGCTGCATTACTAATAACCATTTATACTATCGCTATTACTCCGGTATTTCTTGCTGTCCGGTACTTCTACATCCCGGAGTAATAGCGATGGTAAAAATGGTGAAAATATAAGACAGCTGGTGTTTTTAGTACAGAATAAAACATAGGTGAGGACAGGTCGAAAGGTGACGAATCTTTAGCATTATTGAACATGTACCCACACAATTTGTTTCTTTTTCAAAATGCAGACCGACGCCATACTGCGCAAGATCGAGACTATCCTGCGCAACACGACCGTCCCGCCGGTGCGCGACGCCGAGCTGCACAAGCTCACGGACAAGTTCATAGACCTGACGAACCGCGCCGACGCCGCGCTGCAGCAGCTCGAGGCGCGGCTCGCCGGCGGCGACGGGCCGGCCGACGGCGACGTCGCCTCCGCCGCCGGCGACCTCATACACAAACTCGAGGCGATCAACACCGAGGACGAGTACGACGACTACGACGACGCGTCCGCCGAGTTCGTCGAGGACGGCGGCGGGCCGGCCCCCGACACCGGCGGGATGGTGGCCGAGCCGGAGGGCCGGGACGCGGCGACGGCGCGCCCCCCGCACCGGAGACATCTTCACAAACATCCGTACGACCGCGGGCCGCACCGCACCGACCCTTGATGCGTGCATAGCTCTGATATCTAAGTTGAATTTGTCGGCGGAGACGAGCCGGCGGACACCTCCGACGTCGCCTCCGCCGCCGACGAGCTCATCGACAAACTCAAGGGGATCGACTCCGAGGACGAGTACGACGACTACGACGACTACGACGACGCCTTCGCCGAGTTCGTCGAGGACGGCGGCGGAGGGCAGACCGCCGTGTCCAGGGGGATGACGGCACGATGGGGACACGACGCGCCTTCCGACCCTTGATGTATTTGTAGGTCTTTTTAAGTTGCATTTGTATGAATAAAGCGACACGAAGCGAGTTGTCGGTCAGAATTTACTCGTTAAAATGTACAGCACTGTAATAAAGTTTTACATAAATATTCATCTTTTATTGCAACCGCACGGGCGATGCGAACCCCTGGTCTCGCTTCATCTCCGCGCGATATTGTTGTATGCAACCTGACATGGTTGGCTATTATCACACAACTAACGTTATGATGTTAGCCCAATACACCACATTCCCAAAGGAATTAGGTGCCATGCCAGGAACTTGCCTTTATGAGCACAGCCACTGGATGGAAAACACGGTCAATTTTTCATTACCGCTTCCACCATCTTTTCATCCAATGCGATGGTACCAACCCAGGCCGGATTAAACTCTTCCACCCACTAGGGAAAGGGGACCTACAGTTTTACATTGATTCCAAACCATGGAGCAGCCCGCATTCGTGACGAAATTCACTTATCCAACTCAGAGAGAGAAAGTGGTGCATGAACAGGCGAGGATTTGAACCCAGACCATTGGTATGCAAGTCAAGTCCCTGCGCCTCTAGGCACGAGCCACTCAGCCGCAATGCAATGTGCTTCTGGACTTTTGAATGCGACCGTACCTGCTTTAGTCGAGGGTATAATGCGGGCACCTGTTTACTGACACCATACCTGCTTTAGTCAAGGGTATGTGGCGTGGCACCTGTCAACTGACATCCGTTCCTTCTTCAGTCGAGGGTATGTAGCGTGGCACCTGTCAACTGACACCGTACCTGCTTCAGTCGAGGGTTTGTGGCGGGGCACCTGTCGACTGACCTCTAGCTTGGCGCTGTTCTGGAAGATGCTCTGCGCCTTGTGCGAGAGCTGCGCGAAGCAGGAGCCGAGCGCGGCGACCCGCTGCCGCGCCGCCAGGGCCGCCTCCGCCTCCTCCGCCTCCAGCTCCGCTGCGTCACACACCACCACGTTACTTTCATTACGATACCATTTAAATGAGCCCATACATGCTTCAAAACCACGATTCTGCCAAAAGCTGAAATAAAGGTTAAAACTGTTGTGAAGACAACGGGGCTCTGAGCTCTGAATATGTAATATTAACTTATATAATATTAATTTCCAAAACCTAGTAAAATTTTTTGGAAATTTAAATAATGTTATATTAACATTTCAAAATTAAAGTTTGGGTTGATTTTAAGATTAAAACCTTTGAATCCTTGTACAACATAAAAAGAGATTGTGAATAATTAAGAGAAATTGTATCTAAAATAAAAACATTTAATTATAAATATTAATTGCAGAAAGCAGCCAAGAATTTTACAATGGCTACTAGTCCCAGTTGTCACCTAAATTGGCGTTTCCGGAACTTCAGAGTTCCGTAAAAACGCCAAACACATGTTTTTACTTGATATCCTGTAGTTTTACTTCTTCAAGCTGTCAAAGTCAAACTCGGACTTCCGATTTGTATGAAAATGCGACGTATTTACGGCAACGTTGAGTCAGCTGTCTAATCAAACTCGGACTCGCAAACGTTAGTTCGCTTAACGCCCACTGCGCGCGCTCTTCAATTTATCCATACATTTGAAAACGCAAGTCGACCGGTTTGCTGTAAACGCCAATTTAGGTGACAGCTGGGACTACGGGCTCAGACCAATACTAATACCACCAGCGATAAAAATAGCTGATGAGACCTGGACTGAATTCAATGAAGAATACGTTTTTCACAGAATTCATTGAGAAGGTATTTGTTCCAAACATTGGTGACTCAGAACAAGACGATACTACAATCCAAATTACTAGCTCAACTATTTGATATGTGCCCTCCATTAATTCCCGCATCACTGAGAGGTTTTCACAAAGAAATCAAAGCAGTTCCACTAAAAAGGACAAGACCTTTAAACCTAAGTGAATAATTTTCATTCATGTTTTATTTAAAAAACTCCCTAAAATAGCTGTTTATTGACCAACAATTTAATGGTATAATTTGAACCTCAATATACTCAAACATTTTGAAAATTGCCCAAATACTTTTAACCCAAGGCCAGGAAACCCAGCTAATGAAGTGTCCACACGTCAGTCAGTCAGTCAGTCAGTCAGTCAGCGAGTTTGCGTCCACTGCTGGACATACCTACTCCTCTCCAATTTTTCTCCAGTCCTCCCGGCCCTCAGCGGTACAGAACCACTGCTTTCCGCCGACGCACTTGATGTCGTCGTCACACCTGGCTGGGCTGGTGTCCACATATAGACCGGTTAGTTCGCTACCCGTTATGACCAAACTATTTTAATAAATACTGCAGAAAAGGATTGATACTGTGATACACTAATGAGAAGACATTTTAACTTCATAAAATAGGACTTGTCCATAGAACAGGTCAACTGGGTATGCCAAAAGATAAGACAATCCATGGAATGAAAACATTGCCGATCAGCTGATTTTTTTGATATTTAACAAGCTTGTGACAAGGTATGGCATAGACTTATGATGATACTCAAAACTAGTACTCATGGTGCACACGATCCACGCCATTCTTGAATCCTACCTTCCAATAGATTCTTCCAAGTCAAATAAAGGGATACTTAGTCTAAGTTCTACAACAGCCTAGCAGAACTGCCACAAGGCTCTGTCCTAGAGCCTCTGCTCTACTTGTTATTCACTGAAAATTGCCCAAAACTGTTAAGTGCCCTGACAGGAACATTAGCTGATGACTTCTCTCTACTAGGAAGCACCGAGTGCCCTTCTGGGGCCTCTGAAGAACACCAGAATGAGTTAAATCTAGCTAAGCAATGGCTAAAGAACTGGAAAATTGTCTGTGATTTCCATTCAGTTCAATGTAGAAGTGCAATATAAAGGTGAAACCCAGTAGAACCTATATATATGGTGAGTTGAGCTAATATCACGAAAGTGGGTGGGGTATTACCAATCCATGTCTAGTTACATAAAAATAAGATTGCAAGACCTTATTATTATTATTATTATTTAAAACCGGGTGTCGTGCCCTACAGCCCCTTATCAGTGTCCGTAGCCCGACGTCACTGTGACCTGAAAAGATCTATTGTGACTTTACCCCTTTTATAGTTCGCTCTCTAACCCTACACTTTTTATGAAATGTAGTAGTTTTTGGGGAGCGATCGATCTGATATCATCTGGGTGCATAATATGCCCGCCTAGGTGGATACTTCTTTTGCGTCCTAAGGGCCCACAGTCGCATAAAATGTGAAGTGGAGTTTCTTTCTCCTCGCGACAAAATCTGCAAACATCAGTTTCGGACAAACTCATTGCGTTCATGTGTTTGTTTAGTTTGCAGTGACCTGTTAGAGCTCTTACAGTGACCCTAAGTTGATTTCGAGTGAGTTTCATAAGTTCACGCGACCGTTTTTCCGAATAGCCTGTAACCAGGGCTTTCGCATGTGTGAGTCCCGGCAAGTTGTGCCAGATATCTTTACTTTGGTTCTTTGCCCACTGTTTTATTTCGCTTAGTGCGGTGCTTTTTGTTATCCCACAAAATGGTTCGGGTCCCATTCTGGGCTTTGATGCACCCTCTTTTGCGAGTTCGTCGGCCACTTCATTGCCCTCGAATCCTTCATGTCCTGGTATCCACCTTAGAGTGACATTGTTTGTCTTTCCCAGGTCGTTTAACTTTTGTACGCAGTCCATGGTTAGTTTTGATTTGACCTCTGGAGCTTCAAGTGCCTTGAGGCATGCTTGACTATCCGAGAGGATAAATATATTTTGGCTTTTGTAGGTGCGTTCAAGGTTTTCGTGTACACAGTCAATTATTGCGTACTTGCAAGACCTTACTGTATCGATTTATAAAAAAAATATTTAGAATTGAATAACATTTTGGATAACGGATTCAGGATTTTAAGAACTGATTGAAATATTTTAATTGAACCAGAACTTTCAGCTTCAAGGGCACGTCATGAAACTTGTCTCACAACCTCTAGCACCAATGTTCGCAAAACTTTTGTATCCAGCGTAATATGGAGAATATGGACCTAACTGATTTGAACAGAGGATCTAATTGACCCTATGACCACAAATCAATTAAAATAAAAAATAGACTGGACATTCACATCAAAGAACATAGAATTAACATCAGCAAAGAAATAAGGTAAGGTAACAACCATAAATCAATACTAATAAATAAATCTGTAAGTGTTGTTTTCTACGATACTTCATTTGTAGACTTTATGTATGATACTAAAAGTAAATTTAGACATTTTTACAAATCAGTTCTGTATGTATGTATGTAGGTATGTATGTTCCTCCATAACTCTTAAACCGATTATCCAAATTGAAACTTAGTACACGTACATTTAACTAACCGGAAATTAGGATAGGCTAAGCCCCGGTTGCACGTACCGTCTTGCTCGTCAACATCAACATCAACGTATGATTAAGGCCTGATCAGGCAAATTTTGCGTTGCACGAAACTTAAACATTACGTTGACCGCTGATGTTAACCGCTAATCGTAAACACTCCGGACCCATTGATCACCGTCAAAATCACGATCAAATTATAATTCAAAGTATCAAAAGTTACTATTTTTATATTATTGTAGTCTTATTGGACCTTAAATAATAGGCAAACGTCGCCATTAATGGAATGCAATGCTTTGTTATTCATAATTATTTGCCTGGCACTCGGTTCCACAGATTAAAAAATTCGGCACCAAATCTATGTAATCTGTGGTGCTACCAACAGCTGATAGCAAGCCGACATATTGGGCGCTAGTAGCGCCACCCCGCGGCTCCAGGAGCAACTGTTTTGTTTGTAAGTACGAATGGTTGACGCTAGATGGTGCTTCAATTGTGCCTGTCCCTTTCTGTTTATGTACTGTGAGAGAAGGGCAGTACTATGTCAGCTCAGGCGGTGCTAAGAGTTGCCATACAGCAAACATTTTTGCCGATTGTTTCGAGGGACTATTTGTGGTCTGACTCCTGGCAAGCTAACTTTGACGAAAATATGTTACGTGCAACGCAATTTCATATGATGGGCGATTAGCCGTCACATCATCGTCAAATGTAATCAGTAACGGATAACATTTTACGAAGCGTCGTGCACTCGGGCCTAAATATAATTCAGTTCCGCTTACGCTAAGATGTGGCTGTCATACAAACTGCAATGCTCTGCACGGCTCGGCGGGAGGGTGGTGGCTGAAGGGGGAATGGCGGCAGGGGCGCTTACTTTTACTAATTGTACGGCTTGGTAATTCCCGCAACTTTAGGACTACTTAGCATCACGCTAAATCGCCAGAGATGCGACCAATGGAATAAAATACTTATTACATGAGAACCAATAACTCTATTTAGTTGCGGATTGTACCTACGTCTAGCCTGATTCTACTCAAAACTAATAGGCTACCTTACCAGAGGGGTGAGTAGAGGGTGTTAAATTCTTATAACTTGCGTACCAATTAGGTACTTGATTTATATGCGTATTTTATCAACGTATAGCATCTCTGGGAGCAGTTAGGTTCGGGATGGGTTACCGGTTACGATGTTGAGGCTGGCTGTGGGTTGAAGTCCACGCAAAACTTACCTACGTTACACTTTACTTACTTACTAGGCAGGCAGTGAAAGTGCAGAAAGGTTCTGGCGGCAAATGCTTTTTTTTAAAATAGCCACAAAATGTCAACGAAGTTCCAAATGGGAATTATTGGATGTTTTTCATCAAATTTTGGCTCAAACAATCTTGATTAAATATGGTAGGGATACATTGTCCTAGACCAGTTGACCCTATTTTGGACCAGCCATGTGGGCTACTTTTTATCCATGAAACATAGCCGACACTAACCCGAGCGGAGCCAGGTACCGCAGCTAGTACATAAATAAATAATGGTATTTAGACGCATCAACATAAGTGACCAGTCAAAACCTATTTTTTTTTCTTCTTTGTTAGTTCTGTACAGATAGTTATTCTTCTAACATCCTAAGCTACCAACAATTTGATATCAAACCTGCAAATACCACACCTTGTTTTCAAACAACACTGCAAACCAGGCCTTAAATTTGATTTAAAGATTTAAATTTGGTTTCAGACAAACCTCCTGTAACAGAAGCTAATAAATATGTAACTAAACCCACCCACGGCTAAGCTATAAAATTAAAAAAAAACCCTAAAGGTCTAAAATAAATTCTTAGACTTTCATTTTTGGTAAATTTGGCAGGCTATTACTTGTGAAGCAGGAATATGGTGGAAGGATAGATTATTTCTTTTATGTCCTAAAATAGGCGATCAGGGGCCGTTACGGATAAGATCGATATTTCCACGACTTGCGAACCTTAGCCTTTCGTTCAGCAGACCCACCTAAGGACGTGTCCAGCTCAACACAAGCTTTGTCGAACTCTTTCTCCAGTATATCGAGCCAGCGAAAACCTATGCCGGTCGCCGCCATCGCCCGGTCTATAATGCACCCACCACTTCACTATTCACTTGCTCCACTACACTGCACTCCTTTTGATTCACTTTTAGTATATTGGTTGCTGGCAAAGTATTTATTTTTCGAGAATTACGGTAGGCCTCCGGCATCAGCTTCTTTCTTTTTATCAATTTATTTTGGCAGTTTCAAAAATCCATAGAAAACATGTGCGTTCATAATCAGTGTAAAAGTGAAATAAGCATAGTTGTTTTTCCTTTAACGGCCCGAGCCAGCCTTGTTAAAGAGTGACAGCACATGCTTATTATTTGTGCAGTTTTAAATTAAACGCTGTCATTCGGTCAGTCGTAGTTAGGTCGCCACGTTAACCACATATATACTATGGCATAGCTAATTTTGCACTATAGATAAAAAATTAAGAAGTAAGGTAATAAAACCGTAACGGTCGTGTTCAAAGTGAACCGGCCAAAACTTAATACGAGATTAGCACCGGACCAACCATACAAAAACCGGTTTAGTTCGGCGTATTAAAGTTAGTCCGCCCACTCTGAATGCGGCTGTTTAAAATAAAAATATAAAAAAAAACATTAACTTTTTTATTGAGAGTTTAGACGAAAGCGTTGATATGACTAGATAATCGATGTACGATAGTTAAGATTAGCCCAAAATCATCCAAACCGAATTTGGTGATTTTAAAACCACTATTATGCCGGTTTGTTTTATGTTTTGGCTAGTCAAACAATGTCTGCACGTTTTTCATTTGACATTAGTTTTTAAATATTTTGGCATGGGCACCAAAAGCCGATATTACACGTTCAACGTAACTAAAGTACTTTTGTTCTAAGGAGTATAAGACCAATAAGTAAATGATTCACATGTTCACATGAATCAATTTGGCACTTTAACTGTGTGAGCTCACCTTCATCTCTATGCTTGATGAAACCATCAAATTATTTGGTGTCCAAATAAATGTACAAGCTTGTGCTGGCGTGGTCCCGGCACTTTAATAAAATACAATTGATCCACTGCATTTCCTCCCGTGCATGTCTTAAGAGCTGACTAAAGCATTTGTCGTTTGTGGTTCGGATTCTACCTAAAACTGTTCTGAAATCCCTGTCCATGATTTCTAACCAGTTCAATTAGCCACCATCTAACTCCAATTGGGTGCAGGGACTATCTTGTCTTCTATCGTCTTTACCATGGAGAATTCTCGTCGGAGATGCATGCATTCACAATCACCATTCCAAAAATAAGAACCTACCGATCCTTTATCTATAGGGTCGGCAAACAATGGAATGGACTCACTTTCAAGGTATTTCCCCCAAAGTCCAACCTGGGGTCCTCAAACATGGTGTGAAGAAGCCGTATGGTTTTCTCAGCCCTCCTGAAAATTTAAAATCCCACTGGCGTCTTCGGGCACCTAAAGAGGTCCTGGCGTACGACATATGCTCTGCCAAACTTTTTAGAAAAAGCCGCGCAATATAACTAAGATCGTGCCATGACATCTAGTTCCCATAACAAGTGTTGGGCTCATATCAAGACAGTAGGTGTGATATGTGCCCAGTGTTCAGTTACACAAAAAAAGATCTTGCATTGATACATTTTGTGATAAGGCCATTTAATTTATGTGGGTAGGTAATAAAATAATGTACATATAGTGTGAAATTTATTTATTACCTTAACACTTAACTAAATAACTTATTTTCTTCAGTTTTGACATCCTACGCTAACCCACTTACTTAGGTAGAAAAACACATAAACGGACATTCAAATATTACATTCTTTTAATCACCTCTAATTTCTCCTTATCATTTTAGCAAGCATCAGTCAAATGTAAGCAAGGTTTTGAGAAATTGAGAGGGCAAGCCTAAGTATGCATAGATATCGGTCAGCAATTAGCTAGAACTCTGGCAAAGCGCTACTCAATCTGCATCCCCGATGCATATGATTTTCCTGATTGCTGCCGAGACCTATACAGGGTGTATGAAATAATTCCATAACCTTTAAGGTGGTTAATGTGTATCGAAAACTAAGTCAATTCATTAAAACAACAGTGGCAAAAATAAATTAAAAAATTACGACCCCACCACACAGAATTGCTTGAGAATAAAAAAAATAAGTTTTTATTTACATTCAATATATTTTTATTTGTGACCAATTAAATGATTTATGCTGATAACCCCTTTAAAGGATATATAGAAAAACTTCATTAAGCCCAGAATATAATTTTAAAATACTTAATTACTAAGGAGCTCTATACAGCTTAAAAAAACTAGCTTACTATTGATAAGTATTAGACTAATGAGCCACATACAATCAGAACATATGACAAATTGATACCTATTCAATTGCATTGTATCAATAAGGAATGAAAACAAACAGGCCTCCATGGAGGTAAAATGCAGAATTGCTTAACAAATTCATGGAGTCTGTAGTTTGAAGGTAGGAAGGTTGACTCAATGAGGTAAATGACTATGGCAACTACCTTGTATCGAGGCACCATTTGACAAGAATGGATATTTCTATTTAAAAATGAGCGTGACATTATGTCATAGCCGTGATATATTCGAAGAAAAATTGTTTTCTTTTTTTTATTTAAAACAAAGAAGGAAGAGCACTGCATAAAAATTGAAAAAAAAAAAAAAAAGATTTCGACAAATTTATAACCTCCTCCTTTTTTGAAGTCGGTTAAAAAAGGAGAAGATGAAAAAAACAATTGCCACTTATTTGTTGAAATTACTACATATATTTGTGCGCCAATAAAACGTCCAATTCTGAAAAATACGAAAAATTAAAATCATGGACTGCCACAGTCCGGCCGCCGAGAGAAAGAATATTTAATATCTGTCAATTGATCAGTGTTGGAGAAAAGCAATTGTTAAATTATGGAATAAACTTAGGTGGCCCACATTTTGCATCTTTGGAAGCAATAATATTTCCTTGAAAATATTGTTTTTGGGTAGCGGTTAAACAAATTTTTGTGATTAAATTTGGTGATGATAATTAATCCTCACTATGGTTAGAATTAATTTAATTTAAAACTGAATTATGGTACACTACACTCAGCACAGCACGGACGTATTTTTGTAGTTATGTGCAATAAACACTAGGGAATTGTAGCGTTACATGGTATTTCTTAAATTTTTTATATAATATAATGTATTAATTAAGATAATGATGTTATAAAGTTTCACCCAAACCGAACATGCAAAGGCAAATAGCGTAATATGATTACTACATTTATATTTCTGGTAAAAATATTGGTTATGGTGCTGTCTCTACAACAAACACAAAAACAACAATCGTTGTTATTAATATTATGTTTGCCTACAGAATTAATACAATAAATATATTCTGTAGGCAGACATGATGGTAAAAATATTGGTATTACTTTAAGTATATTAAATATTAGTGATATAATATTATATTATTAAGACATTGTCATCATTAATAATAACGCAACTGACAGACGACATAATTCATTCTCTCCGCAGTACAGAATAACTATAATTATTTACAACCACCCCAATTAGGTACCTATAAAATGTGTGTATAAATACAGAGAGATTACTTCAGTGGCAGTATCTTCAGCTCAAAAATATTTGTAGAAACAGAACCTCAATTTTTTAAATAAAACTGATACATTATGTGCTTGGCAAATAAAATCGCCGTGATCTTCAGCTTCTTAGCTTCAAACATACCTATTCTAATAAAACTCTGCCTAGATAAATTAAAAGCCAAAATAATTTGTATTAACTTATAAAATATATTTGTATAAAAACTATTTCCAGTAACAAATAAACATACAATATTTACATAGTACACCAGGTAACAAATGTCGCAAACATTGTTTTTAAAAATCGAGCTTGTTGAACATTGAAATAGACGACTAAATAACAAGAGAGGTGTTGCCATAGAAACACAGTTCGCTTCCCTCTTTGAAATTATGCGAAAATGGTAATATAAACCGAAGAAATTAAATCATTTTTACCAGAAATTCAAACAAAATCATCGGTTCTTCATTTTTTTTTTATGTGACTGGACATGATGGGTAATACCACACTTTCTGTCATGGTATTAGCCCAACACACCACATGGGAACTAGGTGCCATGCCAGGACCTTCCTTATATTGCACGGCTACATTGAACTGGACGGAAAACACGGACAATTTTCATTGCCGCTTCGACCATCGTTCATTCAATGCGATGGTACCAACCCGGGCGGGATTAACCCTACCACCCAGTAAGTAAGGAAGGGGACCTACAGTTTAACGTGGAATCCGAACCACGGCCAGCCTCTCTCAACGGTCTAATGGTCACCGATCCAAGACCAGACCGGACCCAGCGTTGCTTAACTTCGGAGAGCGATCGCCGAAGTGTCGCGCCACTGTACCACTGAGGCTGACAATCTATTATGACGCACGATGTGATACCTATCTATTATGATGCACAATTTGGGAAGTTGACCGTACGTAACGTTCCGATTGAATGTACAGTGACGACATCATTATATCGTTGGTTGAATAAATAGTGAAACTCAGTGATGCTCAAAAACTAAGGTTGGCAACAGTTTCTAAAATAAAATTACAACAAAAAAGCCTGATAATAATCGATTTAGCTCAGTTTTTGAGCAAGGACTACAAAAAAAGCATACCCAACACAGGGAAGTAAAAACAATAATGTTAACAGTTTAACTTACTTTGAGGAAATATGTACAATTAGATTGAGACCGAACACATGTCTCTCGGGATGTTTCATAAATTCCATCCATATAAATTATATTGTAGTAAAAAATATATTTGCTGCCTATAAGGACGCCTGTTAACATCGATCATTGTAGGACAAAGTGTACCTTATCCTTTATCTTTGGATGCATATAGCCAAGCATGAATTCTTAGTATAAATCTGCAGTGGACTAAACTAAAAAACGGACAAGTCTGACTCGCACACCACGGGCTCCGTTTAAATTCAACTGCAAATATTAATTTGTATCGCACTATATTTTTATGTGAAGTAACTATAAACTAACAATTATCAGATTTTTTCCTTTACTTGTGCTGTGAGACCTTGCTTCTTTTCAAATTTCATAATTAACGGACATAGGTCAACGGGAAGTTGACTGAGAAGATTAAATTTTTACAGCTTCAAGAGATCAAAGTTAGCATTGATCTGAATTTCAACTGAATACCTCCAATTGTTTTTTATGTATTCCGTACTTAGGAGTTCCCAAGAAAAAGGGTCTTAACATACATACAGACAGACGGGCAATGCAGTGATCCTACAAGTTTTAGTTTTTTCGTTCTGAGGAACGGAATCGATAATAATATATCGGGGTACCCCATTGGTTGACTACTGTCGACCTCATTCGCCCAATGATGTTTTTATGCACACAAAATGAATGGCAAGACCGTTGCTGTGTCATCTAGCTATTGCTAAAAAGAAAAAAACCAACCAAAATGGTGGGTTTCTAAAACTGAGAGTGTATTACAGGGTTTTTATAGCAAAAAGCATCTGCCAGTTATGTAGAAGAATGAAACGAAGTAGTATTTATCTAATTCTATTCAACAAAAACCACTAAAGTAGTTTGTTGATTTTTTTAATTTTTGTTGAATATTGTTTTCCAAACTGAAAAAATATATAACTTCCACAAAAGTGTATGGTTTGTAACAGAATAGGTCGAAATAATTAATTTATCTACTAGAATGACCAAACAACTTTTTCGTGAGAGTATGGTATGGATACATAGTATAACAACAGTAACTGCCCTACTGGTCAAAACACAGAAAAAAAATAGCTTTTCAACATAGAAAACAGAACCAGTAAAAAGGCACATACAAATATTCGACACAACAATTTGATCGCTTGATTGGCCTTAAATGTTATATTGTATCTAAGGTAAAGCACTAGTTAAAATATAACAGTTGAATCTTAAAGTTAATGATCGAACATTTTTAACCATACCATGCCGCATAGTAGCACAGAAATGTTAATAGATCAAGATTTCTAATATTTTTTATCGGTTTTATTTAGCTTGACCACAGATATGTGTTTGTTTTTACTATTTGTTTTATCAATCTGTGTTTTTTGTGTAGCATTAAACTTGTTTTGAGAATGCATAATACGAAAATATTAACATTGTGCATGGAAAAGAATGACAACATTTTCATGAGCAGGTTTTCCAACAGTTATATACTGTGAGTTACAAAGTAACCCCGCAACTATGAAGTTCATAATATAACCATTGTAGTCAAAATGTTTTATGCCCTATTGTTTGATGTTCAAAACAGATTAATTCCAGTAGTAGGCACAGTTGTCTGCGTAAACCACTTCTATAGTGTGGTGGTGCCAGATTTAGCTGCAATAAGAGGATAATGAGGATATCAAGTTCCATACAATGGCTCCTGCCTGTTCTCTCGGTCAAATTAAGAAATATTTTTCTGAAATTTTTCACAATAAATAAATCAACTAAGAGTTTGTTTCTCATCTGTATGTTTTTGTTTCTTTGATAATGCGCCACTGTATAAAACTCGGTCACCTCATTATCCTCTTAGACTGTAGGCTTTAATGGATCTGCACCAACCATTGTATATGGGCTCTCCATCAAAATTCATTCCAAATTTGGAAAGAAATGCACATTTTAAACCAGGATAAGAAGGTGGTATTCTGAGGCTCAGACACGCCATAGGAGACTGCAAGCCGACCTCTAGAGTACATGTCGTTAAGACAAATGATGTAATTAAAGTTCAACTCATTATACCACTTCAATTTATGATACTGGCATTGTATATGTATAGTTACATCATTCCTAACGTTAATTAAACCATTTTAGTTTTACTAATAAGTCACTAATATTGAACATAAACCTTCTTAATTAGCCTTAACTTCCTAGAAACACAAGTCGAAACAGCATTTTTATGATTACCACTACGAGCACATATTGGGGATTATTTGTGATTTACTTGCAGCCGTCCTGCAGAACGGTTTGGTGCTGGTGACTGACACATGTGCAAACATAAAATGATACAGTGCAACGTAAAGCAATAGCTATCGTAACAATTCATGACATAGACAAGGATCAATTATTTTTCAAATAATGTTCATCAAAAAGGTAACATTCAATGTTTGTGCAGAAAACGAATCATCCCTAGTTTTCACTCTTTCTATTTCTATTCTATTCTGCGCAGCCGCGCCTGCCTGGCCAAATCCACCATGCCAATTATACTTATGAACAGTATAAAATACGTTTTTTTAAGCTTTAAATGGTTACGATATAACAAGTTTTCTCTTAAACTTTAGGTTTCAAAATTCTGCAAGATTTAATTATCTACTGCACCAGGAAGTGCAACCTTGCATAAAGGCATTACTTACTTTGCTGAGCAGTATTTCCTACACATCCCTATTATTAAGACGAGTATGTTGATAAATTGGTCATACTCAAAAGAGGTTGTTACCTAAAAGCTTACCTTAACACCTTCAGGTGTTTTCTCCAAAATTTCAAACATCATGCCCAACAATATGAAATTCTTGGAGCCTAAGCTATTCATTTTAAATTCGCTAATACATTACGAGAGACGACATCCATTCTTTTCCTGCAAATTTCCATCGGCACGTTCGATTTCGACGAGAATGGACTGAAACATATCAGTCACCGACTGAAAAGGAAAAATGGAAATTAATGACACATGAAAACATAATTTACACGAGAAGGCAAATTAACCATTTCGGAACCTCAAAAGTTATGTTTGTAAACGGTAGAGCATGTATTAAAAGATGTCTGTAGATGAAGCCAAAGACGTACGCTGCGATGGTACTGCATGGTGCTCTTTCATATCTGCCTACCCTTTCGGAGAAGTGGCATGATGGTATTTTGTTGTAAATAGTGTCTCCGTCGAAAAAATATATCAATTCGACAATATTTACATTGACCATTTAGGCCTTTCGAACCTTGGGACATTAAGCTCTGATTTGTTTTCGGGCCTACTAAAAATTTGTCTTCATTAAATTGCATAATATTTTGTTTTATTTTTAAAAAAATATTTAAACATTCAGAGAATACCATTTTGACAATATCTTCACGCAGGGTGGACTTATTCCATTTTAAGATCTATTCTTGCTGTGCAGGAACTAGCCAATTTGATTCTAATGGTTGATATATGGACTCTTATGCTAAGTAAAAATGTGTTGTTGTATCCGTTAAAGTTACCGTTTGTTTGTTGTTACCGACATGTTAAGTGTCTGCAGGGGTTACTTGAGTTGCGACACATACTAAAAGCTTTTTTCTTTGCGTAGCAACCATGGTAAATATTATTGAGCCTTACAACAAATACATACAATTTGATGAATCTTAGTACGAATTGCACCAACATTTACGAACATGCAACTTAGAAGACAAAAAATAGGGAAGTGGACTGCAGATATTTTTATAGAACTGGCATGATTAATAGGGGTGGTACTGCCATTACATTAGCTCACAGTTCATATGGAACTACAATGGACTGGATTGAAAACATGGACAATTTTCATGGCTGATTCGTTTCGTTCAATGCGATGGTACCAACCTGGGCGGGATCAACCCTTCACCTAGTAGGTATACAAGAGGCATCACGGTCACCCATCCGGTGGTCTGGCCATTGCCAAAGTTTCTTAACCTAAATTATCGAGCGGCAAGGCATCGCCCGCCAGGGCTACAAAGGCTGACATTATACAGCCATTATTGAAATTTCGAATATGTTGTTTTCCTCATTATTAAGAAAACACACAAACCTCATTTTGCTTAGCGCTAGTTTCGACAAAGGCAGCTTTCCACTTCTCTGCAAGTCTCTTCCCTTCGTCTGTGCTGATCTTTCTCTCCATATGCAAGTCTGTTTTGTTGCCTACTAAAACGATGGGGACACTGCAATTAAAATTGAAATGTTGAGTATTTAACAAAGAATAAAACTAGCATTGAGGTAGTAAGTGAGAGGATTGAGCCAGAATTTAATGTTCTAACCTGTGATGACGTATAAAGTGGCTATAGCATGTCTGAACATTTATTTTACTTTTGAAAACTCGAGTATAATCACTTATTGACATCCTAATGCATTACCGATTTGATTGATTTATTTACCATTTAACCCATTTAGCCAGTGATATTTTATTTTTGCTCTTCAAATCATCAAAAACAGCATCTTGCAAGTATTGAATTTTTATGTCCATGGTTGAGTGTCATTAACTATGGAACTTCATAGGCGTGCTTATGTCAAAAAATAAATTATTGAACATATGTTATACATAGATTGTCAATTGCTTTGATAGAACGTTGAGATAACTTTTTTTGTACAAATGTGTTTTCACATGTTTGCTCTGTTTTGTTTTTGTTTAAAAAATAATCCGTCTACTTTCCTTCTTAAAAACAGGATCATGATCCTGTTCTTAACAGCAGTATGATTTTTTAATATGCGCACAATAAAAATGCAATTAGCCATCTGCTAAATATAAGTAAATTTTGAATAATTTCCGAAGAACAAAAGACAGAATGGAGGACATAAAAGCCAGAAATACTCACTGTACTTTCCCGACCATGTCTAACAGCTTGTCGTAGATGACCTGCACTATCTGAAAGCTCTTGTTGGAGGTGATGGAGTAGACGAGCACGTAGCCATGGAAGTCCATGCTGTACTGGGCGGGGAATATGCTGTACTCGTCCTGGCCGGCGGTGTCCACCAACTTCACCTCATAGTCCGTCGAGTTGTGCCGGATGAATTTTGTGAATGCTGCGTGATTTTTAATATTTATATAATTTTCTTTTAGGACAAATCCAGTCAGGAGCATAATTTTAGGTTTCTGCGCAATCAAGCTTCCAAAATAACTTCATAATTCACATGAAAGTAAAAAAAAACTAGATCAAAGAAATAAAAAGACCTAGCTAGCTATCCAGCTACCAACCCTTTGAACTTATATATGCTTTTAAGTTTACACTATAACGTTTGTTAACTCTTACGGCGCAGCGGGCAAAACATGTCGGCGAAAACTGATTTTCCACACCGAACAACCGTAAGTGTTGTCCGGTGTGGATTTCAACTATCCAGATCGAAAGTTTTATCATCCAGGATTTGGCCAAGAAAGCTGTGGGAATGTCAGCTTACTGTGAAAGATGAAAATACGGGTGTCAGTAGTATAAGAGAGATTGAAAAGAAGATTGATGGTAACTGGGGCTGGTAGGTGAGGGTCTAAGGAACTATTATCCATAAGATTAATTAGGAGGACACTTATACTTTCAGAGAACATTTTTTACAAAAATGTTTTTGAGTGGTTACTGACCACTAATTTATTGGGTTTTTCTTTATCATGATTGTATTACATGGTAAATTTATAGTTAGGTTATATTCTGTAGGGTAAGTATGGGCGGTTCCAACTATGAGATATTCTTCTATCTATTTCAGCTTCCGCTAGTTGGAACAGCTATTGGGCTCTAAAACATATTTTCAAAAATGATGATGTTCCGTCCAATTTGAAAATGAAAACCTACAACAGCTGCATTCTACCAATACTAATATAACCATATATTAGTATTCGCAAACTTGGAGCCTAAATAAAAACGAAGTATTAAGAATCAAAAGGGCACAACGTAAAATGGAAAGAAGCATTATGAATGTCAAACTAAGGGACCGCTTATCCAATAAGGCAATGAGGGCACGAACAAAAGTAAAAGACGCCATCAAAATGGCTAAATTAGCCAAATGGCAATGGGCTGGACATATAATGCGAATGCAGGCCCAACGTTGGACAAAAGAGAGCACTGTGTGGTGTCCCCGCTACTGCACTCGGCGTCGCGGTCGCCCACCAACAAGATGGAGAGACGAACTGGACGCTTTCGCTGGGAAGATGTGGACGCGGCTAACCCAAGACAAAGAAGAATGGAAGAAGATGGGGGAGGCCTTTGCCCAGCAGTGGGATGATTTATAACCAAAACAATTCAAATTTATAATTAACATAACAATAGTAATTTATATATAAGGTTATATTGGGCTTGAAATAAATAAATAAAGTATGGGCAAAAATTGGCGATGAAATTTTCTTTCCATGTCATATTCGAGGGGCTCTTTTTGACGTTGATGATGGAAAAAATACATAATGAGTGTACATCAAAATGCACATATCAATGAGTTTACCACAGCAGGAAAACCATGCACTGATAGCATGCTGCAACCGTATGCAGCCAAGCCGGCTGGTAGCCGATTCGGGCCACCGTTTACACGATCACCGTCATTAAATTATCTATATTTTGGTTCCATACTTACTGTTTTCTATAGTAGGGTCGTACGAGTCTACAAATTGTCCTTCCACATACTGAATTATAAGGGATGATTTACCTGCAAGGAAAACGCTGTTTTTTAAATAAAGCAAAGGAGCCATAAGTTTTCTCATGATAAAGAGCTAAAAAGACAAATCAAGTTAGGGAAAGAGTGTGGTCGGGAATCTCACTCGTCGAAGACAATACAGCAATCAGGTCGCAACATCATGCGCGACGCAGTTGGACACAAAGTGATGAACTCACCGACAGAGCGATAGCCCATCATAGCAACCTTGCGCTGCTTCGACGGCATTGTGGATCTGAAGCAGCACTAAATTAGAGCCTTGTTTACATACAGCAATAAATAAACAAGACACAGGGCTAATAAACAAGAGAGGTGAAGGTTGTTGAAATATTTTTCTAAATCCAATCCAGTGCAGTCACGAAACCCAGAGCACAAAATCACACAGAATATGAATATTAGCCACTGACATTATTTTGACTTTGTTTTTTTTTTTTTTTGGTATTTTTTTTCCCTTAGGAAAGGCGAAAGCATTTAGCTATACTGCCTAGTCTTATTTTGTCATTTTCATTTTTCTTCTTGTGATTCTTGAAGTGTTTTCAGATGTTTTTCAAAATCAAAAACTTTTCCTTGACCTCTTTATTTTTTTATAAGTCTTCGATTGTATCTATGATAAATGTGAATATTGGGCCAAAGTTAACACTGTTGGTTAACAATTTCTGTATGTCAAGCGGGACTTTTTCACGGCTTTTATATTCTTTGCTTAGCGCATTCAAAAAATTTTCTCTCGCATCTTCGAAGGCAGGGCAGTCGAAGAAGATATGGTGTAAGGTTTGCTCCAAGTGTTGACAGTATGGGCAGACGGCTGAATCGGCTAAATTTATTCTGAAGAGATGAGATTGAAAACGACAATGTCCAAAACGAAGTCGACATAAGATTGTGTAAAATTTTCTGGAACTAGGAACTGTTTTGTTGAACCATGGGGGTTTACCAATTTTTTCATTGATCGCTGCATACCATCTTCCTTTATTCGATTTAGACCATCGATTGTTCCATTCCTGTAATATTTGGGCTTTTAGGCGTGGGATATATTCAGTGTAGGTAATGGCAACATTGCGGATGCAGCTGCTGTCAATACACGCATCAGCTGTTGTTTTCGCTAAATAATCCACTAAATCGTGATTTTTCAGGCCAAAGTGGCTTCTGGTCCATAAGTAAGATACATTTATTCCGTTCATCAATAAGGAGTGATGTTTTTCACGAATTCGGTGAATAATGAGGTGAGTATTTGCGTCAAATTTTGGGTTCTGCAGTGCACTTAATACGCTCATAGAGTCGCTAACTATGAGCCATTTCCGAGTCTGCGTTTGTGCTTCCATGTATTCTAGAGCTAGCAATATTGCATGAGCTTCTGCTGTATAGATTGAAGATAATGTAGGTATCCGAACAGCATATCCGCGTTTTGTTGATTCATCATACATTGCTGAGGAAACGCCAGAAGTTTTTGACCCGTCCGTGTATATACATTTGCAATCTTTAAAGCTGGCTATTTTGGCTAGTACTTCTTCTTTGCGTTCTATTCTTTGGTCTATTGATATATCCATTTCGCTAAATTTACTTTCGTAACTTCCAGTATAACATGGAAAGTTTAGGTGAGCATGGATGGCATTGTCTTTCGTAAACTGCAACGCTTCTGATAGAGAAGTAAGGATGAAGGGACAATGTTTGGGATTGGAAAGTATAGGATTGGGATTGGATAGGCAATGCTGGATTTTGGTAAGTAAAGGATGATTACGCAATGAAGACAACTTTAAAATGAATTTCAATTTCAGATATTTAAAACGAAGCATCAATGGAGGGATGTTGCACTCCGCCTGCATTGACTCAACAGGTGTTGACATCATGGCTCCCATTATTAATCGTAAGTTTTTGTTTTGTATTTTTTCTAGTTTGTCAATGTGTATTATACTGTTTGAAAAGCATAAAAAGCCATACTCAAAATGACTCCGTACTAAAGATTTATATAGCATGGTTAGCACTTTGGGATCTGCACCCCAATAGGTTTTTGTCAAAGACTTTAAAATGTTAAACGCTCGAAGCGCCTTATCTGTTACAGAATTGACATAATCATTCCATGTTAAGTTTCTTGTAAACAAAATTCCCAAGAATTTTGCTCTATCGTGAACTGGTAGAGTATGATTATTATAGACAATATCTATTATAGGTACAGTTCTATTTTTGCTAAAAACAACAACTTTGGTTTTGTCTGGACTGATATCCAAGTTTAGTTTATTGAGGTAAATTTGTAAATGTTTAATAGCTTTATTTATGTTTAACTCTGTCTCTACCATGTTGCTTGTTGAACAGTACACTGCTAAGTCATCAGCAAATTGAAGATTGCTAACGTTAGGTCCTAAAACCAGATTTAATCTGTGAATATATAGTATGAAAAGGAGAGGACTTAATATTCCTCCTTGGCACGTGCCTTTATAAGACAATCGTGGTCCAAAAAGATAATTATTGTGCTTAACAAACACCTGTCGACCATTTAAAAATGTGTAAATCCAATTCACTATTTTAGCCGGGATTCCTAAGGAATTTAAAATTGACGCTAGTTGATAATGATCTATATTATTAAATGCACCAATTATGTCAAAAAACACACAAACTAAATTGTGATGTTTTGCAAATGCTTTTGAGATGTCAATTTGTAAATGAGTAATACTTTCACGGGCTGAACGGCCACGTCTAAAACCATATTGATTATTAGGAAGCAAAAAATTTTTTTCTGTATGGAATTCTAGTCGCTGCTTGATTAATTGTTCGAAAATTTTTCCAACGCAAGATGTCAGTGCTACTGGGCGATAAGAATCTACATCCTGTTTATTTTTATTTGGTTTTAGAATTGGTATCAAACAATCGGTTTTCCACTCTCCTGGAACCACTGAGCTGCTCCATAAGCAATTAAAAATGAATAATAGTATTGTCGTGCTTGATTGATCTAAATTTTGCAACATTTTATAAGAAATGTGATCCAAACCACATGTAGTATCTCTTCTTGAAAGTAAAGCGGATCTTAATTCAGAATGTGAAAAAGGCTTTGTCATGTAGGAATTTTCCTCAACTGTTGGTACTATGGTATTAAGTAGTTGTGGGATATTTGAAACGAAGTCTGGTGTATATTTTTTTAAAAAATCATGTATCCAAGGCTGATATTCTCTGTTTTGTGGAACGAAAGTTTTATTGAATTTTTTTATTGTGTTCCAAATTTTACTAATTGGAGTGTATCTGTTGAAAGATTCGCATAGTTTGTTCCAACCGTTTTTTCTTTCATTTTTAAGAGTAACTTTTTTAATGGCTTGTAAACGTTTAAATTCAATGTAATTGGTTTCATTGCTGTCTTGTTTAAAATTAATGTAAGCTTTTTTAGCATTTTCCACAGCAGTTGTGCACGTTTTATTCCACCACGGCAGTGGCAATCTTCGTCTAGATCTATTATTTATATTATTATTTTTTTGTGTCGATTCGTTTTTAGGCAAACATTTTTTTATAGCTGAATGAAGTGCTTTACAAAAATTATCATACAGCCTAATTGGATTTTTATTATTAATATCAAAATTTAAAAAATCTTTGCTAACAAGTAGACGATATTTTTCCCAGTCAACTAGCTTAAAGTTAGGATGTTGAGAAATATTACTGAGATTGTCTTGAAAATTATTGGGATTCCTGTTGGCTAATAACATTTTTGTGATTGTTGGCAGGTGATAACTTCCCAGAGGATCATCGTGTACCGACCAGGAGCATGATAGTGATAAAGAAGAAGAAACAAAAGTTAGATCTAGAGCATTTGGACGCCATCTATTGGAGCCTACTGTAGTGGCTTGACCATCATTTAGGAGCACAAAATTGTTGTCATCTAATGTCTCAAGAATGTCTTTACCTCTTGCATCTATGTTATTGCAGCCCCATAATGTGTGGTGAGCATTAAAGTCTCCAGCAAATAGCATTGGTTCCGGTATACTCTTAACTAGACTTTCAAATTTTTTTTTACTAAAACTAGGTGTGCAGTTAGGAGGACTATAGAAACTAACTATAGTTAACTCTTTGTTATCGTAATATAGTTTGATAGCAATGTTTTGTGTGGAATTATCACTGATTGTGTTTAGTTTAGTATAATTAAGACTATTATGAATTAAGATAGCTACTCCATTGTGAGAGTTGCCGGAGTCCATTCTTTCTATATTATAACCTCTAAATTTGCAATGTTGAGTAGGTTTTAACCATGTTTCTGAGATGATAACAATGTGTATAAAATTTTCATGTAAAAAATGTGTTAAGATGTGATGATTGCAGAGTAGACTCTGCGCATTCCATTGTACTATATTTAATGTAGTAATGTTAAGAGGGATTTTGTTTGTTATTGCTCTGAACTGATTGTTGAAAAATTTTTTTTATGTTTTGTGTGGAGACTGAAATTTCCCCAGTTTTGTTTAATGTAACAACTTTAATAATCATTTGTAAAAGTATGTCCATTGCTTTTTCCGAGTTCATTAAACTGTTGAGTAACGATTCGACTGATGTTTCATTTTGAACGACTGAGTTCGCGTATCCCTTTGCAGTTGTATCATTTTTGTAAGTTCTATGGGATGGGTTGGGCAGGGCTGGGAAGGACTTCTCATTAAATAATTCGTTGTACTGTACTGTACGTGCTTTGCTTTTATTTTCTGCAATTTTTTTCTGTTTTATGGGGCATGCCCCGGATATCGCTATGTGATTTCCTTTGCAGTTAAAGCATGTTGCGTTAGCAGTTTCAACTTTACAATTTTTGAAGTTATGTTCTTCTTCTCCACATATGGTACATCTTTCTTTGTTTTTACAATATTTAGCAATGTGACCAAACCGTGTGCATCGGAAACATTGTTTTACCGGAGGAACGTATGTAGAGACATTAAATCTCCACAAATTGAGGTCAATGTATTCTGGTAGTGTATTGGAAGCAAATGTGATGGAAATCGTTGTGGTAGGTTCTAATGTAAATCCGTTTTCTGTCCGTATCTTTCTCATGAATCGTCGGATTGAAATAATTTTCTTTGAACTGGTGATATTAGTGAAAATTTTGTGGTTTGATAAATTTTTCGGGACTGATGAGATTACCCCTGTGGTCTCTGTCGCACCGGCTGGAATAGATGCTTTCAGCCTAAACTGGTCTAAAAAGGTCTTGTTTCTAAGAGCAGCATTGGCCAATTCAGGTTTCTCGAAAATCACACCGATCTTGAACCGGTTGAAGCGTTTAAACTGTTTTATTCCTTTGATGTATCGTTTAAATGCATTGGACAAATTCATGATGTCGCGATCACCAATTGGTTTTTCATCAGTACTTTCTATGAACACAATGTGCTCAAATGCTCCTGAATCTTCTGGGTATGCCCTTGTGTAATCCTGTACGTAGAAGGGTTTGTACTTATCTTGCTGTTGTTTGTGCTGTGGGGGATCACTGGAGGCCGTCTGCCCGGAGCTCCCGTTTCCCGCCATTTCGCTGTTTTCTTCATCGGAGCCCTCCGATGAGAAGGACTCCTCCGCTTCTTTGTTCTCCTTCTTACGCTTTTTACGCGTCTTCATCCTCGCCGCCACAACACCACCTCTTTAGTTTTAAACACTTGAAAATCAAATATTTTTAGCTTAGCGGAAAAAATATCGACCGCCCTTTTTCCCGCCTTTTCTTGACCCTTTGACTTTGTATTGACGTCGTTGTTTTTTGCTATGGATGCATTCGCAATGGAAAAGTAGGGACTACATTTTGTTGATCCAATTTGTGTAAAGACACACTTGACGCCACCATAATAACCGCCAAACTTTACAGCAGGTCTACTCATGAGATTCTCACTTGTAAGTCACCATTGAGTCACAGAACTTTTTCGTGGCTATCATTGCATGAGTACAAAAGTTCTGTGACTCGCCGATGAGCGGATATCTATTTAGACAAAATATGCCTACTTTTTTTCTATGCGAGAACTTCTCGTGTTTGCTCCCTGAGTAGACCCGATGTTACTGGAACCGCCGCGGCGCCGCTGAGTCCACAATCTTTCCAAAATGGTCATATACCGGTTGATCATGAACCAGAATTTTCATTTTATCCCATAAGCATTGGAAACACTTGGGCCCATCTGTACAAATGCTTGTTTGTCTTCAAAAATTTAAATGTCATTGATCAGCACAAAGTATAAAACGAAAATAAGACTTCTTTTGATTACCATAATTAAGAACAATTAATATTCGGAATAACATGGAGAAAATTTAGTCATTTCAATTACAAAAATTAAGTAAATAAAATTTTTAAATGATTCTGTTTGATTTTATATGGTATCTGACAGCTTTCACAGACCTTTAAGGAGAGCTCGCTTAGCCGCCACCTTTCGTGATAAAAAAGGAGTTTTATTTCATATTCGAAGAATGTATTCGAAATAATATTAAGTGTATATTGTTTCATAAATGAATGTTTTAAATTGTCTTGTCTGTAATAAACTTATCCCTGTTATTGAAATGAGACACTTTTCATGGAGATTCGTTTTTACTTTGGAGTTTTTTAATGGTAATTTTGGTTGAACTAAAAAAAACCGGCCAAGTGCGATTCGGACTAGCACACACAGGGTTCCGTACCATTGTACAAGATTTAACACAAAAAATCACGTTTTTTGTATGGCGCCCCCTTTAATTTTTATATGTTTTTAATTTTATCTATTTGTTGTTATGGCGGCAAAATAAATACATAATTTGTGAAAATTTCAGCTGCCTACCTATTACGGTTCATGAGCCCTGTGACAGACGGACGGACGGATGGACGGACGGAAACCGGAGGCTTAGTAATAGGGTTCCGTTTTCACCCTTTGGGTACGGAACCGTAAAAAACAGACCAAAAAACCAATACATAGCACTAATTTCCAACTTCTGTTCTATAGTCGTACAGAAAAGTGTCGTAACCATTTATTAAAAGATAGATCTTTAACAAATGATTGAATTATTAACTTATTCTATGTTAACATGCTAGTCAATCACTATTAGTCACAAGTTTTAGTTGGTATCATTTTAAACAATTCAACGTTTTAAACAATCCGTCGAAAGAGATTTGTGTGTGAAAAACTAATTTCAAAAATCAGACTGTAACCTATTCCTTGGCTCAACTGCTATATACGGCAGGTAAAGTTGTAAGGTTTTGCAAGTTTGCAAAGGAAGCTTTTTTAATGACTTTTGCTGCTAATATCCTTGACTATTGTTATGACTATACCTTGAAATTCTCAAAATAAAAAAATATTTAATTGAAATTTATTATCCAATGTAAATTTGAATGAAAATGAAATTTACTGACCAGTTACTAAGCGAGGCGCTCCCTAAATATAAACTTTCATATTCAGAAAACACCTGTCAAGACTTAGTACGAGATTAGCCATACAAACCAAACAAAAACCAGTTCAGTCCGGCGGATTAAAATTAGTATACGCCCACTCTGAATAATGAAGTCCGAAAATGACGAACGGGAGGGTGTATAGCGAGAGCTCTTGCCTTTCCTAACGGATAGAAGTTACAAAAAAAGACACCGATGGACGCTGGCTCGCTGTCAAGTCAATCGGTTTATTTTTTTTAGTTGTGTTTGTTGAGGCAAGCATTTAGGTTGTATACGAATTATTGTTTTGGGGCGCGCGTCATCGTTGACGCCGTCAACCCGTGTTGGGCATAGATGATGCATAGATCGTTGGGTCCTTGAACGAAATAACTAGCCGCGCATTTTATTGTGTTTGGTATCGGTATTATATTCCAGTTCAAAAATCACAGGACAGGCCCCGTACAGGTATATAGCTTGTAGCTCAATGTTGTTGTTGTTAATTTTTTGCCGGTAAAAGTGGTTCATGCATAGATTGTTTTGTGATTTGCAGATTTCAAACACTTGTCGACTACGTGAGAAAACTTTATTCTTGGTGTTGCTGTGTTTGGTTGTCGACTTGATCCCTTGCGGATCAGGCCGAGTTGATGTCGAAAACTTCACAAAACACCGAACAGTCTGGAGCGATAGTTGCTGACAAGGAATAAGTTTAATTATGGGGTGCGCCGCGAGTGAAATCTCGCCTCAAAATGAGCCCCCTCGTGGTAAAAGCTGCACGGATGTGCTGTGGCTAGTTATTTACGTGATCTTTTGGATAGCCATGGTAAAAATATTTTGTATTGCATTTGTTTATTCATAGTTAGGTTTCGAATCGAAGTGATATAAAATGACGCTCATGTAATATCGACCGTGTAAGGCGTGGGTGTGTATTTAGGGCACTTGTTTAAGCGCTGACACAAATAGTCCAAATGTGGAGGTAGAGACGGGGTGGTGCCACCACCAATGCTGATGGGGTGGGTGGGGTAGATAATGGATTAAACGGCTAAATGAGCATTATTAATTCTGACTCTGTGTACCGAATAGCAAGAAGAGGCCAATTATTATTCTGTGGGGTGGTTATAATTACAATGTGTTCTACATTACATTCCATCCACATGGTTTTAATTAGGTGTTTACAATATATATTTGCAAAATATTGATCTAATTTACTTTTTTATGGAGACACGGATGGCTAATACAACCTGTCCTCCACTGTCATGTTAGTAGCCTAACAAACCACATGAGAACCAGGTGCTATGCCAGGACTCAGTCCTTATATTGAACAAGAAAATTGACGGAAGAAACACTGAAACATTTTCCCTTGATTTAATCATCCAAAGTGTAGTAACATTTACGTCCTGTATATACATTCAGTTAATTCAGGCTAACTGAAAGTTTTGGAGCGAGAAACTCAAAGTTGCAGTAAGCAAGGTAGAGTGACCACCTGCCGATTTCCAATTTGCTAAACCTTCACCCGTTGATGCTTCAACCACTTTCTACTATTGTTCAACCCCATCCCTATTAACTTTCCCAAAATAAGACACTAAGATAATAATAAACTTTTCATCCTTTATCTGTTGCGTCGGTGAACCGTGGAATGCATAGTGGGGGGTATTTCCCCCACCCTGAGGTCATTCAAATATGATGTTGAGAAGCATTTGGCCGGCTGGCATGGTTTTTGCAGCCCTGTGAATGCTCGAAAGCCCATGAGCATCTCTTAAATGAGATGCAACAAACAAAAACCAGAAAGACTGGGTATGTTCTGTAAAACCATTGAAGCTTGAAATAATTGCCCTCTGTGCACGGTTCTCTCCCAAAGTTGGTGTTATTTCATTTCATTTATTTATTCGACTTCTGGTAGTCAAACTACACTAAATCATGTCACAATTTAATTGATCCGCGGTTTCGATCAACCAGTGAAGAAGAACCCGCAAAGGAACTTCACTGGTCTATAAGTTATGTTTTTTTTTTCATCCACATTAATAATAAAATACAATTATGATTTCATACCTAAATGCTGCTGCCAATTACATACTTATTGTTCGTTTTGCCAGATAATTGTATCAGCGGTGTCATTCGTGTATGGCAACCCGCTACGAATCATAAATGGGTTCGACTCGTTCGGCAACACCTGTGGGTTAAAGCAGAACCAGCGGGTGATTGACTTCCCGCTCGCTGGTCTCAACACCTCCGACAAGCCGTACCTTTTCTTCATGGACATGAATGAGCTGTCCGCCTCGATGAAGGTGTGTGTCAAGAAATGCCCTACCAGTAATATGGAGAAGCTCAGTGACATACAGATGTTCTACCGTGAGACCGGATCCAATCTGTGCAGGTGATAGCATCAGTTTCTGTCCTGTGCTGTTAAAAATAGATAATATATCTAAAATTTATGACTGTGTTCAAATTAGAGAAATAAAAAAACTGGGATATTATTGCAGTACAAGCTTCACAATCCAGCTCGCTTAAAGTTTTTCTTGTGGCAGAGTACTGAAAAGACCGCATTATAGACTAGGAGGTGGCGACAAAAATGGTAACGATAACTTAAATGGCTGAAGCTGGGTTCACATGATAGAGACCAACCCTCTGAAACTAAATCTGAAAAAAAAAGCTATAGAATGGATACCCTTTCGTAGCTTCTAGCTGGGTATCAGGGATGGTAGAGTGGATTTTTGGATACATTTTTGGTAAAGAAACATAGGCCCGAAAACGATGTTTTCTATCCAAAAACATTTTTTGAAAATATTAAATCTGAGCAATATCTAGCAAGCAGTGGGGACTCTAATGTTGCCAACACGTCATTACCCATCATTTAGGGTAAAATTAACTCTTGGTATAAACAAATAGCTCCAAAACCGACTTAGCCGCCCCGACTTTACATGTTGGTGTGCGTCATCCCTAGAGTGTTTCTTAGAAGTGCGGAGACGAAAGCTCGCGCAGGAGGTCCCGAGCGTAGCGAGCGGTACGAGACCGTAGCCGCGTGGCGGTGGGAGGTCGCGAGCGAAGCGAGCGGGCGAACACCCCGCCGCGGCGAAGGCCAAGTGCAGTCGCTTAAGCGAAAGGGCCGACCAAGCGAGTCTTTCGGCGTAGCCACCAACTTGACCTGGTTGGGCTTCGAGATTTTATTTCCGTTAGAGCATCATGGAAAATAACATTTGGCGTCTGGCAGCACTTTTGGTTGCAATGTTGGCAGCCCTGTGTCGCATCGTGTCGCGTACCCTTTCAGTCTGTGTTAGTTTTTTAAGTGGTTCTTGCGCAATAGACACATACAGTGCTGTTTGCATAAATGCAAATGGCCGCCATGGTTGTCGTTTCGAGTGAAATTTTGTTGGTGAGTTTTTTTGTTTTTTTCGTGTTTTTTTATAATTAATAGGTATCAATGTTTTAGGCAATCAGTATATTCATCAGCAGGTACATACCAACATATATTTTATATAGCCAATCTAGATAACGCAACCACTTGGCACAGGCAGACCGACATGTTTAGCATCAGAGGGTTGGTTTCTAACCTGTGAACCCAGATTCAGCCATTTACCTTATCGTGACCAAAAATGTCGTGACCTCCCGGAATATTACTGTATTTTTATGAACTGCAAATGAAATGTGAATGCGTGCAAACCGAAAATTACAGGCAATAATGTATATCTTTATTGTCAATAAATTCAAATTCTTCCAAATTGCAGTAATTCGATGCCCCTAAAACATAAAATGCAACAAGCAACACCTTTGTATTCTTCCCAGGTATGACATAGACCTGTCCGTGCTGCCGGCGTATACCGCAAACTTCACCAGCCCGCTGGGTCCGTGCCCCACTCTGCCCGTGTACAGCTCCTACCCGCTGCTCAACCGCTGTGTGCCCCAACACGCCAAAGTCGTTGCGAAGAAGATACTCAATGACTTCTCAGAGCTGCTGAATAATTTTGATACACTAGAGCAGGTGCTCTCAGATCTATATTCGTCATGGAAGGAGATGACTATCTGTGTTATCATTGCTTTTAGTAAGTATTTTCTAATGTATCAATCGTTTACTATGTCCACTTCTACATATCACTGTCAAACTATGACAACTATGTACAGACTTTTTTTGATATAAAGGCTGCTCTTTTGAATGGTGCAAGGGATTATTCAAAAGAGCATCTGTATCGAGGGCGAGACTAAAGTATTCTCAGCATCCTAGTTTTAGCAAGAGTCTTGTATTGTATTGTTGTATTGTTAATTCATCATCCATAGACAGTACACTGCTATTGGACTTATCATATTTTATCATTTCCCAGTTTATTAAAACTGTCTTCTACTGTCATTGGGACTGGATATGTTTGGTAAAGCCAGTATAAACTGATTTGAACACTTCCTATGCTTTGAAATGTTTACCTCCTTACTATTTTTCCGAGATAGTTAAACCTTTAATTAGTAAGAAATAATATTTTAACAAGATTATTAGCATTCTGTTTTTGTGCAATTTGAAATGTGCGAGTAGCGAATTTGCCACTCATATGTTTGACCTACAATCGCTACATTTCCGTTTTTGCAATTCTAGATCACCACAACACATAGTCGAAGCAAAGCAACAAATTAAAATGTATATTTATATGTGTTATGTAGCATATTGACCTCTATTTACCACATAATAATGCACTAAATTGTACTAAGACAAAAAATATGCACAAATTCTAACGAGACGAAATATCACGAGGGTGGTTTTTAGGGTTCCGTACCCAAAGGGTGAAAACGGAACTCTATTACTAAGCTTCCGCTGTCCGTCCATCCGGCCGTCTGTCACAGGGCTGTATCTCATTAACCGTAATAGGTAGGCAGCTGAAATTTTCACAGTGTGTATTTATTTTACCACAATAACAACAAATAGGTAAAATAAAAATTGAACGGGGGCCCCATACAAAACACCTTACTTTTTTGTGTTAAATCTTGTACGATGGTACGGAACCCTTCCTGTGCGAGTCCGACTCGCACTTGGCCGGTTCTTAGATACAGTCCAATAAGAACAGATATCTGAAAAAAATTATACATACGTAGCATATTTAACAATGTGGAATCAATTCGGATCTGAATCCACCTGTTTACTTCTTGCTGCAGTCGTGTCCCTGGTGATGGTGTCCATCTTGCATCTGCTGGCGACATTCGTGTCGTGGATCTTCATGATCGCCGTGTCCATCGCCAGCGTGGTGGGCACGGGGCTGCTCTGGCACACCTACCACGAGCTGCGCACTCACAAGGGGAGCCTGAGCTCCGATGCCGATGGCTACTCACTTAGGGTGAATGCCACTGCCTTACTATTTGTATTGAATGTGTAGTTTTTGTGAAAGATGTTTTGTGTATATTCACTGTTAGTTTTTCCATTCATTTGTCAGTGTTAATTTTTCTGTTTTTCAATATCAAATAATAATTATTCTTATGTAGATATCAAATTTCAAATTTAAAACAATTGAGCTTACGTTAACTTTTAACGTTGACATTCGTTTTAAAACCTTTGTCAAGTTGATTTGCCAACCAAGTGGGAGCCACCAAATCAGTTGAAGCAAATTCTTGCCGGTCTCCACTTCAAGCATTGCAGCGGCCTAACAGTTCACTCGCTTTATCCCCCCAAAAAGAAGGCCAGTCTTCTTGTGGGCCTCTTTGACTTCCGCCTAGACGATAGCATTTCCATACCGCCTACGAATCAGTCCCCGAATGCTCTACACCACAGATAAAATTCCTTGAAAATAGTCTTGATAATACTGGTTACTCTAATATTGTAAAGAAAACTATAGAATAAAGTATGTCGAGTATCCATTCAAAAAGCCATACTAACAGATTGACAGCATGGCATTATATTACAGTGTGCTCTAATTCTAAAAATTAAAACCATCATGCAGTTCTGAGGGTTCAACATCTCTGACGGAGTGATGGTATCTCTTGCGCCAAATGAATAGATTCGTAGATAAGCGTGGGCTATTTGTAGCACTTTGTTAACTGGACGACATCTAACTCATGACATCACCCCAGCTAAATGAGTAATTTTTGCCAAGTTTAGTCCTCATAGTATTCTAACAAGGAAATACGAGTTTATTTAGAATGAATCCATACAAATTCACCCAGTATTACTGTAAGACAAAAATAAAAGTAATTAAATGGATATTGTTTCATAAACCCTCTCTGTACATGAATTTTAATGCTGTCCCACCAGAAGTAGACTTTTACTATAACAATAAATAAATTTAATACATGTTTTCTTACAGGAATCTTTTATGAACGAGAAGGCTTTTCTTTGGTACTCCATCATTGCAACCGTCATAACTGTGAGTGGCATCTTTATCTTTTAATTTATTAATTGTACGTATCTAATGAAACTCTAGTAAACTAAAAACTAACATTGAAACAGATTTGTCATGGCAAATAGAAATGACAAAAATGCTCTTTTCAATATCCTTCTCATTCATTATTAATTATACAAAGTTTTAATACACATTACACAAAAAGCAATGGACTTTGGAGCACTGATTCATTATAAATATTAATTTTAGTGCTCATTTTAAGGAGTTCATGTTTAATCGTTTTCTTGTAATCAGAAATAATGAAGAAAGTCAAATAATTAGAAGTTGAATATTGCTAGACAAAACTCAAATGTATGGAGAAATTGAAGAGCGCTCGTAGTGGGCGTTAATCGAACTAAAATTTTCGAGTCTGAGTTTGATTTGACAGCTTACTCAACGTTGCCGTTTCCGCCGATTCCGCGTTTTCATACAAATCGGAATTCCAAGTTGGACTTTGACAGCTTGAAGAAGTAAAACCACAGAATATCTAGTAAAAACTTGTATGGAGTTTGACGTTTTTTCGGAAAACTCCAGTCGATCGGTTTGCCGTAAACGCCAATTCAGGTGACAACTGAGATTACAGGCTCTGACCATTTAAAATGAGCAACTTTTTTCTCAATGCCTCATAACTATCTCACAAATACCCAAATGCAGTTATAGTTTTTGAATTCTAAAGTAATAGCAGAAGTAGCGAGGAACAATCGTGGCACCATCTACATGGACTCACAAGCCTCCCTAACATATTTATTCCCCTAATCCGTTCAGAACTGGATGCCCAAAAATATACAAAATGAGCTTATCTCAATTCTAAAAACTTGTCGATGTATTGTGACAGGTGATCATACTGCTGCTAGTGTGGGTGATGCGGTCACGCGTGTCATTCCTTGCTGCACTATTCAAGGAGACGGCTCACTGCCTCGCCTCCATCCCCGGGCTATTCCTGCAGCCCATCATCACCTTCTTCTTCCTCGTGCTCTTCTTTGTCTACTGGTCGCTCGTTGTGGTAAGTGTAGAGCTGCTGCTACTGATGTGGGTGACTGTGACCTTGGCGGCAATGTTCAAGAAAACTGCTGACTGTCTCGCCTCTATCCCCGGGCCCTTCTCACAGCTCATCACCTTCTTCTTCCTCGTGCTCTTCTTTGTCTACTGGTCGCTCGTTGTGGTAAGTGTAGAGCTGCTGCTACTGATGTGGGTGACTGTGACCTTGGCGGCAATGTTCAAGAAAACTGCTGACTGTCTCGCCTCTATCCCCGGGCCCTTCTCACAGCTCATCACCTTCTTCTTCCTCGTGCTCTTCTTTGTCTACTGGTCGCTCGTTGTGGTAAGTGTAGAGCTGCTGCTACTGATGTGGGTTACTGTGACCTTGGCGGCAATGTTCAAGAAAACTGCTGACTGTCTCGCCTCTATCCCCGGGCCCTTCTCACAGCTCATCACCTTCTTCTTCCTCGTGCTCTTCTTTGTCTACTGGTCGCTCGTTGTGGTAAGTGTAGAGCTGCTGCTACTGATGTGGGTGACTGTGACCTTGGCGGCAATGTTCAAGAAAACTGCTGACTGTCTCGCCTCTATCCCCGGGCCCTTCTCACAGCTCATCACCTTCTTCTTCCTCGTGCTCTTCTTTGTCTACTGGTCGCTCGTTGTGGTAAGTGTAGAGCTGCTGCTACTGATGTGGGTGACTGTGACTTTCTTGGCGGCAATGTTCAGGAAAACTGCTGACTGTCTCGCCTCTATCCCCGGGCCCTTCTCACAGCTCATCACCTTCTTCTTCCTCGTGCTCTTCTTTGTCTACTGGTCGCTCGTTGTGGTAAGTGTAGAGCTGCTGCTACTGATGTGGGTGACTGTGACTTTCTTGGCGGCAATGTTCAGGAAAACTGCTGACTGTCTCGCCTCTATCCCCGGGCCCTTCTCACAGCTCATCACCTTCTTCTTCCTCGTGCTCTTCTTTGTCTACTGGTCGCTCGTTGTGGTAAGTGTAGAGCTGCTGCTATTGATGTGGGTGACTGTGACTTTCTTGGCGGCAATGTTCAGGAAAACTGCTGACTGTCTCGCCTCTATCCCCAGGCCCTTCTCACAGCTCATCACCTTCTTCTTCCTCGTGCTCTTCTTTGTCTACTGGTCGCTCGTTGTGGTAAGTGTAGGGCTGCTGCTACTGATGTGGGTGACTGTGACCTTCTTGGCGGCAATGTTCAAGAAGACTGCTGACTGTCTCGCCTCTATCCCCGGGCCCTTCTCACAGCTCATCACTTTCTTCTTTCTCTTGCTATTCGTCGCTTGTTATTGTAGGTGTTACAGCGGCTTATCCGGTCGTTCAACACTAAATCATTTCACGAAAATATTGTCCATTATCTTTATTTCCTACAATATCACAGACGAATTCTAATTAAATTACAATTCTGAGGGAGACACTCAGTGATTTTACAAGACCGCAAGAATGATAATTTATGTGTGGAATTGTCACGATGGACGTTTGCCGGTTCCCTCCACTCCCAAATGGCTGCGCATAACCAATATTATATCGGATTTGTAACTGCGTAGCTGCTGACACTTGAAGGGGGAGGACTACATTCGTGCTGGGCATTCTACCAAACACCTGCCCAACATTATTTTCCATTTTAACCCACATACGCATGCCATAACACATGGCACCTAATTCCTTCTTGTTAGGTCCTATGTGACGTTTGGGCTAGTATCACGACAGCAGCTTTGGTATTAACCATTTATGTCCAGTAATAAAAAGATTGAGATACAGAAGACGGAGCCTGAATAAGAAAATGTGAAAGACAGATATGATGCATCCTATAGTTTGTTGCACCGTGCAGGTGTGCCTGGCGACAGCGCAGTTTCCGGACGTGCCGTTCCACCATAATTTCTTTATCAATGGCACCCCCCAGCACAACCAGGGTCGCGTCGTACACCTGCAGAGCGATAACGGCACCGGATTTGTCAGTGAGTTGCACTAATACTCGAAAAAACTTTCTTCTAAAGCTACCACATCCATTATTCTATTCATGCTATTTGCTATTTCAAAGTGCCGGTATTTTTTTTCTTTAAAAATTGAGCTGTACAAAAATACACTTCTTGTTATTGCCATAATAGTTCTTAAATTTTTAAAACATAAAATTTTCGCCTTTATGTTTTTCCTATCTCTAACCCTATTTGAATTGAACGATGGAAAGTAAAATTTAGGCTGCTCTAATATTTGGGTCCAAAAAAGTTTACAGATGTTGAAGTTCATGTTGCGTTATGCAGCGTACAGGTTGGACGATTTCCGCTTCGACTCGTCGTGGGTGAAGGGCATGTGGTGGTTGTGCCTCATCTGCCTGGTTTGGACGAGCGAATTTATCCTGGCGTGCCAGCAGATGACGATCGCGGGCGCCGTCTCGCACTGGTACTTCAGGTTAGTACGAGTACATACGCAGCATACGCTTATTTCCCTTATTTCTCATATTTAAACCCACTGCTCTCACCCCTTAGGCAATGTTGCATGCTGGTAAGTAAGTGAGAAGTATCAAGCTTACATAGAAACAAACCGCATAATAAAGTGATTTTAGGAACTTTTATTCTGAGGTCTACAGATAAGTAACTGTTTAGACTTTCTCTAGTATTAGCGGAAACTTTAAATTCTTTATGGAACCCTGGTTTCGGGAGTTTGACTTTTTCCTACCTCACCAACAGCCTTTAAGGTGGCCCAACCCGGCGGGCCTAACTCATTCGCGGGCACGGTACAAAACCGTGCTGTTGCGCTCTGGGACCTTCTCTGTTTCAAAGAATAAGACAGGCTCCGTGATGAGGAAGATGTAACATGTCCACAAAAAAGACAATGTGCGTAGTGTATGATTTGGTAAGATTTACGAAAAATTTTATTTCAAAACGACTTATAGCTAAAAGTAAACCACGACTGCTGTAGTCAAAAATCTAACAAAAACCAAATAGATCATAAATCTTGATTAAATAAGCTATGTCTGATGACTAATCTTTTTACGATGTTTATACTTTATCATTGCGTAATCCACCTCCAAAGGTATTGTATAAAACGCGCGAAAAATTCGAACTTTCGGACCTTATTATAACTTAGAAACCAAACACAATTTTACAATGCCAATAGTCATCAGACATCTAGTTCGATCAAATAAAGCAATTTTGAGCAAAATTTTGGATCTCTGACAAGAAATATGGGCGTGATCTTCTTTCCCCTTTTGTATGGGGAGATGAGCGGGTTGGGCCACCTTAACATTTGAATTGACGCCGACACCAGTTCTCATCCTATGTTTCTAATATTAGCATAAGAAGCACATGGAAGAGTTTGGTATAAGAATTGTGTTTAGGCTATGCATAGCCTAAAGCGATTAAACCGGTTCATTCCTATTGAGACTAAAATTACCTTAGTACAGACCTTGGTACTTCCCATCCTTGACTACGGTGATGTGTGCAATTTAGATCTGAACGAGGACTTACTTAATAAGCTTGATCGCCTTCTCAACTACTGCATTCGTTTTATTTACGGACTTCGTAAGTATGATCACATTTCAGCATACCGTGATCGGCTTCAGTGGCTCAACATCCGTCTTCGAAGACAATCGCATGTCCTCGCTCTCTTATATACTGTCCTCAACAACCCAAGTGCTCCGATATACTTCCTCACTAAATGAGTTATGTTAAACAAAAACAGAATTTCTTACTTTTAAACCATTTTTTTTTATTTTTAGTTATGTGTTTTTTTTTCTTTTCTTGCATAAATTCTGTATATACATTTTTAGGCTGACATACTTTATGTCTATAGTTATTCAATTGGTCTGTAACTTTTTTTTTTATAGAAATAAATAGTGCACAACATCTATTCTTAGGTTACTTTTCTTGTTGCTACCTGTATATTTTTGTCCCATTATCGGGTTGATTGGAAGAGATTGACATTAGGCAATAAGTCCGCCCTTGTATGTACCATGTGTATGATAGCAGTAAATATTATTATTATTATTATTATTTTAGCATAAAAAATACTGTACCACAATTTGTAATTTTTTCTTCAAATATACCTGGTTAAAATCTGGACTATAACATCCTTACACGATTAGCTCTCTGCCTGCCTGGCATAATGAGATCATTACATGTTTACAATCTTTGGGTTGCAGAGGCCCGCGGGCCAGCTCATCACCGGTTATGTACTCCATTGGCAAGCTACTCACGTACCACATGGGCTCAGTGGCCAAGGGTTCCTTCCTCATCACGCTGTTCAAGGTGCCACGACTCATCATGACATTCCTCTATGCCAAGTGAGTTTCTGACACTTTTTGAAACTATAATTCAGATAGTTTGCTGACTTTTTAATATTAGCAAATGTGTGTAATCTCTTTAATATTCAAGTTAGTCTTCAAAGTCCAAGAGACTGCTTTCGTAGACCCTTCCTAATAGAACACCAATATTATTTAGTTCTAAATATTTTTTTTATTTATTTAAAAGTTTTAGGCTGAGATAAATAGTCGTAACAGAACCTAAGACTAACGAAAAGTAGTACTTTGTGACGTCAATTCGCGTTAGTTTGAGATTTCGTCCATACAAAATGTGTCAAAATGACGTCACAAAGTACTACTTTTCGTTAGTCTTAGTTTCTGTTACGACTATTTATCTCAGCCTTAGACAGCATATGTTTATAAATCCTATGATTATCTTGTTATATTTAGTTGTTAGTCTTTTTTTAACTTTTGATTTTGTTTGATGTGGTTATTTTAATCGGCAATATTACCTTTAAGTTTTGCATGGTGTTATATATATGCGGAGGTGCTCACAGTGCACGCGTTTTCTATACATTTTGAGTAGTATTCAATATTTCCCTTTACAACACAGATCGGCATCCTTCGATTAGGCCGTATGCATAGGGATGCAATGAATTTCCTCGTGTTTATTGAGGTTTTAAAATTTTAAAATCAATAGTTGGAAAATATGTTAAATGTTGATACGCGTATTCTTTGACTTGTTGCTCTTCTCCATCTACAGACTGAAGACACGAGCCGACAAGGGCTCGGAGTGTGCCAAGTGCGGGCTCAAGTGCGGCATCTGCTGCTTTTACTGCCTCGAGAAGTTCATCCGCTACCTCAATCACAACGCCTATACCGTCATCACCATCGAGCGCGTGCACTTTTGCAAGGCTGCCGCCATTGTGAGTTGTATTGTTGTGTAGACTTCACTAAGGCCTTTAAGCTCGGCATCTGCAGCTTCTAATCCCTCGAGTTCACCTGCTTCCTTAACCACAACACGCACACTGTCATTACCACTGAGTGCGTGCCTATTGCAAAACCACCGCCATTGTGGGGTGCATTGCCGTGTACAAGAGGTATAGAAATAGGCGGACAGGGCCGAAAGGGAGGTTATTCTGTACCCAAAACGGGACATATTTTTCTATGATTATTGTTGTAAAGATAAAAAAAACATCCTAGCTATGCAATTTTATTTGATTCTTATCATTACAAGGGTTAGACTTATCATCATCGCAATGGATGAAGCGACGATCGAAGCAGCAATGAAATATTGTCCATCATTTGCATCTAGTTCACTGCAGCCGTGCAGGGAAGGTTCTGGAATGGAACCTAATTCCTACGGAGATGTGGGGGCAATGTCATGAAATTTGAACGGCTATTAATCACACCCACACCCACTATTGTAATAAATAGCCGTTCAAATTTCAAATTAAATATTTCTTTATTAAACAGTTTAAAAAAAACACAAGTAGGAATGTGATATGTTTGCATGTATAATCGACCTTGAATCAAGGACACATTAATTGAAGAAAGAGCCCGGTAAAAAGAACTACTTTACGGTAGTATGTTTTGCTGGTTCAGGTGCAGGCTTGCAGTATATTCGTAAAGTAGTTCTTTTTACTGAGCTCTTTCTTCAATTAATGTGTCCTTGCTTCACGATCGATTATACATACATACATATCACATCCCTTGGAATAAGCGACGTACCTGCTTAGTACGAAAATGTATATTTACTTAATAACACAAGTAGCCTTAATAGTAGTAGTAGCGTAAGTATGTATGAATATGCAGCCATTCCGGCAGTCTGCGTCCAGTAACATAAAAAAAATCCCCTTCCCAGGCTTTCAACACGCTCGTGAACAATGCGCTGCAAGTGGCGACCATCAACAGCGTGGGCGACTTCATCCTGTTCCTCGGCAAGTGCATCGTGACCGCGGTGACAGGCAGCCTCGGCCTGCTCATGCTGAAGCGCAACCCAGAGCTGCACTTCTTCGCCGCACCGACGCTCGTCATATGCATATATTCCTTCTTCATTGCGCACTGCATACTGTCACTGTACGAGGTGGGTGCCGTCGTGGTTTGATTGTTACGAGCAGCTGAATTGGTATTTCGATATCTTCAGTGAGTAGTACTGTATTCAATATCGAAGAAAGTCAGTCAGTCAGCATGTTTGCTTCCATACGTCTTTCCAATTTTCCTCCAGTTCTCCCAGCCCTTCGCGATATGAAACCACTGCTTTCCGCAAAAGAAAAGAGGAATTAACTATAGTCATAGCCTAAAGCTTAATGCCCCTGTCAGGTCAACAAACCCAAGACAACACTTCCTGTCGAATAGAGCAGTGGAAATGTGGAACAAGCTGCCTGCAGATGTCGTTCAAGCAGCCACCCCCAATTCTTTTAAAAACAGGCTTGACAAACACCTAAAAACACTAAACTGAAGTAATCGTAATAACAAAGTACCAGTGAACCCAGACATGAACACATCTGCATAGGCTGCTCATTCGTCAAATAAATAAATAAATATTGACCCATGCTGTGCCATGCGTCTAGTCAAGGACCCTGAGGGTATTCCAGAATTTACAGACCCTCCCAGTCCTTGCCGATGCGCCAGCTTCAAGTGTATTCCACCACGAATGCTAGCTGCTACATAGTCCGGAATCCATGTAAAATTGCAGATCCCTTCCCTGCAAAGTGGTTGCGGTAAGCCCGCCCCGGATTTTTGCCATCGCATTGGATGAAAGATGGTGAATGTCTCAATGAAACATTGGTCCGTGATTCCATCTTGTTTAGTTTAACCGTGCTCAAAAAAGTTAGGTCCTGGCATGGCATCTATTTCCTTCGGGAATGCGGTGTGCTAGGCTCATATCATGACAGTAGGTCAAATATTTTATCAGCAAGTTTATATACATTCATTACTATATTTTCAAGTAAAGGACATGCTTTTTAGGGTTCCGTACCCAAAGGGTGAAAACGGAACCCTATTACTAAGCCATCGCTGTCCGTCCGTCCGTCCGTTTGTCACAGGGCTGTATCTCATGAACCCTAATAGATAGGCAGCTGAAATTTTTACCGAGTATATATTTATTTTGCCGCTATAACATCAAATAGGTAACAATTAAAAATAATAAGAATTAAAGAGGGTCCCCATACAAAAAAACCTGATTTTTTGTGTTAAATCTTGTTCGATGGTACGGAACTCTTCGTGTGCGAGCCCGACTCGGACTTGGCCGGTTTTTATGTTCAATACAAAACATCAATATTGTAAAAAAAACCGGCCAAGTGCGAGTCGGACTCGCACACGAAGGGTTCCGTACCATTGTACAAGATTTAACACAAAAAAATCATGTTTTCTGTATGGGCCCCCCTTTAATTTTTATTATATTTTTTTGCTTATTTGTTGTTATGGCGGCAAAATAAATACACACTCTGTGAAAATTTCAGCTGCCTACCTATTACGGTTCATGAGATACAGCCCTGTGTCGGGCGGACGGACGGATAGCAGAGGCTTAGTAATAGAGTTCCGTTTTCACCCTTTGGGTACGGAACCCTAATAATAAAAATCAAATGACATAGTAGTGAAGGTGCCATCGTCGAACTCGATACACAATGGTGTTAACGTTGCTCCGCAGATGGTGGTGGACACGCTGTTCCTGTGCGTATGCGAGGACCGCAACCTGAACGGCGAGGAGGGCCGCTGGAGGGACTCGCGGCTGGCGGAGCTCGGCGGAGGCGGGCCCCCGCCCGACCCCGAGGACATCGCGCGCCGCAAGCACCACGACCTCGCCGCCGCCGCCACTGCCGAGCCTGACCAAGACGCCGGTGATGCGCCCGACAAGTTCTAACATGCTCCAGTACGATGAAGGTTGCTAAATCATTGAAACTGAGATGATTGTGGGTGACTACATAACTCTGGTCCCTTTCCCTGTTAAATCCTACCAGGTTTAAGCCCACCCAGGTGGAATATGATCGAAGCGGCAATTAAAATTGTCCGACAATTTTCCCGCATTGTAATCCGTTTGGGAATGCAATGTGTTGGGCTAATACAGTCCCAAAGGGAAATACAAGAAATACAGCCCGTCAAAGAGATTCGATAGCTGAAATAGAAAGTGAAATGTTGCAAGCATACGAAATTCGCTTAGGTCCACTTCTGAGAATATTCTAGAAAGAGGGTACATGTGTATAGTTTTCATATTTACATAATAAGATTGGGACAGAATTATGTTAGTCCACAGTTTGTGTTCAGCATTTAATGAAATTCACTTGCATAATCATATAGAGGTTTTGTATGAAATGGAAATTCATAATCTTATTTATGTTTTAAATGTAGTGGACTTTTTGCATCGATATATTTTAAATGAAATGGACTTTTATAATCTTATTTATGTTTTAAATGAGGTGGACTTTTTGCATCTATATATTTTAAATGAAATTTACTTGCATCATCATACTTATTTTTTATTCTACTTGGACGGGTAGTGGATGTCAGTGGTTCCAGTAATTGTAATCTCTGACAAAGTCAAAAATCTAATGAATCTTACAATTTTTAGGGTATTTGATATGTGACTTTATATTGTTCTTTTATAAATCGCTACATCTCTTAATTTTACGTTAAGCTTTTAAAATATACTCGCCTAGCTTTAAGATTATGTATACAATATTTGTATTTCTTATTTATTTAGAATTATAAAATATTTTAGATGGGCCCGTAAGCATTCAAATATTACGTTTCCCATCCAAAAGTACTCTACTGATAATTTGAAAATATCTGTTCCAATTTAATTGATATTTGGTATCTAATATCAGGCAAACAATTACCATGTGCAAGTTTAATTTTTTTCGAAACATTTTGTATGATAGAGAAAAGAAAATTTGTATCAAGATTTTCTGTTTTGCTGTCATTTTACGCAGTTTTGATTTTTTAAAAACATGCAGACACAGATATAACAAATGTGAAGTAAATTGGAACAGTGTTTTTTAAATTATTAATAAAATACGTTTGAAAGGGCAGCATACATTTATGATGCTTTGGGACCTTGTTAGGGAGTGTTTGTAGCCTTATTTTTACTAAAAGGCCACTTTATGGTCTACACATGGCCACGTTATATTTTAGGTCGTTGTTGAATTCAGTACTTTTTTTTTATTTACACTGACATGATCTATGTACTTTCAAATACTGCTTTAGATACTCATCTATCAGTTTATTGATCTTATTTATACATTAGTATTTATAACCTGAGCCGGTAGTCTAAGTTGTCACCTAAATTGGCGTTACGGCAAATCGATCGACTGGCGTTTTCAAATGTATGGAGAAATTGAAGAGCGCGCGCAGCGGGCGTTAAGCGAACTAACATTTGCGAGTCCGAGCTTGATTTGACAGCTTACTCAACGTTGCCGTAAATACGTCGACGTTGCCGTTTACGTCCACTCCGCGTTTTCATACAAATCGGAAGTCCGCGTTTGACTTTGACAGCTTGAAGAACTAAAACCACAGACTATCTAGTAAAAACTTGTATGGAGTTTGGAGAAAACGCCAGTCGATCGGTTTGCCGTAAACGCCAATTTCGGTGAGAACTCAGACTGCCCACTCTGGTATGAATTCAATGACTTCAGGAGGTGATACTGAAAATTTTAATATAAATGTTTCCTCTTCACTTAAGTACAGGCAAATTTGCTTATTTTTGCCAGTAGAATTACCTTTTAGGTTATTGTTGGTAATTAATTTGTATTAAGAACGGCCCGTAAGCTATGCTCCCCATACAAACGTAACTTACTAATCATTTTGAAACCACTATTCCAATTAAATTCATATTAATATCTAATATCAGGTAACAAATATCTGTGTCTGCATGCTTTTGTTTTTTTGAAATATCCAAACTGAATGAAATGAAAGCAAAAATAAAATCTTCATATATATATTTTGTTTTCTGTGTGGTTTGACCCGGAAAACATTTACCGATAAAACAAAGACATGCAGACACAGATATTTGTAGCCTAATATTAGATATCAAGTATCAAGTAAGTTAGAACAGTGGTTTTCAAGTTATTAGTAAACTACGTTTGTATGGGAGGCGAAATTTTCTGATGCTTACGGGCCGACCTTAAGGCGGCCCATCCCGCTCATCTCCCCATACAAAAGGGGAAAGAAGATCACGCCCATATTTCTTGTCAGAGATCCAAAATTTTGCTCAAAATAGCTTTATTTGATCGAACTAGATGTCTGATGACCATTGGCATTGTAAAATTGTGTTTGGTTTCTAAGTTATAAGGTCCGAAAGTTCGAATTTTTCGCGCGTTTTATACAATAACTTTGGAGGTGGATTACGCAATGATAAAGTAAGAACATTTTAAAAAGGTAAGTCATCAGACATAGCTTATTTAATCAAGATTTATAGTCTATTTGGTTTTTGTTGGATTTTTGACTACAGCGGTTGTCGTTTACTTTTAGCTATAAGTCGTTTGGAAATTAAAATTTTCGTAAATCTTACCAAATCATACGCTATGCACATTGTCTTTTTTGTAGACATGTTGCATCTTCCTCATCACGGAGCCTGTCTTATTCTTTGAAACAGAGAAGGTCCCAGAGCGCAACAGCACGGTTTTGTACCGTGCCCGCGTATGAGTTAGGCCCGCCGGGTTGGGCCACCTTAAGCGTTAAAGCTTATGTATAGATGCCGGAAAATGATGTGCAAACCAATGCTCAAGAGAGGCAAGCTCAAATATTTAGAATTTCCTGTTTATATCCTCCTAGCTATGGGCGTCTAGGTTTCACTATTTCATACATACCTGATATTGAATTATCTTTAATTAAATTCAATACTCGGAACCATGAGGCTGAGATAAATAGTCGTAACAGAAACTAAGACTAACGAAAAGGGTACTTCTTTGTGACGTCATTTTGACACATTTTGTACGGACGAATCTCAAAGTAATGCAAATTGACGTCACAAAGTACTAATTTTCGTTTGTCATAGTTTCTGTTACGACTATTTTTCTCAGCTTGAATGTTCACCAAGTAAATAATTTTAATTAAATACTTTCACATACCTCTATTCTGTCAATTAGCTCTTTATCTTTCCTTAACCAGTCATTGGCACATCATGTCCAAACCATACCAAAATAATATTTTCCTTTTTTGTACCACATATGTTATGTTGCAACAAAAATGATCTTCGAAAGCGTCGATACGCCCATAGCTATATAAGTAAAAGTTAAGTGATTTTGCATTTTTGTAACGATTATAATAAACATTATCTAATATAACAAATTACATAGCCAGCAGGTTTTGTTTAAGATAGGTTTAGGTAATAATATGGTGTCTAGGTGTTGAATGCAGTTAATGTGTGGTTGGCCGTCCAATACAAATATTCCTTTATACTATGATTTCACTTATAGGACTCTTTTTATTTACGAATAAACAGAGTATAAACAGGGTTAATCGCTAATGCACTGGAACCTTGTCAAACTAAAGAACTGCTCCAAGGTTGCCAGGATGAAAATGTAACACTGATATACCTAACTAACCATCTGAATATTTAATGCATTAACTGGCATATTTTTATGCCAATTATTTGACTCCAAATCCCACCCAGACTAATTCCAAAGTAAGTGATGCATTCCTACATTTTGAGAAAGAATGATCTCTTTTCTTAGGAATTCAAGACATTGGCATGGAATGGAAAAGCCAAGTAAAATCTTTTTTTGGCTCCAGGAACGTGTTCTTGAGACTATTTCATAAAACATTGGTGCACAAAATATTTTGCTTTTTGCAATTGTTTTTCATGACATTTTATCGAATATTACTGCACAACCTTTTTTTTACTAATCTTTTGCCTGAGCCAAATCCTAGATCTGCATCTAGAGTCACTGGTTCAAAAAAGAATTCACGTACCGGCAATAATTTGGTGAAAAGATGCTTGTAATTATTTAAGAACACCTAATTTCGTACTGATGTTCAGGAAATAGTAATCAAAAGTGATGTCATTGAAAACAACAATGGGTAGGTATGCAAAAGATAATGATTTGTGCAGCACGATATCATAGATTAATAATTAATTCATCTATGACGATATACATATATAAATAACAGACGACATTGCTAACAGGTGGTAAATAGGGCAGGATAACTGCACCCGGTGAACTAAGTTCCAACTCATTATCAATTGGCCCAACGAATAACGCTTGCTTCAATAAATTATAATCCATTTTGAGCACTCTTTGTCCACTCATTTGTTAAATGTTTTTACGATTTTTATATCCAGTATTATTTCTTTAGATGTATTTTTTTAGCTTTTACGGCATTTTGAACTAAGTTTTTGCTTTACTTTGATAAAAAAGAATATTATAGTGGTCTCGGTAGGCCAGTTCGTCCATAAAAGTAGCTTTTCCATATTTATAGAATTGTTCAAGTACAACATGTTATACCCAAAAGTGAAATAACTTTGAAAATGTTAAAGATCCCAGATTAGTAATATATTACTGTTGTTTTATAAAAATCACAATTTTATGATAAACTTTTTAAGCATTGGGTATTCAATATTTGCATGAACTTGCATAACAGGGATTTGTGTAACTTGTGTGGCAGTAATCTATTGACACAAGGATTACATTTATTAAGACAGTGCTTGCCGGGACCAAATCTAAAATAAGTTCTTTGTAACAAAACAATCAAGTCGAATCAGGAACAATGTTTTTAAGATGTACACCCTGCTTAAGAAATATGGTGGTACATGTACTTTTGGAATAGGGCGCAAACATGAAAACCGCACATTTAATCGAGAGTATGTATCGTTATTACCTTGGATGCTCGAAAGGAAACGTCCTATTGTTTTAAAAATATGTTTAATGTGACGATATCTTGATGCAGGTAAGCGAAGTAATGTATAGTGGACTCACTTTGATCATTACTGCCTGCCCCTCCTGGGAAATGATGTGATGTTATGTTTTTATATGTGCCACTTCTACAAACTGATATCGAATATGTTAAAAAGCGCTCCTCCAACGCATCCTCTTATTCAATGTGTAAGTGAGAAACTGTAAGTGTCAGCCGCCATCTGTAATGTATTGAGGCTACGCAACCACTCTGGATCACATTCGCGGCCGTCTTGATTGAATAGTTGACATCCAAGTCTATTAAAATTGGTTTTCCTGATGGATTCTTGCAAAAAAATATGTATTGTGCAATTGCAATGAAAAAACTAGCATCTTCTAGTAGACATATTATTTTGTGTCAATCAATATGAAATGCACATGTGGAAATCGAGGCCATGTACGTGTTTTCGAATCATTTATCACTGATGGCGGTACAGTCAGACTATGTTACGTGAACTGTGTCATTTCACACAATTTATATTTGAACTATTGAAAGTGTCTGTGACTACATCGCGTGCGCTTGCATCCTGGATACTAAAAAGCCTTCTAACTATAGAGTACTGTTGCTATGCTACATAGCTAGCGTTTAGCTGCCAATAACAAATGGAGGACGGAGGAATGCTTAGACATTAGACTTTTAATTTTACTTGGACATATTCCATTTTAAAAATGGCGTTTGTTTCCAAATTACAGTTTGAAATATATTTTTTTCCATATATGTACACTTCCTACGAGCATTGACTGATATTGTTACTATTTTAAGATTTTATTTAAGCTTGACTAAGTACAATCTGCATTATTTGCAATAATTATGTTGTAAAAAATCTAAACATTGTTCTCGGTATTTAATATTTTCTATATTCTCATAAAAATAAAACTGCTATTTTGAGTGAAGTCATACTTTTTATTTGGTGCTATACCAGTTCACATATTTTGTGCTGCATCGAGATCCCAAAGTTTTACTTCTCTTATATACGACTGGTGAAGTAATGGTCTATAATGTCTGCATATCGTTGTGGCATGGGAGGTGTTCATTAACAAAATACTTAGGGGCAATTTTTAAACCCTCAGATAAATTCACGTTTGTCAAAAGACGGATAGTCATTGCCGGAGAATTATAGCTTCCATCACAACAATTGGACTATAATTTTTAACCGACTTCAAAAAAGGAGGAGGTTATCAATTCGTCTGTATGTTTTTTTTTAATGTTTGTTACCTCATAACTTTTGCCTGGGTGAACCGATTTTGATGATTATTTTTTTAAATTATAGCTAGTGCTTCCCAAGTGGTCCTATTTTAATTTGGTTAAGTTCTGACAATGATATCCATGAGAAAATCATAAAAGTCTTAAATTTGTATTAAGATGTGCGCGACAAATGGACGAATAACTCAATATAACGCCAACCGATTTCGGTGATTCTTTTTTTATTGGAAAGGACGTGTACAAATTAGTAAGTGTACTTCAGATTCACTAAAAATAAACAAATAAAAAAAAAATTAACAAAAAAATAACCGACTTCAAAGAAAAAGCACTAAAAAGTAAAAAAATAATTTCCATTTTTGTAGTTACGATTTTTGTTATTTTTTGAGTCGGTGTCAGCCAAGGTAGCCAAGGTTCTCTGCCGACTCAAAAAATAACAAAAATCGTAACTACAAAAATGGAAATTATTTTTTTACTTTTTAGTGCTTTTTCTTTGAAGTCGTTATTTTTTTTGTTAAAATTTTTACTTATTAACATATGGACTTACTTTATTTGATGGATAAGCAGAAGCATAAATAAATCCATCGAATAGTTATCTGGCTGTTTATCTGACTATTGAAAAATCAGCCCTTAATGGTGTAATTTTTAAAAATATCATCCAACATTCTGATAAAGAAAACTTACTGTTTCAACTCCACTTGATATTTATCGACCTTGACTTCAGCAACGTGTTCCAAAGACAAGTCCATCATTTCCGGCACTACACACCACGAAAACAAACGTTTTCCCATCCAACACAGCACGGTCAGTTACACTTTCTTCTTTAACTTCTTTCCGCCGCGGTGTTTTCTCTTCTTGATCTGGTCGGAGATAGCTTTGCTCTTGGCCTTGAGCTGCTTGCGCCGGATGGCCATGTCCGGCTTGGCCGTGCTCTTCCTCAGCACCAGCGGGACGTGCGGGGGACCCTCGCTCTCCTCGTCGGCGCTACCTTCCTCTGCTGACTCTTCCTTTATTTCTTCTGGAAAGAGAAAGGCACCATAAAGCCTAAGGGCTACAGATTCTGCTTGAGTAAAACAAGAAGCAATCTAATTTTTTTGAGCGGCTCGTAGCTCAGTGACATGGGGACTTGCTTTCCATGCCAAATGTCATGGGTGCGATCCCTGCCCCGTTCATGCACCACTTTTCTCTTTGTTAGACAATGCACTTTGTTGCGAGTATGTGACTGGATACTTAGCCTAACACACCACATAGGAATTAGGTGCCATGCCAGGACCTTCCCTTTAAGAGAACGGCTACATTGAACTGGATGGAAAAGACGGACAATTTTCTTTGCCGCTTCGACCATCGTTCATTCAATGCCATGGTACTAACCCGGGCGGGATAAACCCTACCACCTACGAGTAGTAAGTAAGGAAGGGGGACCTACAGTTTTACGTGGAACCCGAACCACGGCCAACCTCAACGGTTGAAATGGTCACCCATCCAAAACCTAACCGCGCTCAGATGTGCTTCCCCAGCTTATCAATTCGCAAGGAGACACACACTGAGCTACCGAGGCTGCCTTCCATGCCAAAGTTCATGGGTGCGATCCCTGCCCCATTCATGCACCAATTTTCTCTTTGTTAGATAATGCACTTTGTTACGAGTATGAGCTTTTTTTATGTAACTGGATCAAACTGACCGTCGGATACTAGCCTCACACATGACATGGGAACTAGGTGCCATGCCAGGACCTTCCTTATATTGCTCGGCTACATTGAACTGGATGGAAAACTTGGACATTTTTCATTTTCGCTTCGACCTTCGTTCATTCAATGAGATGGCACTAACCCAGGTGAGATTAACCCTACCAACTAGTAAGTAAGGAAGAGGACTGGCTGTTGTCTGGACTGGATGGAATCATGTAAAACTGTAGGTCCCCTTCCTACTACTACGAGGTATTAGGGTTAAGCATGCCCAGGTTTGTATCAACGCTGGAATCGCTGAACTGGCTAATGATAAAATATGACAAATACGAACGCAGTGTACTATCTATGGATGATAAATAAACAATAAAACATCACATTGGAAGCAGAAATAAAAAACCGTCCGTGTGTTCCATCTAGTTCAATGTATCCATGCTCATAAAGAGAAGATCCTGGCATAACACTCAATTCCTTCGAGATAAATGTCCCTCACCTTTAAGTGCGTCGCGGGCCTGCTGCATGGCGTCGCCCGCGAACAGCTCGGCGTCGCGCATGTCCGGGTAGGCGGTGTCGGGCCGCGTCGCCTCGTGCGCCGCTTTCTTGTCGACGCGGTTGCGGTACTTGTGCGCCGCCAGCTTCGACACCGACTGGCGGAACTTGGCCGGGCTCACGTACTTGGCGTTCTCCCAGAGCGTCGCGCCACCGAACGAGCTGGAGAATATTTTCACCTGGCGAGTAATACACGAGCAATGAAATAACCTGTATGAATAATGATAATTTGCCCATATCTAAAAGGATTCTTCAGCATAAAATATAAAGAGAATGTCTTGGATGTGGAAATAGAAAATAGAATCAGAACAAACAGACAACAAATCAGCCTCAGTGGCCCTGTGGCGCGACACTTCGGCGATCGCTCTCCGAAGTTAAGCAACGCTGGGTCCGGTCTGGTCTTGGATGGGTGACCATTCGACCGTTGAGAGAGGCTGGCCGTGGTTCGGATTCCACGTTAAACTGTAGGTCCCCTTCCTTACTTACTAGGTGGTAGGGTTAATCCCGCCCGGGTTGGTACCATCGCATTGGATGAAAGATGGTCGAAGCGGCAATGAAAATTGTCCGTTTTTTCCATCCAGTTCAATGTAGCCGTGCAATATAAGGAAGGTCCTGGCATGACACCTAGTTCCCATGTGGTGTGTTAAGCTAATACCATGACAGAATTTGTGGTATTAGCCATCCATGTCCAGTCACATAAAAAAAAAACATAGGGTTTATCAGTTTGTATCACATAGATGCATTTCGTTACAAATGTGAGCTGTTCCATGGTTCGAAATACATGTAAAACTCTAGGTCCGTACCACCTATGGAAACTATGGTTGAAGCGGGAATGAAAAATAGTACATGTTTTCCATCCAGTTCAGTGTAGCCATGCTCATAAATAGAAGGTCCTGGCGTTGCACTTAATTCCTTTGGGAATGTGGTGTAATTGGCTAATATCATAACGGTAGTTGTGTGGTGTTAGCCATCCAGGTCAGGTTGCATAAAAAATCTAAATGGAAGGATTGTAATCAGATTTGGAAACAAGCGGAAAAATGTTGGTTTGGGTGTTCGTCTGAAATATGATTTGACCTTTGGATTGGTGACAGTGGTCCAGAGCTTTACACAATTATGTCAGCCAAAGAATTTCTCGCTTATATTCAATTCGAAACAATACTTCTGCAACTGTACTCTCTATATGTATACTCTACAAAATACATACATATTTTGATTGCAACGATTAGAGTACAATAATCAACTTCCGGAGGATCTAACACTTAAGGCGCTAGGACTAGCCAACTACTCGCGCCATACAAATGCACTTTTTAACAAATGTAATAATATGTAGTGAAACGCTTCAGCAAATCCAAATAGAACTCCAGACTGATAATGGATTGTTAATATTTTTTTATTCCATCATTTATTTAAATAATAATAAAAATAAAAAAAGTTGATTTTTCTCATTAGAAATCTGAAAGTCATTCGATTTCTAGATATAAGCAAAAACAGCATATATGCATAAACAAAAAATTCCATTTGCTTTTAGATTTCTACATTTAGTCAAAAAAGTTCGGAAATGGACACCGTTTCCGCAATGTATTTTGTATAGAAAAAGGAAACATACATTAACGAAAATCATTCGATTCCTAGACAAGGAATCATATATTGTAAGGATGACACTTATAATCGTCAGACTTAGTTAGTTTACTTGGGGTGCCTCGTCTAACTTTGCGATTTGGCTAGTACCAGGCCCTTAATGTAATAACTATAAATAAACCAAAAAATAAATTGATTTAGACACATTACTTGCCTGTCTAGAACTAATCAATAAATGAATAAATTATGTGATATCAGGGCGTCAGCTAAGTAAGGTTAATCTAACTAAAATCTATTATAAAATAAAACTCAAATCTCACCGGGTTCAACACAAATCGGGGCCCAATCTCTGCCAGAGCGCCGTCTTCTGACAAAATCTGGTAGTTCCTGAACCAGATCCGGTTGTCGAGCACCATGAATGTGTAGACGTGATCAAAGAACGGCTGGCTCTTGGGGTGGTGGTTGGGCACGCCGAAGATCTGCATCAGCAGCTCCTTCATCACCAGGTAATGAGGCTCCTTGCTGAACAGCGGGTCGAACGACAGGAGAGGGCGTGTGCCGCGGAGACAATTGCCTGTCATCTTCAACTCGCCCATTGTATAAACTGAAAATTATGGCAACATCACACATCATCAGTGACAGTAAAAGTAAAAAATTGGCCACAAGTTGTCGTGTGTTATGTGTGTGAGATCTTAAATTTAAAAAGCTACGCTACCTCCATGCTAGAGAATGTTTAAAATCGGTCCTTATTTCATAGAGTCGGCATATTTTGGTCCCAATCTGGCAATATCACTGTTGGGATATTAATGTTACAGAGATTGGTCATAGTTCGGCAATGTCCGCTCTGAACTTCGGTTGGGTGTCAATTGTGCCCGAACTGCAGTGGATGGAAAAGCAACACGGGTTCCAGGACGGATTCTGGTAAACCGGTCATCCGTGCCCGTTGGTTGGCCATACTCCTGCACTGCAGTACATGGGAGTGTTTCTGCTGCCTCCTCTCAAACACAGCACAGGTCTTTCTAATCTTTGAGATCACCCGGTAACATGAAATGCAGGTTGAAGGTAGTGAAATAGCAGCAATTAGGCTAGGATATCTTTTCTAGAATTATATGTTCATATATACTATCCAATTTGGTTGTTTTTGGGCACAAATTAACCATTCACCTGAAGTAGTATGCTCATTGAAAACAGTACACTGCAAAAATTAAAGATAGGTAATCTCAAACAAATTTGAAATTGAATAACCACATCTCCATAAAAAGCATATGAATCAATAATTAGTAAAATGAAATGAAAACACATAAATTAATTTGTCTGAAGTAGAACTGGAACCTGCGACTTTTGCATTACATGTCCGTGGATCTACGATTTTAGCTTTACAGTCACTCGCCCCATCAGATAAGTCTGCTCACTGTCTTATCCAAAAAACGATTACTCTGATGTACACTAGATGACGCTATTTTGACACATTTATCATAAAATTCGTAAATGCTTACTATTTTCTAAGAGAAATTTCGCGCTGGGCCCATTGGGCACATTGGACATCCACACGTAGAGGTCGCGCATCTTGCGACCCTCGAACATCAGACACTTGTTGCAGTTCTTCATCTCGCACATCTCGTTCACCACGTACAGGTTCTTGCTACGCTCCATCTTCGACTCCGTCTGACAGATTACGTTAGTGTTACACGAATGTCATTATTTTCAAAACTTCCACCAGTACTTTGGTCATTTTCATACTAAGGGCTGATTTTTCAATAGTCAGATAAAAAGCCAGATAACTATTCGACAGATTTATTCATGCTTCTGCTTATCCATCAAATATAGTAAGTCCATATGTTTATTAGTAAAATTATAGTCCGATCCGCAATGAGCAATGCGCAATGACTATCCGTCTTTTGACAAACGTGAATTTATACATCAGTCCGATAAGTACTATCTGAGGATGAGGATTGAAAAATCTCCCCTTAAACAACTATGTAACCTGATAAAGAAAATAAAATACTTAAATTACTATTTAGATAACAGTAATGTTTCAAGATGATGATGTTACCTTGTGATGGGGCATAAGCTTCTTTATGTCTTCCATGAGATGGCGGTGGCGATGGTTTATACCACGTGCCGCGAACACGAGCACACGTTGCCGGTTTGTCCATTTGACCTACATAAACAAGCAAGTTTTACTAATTATGTACAGTACCCGGCTGAAAATAATGCAGATCGGACGTTGGAAATAGACATCGGCTAGTTTTGGCTTTGTAAAACTTCACCTCAAGAGTGTTTTTTAGAAGTGCAGAGCGAAAAGGTCGTGCGGGAGTTCCCGAGTGTAGTGAGTGCGTTCGATTAAGCGAAGGGGCCAACCTTGCACGATATTTTGGCGCAGCCACGCGCAATGACTAATTTGGGGTATTTCAGTAAAAACGTAACTAAGAAGGTATCTTTAAAAAAAATCTTTCACTGCTGAGTTACTAAGAAGTCAAACTTGTATCCTATTTTTATTTATTTATTTATTTATTTATTTATTTATTTGGAAACTTAACAGCTAAATTAAACAATATTGAAGAACTTAAGCTACACAAACAATACAGCCAATAATAAAGTTTCACTTTTTAACAAACGAATACAAAAATATATCCACTTAATCTAATTATAAATATTGCATCTAAATTATTTTTTATGGTGTGTACCTACGGGTGTGTGAGAAGGTGAGGATGTAAGGGTGTGTGAGGGTGTGTGTGTATGTGTTTGTGAAAGAGAGAGAGGGTGTGTATGCTAGCGTGTTTATATATCTTAGTTATTTAATGTCTTAACAACTTTATTAAAATATGATGGTTTTGTGTTATTAAATATATCAATGTTACCGAAGGAATTGTTATAATTACTCATACATCTATTGATAACCGAGTCCCTGGCGTGATTAGTGTGGCATTTCGGAGTTTGGAACAGAAAAGGACTGCGAGTGCGCACCGGTGAAGCTCGCAGCGATACTCGAGCGACAAGGTCGGGGCAGTCGATATGATAATTTAGGATATTAAACAAGAACATGGCGTCCGCGACCGTTCGTCTCTGCTCGAGGGACTGCAACTTGAAGTGATTCCTTGCCGCTGTGTGGTTTTCGAAGTGGAGCCTGCATTTAAATGAGAGTTGTTTTAAAAATTTATTTTGGATCCATTCAATACGTTTTTTATAAGTTATGTATGATGGGGACCAGACGGGCGATGCGAACTCGACTACACTGCGAACATATGAAAAGTACAACGTTTTTAATGTTGGAGAACTAGAAAATGGTTTACATGTGCGTACAATGAATCCTAACATCTTGTACGCTTTGCTTACTATATGGTCTACATGTTTATCGTATAGTAATTTCGAGTCAAGCATCACTCCTAGATCCCTCACCAGCTCCGTTCGCTCCAAAGGGGTGTCGTTCAGCGAGTACGTGTGCATCACCGAGCGCCTACGCCTGCTGTACGTGATGACCTGACACTTGTGAACATGAAGATCAAGACAGTTTAGCCTGCAATATTGAGATAGTCGGTCTAAGTCCAGCTGTAGCTTGGCGCAATCCGAATCTTGTTCGATCTTCATGTAAATCTTCATATCATCAGCGTACAACAGGTACAGTGAGTGTTGGAAGCACTCAGCGATATCATACAGGTACGCGTTGAATAACAGTGGGCCCAAATGCGATCCCTGGGGAACTCCAGAGGGGATTATAACTCGCCCGGAACTATATGCCCCGACTTTAACCATTTGCGAACGATTCATTAGGTACGACTCATGCCACCTGAGTAGGGTTCCGTGAATGCCTATTTCGCGGAGTTTACGTATAAGAATGCTGTGACTTATTTTGTCGAAGCATTTCGCGTAATCAGTATACACCGCATCCACCTGCGCCCTCTCATCCATCCTCGCGGCTACATAATCTGTGAACACGGCTAGATTCGTGGCGACCGATCGGCCACGCATGAAGCCGTGCTGCGCAGCCGTGACGCTGGACGAGATAAGAGGGTAAACTTGGTCGTACACCACGCGTTCAAATAATTTGCTAAACACAGAAAGTATCGACACTGGCCTGTAATTCTCAACCTGAGATGCTAGGTTTGCATGGCTAATGGAAACCTCAACCGACAACAGTACTTCCGATGTCACTGCGACCCAAGAACACAGTTTTATAGTTCACTTTACAGACCCACACTTTTGATAAAGTACATGAATAAACATATTTCAGAAGCACACACTATAATACCTGCTTAGGTGCAGGATCATCGGACATTCGCTTGGGCGGTAAAATTTCTCCCTGTGGCGGCTCCGGTGCCGCCACGAAAACAGTTTTCTTGGATTTCGGTTTCTTGTTCTTCACTTTTGATTGAGCTTTGTTCACTTTTCCGTTAATTTGCTTCGGTGGCTTGGGCGGACCAGCATTTGAATTTTCCTTTATTTTCGCCATAGCCCTTGAAGATCCTTGAAAACTCGTTTGAAGTAAATAGTCTGGAAATGTTTGGTCACCGAAATGTTTAACCAGCCGCCCCGCACGTGGCTTTGTCAGCTGTCAATTGTGACAGATTTGTGACGGCAAGCTGTCAGATACAGTGTTGCCCCTTGGCTTTTAAAAAAAATTCAAACAGTTGTCATAAACATTTCATGCCCCTGTTTTCACCACCTTCAGCTACCTGATATCCGATAAGTAACTTTCGGTTACATGGCATATTTACATGGTGTAACCGAAAGGTAACTTTTGAATATTTGTTGCTGGAGGTGGTGGAAACTGGTATAAGAGCAGCTATAGGTCCAATAACAGCAAAAAACAACGCATACAGCTCTAAAAGTTTATCCTCCCTTATATTTGATTTGATGTATTTATTTACTTTGACCGTTCCGTCGACAGTTTCGTAAATACATTAGGCATAGTATTATTGTAAACGTCTTAAATTAACAAGTACACAAATATACAAAAAAATATATAATTGAAACCTAAGATTAAATTCAATTAACACAAAATAACTTATTCAAATGTAAACAATGTATATCGTAACAATTAAATATTTTATAACAAACATTAGAAAAATAATTAAAAATCCAAATAGCGTCAATTATTAAAATCACTAACAAAAATAGAAATAATACTCATACATACATAAATACCTTCACTTGGTTTTACCGGATGGGTGGGCAGGGATGATTGATCTCCGTACGGTACGATCACAGCACACCACTTTCCCACCCATATACCTGCTGGCCATATAACTGACAATCATTCCAAAGTTATGCAGATTAATTTCTTGATTGTCCGAATTATATTGGAATAGCGGGCGTGCGGCGCAGTCTCATAATTTCTTGAATACAGCAATAGAAAAATGAAAATGAAAATGAAAATGTTTATTATTGATAAATGCTTAGTCTATATACAATCGGATCTATATAAATCTGGCAATTCGGAGCACATTTTAATGAGGGCCTCAACAAAATGCACTGATATCCGCACAGAAGAACATTCTAACAGTAGTATAGATTGACAATACCATGAATGCGTGGTGCTGGCAATCGACCCTACTTTTTTCACACGATGCCAAAATTAAAAACACCGTTGCCATAGCAAATAAAATTCAGTTTGATAACGGCGAATGCCGAAATATTACTGCTGTTTACGATATCTATGTTATGTTTCAGGATCGGCTCCCGATTCCCGATCCTGCACTCCCTGCACCCCATTGCAGCTCCAGGGGCGCGGCTCGCGCCATCCGATCCGCATAGAGACGGCGGCGCGGGACACAAGAGGGGGCGTTCAGCTACATACAACCAGATTAGCTGTTTTTCTTATTTATTCATTAACTTATTTATTTGTTTTCACCGTATTGGTTCTGTAGGAAGACATAATACAATCGGATAGCTTATACTTATTTAATTTCTTAATACTATGCTATACTAATTAGTAAATATAAGTAATGTTAATTAATTTAATGAATGTAAAGAAAGAATAGTGAAAGTAATGAATAACAAAAAAAATTGCAAGTAAAATAAGATAAGTTAAATAAAATAAACAGCTAAATAGATTTTGGACAACTCATAAAAGTTAAGTTTTTTGCTAAATAGATTTTGGACAACTCATAAAAGTTAAGTTTTTTGCTAAATAGATTTTGGACAACTCATAAAAGTTAAGTTTTTTGATCGTCCAGTTACTGCCTTTGGTTTTAAGTAGATTAGATTTGACTCATTCATTACGTATGGTCATTTTTAATCTAGTAAGCATCCATAATGGTTTGTCTCTATTCCAGTAACGACTACAAGCTGATAAAAACAGTTCAAGGCATATGGCACCTACTGCAAATGCACATGGTGATAGAAGTTTATTAATATTGGTAATGAATAAGACATGAAACTCTTTCAGAACCATAGAAATAGGATGTAGCGCGCTGCGCGCGCATGCTAGGTATTTGGAACACTAAAATTAACGAGTGTCTTTTAAAAAGTCAATGTACAGTGTAGTAGGTTGTAAATAACAAAATAATTAAACAATTAGAACACCTCGAATTCATTATAAAAGTTATATTTCATTACATGGATCAAACAATAATTGATAAGCATGTTTGTGATCTAGCCCACTGAGGTGCTAGTTTTCACACAACTTTAAATATGTAAGTTTTCATCACTAAACATTTTTACTACTTCCCAACTATAGCTTAAGGCAAACTTTATAGCCGATATGAAGCTGGCGCGTTTCGCTACCCAGAACGCAAATTTTTGGTCAGTGGCGCGCGGGGGGCGTGCCCTACCCTGCACAAATTCGGACTCAGCGTGTACTACATGTACTTGTACTTTAACATCTTATTTTATATGGTCGGAGCAGCAAGGTAACGGACCGAGTAGTCTAGCGCAGCCTAGTAATATCTAAAATTGATCCACCGATCGGATGGCCCCATCTCCCTCGCCGCAACCCTTTCTCGATGGGGTTTGTTTTCTTTTTGAAAGCAATTAGTGTGTCAAGGTCAGTGGCGCGTAAGTGAACATTATTTAAGTACATATACATATTTTACTCAATATCATGATACTTCTATTATATATTCTCGCGTTCGTTCTATGAATACAACAGCCTTTCTTATTTGTCACCGGAACCGAATCCAAAATTTTCTGTCGGCGAATTTTCAAGCTTGAATATTCTTCGCAATCATTAGTGTTAGCTTAAAACTTAGGCTACAGGCTTCAATTAAATTGCAATGCATAGCAAATTGAATTGCAACGGTTTGCGTACTCGGCCCACCGAAGTAGTTTTACTTGCGATGCACAGAAGGCCGGAGTGCACGACGCTTCGTAAAATGTTATCCGTTACTGATTACATGTGACGATGATGTGACGGCTAATCGCCCATCATATGAATTTGAGTTGCACGTAACATATTTTCGGCAAAGTTAGCTTGCCAGCCGTCAGACCACAAATAGTCCCTCGAAACAATCGGCAAAAATGTTTGCTGTATGGCAACTTTCAGCACCGCCTGAGCTGACATAGTACTGTCCTTCTTCCACAGTATATTATCAGAAAGAGACAGGCACAATTGAAGCACCATCTAGCGTCAATCATTCGTAATAACAAACAAAACAGTTGCTCCTGGAGCCGCGGGGTGGCGCTACTAGCGCCCAAGATGTCGGCTTGCTATCAGCTGTTGGCAGCACCATAGATTACATAGATTTGGCGCCGAAATTTTTTATCCGTGGAACCGAGTGCCAGGCTAAAAACAAAGTTTGTATTTCATTAATGGCGACGTTTGCCTATTATTTAAGATCCAATAAGCCCCGGTTGCACGTACCGTCCTGCACGTCAACATCACCGTCAACGTATGATTAAAGACAGATCAGTCAAAATTTGCGTTGCACGAAACTAAAACATTACGTTGATCGCTGATGTTAACCGCTAACCGTAAACACTCCCGACCCATCGATCACCGTCAAAATCACGATCAAATAATAATTCAAAGAATCATAAGTTACTATTTTTATATTATTGTAGTCTTATTGGACCTTAAATAAGAGGCAAACGTCGCCATTAATGGAATGCAATGCTTTGTTTTTCATAATTATAAGCCTGGCACTCGGTTCCACAGATTAAAAATTTCGGCGCCATTTCTATGTAATCTGTGGTGCTACCAACAGCTGATAGCAAGCCGACATATTGGGCGCTAGTAGCGCCACCCCGCGGCTCCAAGAGCAACTGTTTTGTTTGTTAGTACGAATGGTTGACGCTAGATGGTGCTTCGATTGTGCCTGTCCCTTTCTGTTTATGTACTGTGGGAGAAGGGCAGTACTATGTCAGCTCAGGCGGTGCTAAGAGTTGCCATACAGCAAACATTTTTGCCGATCGTTTCGAGGGACTATTTGTGGTCTGACTCCTGGCAAGCTAACTTTGACGAAAATATGTTACGTGCAACGCAATTTCATATGATGGGCGATTAGCCGTCACATCATCGTCAAATGTAATCAGTAACGGATAACATTTTACGAAGCGTCGTGCACTCCGGAAGACTGCAAAAATGTAAAAATAGGGACTTTTTACACTTTGAATTATTACTTGATCGTGATTTTGACGGTGATCAATGGGTCGAGAGTGATTACGATTACGGGTTAACATCAGCGATCAAAGTAATGTTTAAGTTTCGTGCAACGCAAATTTTGACTGATCAGTCTTTAATCATACGTTGACGGTGATGTTGACGTGCACGACGGTACGTGCAACCCGGCCTACGACAAGTACGTCAAAATTGGACTAAAAGCTTAAGTATGAGCTAGTCCGCGCTTTTTCAGGAAGAAGAGCACTTTGGGCTTCAGTATCTAGTTTGAGTGATGCTTCAACAATTTAACTCGTTGCGACAGATTCCATTAACTAGCGGCACGGTGGCGGCGGCGGCGGCGGCGGTATTTTAGTGGAGACACCAAAGAACATAACTAACGGATAAGAGACACGACCGCGCGGACTCCGAGTCACGTCGAGCGGTGCCTAACCCGCGTGACGGTTAAGAAATTGGCGCGCGAGAAACGGCCCTCCAGCTGTCAAAAGGTCTAATAATGGCAACACTTGTATAGTTTTCTTTTCGAGTTGTCAATCTTTCAAGATGGTACGTTTCGCTTGTTATTTGCAATAAATCCGTGTTTATCTCTGGAAGCTTTGCATTCGTAGGCGGTGTGTTTTGAGAGCAGATACCGCTGGTGTTGCAGGTTTTACCGCCGTGTTTATTTTATAGCTCGCGCACCCCTTTCAACCGATACTCAACATAACCTCTTGACGCTCTAGATATAAAAATTGTTATATTTACAGACGAAGGGTACGTCGAGCTTCGGAAAGCGGCGTAATAAGACACACACGCTGTGCAGACGGTGCGGTCGCTCGTCCTACCATATTCAGAAGTCGAAATGTGCCCAGTGCGGTTACCCTGCAGCTAAGCTCCGGTCGTGTGAGTACATCATTTATTATACCTAAAAGCGTCGTTGGTTTAATTTGCCTTCGGTCCAGTAATGGGACGTTTCGGCTAACATTCGTAGCCAATAAGAATCCTGCCAACCTTCAGGAACCTAACCGACAGTACGGGCTCTGCCAAAATGTCAAAAATATTTCTTACTTCTATTTCAGTAAAATTAATACCCTACACTGATTGAGGAGGTTTCTTAATCAATAGAATTCTCCTTGTAGTTGTAGGTAGATTATTTTGAAATCTATTCGACGGCTGCAAGCTTTCTGCATCCGTTTTATTCAATTTCATACATGGTTTACCACCTCTAATAATCGGATAACTCTTATAGCAGTATTCAGAGGGGGTGTGCTAAATTTAACATTAGTCCAGTGATAACATGTGTATTAAATTTTGACAGTTCACTCTGAATACGCCTGTTATTCTTCTCAAGAACGGGTAGAGGTATGAAGTTGAAATGAAATTAAAATACTAAGGGCTACAGTTTTTTTTTTATGTGACTGGACATGGATGGCTAATACCACACCTTCTGTCATGGTATTAGCCCAACACACCACATGGGAACTAGGTGCCATGCTAGGACCTTCCTTATATTGCACGGCTACATTGAACTGGATGGAAAACACGGACAATTTTCATTGCCGCTTCGACCATCGCTCATCCAATGCGATGGTACCAACCCGGGCAAGATAAACCCTACCACCTAGTAAGTAAGGAGGGGGACCTACAGTTTAACGTGGAATTCGAACCACGGCCAGCCTCTCTCAACGGTCGAATGGTCACCCATCCAAGACCAGACCGGACCCAGCGTTGCTTAACTTCGGAGAGCGATCGCCGAAGTGTCGCGCCACTGGGCCACTGAGGCGGACAGTGTCTTGTAGGTGTTAAATATTTAAGCTTCTACATTAAAGCAATCAAAATATACGGCCATTTATGTCTAAAATGTTGATACTAACAAACTTACTGATCAAAACCAAGAACAAAATTTGCCTGCAAGCAAGGTCAAGGAAAAAATGCAAATCTTGTCAATTTCTTATAATATTCATTACACCGTGATGCTTGCAAACTCAATTTAAAATAATGGGTATGTTTAGTTAAAATAATAATGAAACAATTTTGATAACTTCGTTATCAACATCAGGCAAATATTTTCGAGACTCTTGATTGCTGGCATGTGATGATTTTGAATGAAATTGAAATGTTGCTAATCGCAAAACCCAAAAAAGGGTGGACAAATTTTGCTAATTGTTTTTTTCAAACATTTGTTTAAGCCGAAGAAGGTTCTTAGCTTTAGTTGGACCCTGTAGGCGGCGCTGTTGTCGAGAGCCACATTTTTCTAAAGTGACCATTTGAATTACATGCCCGCAAAGGTAAAATGTAAAAAAAAATTTTTTTTGTAAAAAAAATATGTTTACCCACTTAGGTTAATATCCAAAACCAAATCGGCCCGAGTGGAGTTGGGAAATTCAGCTAGTACCTATGTAAATAGCAATAGCTTATTTAGTTATTTATTTCTCTGCAATCTGGTCATTATGACTTAACTCGCATAACGCAAAGGAGACCGTAACTGTACCCTCACAGTGCAAGATTTTAGTAAAAGCACAGATATACACAACTATAATTGGTTTACACTATGATTAGGAGTGGACCACGCTTATGATTGTCGTTACCATCAGCCCATTTTTTTTAAGTCCCTTTATGTTTTACATGATTTTAAATTCACAGTCATTTTATGTTTAATTATGTTTAAATAAATCCTCAAGTGGTCTATGTTATGCTTATTTTAAATATCTGTTTTATATATTCATTGTGTTGTTTGGCTAGAACGTTAATTGGTGATTTATTCATATAAAAAAAAAATTAAGAGTAATTAGAAGTTCAGTAATTACATAAAACATGAGTTGTAGCCGTGTTTGAAATTATAACAAATAAATGTAAAACTGAAATGTGATTTTGTGTTGTAGTCAATGAGCAAAGAATTAATTAGGAAATGATAGGAATGAATTGAGTTGAAATAATTTATAACTTAAAATGAATAAAATCCAAATGCATCGATTACCATTGACCATCGGTAATACTAACTGAGTGCTACCGTTGTCCGAAGCTGTAGCATACATGACCTGCTCCGCGAACTCCAGGAATTTTTACCTGGTGTTTCTATACTGTAACAGGGCTGCCCAATTGTCGGGCTTGACAGTGGAGCCAACAAAGTCCTCCAGACACTAAGACAGCTGTTTGTCATAAATTTGGGACACTCCGCTAGTACATGGTCCATTGATTGGACCATCGTCCCGTCACAGGAGCAGACAGAGGAGTTGCGGAGCTTAAAACGGTGTAGATACTTGGCGATGCTGCCATGGCCGCTCCACACTTGGGCTCGGACCGCGGTGAGTTCGAAGCCACCAAGCAACCCATAAGGCAGCCGTACGTCGGGAAAGAAATGCTTCGTTACGCGGCCAGAGGTGGAAAAAGTCTGCCATTGGCGTATCTAGCCCTGCCTCCGTATGACAGAGGGAATCTGTCATACTGCATGGCAGACCTGAGGCGTGTGGCTGAGTAATTGGCCAACTCGTCCGCCCGCTCATTGCCAGCAGTCCCAGCGTAGGCTCTCACCCAGAAGAGAGAGGCCTGTCCACCACTCCCACCCAAGGACCACAAATGCCCACCCCTTACCTACCAAGCGATTGTACAACTAGGGGCAGACCTCCAGGACCACATGGTTTTGCAAGGGATTCCTGGCGAGCCGCCTGTACCTCACCTTAAGGCCCTCCGACTCATCGTTTGTGGGGTGGTTCTGGGTGATTAGGTGTAAGACCACTTCTGAGTCTGTCATGTACTTCATGAAACCAGTAAGTACCACCAGTGGGTTGCGTAAAGGGGCGGGGGTAGATGTCAGATCAGCCGAGCTCGGGGCGGACTGGATCCTTTTTATCACTTTTTGGTCTTTCCTAACCCTGTTTAACCGGGGTCGTAGCCTAGTGGCGCAGGGACTGGCCTAGCGTACCATAGGTCTGGGTTCATTCCCCCCTGACATGCACCTCTTTCTTTCTCTTTCTGATTTCGATGAGTGCATTTCATCATGAATGCGAGCTGCTCCATGGTTTGGAATTAATGTAAAACTGTAGGTTCCCCTTCCCCTACTAGGTGGTAGGGTTTAAGCCCGCCCGGGTTGGTACCATCGCATTGGATGAAAAGATATTCAAAGCGGCAATAAAAAATTGTCCGTGTTCTCCATCTAGTTTATGGTAGCCGTGCTCATAAAAGGAAGGAGAGGGCATGGCACCTAATTCCTTCGGGAATGTGGTGTATTGGGCTAATATCACAACGGTAGTTGTGTGGTATGAGCCATCCATGTCAGGTTGCATAAAAAAAAACCCAACCCCAAGTTTATCCTGCTTTATGTCCTTGGTGATTTTTGACATGATCGTGTCACTGGTTGAGTTATCATCGCTGGAGCCAATTATGAGGAAGTGCTGAGACTCTGAGCCTCTTGGTTTTTTTAAGCGGCTCTGGGTCTCTTGGTTTTTTAAGCGGCTCCTGGAGAGCCATTGAGTAGGTCTTGGTGGAGGTCAGGGCAGTGGCGTAGCATAGGTCACTAGCACCCGGTGCGGGTCCCAAATTTGCCGCCCTCTTATTTTTGTGATTGATCATAAAATATGCCTTTTTACCGTGCATAAAATTAAAGCACGGTCAAATAAGAGTACCCTTACTCTTATTCAGTCATTACGGTGAAGCACAAAGAATTGGAAAGAGAGATGTTTCATTAAAATTAAAATGGAATCAAAATTTATTTCCTAAATAAAAGTTATTGAAGAAACTTGCATCAGGTCACCCATGCATAAATTGTTGTGCCTGTATATATGGATACAACAAAACATTGACAAAAAAATGTTGGAGGAAATATTTTTTCCGCAAGCTGTGAAATGCCGCCCCCGTCAAAGTGCCGCCCGGTGCGGACCGCACCCTCCGCGCCCCGCCCGCCCCCCCCCCCCCCCCCATGCTACCCCACTGGGTCAGGGCCATCTGGGCACTCCTTACGGCATCTGTCAGGTTCATGATGTGCACCTTAAAATTTTCTATAGCGACTCTTTATGCTTCCGCAGATTTTGAGATACTCTCCTGCAACCGCTCCATTCCCTCCACTGTAATTTCAGGGAGGCCAGAAACTGCACTAGGGAACCCGTGGGCCAGTAGGTCTCTAGAGGAAGTCACCTGTTTCTTGACCTCCCGACTATTTGACAGGGGTTCGTAAGAAGTGTGCAGAAAAAACATAAATATCTCATAAAAAAAAAATGGGTATTAGTTAATAGTTAAATTTTCGTAAAAAATACCTTTGTGTGCGTGTTTTATGAATAAATGAATGAATAAATTCTTTATTGTGCAATAGAAAACTAGATAGATAGAACAACCCTTTATTCATTTAGATTTACAGTACTCACCTCCAACAGTTGGTGGTTTTTTTTTTTATCTTTATTTTAAAGGGCTTGGGTACACAAAGTGACCATGTCAGGCCTGTTAGGTCTTAGCTGTAAGTTAGGTCTAATACAACTTAAGCTCTTCTACTTAAAACTAGGTTAACGAAATAATAAATTCAAATTGCCTTTTCCGAAGCTGGCAGACTTAAAATGGTCTGGTAGTTGCAGACATTAAAATTACTAATATTTAGCACGTTCGTCTCGGCCACGCCCCGCACACACTCCGCTAAAACATGATACACATCCTCAGGTACTCCACAGACGTCACAGTTTGGTGATGTGACCTTCCTCATCAGATGTGCAAACTTGTTAAGCGGAATGTGGCCCGAACGCAACCCAGTTCGTGGTCCATGGCAAGACAAACATTTAATCAAATGGTCCCTCATCACTAAAGGGTTAGGAACCACTGATCTACAGACACACCTTTTCAGACATGCTTTTACGATTGCTATGATTACGGGTGCTAAGTCTAATGTCAATCTGCCAATCGGTCATTTCTGCATGTGTGTCCAGCTGGTCTAATACAGAATTGTTTGTTTTTGGCCTTGAAGACACCATAATGAACTGAAACCTTCTGTTGTTGCAGACCACTGGTCGGTGAAGGCCAAACGCAGGAAGACCACCGGCACGGGCCGCATGCGCCACCTGAAGATTGTGCGCAGGAGGTTCCGCAACGGCTTCAAGGAAGGCAAGCCTACGCCCAAGAAGGCCGTCGCCTCCTCGTAGATGTAATGCTTAACTTCAATAAAAAATATCAAAAGTATTTGGCATTTATTTACTTTAGTTTTACGGATGCACATCCAAAATCCATAGATTAAAGAGAAAAGTATAGATAGCTAGCGTCATACAACATACAAAACTCGCCGAAAACTCCTTATTTTTACTGGTGGTAATTTCTAACCAGCACCATGTACCGTCACTGCCAGAACTAATTACACTGTCATTGAACGAAGCTTTATTCCAAATTTTGTGTAGGGAGGGGTGATGAAAACATTACGTTTTAACAGTGAATTAAATAATGTCGTTGTAAATAAAAAATATCATTGATATTGGTTTCTATTTAATGTATTCTGAAATGTGAATTGCAGCGCCACCTGTGGACTTTCATTATCTCTATTCAACACAATAGGGATTATTCCTCTTTAATCTATGGTAAAGCTGACTTCTTTCTTATGTTTCGTCCACCACGTTGCGGACATCATCGGTACGAACCTCGAGGATCTCTGACGTGTCCAGAGCTTTACACTGTGTATCCGTAAAATTTAAGACTGTCATTAAGGCAGCGGGGCTAGAGTTTAAAATTTGAAGAAATTATTTCTTGGTCAATTGGCCAAGGAACACATTTTGCATGATGGCAGTGAACTAAACTAAATCATCTTCCAGGCCGTAACGGTTCCTACCCCTAAAAGTTATAAGATTTCATTTCAAAGTTTTTAATTACTTGAGAAAGTTTGATTCTATTTCTGAATGTTTTTAAATGTATCTACTACTCGGGCTACACAAAGAACTCTGAAACTTTTAAATGCAAAAACCAATGTAATGGTAACAGTGATAACTAGCTGACGACAGCGGAAGGAAGATCGAGTTCCGAGACAGGTGTCATGCAAGCTCGTACATGCTAATAGGTGTATTTCTGAAAAAAAAAAACTAAATGACGTTTTCCAATGTTTATTAGCTAATATTTACCAATATTAAAGGTAAATTAAAAAAAAAACATTCTCGGTAGGTTTTGACAAAATATAAGAATAAAAAAAATTTAAAATATTTACAGTAGTATTCATAGTCAGCGGACTAATTTTGAAACGGGGATTATCACCGGAATAAATAGCACTCTGAATACGACTGTTAAGCATATAAACATTTATAACCTCTTAATGGAATTGAACTCAAACAGTAAAAATCTAAATAAACACACCTGAGTAAATTATAAACTGAAATTAAATTATCATGTCCATTACAGGCAATTTTCTGGCTTCATCGCCTCGAAATCCCATCACAGATTTTTTTACCTATTTAACAAAATAGTTAAAAAAAATTAGCCTTCCTTAATGAATCAGAGTATGTACTCTTGAATCTCACCTACGCCTGTGACTCACCGGTGAGTCACATAACTTTCTTACTCATGAAGTGACAGCCACAAGTTACCTTAGTGTTGTACCTTTCTAATTATTGTAATAAGCGTGTATCAACATACAATGTTAAAACAGCGATATTGTCATGTGGAAGCTAAGCGCAAGGGTTTCTCTTTTATCTTTGAATTGAACTCGTGTTCGCTTTCTGAGTTGGTTCATATCTACTCAGGGTGTCTACTCATGAGATTCTTACCTGTTAGTCACAAAACTTTCGTACTCATGAAATGACTGCCACGAGTCACCCTAGTGTTGTCCCTTTCTAATTAGAGTGCAATGACATAACATAACATTTGATGTTTGATGACGTCAGACGAAAGCGTTTCATTTTCATCTATGACTTGAAATCTGGTTCGCTTCATGAGTTTCAAAAGGCGAAAGCGAGAACTTTCTGAAGATTATAATGTTCTGTGGTCCATCCTGAAAAAAATCTTGATCATTTGGTGCCGCATCTTGTAATGTTGCAGATACTTATATACAAGTAACTACTCATCATAAAAGCTTGCAAGCACCATTTTTGACACCATTAAAAAATACGGTATGTACGTACTGTCAAAAATGTTTTATTTTTATTTCATGTAACGGCATGGATAGCTGATATCAAACAAATCGTCATGATATTATACCAGCCTATCGCACCACATGGGTCCTTGTATTGATGGCTGGCAACAATATTATTATTTGAATAACGGAACTGTTATTTTATCTTTCAACGCATTTATTGGACAAACAAGATTTTTACCAAACCAAAATGACATTCAAGAAGTGCGGAAACATGAACCCCCTTTTTTTTTTTTTTTTTTTTTTTATGCGACCTGACATGGATGGCTAATACCACACAACTACCGTTATGATATTAGCCCAATACACCTCATTCCCGAAGGAATTTGGTGCCATGCCAGGACCTTCCCTTTATGAGCACGGCTACATTGAACTGGATGGAAAACACGGACAATTTTTCATTGCCGCTTCGACCATCTTTTCATCCAATGCGATGGTACCAACCCGGGCGGGCATAAACCCTACCACCTAGTAGGGGAAGGGGACCTACAGGCTATGGTAAGGGCTACGAGCCCTTACCATAGCCGACTTATAAACCTAGATCATCGTCTGAATAGTTATACAATGTTTGTCCCTTTCTCTCCACTTTGAAACTGCATGTCAATGCAAAGGACAAAACATTATAAACTATTCAGATGATGATCTGGGTTTATTGGTAACAGGGAAGGTATTTATAAAAGTGTGTTGATATTTATCGCCGAACTCGAACTCACTCTTTCCTGAATGGGCCCCATGTTCGTCGAATAAAAAATAAAAGGCAAGGGCGTGTTGCCGATGGAACTTTTTGTAAAATACGCGGTTTGTATTCTGTGATTAGGCGGGAAAATGGAGTCGTTGACCTCAAATGTTCCCCCCCTCCTTGCTCCTGGGGCAAATAATAGATAATACATCCTGGGGATGGCGCATTTTCTGTTCTGGCTGAGTTTCCACAGAAGAGAAGAGGAAGGTGTGCCTATTCCACAAAACAAAATTATCCTGTGTATTGTGTCGAGTGGAATTGCAGTCTGTAAACATGCAACCATTAGTAGTATTTTTGATGCAATTGCGGTGCGGTAGGAGTCGTCGGGCGTTTTCGTCCTGCTTTTGAATATTTTTAAAGACTGTTTGTTTGTTTTTTGTCTTTTGTTCTATGTTCTTACTCTGAAATTGTAATATGCATGCAGATGTAGATGTATGACAGAACCTTAGTGAGTGTTTATAAATGCTTGAATTGATCTTAAACACCTTTGTGCTAGGTAGGGGCTTGGGAAGTTGGAACCACGATGTCGTCCGTTTGATCGTCGTGGTTTGATACCAATAATTCCCCTCCCTGACCCTCTGCTGCTCGTGAGTGATTTCATCCATATCCTCATACTACACGCGCACAAACTGACTCACACACCCACGCACCAGCCGCACCGCTCACTCCAACGACGACCAATTTATCCGCCCCGCACGGCCAGCCAGCCAGTCGGCCGGCAGTCACAGTTCGGCCAAGTTCGAGAGTAAGCGCCGCGTACCGGCGTAGTCGTCCGCAGCTGTTTCGACACGGCAATTCGGCCTCAAGTAAACCGACCAACCGTGATATCAGCTATCAGTGCTCCTTGAGATCGTTGATACCCTATCTCTATGTGTGCTATGACGTTTGGTTACTTTAGCGAGCTCTTTGCCGATAACGCCCGTGCTACACCGTCAGCACAGCATTCTCCGTGCGCGGCCCGGAGTACAATGTTCGCACCTCGTGAATAATTCGCTATAGCAGTGATTCGTGCAGTGAGATCGCGATGTTCAAGAAGAAAACGTCGAAATACGCGGCCCCGCCGGTGCCGCCGGAGGAGTCGTACACACGTCAAAGTAACGGTGCATCTAAAAACTCTGACAACAATAACAGTTCCGCACCGAAATCTCAGCTCGTGTTCCACTGCCAGCAGGCGCACGGGAGCCCGCTGGGGCTCATCTCGGGCTTCGCGAACGTGAAGGAACTTTACCAAAAGATCGCGGAGTGCTACGACTTCGCCCCGGAAGACGTAAGTGGCGGTCGTTAATTGAGAGCGCATCGAGGAGAGTAAACGCAGGAACAGGTTACGCTGCACTGCGAAGAACAAAAAGTAATGCGTGTTTCTAAACGAGGGACGAGAGTCGATGCTACCTGGGATAGAATGTCGTTAGGTCATCGATCTTGTAGCACAGGCTTTACTGTATTAATGAATAGAAAGAAAATTACTGCTCCCGCATTCCGTGCGCACTTATTAGTTACAACTGTTGATACGGAACCCTTGCATGTAACTAGTGCATAGTAAAATTATAGGTAAGTGCATGGAATTTTCGAAAGTTTCACGAGTGATGGTTTTCAATCCGTCAAAACGTCAAGCACCATGTTATTGTAGCCACAGTTTACCTACCTATGTACCTATCAACATTATTATGGAGGGTAATCCACCTACATGCTCATGTCATCCATTATCAACTCAGCTGCGTGCGCGAACGTTCATGGTTATTGTTTGAAGTGACGTGCCTCATCAGACACGGAGTTAGTCATCGATACATAACTAGTACCTAGGTAGGTACTTATTTACCTTATTATTGTTGCAGAGAAACAATATTTCAATTAAAACTAATGTATACTAGGAAAAACTGATTTTTGCTGAGTCCTTTTTCACCTATCGACTAGCTAAACTTTACCGTAATGTACCTTCAAGGTAAAACCACACGAGTACGGTGGAATACAGAACAAACTAACCGATTCCGGGGACTTTTAGGGGGACTAGGTACCTATACATACAATCCTTGTCAGTTAATAAATAACATGTTTTCTTTGCTGCTTCGACCATCGTCCATCCTTCATTCAATGCGATGTATTCTATAGGCATAGGTATAGGGATACCTACCATTTTACAGGCTCCTAGCCCAGTGGCGCGGGAACTTGCATACCAGAGGACTGTGTTCAAACCCGCCCCCCGTTCATGCACTAATTTATTTCTCTTTCTGAGTTGGATAAGTGCATTTCGTCACGAATGCGAGCGCATGGTCTTTATGTAAAACTGTAGGTCCCTTACCCCTACTAGGTGGTAGGGTCCCGCTCAAGTCGGTACCATCGCATTGGATGAAAAGATGGTCGAAGCGGCAATTAAAAATTGTCCGTGTTTCCAGTTCAATATAGCTGTGCTCAAAAAGCATAACATGGCACATAATCCCTTGGGGTTTTGGTAATTGGGCTCAATCATGACGGTAGTTGTGAGGTATCAACCATCCATGTCAGGTTTCATAAAAAAACCAACCCGGGCGGTTCTAATCTAGGTACCTACTTCCGGTTCGTAGAGCAACTTATGCCGCTTTCCATGTGATGTTATCGTTATCTTGATATTATAACGAGCTAGCGTTTATCGCCACGAATTAAAATTCCGACTCGAACTAACCTTATCAGTCCATTACCGACCTATTGAAATCGCCGATGCATGATTGATGCATTGACGGAAATGGACCTATGTTCAATAGTCGTAGACAAAGTAGAGAAAAATTTGTAATTTCTAAAGTAGCCATCTGTTAATTACTAGTGCGAAATAATACTTCTGTATTACCAAAGATCACGAATTACAGAGTAGTTTGTAGTTCAGCGTTGTCAATAACAATGGCCCAGAGGATCCAATAACATTATTCCACAAATTGCCCTCATCAAATAAAGCTTGGGCGGTGCGGCGCGGCGCGAGACTTATGCATAGAATTATAGACATTACCTTGTAGGTACTTGGCTAACGCCCACCATCACCTCCAGCTACAAAAATCGCAAAGTTACCTTTCGGTTACACCATGTAAATATGCCATGTAACCGAAAGTTACTTTCGGATTTCAGGTAACTGGAAGTGGTGAAAACGGGGTAAGCCAAAGTATTTCTTCCGACTGTCCGAAGGAATTTCGAATTTTACAGTCGCAAGCCATACTTTGACTGAGCCAAGCACTAATAATGTCTATGAATCTCAGCATTAGGGCCGAGTGCACGAGAGGAGACAACATCAAAATCAAAGTAAACGTATGGTTAAACACGGTATATTTTTGGATAGCATAGATGGGAGCGATTCAACTCCATGCGGTTCACTAAAAGTGACGTGTTTGAACATCGATCAACTCAGCCGTCGCTTCCTTCATCGGGCCTTAGGGCAGATTTCTCAATAGTCTAATAATCAGCCAGACAGACAAATTCGACGGACTTATTTACGCCTCTGCTTGCATCCGTTATTATTCTGTGCCGTACTACATAGTATAAAACAAGGTCGCTTTCTCTGTCCCCTCGTCTGTCCCTATATCCCTATACCCTATGTATGCTTAAATCTTTAAAACTACGCAACGGATTTTGATGCGGTTTTTTTTTTAATAAATAGAGTGATTTAAGAGGAAGGTTTATATGTAAAATAACATCTATTAAATAGTGGAGAAATACTGTTATTTTTGAGGTTTCCAATGTGATGTCGTAAAAAAATTTTTTTTTCCGCTTACATTGCAAACGCAGGCTGAATCCTACGAGATTTATCAAAATAATGTACTAAGTATTGTACACCTTGAAAAGGTCTACAGAAAACTCCGCGATGGTATATATATCTATCTCTTATGGATATAACACAATAATTTTTTTTTGTCATTTACTTTTTACGACAAATAATGGATGATTTTCAAAGCGATTTTAACCAATACAGCATTAATCCTTATCCAATTAAATACCTTAAATACCCGTACAAAGCCGGGACGGGCTGCTAGTATTTGAATAAAAGTCAGATGATTGTGATAGAAGACATAATTCTAAGGTAACGACTATCCACCTTTTGACAAACGTCAACGTACGTAACGAGGTCTATATTCAATCGCGCGACGTAACGGAGTTAAGCCGATCGATAAAATAAGTAAATTATAGTAAAATTGTAAATTGCCCTCACCGCCCCCCTCTATCGAGACCCCAAAACATTCCCTGGGAATTACCCACAGAACGGCTATAGCAGCAACGTTGCTTTAGCTGGCCACGTAACTCAGTGGCGCGACTGGCGCGACGCACTTCTCGGTCTGAGGGATACCTACCATGGTAAATTTACTCGCCGGTTGAACAGGCAAGTGAGTAAATATGACGTTTAGTTGCATTTCGTACCATGCTAACCTTGGTTCGGATTGCACACCCAGGTTGAGACCATCGCATTGGATGAAAGTATGTCCAAACGGCAATGAAAATTATTCGTCTTCCATCCAATTCAATGCAGCCGTGCAAAATAGGGAAGGTTCTGGCATGCCATTTTTATTTAACTGGACTTGGAGCTAATACCAAGTCATGATATTAGCCTAACACACCACATGGGAACTATGTGCCATGCCAGGACCGCCCTTATATATCTCGGCAATATTGAACCAAAGCCAAGTCTGAACGACTTCTACATTGAATGTCACATCGAAAGTATCGGCGCTTGCGTCTAAAATTTTTTTAAGAAAAGTACATGCAAACTGCTTTTATATGGAACGCAGAGTCGTTCCAGCATGGGTGGGTAGGTAACCGTAAAAAGAAAACATGTGGGCCATCGACATATGATGTGGGCCCACTACATTTCCTCCCGTGAATTAAACAACAGGGGGTCCATTCTGAGTAAGAGTGAGTTCGAATTCGCCACTATATATCAACTCACTTTTTTAAATATTTAATGTTTCCACACTTCTAGAACATCATTACAGTTAGGTAAAAATCTGATTTGTCCCGTAAATACGTTGGAAGTATAAATAACGGTTCCGTTATTTAAATAATAATATATTTCCCAGCTATTTTTAGGTTAACTCACTCCCGAACTCGAACTCACTCTTGCTCTGAATGGACCCCCAGGGCTACTAAAAGGCAGTTGCGATGGTCGAAACGGCAAAGACAATTGGCCGTGTTTTACATCCAGTTCAATGTAGCCGTGAAATATAAGGAAGGTCCTGGCATAACACCTAGCTCCCAAGAGGTAGTTATATTGGGCTAATATCATGTAAGTAGGTGTGCGAGGTATTAGCCATCCGTTTACATATATAATACATAAAAAGTTTAAATTAACGTTGGTTTTTTACAAGACCCTTGGACTGGATTCAACGCATTCTATTGGTGCTATCTCCCAAAATAAGGAATGTAATGTGACCTGTATGTTGGCGATGGGGTTGCTATTATTTTAGGTCAGCCCTCGGGTCAGCCGTTACCCAAATAATTCACGAATGGAATTGATTGGTTCATTTTGATAGCTAGAATTCGCTCCCTGAAAATTAGAAACATGGAGTCGTTCAGTACAAGCGTGCAATCGACGACATGACTTACTTATTCTGTGGACAAGCACTCGTTGCCGCCTAATCATTTGTCCACCTCAACCCATTCGTCACTAAATACTTATAAGGCAGAAAAAGTTTCAAGAGAAACGTGATTGATTGGAAATCGAGCCAACACGTCCCGCCGCGCCGCCACCCCCGCGCCGCCGCGCTGCGCCTCTGCTAGCAGCAGCGTGAACATGTCGCTTTATTCGTGCGTGACCATACCAACGTCCCGTTTTGAAAGGGTCTGTAATTTTTTTTTGTTCTCCGTCTCGGCGTACCGGAAAGAACCTTCGGGACGCAAAATTGTCCCATTTTTAGGGTTCCGTACCCAAAGGGTGAAAACGGAACCCTATTACTAAACCTTCCGTCCGTCCGTCCGTCCGTCCGTCTGTCACAGGGCTGTATCTCATGAACCATTATAGTATAGGTAGGCAGCTGAAATTTTCACAGAGTGTGTATTTATTTTGCCGCTATAACAACATATAGGTAAAATTAAAAAAATTAAGGTGTATGTAATCTTGTATGATGGTACGGAACCCTTCGTGTGCGAGTCCGACTCGCACTTGGCCGGTTTTACAAACCGCGCGAACATTCGTTGCGGCGCGGTGGCTACGACGCGACATGGTGGATCTCGCTTCAAATCGAAGAAATAGATCGCCGATGCTTTCGTGCTGAGGAATCAAAAATCTTTTAGTGGAGAGAACAGCTTTTATAACGGTTGCTGAAACCGTGCTGTAGAATGTTTCCGTCGAGGAAACTGATTTGGCAACCGCTATAAAAGCTCTTTTATCGACTGAAAGGTTCCTGATTCCTGAGCGCGGATTTCTACTACAGCCCACCCACAACACACCCAGTTCCCCAGCCGAGAAAATCCAATGTCCCGCTTTGAGCCAAAATAGAAATGGTCACGTTATGTATACGCACTTTTGCAGCTGAAGCTGTTATGAATGAATGAACGCTTTAGCCTCAAGTCTTTTTTGTTTAGCGAGTCGTTTAGCTGCAATTTTTCCGATAAATCATTCATATTATGAATGAATGAAGCCTTTAACTGCAAGTCTTTTTTGTTTAGCGAGTCGTTTAGCTGCAATCTTGCCGATAAAGCATTTATATTATGAATGAATGAAGGCTTTAGCTGCAGTATTTTTTGTTTAGCGAGTTGTTTAGCTGCAATCTTGCCGATAAAGCATTTATATTATGAATGAATGAAGGCTTTAGCTGCAAGTCTTTTTTGTTTAGCGAGTCGTTTAGGTGCAATCTTGACGATAAAGCATTTACATTATGAATGAATGAAGGCTTTAACTGCAAGTCTTATTTGTTTAGCGAGTCGTTTAGCTGCAATCTTGCCGATAAAGCATTTATATTATGAATGAATGAAGCCTTTGGCTGTAAGTCTTTTTTGTTTAGCGAGTCGTTTCGCTGCAATCTTGCCGATAAATCAATTATATTATGAATGAATGACTTCCCTAGAATGGCAACATGTTTTGCCATTGTGTGTCCATAGATGTTGGCGCCCTCATGTACACATTTTGATTGCAATGCGCCTTTGAACCATTCGAACCGAATATAAAATTGTACTTATTAAACTAGGTCGTATTGATCAGTGGTCGTAGGCCTAAACCATCCCAAGGAATAAGGAATATTGTCGAAATGACAATAAAAACAGTCACTGTTTTCCATCCAGCGCAATTTCACATGCTCAAATAAAAGGTCCTGGCGCCTAGTTCTTTCTGGTGGCATACATTTCCAGTTACATATAAACAATGCTACCAGACCCTGATGAGCTCAAAGATGGGCTGCGTTCTGGCGAGGCTACTACTACCCTTAAAAAGAATTGAGAAGTTGAAATGATGGTGGAAGTACGATTGTGCTGTTTAAGGTGGCCCATCCCGCTCAACTCCCCATACAAACGGGGAAAGAAGATCACGCCCATATTTCTTGTCAGAGATCCCAAATTTTGCTAAAAATAGCAGTATTTGATCGAACTAGATGTCTGATGACCGTTGGCATTGTAAAATTGTGTTTGGTTTCTAAGTTGAGGCCCGAAAGTTCGAATTTTTTGCGCGTTTTATACAATAACTTTGGAAGTGGAATACGCATTGATAAAGTAAGAACATCTTAAAAAGATTATTCATCAGACAAGATTTATAATCTATTTGGTTTTTGTTAGATTTTTGGCTACAGCGGTCGTGGTTTACTTTTAGCTATAAGTCGTTTTGAAATAAAAATTTTCGTAAATCTTACCAAATCATACACTATGCACATTGTCTTTTTTGTGGACATGTTGCATCTTCCTCATCACGGGTTGGGCCCAACCCGGCGCGGGCGGGACTAACTCATTCGCGGGCACGCTACAAAACCGTGCTGTTGCGCTCTGGGACCTTCTCTGTTTCAAAGAAAAAGATAGGCCACCTCACAGAAATCAGAATTATTAACATTCCGATTTCTGTGGGCCACCTTAATGTTTGGTCATGCCCATTATATGCAAGTGTCATAGATATGGCGTGTGAGTGAGGGATCGAGACGGTGCATGAGCCGTTCGATTTTAAGGGGTTCCCTTTCCAAAGGGTGCCAGCGGAACCCTATTACTAAGCCTCCGCTGTCCGTCTGTCCGTCCGTCCGTCCGTCCATCCGTCCTTCCGTCCGTCCGTCTGTCACAGGGCTGTATCTCATGAACCGTTATAGGTAGGCACCTGAAATTTTCAGAGTGTGTATTTATTTTGCCGCTACAACAAGTAGGTAAATTCAAATAATAATAAAATTTAAAGGGGAGACCCATACAAAAAACGTTTTTTCTTATGTTAAATCTTGTACGATGGTACGGAACCCTTCGTGTGCAAGTCCGGCTCGCACTTGGCCGGTTTTTTTAGAGATTACTACGTCTGGACCATGTGGACCATAGATGTTCGCCGACCCAGGATATTTTTAGGATTGACGTGCACTCCGGGCCAGTATGGAGCTTACGCATCGATTTACTGTCGATGATGAAAAATACAGACTATGAACATGGGACCGCTTCTCCTGTTATGAGGACGCAACACACTGCATTCCCGAAGGCTACCTAAGGCTTTAGGTAGGGCAAATATAAGGCGTCACTTGAATAGAATTCCGTACAATTTATAACATTTTGCATATTACTGTTTCATGGTTTATAATTTTTACTTGATTATTAATTAATGAAATGTAACACCAATGTTCGCCCGGTAATGTCCCCGTAGCGGCATTACGGTTGAAACATTTTCCCATCGACGTACATTTTCCCCTTATCATTTCGGCGAGGGCAAACGGAACAAAGAGGCAACATCCATGATCAACATATTCTATAGGGGCTGTGGCAGGGAACAGGAGTAATGCATACGATAACAAAGATGGCTTCGCTTGTGGTTTCGTTATGTGGGGAAAATGAGGATGCGGGCGTGTTAGTTTCTATTCGAGCTTGATTCGAGCCAGTTGAGAGCCCAAAAACCGGCCAAGTACGAGTCGGACTCGCACACGAAGGGTTCCGTACCATCGTACAAGATTTAACACAAAAAAAATCACGTTTTTTGTATGGGACCTCCCTTTAATTATTATTATTATTTTATTTTACCTATTTGTTGTTATAGCGGCAAAATAAAGACACACTCTGTGAAAATTTCAGCTGCCTACGTATTACAGTTCATGAGATACAGCCCAGTGACAGACGGACAGACGGACGGACGGACGGACGGATGGATGGACGGACAGCGGAGGCTTCGTAATAGGGTTCCGTTTTTAACCTTTGGGTACGGAACCCTAAAAAACGCATAACTTTTCTTTATGCCACGTTACTGTTCTACTGCCACAGAATCTACTGCACAAAGGAAAAGGACCGCTACAGAAATGCAAAACTACAGAATTACAATTAGTCTGAAGCTCCATTGGTAAACTGTGCGAAAAATGTGCGCTAGTAGAGTACTTACTCAAGAGTGAAAAACATGAATTTATAACCGTAATAAGCCCTCAAAGTTCAAAAACAGTGTTAAAATGTCACCCCCGTCACAATGGAATGCCCCTCTTACTTATTCTGTGGTAGAGTGAAGAAGATGACTGAAAGTAAGATTTGTAATACTCAAGCAGTGGTTCAACGTTTTTGCAGTATTCAGCAATGGTGGAGGTGTCGGAATTAGATTTTTTCGTTGATAGTTTTCTATGCATTTGTTAAACCGAGAAGAAGCCGACCGATGAAGAAAATGGTCGTGTGGGATAAACTACGGACGACTCAGGTTGTGTATGGAAGACCACTGTAGAGAAAAGGAAGAAGTGGCATGCGGTCGATATCGCGACTCCACCGTATGGCCAAAGTGGCCATATAATTGTATAGGAATCCAGTAGCGCATCGTATGCCAAACATCACCACCGCGCGCGAATGTGCTCTCCACAAACCCTCCTATACGTTCTCCAAGTCGCAAAAATTGAAAACAGCGGGTCTCACAGCAGGCGCGCTAAATGGCATCACAGATTACCAATATATACTGTCCTTCCAAAGTGTCCTTCGGACAGATGCGACACTGAACCTAGAACCTTCAATCCATAAAGAACGAGTGACGTCAGGGGGGCCAAGACAAACAGCCAATCACGGCCTGTAATTTATGACATTTATTAATTTTAATTTTAAGACATTTATGACAGCAGCATGTGATTGGTTCGTTTGTATTGTCCTCCCAAGATGGCCGACTTCTATAACTGCAGCGTTCCGTAAAGGAGCTGTCAGCGGCGTGAATGGCATACTCCTTCCTTTTTGATCCGAGGGCGTGATATACTATAGTCTATAGTCTATAGACTATAGTCTCTCGTAGGGATACCAGTGACGCATAAGGATAAACTGTGCACTCTCCGACTGGTCTTTGAAACAGGGGTGTGCGATGTCACCTTGGTTGTTGATTGAAAGACAGCGTTTGAGAATTATGACTGTCGGCAGATTTTTGGTCGACAGGTTATTTTTAGAATAAATATGTTTATTGAGGTCACCAGGATAAAGAACGAACAGACACTGCATGATTCAAGGAAACGAGCTTTATTTAGTGTTAGAGTTTAAAAAATGTGTTAAGCATTTATTGTAAAAAGCAACATACAAGCATGATTTATAAAAACTTTCCGTTATCACGCCAAAACGAGTTTATCCATTTTATCCCGTGATTTTGTCTGAAGTTGTCAACACATAAATGATACAAATCGTTCTGAATATTTCGACTTACGTATTCGTGATATATTTTTTTCGTACATATTTTTTTTAACACAGATAGGTCTTCACGATGACGAGGAAATAAGTTATGTGGTCACAATCTAATCTGAAACATCGGTGTGTAATCCGAATAATGCTCTTCTTTGTAGAAATTTTACTTATTTACATTATCGGGTAATTTGTTAATTTAGATATGTCTGTACCTTATTAATTGTATTAATAGATATTACATACCTACATATTATTATCGTAGAGCGGAATCAACTACGCTAGCAAATCTATATTGTTCTATAACATTGCATTTTTTCTGGCAGTGCAGTCGTTTCCTCTCATTTGTATACACTGGAAAGAGAAGGAATTCCTAGGTCCCTTTTACTCGATGGTTGGCATGACAGAAAGAGATCTCAAACTTGTCCCTATTTCCGGTTTATAGATTTCAGACGAAACGACTGTACATACTCATACTAACTCGTATATTTTCATGCTTCAATCGATTACTATAAGTAATTACTGACCTACTTGAAAACGGCGATATGTCGCTCAAATGGAGCGCATATTTCATTAATTTGAGTTTCAGCGACATCTACATTTTTTTTTTTTTTTTTATTATTTTCAAAATCTGATTACAATGCTTAAAAAAAATGTAGATGTCGCTGAAACTCAAATTAATGAGATAACGGTAATGTCGTATCCATTAAATACATAAAATTAACGGAGCGCATATTTTCCTGAAATCGCCTTCTTCCGATACGATTTTTGATGTGTTGGTTGTAAATAAAATTTAACCCGAAGGTAAATATAACACAATTTTAAATCTAAGTAAATAGTTAACAGCTAATACTTATTGAGGTCTTTTTAGGGTTCCGTACCCAAAGGGTGAAAACGGAACCCTATTACTAAGCCTCCGCTGTCCGTCCGTCCGTCCGTCTGTCACAGGGCTGTATCTCATCAACCGTAATTGCACTGCTGCAGCTGAAATGTTCACAGAGTGTGTATTTATTTTGCCGCTATAACAACAAGTAGATAAAATAAAAAAATAAAAAAACGTTACTATTTTGTGTTAAATCTTGTATCATGGTACGGAACCCTTCGTGTGCGAGTCCGACTCGCACTTGGCCGGTTTTTCCTTTTCCGCAACCAAAGAACCTTGCCTGAAATTGATGCCTTTTTATCAAGGTATTTTTTTGTTTGCGCGGCCTTCAACCAAACTTAATATGCAAACAAAGTTTGTTATGACATATTTATGCCTAAACTCAGTCCGAATGAAGTTATGAGGGTTAGAAGTTATAATTGTTTATTTTTTCGTATCGATTTGTTTGAACTTCTGAGCCTTATAACTTAATTTGGACTGCATATGTTATAACAAATTTTGTTTGTAACATTATTCCATACAAATTCCCGCATTGTCGAGAGTTATTTTTATCAAGTTAACAAATAAAAAAATGGTAACGTAATGTAGGATGGTCGAGTGTTTGACCGTACTTTTCTTTAAGTTTACGTTTTAAGAAAATATAAAGCTTCCTTATTGTCATCGTTTCCTATCTAGTTCCCTATCTAGAGTGTCACCAAACAATAAAGTTTGGTTACTCTCTAGATAGGAAAGGGTACGCCGTCCACCCGTGGGAAAAAAATATTGCCCCAACACATTGACACAACGTGCTCACTCACACAAATGTAAGACATTTACACGGCGCACATTGGATCACGATGCACGGTGGACTTGGACTATGTATTTTTTTAAATATAATAAAATTATTACGTATTATTTCATTGATATAATCCCACATGTTTGTGATTATTACAAGTGAGCCTGGATATAAACCGTGTTCTTTGTAAAATCATGCTACCATGTCTATCTGAATCATAGAATCCTAACGGGTTATTAGAGTGATTGTGAAGTTTTTTTAAAAGACACAATAGCGCATTGAAATATGTATTTCATAGCAAAAATGTGTGCACTTTTTTTTATGCGACCTGACATGGATGGCTAATGTCACACAACTACCGTTATGAATACACCACATTCCCGAAGGAATTAGGTGCATTTCCAGGACGTTCCCTTTATGAGCAGCGCTACATTGAACTGGATGGAAAACACGGACAATTTTTCATTGCCGCTTCGACCATAATTTCATCCATCGCGATGGTAACAACCCGGGCGGGCTTAAACCCAACCACCTAGTAGGGGAAGGGGACCTACAGTTTTACATGGATTCCGAACGAAGGAGCAGCTCGCATTCGTGACGAAATGCACTTATCGAACTCGGAAAGACAAAGACAGTGGTACATGTCGAAATTAAACCCAGGCCTCTGGTACGCTAGGGCAGTTTCCGCGCCACAAGGCTACGAGCCGCTAAAAGATTGAAAAGATTTTTAAACGAGGAGAAAGCGAGTGGTTTGATTTCAGAAAATATGTTGCAGAGCTCGGTCTCGTGCGTTTTTACGGCAGTAAAGTACATTGCCGACCGGCGCCGGCCGCCTTTAGTTCGTGATATTTTATGGCACGCAGCTGGCCTATTCTTTTGAAATATGTTACAAATTCACATTTGTGTTATCTATGCAAACACCTTGGCATTTTCAATACATCTAAAATAAACTACGTACATAACTTACGAATTAACTCCTTACGTTTATGTTTTTATTCCTAGTCCGATCAAGTGGGTCGGTGATAGTTCAATCAAAAATATGTAATACTAGCTGAGGTACCCGGCTAAGCTCGGGTCAATTTCGTTTCGGACTGATGTCGGGATGATCAAACATTTTATGTTACACCAGAAGGGATAAAAGTATCTATTTTCATTTAGGAATCAATTTATTACTACCAAATGTGCATTTGAAATAAATTATCAATTTTTATTGTAGTTATGGTTCACTGTTTTGGCTATAATGGCTTACACATAAGATATTGATGTATACTGTGGCGGACTTTTTTGTAGGACTATTTCTATCATGCATAACATACGTGTAACTTTAGCGGTTTTGACACCGCACCCCAGAATATCTCGCAGGAGGTAAATTGTTACCTGCTTACTTGATATTTTGGACAATTCACACAATATTTTTATAAATTGTAGCCTATGTGTTATTCTGATGTATAATCTATATCAGTCCATCCATTCAGTAGTTTTTACGTGAAAGAGTAACTAACATCCATGCATACTTACAAACTTTCGCGTTTATAATATTAGTAGGATGCACTAGAGCAGAATTGAGCGGAAGTGTCGTGCACGGCGGCCTAGTTTTGAGTTGACTAAAAATGTGAAGGGTTATTTAGTTTTTGTATTATAAGCTAGCTTAGTGGGAGGATCGAGATTTTTCGATATTAATTTATAAAATTAAAAATACTGAAAGGTATATCGATGAGGGTACCTGCTTTACAATTTTTTTTATTTGCAGAGATCGAAAGTGATACATTCATTACCTTTTTTGTAGGATTTGTGTGTCTTTTTTTTACTTTGCTCACCGGCATTGCAACAAAGCAATCCGATTGTACTTCTTCTGTTTCAGTTAAACCGGTTTTTTGGTCAGTGCGCGCGCTGGCAATAAAAAGAAGTTTGGTTGCAGGGTGGATTATTTTTTTGTCGCGTTTCGAAGCGTGGTGTTTTGAATTACAACGTGCACCATTGCAACATGGTGTGTTACTACACTATAAGCCTTCAGAGTTTTAGATAGAACCTAACCTTACGGATCCATAAAAACAGCACTTACTTTGTTAGAAATAAAATTATAATTTCCTCTCATGTATTATTATTGACATAGTTATCTAGCGGCGGCTATTTCACGCCTTCGAGTTTTCAGTAGGTTCAGTAATTATATACACAATTATAATCTATTTCAATTACTAGTAACTAAATTAGCGGTTGACACTATTGAAATAAAGTATTAAAGAAAATTTAAAAATATATTATTATGCACAGCAATATTAAATGGTAAAATACATAAATAGCCCTGTGTTGTTAGTTTATCAAAATAAACACCTCATTCTGTAGTGGTGGTGATAATATTCTGTATCGACATGTTTAATAAATATTGTATTCATATATTTATATATTAGGTACCTTGAAATACATTGAACATCTTATTAGGTAATATTAATAATGTATTCGTATACAATATAATAGTTGGCAACCATAATAGATATAAGAAATAGGCTATAAATGGCTTGTGCAGAAATCATTGCAATATAAAAGCGCTACAACGCGGCACGCCGCAAACCTAGCTACAATCCAATGTTCGGGGAAGCCGCGGCTCCAAACCTCTCACCCCGCGTGCCCTGCGCGCACCCTCTCCAGTCTAGCCTCACGAACACTTCGCCGTGAGCACACGTATAGGAAAACAACTGTAAGCGTCGCTATATTCGGTCGCCCAGTGACGCGACGCCTTGAGATTCAATAAGCTTGGTAAAGCAACTCCGAGCACGGTTCGGTTCTAGGTGGGTTTACCACCGTTGAGGCCAGCCGTGGTTCGGATTCCACGTAAAACTGTAGGTCCCCTTAATACTAAGTATTAGGGTCAATCCCGCCCGAGTGGGTACCATTGCATTGAATGAATGTTAGTCGAAGCGGCAATGAAAATTGTCCGTATGTTCCACACCGTTCAATGTAGCCGAGCAATATGAGGAAGGTCCTGGCATGGCACCTAGTTCCCATGTGGTATGTTAGGCTAATATAATGACGGTCGATTGGTATGAGCAATCTATGCCCAGTTACATAAAAAAAAGCCTTCAGGTGTTATATTAATGTACCTTCCAATCTCATTGAGGCACATATATAACGATAAAGTTTAACTGACAACTTTAATTCTATTCAAATCAAGTTATCTTGCAATACTATTATAGTAAAATAACATAGAGCACGCTTCTTGCGAGACTTCACATTGTGCGGTACACCGATGAGAAATCCTTTTCATAACGAAAGGTCGTAAGTACAAGCGAAATATCCACAGACCCCACGTCGGAAACGTCCGCGCGGCAGCTCCGTCGGGACGGGACTGACGACCCGCTCGCTGGGCGCGTAATATGTATGAACGTTTGTATGAAAATTGGACGCCGTGCGCGACATTTACGTTGGTTAATTAATTTGAATAAAATATTATGAAATTTTGCTAATTTCGAGGTATGGGGTCACAGTTAAAGATATAAGCAACCTAAGATAATAATAATATCGTCACTTTTTTAACTGAATATATTCATTAAATTTGCACAAAGTTAAGCTGTTTTCAAGAAAATAGACAGGTTCAGATTTTTTTTTACATAAATCTAAAAGTTCTATTAAAAAACGAAAGGTATGGGGTCCTTATGTAATAGTTGTTCTTTCCAACACATATTTTTAATCATGAGTTATCTTTTTGCATGTGCTATAAATATGGGTTCAAAAAACTACAATTTCACAAAATCGGACGATAGGCTCTTAACACCTAGGCTACGGGCAAAATCAATATGCTTGCAATGTATGTATACTTTATGATTTATACATACATATTCTAAGAGATACTCCGATGTACTGGTAATCTAGGTTAGGACATAGATGACTTTTATTTAGCTGTTGTTAGGGTAGCTCTCCCGAATCTCCAGGAAGTTTTTAGTTGGTATCTCCCGGAATTTCAAATTGGCAGAAAGTAATAAAACAATTATTTCGATATGAAAATCAAATAAAAGCCCTCGCTTTAAGGTCTTCAGTCCTTTTCATGCGAAGTTCTCGCTTGACGTTTTTTTTAGTCCGTCCGATACGAAATTTTTTCATGACCTTTATGTAGCCCGCAGGACGAATATTTGTCGATTCCTTCGATTTGTCGATTTTTCTTCCTTTACCATTTTTGTCGTTTATTCGAGGAAATACAGACACAAAGATTTGTTTACATACAGGATTAACAATAAACTAGAGAACTGATTTTTATCCTAACTTATTCCTCACTGAAAAATAATGTTCGATAATTTGCATTACCTACCTGCTGAAAAAAATCCTTGGCCTAAGTCTTGTCACATTTGCAGTTCCTCGTCAACACTATAGTGTCACAGATTATGCACAAGACGAAGATTTCTCGTTTCTTTGAAGGGAACCAGACACGAAGCTATCAATGTTATTACTCGTATAATATCGCTCGCACATTCTTTTGGTTGCATTCTGTGAAGTAATGCGGGCGGGCGCTTCACGTGTCCGATTACGAGGCGGGCTTGCGGTCGTGGGTCTTCTCTTTTCCACGTTCACAACGAGGTTAATGAGACTGAGCTGGTTCTTCATGGACATTTCCTGGAATATTAAAAGTAGGAAAGGAAACATGAAATTATACCTGAAAATTCTTTTATTCGAATGTTTTCCTACATTTAGGTGTACAATGACATCGCTCTAGAAGCCATGCATTGGATTTTGACCCACATATGATTTTCTTGCAAATGCAAATGCTACTCACATTTGTAATTTTATTTCAAATCATAGACTGAGACTGAGATAGAATGTAAACACAGCGCGGTCTGCTATGTCTAGTTTCAAATGCTTGTATAAGATAGTATTGGGAGTTTTGGCACTAACAAAGAATACAAATGATCCCTTTCTATCTGATTTCTAACCGTGCATGTCAACGATTCCACTTAAAACTGCACGTCCCCTTTCTGCTTGCTAGGTGAAAGGGTTCGTCCCGCACGTGTTGTACCTACCATCGCATTGAATTAACGATAGTCAAAGCGACATGGTTTTATTCCGCGTGTACCAGCATCCCAATGTTGCACGGCAAAATTAGTCGTGCAAAATAAGAAAGGTACTGGCATGGCACCTAGTTCTTATGAGGTGTGCTGGGTGTAGTTTTATATTGCCATCCATTTCCAGTTACGTAAAAAAGCCACATGGTGAGGAATTTCTAATGAACCTTATTGTTTGCTAGTTCGGTTATATTTCAACCTCCTTTTTTAAACTATAATGTGTGTGTGTTCTTGCTACACCGCCGATTCCAGGTTAGGATATACTTACTTAATGTCCAAATATTCTGTATCAGAAACCATTTGGCAACATGATGACGCTCAGCTTTATATCATGGGATTAAAAAAATCTTCCTTATATTCCTAAATCTGCTTAGATCTTTATTTGTAAAAAAAAACAGATTCCCGGAACAATGGAAATATACTATAATCCGGAACTAACTTTGTATGTTTGCGGTAAAATCCATTTTTGAGGCTCTTTTCATGAAAATGTTATGGAAGATAGACAATAAAGTCAAGTCAGGCCTATTTCTATGAGTCAGGCGAATACAGAGAAAACTTTGTCAAGAAGTCCAGTAACAATACTAATCTATGCTCCACCCCAACCTAATACCACCCCATAGGTAGGTGCTGTCAGTTTCTAAAAACAACTATGAAAACGATAATATCCGTAGATACTCAGGACTCGAAACCAAACAAAGCCGAGATAGCAGTTCCTAAAGAGTTCACGTGGCTTACTCATTTCACAATAATTGATTTCTCACATAATGACAATGACAATGTAATTGTATTTATTGCGATCCGTTAGCATTGCGAAGGTTACAACCGCTGGGTGTGAGATCTAAGGTCGACCAAAACCATTGTTCCAAATTTTTCATTTGTTTAAATATACCACTGTTTCGGCCATTTTCTGCCGCCTTGTTGATTGTGAGCAAAATGTAGCGGCCATGTTTATTCAGATGCATTATGTACCTATGAAAAAACCTGTCAAACGTGAACGTATTCACGTGCCGAGGGTACCGTCACTGCTGGAATTGGAAGAAATTCGCCCTCACCTGATGATTATTTTGCAATTTGATACAACATTAACGCTTCTAAATCTAGAGTTTTCGCATAGAAGTATGCGGTTTTGAGCAAAAGTAATTATTTTGTGCACAACAAAATAAGTTTAGCGTACCTTATATTGGTATTTTTTTTTCAGAATTTTCAAAGAACCATGAAAAGAAGAACAATTCGGAAAAAACGCGTCTGACCGACAGGCACCAGAGCCCAGCAATAAGCGTCACTTTCTAGTTTTTTGAGATGGGACCCTAAAAACGAAAAACAAAAAAAAGCCAGGAACATAACTATGTACGTGGTGCAGGAAACGATAAAAATAGCAGAGCTCGAGTAAAATCCAAAAACACTGACTTCTCTAATAAGGAATGTTGTAAAATTCAATGAGACAGTTCTAGTAACTAAACCCACGGTTTTTTTTTACATAGTGTAACTATAAGATTCCTTGTTCCTAGGCTCTCGAACCACATCTCGTCGTCTGGTCAGTCTGGCATTTCCGCAAATGCGGAAGGCAGTCGCGTGGTACCGTTCTACTCCGCGTGACGTAACCCGTCGGTAATTAACGAACGCTGCATCACGGCTTGAGAAGAATGCGCGTGCAACATAACGGCGATCTACCGATGTTAAGAATAAATCCGACTGATGTAATGTTAGCCCACTAATGCTTTCCATGCGTGATCCATTACAGTATGTACACATTTCACATTTGAATTGGAAGCCGCCCACAGCGTTCGGCATTAGTAGAAATTTTGTTAAAACTTGACTAAAACTAGATATAAAATCTAGGCTTTTCGAACAAAAATATTTATTTAAATTGCCATTACACTTCACATACTTTGTAGAAAAGACTAATTGTAATGCTGAAGGGTTTCGGGAACCTAAAATGACAGCCCAAGTCGTATCATTTCTAAATTCCTTCACTTCTGCCTGCTCCAATCTGGATAAAAGCTTGCTTATCGACTAGTACAGATTAGATTACTCCGGATAATCTTCCGGCATAGAAAGACATTTGAATACGGAATATACATAGGTATAATAGGTACTAAAAATAGTTGAAGTTTCAATCAATGAATTCCAGCATCTCATACCTACCTACTTACATCATATTTTTACCAGTGCGATCACTTTTCTCGCTGGTGTGCTATTAGTTTCGAGTAGGGTCAAAGTACCTATAAAGAGTTTGTTTGATGAGATGTGAACGAAGAATGTTATTTCTAGGGATGTATTTGAAATACCCTGCTTATAACTTGTCTGAAACCCGAAAGCAAGCATGAAGGGTGTAAGCATAATAAATCAGAACATATATGACATCTCAACATATCTGCCAACCCTTTCGAGAAAGCATGCACGATGTTGCTATCTCATTATTATAGAAAAGGGCAAATAGAATAATGTTTTGCAAGAAATCAAACAATACAAATGCCGCAGAACACGCTTCGAGGAGCAAGTGTCAAGGGTCACCGTTCGTCGTTGGAAATGGCGCAGAATACTGTTTGTTGGCTTTTAATATCTCATCAGAATTCGTCCAAGGTTGTGGGCTCTTTTTAAATTGGAGTGTGGATTTAGAAATTAATAAAGGTGTCCCACCCCACTGATCATTTGCTTCATCGGTCATTTGTAGAGTTGTGAAAACAACGATCTACCAATCTAAACAACGATATAAAGTATTGGCAGGAAAATTTGAAATTCCGTACTAAATGTTGCTTTAGGTGCATTAAAGTACTTACTCTTACTTATTCTGTGATTAAAGTACAGATTTCGAGCTTTAACAAGTTATTACTTTTATTCATAGTTAATTTTCCGTTCTACCATATAAATCATTTAATGTTTCGTTCATTTAATTTTAGGTAATCCGGACTGAAAACATTGTACGGTAAAATAAGAGCTCGATTGTTTTCTTGTTTCATTTTCATCCACGATAACGTCATTTCACTTTTACTTTGTACAGGACCTCTAAGATCTGAGCTACCGAAGATTTCAAGCTTATGAGATACCTATCTAAATTAATCTACCACCCTGAATCACAGAATAATAGACAGAAATGTTCTGCTCGCTCCTCTTGTACTGTCCATTGTTTTGTTACATTTAACATAAGCTTATTTAACTTTATTACGTAAAAATAACTACAAAAATATATGCATATCAGTAATGCACACGAGAGAAGGCCAAGTGAAGATAACAATGTGTCATATTCTTATCTAGACACAAAATCGAAAAATCTTTCCGTGTATTTGTCACGCCAATCTGTATTCTATTTTGTCCTGTTTTGAAGTGTATTTTTGTTACAATAGAGATTCCTAAATTCGTACAGGATACATGGATGGGTGCACTCAGGAAATGAGCCAGGGGCGTAGGCCGGTATTGTCGACTTGCCTTAGCTCGTCGCGATTTGAGAGTTGCGTGCGTTGACCTATTATTAGTTTGGTGGCATTGATCAATGGACTTCTGTCAGTGCTATTATGGATACTGATGGACCGCGGTGGTGGATCGAACCTAATTTGATTGGATACCTATACTTAGGGCCGAGTGCACGAAAGGACAAAAAATCAAAATCAACGTCAACGTACGATTGAACAGGTCACTTTTTATGGACAATACGGAAGGAACTCCATGCGGTTCACGAAAAGTGACGTGTTTGAACACTGATTAACCCAGCTGTCTCTTCGTGCAATAGGGGCTTAGTTTGCTAATTCTTGGGTCTGTGACAGCGATGGGTAATTCCGGCACCCAAGAGGAATGCACTCCCATTCCTATTCCACAACTCCGGAATTACCTCCATCTAGAATTTCATTATAAGTGGAATGGATGGTTTAAAGACGGAATGGATATCTTTTAATGAGTGGGAATGGGAATAGGAGTAAGTAAGCCTGATGCAAAATATTGAGGCGGAAACAAAACTCAGCAAGTTGCCATGGTAAACAAGAGCCAGAGTCGCATGGCAAATGCCGTTTTATACATGGATGCTGTTTTTATTACTTTCTGCGCTGTAGAAACATGAATTAAAAAAAGACACAAAAATCTTAGATTGCAAAGAATATTAAAGTATATAATTTTACATTCGTTTCATATCAAAACTTTGAGCCATTCTTTTAGACAATTTCAATGTTAAGTTTAACGCTCGATGTTTGGAATATTTTTTATACTGTTTTAAAATAGTTACAAATTGTTTATACAGCTTGATTTCTAGTTTTAAGATCAGAGTTTGACATATATTTTTTACGGATTTTTAGTCTTTATGAATAAATCAACAAAATGTCTTTAAATATTCTGTTTTTCACGTTTTGAGTCTTGTTTCCCGAGGGAGCCCGCCTCCTTCTAGGAATGGGGTGGACTCGGAGTGACCCATCGCTAGTTTGTTACATACCTTTCTTTAAAAAACTCGGCATGGATGAAACTTCGCGGGTAAACTTTCACGGAGTCTGCGAAAACCATGCCGGCCGGCCAGGTGCTTCTTCTCATGATGTTTGAAGGACTCCCGCAGTGCGATTACGAAGCACGAAACGGGGGAGGTTGGTTGCATCTGACAGCTGTTGCGATTGCGAAATAGAAGCACCGGCAACAGTATTGCGATTACGAAGCGCCAAATGAGGTGTAGGTGCGGTTAGTACCCCAAAACTGACATATTTTGTACTCAAAAGCCGTCAGTTTGCTGTCAATTTGGGGTAGGTGCGGCACCTACACCTAATGCCGCGCTTCGTAATCGCACTGCCGGTTGTACATGGGGGGAAATACTCGGGACTCCATTCTATAGTTCATCATCATCATAATACTTGATTTAGACACATCGGCCTTGGCTGCCCGTCTAAAATTAAATTAATAAATAGTTTACAGACCCTATGGATAAAGGATCTAGAGTTTTTTTTATGTAACGGTACATGGATGGCTTATACCGAACTGACCGTCAGATATTAGCCTAACACACCACATGGGAACTAGGTGCCATGCCAGGACCTTCCTTATATTGCTCGGCTACATTGAACTGGATGGAAAACACAGACACTTTTCATTGCCGCTTCTAACATCGTTCATTCAATGCGATGGTCAACCCCACCCACCTAGTAAGTAAGAAAGGGGATCTACAGTTTTACGTGGAATCTTACCAACGGCCAACCTCAACGGTTGAAACTGGGCACCCATTCAGAAGACGACCGCGCTCAGAGGTGGTTCACCCAGCGTATCGAATCGCAAGGCGTCGCGCCATTGGGTTATCGAGGCTGATATGTACTTATGTAGTTGCATAAAAAAACGAGAGAAATTAACTAAGATCGTGGTCTGAACTCAATGAATAATATTCTTAGGAACGCAATACGCAATACCGTATATAATGTTGTTAGCTGTAACGACTTCGCAATAACACGCGAGTCTTTGGAAAATGTCTTATTCACCGGGCGCACTTCAAGCGACCTTCGGGCAAGGTCGCTTGCGTTCATATCTTACCTGTATTGTCAGGTAAATTAAATATCCACAAACTAGGTCATACTCGCAGCGAGCATGGAAGGGCGGGAGGAGCGAACGAAACTCGTGGAAAATATCACCAAGTACTGATTTATTTTAACCGACACTCAAAGGGCCTTTATTACTAAAGTGCTGATTATCCTGTACTGGTATTGATTGCAAGCTGTTAAGAAAGGCCCTTAATATGTGGCGTTTAAGCTTATCAGCAGTAGGTGAAAAATGCCCTAAGTCCGCTAATAGATTACTCCACTTTCGAGGGTTACCGCTTTACGATAACCCCGGAGTAACACAAAATTTTGACAAATTGTGTGTTATCACATAACGGTAACGCTCGAAAGTGGAGTTATCTTTTTGTTTGGCTTTGGCTTCTGTAGCCACGTAACAGACACGTAACTTTTTTGTATAACTTTTACTTAAACTGTGTCGCTGGAACTCGAGAAAATCAGTAGTAAGAGAAATGAACTCTCTCGCCGGGGCTGCCGCAATTGTATGTGAGGCTACAACGGCCGCCCCGATACAAGCGGTTGCTAATCCCGTCCTTCCGTGCTTGCTGTCGTCTCATATCTCCTTCGGTCGGACTCGCAATCCCTAAAGAAAACATTCTGAAATAATTGTCTCGAAGAGCATGGCAGGCAGACGCAAATGTCTTGCCTCGTTTACTGCGTTCTGTTGGTTCTGTGAACAGTGGGGTTACCGTGGTAAATTTACTCGTCAGGCGAACAAGCATGCGAGGGATTAAATCTGACGTTTAGTTGCATTTCGTACTACTATGCTAACAATTGGCCGAATAACACGTCATTTAACAGTTAGCATTGTACAAAATGCAACTAAATGTCAGACTTAGGCCCGATCGCAGGAAGAGACGGCTGAGTTATTCAATGTTCAAACACGTCACTTTTAGTGAACCGCATCTAGTTGACTCAGCTCCCTTCCATTCTGTCAAAAAGAGACGTGTTTAGTCATAAGTTGACGTTGATTTTGATTTGGTGTCCGTTCGTGCACTCGATTCGGCTCTTATTCACGTTCTTGCTCGCCAGGCGAGTACATTTATCATGGTAACCCCCCTGATACTCTAAAATGACATGAAGACATCTAAGGTTACCATTCTGACCATTCCAGATCCTCTTCTGCACCCTCAACACACATAAGGTGGACATGAAGAAACTGCTCGGCGGACAAATCGGGCTGGAAGACTTCATATTCGCACACAGAAAAGGTCGGCCCAAGGAGATAGAAATCGTGAAGACAGAAGATGCCCTCGGGCTCACGATCACAGACAACGGCGCCGGTTACGCCTTTATCAAGAGGATAAAGGAGGGTTCGGTTGTAGCAAGAATTCCACACATAGATGTAAGTACGTCGGCTATCGATTTAATGATTTGTTTGTTTATTTCATGCATATTTACTGGGTCGATTTCTGCTAGGTGACAATCCGTTATTCGTTAATTTCCAGAGAGTAGCTCAAGGGAAGAGGGACTGTAGGAGAAATCCAAAGTAGGTGGCGAATTTGGTTAGACGCAATAGCCGCGAATGGTATGTTTTGCTGGTTCGGGTCCAGCCTTGCAGGATATTAATAAAGTCGTTCTTTTTACAGGGATCTTTCTTTAATTAATGCGTCCTTGCTTCACGGTCGATTATACATACATACATACATGTCACATTCCTTGGAATAAGCGACGCGACAAGCTTAGTACGAAAAGTATATTTACTCATATATATTATTATTTAACTTTAGGTATATCCGCACGAATTTGATAATCTTGGTTTCCATAGCATAAACTTTGCTCAATAGAAAAAAAATTTTTTTCACAATTCTTGTTATTTCTTCCTAGCGGTAACATCGAGCGGTAAGCACTATAAATCTTTAAAAAAAATACATTGCATGGGCATAGTGCCCCTTCCATGCGAACAAAATGATTCATTAAAAACATCTCAAAAACTCTATTTATCCTACAAAATGTTTCGAAATTCTTTCTATTTTTTTATGTTTTACAATCCGTGGAATAGTGTTTCAATTGGCATAATGATTTCGCTCATTCATAAATTCCTAGACGTTGATTCAGTTCAATCCGGCGTGACGCACCCGTATCTATGCTTACGTCATCGAATATTGATTATGGTCGTATTGAAACATTTAGCATTTTCATGAAGATGGAAATCCTTAATTAAAGTTTTTGTTTTCATCGTCGTACAGCGGTCCTAATTTCTTCGTATTGCGATCATTGTCTGGTCTGTATCGCCGACACATGTGGCCAACTCAATGAAAAAATCATGTCAACAACAACAAAACAATGTGTGTCATAAACACACAAAAGTAATGAACTTCGATGCCTTAATCCATACTAATATTATAAATGCAAAATTTACTCTATCTGTCTGTTACGTTTTCACGCCTATACCGTGAAATATCTGAAAAAAAAAACATTATAGAAAATGATCCTTCTGCAAGACTGCAAAGTCAATAAAATGTTTTAGAAGTGGCAGATAATTTAAATGAAATGTTTACCGTATTAGATAAAATAAACGGCTAACGCAATGTAGAAAAGGTACCCATTTTTACGTGATTTGTGTACCCAACACCCACCAAAGATGTAAATAATGGTAGGAAAATTAAAAATATTTTTTTAAATTTCCTAAAAACATAGGCCACTGTCATCATCATTCAAGGTGGCATAATATACTATACTAGCTCATACTAGTATACATTTTACTGTCTCTTTTTGTCCCGCTGAGAGTTTTCTTTCGGCACTACTTAACCCGCTGTTTCAGGATTATAAACTTTAGTGAACGTATCAATTTCCAGGTCGGTGATCACATCGAGAAGTTAGACGGCGAGAACGTTGTCGGCAGAAGGCACTACGAAGTCGCAAAACTGCTCAAAGAGATCCCTAAAGGGACGACGTTCACCATACGGCTCGTGGAACCACTGAAGAACGGCTTCGGCAGCATCGGCCCGAAGTCCAGCGGGGCGAGGGCTGGCAAGAAACAGGCGTTTGGATCTGGGAGGGAGACCTTGAGGTTTAAAGCCAATGGTCAGGCGACCATTGAAAATGAGGTGGGTTGCTTAGATTCATTCATTAGGTACAACACTAGTAATGTTTATTTAGATTTTCACTGTTGTTCGACATAATTCTTGATGTTTACGGATATAAAGTGTAAAAAGCTTACTTCTTTCGGACGTTTTGTCCACCACGTTGTGGACATCATCAGGATCGCGGCGCGGCCTCAAGGACTTCTGACGCGTCATCCAGTCAGAATTTCTTCTTGATTCAAGAATTGACTGCCATCTGTGTATATCCGTATACATCACTAGTAATCACCAAAATTCGTCATTCATTTATTTCCCTCCATTAGATGTAGACACACTCTTGAAGAGGGTGTGTAAAGGTGTGTACAGTCGTTTCGTCTGAAATCCGGAAATATAGACATATTTGAGATCTCTTTCTAACATGCTGACGTCAACCATAGAGTAAAAGGGACTTAGGAATTCCTTCTCTTTCCAGTGTATACATTTGATAGGAAACGACTGTACCTACGGAATATTGCTGATAATGGTTGTGATTGCTTTATATTTCTCTTTTTATTAATCCACTATGTTTGGCAACCGTTGCCCAGCAACTGCCTCAAATATTGGACCTTTGGGTTTGTCCTAGATTTAGGTGAGATCAGTTGGATTTTAGAAATATGTTTGCTTTATTTGTCATTATATTGGGAAGAAAACATTTGTCGAAGTAAAAGGTACCTAGATAGATTATTAATGAATCCTTAGAATAGACAGAATCACATCCATAAATATTTCAAATGTGTTTTTACTTGGTTATAGCACGACGACAAAGCGAAGGTGGGAATAGAAAAAATTAACAACCTGCTCGAATCGTTCATGGGCATCAACGACGCGGACCTCGCATCGCAGATGTGGGACCTCTCCGAGAAGAAGACGAACTCCATGCAGCTCGCGGAGGCCATAGACAGCAGCGACCTCCAGGAGTTCGGCTTCACCGACGAGTTCATCATAGAGCTGTGGGGCGTAATCACCGACGCTAGATCTGGGAGGATAGGCTAGGAATCAGGATATTTAATATTTAATTTTTAACCAAGATCTGAGTGGGCAGTCTGAGTTCTCACCTAAATTGGCGTTTACGGCAAACCGATCGACTGGTGTTTTCAAATGTATGGAGAAATTGAAGAGCGCGCGCAGTGGGGATTAAGCAAACTAACATTTGCGAGTCCGAGTTTGATTTGACAGCTTACTCAACGTTGCCGTAAATACGTCGACGTTGCGGTTTACGTCCACTCCGCGTTTTCATACAAATCGGAAGTCCGAGTTTGACTAACAGCTTGAAGAAGTAAAACCACAGAATATCGTTTGACGTTTTTACGGAACTTCGAAGTTACCTAAACGCCGATTTAGGTGAGAACTGAGACTACCGGCTCAGACTATCCGCTCAGGTGACAGAGAACTGGCGGGCTAAACGTCTGATGGCAGCCATCTTGCGTCACCGCGCGTCGTTTTTGTCTTTGACTTCTCTCAAGATTTCCTAGACTTCTTGTGGGACAATCATATCGACATTATATCTCTTCTATGTGACTAGTAGGTAGGCGTTTCTAATTGTCAACTCATGTGGTGACTTCTCTGCGAGCTAAACAATATATAGCGGTGCATTAGGTACGCGAACATCTGTTCATCTACAAACTCACTATAGGATGATTCTATAAGCAAATAATAAACCGAGCAGTAAACCCTAAAAAATAATGACAGGTGAAAAAACATTTCACAAGCGCCAGTCGTAGTTAAACACGAGATTACGCTTAAAGCGTTAGATGCCTATTTAAATGAAATAGACGCACACTGTTGCAGAGTTTTTTTATGAAAAACCGGTATGGGTGGCTGTGCTGAGGACCAAAGGTGCTCAGAAAAGCTAAAAACACCTCGCCTCGCGAAACCACGCCATGCAGAGTGCTTCGTTTGCATTTCGGTGCTAACGCACCTTAGGGGACTTAAGACTCAATTACATGAATAGGCTTCCTTTTTGAAGTGAATCATTAGTTAAATTAAATATACATATCGAAGGTGCCTTAAGGTGGCCCAACGGGCACGGTACAAAACCGTGCTGTTACGCTCTGGGACCTTCTCTGTTTCAAAGAAAAATACAGGCTCCGTGATGAGGAACATGCAACATGTCCACAAAGCAGCCAATGTGTATAGTGTATGATTTGGTAAGATTTACGAAAATTTTAGTTACAAAACGACTTACAGCTAAAAGTAAACCACGACCGCTGTAGTCAAAAATCTAACAAAAACCAATTAGATTATAAATCTTGATTAAATAAGCTATGTCTGATGACTAATCTTTTTAAGATGTTCTTACTTTATCATTGCGTAATCCACCTCCAAAGTTATTGTATAAAACGCGCGAAAAATTCGAACTTTCGGACCTTATAACTTAGAAACCAAACACAATTTTACAATGCCAATGGTCATCAGTTCGATCAAATAAAACTATTTTGAGCAAAATTTGGGATCTCTGACAAGCGGAGCGGCCCGTAGCCTAGTGACGCGGGGACTGGCCTAGCGTACCAGAGACCTGGGTTCAATACCGATATGCACCACTGTCTTTCTCTTTCCGAGTTCTATAAGTGCATTTCGTTACGAATGCAAGCTGCTCCATGGTTCGGAATCCATGTAAAACTGTAGGTCCCCTTCCCCTACTAGGTTTATGCCCGCCCGGGTTGGTACCATCGCATTGAATGAAAAGATGGTCGAAGCGGCAATGAAAAATTGTCCGTGTTTTCCATCCAGTTTAATGTAGCCATGCTCATAAAGGGAAGGTCCTGGCAAATTCCTTCGGGAGCGAGGTGTATTGGGCTAATATCATAACGGTAGTTGTGTGGTATTAGCCATCCATGTCAGGTTGCATAAAAAAATAAAAGAAATATCGGCGTGATCTTCTTTCCCCGTTTGTATGGGGAGTTGAGCGGGATGGGCCACCTTAAGACCTCGAGTCACGAGTTGACTCAGCAAGAGGACAGACGGTCTGCTGTCAAAATTTACTATGCGGAGTATGAACGGACTAACCATTCAAAATGCGATTTAGTACCGACATATTCCGTGTATTAAAGTTAGTCCGCCCAGTCTGAAAAATACTGCTAGAGTCGAGACGTTGCTGCAAAACATTCTGACATCCCTTTCGTAAACAGCATAGTTGGTAAGGTTTCATATTGTGTTCCCAGCTGTACATACAGACATAATAAGCAATTATATTTATAATTTATTTACTTATGTAGTTAAGGAAATTATATTTTTCTAGATTATTCAGATTAAGGCTGTTCTGACCCATATAAAGTTGTTTGCACACATAACGCAAAAATTATTGCACTTTAAGCCACGAATTAATAATAAAAGTTTAATATAGTCATATTACTTGCAGTGAAAACAATTTCACAATTTCAGGATTATTGGTTTTGTTACAATTTATTTAAATACGATTTTTATTTAACAGCGCCATCTAACGGTGTAAAACTTCTAATCGGCAATTACAACGAAACCATTAAACCTGAAATTGTGAATATGTTTTCGCTGCAACTACTGTGGCTATATTTAATATTTTTGACGAATTCATGCCTTAAAGTGCAATACTTTTTGCGTTCTGTGTAAAAAAAACATTGTATGGGTCGGAACATCCTTAAGATTTGCTTTGGGAAATGTTTTAAAATGGAAAGTGTCCTATGCATTGTTACATGTTTGCTTAGATAAAATGAATATATGACAAAAGTGTTTATCGCCATGAAATAAAAAGAGTGATATTAATTTTTTGCTAGTAGTGAAGGAAAAGTTGCTTTAACACCTACTTATCAGACTACCTTGGTCGATAAAAAATGTACCTAAAATCTACAATGTTACGTAGGTAATGTGTCCAACACCTCAAAATTTGGACTCATTAAAATATAACAGTGTTGAAATTCGTTTTATGTACTGTAGTACAAATAATTTACGAATGTACAAATGTTGATAAATGGATATTTGAAAAATCTGGGTATTTCACAATTATTTTATTTTGCAAAGTTTTTTTGTGTACGTACATCACATCATTTGTCAGTACTATGTTTATGCATGTAACTGTACGAAACAGATATTTATGATTGCAACTAAACTACCATTCAAATACTTTACCTAAGTTTAGTAATTTAGGTATTTATATATAGGTACATACGTATATTTATAAATATAAGAGCCAAGAAATAAAGCATTCAAGCTTACATTTAAGTCATTATAAAGTACTCTCAAAAGATTTAAGTTCTGCAATAAAATATTTGAAATGGTTTCTAATTTTTTCATCTTGACGTAACAATGCATTTACCACACCCTACTTTGTCTCCTGTAGGAGCGTAGTCGGAATTTCCACCCACACAGGCGTTTATGATACTTCGAAGAAAAAACGTTAAACACATCGGGAAGTTTGCAAACGTCCGGACTTACTCTAACCACGGCTATCACCGAAACGTTTTTAGCTTTTTGTGATTTTCTTGAGTCGGAAATCAATCCGAACATGTCTGTGATCTTTCAAGGGTTCTGTATCTGCCGGTATTTCTGTCTGCATCGGGTTGTAGCAGTCTGTCATCTGTCAAAAATATCATCATTTGTCCTAAGTATGTTCCGGCACGTAAACATAATACAATTTGACCCACTGCATTTCTTTCCGTGCATGTCGTAAGAGCCAACTATGGGATTGTCGTTTGTTGTTCGGATTCCACGTTAAACTGTAGGTTCCCTTTCTTACTTACTAGGTGGTAGATAGAGTTAATCCAGCCCGGGTTGTTACCATCGCATTGAATGAACGATGGTCGAAGCATCAATGGAAATTGTATGTGTTTTCCATGCCGTGTGTTCGGCTTATATCATTACAGTAGGTGTGTTATTAGCCACCCATGTCTAGTCACACAAAATAAAAAATAACCACAACATACAACACTAAACAAACTCCATACAAACAAATACAACACCATAAATACCATACAATTTCATACAAATCCCATACAACACCATACAAACCCTTGCAACACCACACAGCCAGGGTTCCCAACCGTCAAGTTTTGGACCGACCAGTGCAAGCACCCTAAAATGTCTTTGCATTCAACATAACCTCACTTCAATTAATGTAAATTCAAAACCTCTAAGAAAATCGAAACATCACTTCAAATTAAGAAATTCCCTTTATAAGCTGCGCCAGCAGCTGCGCAGAAACAAAACTGGATCAGATTTGCCCCGGCTGTAGTGACATTTTTGTTTTGTTTGAGATGTGTGTTCGGTTTGTCTCAACCTGCCTCGTGCAAAATACTATCTTGAAACCTTACTTGTTAACTGAATGCATGCTCAATGTCAATGAAAATAACAAAATAAGTAGATATTAATAAATTTTATTTTATGTATCTACTCACAGCATTATAATTTTATGCTTCTGGTAGTAATCAAACAATGTTAGGCTTAAGTGCTTCTACAGCAATGTCACAGGCATCGATCTCACGTTCTATCGTAAAGGTGAACCATCACACAATCTTTCAGATGCCTTTAATTTCCACAAAATTTTCAAGAGAGGGCAGCCATTAAAAAGAAAGTAAGGCATTGACAATGTGTATTAATTATTTAATTGTTTATTATAAATAAAATTATCAACTCCGAAAAACAACACGGAAGAAAAGCGCGGGAAATATAAAGAAAAGAACGTTCTATTTTCGAAGTGCGTTGTGTTATGGGTTTGACAACCATGCCCTAAATGTATTCGATCTTCTCTCCCGCTCTATTGTATACTAAACTATGAAACAACCTAGTTTGGATGAAAAGCGTTCCTTGTCTTCCGTTCCTGTCCTCTACTATTCGTTTTGGAATTAATTAATGGTCAAGGAGTCTAATCATGAAAAGCGAAGACGAGAAGTTGTCTTGTTCGCTTCTGTCAAACTCTATATAGATAAATACTAGTCATAATTTTTTCTACTTATTGTCGTGTACAGAGTGGGCGGACTATTACTTTAGCACACGTGTCAAGGTTGGACTAAACCGATTTTTGTATGGTTTGTCCGGTCACCAGTGCTAATCTCGTAGTAAGTTTTGACAGGTTCTCTCTGGATACGATGATAGAGTTTTACAGAATTGAACACGAGATCTTTTCGCGTTCGATTTCCTGCATATCTACTCAGGGGTATACTTATGAAAGCGAAAGCGAGAAGTTCTCGTGTTCGCTTCTGTAAAAGTCTGTATGGAAAACATGTAGGCACCTTTTTTTCAAATAGAGTTTGACCGAACCGAACACGAGAACTTCTCGCTTCCGCTTTCTTGCGTAGATATGCAGGAAGGTGAAAGTGAAACGCTTTCGCCTGACGTCATTAAACATATAATGTTATGTACACAGTTATGTACGTGTCATCACACTCTTATTAGAATAATTAGACAAAACTAGGGTGACTCGTGGCTGTCATATGATGAGTTCGAAAGCGTTGACTTACAGGTGAGATGCGAAAGCGAGAAGTTCTCATGTTCGAATCTGTCAAAGTCTATACAGAAAAAAGTAGACATCTTTTTTAGGGTTCCGTACCCAAAGGGTGAAAACGGAACCCTATTACTAAGCCTCCGCTGTCCGTCCGTCCGTCCGTCCGTCTGTCCGTTTGTCACAGGGCTGTATCTCAGTAACCGTAACAGATAGACAGCTGAAATTTTCACAGAGTGTGTATTTATTTGGCCGCTATAACAACAAATAGGTAAGATTAAGAAATAATTAAAATTAAAGGGGGTCCCCATACACAAAAACGTGATTTTTTTGTATACATTTTTTTACGATGGTACGGAACCCTTCGTGTGCGAGTCCGACTCGCACTTGGCCGGTTTTTTCTACATACTTTGAGAAAACCTAACACGAGAACTTCTCGCTTTCGCTTTCATGAGTAGGCCCTCTCGCTAACTTCCGACCGGCAGTGCGATTACGCAAAATTTGAGGATGGTGCCGCGGTACGTGTAGGTGCGCCCCCGTCATTCCTAAAGCGCGATTACGAAGCCGTATTCCATCCACCTACATCCAGCACGGATGCTCGTCTAGTCAAGTACCTCAAAAGTTGACCTATTGTCGACACAGATTGGTCCGTGCTGGATGTAGGTGGATGAAAAACGGCTTCGTAATCGCGCTTTAGAAATGACGGGGGCGCACCTACACGTACCGCGGCACCATCCTCAAATTTTGCGTAATCGCACTGCGGGTACAGGAACCGGCCTCCGGCAGCTGGAGCAGTTGGTGGTGCTAAAACGTCGCTAGTGGTCTACAGCAGCAGGTTGGAGCCAAGAAGACGAGCTTTTAGGCGGGATACGGCAGCCCGCTTCCTCCAGTGGAGTACTTGTCTCGATGAGTAGGTGTGTACTGACTTTTTCCTCGCGACGTCCTGCTTTTATAACGAAAAATAGTGCATTTTTATAGTACAGGCAGCGGCCATAGAGGTGAGGACTCCATGGCAGCGCCGCGAGGTGGCGAGAAAGGCAGGCTCTACCTCTCCCGACTCTCTGCCCTCCTCCTTCTCGGAGGGTCGGCCCTATATTCATATATTTTGTCCATATATTTTGTCTTTGAGATACATATAGATTGAAGATGTAATGAATTTGTGCTGCATTATACCTAATTATATGTTTATGTTATTATTATATTATTATTATATACACTAGCAGCTGCAAGCTGATGCGTGTACTTCACTGATTGAGTGCACATTTTTTTAATTTTATTATTATTTTTTTATATTTTTTACATGATTGTCCAAATTGTTTTTGGAACTGTTCACTGAGCTAGCACTTATGATTTGACAGAAAGTGTTTCCTCGGGTTGGAATTGAAGCTGTTATGATTGAGTGTCAGAGAATGTCCACAAAGTCTTTGGTCAGTGTTCAGGGAATACATAGCTTTTAGGTTAGTACGTCATAATGGCCCTTTAATATTTTGAAGGTTTCAATTAGCCGCCTCGCTTTCTTCGCTCCTCTAGTGAAGTAAGGCCCAGGGCCTCTAATCGAATCGCGTATTGCTTATTCCTGAGAGGCAACACCATCTTAGTTGCTCTTCTCTGTACTCTTTCTAGCAATTCAACATCCTTCTTGAAGTATGGGTTCCAGACTTGGTATGCGTACTCTAGGAGAGGACGTACATATTATTTGTAGAGTTTAACAAATACTTCTGCTGTGATGTGTGAAAAATAAACCAGTAGAAGGGCAGCGACACACGTCGGCGGACGTCTGCTCCTTCGAAAACCCTCAAAGCCGACTTCGAATAAGGGATAGAGAGACTGGGCTGAGCTTCCTCATCGACACTGGCGCCGGCGTATCGGTGTTACCCGCGTCGACGACGACGAGGCAAGCTGCAGCGGACGACCGCATCCTGTATGCTGCAAATAGTACAGCTATAAAGACTTATGGTGAAAAAACACTGAAACTCAACTGAGGACTCCGTCGACCATATGTGTGGACTTTCATAGTCGCGGACGTCACCGTCCCCATTATCGGTGCAGACTTTTTGGAGCACCATAATTTGTTAGTGGACTTAAGAGGTAAAAGACTCGTGGACAATGTGACCTCGCTAACAGTGATCGGTGTTATTGACAGTAGCGTAGCTGTAAGTAGTGTGCATACATTGGACGCTAGTGACCCGTTCCACGCTTTGTTAGGTAAGTACCCTAGGTTAAGTTCTACTGTTACTAGTTCATCTGATTTGCAATACCATGACACTGTACATCACATTGAGACGACTGGACCTCCAGTGTACTCTAGGCCTAGACCACTTGCTCCGGATAAATATTTTCGTGTGAAAAAGGAGTTCGAGCAGATGATGGAGCAGGGCATTTGCCGCCCATCTAAGAATGCATGGAGAGCCATGTGCTAGTGAAGCCGAATAACGAATTACGTTTGTGCGGAGACTACAGAAAACTTAACTTGGTGACAAAACCCGATAGGTTTTCTGTACCGCGACTCCAGGATTTCATGTATTTAGCTTGTAACAAGATTCGGTTTACCAAATTAGATCTGAAACGTGCATATCATCAGATTCCAGTCTACGAAAAGGACATCGATAAGACTGCGATAATCACACCATTCGGGTTATACGAATTTCCGAAAATGGGATTCGGGTTATGCAATGCATCGTCCACGTTCCAGAGATTCGTGCACATGGTTTTGCACGGTTTAGATTTTATTTTCATTTACCTCGATGCTTATAGCCTCTGAGTCAGACGAGCAACATTTACGTCATGTCAACTTAGTTCTCGAACGGTTGAACCAGTTTGGTATCCGATTAAATGTGCAGAAATGCGTTTTTAATCAGACTACCATCGATTACTTAGGTTACTACGTATCAGCAAACAGGATCCAACCCCTAGTGGAGAAAACGGAAGCAATCTCGACGTATCCTCGACCCTCAACAGTTAAAGAGCTGAGGAGGTTCCTCGGAATGATAAACTTTTATCGAGATTGCATACCCAGCGCTGCCGAACACCGACGTTTGGTCAACGCCTATTTAGTAGGTTCGAAGAAAAAGAATGATCCCACAGTAATCGACTGGAACCCTGAGACTGATAATGCATTCGAGCAATGTAAACATAGCATTAAGAAGGCGAGAGTTATAGCGTTTCCTTCTACAGATGCCGAGCTTCATATGTCAGCTGATGCGTCCTCAACGTGTGTTGGTGCGGCGTTGTACGAGATAGGTAGTAAAGGGCGTTCAGCAACCCTTAGGTTTTTTTTCAAAGGCTATGAGCGTAGCACAGGAAAAATACTCGACGTTCGACCGCGAACTACTGAGTATATACCTAGGCATAAAGCATTTCCGCCGCGTCGTCGAAAGGCGAATGCTTACGGTGCACACAGACCATAAACCTTTGATCTACACTTTTAAAAATGGTTGCAGCGATAATGACACTCCCCGTCGCATCCGGCAGTTAGGTTTTATTTCCGAGTATTGCACACATTTGACACATGTGGCCGGAGTAGATAACGCAGCTGCCGACGCGATGAGCCGAATCAGTGTTATTAATTGTCCAGCTCCGATTAATTGGGTCGAGCTCGCGGACAAACAAGCGGGCGTTAGGGAGTTGCAGGAACTCGTCGGCAAGAATCCGTCACCCGTCGTGAAACTGGATATGCCGAGCGATAACGTCCAATTGTAGAGTAAGACCTTATATTCCAGAGCAATTCCGCTCTCAGGTTTTTAATACCGTGCACGGAATCGCTCACCCCGGAATCAGAGGAACCAGACGGTTAATATCCGAACGCTTTTATTGGCCGACGATGAAAACCGATATTAATAAATGGACGAAAACATGTTTGGATTGTCAGAAATCTTAGGTAACAAGACATACTCGTTCCCCGCTAGGATCTTTCGAGGACTCCGGACGTTTTGAACACATTCACGTTGACCTAGTCGGACCGTTAGCTCCATCGAAAGATTGCAGGTACGTTATTACTATTGTATGTGAAGCTATCCCGGTATCAGATCAGACAGCCGAGACTACCGCTCGCGTCGTGTACGAAAACTGGATCACTCGTTTTGGATGTCCACTTCGTATCACGACAGACCAAGGGCGAAATTTTGAATCTGAATTATTTGCGTCACTAAGCAGATTTCTGGGCTGTAAAAAAGTTCGTACAACCGCTTACCACCCGCAGGCCAACGGGAAAGTGGAACATTTCCACAGAACCCTAAAGGCAGCGCTGATGGCACGTGGTAATACCGAGAATTGGGTGGACGAGATACCTACCGTCCTACTCGGGTTACGCGTCGCCTTGCGTGATGATACGGAGGTAAGTGCGGCACAGTTAGTGTACGGAACACAATTACATCTGCCAGGCGAATTTTTTTGTACCTTCCCAGCAGAAAGCGTCGGACGAAAACTTCGTCGATCGTCTACGGAAACATATCGAGAAGATAGCTGCAGTACCCAAAAAGGAAGCGCAGCGAAACTCGATTTTTGTAAACCCGGAATTGCGCAAGGCATCTCAGGTTTTCGTCAGGACAGACCGAGTAACAAAGCCATTGGTTGCACCGTATTCCGGACCTTATCCTGTTAAAAATAGAACAGATAAGTTTTTCATTGTACAACTTCCCCGTGGCGACGTAGCGATAAGCATAGACCGACTTAAAGCAGCTTTCAGTGTGCATAATGACGATGCAAATGATGTAGCTGGCTCCCGGTCTAACTGTCGACCGCGCGACGGCGGCGACAGATTGCAAGATGCAACGCAGCAAAAGCCAGCCCGGCGTGTCGTCACTCGACGCCGCCGCCAGGCCGGCGCGGATAATTCCGAGTACTACGACGACGCGGACTGGACGAGTAATCAAGCCGCCAATTCGTTTCCAATAATTCGCCACTTCGGATCATATTTCGAAGTTGATAGTGTAACCATGTACATGGATGGAACGGATTTCGTAGAAGGGAATGTGATGATGCAAACTTGTGTGAAAATAATTAAGTACTTGATTCATTTTATGTCTGAAATGTTACCGCTACTCGATTTCATCTATGTTAGAATAAGAATTGTACGTAGAAATAACAGTTTAATTAAGACTCAACATGTTTATTTAATAACGATTTATTGATCAAACATATTTTTACATTTACAAATGAACATCATGTACTTAGATAATATTTAACACCTGTTTACAAGTATTGTTTACTTTTACATTTTTATTTCTTGTGTACCTTTAAATGTTTTATATGTCCTTAGGATATAACTTCTATAGTTTTTGCAAACATTATTGTTGTCATACGTTATACCTTTTACAAAAATTTTTTTTATGTGTATTAAGTGTGTATATGTAACGTGTAAACTAGCTTAGAATATACTTTATACCTGTTGGACATGGATATGCCCAATGTCAATAAGGCGTATATACATATATAGCTATAGGTTTAAACATTTTAATGTTGAAGTGCCAAAGTTGCGAAAATAATTATGCTGGATGTTTAGCTGTAAGGATTTTCGATTACTCACTTTGTTGTATTAGAAATAGGACATTAGGAAGTTCACACAGTTTCAGCTGTAACGAATGTAACATGTCACTTATGCACTTGGTGTAGTAGGTACGCGAATACTGCGGGCAATAATGTGTACACTGCGAGCCGGCCTATTGTTTGGTGACTATACCGGCGACGTGTATTGCGGAGGGGCAGCGCACGGTTGTTGTTGACCTCGAATAGCCGCAACCTCTTTCCGCACCCTTTTGGACAGCAGCGTTTTGACCTTGCCGAAGCACAGGAATAACACTAGTAGCCCAAACAGCATGACAGTGGCCACCGACGTCAGCGTCAGCCAGCACAGCGTGTCACTGGGCCCGGCGACGACTTGGTTCGTGCTTGTGAGCTTGTCGCCGATAACTTCCTCGTTGTTTTGGTGGGAATTATAATTGCAGTGCCTTTATTGGCCATGCATCAGTTTGCAATTCTCGTAAACATGCGTCAGCGGTAGCCGGCCGCTGTTGGCTTCGAGGTTCGTCGCTACCGGCGCCATATTCCGGGAGGTCACAACATTTTTGGTCACGATAATGTAAATGGCTGAATTTGGGTTAACAGGTTAGATACCAACTCTCTGATGCTAAATGTGTAAGTCTGCCTGTGCCAAGTGGTTGCGTTCTCTAGATTGGCTATAGAAAATAGATGTTGTTATGTACATGCTGATGAACATACTGATTGATTAGAAACATTGATACTTATTAATTATGCAACAATAACCAGTCGATGTTTATATTAAATACTTAAACATACCTAAATATATAACTGTAACCTGAATCGCCTATAACTACGAAATGCAACCAAAGATGTGTTCAGTTTTTGTATTGTTAACCATGTATGTACTGATACTTTCATGCTTCGTCATTTGTATCCATTTACCTTATCATATTTATTTTCTGTCACCCTAACTACTTTTTCAGGCGCCTTATCTACTTAACGCAACCACTTGGAATAGACAGACTGGCACATCTAGCTTCAAAGGGTTAGTCCTTATCCCGTGAACGCAGTTTCAGCCATTTACGTTATCGTTACCATTTTTGTCGCGACCTCCTAGTCTATCAGATTACACCTGACGCGCGCGCCTCGGTGCTGTTGCTCGTTGGTGTTTTCCATCCAGTTCAGTGTAGCCGTGCTCACAAAGGGAAGGTCCTAGCATGGCTACTAAATCCTTCGGGAATGTGGGGTATTGGGCTAATATCATAACGCTAGTCGTATAGTATTAGCCATCCATTGTAGGTTGCAAAAAAATCACAAAATGTATGAGGAGGAAAATTTGTTTCTAAGTCGAACAACAAAACGTTATCCAATCGGCGTGGCAGTCTGCTTGCACGATTTATTTTTTAAGAATTTGTGTTATTGTTATTATATTATATATACATGTTATTTCATGTACTAGCTTTGAGGAAAAATACTAATATAATGTTAGTGGAAGCGAGAGACGAACGCACGAAGAGGTTTTCGCTTAACTCCAGCCAGACCACTAACTCATTTTGTTGACTGCTAAGCCGCCTCTGATCCTGGTAATAATCTGGGTCGCAGAGGAAAAGCTATTGTGCTGATTAAATGAAGTACATATTTAAAGAAAATGGTAGTGTTTCCCATATTGATTTTTGATAAAGTTTGCGAGCCGAGTAGAATCAAGTTTGTTACAGCCGTTGGCATTTAAAGTAAAATGGCGACTCCAGTTGGATAACATGAACGGTTATCAAATTTTAGCAACCAAACACGTAATGATGGTTCGTAATGTTCATTTAAAATTGCAAGTTAACGTCCATAAATTCTGCAGGCCATTATTCGCGCCCTGCAGATTTAAAAGGTCACTGATTGAGCCTGAGTCCGCTAATAAATATCTCCACTTTCGAACGTTAGCGTTACATGATAACACAAAATGGTACAATTTTGTGTGATTCTCGCTCTCGGACTCAGGCTTCAGTAACTTAATTTATCATTGTGAAACCGTTGGAATAATGTAGGTGTGCACTTTGACAAGACCAATTACCTGATTTAGATGTGGTTTGTATCTACGTCTATCCTGATTCTACACAAAACTTAAAGGCTATAAAATATAACGCTTCATTACCAGAGGGGTGAGTAGTAGTGAGTGTTAAATTCTTATAACTTGAGAACCACTCAACCGATTTATATGCGTATGTTATCAACGTATAGCATCTCTGGAAGTAGTCAGATTTGGGCTGGGCTACTGTTCTCGATGTTGAGGCAGGCTGTGGCCACCAATTTGAGCGGTTCGTAGCCTAGTGGCGCGGGGACTTTCCTAGCGTACCAGAGGCCCGGGTTCAACTATCACCAACCGGGTTGGTAACATCGCATTGGATGAAAAGATGGTCGAAGCGGCAATGAAAAATTGTCCGTGTTTTTCATCCAGTTCAATGTAGCCGTGCTCATAAAGGGAAGGTCCTGGCATGGCACTTAATCCTTCGGAAATGTGGTGTATTGGGCTAATATCATAACGGTAGTTGTGTGGTATTAGCCAGCCATGTCAGGTCGCATAAAAAAAACAAATGTCTATTAAGGTCTAAATGGGAATGTTTGGATGTTTCTCATTAAAGCATATTGGCCCAAATAATATTGATTAAATTTGATAAATGGATACATTGTCCTAGCCCAGTCTTTTGGGCCAGCTCTTAAGGCCCCTCAGCCCGACATTAACTCGAGCGGAGCCGGGTACCGCAGCTAGTTTAACAGAAAGTAAATTTAAAATAATATTTTTTTATGCCATGGGCTTTCGAACTTTCAGTGGGGCTGCGAGAAACCATCCCGGCCGGCCAGGTTCATACCACATTTGAAGGACCCCAGGTCGTAATCTGGGAGAAATACCTCGGAAGGGAGTTTATTCCATTATTTATTGACCCTATAGATAAAAGATCTAGAGGATCGGGGGGTTTCTATTTTTCGAAATTTCGACTCTGAATTTGTGTATTTTGTTCCTGTTCCGTGTTGAGAGAAGGTAGAAAGAGGACGGAGGGACAGCGTTATGCATCTCCGAGGAGCATTCTCCATGGTAAAGGCGATAGAAGACAGAGAGAGATCCTACATTCCTTATTACTTGGAGTTGTAGGGAATCCAAATTTAGGGTTATATCGGGGTCGTCGAAGAGACGCACGGCTCGACGTTGTATCGAGCCCAGGGAGCCAAGCAGGTCCTTAACTAAGGCGTCCCACAAATTCGAACAGTACTCCACGCAATACCTTATTTGTACCTTGTAGAGGAGCATTATTTGGTCAGGAATGAAATACTGACGCACCCTGTTGAGATTTTTTTTGTTCTTAAAATGAGAAATGCATCATACGTTAAATCGAAATTACATGTTGCCTGGGAAGGAAAAAAAATGAAATGGTTCAGCCATGCTAATGCATATATGGAGCATACATATTAATAGTTCGTCGAGCTCAGCGTCTCAGTCAATAGTGGTGTGGTCAACCACCAGTTCAGAAAGTTCTATAGGTAAGGCGATTAAAGCCTGTCACGGAATTCGAGATGTCTGCGCGGCGGCTTCTGTTGGTGACGGCCTTTGTGTGTGCGTGCACAGCCGTGCACGGAGGTTATCGGCGAAAATATGGTGTTGGAGGTACATAACAAATCATTTAGACCGGGGTTACTTAAGAGGATAATTAGGCGATCGAGATCCATACAATGGCTCGTGCCTGTTTTCTCAGTCAAATTAAGAATATATTTTCTGAAATTTTGCAAATTAATTAAATAAACTGAGAGCCACGTCTGTACGTTGTGATTTTTTTGGGTTCCGTACCCAAAGGGTGAAAGCGGAACCCTATTACTAAGCCTCCGCTGTCCGTCCATCCGTCCGTCCGTCACAGGGCTGTATCTCATGAACCGTAATGGGTAGGCAGCTGAAATTTTGACAAATGTCCTTCGTGGATTTCCGATAAAATAGTTTTTTTAGACTGGTTGGAATTACAATTCGGTTTTTGTAAATTATGCATCCCAATTGAACTACTAAATCTTGTTTTCGAGCAAAAAAAGGGTTTTCTTCCTCGCAACGCGTGTCCCAAGGCCATCCGAACGTATATACCCTTTGATTTTACTTAACACTGAGTCCCGTTCAGTTTCTATTGCAATATCTTTAAAATGACACCACGAGAAGGTGAGAGTCGGAATTGAGGAAGGAATTTATCTCCGCTAGTACTTCCCCATCCTACGATGAAGCAGCACCTGCAGGAGATAAATTCAATCCCCCGTTTGTATCCCTTGTGTGTACATGATGTATATTTCACCTTAAAAAAAATGCAGTGTACTCTCTAAAGTTTTTATCTTTGCAGCACCAATGCAAACAGGAACACGCCACAGGCGCCTGCATCCAGCTGTTCTTCAAGCAAAATAAGTTAGCATTGATCACGGGCAATGTGCTGATCGTGGCGCTACTCATCGGACTCTGCGTCTGCTGTTGCAAGAAGTAGTAGGTATGTCACTTGATCTGCACCAAGTAGGCCGTACTTACTGGGATGCTGCGTCTGATGCTGCGACTATGCCGGAGGTTGCACGTCACTCGATCTGTACCAAAACGGGCGTCCTTTCTGTGTGGCTGCGTCTCGTGCTGCGAATATGCCAGAGGTAGCATGGCACTTGATTTGCACCAAGACGGCCGTCCTTACTGTGTGGCTGCGTCTGGTGCTGCGACTGCTTACGTGCTCTTACTTTAAACCTGTTTCATTAGACGTGTGCAAACCCCTTAAATTCCTTCATGTGTGTATGTTGCAGGACCAGAGGGAATGTGGACCACAACAACTACCGTCCAAGGCGCTGAACAACATCAGTTTCTGCTCGATGCAATTCTTGATCAAAAATCGTGATCAACACATTTTCTCACTACTTGTTGTCTCATATATTTTTATTCTTAGATATTAAATTATGGTTAATTACATTCCAAAATAATGGTTTTATTTGAGTTGTGAAACATTTTGAAGGTCTCTCATATTAACATACATATACAACATGCCATCCAGCCAAGTTTTATTCATGGGATAAACGGACTTGTTTTGTTTACGACTGTTATGATATAGCGCTTCCAGTTACTAACCTGAATTTCCGCTGGACGCCCGAGAACGTCCAGTGAGGCTCCGTAGGTCTTCAGTATGTCTAGCCGCATATTGCTTGGGCCACGTGGACGAATGTCCACTTCCTATTTTCCAGATAGGTACCGGTGCTGTAATGCACGCTCACCGCCCTATATAATAATAATAATAATATAGGCGGGCTGCTGTCTGCACATGACCTTCGCCTCCGGAGGAAAGAAAGAAAGAAAGAAATCGTTTATTTACCTGTGTTAAAAAAAGTTTACTTGACAAGGTATTTGGCTTAAACTATGGAATTAACTTAAAATAAAATTAACAGAAAAATTAAATATTTTAAAAGCTTAGAAGTATACACATACATAAGGTCAATACCTATACACATACATATAATATAATAACAGGTAAATCGGTTCTAGGCGCAGCATATGTCACCGTCATAGAAATGCAGCGCGCATGCTAGGTCACCGTATTATGGAATTCATAATGCAGTGACGCTGATTTTAAGCCTAGCCGTTCATTGAACAGGAAAGCAAAGGTAACAATACTATAAAATAAATAACAAAAAATAACAACAGATGGCGTTGAAAATAAACAAGTAAAACACTATTCTATACCACGTATCAAAAACAGCGCATAAAAAAAATTCAACCAGCTTAACTTACGTAACAAGAACACAAAACTTAAAATAATACATGAACAGGCAGCATTTAACCAATATACAAAAAATAACATATGACAAATTAACATAACAATTTAATTCAATTAAGAAATAAAACAAAAATTTTAAGGAAAAATATAAAAAAAAAAACAAAAAAAAAACCATATTTAAGACAGTTCATTGTATGGTTAAGAGGTATGCTTCGGATTTGTAATGTCTCTGAGCGGTGGTGGAATGTTGTTCCAGCACCGAGAAGCCGCATATTTGAAGTTGCCTTCAAATGATGCTCCATGGTGCTTGGGTATGGCAAGCAATCTTCCCACAGATCGAGTTCCATAGCAGTGCCGTTCACCCAACCACCTCAACGGACGCCATAGCAGTTTCGGGCAATGATCGTTGATTATCTTGCGAGTTAAGGAAGCTAGGTGGAGGTGCCTACGGTTTGCCATGTTCAGGAGACCCAGCTGGTTAATGTACGGCCCAATGTGTGTATGGCGCTTGACCGGCTCATAAAAGCGTATGCATGCATTTTGTACTCTTTGTACACGTTTCGCTGTCTTGCCGTACAAACAGGGACCGTACACCACATCACAATAGTTGAATTGTGTTAATATCAAAGATTCCGTGAGCTTATGTCTGACTTCCTTAGAAATATGCCTACGTTTATATAGGGATCTGAGCTTACCAAACGAGGCCCTAATTTTTTCCAATATGTTTTTTTTTATGTGACTGGACATGGATGGCTAATACCACAAGTTCTGTCATGGTATTAGCCCAACACACCACATGGGAACTAGGTGCCATGCCAGGACCTTCCTTATATTACACGGCTACATTGAACTGGATGGAAAACACGGACAATTTTCATTGCCGCTTCGACTATCGTATATCCAATGCGATGGTACCAACCCGGGCGGGATAAACCCTACCACCTAGTAAGTAAGGAAGGGGGGACCTACAGCACCACGGCCAGCCTCTCTCAACGGTCGAATGGTCACCCATCCAAGACCAGACCGGACCCAGCGTTGCTTAACTTCGGAGAGCGATCGCCGAAGTGTCGCGCCACTGGGCCACTGAGGCTGATATGTGCTCTTCGTATCTTAGGTTCTCGTCCATTTTTAACCCTAAGTTTCGAGCAGATTTAACAATTGGAATGGCAATACTATTCATTACAAGAACTGGGTTTTGTGCCATTACAGTTCCAATTATTTTGTTTGACTTTGTTGTTGATTTTGTAAGTTTATTTCAAAATCTAGACTTAGGTGAGCCTCTTGTCATGATATTGACAAAAAATGAACTTTTTATGATTTAATTCTAATTGTATTTAATTGTAAATGTTTGACGATTCCAAGTGTTCCCTGCGTCCTAAAGGAGAATTAATAAATACAAAAACCACTTATCAAAGAAAGAAGGAGATTTGTTATGTAGCGCACCAGCAACGAGACTCGCTGTCTCCATTTTTGCTACGACCACAGACCCAACTTACACGTACAGTCGAACAAAGAGTTTGGGATACACATCCGGTGGAATGAAAAGATGAACAGTCGAAATACTTTGACTTTTGAAAACAATTATAGTGTTGAGTATAGATTCAAACATAGTTGAGGATGTCTACTAGCTACTGAGTAAACAAAACCCTAACAAAATTTGATCACAGGTTATATTTAAAGACCATTCTTTTTTACGTTTAACCGGAAGTGTATCCTTTAACCTTTGGTTGACTGTACATGCCGCACGCACACGTCGTAAACGTATTGGACGGTTTCCATCGTTGGAAACTGGCTAGCCTAACGTTATCCTTCGTCACTCATTGGCTGCGGAACCGAAAGGGAGTGGTGTCGTGGCGGGAGCACAACAACAAACTTAATTTTACATATACGCTAGAGATTGACAAACTTTAATTTAAATGTCATTGACTGTTCTAGTACAGTGGGGGGAATTGCTTCTAGTAAATCGTTCATGTACTACGCAAGCATACAGGCGCACGCGTGGACACACTACGCGTAAACGCGGATTCTCGCTGCTACCGACCGACTTCTGTCGAAATCGTCGTGTGCCCCTGTGTGTGCCATCTATGGCCCCATTTCCACGAGGAAGTAAACTTCCGCGAGAAATGTCAGACGGACTGTCAGACAGTAAATCGCCCGTATAAACGCCTCTGCAAGACGTGTTTATGGGCTAATACCACATTCGTCATGATATAATTTGCTCAACACACTACTATGGGCACTATGTGCCAAATATTACGAGGAAAGTCCTACTTCTTTCTACTCACAGTCATATTTCAGAAAAGTCGCTTATTACCCACGTTTTAACGTACCTACCTACAACCCAGACAATGCATCGCACGTTTGATTTATGCTGCATCAATCACTTGTTGCGACTGTTTTGACGCTGATCCACCTATTTATCTAGCGCTCATTCTTCCCAATGCACATGTTTGCAATAAATATTCTATATTTATTTAGAAATGCAACTTTCAACCTTAGATGAAAAAGAAATTTTTCATCTAAACTTTCAACCGAATCATATGCAAATCAAATATTACATCATCCGTCAGAAAATTCTTATCGAAACAAAACAAAATCTTGGAAGTACTTACCTAAAGAGATAAAGTTGTGCGTGCGGCTGGATAACCTTATCTACTATTATGTATGTAGACTAAGTTGGTGTCGTGAAGGACGTGGTGAGCAAAACATCTTGTTTGCTAAAGCTATAAAAATTGGTTACTAAAACCAGAAATTATTCAAATGTATTCAAAAACGATTTAAATATACTTAGGACCGAGTGCACGAACGTACAAAAAATCAACGTCAAAGTATGATCAAACACGTCACTTTGTGTGGACAGTATGGAAGGAACTCTATGCGGATCACTAAAAGTGACCTGTTTGAACATTGATTAACTCGGCCGTCTCTTCGTGCAACCGAGGCTTAGCTAGCCAAGCTAGTTGACCTTTCAGTGTTTATTAGATTTGCTTAGGTCACAGACGTGAACTTGAATTTTATAATATACGTATCAATGTTTGAATAGACCGGTAATATTCAATTATTCACCCTACCTACCAATAATCCAAATTATTGGCAAGGATCAACTAGAAAGTGTTTCATAAAAATGGTGATGGGCTAAGTAAGGGGGAGTGAATAAGGGCGACCATTTTCAGGGCGGCAGTATTCTGCTGTCATCGCGCACGACTGTTGACGAGGGAAACTGGAAAATTGTAAAATGGCGAGTTTGACTATCAGCCGATTTGCTGTGAAACTTCAGACTAGTTGTAAGGGAGTATTCAACAATAAAAAGGCAAGTCGTTTTTTAATCTAAATATTCTTCTAATTTCCCATCTTGGCACCAAACTACCGAATGAATCCCATTTTTGTTTTCTATAACTTTCGAATGTTTCAAAGTTTTTAGTTTTGATCTTCCAATTTCGAAAAAAGCAGGTTAACTTTTCCAATTAATTATTAACAGCAGTATTCAGAGTGGGCGGACTTTAGAACGCATATTAAGGTCGGACTATGTTTCTTAGGTTAAGTAATTTAAGAACATTGTGGGTTGTTGTTTACTCGGAGTTCTTAGTTCTTTACCTTAGACCATTCTACCAAAAATTTAAGTTTTGGCAGTAGCATTTAGGTATAAAATCATAATTGTATTATATCATTAATGTGGATCCAAAAAAAGACGAAAAAAATCATAACTTATAGACCAGTGAAGTTTCTTTGCGGGTTCTTCGTCACTGGTTGATCGAATCCGTGGATCAATTAAATTGTGACATGACTTAGTGTAGTTTGACTACCAGAAGTTGAATAAATAATTGAAATGAAATGAAATTGACTAAACCCGTTTTTGTATGGTTAGTCCGGTGCTAATCCCGTACTAAGTTTTGACAGGTTCACTCTGAATACGACGACTCTTTGTTTTTTTTATTGTCATCATTTAAATTCCTTGACAGTTCATTATTCATCACCATGTTCTTTGCAGATCGTAACCTACGCTTTATACAGCACATCATCACGTAGTGGTAAGATTTACGATGATGTGCGAGCAGCTGTGGCCGACATCCCGAGCGGTGCCAAGCTGCTGGTGGGTGGGTTCGGGTTGTGCGGCATTCCAGAAAACCTCATCGCAGCTCTCAACCAGAGGGACGTTCGGGACCTGACGGTTGTCTCCAACAATGCCGGTGAGATAATAGTTTCCATATTTAGATTGATAAATGGAAACACTGATAAGAATGTCCAGATGTTAGATAGAAGCTAGAAGAGTGATGTGTTGTTAGATAGAATAGACGGCAAGCAACAGAGTTGAGGGGCAGATTTGTCTCGAATTAATATTATAATATATAAAATATATATAAAATAATATTTTTGTTGCGAAATTAGATTTTTTGCATTTTTAACTTCTTGTCCCTCATTCGGCCCAGAAATATATGCCCAAATGGACTATAGTGCACAGAACATGTACATTTGACCAATCAAACTATAAACATTTTGAGGATAGAGTCAAAAAATCTTACGGGTGTCTTCAGAGAGGACCTGTCAAAACTTAGTATGAGATTAGCACTAGACTAACCAAATAAAAACCGGTTTAGTCCGACAGATTAAAGTTAGTCTGCCCCCTCTGCATACGATAGTTAGACTTTTCCTCTACATAAACTAGGTGTAAAAGTGCCTAAGTAAACGCATTATAAACATAATTTTACCATTTTCTTATCTGCCTACTGCTTCATATTAAAGTCCTTGCTTTCAACTGCCACATATATGTACGGACACACATATCTCCGTTGCTGTCGGTATTTCATAGACAAACTAGGTATCCCTTTCTGTCATATTGATAGTCCACTTCATTTCATTTCATTTATTTATTCAACTTCTGGTAGTAAAACTACACTAAGTCATGTCACAATTTGATTGATCCGCGGATTCGATCAACCAGTGAAGAAGAACCCGCAAAGAAACTTCACTGGTCTATAAATTATGTTTTTTTTTGGTCTTTTTTTTTTCGTCCACATAAATGATATAACACAATTATGATTTCATACCTAAATGCTACTGCCAAACTTACATTGGTAGAACGGTCTGAAGCAAAGAACTAAGGACTACGAGGAAACAACAACCCACTATGTGAAAAGTCTTAATTAATAAATAAATTACTTAACTTAATAACCTAATCATTATACATATTGAGTATTTATTTCGGGTGTAAACGCCTTCGTCAACTTAACAGCTATGTCGGGTGTACAGAGCCCTCGTCAATTTTGATACAGATAAAGTGTATCAAGTCAATATAATATAATATATTCAAAATACTACCATTGTAGTGTCAATGTCAAAATAAAATAAATATAAATTGTACAATTACGTACTTGTCCTAGAATATTAAATCACTAAAGAGGGTTTTATCATAGAGAGCCTCGTTCAAATTGTAATACTCTTTATTAAGTAGCACTAATTTTATCTTATTTTTAAATTTATTAAGAGGCAAATTTCTAATTTCTACAGGTAATTTGTTGTAAAATCTAACACTATTGTGAATAAAGCTTTTTGAAGTTTTAGCTCGTCTGTGTTTGGTACATTGTATATTAAACTTATTTCTAGTATCATGGTCATTTACATCAGAGTTAAGGGTAGACATTTCTATTGTTATTTTTGCATGTATGATATTTTGGTAAATATACTTATTTGCGAGTGTCATAATCCCAAGTTCCTTAAAAACATTTCTATACGAGTCCCTGACTCTCATGGTTAAGATATTTCGCAAGGCTCTTTTTTGCAATAAAAATATACGATTTGCATCGGATGCATTTCCCCAAAACATCAGGCCATATGACATGAGACTGTCAAAATAAGCATAATAGACAGCCTTGGCTGCTTGGATACCACATAATTCCTTTATTTTTTGAATAGCGTAGCATGCTGCACTAAGTTTACCAGCTAGTTTATCTATATGTGCTTTCCATGTTAGCTTATTATCAAACATCACGCCCAGGAAATTGATTTCATTTGCCATATTTAGGGACATATCGTTGACCATTGTATTATCTAACGTACGTCTGTAATGACTGGAAAATACCTATTCGACTCGTAGATTTGAAACTATAGAGATTTCTTTTGATGTCAGGTGTGGATGACTTTGGCCTCGGCCTGCTACTCAAGAAGCGGCAAATCAAGCGGATGATCGCTTCCTACGTGGGGGAGAATGCAGAGTTCGAAAGGCAATATCTGCAAGGCGAACTTGAGGTACCCATACTGGATATCAGTAAACTTTATAAAGCTGGCAAGGACTATTATTTATTCATACAAATGGAAAAAAAATCACTAATATCACTCGTACAATTCTTATTTCATACCAAAAATTATACTCGATACACGATGAACAGAAATAAAAAAAAATCTAATACCAATAATATTGTTTATAACAGAGCAAAAAACTTCAAAATTAAATAACTTTCTGATAAGATAATTTTAAACAATTACTAATATCAGTAAGTTCAGATAATTGAGATCAAAAACAACACAGGGGAAAGTTCCAAGTGCCCTGAGTCGGTAGTCTAAGTTGTCACCTAAATTGGTGTTTACGCCAAACCGATCGACTGGTGTTTTCAAATGTATGGAGAAATTGAAGAGCGCGCGCAGTGGGCGTTAAGCGAACTAGCTTTTGCGAGTCCAAGTTGGATTTGACAGCTTACTCAGCGTTGCCGTAAAAACGTTGACGTTGCCGTTTACGTCGAATCCGCATTTTCATACAAATCGGAAGTCCGAGTTTGACTTTGACAGCTTGAAGAAGTAAAACCACACAGTATCTATTAAAAACTTGTATGAAGTTGACCGAAAACGCCAGTCGATCGGTTTGCCGTAAACGCCAATTTAGGTGAGAACTCAGACTGACCGCTCTGGTACTTGAAACGTTTTTGAGGACCTAAAATATTGAAGTTTGACACCGACTCAAAAAATAACAAAAATCCTAACTACAAAAATGGCAATTATTTTTTTACTTTTTAGTGCATGTTAATTGGTTTAACTTTTTGTTTATTTACTTAGTTTTAGTGAATCTACACATCCTGTCCAATAAAAAAAGAATCATCGAAATCGGTTGACATGATATTGAGTTATTCGTCCATTTGTTGCACATACTTAATGAAAATTTAAGACTTATATGATTTTCTCATGGATATCATTGTCAAAACTAAACCAAATTGAAATGGGACTACACGGGAAGCACTAGCTTTCAAATAAAAAAATAATTATCAAAATCGGTTTACCCAGGTGAATGTTCTGAGGTAACAAACATTAAAAAAAAATACAGTCGAATTGAGAACCTCCTCCTTTTTTGAAGTCGGTTAAAAAAACACAAATAAAAAAAAACATACAGACGAATTGATAACCTCCTCCTTTTTTGAAGTCGCTTAAAAAGGCTTCACTCGGCCCTATCGTCAACAGGTGGAGCTGACCCCGCAGGGCACCCTGGCGGAGCGGCTTCGCGCAGGCGGCGCCGGCGTGCCCGCCTTCTTTACGCCCACCGCCTACGGCACGCTCGTGCACGAGGGGGGTGCCCCCATCAAGTACACCAAGGACGGGAAAGTGAGTGACTGTTGCATAAGGCTAAGTACACACTTAAATATGATTTGAGATTACCGTGGTTAACACTCATTTTAAGGTTTGTGGCTCCATCCATCCATGTAATTGTCGATTGCCGGTTAATATAGTAGGGTCACTTGGAACAATTATTCCCACAGCTTCACCAATCGCAGATGGGTCGAGGAACACAGTGGTTTATAATACATAATGATTTTTTCTGGCACAAACCTTTAGTTTTTTTTATGCAACCTGACATGGATGGCTAATACCACACAACTACCGTCATGATATTAGCCCAATACACCACATTCCCAAAGGAATTAGGGCCTTCCCTTTATGAGTACGGCTACATTGAACTGGATGGAAAACACGTACAATTTTTCGTTGCCGCTTCGACCATCTTTTCATCCAATGCGATGGTACCAACCTGGGGGGCTTAAACCCTACCACCTAGTAGGGGAAGGGGACCTATAGTTTTACATGGATTCCGAACCATGGAGCAGCTCGCATTCGTGATGAAATGCACTTATCGAACTCAGAAGAGAAAGAAAGTGTTGCATGTCGAGGCGAGGAATTGAACCCAGTCCAGTCCCCGCGCCACTAGGCTACGAGCCGCTCAAACAATAAACGCCGTTTCATAAATGCTTAAACGGTTTGTTATTCCTGCATCCCGGGTTTATTCTCATCTTTTCTCATCTTACCATGGTACGTCCTGGTGAAATTCTGGGCAGGTGGAGATCGCGAGCACGCCGCGTCGCACTGAGCAGTTCAACGGGCGCCACTACATCATGGAGGAGGCGATCACCGGCGACTTCGCGCTGGTGAAGGCGTGGCGGGCGGACCGCTTCGGGAACCTCGTGTTCCGCATGAGCGCGCGGAACTTCAATCCGGCTGTGTGCAGGGCCGCTAAGGTGAGCAGCTAGTCAACTTGTTTATGTACCTTCCAGGCCTGGGACATGGGTATGCCATAATAACAGGTGGGGCAAGAGTCACAATGGGGTCTAAAACATAAAATATGACATTCGCACTGACATTTAGTATTCTTTTGTTTTAAAAAAATATAAAATACATCTGGGAAATTCATCATGTATAATTTCAGTGTTATCCAACTTCGCCGAGCGTTTACTCCCGAGATTTTCAAAATTCCCTGGCCCGCTCGGTTACCGAAATCACTTTCACAACTGGTGTCCCGTGAACAGTATGACGTCCGCCGCGTGAAAAGCCGAAACTTTTTTTAAACTGTATGTCGTCATCGTTACCGTCACTCAATGCTGTACACAGTGCTAACACTTTGGAGGTAGGGCACTGTGTGTGCAACTGTCAGTGTCAGATTTTCTATTGCGTAGTCCGTGTTGACCGTGTTTTTTTCACACACCGTTGAATGTCCCTAAGTTCAAAATTCAAGTTCAGCTTAGAGCAATTGATTATTCTCGTTCATTCATTGACATTCAGCAATTATTTATTCAAATTTGAGGTGAATTACTACACTTAAGGTGGCCCAACCCGGCGGCCCCAACTCATTCGCGGGCACGGTACAAAACCGTGCTGTTGCGCTCTGGGACCTTCTCTGTTTCAAAGAATAAGATAGGCTCCGTGATGGGGAAGATGCAACATGTCCACAAAAAAGACAATGTGCATAGTGTATGATTTGGTAAGATTTACGAAAATTTTAATTTCAAGACGACTTATAGCTAAAAGTAAACCACGACCGCTGTAGTCAAAAATCTAACAAAAACCAAATAGATCATAAATATTGATTAAATAAGCTATGTCTGATGACTAATCTTTTTACGATCTTCTTACTTTATCATTGCGTAATCCACCTCCAAAGTTATTGTATAAAACGCGCGAAAAAATCGAACTTTCGGATCTTATAACTTAGAAACCAAACACAATTTTACAATGCCAATGGTCATCAGACATCTAGTTCGATCAAATAAAGCTATTTTGAGCAAAATTTTGGATCTCTGACAAGAAATATGGGCGTGATCTTCTTTCCCCTTTTGTATGGGGAGATGAGCGGGTTGGGCCACCTTAATGTCATTGGTTCCATGTTTGTTGTTTTGTTTCCGTAAGCATACACAAACGGTCCGAATCATTTGCGATGCTTACAGCTTTGAGCGTTCAATCTGATTCGGGATGCTTTTATACGCTTTAAGCACTGTAATCGTTTACAGTTCAATGTCAAATTCAGTAATGATAATTTTTTCAATAAACAGAATTAAATAAGAAGAAAACCGGCCAAGTGCGAGTCGGACTCGCACACGAAGGGTTCCGTACCATCGTAAAAAAAAAACAAAAAAAAAACACGTTTATTGTATGGGAGCCCCCTTTAATTTTAATTATTTTTTAATCTTACCTATTTGTTGTTGTAGCGGCAAAATAAATACACACTCTGTGAAAATTTCAGCTGTCTACCTGTTACGGTTACTGAGATACAGCCCTGTGACAGACGGACAGACGGACGGACGGACGGACGGACGGACGGACGGACGGACGGACGGACAGCGGAGGCTTAGTAATAGGGTTCCGTTTTCACCCTTTGGGTACGGAACCCTAAAAAAGAAGCATAGTTTTAAAAATATTACATTGAGAGCTGGAACGAATTCTCTTTTATTGGGCCGCAGGGCCCAGCGGTGTTGCCTTTACATCGACGACGCTCCCGCAGGTGACGATCGCCGAGGTGGAGGAGATAGTGGATTCGCTCCCGCCGGACGGCGTGCACGTGCCGGCCGTGTACGTGCAGCGCGTCGCGCTCGGCGCGCGCTACGAGAAGCGCGTGGAGCGGCGGCGCGTGCGCGCGGACGCGGCCGGCGCGCCGCCGGCGAGCGAGGCGGAGCGCATGCGCGAGCGCATCGTGCGGCGCGCCGCGCTCGAGTTCAAGGACGGCATGTACGCGAACCTGGGGATCGGTGAGTCGGCTCCCACGTTGTCGATTTCGGGACTTGTCAGTTACATTAGAAAAGGGGAGCTAAAAAGGGACACAAAAGCTAACAGCGCAATCACAAGACATATCCCATTGCCTTCAGAACCCACTTAAATTCTGTACTAATATAATATATATAATATATATTATAATGTGATAAATAAATAAAAATATATAAATGATATCGTTCCACAGGCATGCCCATGCTAGCGAGCAACTACATCCCAGCGGACATGAACGTGTTCCTGCAGTCGGAGAACGGCATCCTGGGACTGGGCCCATTCCCCACGCCTGACACGCTCGACCCGGACCTCATCAACGCCGGCAAGGAGACAGTCACCATCCTGCCGGGTATGGACGACCTTGCACTCTTTCAATGCATTAATTTTTCTTAATAAATGCAGAAGCAAGCTCCTTTCAGGACATTTCGTCTTCGATGGATGTTGGGCTGAATTTTAAACATGATTAAGAGCCTATACTTGAAAAAAAATCCCATCATTTACCTAGAAAGATGTCGCGCTGCTACTCTGAGGAGAAACCTGTTTTCTACAAAAAACATGTCCGATTAAATTTGTTTTTCTTGAATATATTTTTAAATTCTAGTAGCTTGTCTCCTATGTTTTCATACATTATTTTTTTCTCATTAAGAAGATAATGAGTCGATCGAGTTCCATGCCATGGGTAATGCCCATTTCCTCAGTCAAATTAAAAAGAATATTTCTAAAATTGTGCACATTATATAAATAAACTGAGAGCTACTTTCATACATTTATATTTTTTTGATAACTTATCTTATTTCCATAATATAAGCCTCTAAAGATTTTTATCAAATCAGTTTATCTATTAAGGGTTTGACATCACACCTGATTGAATTCAGTTGTCTAAGGGCGTAAGTGAAACCATATTTTATATTTTTTTTAAATAACTACTACTTATTTTGGAATTTCAAAAAGATGAAACATGCATTGATGGTCTAGCTATATTTGAAACCTATAACGGTAAATATCGGACGCTCATATTCTGTGTTCAAACTTTTTTTATGAAAGTTTATGAATATTTGTCTAATTTGAGAACACAAAGAACCAGAGTCTTACGGTTTTATATAACTTTATATGACTTACAGTTTTTAATATTTACTTTTCTCAATCGCAATCGGCTCTTATCATGCTCTTAAGTCACAGCAATCTGACAGACATGCAGACACAATCTTATTTTCAATTTTGTAATAATAATTTGTATTATATTCATGATGTCTTCATTGAAATTAAATAAAACCTTTTTGAGAGACTATTCTGACACAGCTGCCTTTATTTCGTTGCTGCCGGCATGCAAATTCAGATGTTTAGCCAAAACAATGATATTTTTGCCCCTAGCCCGAAAGTATTGCATGATTGCTTTTGCGCAATATTGCTCTTCTTTACGTCAAATATAAAAGGTTGAAACGCACAGGGGAAACAAATTCGGTCCGTCCGTCACGCAAAAATATATTGCCATCAGTGAATATGTGCAAAGGCGAGAGCGATATATTTGTGCCCCACGCACAAGAAACATTAGTGACATGTCGAGAACCAAATTTATTATGTCGTTTAGTGTAAATTTACAAGTGGAGCATAAAATATTTTTTTTGTTGCTTTTTTAATATGCCATCGGCTCCACAGAGCCATAATCAGATGGTTCCCGGTGGTTCTATTTTGTAGGAGATGCTTCAGCAAGCCTCATTCCCTGGTCAGTTACACCTATCGGTGCTGTCTACGATCTCGTGTCCAGAGCCGGTAGTCCCACTTCTCACCTAAATTGGCGTCTACGTAACTTCGAAGTTCCGTAAAAACGTCAAACTCCATACAAGCTGTCAAAGTCAAACGCGGACTTCCGATTTGTATGAAAACGCGGAGTGGACGTAAACGGCAACGTCGACGTATTTACGGCAACGTTGAGTAAGCTGTCAAATCAAGCTCGGACTCGCAAATGTTAGTTCGCTTAACGCCCAAACTCTTCAATTTCTCCATACATTTGACAACGCCAGTCGATCGGTTTGCCGTAACGCCAATTTAGGTGACAACTGAGACTTCGGGTACCGGTCTACGATGTTCCAGCGATTCAGACAGGAAACAGTATCACTTGTCTTTAATAGACTTTTAGCTAAGTGTGTTTTCAAGCCTGTCCTTGTAACTTGTGCCCTGGTTTTTTACCATTTCCTTTAACGTTGCCATTTATAGGTATACATGCGTTACATTCATCCAACATGCGTGTAATTTGGCAGGTGCTTCCTTCTTCGGCTCGGACGAGAGCTTCGCGATGATCCGCGGGGGCCACATCGACCTCACCATCCTGGGCGCCATGCAGGTCTCGCAGTACGGGGACCTCGCTAACTGGATGATTCCCGTCAGTTTTTCAAGTCACCATAACAAAACTACGCCATAGATTAAATAGGAAGGTGTAGACAGCTAACGTCACAATGTGTAAAACTTGCCGAAATTGCTTATTTTCGCTGGTAATATATTACATTTCTAACGAGCGTCGTCTCCCGTCACTTTCAGAACAAGTTACACCTTCATTAAACTAAGCTTGATTTCAAATTGCTGCACATAATTGGTTCCTCTTCCATTTTACTGAAATCGCACATAAAATATCTTGCCATATATTTTGGCAATGTGACCTTAAAAAAGTATGGGGTGGCCTCTAGGTTAGTCAGACCCACAGAATAGAAAACGAACGAGTGCATACAATTGTATGGGAAAACGGCCGCATGTTGTGTGCCACAGTCCAACCGTCGGCACCGTGCCTAAATGTTCTCCTGAAATGTGTTCGGTAAGTCAGTTCCCATCCACACAAACCCTCCAATATGGCTGCGATTATGTTTGTGTGTGGCATGTACGTTTGAGTTGGGTTGGTTATTTTACAAAATTGGAGCAGGTCTCATAGTAGGTGCGCGCTAGGTGGCACATCTTCCTTTTTGATTTGAGGTCAGGCCGGACATCTCTATTGTACACTTACATTAAATATACATAGAAATGTAATATTTATTTACACACCGTTCTTTAAAAACGTACACGGTACTGCGTCCAGGGCAAGATGGTGAAGGGCATGGGCGGCGCCATGGACCTGGTGGCGGCTCCGCACACCAAGGTGGTGGTCACCATGGAGCACACGGCGCGCGGCGGCAAGCACAAGATCCTGCCCGCCTGCAACCTGCCGCTCACCGGCAAGAACTGCGTCGACATGATCATCACTGAGAAGGTACATATATTCGTATTGCTGCCGGGACATCTGTTATTTGCAGTGTCTACTTCCCTTTGCTCAGGACAAACAAATCAACTTCCTCTATGTAAAATATTGAAATACGAAATGAATATCTTATAATAAAATTTTAAAAAGAGTTTGGGAACATTTGGGAATGTTTGTTTACCGATCCCTAAGTGTCACGTGATCTTACGGCGGAGTTACACACTCTTTCTCAAACTTTGGATATTTTTGGTGGAATCTTGAAATATTTCCTACGGAACGTGAAAGAATTAGCATTGTTTTTTGTGTCTGTTACTCTATCTCATCTTATTTACAAGGGCATTCACTGTTGCATATATCTTTTAAATCACCTGGTGTAATGTCTATAAAATCATGCAGTGGGAAATCGCTTGCTAAAAATACATATATAAAAGTCGTGAGTACATTGTTGGACGCATTTTCGCCCGTGAAGTTTCTTTGCGGGTTCTTCTTTACTGGGTTGATCGAATCTGCGGATCTTTGTGACGTAACTTGGTGTAGTTTGACTACCAAAAAATTTTAAATAAATGAAATGAAACGAAAACATATATGTGCGCAGTGTGTGTTCCGCGTGGACGCAAAGGAGGGTCTCACGCTGACGGAGCTGGCGGCCGGCGTGACGCTGGACGAGGTGGCCGCGAGCACGGGCTGCGAGTACCGCGTCGCCGCCGACCTGTGCCTGATGCCGGCGGCGCAGTAGGCCGCTCCGCACGCCGTCGCCTCCGACGGAATTCGCTTGTCGTACAATTTTTTCTTTTCATGCAGCGATCGCGGGAGTGGGGGGCAGAGGGTCAAAACTCCCCCCCTGAAAATTAACAGGGGGGCTGCACTCCCTGAATTTTTTTCTATGGAGTTAAAATAACATCGACAACTGTATCGGAAGGAGGGGCTGAAGGGCCGAATTTCCCTCTAAATTATACAGGGGCCTGCACTACCTTAAATGTTTACTAAGGAGTTTGAATTACGTTGACAGCTCTATGGAAACTAGCTGCATGGACTCTTTTTGCTCGGCTATTTTCCGACTATTCTACCCAAATCGGCTGAATGAGTTTTGATTGAAACAATTTCCCAAGACCACTCTACCAAAATGCGGCTGCGTAAGATTATTTGCTCATTCCAAAAAGTTTGTCGTGGATCCAGGGGGGGGGGGGGGGCAGGATGCCATGCCCCACAAAACCTGTGGGGCGTAGTAATCAGTAATCAGCTGTCCTGGCGGATATAAGGAAGGTCCTGGCATGGCACCTAGTTCCCATGTGGTGTGTTGGGCTAATACCATGACAGAACTTGTGGTATTAGCCATCCATGTCCAGTCACATAAAAAAAAAAAAAAGTCAAAGCGGCAATCAAAAATTGTCCGACCCTGGGTCCGCCGTGACCTCCTCTCCAAACGCCCTGCGTCTCAGCTTCCAACGCCCCTCCGAGCCGCCCCTACTGCTCATACCTACCCTTACTTTTACCACTGCCCATTCGCTTAACTACCACAATTTACCGCTATCGTAACACAATTTTGTTGTGCGTGTATGGAAAGCGAGTTTATACACATAAATTGAATGCTAAGCTAAAGTGTAATTATTTTTATCTAACTGGGCATGGATAACTAATATTAACTGTGATTATTTTAGCCTAAAACACTCCATGGGAACTAGGTGCCTTGCCAGGACCTTCATTATATTGCTTGGCTACATTGAAGTAGATGGAAAACAAGGACCATTTTCATTGCCGTTTCGACAATCGCTCATTCAATGCGATGTTACCAACCTGGGCGGGATTAACCCTACCACCTAGTAAGTAAGGTAAGGAAAGACCTACAATTATACGTTGAATCCGAACCACGGCCAGCCTCAACGGCTGAAAACCAGTCACCCATCTAGAACCCAACCGCACTCAGAGTTGCTTCACCAAATTTATGGAACCGCAAGGCTTCGCGCCACCGGGCTACCGAGGCTGAGAAAATGCTTTAGATGTAGCATTTAACTTGGGAAAGTGATTTACAAATCTTACCAAAATTTATTCACTTTCTCTATATTTGATCACTACAATTGAAAGGTTTGAAATTTGTTACAAAGTTTAAAAAAATTAAGCAAAAAAAGTTAAACAAACTAAATCACTGAGTTTTGATTTACAAGAACTTTTTTAGAAGAAGACTTTACAAGAATAATATGTAAACCTTAATGTCAGGGGGACGCATCATAAAGTCCAAAAAGCACGAGGGCCAAAACCCATACGCCCATAACACTTATGAATAGGTACAGATGTTTTCAATTAAGTCAGGTTTGACTATATGCATTTTATAATATACAAGAAAAAAAATACTATGGGATGCTTTAAGTTGGCCCGTAAGCATCAGAAAATTACGCTCCCCATACAAACGTAGTTTACTAATAATTTGAAAACCACTGATCCAAATTTCTTGATATTTGGGACTTAATATCAGGCGACAAATATCGATGTCTGCACGTGTTTATTTATTCGAAAATTGTATCCAGTGTCACACAACGTGAAAAGAAAATTTGTATGAATATTTTCTTTTGCATGTTATTTGACTTGCTTTAGATTTTTCATCAAAACAATAACATGCAGACACAGATATTTATGGTAGAATAATTTATACAAAATATCAAGCGAATCGGAACAGTGTTTTTCAAATGATTAGTAAACTACGTTTGTATGGGGAACACAGCTTACGGGCCGTTCTTAATGCTTTTTAACCTTAGCCTTATGCTTTTTAGACTTTATGTAGCGACCTAATGTCAGTACAACCTCACAGTCTGTGTTAAATATACTGCATAATATATGCATAACATATATATAATAGCACGGTGAGAGTAGCTATAATATCGACATATTATATCTGCCTTGCACACATTGCCCCCCTGAGGATCTGCGCCGGCTTTGGTTGCATATTATTATGTAATGTGTGGGGTCACCCCTTCTTACAGAAACATTGGTGAATGTAAAACTACGAATAACTTTATTTTGTTAGTCATAATGTCGTTATCATGAAGTTATTTGGTCATCTGCCTGTGCCCATACACGAATTTTATTCATTAGTCATGTAAGATTTTTTTAAAAGTGAATTATCATCAAGTTATTTGGTCATCTGCCTGTGCCTATACACGAATTTTATTCATTAGTCATGTAAGCTTTAAAAGGGGTTTTTTAGGGTCAAAATTGATTAAATTTTATTTCAATTGCTATTATTTACATAGGTGTTTACATTTAATTATGTTACCATTATATTACAACTTTACAAACATGAACTACTTATTGAATATAGTTATAAGAAATCTTAGCCATATAAGTCAATATAAGTTTATCAACCCGATTATTGAATGAACAATGTATTTTTTACTTTTACTTTTACTAATAATATACATATAATAATCAATGTTACACAGATGTTCTTATTTTATATGAAATATTCGCATTGATCTAATAGTTACCTAAGTACAAAATTCCACCTACATAGGTGAATCTACTTGCATTTCCAAGCGCTAGTCGATCCCAGATTGCTGTCGGCTTTAATATACTTTTGTTCGGTTCTCCGGCCTCTCCGCGCCTCCACACGCGTCGTCACTCCCCGATGCCGCCTCCACTACCCTGTACACACTCTCCTCGTTCTTCCTGCTAACCCTCCTCGCCGCTACCGCGACCTCACTATCGGAAACAGCGAGTGAGGAGTCCGAAATGATTACCTATGGCGGCTGTGTGGACATGTATTAGTGATAATGCACTGATGGTAGTCCGTTCGCTAAAGAATTTGGGACGCGCAACCTCGAATGATGCACTAAAGTGTGAAGTTCTTACGTGTCATTGGAACTAGACAACATCAATTGTTCACGCCAATTTGGCATGGGTGACCTAGGTGGGTAGTTTGCACTTCACAAGCAATCAATCCCATCCAAAGTTTTTCCTATGCCACCCTCTCTCGCCTACTAGCTGTCACGCATGGTGCACGCATGCGCCGCGCCCCGCAATCTTTTCCATCGTGGAGCTCCTCGTAGGGCTCCACGCCCGCAACCCGCCGCGCGCCTGACAACGCAGTGTCTCTTCTCGTCTGGGCGAAGTGCTGCGCCGCCGAACGCCGTCCCGGGACCTGGACGCCTAGGAGCTGGTGCTGCTGGAGGTAGGTGGCTGTTCCTACTCCTCTGGTGGCCCGCTGTGACGTCCCGAGGCTACCGGGCATTTCAATTCCTTCGTCTGTGAAGTGCGACCTGCCTGGGCGCGTACATCAATAGTGAGCAAATTCGTAGGCGAAGTGACTGGCTGGCGCTACCGTCAGTGTATGCGGAGTCTATAATATCTAATTAGATGAATATTTGTTATTTACATACATATAACTAGTTACAATATACAAAATGCGTTTTATTTAACAATTAAGGGCACACTAATATGAAATTAATAAAATCAACTAATTTAATATAAACTTATTCTTTGCAATTAATAAGGCGCTAACTGAGCCACTGTCAGCAGATTGCAAACATTTGGTCAGTTTTGTTACAGCATCTCTTGCATTAAGAAACTAGAAATGTAAAATGACTATGGGCCTGACATAGTCACTATGTGGTTATAGTCCCAAAAAAAATAGAGAGGAAAAAAAACTAATTTAATTTGTTTTTTACTATTTGGCAGTCAAAGTTTAGTATCACCTAGCACAGATCCACGAATTCGATTAACTGTCGCCAATATCTCCAATAGCTGCGGCTGGACCGCAGATTCATCCGGTGCGTCCGGAGACGCATCGTCGCCAAAAACTGGAGGCGCAGATGCGGCGCCAAAGTGGTTATGGTGATATGTCAATGAGATTGGGTTAAGTAAGGTTAGGTTATGGTGTTTAGGTTAGGTTAGGTTTGATTACATTAGGTTAGGTTGGATTCGGTTTGGTTAGGTTAAATGTCCCGACCCGCCTTACGCCTTCGCCCCCTACATATAGTGGCGACGGATCTGCGAAGGGTTCGCAGTTGCATCGCCAGCGACGGAGCTGCGGTCGGACCGCAGATGCGTCGCCGGCGATGTAGATATTGACGATGATCATATTGGTGACGGAGATATTGGCGATGTAGATGCAGTGCACTCTTATTTACCAACGTTGCGCCTCGATAGGGTATGCTTCTCTTCAGTGGCCTGAATCTACATCTCTAATATCTCCGTCGCCAAGCTTCATACAAGCCTACTCTACTTGCATCTCAGAGAAAGACAATAGATTTGGCTGTGGCACTAGGGTCGAGGTCCTTTTTGATATATCGTTATCTGAGACCCTAGTCTCAGCTGTCACCTAAATTGGCGTTTCCGGCAAACCGGTCGACTGGCCTTTTCAAATGTATGGATAAATTAAAGAGCGCGCGATCAATATTATATGTTCTGTGATTTACGAGTCCGAGTTTAATTTGAAAGCCTACTCACCGTCGTCGTCGGCGTAAATCATCTACGTACCAAAGCAATCAGAGTGGCCAGTCTGAGTTCTCACCTAAATTGGCGTTTACGGAACTTCGAAGTTACGTAAAAACGTCAAACCCCATACAAGTGTTTACTACTTACTCTATGGTTTTACTTCTCTCAAACTCAAACTCGGACTTCCGATTTGTATGAAAACGCGGAGTTGGCGTAAACGGCAACGTCGACGTATTTACGCCGGCGGTGAGTAAGCTGTCAAACCAAACTCTTACTCGCAAATGTTAGTTCGCTTAACGCCAACGCGCGCTCTTCAATTTTTTTTTACGCGACCTGACATGGATGGTTAATACCACACAACTACCGTTATGATATTAGCCCAATACACCACATTCCCGAAGGAATTTGGTGCCATGCCAGGACCTTCCCTTTATGCTCAATTTCTCCATACATTTGAAAACGCCAGCCGATCGGTTAGATGTAAACGCCAATTTAGGTGACAGTTGGGACAACGGGCTCAGAGTACTTCTCCATACAAATATAGTGCCATATAGCTCTTTTTGCGCGTGGCCAAAATCGGAACTAAAAGGTCGCCATATTGAACGTTCATCTTCGCGGTACTGGGATGTGTTGCCATTATAACAATGCAAGTTACCCACTGCTTATTCATTTTAGGCTGAGGGTATTTTGGTGATGACGGCATATGTTTGAATTTTCAATATTTGCAGTCAATGTCCGCAACGCAGATGAAGCGTTAAATAAATGTATGTAGGTATAATCTTTAACTCTGTGTTAGTAGGAGACATTCATTACGGGAGGAGGGACTGTAGGAGAATTCCAAATTATGAGTATACGGCCGGTGGCGAAATTGGTAGACGCAATACCCGCGAATGGTATGTTTTGCTGGTTCGGGTCCAGCCTTGCAGTTTATTCGTAAAGTAATTCTTTTTACTGGGCTCTTTCTTTAATTAATGTATCCTTGCTTCACGGTCGATTATACATACATACATGTCACATTCCTTGAGGGTATTTTTTTGCTAAGTAATTATTAGTTTGTGAAGATATGTTAGTGGTTTAGGTTAGCCATACACACATACTTACATACCTTCACGCCGTTTTCCCGGAAGGGTAGTAGTAGTAGTGGTTTGATGCCATCGCCAGTTGTACTCGAAAACTCCTTGTTAGATTATAACGAAATAAAACAAATACTGTATAAAGGCTAATCTAAATTGGATGGCAAACATATCGTTTGACAGAGATATAACTAGCGGCACAAAGTAACCCGACTTTTACAACCCCCATTTTTTTAATTAAAATTATGAATAATCTAATTTAGTTATATTTTGAATAATATTATTTACCTAAAATAGTAATCTTCATTTCCTCAAAAGTTTTTTCTTACAGCAGGCTGTAAATATTTTCCTAATAAATGGGGTATGTTTTTTCATGTGTTAACTCTTATAAGACAGTGGTGCCCTTAGCCGCGCACAAAAAGTGCTATGTGGCACTATATCCGTAACACCTTTGCGAAATACATCAGTTTTTTTTTTTATGTGACTGGACATGGATGGCTAATACCACACCTTCTGTCATGGTTTTAGCCCAACACACCACATGGGAACTAGGTGCCATGCCAGGACCTTCCTTATATTGCACGGCTTCATTGAACTGGATGGAAAACACGGACAATTTTCATTGCCGCTTCGACCATCGTTCATCCAATGCGGTGGTACCAACCCGGGCGGGATTAACCCTACCACCTGTAAGTAAGGAAGGGGACCTACAGTTTAACGTGGAATCCGAACCACGGCCAGCCTCTCTCAACGGTCGAATGGTCACCCATCCAAGACCAGACCGGACCCAGCGTTGCTTAACTTCGGAGAGCGATCGCCGAAGTGTCGCGCCACTGGGCCACTGAGGCTGACAATGATCAGTGTTGCTGTTATTCTGTTTTAATTTTCCCGATACATTTTTGTTTTCTATATTATCAACACAGTAGCTTAAATATATTATATTATTTATAATCACTTTAGTAAAATAGTTTTAGAACAAATGCAATACTTAAAAGATAACTAACACCAGGCTTATTACGAATAAACAATCCCGGGTTACCCGACTCTCCCCTACTCCAATGTTCACGCACAACAATGACCTCGCTATAAACCAAGGTTTTTAACCCATTGAAATAAAAAAATGTTTTTTATATCGATGGTTCATCCTGATAAAGTCGATAGGTACTACAGCAGTCGTATTCAGAGAGCACCTGTCAAAACTTAGTACGAGATTAGCACTGTGGCGGTCAGCAACCTGCCGACGCGACAATTCCTACCCCGCGCCGCCGCCTCAGCGCCGCGGCAGTGGGTCCGAGGCATCCGCGCCGCGCACATGCATTCCACCTCGTTGCACAATCTAAATGTATCAATATATAGTAAAATCGTATAAACTAGTTTCCGTTGCATCCCCGTACAACCCTATCGCATAGAGGCATAAACATATACCCCATAACTGGTGACCCCGTTGGAACACGTAAACTGAAAGTGAAGAAGAAGTGAACAGTAAAACAGAAAGGATGTATCAAGCGCCGCAGCAGCAGATGAATCAAGGTCAGGCGCCGGAAGCTCCAGTCACGGCGATTGCCAGCCTGTCCTTGCAGGCAAGAATCCCAACCTTTTGGCGCGAGGACACGCGTCTATGGTTCGCACAATACGAGTCAGTGGTAGCAGCGCACAAGCTAGGAGACAAGCAGAAGTATGACCTAGTCATAGGGGTTCTGCAGCGAGAGGACGTCAAACAAGTGAGTGACATCGTGATCAGCCCACCAGAGGACGGCAAGTACGAGGCTCTGAAGGAGAGGCTAATCTCAGTCTACGAGGAGTCCACCACGCAGCAGTTTCATAGGCTGCTCAGCGGACTAGAGCTAGGAGATCAACGTCCCTCACAGTTACTGCGGAAAATGAGGGAACTTGCGTCACAAAATGTACCCGACGACGCCTTAAAAATACTGTGGATGGGCCACCTGCCACCATCAGCGCGGGCTGTGCTAGCGGTATCTAAGGAGACGGAATTGAATGATCTAGCCATCATGGCCGATAAAATGCTCGAACATATCTGCAGAAGCCACGTCAACACGGTATCCGCGCCATCGGAAGGAAGTCAACGACATGACCCAGTTTCGAGTGTCGACGCGCTGGCGGGCGAAATTGCCGATTTGCGAAATCAAATAGCACGAATGAGCCGCCGCCAGCCGAGCAGGGCTAGCGGGCGGTATCAACGCGGTAGGTCGGCTTCTCGGAACGGCCGCCGGACACCGGAAAATGCAGACTGGCTGTGTTTGTATCATTTTCGATTCGGAGACAAAGCAAGCAGATGCGAGCAGCCATGCAACTATAAAAATCAGGGAAACGGCAACTAGTGTGCACCGCGGCGGATGTGCACACGACAGTCGATAATAACCGCCTTAGCGTCTACGATCGCGACAGCGGTATACAATACCTAATAGATACCGGGGCCAACGTGTCGGTGTTACCAAAGTCAATCCTAGCACCGAGAGATAGGACTACTAGTGATTATAAGTTATACGCGGCAAACGGTAGCGTAATAGAGACGTACGGAGTGAAAACCATGGTGCTTAATTTAAATTTGCGTAGACCTTATAAGTGGATATTCGTAATCGCAGACATTGCGCAAGCCATAATTGGGGCAGACTTGTTAAAACATTATAAGTTACTAGTGGATTTAAGTGGTAAAAGACTAATAGACAAGGTGACAAGTTTAGACACAATATGTACGGTAAAAAAATTGCAAGTGTGTTCGCTGACGTCGATTGGGGAGCAGCACGCGTTTCGTGATCTTTTGGAAAAGTATCCGGACATCACGAAACCAGCATCTTTCAAGGAAACCCCGCAACATGGCGTCGTGCACCACATCGAGACGGTAGGAGCACCAGTGTTCGCACGGGCTAGACCTTTGGCCCCAGACAGGTACATTAAAGTTAAGAGAGAATTTGAACTCATGATGGAAATGGGAATATGCAGACCATCCAAATCTCCGTGGTCATCTCCTCTACATTGTGTCCCAAAATCTAATGGTGATATCCGTCCGTGCGGGGACTACCGAGCACTCAATGCAGTTACGAAACCAGACCGGTATCAGATTCCTAGACTTGGAGAATTTCAGTATCTTTTAGCAGGCAAACGATATTTTTCTAAGATTGACATCACGAGAGCCTATCATTGCATACCGGTGGCCCCAGGTGATATTGAGAAGACAGCCATCGCGACTCCGTTTGGTCTTTATGAGTTCACGCGAATGACTTTCGGGCTTAGAAACGCGGCCCAGTCGTCCTGCAAGGATTCGATTTTCTGTTTACATACATTGATGACGTAATCATAGCAAGCTCGACTATTGAAGAACACAGATTGCACCTAGAAAAGGTTTTTCAACGCTTCAACGAGTTCGGCATAGCAATCAATCTGAGTAAATGCAGTTTTGGGAAATCGAAAATAGATTTTTTGGGTTTTCACGTTACCCAGGATGGAGTTAAGCCCTTGGAGGGAAAAGTTAAGGCAATCGAGGATTTTCCAAAACCGAGTAATATCGAGGAATTAAGAATGTTTTTGGGAATGTAAAATTTTTATAGAAGCCACATTCCAAACGCAGCCGGTGCCCAAGCAGAACAGCATAAGTACTTGCACAATACAAAAAAAAGAGATAAAACCGAAATACAATGGACACAACAATCGGAAACCGCATTCGAATAATGTAAACGCAGCCTAAAGAGCGCGCTCACGTTATCGCACCCGTTAACCGACACCCCTTTGGCTATATTTGCTGACGCGTCCGAATACTCTGCGGGCGCTGTTTTACAACAACGAGTCAGCAATACATGGAGACCGCTAGGTTTTTTTTCAACCAAGTTCAGCGATGCGCAAAAGAAATATAGTGCATACGACAGAGAATTGGCGGCAATTTATTTAGCAGTAAAACATTTCAGATATTTTATAGAAGGGAGAGACGTCATTGTGTACACAGATCACAAGCCGCTGACACACGCACTCAGTAAGAACGTGGCCAGCAGATGTGACACCCCGAGACGAATAAGACACTTAAGTTTTATAAGCGAATTTTGCACGGATATCAGACATATTAGCGGATCAGAAAATGTAGTCGCAGACGCACTATCGAGAATAGCTGAAATTTATACCCCGACGACCATAGATTACAATGAATTAGCAAGCGACCAGGAAAGAGACCTAGAATTAATGGAACTAATGAAAAAAGATAATCTTTGTTTCAAACTGATCATGTTGCCCAATGTTGGCAAACCGGTATACTGTGAGATGTCAAAGGGGAACGCACGCCCATACCTGACCGAGAGACACCGTTACAAAGCTTTCACAGCAGTACACGGGGTAAGTCACCCAGGTGTACGGGCCACAAGAAAACTGATGACAGACAGATATTTTTGGAAGTCCATTAATAGTGAGGTAAATAAATGGAGCAAGGCATGCGTATCTTGTCAGAGATCCAAAGTACAGCGACATACGGTCGCGCCGCTAGGTGAATTCGCGAGTGTTGGACGATTCAGTCATCTACACATCGACATAATTGGCCCTTTTCCGCCCTGTGAAGATAAAAGATACTGCGTCACATACATCTGCAGAACAACCAAGTGGATTGAAGCAGTACCAATACGCGACATTACGGGAAACCATCGCGAGAGCAACGGTAGATCACTGGATTAGTAGATTTGGATGTCCGGAGAAGATTACTACGGATCAAGGTACCCAGTTCGAGTCGCAGCTATTTCGTCAGCTGACAAATAAATTTGGAATCGAAAAAACTCGAACGGTCAGCTGGCACCCGGCATGCAATGGCCAAATCGAGCGAGTCCATCGGGGCATAAAAGCAGCCTTAATGGCAAAATGCACGAGTGCCGAGTGAGCCCGCGAATTGCCACTAATTTTGCTGGGATTGAGATCGGCCGTTAAAGAGGATATCGGGTTTAGTCCAGCACAAATGACCTACGGAGCGTCCCTGAGGCTGCCAGGAGATTTTTTTGTACCGAGCAGGCCACAAAGTTTAGACGCCGACTATGTACAACGCCTAACCACCACACTCGAATTGCTGAACCCATCTCCCAGAACGGCCCACGGTGAAAGGAAAACGTTCGTTCACAGCGACCTGCGTACGTGCTCGCACGTGTTCATCAGAAACGAAATAAAGCGTTCCCTCACGGCTCCCTACCAAGGTCCGTACAGGGTATTGAAGAGGCAAGACAAATATTTCGACATTGAGCTACCGAACAGGAATACGCGAGTGACAATAGATCGATTAAAACCAGCGTACCTACTCAACGAGGACACCGTCAAGCCAGAAAGGCGACCCCCCTACCCAGTCCTCCAACGGACAAGTCCCGACCACGAGGAGACACCGCAATCGAGAGTTGACACCCTGCCGGTACAAACCATGACAAAAACACGGGACCGCGAGGCGAGCACACAAGCACCGACGTCAGCTAGAACCACACGGGCAGGGCGACTAATCAAACCACCAGTGCGTTTCGCTTAACGTAGGCCGTGGGCGCCCAAACAGTGGCGGCTGATACCGCGATAAATAGGTGATATAGGAAGTGATATCAGTGGTGCGGGCTGGCGTGAACGACGTTACTCTGCGCAGCTCGCACATTAGATTAAGAACAGTGGTGACAGCAGGAGAGCCCGAACTGTAAGCAAGCATAGTTTTTAAAAAAAAAAGGAAGGGGTTGATGTGGCGGTCAGCAACCTGCCGACGCGACAATTCCTACCCCGCGCCGCCGCCTCAGCGCCGCGGCAGTGGGTCCGAGGCATCCGCGCCGCGCACATGCATTCCACCTCGTTGCACAATCTAAATGTATCAATATATAGTCAAATCGTATAAACTAGTTTCCGTTGCATCCCCGTATAACCCTATCGCATAGAGGCATAAACATATACCCCACAAGCACCTTACTAACCATGCAAAAACCGGGTTAGTCCGCCCACTCTGAATACACAACTTGAAACTCGCGATTGTCTTTGTATCAAGACAGAGGCCATGAAAAAAACAATATTTGTGATACAGTGGCATTGTTTTAGAATTTTCAGAAGCATTTATCCAAATAACCCTTAAAATGAGATGGATCGGTAGCAACCACGCGTTCGTGGTGTGGGTAGCCTGCTTCCTCTGGTTGTTATGCGTGTTCGAGATTATCTGGTCGCTACTGTTGTTCTTTTGTAAGCCTTCAATCATGTAAAATTCTCTCAAATCTAGCTGAAATCCACGGACAGCTCGATTGCAATTAATGTCGGTTGCAGTATCCTTTGCTGTGGAAAAAGTGCTAGTCACTCTTTAGGAAGCAGGATTCAACTGAATATTTTTTTCAACCAGACTACTTACTTACCTAAATATCTCCTTTTATGCTTGGTCAATTGTAGGTGTAATCATCCACGTGACGAAATCGCTTCTCACAACGATATTCATTGCGCCGTTTACTCGTACAATTGATTTCATAGTTTTTTACCTGACAATAGTGTCAACTTTAGAATCACTACAGATTTTCCATTACAAGTGCTTTACATTTCTTGTGGTGTTTTCAATTAAAGACAATCAATCGCATGTTGATTCATATTGTTCAATCATATTGTTTGCTTGTTTCAACCTTAATAAAAAATATCATATTCATAGATATTATCCTAATTATTTTCAGGTATTGGGGACCTTTTGTTCCTGACGGGAACGGACCTCGTGAACGCGTTAGTTTTGCTCTCGGGAATCATGGTGCTGCCGACAAACTTGCACATGCTGTACTGCATAGCCCACGGACGAACTATATAGTTTAGTAGAAAATATTCTAACTTCTAGTGAGAGCTTTATTGGCATATTTACTCAGTCGAGGATCCCACTCCCAAAAAAGGTCCTAAAAATCGGTCAAGTGCGGGTATGACTCCAGACTATGAATTTAACATTAGCCTATCGAGCTCATTTCGAGATATGGACATGCCCACCGTACCCACAACGGTGGACGCCTGCGCTAGCTCCCAATTACTTTGAAAGTGCACTTTTACACTGATTTTGTTGTGCAGCATCTACCTACATTCAAGATTCGACTGAGCAGCCCTATCGTTTCTTGGTTTAGATTACTATACAAATAACAAGTATCGAAAGGTTTGGTATCATAACAAATTGCTGAATTATTATTAAGGAATCCCTTTCTAGGAATTCTTTCTATCTCCAGTGTACGAGTTTCTATCTCCGAGTCCTCCTGTTGCAACATCTCTAATTTTGCGAGGTATTTTGTATGTGCAATTAATGTGGAAATAATAGTTCTGTGTTTGGCTGGGGATATTTCAAATGAGGATACTGCTATGCTTCGCAGCCACACGGAAAGGGTGATATGCTGCCCGTTCTGGCTGAGCGTGCTGTGTGCGGTGCTGGTGAACGCGGGCGGCGCTGCGATGTGCTTGCAGCGCATGCTTCGTGGACCGCGGGAGACCTATAGCGCTATCTCGCACGGGATGCACGATTACAGGCGCCGCAATCACGCGCAAGTGGCACTCGACCAGATACAGCATGCGCTCAAGTGTTGCGGTGTAAGTTTTAGTAGTTCGGATCCTGTAGATCCTTTATCTGTGTGGTCGGAAAATTAATGAATAAACTCGGTTCGCCACATGCCGTGCTGTACAAAAGACATCATCCTAACAGACACACATTATACATCGACCAGCATACAGTTTTCTTGCAAATGCCAACGCCTCCTGTGGCGTTTATGGTTATGCGCTCCGTACAGAAGTTTACTTTAAAACCGGTACACCGGAAATAGAGACGAACTCGAGATCTTATTATGTCATATTGGCGTCCAACTGAGAATTGGGAATTCTTTCTCTTTCCACTGTTCCACTGTATCTCTCCGTCTCAAATATAAATACGATTAAGAGGAATAATTCCTAAGTTCATTTTACTCTTTGGTTGACCTTAATAAATCTGAATGTGATCTCAAATTTGTCTGTATTTCAGGTGTACAGGCTTAAGAGTTAACATACGTACAGTCGTTTCCTATCAAATGTATACACTGGAAAAATAAGGAATTACTAAATTATTAAAAATATTGTCCTCAGAATGAGATATAGAGATCTAAATTTTTTCTCTATTTCTGGTGTATAGATTTCAGAGGATACGACTGTACATATAAAAATTACACGTGGAAGAAGCTCAAATAACTATGCTTGTCTGACAAAATCAATTGTTGCTGTTATAGTATCAGTATTTAAAGCTTCAACTGCACGTATTTATGCCGGTATTCACCTCACGCAGCTATACAACTACTTTACACATAGATTATGTCTGCATGTCTGTATTATATTCCGTAACTTAGACTACAATTACAATATTATCCAGTGCAATCTACTTATCATTTTCATATAGTTCCATTCAACTCGCGGCGTGACTACCTACTCACGAGACTACTTACTCGCTTTTTCGTTCCTGAGTAGATATGCAGCAAATGCACTCATGAAGCGAACACGATTTCAAGTCACAGATAAAAGTGAAACGCTTTCGCCTGACGTTATCCGAGATCAAATGTTATGTTCGTGTCATCGCACTTTAATTAAATTAATTAGAAAGTGACAACCCTAGGGTGACTCGTGGGTGTCATTTCATGAGTACGAAATCGTTGTGACTCACAGGTGAGAATTTAATTAATAGACCCCCTGACTTATTTTCATGTAAACATTAAGGGCCGAGTGCACGAAAGGACAAAACATCAAAATCAACGTCAAAGTATGATCAAACACGTCACTTTGTGTGGACCGTATGGAAGGAACTCTATGCAGATCACTAAACGTGACGTGTTTGAACATTGATTAACTCCGTCGTCTCTTCGTGCAACCGGGGCTAAATCAGGCACCCTCGGTCCAGTGGAATGGACTGCAGTCAATTCACGATCTAGCGTTGGCAGAGTTGCATCTCCTGTGACATGTGAATTCATTTATTCTATGAAATAAATGCATAAAAAACCAGCATAAAAAAGACGAATGTATTTAAAACTCTAATATCACCTACGATAAATTTTCAGCTAAATTCGTACAAGGATTGGTTTCTCATCAACTGGTACGGCGCAGAGTCAGACTTGATCTTCAAGCCTAACCAAATCGAAACTAAGGTCGATCGCAGCCCCAATCTCGGCAGTGATCACAGACTAATCAGTGATTCTGTACCTTTTAGGTGAGCTCTACTTTTCAATATAGGTATCACTTATTCTATATATATGTGCAAATAGTAAGGTGTTATCAACCGTTATGAACTTTTAATATTATTTAATATTAAATATATTAGATTCCTTGTATGAGTTAATTGGACGACGTTGGAAGAATTCTGGTCTTTCCTTGGATTTTCTTTGATTTTACTTTTCTGTGCACCTTTAATTTTTAAGCACAGCCACCCATACTATAAAAATGTAATATAATACTCATAAAAAATACACACTTACATATGTGATATTACCTATTTAATAAGACATAACTATTTATTTCCGGTAGTATGCGGGTGATTGGAGAAAACTTTCTTTTTCAGATGATTTCGCGATGCATATGATTGCATCGTGAGCAAAGCCATTTGGTAATATTATATTATCTATGGCCATTTGTTTCATCTCTTTCGTTAATGATTTGATGTTTGGTCTTTTTGTATTTGAGTATTACTCGGATCAGAAGCACGTTTATAAGGTAGGGCAACTGATGATCTAGCAAACTGATACAGTGTTCTGACTCGACGGAGGCACAATACTCTCATCGAAATAATTGTCAGCAGTGGGTTACTAATCAAGGAGAAGCCCCGGCACTTAGGGTTGCCATCTCTAAAATTTGGCAACCAGTACAAGACGTGAAAATGCGCGTGAAAACCCCGGATTTTAGAGCCCAGAACCCGGACATGTCGACAGGTTTTTTTAAACAGTGTAATAAAAAAGAATTGAAAATTGAATTAATCACCTTTTTATTGATTGTCAGACCTTAAAATTAGATTTAGTGATCTTTTATCATCATTTTCAATGTACTTACCTAATAAAACCGAATATTATTGCAGTTTCTTACAAATCAGTTAGATACTGATAGTAAAGACTTTAAATTTGTAAATCCGGACTACAAATGAAGCCACGCCCGGACGCTCCCCGGGTGCCCTTTAAACTAGGACAAATCCGGGGAAACCCGGACGGATGGCAACCCTACCGGCACTGCGTTTTAATTAACAATAACACTGTTACTTATTCTGTATTCTATTCCTTATTCGTAATCCATTGAGCCGTCCTAAAATGCGAAAAACGCTGCTACTCGTAGAGGAGGCGTTGGTGGTCAGGCGTGATATACTGACGCACTATCTTTTTTAGGCGAGCTTGGCTGTATTCTATTTATGGCGTCCGAAATTAAGGTCATGCGTCACACCGATAATCCCTATCAATTATCCCTGGGTCGTCAATACTCAGAGTTGTACCCTGGAAGGTCGGCTTGTGTCTTGCTCTCGTAAAACATCGTGGTTTTGGAGACGCCATCCGATAAATTTTTGCAGGGTTTCTTCGAGTCTCACAAAGAGGCGCCTTCTATTCTCCTCCGACGTTACATAAAGTAGGAGACAAATTAGTTTATATATGCCTCTGATTAGCAGCTGCTGCAAAAGTGGATCTTGTGTAGCGACATTTCTCTCCGAACTTGGAGCGGACTCCATCAACACAGAAGGCTGCGGCAGCCTAGTCAACCGGATCGTCGCTTTCTCAATGGCGGCTCACTTTCTATTGTTTACGTCAGTCATCCTTTTACAGGTAATGTTTAGTATAAGCGAAAAAAACTGCTAGAAAATAATGTTTAAGAATGGATCAATCGCTCGTAGATCTTCTCCAGATATTAGAGTGGATTCTCCTCTACGGATGCTTTAGTAGTAGTGGTAGCTATAGAGTTCTAAACGGTGCCCGTTAGATTTGTGGATACTTCTTCTAAGCCATTGAAAAATTGCAGTTAGGCATGGCTGCTTTTAAAATGAGTACTTTGAAAGAGATTAAATTGGTTGGTACAGTCCAGTTTAGGTTTTTTGGCTTACGGGACATTAGAAATGCGGGGGTTTACAGGGGTGGAGGCTATTTATGGAGGTTTGAACTCCATTATTAGGGAACATACAATAATTCTACCGATAACTGCGGGTATAATAAGCTGAAGTATTTGTAGAACTTACGGTTTTCCGGTGGGCGATGCAGTACGAGCGCTCGCTCAACATAGTGCTAGTTTTTGCTGCTTGCTCAACACGAGTAACAATGGCACCACATGATAACGTTTATGTGTACACGGAGCCCTACGTGGCTATGGTACAGCAAGTTCAAAATCTGCATCCGTGCTTCCAAAAGGCAGCCGAAACCTACCCACACCTACAACCTTCGCAGGCAACGCTCGCCAGTTACCGTTTGACGAGCCTGTCACATTTTGGTACTAAAGTGGTCCCGATGTTGCCTCTGGCGTTGGAGACGAAACCTGTTGGCCCAGTACGGCATCGCACTCCGGAAAACCGTTACTTTGACAAATACTATGTATAGCAACGGTGTAAACATAAGAACATATACTAAGATATGGTTAGGAGAGGGTGCCTTGCGATCCACCACCTCGTGTGCCGTGCGCGTCCGGATTGTTTTTTATAAGCCGGCTGGTTCTAAAACTTGTCAAGATAGGTCACCAGTTAGATTAATAAAGTTAATTATTAACGTCATTATAGGTAACCAAAAATACATATTGTTTTCAGGCAATACTAATGAGATTTATAATCAACGCTGAAAAACACCGCTTTGCGCGTTATGACGACATCATGAACGACGAACTGGAAGGAATTATGCCTGTGAACGAAAAGTTTGTCCACACCAGCAGCGCTTCGCACGTCGTCACCAGCACCAACAACAATCGCAGTTGCGTGCTGAATAGCGGGGAAGATGTGCCTTCTAAAGTAAAGCGTGACATTTTCAAGTAAGTTGGTAATTTTCTTAGCATTAGACTTCAGGAAAATGCGTCAAATAATTCCTTTTTTCCTGCAGCCCTTTCTTTAGGGAGATATTTTAAATAACTTATAATCTTATTCTTGCCTTGGCAATAATAACCTTCACCATCCTTGGCGCAAGAACACGTTATTAGTTAATAAATAAAGGCCGTAAAGAGGAATTTAAGAAATGAGATTAGGTTATGTATAGTCGGCATATTTTCCAGATAGCGTTTAAAGTGTTAGTATTGGTATGATCTGTCGATTGATATTTCTACACTAAAAAATATTGAATTCCTAAACGTAAAAGCGCTCCTAGTTCAGCGACAATAAAACCGGCAGGTGAGGGAGCTCGAATTTGTCTAAACTTCCTGTATAAAGTGTAAATGTCCTTTTAACTTTTTGGCAGGAGTGCAGGTCATGAGGGTTTCCAATTCTGACAATGAAAACTTTTTGAAGCAATTTCATACTCACGGTTATGGTGACGATGAATAGACGGTATCATGGACAAATAGTCCATGAATAAAAAATGCTTGAACAAAAAATAAAAAATTAGGTAAAATAAAATAATCTTTTATTTGACGTGTAACTTTTAGCACACCTGGGTATTAAGTTCGTTTGAAATTTTTTTGTGAAATGAATATCAAGCGTGAGAGCTTGATATTAGGATATTAGGTAAGGCGCTATATGGTATCCGACAGCTTTGACAGATCTTTTAGGTCAGCTCGCTTAAACGCCACCTGTCGTAATAAATAAGCAGTTTTCTTCCCCATTGGGAGTTCAATACTTTTCCTAATCTGTGCCGCATTTGTTATCGATAGCTTCTTTGTACGTCACTAAAACACACCTTTTACAATATCTATACATATGGAATATAGCTATGTATAGCCAAAGTGACACTAATGTTTGTTCTAGAGATTCTCTTTCTACGTAACGGATGGATAAATAGCAGTTTGTGTCATAGATAGTATAATATTACTTGGTTTGTTTTATATATTCTTTGACTCTAGTGCGTTGAACCACAGAACATATAATATCCTCGTTGAACGTTGAGCATGTTGAGCATAATCACTTTGACTTGATAATAATTACCTGTGATAATTACTTTTGACTGTGACTACTTTATTCGCCAAGTTGTGCTGATAGAACGAACTCCAGGGTGAGATTTATCCCAACTTTTTAAAACTTTGACTTCAGGGAATGGCTACGAGGCTATTATAATAGAAGTCGAGTAGGTAATTACTGGACTGGACCTGGGACGGGCTCAGTTAGCTAGGCTAATATTTAGCAGTAGCACCCAACTTACACCTGGAGCACTCTCCGCAGAAAGTCAGAGCACCCTCTAGTAGTGAACATTAGGCTTTTGAGAAGGTACTGCTTCTGAAATTACTTACACTATCTACAACTCTCCGCCAGGTTAAAGAGGTGCTGTTCTGCTTACCTCATACTTTCATTCTGAGCACTGGTTTGGCCCTCGACGCAGTCCTTATTGTTTTTCACTAACAGGGCTCAGGGCCGAACCAGTATAGCAACAACTTAATGGGCTGCCTAGTTACTGGACTATCATTTGAGTGAAAATGTATTCTCTTTTAATATATTTTTTTGAGACCCAGTCTCAAAAAGTAAATATAAGTAAGAGGTTGTGTTTAGGACTACTGTTACGGAGGACAGAATGCCTATTTTTTCGTTTATAGATCTCGATGTCAGCATGGAACTATTAGATGTTATGAACAATCTGTCCATCACTCGCTCTGGGGAGAACGGCGAAAGACTTCTGTTCAAATCGGTCTGCGCTGATATAGACGGGGTGTCCACTGAAGTAGTGTTTGCTGAATATTCTGACAAAACCTTGCTCATCACATCTCAGTACGAGAAAGTAGGTGGTCTTGTCCTGGTAGAGAAAGACCAAGTGCACAATCCTCTTGGTTCTAGCGATATCTACACCACCAAAGTTATATTCGGGGCACCATTGGAAGAACAAGAGGTAGCAGCTAGGTTCTTGGCCGAGCGGATTAAAATATCTAAACCGCTGTACCTGTTCATCAGTCTGAAATCATACGATATTGAAACATTAAAAGCGATCACAGACATTTTGGAGGATATCAAGTCGGGAAGAGTTTAATTGGGACTGTTTACAAAGACGAGAAGAGCGATAATGGAACAAATCGTCACAAAAGGTTTTAAGACAGCACACAAGTACTATGGGCAGCTTGTGATTGGACCACCGGGGGCTGGGAAGACTACTTACTGCTGGAAGATGTCCGAGCTCCTCAGAAAACTCGGCCGAAACGTGGTGCTTGTGAATCTGGACCCAGCTAACGAGACAATGACGTACAAACCAGACATTGATATCCGCGAGCTGATCAACCTGGAAGAAGTGATGGAACAGTCCGATTTGGGACCGAATGGGGCTCTGCTCTATTGTATAGAATATCTAGAGAAGAACATTGATTGGCTCCTCGCTCAGATTAATGAAGAGAACGGCATGAACTTAATATTCGACTTGCCGGGCCAAGTGGAACTCTATAGCCACCACGACAGTCTCAGCAATATCATTTCAAAGCTCGAAAGCACTGGAAACCTGCAACTGTGTGTTGTACACCTGATAGACTCTCATCATTGCTCCGATGCTGGAAAATTTATTTCAGCTCTGATGCTTTCTCTAATTGCAATGATGAAGATCGGGCTACCTCATATCAACCTTTTGACAAAGATTGACTTACTTCAGAAGCATATGGATAAGTTACAATTTGGTATAGACTTTTACACAGAAGTTTTGGATTTAAACTATTTACTAGACTGTCTGGACACCGATGCATTCTCCAAAAAGTACAAAAAGCTCAATAGCGCCCTCGTGTCAATAGTGGAAGACTACAGTCTGGTCTCCTTCGAGTTGGTGAATATTTTGAAGGAGGACAGCCTTATGAAAGTAAAGAAGAGCGTAGACAAAGCCAGCGGATTCGTGTTTAAGGCAGAGGAAGGTCGAACCATCAACAGCATGCTCGCGTGTGCGATGGGCGTTCAAGAGCCCCAATCTCATGACATTGACTTTTAGCCTAATAAAAATCCTCCTTTTTTTATATGGAAACTGGTTTTATTTTACATTTGTTACTGCATACTAAAACCTTTTAAATTATTTACAGTCGGAGGATTCTGTGTTGTCAAAATGTCTTCATTTTGGCATAGATTTCTCAGCCAATCAGAGTCAAGGGGTTAAACAATTTAATATTTCATTAGCCTCTTACTGTCTGCACTACAAATTTAAGTGCAGTATCTATTACTAGAATTTGAAGTGCCCCAAAATAATAAATTTCAAGAAATTAAAGCTGATATTAAACTGCATTGATGTGAGCAATAGTTTAATCATTTCAGAGCGGATTGAGGTAATGACAACAAAAATCATGGAAAAAAGGTGTCACACATTCGTACAGTCGACCAAGCCCATTAACTTGTTGAGATGGACAAGTTTTCGAAATTTTAAGCATGGCCAAAATACTAATCTCGGATCTAAAAACAATAACAATCAAGTTTGTGTATGTAACGGCATGGACAGTGGCGTAACAATAGGGTGGCAGGGCTGGCAAAATGCCACGGGCCCCCGACCCAAGAGGGCCCTGGCCCAAGAGAAATATTTTTTTTTTCATTGTACCTGAGTATTTTATTATATTTGAAAAGTGTATTTTTATAAGTTCTGCTTAAAATTCAAAGTGAGACAACTAAAGATCATAATACAATTTTAAGTTAATCGTAAAGCATTGCCACCATGCCAGTGGTAACAATTGAAGAAGCCAAGATTGAATACCTTGGGGGTCCTAGACACCATATTTAGTCCAGTCCTAGGAAAATGTTGAATGTTTTGTTGCTTACTCAATGTGATTACTAGATGTGCTAAACTAGTGTCAATACCAGGTAGAAGGTACGTTGACAGTATGCTAAAAGACCGTGCTTGCGCATGTTGTTCACCGCAATGCCGTACTTGGGCGGGGTGTTAGGGTGTGGTGAGAGTTTCAAACGCAAGATCGAGAAAGCTTGAGTATCAAGTAGCCACTGTAGTGTTGCTGGAAGTGAATCTGCTAGCGCCAATTGTATGTGTTGTTTTCTCTATTCACGATCTGTTGTCACATCAGAGCCGGCAGTCTAAGTTGTCACCTCAATTGGCGTTACGGCAAACCGATCGACCGAGCGGGCGTTAAGCGAACTAACATTTGCGAGTCCGAGCTTGATTTGACAGCTTACTCAACGTTGCCGTAAATACGTCGACGTTGCCGTTTATGTCTACTCCGAGTTTTCATACAAATCGGAAGTCCGCGTTTGACTTTGACAGCTTGAAGAAGTAAAACCACAGAATATCTAGTAAAAACTTGTATGGAGTTTGGAGAAAACGCCAGTCGATCGGTACGCCAATTTAGGTGAGAACTCAGACTACCGGCTCTGTTCCCTATTATTTCTGTGTATTATCACTAGGTATCCGAGCTAGATATTAGCTATCACTATGACTTTTAGAATTGTACAAGTTTCAAGTAAATATACTTTTTAATTACTTAGTACTAAGCAAGTACTAAGTTTCGCTTGTTCCAAGGATTTTTATATGTATGTGTGTATAGCCGACCGTGAAGCGAGGACACATTAAAAGAAAGAACCCTATAAAAATAACTACTTTACGAATACACTGCAAGGCTGGACCCGAACCAGCAAAACATACCATGCAGTACAGGCATTGCAGTCAATGTCCATAATGCAGGTATAGCGTTAAATCAATGTATGTAGGTATAATCCTAATCTGTGTTAGTAGAAGGCATTGATTCCGGGAGGAGGGACTCTTAATTTTGCTGTATACCCAAATTATGGTTATCGTCTATGTTCGCACAAAGGATATGGAAGTGAAGCTGGCCCTAGGCTCCATTGTAAAATGTATAGTCTCCTCCATATTAGGGTTCTTTACCCTTAAAAGTTGGTTTTAAAGTTGGCTGGTGTTTCTACAAACTTGGTACTTTTCCTTCCAGATGTCATCAGCTGACAGACGGAAGGAAGAGTACAAGAAGTTAGTAGAGATTGAAGCGGCGCTAGACAAAAAGCTAGCAGCTCGGAGCGCCGGCCGCGACCAAAACATGAAACTACTCCACGAGTACAACGACATTAAGGACGCTGCGCAAGTTGTAATTGGAGCTATCGCCAATATGGAGGGCACCACCGTACGACAGATTCACGAAAGGCTCGGTTTACACAACTGAAAAGAAATATTGTTGTCCCCTGTGCACAATTTCATTTTGTTTCACATGGCAGATGGCAGATTTTCAGACTTGGTGTTTGGCTGCCTGACCGGTGCAACGTGACCTTGCAAAGCATCAAGCGCAGCAATAAGCAACACTAAATCTTTTTTGAGAAATAGATTCTGTAATTATACTGAAAAATTATGCAGGGCAGCTTGGACTTTTAAGAACGGCCCGTAAGCTATGCTCCCCATACAAACGTAGTTTACTAATCATTTGGAAACCGCTATTCCAATTAAATTGATATTTGATATCTAATATCAGGTAACAAATATCTGTGTCTGCATGCTTTTGTTTTTTTGAAAAATCCAATCCGAATGAAATGAAAGCAAAAAGAAAATCTTCATACGAATTTAGTTTTGTCTGTGGCTTGACCCAGAATCTATTTACCGAAAAAACAAAGACATGCAGACACAGATATTTATAGCCTAATATTAGATACCAAATATCAAGTAAGTTGGAACAGTGGTTTTCAAACTACGTTTGTATGGGAGGCGAAATTTGCTGATGCTTACGGGGCGACCTTAATCACAGTTAAAAAACCTGTTTCAGGGAAACATTGAAGTCCAATGAAGAATCGTGTCAAATAATAGTTCTGATATATCTATCTTGAGCGCCCACGGTTACATTTAATCGATTCTTGATTCATTTGTTGCTGAAAGCTAATAAAATATCAGTGTTATTATTGGAACATTTTATTTATTTGAAGACAAATACAACTCTTACAATTTAAATTCCTCCCAAATGTTTTTTATGAATTCATCTGTGAACATATTAGATATTTTTCACAATGCTTTATTTCTGCAGGTTATAAGTGTTTTCAAAAAGCCACAGTTCCATACGTTCGCTACTTCGGTTAAGACAAAATGTGTTTACATGACAAATAATCTAATATTATACTTGATTATACTTCGACAATATCGAACAACTATTGCCAGCAACATGTGTTTATTATATCTTTAAATATTTATTAAATTGTTTGAAAATCTATAAACTATAGAGCGATAAATGGTTTTAAAGAGAAAAAAATTAGCATGCTACTTCCCATTAACATGTTCGCTAAAATATTATATTGAACATTGGGAACACTGTAAGATACAAAAATTACAATACGGTGCGTCCGTGCGGACACGCCACATTGCGTGTCACACACCCTCCCCACACCTCCGCGAGACGATGTCTCCACGGGCGTGCGTCAATCTCGTCCGTGCGTCACAACACGCCGGTGCACCAAACTGTTGTCACGCAATTCTTAAGGAAAACATAAAAATTGTAGAGAAAACATCTAATTACTACTTAATTATGTGTTTATCAAGCAAGCGACAACAATATTTAAATGTTGAATATGTATTGTATAATGTGGGCGCCACGAGGGCGCCTGCGTACACTCTGCTGCGCCAAGCGCTAGCCAGCCACTTCTGCGTCATCCGACAGTCAGATGCGAATCGTAATGGTATGTTAATTGGCAACATGTTAAGAAGTGACGGTTTCCGGGACCGTCCGTTACACTACGCCTCGGGCTCGTGGAGCCCGGCGAGTTTGATGAAATGAAAATATGTCCGCAGTGACATATTCTCAGTTTTGGCCAGGATATCAAGCGTTCCAAAAATTGTAGGAGTCTTCATTAAGTCGTCGTACTGTTCCTCGCCCGCGGGCAAACCGAGCGACCGCGGCCCAGCCTTCCCAGGCGGGCCTCTGGTCTCGATGGGATCGAGTGGAATGTGCGGTGTCAGCGATCGCTTCGGTCCGCCTCACACCGGGGCTACGGCACCGCGGTGCTAAATCAACTTTGTCGAGTCATTCCAGCTAAATTTAAGTATAACAATATAACAAATTTACAAAAATACATATAGTGACGAGCGTTCGCAGATATAGGCTTCGGAAATGCAATTATCGTATAAATATATTACCTCTAACTTCTAAGTTTCTATTAATAACACAATACCCTATAGGAAGTGAAGACCTCAATCTGCGAGCGTTCGTAAAGATTTCTTTTAACGTCTATCGTTAGACTTAAATCTATGAGTTTCAGACTCGTTCCAGGCAGTCCCACATCCCACCAGCGCCACAGCACCAATCAACACTCAATAAATGCAAACTTTTAAACTATAAAAATTTATTGCTCCTACACTTAACTGCACAGTTCTAGGGATCAACGCAGCAAGATATACTAAGAACATCACTAGAACTGTGAGCATATCCCATTAAAATTAGAAAAAAAAACCACATTCATTCAATATGCCTATATTAGTCCATCTATATACCGAAAACAAGTCTGAAATTTTGTCTGGTTTAGCCCTCACAAATAAAGGTGTGCAATATTTTTTTTTACAACAATTATACTATGAAGAACCAAAACTCATTAAAACTTAGTGCTGAAAACTTACATAATAAAAATAAAATATTTCGATAAAATATAGTTCTTGTTTGTTGTTCCACCAATGGGAATAAAATGGAAATGATACATTTTGTAAGAGCCAAACCAGAATTCAAATAAAATCAAATTTATTTGAAAGTGTAAATATACTATGTATAAATAAAAAAATGAAGACTTGTAGATTTATATGCTTAGCAATATAAACATATAAGACTTCGTCCTTCCACTATTCAAAAACAGTGCCTTAACATATAAATATGTTAATTTATACAATAATACATATTCTCTAACAATATTATCACTTTTTGTCACACATTCTTGATTTTCTCTAAGTTCTTAACTCTCTATTGAGACAGAGTGGGCAGTCTGAGTTCTCACCGAAATTGGCGTTTACGGCAAACCGATCGACTGGCGTTTTCTCCACACTCCATACAAGTTTTTACTAGATATTCTGTGGTTTTACTTCTTCAAGCTGTCAAAGTCAAACGCGGACTTCCGATTTGTATGAAAACGCGGAGTGGACGTAAACGGCAACGTCGACGTATTTACGGCAACGTTGAGTAAGCTGTCAAATCAAGCTCGGACTCGCAAATGTTAGTTCGCTTAACGCCCGCTGCGCGCGCTCTTCAATTTCTCCATACATTTGAAAACGCCAGTCGATCGGTTTGCCGTAACGCCAATTTAGGTGACAACTTAGACTACCGGCTCTGGCAACATCTCTTAAGATTCAACGCTGTTTATCTTACACGACAGTCTTAATCACTGGCGGCAGTGGTATCTATCTCGGCTCGCACGTATACAGAATAAATTGTGTAGGTTGTCCGTTTCCATTGGCATAAAAAAACTGTTGGATTAGTTTAATGAATGTTTTACAATTCCATAGTTGCCATGATAGGAAAATACTTATACAATCTTCTGTATAACGAATGGACTACATTACAATGTAAATTTACTGGGATACAGACTTTGGTACCATACTAACACAACCCTGAAAGCCGAGGTGCTGCCTTGCCAAGCCAGTTATAAATTGATCGTCTCATTAGGTATTCGGTGAAACTAGAAGTCTTCACCGTTTGGGTCATTGTCATCGTATATGATCGTACGACACTAATGTGTCGACACAATACAAAATCAGTCTAGATTCAATGGAAGTCTTGACTTGTTAATGCTAAGAGCTATAGGCACGTATAATACAATTCACAGATATTTTGGTGTAACACATCACAATATTGACGAGTCTCCGATGACCTCTCACAGATAGTATTAAGATTTGTAATATATTCGATACGTGCGTACGCAGTTAGTTTACACTTTGCTGTTTTGGGTACTGATACGTTGTACTTGATTATGCAGCACATAAATTGGTTTTTCATCTTCATGCAAAATATGCATTCTCTTAATTAGTAATTTAGTTTCAGTCAAATGTTTTGATGCACCCACTGCCCTGAATTTCAGACCGACATTCTCAAAAAGTTTCCAGAGAACCAAATATGAGATGAAAATGTGTCTTGGTGGAGTGGTCCAACTTTAAATTACCAAATTATTTGGCACGTAGAAAGTTCCTCATTACGGCTGATTTACACTGAACGATTGCTATCACATTTGTCCAATCGTAATCAATTATAGCCTCTATGATACCGCAAGCATATGAAATTAAATAAATAAAAGTTCAGACTTGAACATAACTACATTATACATATTAGTAGAACTAACCAAATAGCATTAAGATATTCAATTTTCATTGACGATTTTATGTCACGTTTTTATAAGGAGTGACAGGAACAAAACCAGGACAATAGGGGTTTACCTTTTTGTAATACTACTTGCGGTACATACGGCTCTGACCTCGGTCGGTCTATTCGCACGCGACGGGGCCATCGCCTTGGCCCCTGTGTTCCGAATCCGACAGCCCCTCCGGCGAGGGCGAGTCTTCAATCTACAAGAACACATTTACAATTTTTTTTTATTCATATTGTTACACAGGAAACAGAAATGATTCCCAAGTCCGTTTTACTCCAATGACAGAAATGGATAACGAACGACATGAAAATACAAGACTGTCCACCGCAAATCAATGTGTACATTACTTGTATGGTACATTGTAGTGGTGAACTGTACCTCAATTTTGTTAAAGTGATATTTCGAATTTAACGAAGCATTGGCCAAACGATTAGTGTACGTTTTGAGAATTTAAGGGGAACCTAAATAAAGCTAACCAAATTAATTGGTTGGTTTATGTTATAATTCTAGAATTGAATGAGTTAAAAAAAAAGTTTTCACTATCATTCTAAATTTGCACGTAATGACAAGCCTTACAGATTTATACTTAACTCCGGTCCGAGTGGTCAGTCTGAGTTCTCACCTAAATTGGTGTTTACGGCAAACCGATCGACTGGCGTTTTCTCCAAACTCCATACAAGCTTTTACTAGATATTCTGTGGTTTTACTTCTTCAAGCTGTCAAAGTCAAACTCGGACTTCCGATTTGTTTGAAAACGCGGAGTCGACGTATTTACGGCAACGTTGAGTAAGCTGTCAAATCAAACTCAGACTCGCAAATGTTAGTTCGCTTAACGTCCACTGCGCGCGCTCTTCAATTTCTCCATACATTTGAAAACGCCAGTCGATCGGTTTGCCGTAACGCCAATTTAGGTAAGAACTGAGACTACCGGCTCAGATAGCGTACGACAACATCAAACATGCGCGACCGAAAAAAGGAAACTTTTTGGCAAGTCGGCGGGGACAGTGTGTGGGTTTCTCTACGGTTGGTTTATTCGGCTGTGACCTTGGTCTTGTCGGCGAGCGGCCCGTTGCTCTCCGCCGGCGCCGCGTCTCCCTTCACGCCGATACTCTTCTTCTTTCCCTTGCCCATGTTCTTCTTTGGATTTTTTGCATTTTTCGCCGAGGACCTCTGAGCGGGCAGACCTTTTTGGAAATAAAGCGGTTCAGCTTTAGGCACTGTTTGCAACAAAGCCATTTGTTATGCACGAAACACCTCAATCAGGGTCTTTGCACTGAGCTGTTATCAGTGCAATAACAAGCATAAATGAAATTATATTACAAGGATTACAAAAAACCGTGCAGTTTGGAATAGCCTATTTCGTCAATGTTACATTTAAATTAACCATACCATCATTCTGCAAAGGTTTTCGTAACTTCGATGGGTAAAATACAACTGAATTAGAAGATTTGTGACAAAAAGAAAAAAGTTTAGTCTCCATATATTTTGAGGTTAGGAATTAAAGTTTCTACGGAGCAAAACATAAAAGTGCCTTTTATCGCATAATTTAAGTAAGCTTAATTTAATAGATGGAATGTCTAACCGTTAGTATCAGACTCCGACGGTACATTATCCTCTTGCGGGCTGTCGTCCAGTGCTATGTCCTCGGCTCGAACTGTCTTCCTGTGAACAGCGAAAACAGCAATCTCAAAGGATTTATAATGTCACTGGGCTTCAGCAATTTGTCATTCAGGTGAAAGTGAAAGCACAAAGAGTTAAATACATGAACAAGGTACAATCGCCAAATCAGTGAGCATGGAAGCATGGGAGTAGCGATCGAAACGCATTCGTATAGTGGCAGCGTAGCCACTAGTCAGTGGAAAACGTCTAACTGTAGTCTAAACAGCTTATGGGCCATTTTTAAATGGATCGCCCTAAAGCCACTGACATCTTGAGTGCCTGCAAAGTAGCATAGACATAAATCTAGTAGCACCATACGGTCAGGTTGGTTTTGCACATGTGGCGTGCCCCGTTCCGCGCCGACCGGTCTTCAGGCGGGGCATCCTACGGCAACCCGCGCAGACGGTGCGATTCCCTCTTCCCGCTTCATTTCCGCACGATGCTAGCGCTCCATAGCAATCGCGTTTGAATGTGCTACTGGACTTTTTAATATGATCGTACATTTCATTGGTCATTTAATTTATTTAAACTTTTTTGGTACTCAAAATACACCAAGTTACGTCAAAAACTTAATGGTCCGCGGATTCGATCAACTCAGTAAAGAATAATCTGCAAAGAAACTTGACGAGTTTTCCGTCCACGGTAATGGAATATACTTAGATCTATATGCTACTGCCAAACCAAATTTCAGTTAAGGCAAAGAACAAAACCAAAAGAAACAGCCCTCAGTGCAAATGGATTAGAATAGAACTTACTTAACTAACAAAGTTGCTTATACAATAATATGTATAGTCTTACAAGTATTATCTGGTGTAAAAGCAATCTTCAACTTAACAACCTATTCAGCTTCAGTTTCTTTATTTCCTCCATTATATGTATATTACACACTCGGATTCGTCATTTTTTATTCCTGTCGGTTCAATTACTTCTGGCGAAGAAGAGCCGACAAGAAATTTTGTCAGGTTAGTTGTTGTATTATTTTTTTCCATTGATACTTATAAACTAGTTTACAGTGATTGATTGAATACTACTGCTCACAAAGAACATTATATACATTGGTGAAGAGCAAACTCTTGACTACGATAATGACATCTTATTCTAAATTAATAAGAATTATGATCTAAATTATTCAGGTGTTAAAAGCCATCGTCATTTTTGATACAAGATAATATCAAATCAAATATAATTATATATAAATATTATTATAAATATAAGTTAGTAAATAAATAAATTCATACTACATGTTAGAGAAAAAAAATTAATAGAAAAAAAAATCGGGTGTATAAAACCCTCGTTAAGTTTGTTACGGATGCAGTGCACCTAGTCAATAGGTTATATATAAAATATATATTTGGTAGATACCCGTTGATGGTGAGCGTGGCGGGCGCGTCGTCGCCGGCGGGGTCGCGGCGCGGCCGGCGTGGCGCGCGCGCCCCCCTCGCGCCGCCGCGACCGCGTCGCGCGCCGCCGCCGCCGCTGCCGCCGCCGCGCCAGCCGCCGCGCCCGCCATACGCGTTGCGCGCTGGCGGCGTGTAGCCCACGTAGCTCACCTGCCACCGACCAAACATTTCTATTAAGGGCGTGATAACATGTGATTGTATTAAGTTCCATAAGGGCCAGTCATAGGATATTTTGTTATTTTCAAAAATAATTACTACTTACTTTGGAATTTCAAAGCTCCAATGGGGAAATAAAAAAAAAATTAAACAAACAAAGAGTACCTGCGAGGCGTATCTGCTGGAGCGCGCGCCGTAGCTGCCGCTGCCCCACTGCCCGACGACGACGCCAGCGATCTCGAGGCGCGCGGGCTGCGCGCGGCCCCGCCCGCGCCCCCCCGCGCCGCCGCCCCCGCCCCAGCCCAGCGCGCCACCGTAGCCCATGCCCATCATCGGGTTGAGCGGCAGCGGCGGCATCGCGAACTCCACGTCGAGACCCTCCAGGATCGCCTTGCGCATGCGCTCCACCTGACAACAGATAGAAATACAGTGGAAAAATTAAACTAACCAGATTTTCAAAACCTAATCAAATTCAAATTTATTTATTTCTTGCCAAAAAATTTCGCCTAATAGTACATTATTCATATTTCAAATTCCGGACTCAAAACCAAAGAAAGAGACAAAAAGAAGAAAACATATTTATGAATTAATATTAATTGCTCGATTTCGCTGTTATCAATTAAATAGCTCTCCGATATGGGGGTGGTGGTGGCCTGCATGTTAATAACACCACCCATCGTTTGAAGCCCGGCTCACGTCGTCCCGGAGAGCGCCGCCACCACGGCCTGCGCCCACCGGCGCGCTTGGAGGAGGTCCCCTCTCGCCGCTGATGGTTCCTCTATTTCTTAATATTATTACCCGACTGCGAAAGAAGGAGGGTTTTGTTTTTTACGTTTTTTAGTGTAACTATGTAAAAAATATTTTAAAAAGTGTGCAAATAAATAAATACCGTAAAACAATAATGATAAAAAAACCAGCTAAGTGCGAGTCGGACGCGCACACGAAGGGTTCCATACCATCGTACAATATTTAACACAAAAAATCAAGTTTTTTGTATGGGGCTCGCCTTTATTATTTTTTATTTTGCCTCTTTGTGGTAATAGCGGCAAAATAAATACACACTCTGTGAAAATTTAAGCTGCCTACCTATTACGGTTCATGAGATACAGCCTTGTGACGGACGGACGGACAGCGGAGGCTTAATAAAGGAACCCTAAAAATGATTTGCTTTACAAGATTCCCAGCGAAGAGCTACCAACCCACATGAGCAGCGCGGGCTCTCACCTTGACGACGGTATCGAGGTGGTTGTCGCAGAGCTGCGCGAGGTGCTTGCAGTGCTGCGCTCGCTGCAGGTTCCGCTGCAGCAGCTTCCCGTCGAAGTAGAGCCACGGTGAGGCGACGAGCCACGGCACGGGCGCGCCGCACGCGTCGTTCGCGAGCAGCGCCGCCTCCGCGCCCGCCATCACCAGCGCGCCGAGCTGCACGCCGCGCGAGCTTATGCCGTTCACCTGCGACGTCAGGTCGTGACATTTGAGAGGACGGATCAGCGAGACCTGCCTGTTCGCAACATGCCACAATGAAGGAGAAAACTCGAAGCTTATTGTGGGTGTCGCATGAGCGACCTGACCTTTAAACGTCACAAACAATAATCAAAATAATTCAAATGCAACCGAAACCTATTTCTATATACATATACTGGTTCCAGTGCACTTTAACTGTAACAGAATAGTTGACTCAAAATATCCTCACGGTCATCTCCTGCAGTGTGACGGCATTCATGAGGTCCCCGGAGAAGGCGGTCGCGAGGAAAGCGTCCAACTCCTGCCTCCGCAGGATTTGTACTTGTGAGGTCATGATGTATCTGAAGACAAAACCCCCATAAAGGTTTATTATAATAATCGCCAAGGATCCCGGCTCAGTTTCGCTTTGGAAAATCACCCAAGCGGAGTAAAGTGCGCCCTCGGCCCTCAATGTCAAAAGTAGCAGTAATTATTTTTATGATTAACAATATTAATAAAACATAGATTATAACATAGAAGTATTGATTAGATCAACAATTTTAATGAGATGAACCAATATCCTCCATTATGTGACAATTGAATAATTATATAATTCCCCGTATGTCACCTGAGCACGGTGGCGAGGATGAGCAGGTGCTGCGGCACGTAGGACGTGTTGAGCATGAGCGGCGTGTCTGATCGCATCGTCGAGAGGAACGCGCGCAGCCGGCGACACTTGTCGTCTTGCGCCGTCCTGAAAACCAAACGTGTAACGTGAACACCAACTGTGTAACTGGACATGGATGGCGCATAAAATCACAAGGGAATCAGGCGCCATACTAGAACCATCCTTCAGGGATGCTAGGATCTAGGATTTTATAGCACGGCTATATTGAACTGGATGGAAAACGTGGCCTATTTTGATTGCCGTTTCGACGGCAGTTAGTAAGGTAAATCTAAGGCTGGAGCGCACAATTTCTGGTAAGAAATATAGTTGTGGTTATAATAGATCTTGTTTCTTCTTCAGGCGAAAAATAAGGACGGATATATTTTAATTTAAAAATTATCACTAACCAGATATTGTGCACTTCAGCTTAATTTTACTTGGAATCCTAAACACCCAAGGAACAACTCAGTCGCCTCTTATGACATGCACGGGAGGAAACGCAGCAGGATCATTTACATTAATTTTAAATGCTCACCCAGCACAGGCGAGAGTTATCACCGGAGGCGAATTAACATGCACGAGGCTCGGATTACTTTCAAGAGAGAAAACTTTAAAACGCAAAGGAACAGGCAATGGTAACAGTGGTGGTATTCCTTACTAGCTGATGACAACGAGGCTCCGCGCGGGGCATCGGGAGGGGGAGCGACTTACGAGCTAGGTTAATTCGCCCGTGTTGTATATTTTATTTTATATTTCGAATGCGTTACATCTTAGGCGAGACAGAGCATTTTGCGTGCAGTCCAAATACATACCCCTAGCTCAGCTCGGAAACGTTTAACTTTGTGAAATGATTGAGATGAATCCAGATGCTCACCCAAACCACAGCCGCTGCACGGTGGGCACCGGCCAGTCGAGCAGCGCCCCGGGCACCATCTCCGCGCTCCGCCCCGGGTTCTGCCGCGAGTAGATCCACTCGGCGACCTGCACGGTGCACACCGGCGGCACCGGTCCACCCTCCTCTGTAACCATAAACATATCGTGTCAATCAGTTGCCTTTTCCTGCTTTTATCATCCTTTACTTTAGACGTACACAGATTATGCACTGTATTGCCTCTATTCTTACATTGACATTGATTCAACGTCAAAAGTACCCCTAAATAGCCTTAATTAAGTACGTTAGGGTTTCAATCTTTAGATTTAATACTTGGCCTCTGTTTCGAGTACCACAAGTTATGTAAAAACATGTGCAGTTTACACTTGGTAGAATTGAAACTTTCACACAAGGATCTGGGGGTCCATTCAGAGTAAGAGTGAGTTCGAATTCGCAACTAAATATCAACTCACTTTTTTAAATAGTTAATGTTTCGACACTTCTAAAACATCATTACAGTTAGGTAAAAATCTGGTTTGTCCCGTAAATACGTTGGAAGTATAAATAACGGTTCCGTTATTTAAATAATAATATATTTCCCAGGTTTTTTTAGGTTAACTCACTCCCGAACTCGAACTCACTCTTGCTCTGAATGGACCCCCCGGCTATTTAAGGTGAAAACAAAAGCCAGGTGCGGGTCGACGTTTTGTCAAGGTCAATTGGAGTGTCAATGTATTCTATCGCATTCTATCGCATTCTCTCGCAGGCTAAATTCTGAAGATGTATGTGCTTCTCTCGATTCCAAGTCGATTTTCCAATTCATCGAGTTTCAAATCGCAAAAATACTAAAGAGGTTTCACTTGAAAAACTGATGAAAGACAGACCTTCTTATATACCTGAGTGAATTCTGCATAAAATGTACTAAATGTAACTACCTGGCCTATCGAAGGGATCTAGTGATAAGTGATGCGTAACTCGTAATAGGCCTACTAGATGCACAAAACACTGACCTTTAGCCTTCTGCGCCATGAAGCGGTGATGATGCATGTTGTACAGTATGGCGTAGACGTTCTGCCGTATGGGCCGGTAGAAGTGGTGCACGGAGGGTATCTCGCGGTGGTTGTCGTCCTCCATGACGACGGGCAGCGCGATCTGGCGGTGCGTCAGCACGGAGAGCATCTGCGGCGACATGAGGCCGCGCGCGTGCCGCTCGGCGCACGTGCGGAGAACCTCCGCCGGCGCCGCCGGGCACGCGTCCTCCGGCGGGGACTTGTTGCGCTTGCCCTGCGGCGAGAAGACTTGACATTACCGGTGTACACACACTGACACTGTCTGCTAGAATGCTGTTAATCGCTATGCTCAATAAGACCTAGCAATATTTGATGTGTCTGTGAGAGCTCTCATTGAAAGGGGATGCAACTATCAAAAAGATAAATATAGGGTTTTGGTCGCATGGACAACTGACAGATAAATCTATGACACCACACCTATCTAGCTTGAATGTTCCTATTTGCCCGATTTACAAGACTTTGATACATATATATGTGCTGTGAAAACTATAAATCTATCCATATATGAGTCTATATCTCAGTGGTCAGTCCGAGTTCTCACCTAAATTTGTGATTACGGAACTTCGAAGTTACGTTAAAACGTCAAATGCCACGCACATTTTTACTAGATATTCTATGGTTTTGCTTCCTCAAGCTGTCAAAGTCAAACTCGGAAAATGCGGGGTTGGCATTAAATGCAACATAAATTTGAAAACGCCAGTCGATTGGTTCGGCGTATTAGCCAATTTAGGTGAAAACTGGGACTAGAGGCACCAATTTTGCGATTAGGGTTAATACAAAAACCACGAAATTAATACGAAGTATCGGTTTTCCGTCACTCTCCAAGTGTCAAAGTCACTGACTGACCAACCAAGCACCTCGTGGAGACCAATGCACTAAGCAGAGAATTTTTTTTGTAAACCGATGCTATTAAATCGGTTTAAAAACATTAATAAAGATAGTAATTATTATGAGTATCTAATAAACAATATTAACGGTATTATTGAAGTTTTTATCCACAATATCTGTAATAACAAATTTCAGACATAGCAAACTTTATCAATGGGTCCCTTCAGGTTCGGTTATATGCGATTTCTACTGTACTAATTTTTTTTTATCAAACTGCATTCAAAATGGTATTAGAGAACAATCATGTAATCTTTATTAAGTTGAACCCAACACCTACACCGAGTGCCTGCTGTACGTCAATAGAAACAACTGCCTAGCACCAACTCACCTCCTTGGCGGTCGCCGGTTTCTCCGCACTGTCTGGCTTCTCGCTCGCCCGGGCTCCCTCGCTCCGGTCCTCGTCCGTGTCGAGGGAGAGGCCGCGCAGCGCGCTACTCACGTCCCCCTGCCCCTCGAGGCTAAAGTCGGCGCTTAGCGCGGCGTTCACCGTCGCCATTTTGTAATCTTCCAAGCCTTTTCGCTGTAACCGATTGAGGGTTGCCGACATTCTGAGATCCGTCGAGTGCCAATTATGCTACGCGAGTTTGATTGATATTTTTAAAAAGATACATTAAGGTGGCAAATTGCTACAAATACATCTTTTTTTGGCTACTCCTCATATAAATTAGCTTAAGAGTGGTTTGCTCATGTTCCCCCATTACATTTAATCTATTAATTGAAATACAGAAAATTGTGTGATGAGACATACTGGTAGCTCACCAGAATGCCTCATCATCAATGTTTAGGGTTTAAAATGTTTCCTCTGACAAGGGTGCCACATAACCTAAAAATGGGAACATAAACAAAAAAAAAAAAGGAATTGTAAGAAATGTAAATAAAAAAATATAAATTTAATATATAGCATGGATTGAATTTGAAAATTTAAAGGACTACTTAATAATAATACAAAAACTATATCAAGTCAGGGAACAATAAAAATTCCCATTTTACATTGAAAAGAAAAATACGAAGTCAGGATGCGACAGTAAAATGGAACTACCTATAATATAAAGCAATATTACTGTTAAAAAATATATATACTCTTTAGAGAGAAAAAATGTGCCAGTAACAGAATAATATAAAAATATGCTCTATCACCAATGTTGAGCAAACTCAGAATTCATTGAAACACCAAAAGCAGAACAGGCACTCGACGGACGAAAGAAATGTCGGAAGACAATTTTGATAAAGCAGCCTGTGATCATGCACAATGTATCGAGATGTTGGAGCCAATTGTATTCAGTGCGAGTGTAAAAGGCCTGGACGATCATTTCGAATAAGTTGTTGACAGATATTGACAGATATTGATAGATGTTGACAGATATTAAAAGATAACCTCGTGCTCTGACGAGTCGGCAGCCAGCTTTGTGGTGTCCAGGTCGGCAGGAAGCTGGTTTTGGGGTACCGACTCTTGCTTAGGACTCTTATTCTTGCTACTCTTCGGGCGACGACCTAAATGCGACAGATTAATTCAGGCCAATGTTCTAAACCAGCTGTTCCCAAACTGTGTTGCTTACAGTGAGACTAGTATGGTAGAGGCACATATGTTGAATGATGTGGAAATGCATTCCCTGAGGACAATTTTCGGAAGAAGACATAGTGACGAGAATAGAGATGGTAGAGCGAATGAGTGACGAAAGAATGACGAAACAGATTTACAGAGTGGAATTGTCGCAGCCTGGCTGTCTAGGAGAACGTACCAGATTGACAAAGTACTTCGTAATGGTCAGGTATGTAGCAACCGTAAACGTTGAGCATGTATAAAAGATGTTTGTCTGAAAAGGAAACCACAGAAGTATGCTGTGATCGAACCGTTTGGTGCTCAATCATATTTGCCTACCCCTCCGGCGGGATGGTATGTTTTCCATCCTATTCAGTGTAGCCGTGCTCATAAAGGGAAGGTCCTGGCTTGGCACCTAATTCATTCGGGAATGTGGCTTTTTGGGCTAATATCATGACGGTAGTTGTGTGGTATTAGCCATGCATGTCAAGTTCCTTAAAAAATCAAATGGCATCTTGTTCCTCTGGAAATTGAGATGCATGTAGATGTGATATTAGCCATCCATGTTTGGGTCTACAAAAACAAACATAATGCACTTACCAGTGGCAGTTTTGTACTTGAGAAAGCCGTCTTTGGTCCCGTTAAGGTAATATTGTACGGCCTGCTTCAGCTTAGCCGCTCGGAGGTCGTTCTCTCCGAATATCTCGACGCATGCCGCGTCCACGTCCGACGAGGGCAGGTCGCGCACGAACGCGCACACGCTCTTGATCAACTCTTCTGGGGGGACCTACAGAACATGATCGTGACCTATGTAATATACCGGTCAAGGTCAAGGGTAAAAGTGTTCATGTGCCAAAGGTACTGTCGCCGCTGGACACGAACATGGGTCATGTTGGGCAAACCACCACTAGACAGAGTGCTAAAACGAAGAAGTTTGCCCTCTCCTGATGATAAATTTTGCTATTTCATACAAAATTAGCACTTCAGAAATCGCATCCGGATTGGTCAGTTTGTAGAATACCATTTGGCAGTGGGAAATACGCTGCGAGTGTGAATGACGCATGATTGTCGCGTTCGGGGGTTTGCGAAAAGTCTGTGAATGTCTCTCGCGGTATGTCAAACAGTGTCAGAAAACTAAATTTTAGTGGTTTTTATAAGAAAATCTGTGAACAAATGAATGTGCAGTAAGGAATTTTAGTTCTTAATATTTGTCTTAGCTGTCTAATAGCTGTCTGTCTGTCACAGGGCTGTATCTCATGAACCGTAGGTAGGCTGAAATTTTCACAGAGTGTGTATTTATTTTGCCGCTATTACAACAAATAGGTAATATAAAAAAAATAAAGGGGCTCCTATACAAAAAAATCAGATTTTTGTGGTTAATCTTGTGCGATGGTACGGAACCCTTCGTGGGCGAGTCCGACTCGCGCTTGGCTGGTTTTTCAAGTCAAACTGTGACGTGGAAACAACAAGGTTGTCAGGGATTTTGACAATAAAATAATTATAAATTCATTATTTTTATTGTCGAGGTGAGGATCCACCAATAAAGGCTGATCAAAAAAATTGGGTTCCACAATACCTACCTTCTTCTGCGCGTGGCCGAGCCTCTTGTAGAAGTCGTGCAGGCTCTGCTCGGAGAGCACGGCGTTGCCAAGCAGCGCGGCGGCGAGGCAGAGCCGCGCCTGCGGCACGTCGAGCACGCGCGCCAGCTCGTGCACCATGTACTCCTTCGTCTCCAGCGACGACTGCCGGCAAAAACGACGTACGTCAAGACCACACACCGCCATAGACTAAGGCCGGGTTGCACGTACCGTCGTGCACGTCAACATCACCGTCAACGTATGATTAAAGACTGATCAGTCAACATTTGCGTTGCACGAAACTTAAACATTACTTTGATTGCTGATGTTAACCCCTAATCGTAATCACTCCCGACCCATTGATCACCGTCAAAATCACGATCAAGTAATAATTCAAAGTGTAAAAAGTCCCTATTTTTACATTTTTGCAGTCTTATTGGACATTAAATAATAGGCAAACGTCGCCATTAATGGAATACAAACTTTGTTTTTAGCCTGGCACTCGGTTCCACGGATTAAAAATTTCGGCGCCAAATCTATGTAATCTATGGTGCTACCAACAGCTGATAGCAAGCCGACATATTGGGCGCTAGTAGCGCCTACCCGCGGCTCCAAGAGCAACTGTTTGGTTTGTTAGTACGAATGATTGACGGTAGATGGTGCTGCAATTGTGTCTGTCTCTTTCTAATAATATACTGTGGAAGAAGGACAGTACTATGTCAGCTCAGGCGGTGCTGAGAGTTGCCATACAGCAAACATTTTTGCCGATTGTTTCGAGGGACTATTTGTGGTCTGACTCCTGGCAAGCTAACTTTGACGAAAATATGTTAGGTGCAACGCAATTTCATATAATGGGCGCTTAGCCGTCACATCATCGTCAAATGTAATCAGTAACGGATAACATTTTACGAAGCGTCGTGCACTCCGGCATAAGGATAGTAGGAATTATTATTATTATTATATTGTAATGCACAAGCAGCATTATGCTGATGCGTGCACTTCTTTTTATGCACTTGCACTTATTTATTTATTGTCTTGGATAAATTGAATAGATTGCTAGTGTCATACAGCATAAGAAACTCGCTGAAAACTGCTTATTTCTATGACGCCTGGACCTATAAAGGTGCCCAAATATGCCCATTACAGGGGGTTGCAAAAACCATGCCTGCCGGCGAGGTACTACTTCATACCACGTTTAAAGGACCCCAGGTTGTACTTTGGGGGAAATGCCTGGGAAGGGAGTTCATTCCATTGTTTTCCGACCCTATAGATGATGGATCTAGAGGATCGGTGAGTTCTTATTTTTGGAATGTCGCCCGTGAATTTGTGCATTTTCTCCCCGTTCCGCGTCGAGCGAAAGTAGAAAGGAAAGAAGGTTTTTAAAGAATCTACGACTTATGTCATCTCATCTCACCCTGTAAGTCAGCTTGAGCAGAGAGGAGCTGAAGTAGCGCGGCGGCTGGAACACGAGGTACTCGCCCGAGCAGCCGACGAGCCCCGCGTAGCCCTTCTCTCGGCACAGGCCCACCACCTCCTGGTAGTGGTCGTCCGACGACACCATCTGAACGGGATACACCATTCGTTGAAGTGAGATTACGGTACACGAATAGCTGACATTACATCAATATTGTGCTGTTCCTATTGAGGCTAATCTCCATAAATTCTTAGGCTGGGTCATTCATTTAATGATTACAGGGATAGATTAAGGTGCAAACTACTGCTAGTAAACTGTTCTGCTTCCCCTGCATCCGATATAGAAGAAATTGGTGTTTTGATTATACTTTGGAGTTGATAAAAAATTATGAATTCAGCTAAATGCTCCATAAATATATATAGTACTAGCTGATGTACCCAGCTCCGCTTGGGCCAATGTCGTTTCGTACTGATGCCGGGCTGAACCTAAGATTTTTTGTTATATGTGTTCCCCATAGAAACTTTCATACCCCTTTTGAGCTTAGTTTTCGCCACAAAAGGTAGCCTATGTCCTTCCCTTAGGTAGCGATCGCAAATCCAATCTCTATACCAAATTTCATCAAAATAGGTGTGAAAACGTAACAGACAGACAGAGTAACTTTTGCATTTATAATATTAGTATGGATAACTCTTTATTTTATTATCAACAATGTCCATGGCAATATCAAAGGATTCTAAGTATATTCAAAGACTTTTGGAAAAAAATCACAAAAAAAAAATCTTTTTAAAAAACAACACTGGTGATGCTTTATCATACTAAGGGCAGATTTTTCAATCCTCAGATAGTACTTATCGGACTGATAGTAAAAATTCACGTTTGTCAAAAGACTGATAGTCATTGCCGGAGAATTATATCTTCTATCACCATTATCTGACTATAATTTTACGAATAAACATATGGACTTACTATATCGGATGTATAAGCAGAAGCGTAAATAAATCCGTCGAATAGTCATCTGGCTGTTTATCAGACTATTGAAAAATAAGCACTAAGCGTACTTGTTCATGGTTTGCATCTTGCACACAGATTCAGCTAGACCCAGTCGTAGACAAGGATGCCTGCGTAGGTCGCCAACACAACAAGTGAGGCTCGCGCGACTTGGTGATACGTAACCACTTCAACTCACGATGGGTATGTTGAGGTAGCGGAGGGCGGTGCGCAGGCACGAGTGCAGGCCCGCCGGCGGAACCCACCACACCTTCGGCGGCGGTGTACCCTTGGTCATGATGTGACGCAGCACCTGGTAGACAAAAATATATCAAGCTACATTGTAACACCTATGCAGTTAGTCATCGGCCCACATCAAGACAACTGAATAAAATAGGCTTATTTATTTAAAAAATATATAGGACTAGAACTTTTGAAGAGCAAAACCACAGCTTCAGAGTTTCGAGCTGATTTCAGGTGTTCAATCAGGTAAGGGCAGGAAGATAACATTGTTTCAGTGAGATAACTAATCAATTCAACCTAAGGGAGTCAACCCGAGTCTACAAAATCGTCACAGGCACAAAATATCATTTTTTTGCATGTGATCATGATTTTAAGCAACAATCGATCGTTTGTGTCTTCCAAGATGAGCCAAAACCGAAGAATATTGTTCGCTATTCTGGACCACTCTCCATATTTAAGGGTTCGAACCCAAAGGGTGCCAACGGACAATATGAAGATATTTATAAGATAGGATTGAACCGTTCATATTCAATCAAAAATCGAGAGCTGTTAATCAATTAAGAAATGCTGGTTATCGACTGGATTATTGACTCATAGCCAAAACCAGGTCAACAGAGAGCCCACCGAATGCAATAATAGAAGTTTACACAGTTGCTACACATGCAAGAAATAGATATAATGTCTAAATCTAGGTGTCAACAATCCCGGGTCCACTTCTATACTGACAAGGCTCAAATCTGTATTATATCCAACAGTTCATTTTACCCTTCAAACAAAGCTGTAAGAATGTGGGAGCGCCCAAGTAACATCCGAACTGGACTGAGGAGACTACGACTCTTGGCAAATAATGCATGCAGAATTTATAAATTGGTTTGCTTCATGCATTTGTACTTTATTTAAAAGGTTTAGGTCTCACATCTTCGGAAATATGACATCGGTAACTATGTAATTTCAACCTTAATCCAGTGTGGTCCAATTCAGGAAGCAATACACTCTGTAGTTGCGTGTTTTCCGCCCACAAAATACATTCCATCACCTCACCACCATCCTGGAGGGCTAGGCAGAGTTTAATTATGCTACTAAGAATGATCAAGTTTTCCTTGTTCGCTTCATCTTCAGGCTTACCACTACACGATACGAGTAGGTACCTAAGTGTGATTGAAAGTGTAAATGCACAAAGATCCAAAACAAGATGAAAGACGATCAGCATATGCTCACACTGTTGATGCGCTGTCGGTAGACAGTCTGCGTCTGCAGCCACTGCGTGGGCGGCGCGGGGGGAGCTGGGTGCGACCCGTTGAAGCAGACGCATATCGACACCTGGTGCTCACTCAGGGCTTGCGAGAGTGTGGTTAGGAACTGCATGCATCTCGCCCACTGCCCGCCACACGCCCAGTCTGAAAAGAATAATCATAAAAGTTTATTATTAAGGAACCTATCCCGAAAAATAATATGTACAAAACACCGGCCAAGTGCGAGTCGAGCTCGCACACGAAGGATTCCTACCATCATACAATATTTAACACAAAAAAACACGTTTTTTGTATGGGGTCCTGCCTTTAATTTGTATATATTTTTATTTTACCTTATTGTTGCTATAGTGGCAAAATAAATACACACTCTGAAAAATTTCAGCTGCCTACCTATTGCAGTTCATAAGATACAACCCTGTGACAGACAGACGCACGGACGGATAGAAGGAAAACAGCGGAGGCTTAGTAATAGGGTCCCGTTGACACCCTTTGGATACGAAACCCTAAAAATGGTAAGTTTAAGTAAAAAAAGGTTTTTCTATGAATTTGATCATGATGAGGCAGCCTCCATGGGTGAAGGTACATTTTGCCAACTGTACCTGAGAAGTAACCTCCATACAGGCGGTCGAGGCAGCCCTCCGCATCGAGAACGAGCCGGAACCCGCCGGCGTGGTTGCGCCCGATGCGGAACAGGTCCACTGATACCCCCTCCCCCTCTAGCAGCGCCTGCAAGTCCTGGATGCCCATGCCGCACTCCGCTTGGACTTACAGTATACGATCAGCCAGCAATGACTCTGGAATAACACAATAACGTTGCTGGTTTTCCGATACAAAGTAATTGCTAATGGAACTTGACTTCAGTCCTTATAAAAGATTGTTCACCAGATGGTTCGTAAAAGTCTAAATTACCATCCCAGTCCACAAAAAAAAAAAAATTGTACCAAATGTAAGCCCCAGCCCAATTGGCTTACTTCAGTTGGTTAATCAAAGTTGATAAGTACCACTGTTTATTTTCTTCGTGTTACCTTACTTTTATAATGGTTGATTATTGGTTCATACAAGATTTCTGCTACCTGCATTTTATCAGAGTCAACTAATAATATGCAGTATGGTTAGATACATTTCAGGTATGTCTAGTGCCTAGTCTGACGGAATCGGTTCGCAAGCCTGGCTTAGATCATAATAATAGGGTAGCCTGGTAAACCAAAACAAAGATGCACTTGCATATAATCGTCGGAAAGTAACTATATATTCAAACTATTGTAGAAGTTTATTTGAAACCATCAGGATCAAACGGCGTTATGAAATGTGTAGTGTTGCAAAACGCAGGAAAACGCGGTTCCAGGCGAGAGGAAACGAATCGATTTAGTTTCGCACGTGTGTGAGTGAATGTGTGCATCCGTGCTAAGTGCAATGGGATGCAGTTTCTGCGCGTCTCCAACGTTCCAATCAACTGATCAAGCCCTTTCAAGTTATACTTCATCGATCATTTCTTATTCAAGGGTTGAGCCTTTACACCCATCAACCGAACAAATTACGGTGGGTAAGTACATAATGGTGGCGGTGGTCAGCCGGTCTTGCTCTGTGCACCCGGTTAAGCACTAATTTTTATTTCATTACTATTAGCCAACGCTGCGGCTATAACAAACTGTAGAATTATCTCAGATCAAAACAGTACGCACCTCAGAACAACACGAATCACGCCTGCCGAACTGCACCGATACCGGCGGACGCCATTTATTAGTTTGTTTTCACGTAAATAATTCCGCTTTGGTTGGCAGTCGGTGCATTGAAACTATTCAATAGATGTATCTCTGTTTGTCAGCAAAAAGAGGAAGCAAGCACGTGAAAAGCTGTTGAAGCCGTCACATTTTTTAGGGTGCCGTGAAAGATTTGAACCAGGAAATTATGTTATGACTCTGTATTTCTGTATGTCTGTCCCTCATTTCTGGTGCCTTCGAATAAACATCTTTAAAAAAACATGCCTGTCAGCCGTGAAAGTAAAAAAGGGTAGGTCATTAAGATCGAATACTTATTGCTCGGGGGCACACTTTGCAAGGCAAATGAAAAACACAATGTTGTGAATTATCAGTGTGTACTGCGTAGTAATTTCACGTAAAAGCTTCATATAGGTAGCAAAGTCACGTTAGCTAGCAGAACTAGGGTCACTTCCTGACGGGAAGACTGGGACCATTAGAATTGGGAAAACCATTTGGCTCCACTGTTCTGACGGACGAACTAAAGGATATTGAATCTAAAATAATGATACACATTTTGGTACGGAATCCTAAATATTAACTTGTTTGATTGAAGGCTAGGTTTCAGCTTCATAGTTATATCTCTCACTCTTTTATTGAAATAATGGTAAACACTGTAATCGGTGCAGAACAAATTCTATACCGCCATCTTTTTATCGACTGTCTTCCATCCTTCTGTCAAAAATAAAATTCGAAGAGCTGCAAAATATTTCGCGATTTGTTTTATTTTGTAATTGATCCGGTGTGTGTGTTGAGTTGAAAATTTATAGCTGCCGCCTGAAAGAAAGTTCCCTCCTAAAATGTATCGCACAGTTCCTGCTTCGCTCGCTTGCGCTGCGCGAGCACCGGTCTAAAGCCGAAGAATGTTTTTCTGTACACCAGCTGCCCTGTAGGATTTCGTCCTGACGTCGTCCGTGGTTCAGGTTCCGGCGCAGTGGGGGCGGGTCGCGATGCCGGAACAGAGTAATGACTACCGCGTAGTGGTGTTCGGGGCAGGCGGGGTGGGCAAGAGCTCCCTCGTCCTGCGCTTCGTGAAAGGGACCTTTCGAGAGTCCTACATTCCGACCATCGAGGACACTTATCGACAAGTGAGTGCAGTAGCGCCACATTAACATAGCTACATATTCTGAAGGGTTAAAGAAAAAAATGTGTATTATGTTTTTTTTTATATTTGTCACATTGTCCTAAAATCATTCTTCGGGATGCTTTGCACATATTGCAAAACCACTTTTAACTAAACGTGCAAGACAAGAAATGTAATAATAAACTATTTTTTTATTACTCTAGTCACTCCATTTCACTGGGCAAAATGCTTGCTTGCACAGTTGCAGCCCTTTGTAAATTTAAAGAACCATACGAATAGTAAGGCTTCCGTAAAGCGACTTCTAAATCTTCAAACATGCATTACGAATACCTATGGGCCGAAAGACTGTACAATTTTGGGGGGTCGCAGGCAGTGGCAATGGACATCATCATAAGAAGAACTATCCAACCTTGCATCCCTTATTCCTGCCCATCTAATCTATATCCGGAGCACTCGCCGCAGAGAACCTTTCGTCTCTCGGTACAGGCCATTACCGTTTTTTCATAAAGAAAAGAGAAAGGATTGGGGTGATGTTAGCGCCTCTAAAAAACACATTTGGAATTCCAACCTTGATTACTTGATGCTTTTTAACCTTGACCCAAGATTGGCTCTACGCCAGAAATGCAATAGCAGTTTAGTCTGCATTGTTATCTCATAAGTCAATAATGGCTGATTATTATATTGTATATGCATTGCTAGCACTTCTTTTTAACCCTGCACTGGTCGCACCCCTAAAAGTTACACTAGTGGTCGCATGCGGACTCTCAATCCGCAAGTGTGCCGAGCTGTGTACTTCCTTATGTATTTCTTTTATTATAATTTTTTTAAATAAAACAGCAATCATATCATGTAAAGGACATATTTATTGATTTTTGACAAAAAGAACATACCTACATATTTTGAGCTTTAGATTTGAAGTATACATACGTAGAAAACAATAGAGGAGAATAATGAAAAAGTTTTAACAGAGCGTTTCAGATATTGTTTAATACTAAATTATTACTGTAGAAATAATTATCATATTATTGCAGTGTTTTTTCTAACCAGTAAAACATCTACAGGATAATGGTATCTAGTTCTAAAATGTTTTTTGAACATTTTTGTGGGGTCTACCTTAAGTTAGCAAAATTTCAACGTCCTCGTTTACTTGTATTCAATTTTGTCATTACACTCTGAGCAAGAAACTGATGCAACATGCTCCAGACACACATGCTTTTGACAGCTGGTGTTGTGACAACGATATTTAGTCGGCCTGTTCTTCTTGCCATCGCAATAGAAATCCTGCGGACTCTGAGTCCGCGCGCGACCACTGCAGGGTTAAGCACTTGCATTTTTTGAAGCTGTTTATATTTATTTATTTTCTTGTCTATTCATTATTTGATTTCAAGGAAAGATCCAGTTTGTTATTGAATACATTTACTGATGATGCATTTATTATTTCCTCAGGTAGACTGTTCCAATTATCCGCAACTCGGTTTGTTAGAAAGTGTTTTTGAGGATTTGTTGTAGCTAGAGTGCGATTTAACTTTAGCGAATAACCACGTAACCTTTCATTGGTGTTAAATGTGTACATTGTTTTAAAATTAGTGACATCATCGTATTTTATATGTTTTGATAAGGTCCCCGCGCTGCCTGAATTTTTCCAGTGTTGTGAGGCTTAATAGCTTTATTCGGACCTCGTAATGTTTGTTCTTCATGCTAACTACCATCTTTGTTGCTCGTCTATGAACTTTTTTATGTACAACTCTTTCCTTCCTGAAGTAGGGGCTTAACAGTTCTCTGAGAACCTTTCATCTCCTTCATGATTGCTTGTATATTCTTGAATTAGTTTCAGTTTCTTTATTTCTTCCATAACATGTATATTATACGCTCGGATTCGTCATTTTCCAGTTAGATTAACTCTGTTGAATAGAACGAAACTAAAAACTTTGCTTGATACTGCCTATCAAAGAAATAAATAACAAACTAATCTACAAAATCAACGCTGAAACCTATAGTGAATCCCTCACTTTAGGTTTAGATATTACCAAAGCTTTGGACAGGGTCTGGCATAAGGAACGACTTCCAAATTGCCCGTTTTCGATTTATTTCCCCAGCGATATATTGCTTGTGGTCCGGTTTATAAAGTTAATGATACATCAGCCTCTGTGGACATGGATAGCTAATACCAAACGTCATAACATTTATCCAAACACACACACATGGGAAGGTCGGCTAAATTGAACTGGGTGGACAACACAAACAATTTTCATTGCCGATTAGACCATTTTTCATTCAATGCGATGATACCAAGCCGGGCGGGATTAACCCTACCAACTGTACCTACAGTTTTACGTGGAATCGGAACCACGGCCAGCTTCAACGGTCGAAAAGGGTCCCATATAGTACCCGACCGTACTCAGAATTGCTTTACCCAGGTTATCGAACAGCAACTGTGCTTTAGAACCAGTGTTTTGGACACAAGAGAAGACTGCGGGCCGCCCTACGATGGTTGTTCTATTAAAACATATCTATGAAATGTAAAAAAAATCTGCTTCTAATAATTTACGCCTTTAGCACACCGACACCTCAAACCGGGATAGCGAAATTTTTGTGAAAATCTAAAAGACAAATCATTTAGTTTCGCCCGAAGTAATGAAACTAGCACCCGCTGTAGAACCGGCATTAGTATGAAAGAAAGAGACAGACAGAGATGCAATCACAGGGCATCACGGACAGATGCAATATTTGCCGCAGTTTCGCTACTACGTTTACGATGTCGTTGTTCTAAAGATGTTACAGGTTGTATTAATAAGAGAACCAGAGTTATTCTTGTTGAATCTTTGAAAATATATAAATTAAAATGGCTTTTCATTGATTTTTTAAGGTAATAAGCAGCAACAAGACGATATGCACGCTCCAGATCACCGACACGACCGGATCTCACCAGTTTCCAGCCATGCAGAGGCTTTCCATCAGCAAGGTAAATATTGTTTCAACAAATCTTTTTATACAGATTGTATGCTACCCAAAACTGGGGACACAGGGAGGTGTTGAGTTAGGAACCATACCAGATCTTGTTTTTTTTTTTGTAAATCCTATTATGAATTTCCAGGGTCACGCATTCATCCTGGTCTATTCGGTAAGCAGTCGGCAGTCCTTGGAAGAGCTGAAGCCTATCTGGCAGACGATAAAAGAAATCAAGGTTATTAAGTTTTCTTACTTTAATACTCACAGATCCACCACGCCACTTCTTCTATATGGTAGGCAGAGATGTTAGAGCGCACTATATGATCATTGCATACTTGTTTCGTTTTTACAGCTCTCTATATACATACTATCCTTGTATTGTATTGTATTGTTTTATTGCATTCATAGGTAGGTAACCTACACTTAAACATGTCAAGAATCGTTATGCTAGGTATATTTATAGGTTATACTTTGCCAGTCACCAAATAAGTTTAAAACTTAATTCAAATTTAAGTAGTTAATTAATCAATACCACCGCTCGCAAGAAAAACATGAGGAGAAACGTAAATAACCGACTTCAATAAAGGAGGAGGTTATCAATTCGTCTGTATGTTTTTTTTTTTGTTTTTTTTTTATGTTTGTTACCTCATAACTTTTGCCTGGGTGAACCGATTTTGATGATTATTTTTTTTAATGATAGCTAGTGCTTCCCAAGTGGTCGTATTTTAATTTGGTTAAGTTGTGACAATGCTATCTATGAGAAAATCATAAAAGTCTGAAATTTGTATTAAAATGTGCGCAACAAATGGACGAATAACGCAATATAACGCCAACCGATTTCTGTGATTCTTTTTTTATTGGAAAGGACGTGTACAAATTAGTAAGTGTACTTCAGATTCACTAAAAATAAACAAAAAAAAAAAAATTTAACAAAAATAATTACCGACTTCAAAAAGCACTAAAAAGTAAAAAATTATTTTCATTTTTGTAGTTACGATTTCTGTTATTTTTTGAGTCGGCGTCAGCCGGGCACGCGCTGCGCCAATCAAGAGAACCTAACCTAACCTATCCTAACCTTGGCTGAGTTGAATTGATAACCTCCTCCTTTTTTGAAGTCGGTTAAAAATAAATATAAAAAAAACAATAATTGTGAAAAATATATAAATACATGTATACTAGATTTTCTAGCCACTGCCATTAAAAATATCATCTGATGTTTTACTATAAATGTTGAAAAATATTGATTGCATCAGTCCAACTCAATTTCAAAATAATTGTAGTGTATGAGTACAAAATATCATTCGACCAATTTTCATCCAAGTTTACCATAGAAATGGTAGTGATTTTTTTTTTCATATTGCTTGACTGATGACATTGATGGATGCCTGACATCACATCTAGTGTGTTTTGATATTAAGGGGGTTTGTGCGTCCATGTAGATGGCGCCAGAGTCGTTGTCAATTATTCTGCTAAAACTCCCCAAAAATAGGAAGTTACCTACTAACTTCAACTAAATTGGAGTGAAAACGACGCCATTATGTATTTCATCTCGTACAACACTTTGTAAAAAAAGCCAATCCTTTGTGAGATATTTATGAGGCATAGTGCAAAAAGTTGCTAATTGAACATGGCAACTTTTATCACACATCCTCAGAATAACCTAAGCAATTCCAGCTTATATTTTTAATTGTTTAATGAGATTATATACGTAACTGACTAATGTGCTCGCCACTAAAGTTATAGTTTGTTACTTCCGATGTTTGAGGCGCTATAGCAGAAAGAACTACAAACGACTGTGGCGCCATCTACTTTGACACACACACCATCTTAACCTTTGGCAATTTAATTCGGATGCATTCCGTTTTCAAACGCAAGCGTGCGTAAGTAATGCATGTTATTGGCGAGCAGGGTGCGGACGTGGCAAACATACCGGTGATGCTGGCGGGCAACAAATGCGACGAGAGCGCGGAGATCCGCGAGGTGTCCGCGGCGGAGGGCCAGGCTGAGGCGGCGGCGTGGGGTGTCTCCTTCATGGAGACCTCCGCCAAGACCAACCACAACGTCACGCAGCTCTTTCAGGTACAGAGGGCGAGGGGGCTGTGGCGATTGGCCGCACCTTTTTTCAAGTGACTGGACGTGGATTTATAATACCACACCCACATTCATATTACTGCCCTCCTTATTAGGCGGTAACTACATATGGGCCTCATATGTAGTTACCACTTTGTTAATAAGGTGGGAAGATTAGCCCAGCACACCGCAATCCCGTAGGAATTACGTGGCGGGTCCTTCTCTTTATGAGCACGGCTATGGAAAACACAGACATTTTTTCATTGCCGCTACGACCATCTTTTCATCCAGTGCGACGGTACCAACCCGAGAGGGCTTAACCCTATCACCTAGTAGGGACAGAAACCTATAGTTTTACATGGATTGTGACCCTGGAACATTCAATGATACTATGGTTAAAATGGCAAAAAAAAAAATTGCATCCAGTTCAGTGTAGCAGTGCTCATAAAGGGAAAGTCCTGGCATGGCACCTAATTCCTTCGAGAATGTGGTATATTGGGCTAATATCATGATGGTAGTTGTGTAGTACCTTGTTACTAAGCCTCCGCTGTTCATCTGTCCGTCTGTCAGCGGGCTGTATATCATGAACCGTAATAGGTAGACAGCTGAAATTGTCACTGTGTACTTCTATTGCCGCTATATCAACAAATAATAAAATGTAAAAAAATATATATAATTGAAATGGGGCAATTCTTGTAGGGAACACTTCATGTGCGAATCCGACGCACACTTGGCCGGTTATTAAAATGTTTACCAGTAGTAAAGTCTAACTGAACTCAGTGGCGATTCAGAGCGTATACTCGTTTTTAACAATTCTATGTCGAATGCCGCCTACTACTCAGAATTCAGTTCTTTTGTAGGCTGCAGTCATTTTATTAACTTGTTCACCCATCACATCCAATACTTGTTATTGTTAAATGTCTAATCTTAAGTTAAGAATGTTTCTAATCATGTAAATGTCTGTTTTTTTTGATGAAATAAAAATACTATACCATACTATACTTGCACACGCATTTCACAGGAGTTTTTATTTTATTACAGGAACTGTTAAATATGGAGAAGAACCGAAATGTTTCGCTGCAAGTGGACGGCAAAGGGAAAAAGAAAAAGGAGAAAGCGGCGAAAGACGGCGAGGCGTCCGCGGGGGGACGGGAGAAATGCCACTTGATGTAGTATTCCCGTGAACCCATCATACGGCAAGTCATCTGTCGCTTCTAGGGGAATCTCTCCGGTTTTTACTTTTAGAAGTTTTGAATGCAACACATTTCCAGTTCAGGGTCCTAGTCATTCTGCTCGTCGCTCTTACGATATCCGACATCCGAGGTGCCATTGCAGTACTAAGTGATAAGAGTCGATATAGAGATTAAAAAAATATATTTCCAAGAAACTTACTCAATGTCTAATATTGTCACTGACCAAACCGAGTTTTTCCAGAAATTATCGTGAATATTTAACAAAACATTTAGCACTTAGGGGTGTGTGCATCCATGTGGATGGCGTCACAATCGTTCATCACTATTTCTCCTATTACTCCCCAATAATAGGAAGCTACTAGCCATAACTGTATTTGCGAGCATACTACGCAGTTCTGTATTTAATTTCATGCAACACTTTGTAAAAAAGGCTATCATTATTATATATATATTATATATATATTATATTTAGTACATAATAATTGTAAGTAATTGTAATAACATGCATGATTTGACAGTGTATCAATAATACTGAATAAAAAAATTCATTCATTCATTCAAAATTCATTTGTAAGATCATTATGAGACAAAGTGCAAAAAGTTGCTAATTGTGAATGGCAACTTTTTGCACAACTTACTCAGAATAATCTACGTGATTCCAGCTTATTTTTGTTATTGTTCAATGAGATTAACTCCATAACCAAATAATGTATCAAGTAATTAATTATGAACGTCTGTGGCGCCATCTACACACACCCCCTTAATGTAATTAACTTTGTGCTGTATAACCCCCTCCAGACGGATCACTTTTCCGGTCTATAACCGTACTAACTCGATATAAAGGCGTGACTGTTGGTTCTTCAATATAGAAAGCTAAGCTAGATGTAACTCCAGGGCACCGCAGAGGTTCGGACGAAAGTCCTTGCCTCCACTGTTGGATGAGAAACATTTAGGTCAAGTACGGCACCGCATACGAAGCCACTGTAAGTTTTCTAAATGTGTAAACCTTAAGACGTATAAAGAACTATTCTTAGCGTTGAATTGCTCAAAACTTTCATTTCAATCTCATTCTTAGATTGTTGTTTATAGTAAAAACAATAAATTTTTTTGCAGAATGAACGGTCTCACCTTTTCCATCGATCGACCGAAGAATTTTTCTATCTTCAAATCGAATTAGGCACATACTCAACCAATGTCCTCTTAAAAATAAGGTTTTTCGACTAGATTTAATGCTAAGACATATTGCATTTTTATTGAGTTTTCTACATGGTTAGCTTTACAGCAAATTAACTTTTAATTTATCTGTCAAATGAAACAATTTAACGATTTAATAATAAACAAAGCCTTAATGTGCAATATTAAATTAGGTATGATGTATGACTTACCTTTATGATGAAACTTTCTCTTGCCTCCACAATATTGTTGATCTTGAATAAGGTTGTGCAAAAATACAAAGTGATGAAGCAGTTGTTGCAATTTATAGGAAATAATTTCTGAGTAAATATTATTTTAAATATTGTTTTCCTCTGGCAACCAAGGCCCTTGCACTAGATGCACAGTAAATGGTTGCATCAAGCAACAAGGCCAAACTGGGTTGTTCCACTCGTCAGTGCATACATTTTAGCCTGGGCTCGTCATAAGCCCGAGAATTAACGACTTCCTATTTCCAAAATTACAACATGAATTTGTATATATTTCGATTTGATTTATCACTTTGTATAAGCAAAATCTTTAATGAAGTTTTTCCTCGCCCATGTTTCTCAGCTTTCTTGCCCTAGCTAATGGCCACAGAGCAGCCGCTGCGAAAATCCTTACTCGTGCTAACCACCTATCTCATCTAGTCTTAAAATAAGTTTAGAAAATAAGATTCTATTGTTATAATGTTAAACATTTAAAAATTTTTTCACTCTAGTAAAATGCACAGTTCATTTATTATTGAATCGTTTATTATTTATCTCAAGTGTGTTAACAAGTCTAGTCAAAATTCTGTACTGGAATGCCTAAATATTATTTACTAAAAGTTCTTATTTCATACTTTTAGCATAATATAAGAGACAGCATGACTTAGTAATGAGGTGATTTAAAAAAGTAGACGAAATATTGACAACGAAATAGGGTCTTTGTAGGTACATATTATAGGAATTCATATTCATATACAAGCATGTACTTACAGAGTATATAAATGATTCAATTTCCATTTGTAAGTTTTGATTTGTTAAAATGAGCTTAACTTGGCTGCTGATATAATTGGGTTGACGAATTTAATGTATTTACGTATTTGTGTCACTTCCAGAAGTAGAGGTTTATGATGTAGGTTGGTAATGGTGATATTAACTATTTTGAGTTTAATGCAAACTGTTACTTTTTTGAAATTTAATCTTTTCATAATCGAAAATCCCACATTCCATTATACGTAAAATCTTTTAATTCCTCGTTCCTAAAAGATTACAACCTTGTAATCGGACATTCCTATAAGATGTAAAATCTTATAATTTTATTCCTCATTGATACAAGACGTAAAATCTCATAATCCCACATTCCTATGAGATGTAAAATATAAATCGCAGAAGTCGTAAAAGCATTTAAATCCTACACATTCCTTTAAAACGTAAAACTGGAAAACCATACTTTAATGCTTTGCTGGTAAATATTGATATGTCCTTAGCAAAGTGGGTAATGTCATAGTGAGAAAATCTGTATGTGCCAAAGAAAATCAAAGGTGTTATTGCATTAGACTCTTAACGATAACATCATTTAGGATCAGATCTTGCTCACATAAATAGTTATTCCTGGAAATTCGATTTATTATATCCTATTATCAGAAGCGTGAAAGTCTTAGTGTCTATAAAAAATATGTTTATCTCGCAATGGCATTATCTATTTAAAATCCTATAAATAAATCTAAGAACATGACACAATTACATAGGTAACGCTAGTTTATAAAGCACATTCCTAATATCATTCACTTACATATCCAATTAGAAGAGTCCATATATTTACAAAATTGTAGTAAAAATTACAATTCATAACCACAATGATAAGCCGATGCTTTGATCGATAATTCATTGACATTATTTTATTTATTTATTACCGGCTGCAGACTGCGGCTTCACTACTGTGGAATTTGGTTGTTTTCATTTTTGTGAATCCATGAGCAGAAATTTCAATCGCTGAAGAGTGACTTGGCAAAATACATACAAACTTTTCGGTTTACCTATGAATGGCATTTGAATTCAACCAATTCCAGTTTGGGAAACTAGTTGTAGACCGATCAGGACTTTTTTTGTGAGGGCATGTATATTTAATTATATGCTGCTTTGGTAAAGTTGTACTTCACATGTTCATGTTATTCTGAATTTCACAAAAAAGAATCCCACCAGGCTAACGGGCCAAATATATTTAATCTAAATTCGTTGAAAACTTCTAAGTTTCACTAACTGAAAAATTGTGTGTTATTTGCATAAAAGTGGCGTTCTTTCTGAATCCGAGAACTTTCATTCTGGTAGCTTCGTGCATATCGCTTCACTCTGTTCATGATGGTACTGAGGAGCCAGCGCGAACTCACCCAGTGTGAAACATACAAAAAATACCCTGATTAGAAAAAAGCTGCAGGCATTTGTCATTGACTAAACGATCGAAGCATCGGATGTGTAAAATTAAGTGCATTAACATTTACATTATAGTTATTTCTTGATAGTATCGTAGCTAGGAGTCATGTAATTTAGTGCAGAATAATGTACAAAAATGTACCGCTTTGTAAAGGCATGGGTTATAGATTGGAGTATAGCAAGGTAACATAATGATGTGCTTAGAAACTTATGCTTGCTTTATTGTAGCGAGCCGATGAATTAAAGATACGTGGGTTACTTTTGAATTTGTGATAGTGTGAAAGTGCAGGTTCAGTCTAGAGAAGTAACCATTGATTTTTTTAATTGACTCCTAATCTCTGTGACGAATCCACTAAAGTGTTTAATGAATATAGATACTGATAGTCACACGCCTTTACTACGGAAGCCTAAAGACAACAGCCTACTTCTCCATGCAGTGATCATTCAATAAAAAATGTGGCCTACTATTCATTCGCCAGGTTGGTAGCACTGAATATTATGGCTATATAAAACGATGTTAGAGTTTACCACAAATAAGGGAAACACAAGTGTATGCAGGAACTATTTGTTTGGATGATTTCAAAATCAATTACTGATTCTGTGAAAATAAATATTTTTTGTGTATATCACACGTTCCACAAATGCTAGTATAACAAGATAAATTGGTAAGAGTTCTAGCCGACACCAGGTTCATAGGCTCTGGGATATACATATTTTTTAAAACATTATATTTGTATATCATAAATGACCTGAGCAGTCTATAATATTAACAGGGCCAAAAATATTTTACAACCATTACAGATTAATAAGATGCACTTCCACTTTTCACGATTATGCTGAATGCCACTTGAACATTCATCATGATATATTATAAAAAGAAGTAAAACTTCATTCAACTGCATACGTGATTTTATAATATTAGGTGTAGTTTGAAATCGAAACGAATATTTCCGAGTTTTATTTAATCTTATCAACTAGTGGGATTTATGGATGGGAGAATCGTGACTTTTTTAAACTGAAATGTTATTTTCAACACAATTTTTCTCACATGCTCAGTGGTGCCAACGTTCTGAGCGAGGGAACCACTTAACGAATTCGGATACACTTTGTTATTTAAATATTTTACATTGTTACAACAGACAAGGGGCCTTATATATTATAACCCTTTTTCGAACAGTTTGGGAATCCTTTTTTTTTCATTTGACTTTGCAGTTTTCTTGAGTAATTTAGAAATGTTGATGGCGATTTCAAACATTCATTCCAAATCTATTGAACAGGTGTGGATTTATTTTATTCTTGGAATCAGATATATATTATCAGAGATATATTATTAAAAAAAAACCAATATAAAATTCATAAAACATTTTTATTGAAACATTTAGTATCACAGTTTCGCACACACATTCTCGCTTCCAAGTCTAGGGGGCCCATTCAGGTAAGAGTGAGTTGAGTTCTTGAACATCATTTTAGTTTGGTAAAAATCTGGTTTGTCCCATAATTACGTTGGAAGACAAAATAACACATTTTTAGGTTAACTCACTCCCGAACTCGAACTCACTCTTACCTGAATGGCCACCCAGGAGTGTTACCATGGTAAATTAACTCGCCGGGTGAACAGGTGAGTGTTTTCATCGGACATTTATTTGCATTTCGTACCATGCTAACTGTCAAACGACGTGATATTCGGCCAAGTGAACTGAAATTAACCAGTTTACTCGATTAGAATTAAAATCCATGGTAAGGGTGCAGGAACTTGTTGAGAAAATAATATTTATCTCACATCTACACTCGTTAGACTTTTATTCTTGGTGCGTTTGAGCTAAATGCATCTTGTATTATAAATACCTTTGTCGTGAGATAGAAAATGGTGCAGTTAACATTGCGTGGCAATAATATTATAGTAACATGTACTGATAGTTCACATATTGTTGTACAAATTGTAAATCATACTAATAAAAACACCGCCAAATGAAATCTACTGTACTCGAGAATTTAACAAAGTGGTGTAAAATAAGGTTTTTGTATAACCACAACCCACAATGTAAGGATGCAACCAACCACATTTGTGAAGATGTAAATAGGCTTTCACAATAATATGAATCATCATTTACATTAATGCATGAGTAGCGTACCCTTTGTAACACATTTCTTGACAGCGTGGGAACCGCTAGCTTGCTTAAAAAAAAACTTTCCTCAGGTGTTTTACCATCTAGTATGTTTGGGTTATAAGTCTGACTACCCTATTCATGCAAGGTCATTCAGATCGCGCATAATATCCATGTTATGACCATTTTAATATTTTAAATGGTTATACAATGGAATTGCCCCATTTATTTTTTGGCAATTCAATACCGATTCAGAATAGAGGTTACACCGTGTAAATAGAATTACTCCATGGTGGTTAGTAATTTTTTTTAACATTACAAATAGTGTAGAATGGTAAAAAGCTGGGTTAGCGGTTTTCATGCTATATTATGTAGTTTTTAAATAAATAGTAAGTAAACACAACACATAGTGAGTCATGAATATTTTTAAATAGGTTTATGATAGTTGATAAAAATAAGGACACTAGTGAAATGGCTGGTTTATTAAGTTTGCAATTGTTGGCTTAGCTGCTACACTGGGTTGAAAAATGTATTCACCACTCGATGAGTTGGATTATATATATATGTTAGTTCTCTTAAGAAGACTTTTCTTCAGGTTGTTTGATGTGATTATTAACTCCAATGGGAAATAAAATATTTCTTGTTAGTGAAAACATTGTAAATAATGGTTTTTAGGGTTCCGTACCCAAGGGGTGTCAACGGAACCCTATTACTAAGCCTCCGCTGTCCGTCCGTCCGTCCGTCTGTCGCAGGGCTGTATCTCATGAACTGTAATAGGCAGGCAGCTGAAATTTTCACAGCGTGTGTATTTATTTCGCCGCTATAACAACCAATAGGTAAAATTACAAAAATACAAAAATAAAAAGAACGGCCGGTTTTTTTTTATGCTTAGCATTTTTGCACATGGATTTTTGTGCTGAAACTCGAGACCAATATCTGTTTCAGTCACTGTCGGATATATAATTTTTTTATGATTTTTCGTGACTAGATTCTACTTCTCAAAGAATCATGCGACTGAAAAGGAGTTTTCTTGAGTGAATACATGTACAGGTGTCTTGGCCAATTCATATTAGTTGTCATTTAGTCCCAATAAGTAGGTTCCCTTCCCTACTAGGTGGCAGAGTTAAGCTCGTCCGCATTGGATAAAAGATGTTCGAAGTGGCGACTAAACACTGTCCGTGTTCTCCATCCAGTTCAATATAGGAGCACAGCAAGCAGAGCACAATAAGGAAATGTGCTGGCATGGAACCTAATTCCTTCGGGAATGCGTTGTGTTGGGTTAATATCGTAGGTGTGGTTTTAGCCATCCATGTTCAGTTCCGTAAATAATGCTATGCAGATCACAGCGAAAGGATAAACAGAAAACAAACATTATTTTATTAACACTGTTTGAGAAAATTTAAATTTTAGCTTCTATTCACAACTCACAATCTGAGGATACTGTTGTGATGACAATATGTCCAGTTTTTTGTACTGTTAAATTTGTAAGAATAAATAAATTTGCATATGAATTGAGCGTGGGACAGCCTGTATATTATCATCAAATTATGTGCTAGCTAGCCCTAACATTGTTCTGTTAAATGTAATGTTATTTACGAGATGGTTGCGAGTTTGTTGACCAATAGCAGTGTAGAAGTTAAAATAGGTGTGATGAATTGCTTGGGAAGCGATGTTAGTTCTAATTTACTACGAAAGAACTCCTAGAGAACTTGGTTAATGTTTTCAAATGTTAAATTTTTGAAATTGATTCTGTATCACCTCTTACTAAAGTATCACGAATATAAAAATATAGCAAAATATAGAGTTTCATTTGTTTTTTCTGTGATGGCCAGTGGTTCATGAACGGAGTGGGGATCGAACCCATGACCTCTGGCATGAAAAGCAATCCCTGCGCCCCTGAGTATTGCTGCATTTAATTTTACAGATGAATGAAGGCGCTGGTATGACACCAAGATACTTCAGAAATTTGTCGTGATGATCTGATTGACAATAGACTCGACGTTAGCTGTCCATGCACAAAAAAATTATACACGGTGTTAATTTTTTTTGCAATATTACTATTTTTCTACCGATTATTTAACTATTTCGTATACTGATCATTTTGTGGTATTTAAAAATTAAATTTAAAATATAAAAAAAAAATGGCAGATTTAATCCAAACTTTTACCTCAGCGACAATTTCCCTTTGGAATGGTATAAGCACGCCATGTGTACGCGCCACTGCCAAGGTCACGCGTTTGCTGCTTGCAGCTGACTGCGCGCCGCCGCCAATTGGATCGCGTCGATCCGAATGTAAATTTTCACATTTATTTTAAAAAATGTCCTACTTTAGAACTTTTTATGAATGCAGTGCGATTCCTATTACGAAATATTATGTTTTCATACTAGTATTAGAAATCGAAAATTTTAAAACAAAAGCCCAAAACAAGAAAAATCCTTCGTTTTCGGAATCAGTACGCGACCCAAAATAACCCCCTTTCGGGAATGTCGCGAACTTGCTTAACACCGTGTATCATCAGACAACGGTCATCAGACATCTAGTTCGATGAAATAAAGCTAATTTGAGTAAAACTTGGGATCTCTGACAAGAAATATGGGCGTGATCTTCTTTCCCCGTTTGTATGGGGAGTTGAGCGGGATGGGCCACCTTAAAAAATGAGCTCATTTAAAAAATCTGCAATTTTGCAATGTAGATGTCGTTTAACCTTGTAATGACCATAGACCCAGCATGCGCGCGCAGCGCGCTTACATCCTATTTCTATGGCAATGACAGTCTTTGTTTGTGGTAGTCAATAAAATTATTCATTTTGTTGCTCTTAAGAGGTAAGACCTAAAGAAAAAGAAAATGTATCACAGGTGTACAAAATGTATAAAATGTATATTACCTATTACAATCATTAAAGCATCATACAAGCATTAAACTTAACAAAATATACAATATTTACAACAACTTTATGGCACACCATAAAATTTATTTTGCCATTATGTACATAATATTTAAGTTTTTACTGCATGAAACCCATAATAGCTTAAAAACAGTTCTAATTACTAGTTAACCTCTTGAACTCGTGCGGTCTTTGAATCAGACACATCTACATAAAGTGCAGGGTGGGGTAATCAATAGACTTCAACATCTAGTCACTAGTGAAAATCAGTACAATATGTACACAACTGAACTAGTTGCAAAGCAGACAAAATCCTTGTGCACACAGTTGAAAATATATTTTTTTCTTACCATAAAGAATACGAGCCCTGTTATGGATCACTATACCTGGTTTTAAAAACAAATGAAATATGAAATTTTAACATTCCATGGGCTGAAGAATAGTCAAGGTGGCAATGGAAACATTTTCGGGTTTTTATCCAGTGAAATGTAGCCGTGCTCATAAAAGGAGAGTCCTAGAATAATAATGGATGGAAAATCATGGACAACTTTCCATTGCCGTTTCAACACGATGGTACCAAGTAAGGCAGAATTAGCCCGGCCACCTAGTAAATGAATCTACAGTTTTACTTGGAATCTGAAATTTGGCTAGCCACAATAGTGGAAAACGGACGCCCATCCAAGACGGAAACATCTAACGTTAAGACATAACGCCACTGGGATACTGAGACTAGGAGAAGTGTTGGGGCGATTTGTATTACCTTTTCAGCATTAATGGTTTTAAAAAAACATTGCCCACAAATCGTCGAAATATGTGAGTTTGTTTGATCGTTGTATACAGCATAAGGAAAACTATAATTGTTGTGTTGCTACCTTTTTTCATAACAAGCAGGATTTTTTTGCAAATAGCTGCTGTATCTCACTACATTATGCATTTATTTATTCTTCAGTGAGATCAATTACCTGTATTTTCGATAATTCTGATATCATTTATTACCCATTAATCCCGGTTTACTGATAGATAAAGAAAGTAAGTTCGTTATAATCTATCTGCAACGCGGCCTGCGCTCAAGGACCTTATCATTGGTTGTACCCGTTGGTCATTTCTGTGTTTATTTCTATGGTTGGTCCTTCGGTGAATAGCACCTTCGATTGGTGCATGTTGGCTTCTATTAACTCCAAGTGGTGTGTTTGCGGCATTGGCCGCTATATCTATGAGCTTTTGTAGGTTTTCCCCAGTTAATCTGTCACCATTGTTCGTAATATTGTTGATGTTTTTGGGATTTGTAGCGAAAATGGATGTCTGTCGGCTGCTAACACCAAAATTTAATAAACCAAATAAGAATCCAATGTTGAATGGAATATTCAGTAAAACGTTACAGACCAACATTATAATCAGTAGGATGCACATGACATTGAAGAAAAGTATTAGGCATCCATGCACTATTTTGTCGAACGGGTACCAGAGGCCACCTGCAAGGAAATAAATTGGACGATATGATTATGTTCTACCGTAAAAAATAATACTGTAAAATTGAGAGGTATTTTTCTATGATACAATCTAAAGATGATTTCCATGCCATAAAAATTTAAGTCGGGCCGACCAATTGGAATCTAATCAATAATTTGAGGTTCAACGACTTCTACATTGAAGCATTGCAATCAGATTTAAAAAAAATTTTTTGGTCAGGACATTCATTGTGATCTTAGGATTAAATGCCCACTGCTCTACCACTGAGATATCCCGACAGTTACGTCAATCAACACAATGCATCTCCTATCTATTACTAGATGGCGCTGATGATTTTGTGTAGCAAAGCTGGGCTCGAACCAGCAAGCAATATGTCGAGAGCAGTGAGTCTACCAATTGCGCCACCAGGGTGGTAACTGGCGTAAACTGTGAGGGAATTAGATCAATTCTGAACCAATGAGAGGTGGATGGCGAATATTCTAAACAATAAGAGTGCAGAAGGTGTCACATAAACGTCACTGATTGGTTCAGAATTGATCGAATTCCCTCGCATATTTTCTAGTCCAGCTTTGCACTAAACTTAAACTATCGTATTCAGAGTGGGCGAACTAACTTTAGCACGTGTATTAAGGTTGGACTAAACCGGTTTCTGTATGGTTAGCCCGGTGCTAATCTCGTACTAAGTTTTGACAGGTGCTCTCTGAATACGACTGAAAGTCGTTTTTTTATCACTATATTTCTGGCTTGACTAAGATTTCATTGAAATGTATGCTGGAAGCAAACATTATTTCTTTAAGTTATCACATCTGGGTAACACAATGACTCCAATTCAATACATTGATGAATTCGACAGTGCATAAGCAAATTAAAGGATAAATTTAACAAATAATGTGTAGGTGAAAATATAATTCAGGTAATGAAAAACTCACCAGTGATTTCACTAGAAATAGTGTTCACAGCGGAGCTGATTGCCAACAAAGGTTCTGTTATCAGCAACGAACATAACCTAATGGCAATCTTTCCAGGGTGCATATGCTTCCAAAAGACCAGAGGATCAGACATTGGGACATTGCACGATGAAGACCAGAAAGACCATTTACATTGGCTTACTGCCTTTACAAATTGGTCGTAATCCTTCTTCTCGTATTCCTGAAATAATATAACAGTACAGGTAACATGAATTATGGCAACACATCGGGAAACTATGATTGACAAACTGATAATTTGATTATGAAAATGTTGAGCGTAGTTGATTACCTTGAAGGATACGAAAACTTCAAACATGTATAAGAGTATAAACACGAGGGTCAACAAAACTTTCCTCGACATATATTTTGACATGATCGCGATAGATGCAATGATACCAACTGCCGTAATTATCCATGTTATTTCGACCTGCGAAAACATAAATATTAGATAATCTGAAAAGATTTAGAATAACCATTTAGAAGAACAGTTTATTATAACCTCCGTGCCACCTTAATGCAAGCACCAAAGTGAATTTATTATCTAGTTGCTACTTTTTAACGCGTCCCCGCGCAAGTCGTCTATAGCCGTAAGTTCTAAAATTTCTGTGACACTTCGGCTATAGCCTCTTAATAGACACTATACATGTAGGCAACAATGCACTTATTACTTCGAAATAAGAAAGAAAGTGGTACACTCCGGGCATAAAAACCACGCTTCCAGGTTCGAGAAACACGGCCCACACTGCGACATTAACGTGTTAAAAACAATTTACATAAAAATAGTTTTAATTAAATAAATAAATATAATTGAAGCTAACAATTTACATAAAAATAGTTTCAATTAAATAAATAAATATAATTGAAGCTATATCATTTTTTCGGACAAGAAATACCATTTATCTTATCTTATTTCTTGTAAGGTGCCAAGTAGCATCATTAATTGCAATCTGAATGCTTCATAGGTGCCTACCGATTATTTTAATCATAGCAGGATAGTACAACGTATATTCAATGACCATAAGAATCGCGTTGTTGAATTTGTTTTTTATGTTTAAGGTGGCCCAACCCGCTCATATCCCCATACAAAAGAGGAAAGAAGATCACGCCCATATTTCTTGTCAGAGATCCAATATTTTGCTCAAAATAGCTTTATTTGATCGAACTAGATGTCTGATGACCATTGGCATTGTAAAATTGTGTTTGGTTTCTAAGTTATAAATAAGGTCCGAAAGTTCGAATTTTTCGCGTGTTTATGCAATAACTTTGAGGGTGGATTACGCAATGATAAAGTAAGAACATCTTAAAAAGATTAGTCATCAGACATAGCTTCTTTAATCAAGATTAATAATCTGTTTGGTTTTTGTTAGATTTTTGACTACAGCGGTCGTGGTTTAATTTTAGCTATAAGTCGTTTTGTAATAAAATTTTTCGGAAATCTTATCAAATCATACACTATGCACATTGACTTTTTTGTGGACAAGTTGCATCTTCCTCATCACGAAGCCTGTCTTTTTCTTTGAAACAGAGAAGGTCCCAGAGCGCAACAGCACGGTTTTTTATCGTGCCCGCGAATGAGTTCGTCCCGCCGGGTTGGGCCACCTTAAGCACGGCATATGGCGTACGCCAAGCCCTCACATTACAGGTACCCAATGACATCCAAGAGTTTTTGAACTGGGGCTGCAAAAACCATGCCGGCCGGCCAAGCGCTCGTTCACAATATTTGTGTAATGTTACATCCCGGGGACTTTGGGGTTGATAAAGGATCTAGAGGATCGGTTCACATTTACGGTTTACAGTTACTGATAACTTAAATATTTGTTTAGATGATGTAATTTTTGTTATACATTTTTGAGCCCTGTTAAGAGGATAGTGAAGTGATTTCTCACTCAAATTAGGAAATAAGGTTGCTATTATTTTGCACATTAACCTAATCTCCTGGAAGCTACGTCTGCAAGTTTTGATTTTTTTTATAATTTATCTTATATCCATGAACCCTCTAAAGATTTGTATGAAAATGTTTAAGGGCGTATATGATTTGACTGTTTAGTCTACATTAATGTCAACAGATGTTCTTTCATTTATATTATGATATTGTACATACTATAAAGCCAGTTTTTTCCGAAGTAAGAAAAATCTATGGAAAGCTGAGCATATTTTCTGTAATCATAGCACAAAAGTGCATTTACATACCTTGTACATCTTATAATAGAACAATATATATTCCGACCAGGCCTGCGCAACTCTCTCCGTGAGCGAAGGCCTATAGATAGCCTCCGAAAGATATCCCACACTACGACGGTACATCTCCTCCGTGAGGGGCTTATCGGAGTGAATATACTCCTCCAAGCTGCTCCAGTGCAAGGCAGGTACCTTCATCATTATGGAGATCTCCTTTGAACCATCTTCATGTGACTAAAAGAAAACGTTTTACATGGATGATAAACAGGTGGTTATTGTTGTAGTGAGTTGTATTGTTTATTCATCGATTTGTCACTCGGATTTGTTATATTTTAACATTTGCCAGTTCAGCAAAACACAGCAAAGAGAAATACCAAGTCAGTCAATAGTCCCGAAGAGCAGCCACTGATCGGAACTGCACAATTTTGTCTCAATATCAGATAGTTCGTGACAATAGATTTTGCTATAGGCGATTTCCACAGTATAGTCATAACGGAAATAATTCTTAAGTCCACTTCACTCCAAGGTGTGTCAATCTCTTTATTAGATAGGTAGGAACTAATGTTAATTAAATACATATGTAATATAAACTTAAACACTTCTTCTAAAAGAGTCGAAACTCCAGCTGTACCTAAAATACTGGCGGTGTTACCTCTTTGAATTTCGAGGCTTATTCGCCGGACAAAATGTGCCCCGGACCTGGGATCACTGGAACGTTCATTTAAAAGTTTGCCTAATGTTGAAGCAAAAGTTATCGCCACGCAGCTGTATTTATGATGTTTATTTGCTGCTGCCCTCTCTGGAGCTGCGGCTCCGGCCGCGCGGGAAGTGGCCTGAATGTAGGACGGCGCCAGAGTATCCACACATGTGGCGTCCCATATAAATGCCTTTCCACTTGCTCACGGCAATAAGGTCTCACCGTCCGGGCGTTTACCATCCGAGCGACTGAGATTTAAATATAAACGATTTTTTTCCCTATTTCCGGTGTCCTAACTTGAAAATATGTGACTGTACATGGGCATTACGACTAGATATAAATGATCAAATTGAATAAAAGCTATCAAGTTATAGCCACAGGACTTTTTTTAAAACTCTTGGCACCAATGGATCAGGGCCTCAATTTCAGCTCTAGACTGTTCAGGGGGGTAACCGGAGTAAGATGTAAGAAAATATGTGAGGGAAATGTATCAATTTTGCACCAATCAGAAGCGTTTATCATACCTTCTGCGCTCTTATTTTCTTTATTTATTTACTCTTTAATACATACATGTAAAGGGCGAGCTTATCGCTAAAAAGTAATGTCTTACAACTAACCCTACCAAAAAGAAAATGTATAGAGTAGTAGAAATTAAATATATTTTTTTTATTAAAAAACGAGACACACACACACAACTATAGTAAATTTTCGGAATGATGATAATTAAACCAAAATGATTTAATGATGTGAAACTGAAAATTACTTATTTGGCAAACACTTCTGGTTGGTGCAGAGTTGATCGAATTACCTCACATATTTTCCCACATTTATGCGGGTTCAGCCCCAGGTGGAAAACATCATCTCAAAGCAACAAGGGATTGTTTCTGTGGCAGTCAGTGCCAAGTATACTTTCAACTTGAAAAAAATATGAGCACTCACAATAAGTTGACTCAACAATTTGTGCAAGGCGACTACATTAAATATTTGATGCCATGGAATAAGGTTCCAACCTTAAATAAGGAACCAATCGTTTGGGTGTTTCTGACTTCGATGGAATAACTTTTTTCTGACAAAAAACTTTATATTTTTTCGCAGTACTGATGCTTCAAACTTGATAGTGTTACGGGGGTAGGGTGCGGATTAGAGTAGAAACACCAAAAGTTAACAAATGTTCCTTTATTGAAAACAATTCACAAATGAAACACAAACAACGACAATTTTGTGTCACTTCGATCACCAAATTCTAATTATCGCTGAACTGTATCACTGAGAGCTAGTTCACTCACTGCACTATCGCTTGTTGTCGCTCGTTTCACTATTCAAAATAGACTGGCGGCAGTGCTGGCTGAGGCGCCTTTTATATCGGTGGAGCTTCTTTCTAGAAAACTCCACCGAATTCTAGGCGCCCCCCACCTGGCGGGCCAGCAGAGAACAATCTCCATCGGGAATCGCCCGACCGTTCCAGAAATTGCTCTCAGCCAGATGCGCCAAACATTTTTGTTATATTGTACCAGCACCACCGAATCACTATCGCGATAGAAGTTGTAAGAAGCGCCATCTGTTGACGAAACGCATCGACGTTGCAGCTGAACTCCAACAGATGGCGCGCTCGTAACACTGCCCCCTCCTTAGTTATGCTCGTCTCGAGCATAATTGTCTCCGTGGTATCGGGCCAGACGATCTACGTGTACAATTTTAGCCTGACATCTATCATTCCGGCGGATACGATATGTCACGTCATTCATTTTAGTCACTACTGTATAAGGACCTTCCCATTTTGGCTGCAGTTTGGGACTTTTTCCTTTCTTCCGTAAAGGATTATGAAGCCAAACTAAAGATCCTTCTTCGAATACGTTGCCATGAGCCCGGCGGTCATAACGTGTCTTCATCCGTTCGCTTGTTCGTAGACCAACCTCTCTGACATGTTTATATACGGTGTCCATTTTCCCTCGAAGATCTGACACGTACTCTGTTACACTACGAGAGGCCTCCGGTGGACATCCCGTCAGAAGGTCAGCTGGTAGTCTAAGCTCGCGTCCAAAGTTGATGTAGGCTGGAGTTTCATCTACGCTTTCATGCACATCTGTTCGGTAAGACAATAGAAAGAGAGGTATATACTGGTCCCAATCCTTTTGATGTTCCTCCACCAATTTGGCCAAGTGTCTTTCCAGTGTCTGATTAAATCGTTCCACCATTCCATCTGATTGTGGGTGGTATGGAGTCGTCCTGGTCTTATGGATTCCCATCAATCGACATGTCTCCTGAAACACTCTGGATTCAAAATTTCTGCCTTGATCGGTGTGTATCTCGAGAGGTATTCCGAAGCGACAGAAAACTTCATGGACCAATTTTTGTGCAACCGTGGTTGCTTCCTGATTTAGTATTGCAAATACCTCAGGCCACTTAGTAAAATAATCCATCACAACCATAAAGTAACGGTTGCCGTCATTAGTTGGGGGAAAAGGGCCAGCCACGTCAATAGCGATTCTCTCCCACGGAGCTCCAACATTGTAGAGTTTTAAAGCTCCTTTGCTCCGTGTCGGAGGACCTTTGACAGCGCTACAGGACGTGCATTTGCGGCACCAATCTTCAACATCGTCGCGGCAATTAATCCAGTAGAACCGCTGGCGAATCTTCAGGAGCGTTTTCTTTATTCCCAAATGTCCACCTGAAGTTCCATCATGTAGGCAACGAAGAACTTCTTTTATCTTAGTTCTGGGAATGACTAATTGCAAAGAGGTATCCTTACCGTTAGGTGTTTCCCATTTTCTGTAAAGGATACCGTTATGAAGTAGCAAGCTCGACCACTGAGCCCAGTAACTCTTAGTCGCAGTGCTCATTGCGGAAACATCTTTCCATTCCGGCTTTGCCTCTCCTGCTCGCTTCCAGCGAATAATGGGCATTAAATCTTCGTCCTCCTCCTGTGCTAGCTTCATGTTTTCATTGCTCCATTCTTCACTGATGTTATCCATTCGGATCGCCTTTAAACCAGGTAGTTTCCTTTGTTTCTTCCCTGATGCAGTGTTTACACTCTTCTGGACAGGGTCGACGAGACAAAGCGTCAGCATTTCCATGGGATTTACCACTTCTATGCTCTGTTTCAAAGTTATACTCTTGCAGCTGTTCCAGCCAGCGCGCAACCTGCCCTTCTGGATTTTTAAACTGAAGCAGCCATTTTAACGCAGCGTGGTCAGTCCTTAAGCGGAATCTTCGGCCGAGAAGATACTTGCTAAAATGCTGCAAAGTCTTCACCACTGCCAGAAGCTCTCGCCTTGTCACACAATAATTCCTTTCAGGCTTTGAAAGGGATTTACTGAAATAACCTATAACGATCTCCTTGTCCCCATGACGTTGGGAGAGTACCCCGCCGATTCCGGTATTACTCGCGTCGGTGTCGACTATGTACTCTTTATCGGCTTCGGGATAACCCAAGATAGGAGCGTTACAGAGACGTTGCTTAAGTTCTTGGAATGAACTCGTGCAGTCCTCGTCCCAGGTAAACTGTCGCTTATCTTCAGTAAGTCGATGCAATGGCTTAGCAATCTCGGAGAAGTTTCGGACGAAACGACGGTAATAAGAGCACAGTCCTAAAAATGCACGAATTTCTGTCTTATCCTTCGGAACTGGCCACTCTTGTACGGCTTCGATCTCCTTTGGGTCAGTTTGGATGCCATTTTCGGAGATAACGTGACCCAAATAGCTAACCTGACGCTTGAAGAAAGAACATTTATTGCCACTTAGTTTAAGGTTAGCTTGGCGGATTTTGCTCAAAACATTCTCCAAATTCTTAATGTGATCATCAAATGTCCGCCCTATTATGATAATGTCGTCCAGATACACTAAACAAGCTTTCCCGATCAGCCCAAAAAGTACTCGTTCCATAAGCCTTTCGAAGGTCGCGGGAGCATTACAGAGTCCAAACGGCATCACTTTGAATTGCCACAGCCCATGCCCTGTCGTGAATGCTGTCTTCTCCTTATCTTTTTGGTCGATTTCCACCTGCCAGTAGCCGCTCTTCAGGTCCAGGGTTGTGAACCACTTCATGCCACTTAATGTATCCAGCGTGTCATCAATCCTAGGAAGCGGATAGCTGTCCTTTTTCGTTACATCATTTAAGCGTCGATAGTACACACAAAATCTGGTGCTGCCATCTTTCTTTTTCACCAGAACTACGGGTGAACACCATGGACTTGACGAAGTCTCTATAACATTATTTTTCTGCATATCAGCTATCATTTTCTGAACTTCTTCTTCCTTAGCTACGGGAACGCGGCGTGGCCTCTGGCGTATTGGAAGAGCATCTCCTGTATTAATCCGGTGCTTAACCATGTTAGTTCTACCAATGTCTCCTTCGTGCGAAGAGAAGATGTCTGAATATCGCGTAAGCAGACTTGTTGCCTTCTGCAACTCATCAACAGTCAGGTTCCGTCTGCTGTCTTCCAAAAGAGCGGCCACCTTAGATCTCCCTGTGGTCAACGCATCTGAGGAAACTTCATCACATTTGCGTAGCCAGGATACTTCTTCTCTGCCACACTTGAGCACGCCATTTGCCAAATCTATTTTACAGTTGTTGGTTCTCATAAAGTCCAAACCGAGAATGCAATCATCTATGATATCTGCTAAAATGGCGGTATGACGATAAGTCTTACTTCCAATTTTAATTGTCACTTCCATCTCTCCATGGACAGGTATGTGCTGGCCGGTTGCTGTCTGAAGCCAGCAACCGGCCAAAGGTTGTGGCCAAAGGTTTTCGACTTAACAACTGTACGGGACGCTCCGGTATCTAAGATCAAGTTGCATTTTATCCCGTTCACTTGACCTTCAACGAGTAGGCTGTTCCCAGTAAATGCCTGTGAAATTGTGACTTTCGGGGCTTCTATTCTACCAGCCAGCACCCGCCCCCCGGTACTGGCTTTCACTCGTTTCCCTGCTGCGCATCCTCGACCGCAGCATCGGAGATTATTTTTTTGGTCTTGGGGCAGTTGGTTCGAAGGTGCCCCAGCTCATTGCATCCGTAGCAGCGTGGAGTAAATTTACGTCTACCAGGTGTTCTGGTTTCCGAAGTTAACACTTCTCTTACCCGATGCGCTCGAGGATCTGATCGGACTGCTTCAACCTCCAATACGTGGGCAAGAGCGTCCTTCACCGTTGTGTGGTGGCCTAGTCGTACAGCCGCTCGCACTTCGATGTCCTTGATGCCATCCACAAAAGCCTGCACCAAGTAATCGTCTAATGAAGTCTTCGGTGATGATTGGTGGGGCCTTTCGAACCAGTTTTTCAATTTCCAGGGCCCACTGCTGAAGTCCTTCACTTGATCGCTGCACTCGGTCACGAAGTTGAGCGCGGTAAACGTGCTCCAAGTGCTTGTCACCAAATCTTGATTCAAGTGCTTCAAGAAGCTCGTCATAAGTGACCTCGTCGCCAAGAGCTTCAAGTACATGGAGAGCCTTGTCTCGTAATCCCAAGGTCAGAGCAGTCTTGGCTTGGTCTTGACTCCATCCATTCGCTTTGATGACCGACTCAAACTGGCGTTTGTACGCCGCCCAAGATGTTGTGCCATCGAAAGGAGGAACCTTAAATCTTGTTCCCCCTGTTGCCGATGAAGTCATAGTCACTCCACAAGTCTTGATCTTTTGCACTTCTTCAGTTATCTTTGATTCAAGCCCGTTCAGCCGCTTTTCATGACGCTCAAGGGTTTGGTCTTGCTCTTCGATTCTTGTGCTGACCTCATCCAACTGCCTCTTTATTTTAGCGTTGGATTCCTTGACGGCCAGCATTAACTCTAGTTGCTGTTCTTCCTGACGGCGGGCCTGCTCTTCCTGACGGCGGGCCTGCTCCTGCGACTGTTCTTCCTGACGGACGGCTTGTTCGCGGAATTTTTCCTGCATGAAATGTATCAGCGCAGCCAAGTCCAATGCAGGATTCGGCGTCATTGTTTGATGGCTTTCGAGTCCTTGCGTCCCTGAAGCAGCCCCATCCTCAGCCAGAGTTGGGTCGGCTGCTGTCTGGCTCCTGGTCCTCATACCTTCCTTGTCTTCCCTTGGTGTGATCGGCATCTCTAATCCCCGCTCCTGACACCAATTGTTACGGGGGTAGGGTGCAGATTAGAGTAGAAACACCAAAAGTTAACAAATGTTCCTTTATTGAAAACAATTCACAAATGAAACACAAACAACGACAATTTTGTGTCACTTCGATCTATCGATTCTAATTATCGCTGAACTGTATCACTGAGAGCTAGTTCACTCACTGCACTATCGCTTGTTGTCGCTCGTTTCACTATTCAAAATAGACTGGCGGCAGTGCTGGCTGAGGCGCCTTTTATATCGGTGGAGCTTCTTTCTAGAAAACTCCACCGAATTCTAGGCGCCCCCCACCTGGCGGGCCAGCCGAGAACAATCTCCATCGGGAATCGCCCGACCGTTCCAGAAATTGCTCTCAGCCAGATGCGCCAAACATTTTTGTTATATTGTACCAGCACCACCGAATCACTATCGCGATAGAAGTTGTAAGAAGCGCCATCTGTTGACAAAACGCATCGACGTTGCAGCTGAACTCCAACAGATGGCGCGCTCGTAACAATAGAATAACATTGCAAGATAATTTGACGCCTCTAGTTCGGTGTTTAGTACTGGTGGGTACATCCTAACGATTAAATGAAGGGAAAAGGAGGAAAAATAACTTTGAAGAATGGAAGGACCAGGAGAACAGGAGAACACAGGAACACATTGCAAAAGACCTGGAAAGGATGAATTTTTTTGAAAATGAATTTATATTTATTTATGAGTTTTAGACAGGCAGCATATGCTGATGCGTCTAAATCCAATGATTAACTTGATAAATTTATTTATTAACATGCATGAGGTAATCAAAATGGCTTACAGAATTGCAACACTTCACTGTGCTTTTACACTTGTCCATATTTTATTTATTAAAGAATTAAATGTTTTGACAGACGTTACTTCCAGGCAGTCATAAAACATACTAAATCATTTAACGAAAGTTTATGCAGTTGAGATTTTTATTACGGACATGTTTAAAAAACTCCACCCAACTTCTTCAGGCGGTCTTGAACAGCAAAATTCTCCGCATTCCAGCTGTACTAATTAAATTTTATGTGTGAATTAAATTATTTTTTGAGATTTTCGCACAGTGAGCCCTAAGCGGCCATATGGTCACGTTAAGTACACTTGTAAATACATCAGAACATATAGAAAAGCAAATCTTTCATCTTATCAAATACAAGTTTCGACTAAATATATGTAATTAAATTACATAAGAACACACGTACTATCACGCAACTTACCTGGAGGGATAGGCAGAGATAGCGCCGTATGGTACGATCACAGCATACCTCTTTCGCTTCATCTACAGGCATACATCTTTTCATACAAGATAAGCATTGATTATTCGATCCCGGTTTAACCAGACCTTGTCCCACCACCCGATTTAAGATCTAGTCTGGTTAACCAATACTTTACTCACTTTGAGCGCACCATTCTTCAATATAATGACGAGTAGCCGCTTAAAGAACCAGTCTCCGACGTTCGGCTCGTTGGTAGTCCCTGTCGGAGGATGTGGTACCTGTGCCTGCGACCAGCTCAGATCGGCCGGGACACGAGAATCATCGGTGCGCTCGGGGATGGGAGACGGCGTCTGATCCCATGGATCGGGACCGTATTGCCGGCGCTGACTGCCGGCGGTGTTTATCACCAACGTCGTTAGCAACATCAGCCATCTTATGGAGTTCACAAGAAGTTGCATTTTCGATTAGGCCTCATTCAGTCGTGCTGTATAATAAATCGTGGCGAATATTAGATTGATCTCTCTGTTCTGTACAAATTTTCTCCCTTGGCGCCCACGCACAAAATTCTTTGGCAATGAATTTTACCCAAAGAAAGAGTAGAGTAGTACTTTGCCGGTCAAAAAAATGTTTTTGTTTAATTTGTCCGTAGGGGTAGGAAAGGTTATGAAACCATACTTACATATCTTCCAATTTATTCTATCTTGTCTATTCCCTTGAATCTTAATTAAAACATCTGCAGAAAAAAAATCCTACTTATTATAATACGGGCGAGTAGTGGAATCACAGAATGGAAAAAAGGAGAAGTGGTATGTACAATGCGATTCAAATAAGAATAGAATAGGATCACCGCCATTTTGGATGTCAAACTGCTAAAACCCTCACTTCACAAACTTCAGCCTCACTTCATGGGTTACTTTATTTACCGACGGATCGCTTATCGAACGCTCGATGAACGTTGCGTTCGACCAGTAGCCCTACCATGAGTTTTCTATCGAACGAACGAAAAATATCATCGAATGTTCACGAACGAGATCGAACAGCGTTACAGTCGCTACCATGGGTTGCTTTATTCACAGACGGATCGCTTATCGAACGCTCGATGAACGTTGCGTTCGACCAGAGACAAGAAATAATGGAAGATAGTGAGTAGGCCGTGATTAACAGTGTCCGTATCTTCTTTCGCATGAGATAAAATAGGACCGCACTATTATAAATTGAGTATAAATTTCCTTAGTTTACTAGTAAAAACATACCACAAACCGTCGATTGTTGGCAGCCGATATTTTGTAACGATATTTGTTGACCGATACTTTGCCGGCGGCGGCGGGCGGCGCGAGACAATAAGCGTGACTCATAGGGCGATACAGATTATGTTTTGAATGCTTTATTTTCTTTGCATAAAAAAATATGTATTGAGGAAATACACCTACATAAATTAAATTTTTAAAAATAAATTAATTCCTGAAACAGGTTTGAAGAAACGTTTATAAATAAAATAAACCGTTAAAACAATATTTCGAATAGTATTTTTTTACGTAGAGTTGTAGTTATTAAGTTGCTAACATAATATTGAATTCAGAAATTGACATGAAATACGCTTGGTTTTTCATCCTTGGCACTAAAATGTGTGTTAGATCGTCCTTTCACCCAAGATATGACTAGTGAAAAGAAATTCGAATAACGTTATCGAAGTGATCACGTTGAACTGTCAAAATGTACACTCATGGTACCATTTTTCATACAAATCGTATCGCGTCGTCGTTCGATAACGTTCGTGATGCTCGACAACGAGCGTGAATATGAACTCGTAGTGCCGTTTTTAGTAATAAGATCGTACGCTAGAGGCGCTGCAATTTTCCCTATACAAAAATTTCGTTAACGTTGGTCGAAGTGAACATCACCAAAACTCATGGTAGGGCTACAGTAGCCCTACCATGAGTTTTGGTGATGTTCACTTCGATCAACGTTAACGAAATTTTTGTATGGAGAAAATTGCAGCGCCTCTAGCGTACGATCTTATTACTAAAACCGGCACTACGAGTTCATTTTCACGCTCGTTGTCGAGCGTCACGAACGTTATCGAACGACGACGCGATACGGTTGTATGAAAAACGGTACCATGAGTGTACATTTTGACAGTTCAACGTGATCACTTCGATAACGTTATTCGAATTTCTTTTCACTAGTCATATCTTGGGTGAAAGGACGATCGAACACACATTTTAGTGCCAAGGATGAAAAACCAAGCGTATTTCATGTCAATTTATAAATTCAATATTATGTTAGCAACTTATTAATGAGTACACTACAACTCTACGTAAAAAAATACCTTTCGAAATAATTTTTTTTACGGTGTATTTTATTTATAAACGTTTCTTCAAACCTGTTTCAGGATTTTTTTTTAAATTTATTTTATGTAGGTGTATTTCCTCAATACATATTTTTTTATGCAAAGAAAATAAAGCATTCAAAACATAACCTGTATCGGTAATCAATAAGAAAAATAAAACAATTATAATTGCATCCAAGAAAACCAAAGTCAAACATTGACAAAACATTTGCGCGAAATGGGTAACTAGGTATATGATGTTATTTACAGACAGATGGTACGCCCTATGAGTCACGCTTATTGTCTCGCGTCGCCCCGCCGCCGGCAAAGTATAGGTCAACAAATATCGTCACAAAATATCGGCTGCCAACAATCAACGGTTTGTGGTATGTATTTACTAGTAAACTTAGCAAATATATACTCAATTTATAATAGTGCGGTCCTATTTTATCTCATGCGAAAGAAGATACGGACACTGTTAATCACGGCCTACTCACTATCTTCCATTATTTCTTGTCTCTGGTCGAACGCAACGTTTATCGAGCGTTCGATAAGCGATCCGTCGGTAAATAAAGTAACCCATGGTAGCGACTGTAACGCTGTTCGATCTCGTTCGTGAACATTCGATGATATTTTTCGTTCGTTCGATAGAAAACTCATGGTAGGGCTACAGAGACAAGAAATAATGGAAGATAGTGACTCGGCCGTGATTAACAGTGTCCGTATCTTCTTTCGCATGAGATAAAATAGGACCGCACTATTATAAATTGAGTATAAATTTGCTAAGTTTACTAGTAAAAACATACCACAAACCGTCGATTGTTGGCAGCCGATATTTTGTGACGATATTTGTTGACCGATACTTTGCCAGCGGCGGGCGGCGCGAGACAATAAGCGTGACTCATAGGGCGTACCATCTGTCTGTAAATAACATCATATACCTAGTTACCCATTTCGCGCAAATGTTTTGTCAATTGTCAACTTTGGTTTTCTTGGATGCAATTATAATTGTTTTATTTTTCTTATTGATTACCGATACAGGTTATGTTTTGAATGCTTTATTTTCTTTGCATAAAATAATATGTATTGAGGAAATACACCTACATAAATTAATTTTTTTAAACAAATTAATTACTAAAACAGGTTTGAAGAAACGTTTATAAATAAAATAAACCGTTAAAAAAATATTTCTAATAGTATTTTTTTACGTAGAGTTGTAGTGTACTCATTATTAAGTTGCTAACATAATATTGAATTCAGAAATTGACATAAAATACGCTTGGTTTTTCATCCTTGGCACTAAAATTTGTGTGCGATCCTCCTTTCACCCAAGATATGACTAGTGAAAAGAAATTCAAATAACGTTATCGAAGTATCACGTTGAACTTTCAAAATGTACACTCATGGTACCGTTTTTCATACAACCGTATCGCGTCGTCGTTCGATAACGTTCGTGATGCTCGACAATGAGCGTGAATATGAACTCGTAGTGCCGTTTTTAGTAATATGATCGTACGCTAGAGGCGCTGCAATTTTCCCCATACAAAAATTTCGTTAACATTGATCGAAGTGAACATCACCAAAACTCATTGTAGGGCTAATTGTGAGCTCGCTTAGACGCCACCTGTCGTGATAAATAAGCATTTATATTCCCTATGGATTAAAGCCTCTAACCCGAGTAGTTCGCTAATGCTAATGTGAAAGACCGGTAGCCCTACCATGAGTTTTCTATCGAACGAACGAAAAATATCATCGAATGTTCACGAACGAGATCGAACAGCGTTACAGTCGCTACCATGGGTTACTCTATGCACCGACGGATCGTTTATCGAACGCTCGATGAACGTTGCGTTCGACCAGAGACAAGAAATATTGGAAGATAGTGAGTAGGCCGTGATTAACAGTGTCCGTATCTTCTTTCTCTTCTTCTCGATGAACGTTGCGTTCGACCAGAGACAAGAAATATTGGAAGATAGTGAGTAGGCCGTGATTAACAGTGTCCGTATCTTCTTTCGCATGAGATAAAATAGGACCGCACTATTATAAATTGAGTATAAATTTGCTAAGTTTACTAGTAAAAACATACCACAAACCGTCGATTGTTGGCAGCCGATATTTTGTGACGATATTTGTTGACCGATACTTTGCCGGCGGCGGGCGACGCGAGACAATAACCGTGACTCATAGGGCGTACCATCTGTCTGTAAATAACATCATATACCTAGTTACCCATTTCGCGCAAATGTTTTGTCAATGTTTGACTTTGGTTTTCTTGGATGCAATTATAATTGTTTTATTTTTCTTATTGATTACCGATACAGGTTATGTTTTGAATGCTTTATTTTCTTTGCATAAAATAATATGTATTGAGGAAATACACCTACATAAATTAATTTTTTTAAACAAATTAATTACTGAAACAGGTTTGAAGAAACGTTTATAAATAAAATAAACCGTTAAAACAATATTTCTAATAGTATTTTTTTACGTAGAGTTGTAGTGTACTCATTATTAAGTTGCTAACATAATATTGAATTCAGAAATTGACATAAAATACGCTTGGTTTTTCATCCTTGGCACTAAAATTTGTGTTCGATCCTCCTTTCACCCAAGATATGACTAGGGAAAAGAAATTCAAATAACGTTATCGAAGTATCACGTTGAACTGTCAAAATGTACACTCATGGTACCGTTTTTCATACAACCGTTAGCCCTACCATGAGTTTTGGTGATGTTCACTTCGATCAACGTTAACGAAATTTTTGTATGGAGAAAATTGCAGCGCCTCTAGCGTACGATCTCATTACTAAAAACGGCACTACGAGTTCATATTCACGCTCGTTGTCGAGCATCACGAACGTTATCGAACGACGACGCGATACGGTTGTATGAAAAACGGTACCATGAGTGTACATTTTGACAGTTCAACGTGATCACTTCGATAACGTTATTCGAATTTCTTTTCACTAGTCATATCTTGGGTGAAAGGACGATCGAACACACATTTTAGTGCCACGGATGAAAAATCCAAGCGTATTTCATGCCAATTTCTGAATTCAATATTACGTTAGCAACTTATTAATGAGTACACTACAACTCTACGTAAAAAATACAATTCGAAAAAATGTTTTAACGGTTTATTTTATTTATAAACGTTTCTTCAAACCTGTTTCAGGAATTAATTTATTTTTAAAAATTTTATTTATATAGGTGTATTTTCTCAATACATATTTTTTTATGCAAAGAAAATAAAGCATTCAAAACATAACCTGTATGGGTAATCAATAAGAAAAATAAAACAATTGTAATTGCATTCAAAAAAACCAAAGTCAAACATTGACAAAACATTTGCGCGAAATGGGTAACTAGGTATATGATACTGTTTACAGATGGTACGCCCTATGAGTCACGCTTATTGTCGAGCGCCGTACGCCGCCGGCCACAGAACCTTTTTTTGTTACAAAATATCGGCTGCCAACAATCGACGGTTTGTGGTATGTTTTTCATAGTAAACTTAGCAAATTTAAACTCAATTAATAATAGTGCCGTCCTATTTTATCTCATGCGAAAGAAGATACAGACACTGTTAATCACGGCCTACTCACTATCTTCCATTATTTCTTGTCTCTGGTCGAACGCAACGTTCATCGAGCGTTCGATACGCGATCCGTCGGTGAATAAAGTAACCCATGGTAGCGACTGTAACGCTGTTCGATCTCGTTCGTGAACTTTCGATGATATTTTTCGTTCGTTCGATAGAAAACTCATGGTAGGGCTACTGGTCGAACGCAACGTTCATCGAGCGTTCGATAAACGATCCGTCGGTGCATAGAGTAACCCATGGTAGCGACTGTAACGCTGTTCGATCTCGTTCGTGAACATTCGATGATATTTTTCGTTCGTTCGATAGAAAACTCATGGTAGGGCTACCGGTCTTTCACATTAGCATTAGCGAACTACTCGGGTTAGAGGCTTTAATCCATAGGGAATATAAATGCTTATTTATCACGACAGGTGGCGTCTAAGCGAGCTCACAATTAGCCCTACAATGAGTTTTGATGATGTTCACTTCGATCAACGTTAACGAAATTTTTGTATGGGGAAAATTGCAGCGCCTCTAGCGTACGATCATATTACTAAAAACGGCACTACGAGTTCATATTCACGCTCATTGTCGAGCATCACGAACGTTATCGAACGACGACGCGATTAGACTGGGCGACAGGGCGCGGTGTAGCTCCGCGTTTAAACAGTGATTACTAACCGTTCGAATGGTCAGCGAAAACGACCGAGGTATGACGGAACTGTCATTCAAAATGCATTTTCTTGTATGGCTCGGATAATTTACCCCGAACAAATGCAGTGGTATCACAGAACAAAATCATATTTCATACTCACTCTTTGACCAGTATAGTTCGTTCGGTATTCTGTGATTACAATCGGCCCCAATCGAAGCGTTTACATACTCTTTGGCCCCAATCAAGCAAATTTGATCAAAGAGTATGTAATTAATTTGATAAACAAACAAAAAAAAAACCAATCAAGCAAGTATTGTATTTTGTGAGTCCAATCGTAGTGTCCTGGCAAATATGGCTTCCATTGAGCTGGACCCGGCCATGAAGCTTTGTCTTAAGTACTTGCACTCGAGCGCGACCGATTCGACGGAGCAACTCCGGCTCACGCTGGACGAGCTCATCCGCAGCGGCCACGGCGCCAGCAAGACGCTTGGCGCGACGCTGCCCAAGAAGTACCTCGCCGAGGAAAAGCTCGGCAGTCCGCGCGGGCGCGGCAAACCGCCGCCGGCGCGCACCGTGCCGCCACCGACGCAGAGCCCGCAGCAGTTGCAGATACCCGAGCGCTCGGACGACTCCGGGGACGAGCTGCCGTTCGATCTGTTCGACGAGGACCTCACGTGCGCCGTGTGCCGCCAGATCGCCGTGCAGGCTGGCAACCGGTTGGTGGAGTGCGACGCCTGCAATGCTCTCTATCACCAGGTACGCTTGATCGGTTTCGATGGTAGGGCATGATCCTACCATACACTTATAATCACGATTGTAAAATGCTGTACGATCAAGACAGCATCATACCAATAATAAAAAAAAAGGAATGGACTAAACATCACTTTCAGAATCGCATCACTGATGCTGATATTCATAGAGAATACCTTGTACTTGTCTAAGCCAAAGTATGCCTTCCGACTGTCAGTTTTGACATAAAATGTATGGAAGGAATGCCAAATTTGACAGTTGGTAGCTACACTTTGCCTAAGCCAAGCACGAGTAAGGTCTGTGAATCTCAGCACGAGCACTTTTATAGAGGCAGGCGGCATAAATAAAACAATTATTTACCGTATTTCTTTGTAATCACTAAATTAACGATTATGGCGATGCTGGTACTGATAGCGAACTATAAACATCTTACATCCATTCCTTTTTTTAGCCCTCATCTGTGTGAAAGTTTAAATAAGGATCAATAACCATCAACGCCACAGTAGGCATTGGAATTTGCTGGGAAAATTTATGGGTCGATGTCTAATGTGTGGTTAGGGTGATGCCATATGTACATAGCACCCACAATCGTAGAAGATATATAGAGACATTGAAAGAAATATACTGCAATTGTACCATATGAATTTCTTATCATTTATGCGTATTTCTTCAGATAAGCGGCTTGATATTCATAAAAGGAAGGGCAGGCATGGTACCTAATTCCTTCGGGAATGCGGTGTGTTGGGCTAATGTCATGGCGGTGGGTGTGGTATTAGCCACCCATGTCCAGTTACATAAAAAAAAATATGTGTATGAAAGTAAAAAAGAGAAAGAAAATGTTTCCTTTTGAAAGAAAAATTATTTCACTACAATGCCAGAAAAAACGAGAAACTCCATGACATATTTTTTTTGCTATAACCAACATTATTTCACCCCAGGACTGCCACAAACCGAGCATCAGCGACAACGACATGAGCTCTGGCTGGCAGTGCGCCGCGTGCCTCACCTCCCAGGGCTTCTCCGTCACCAGCCTCAGCGGGAAGTCATCGCAGAGGTCCTCCCCCACCCGCCTCGCCCCCTCCGCCTCCGTCAAACTCTCCTCCGGCAGCTCGACCAGCTCCAAGGTAGTGACACCCAACATTAACATCTTCTCGGCCGACAAGCGGCTGCAGATTATGAAGAAGAAGGCCGCCAAACAGCATGAGAAGAAGAAACATTCAAAGTGAATCAATGATGAGATGCAGATAGTGGTTATTTGTTGAGTTGGTAGCTGATATCGGCTGATCTACAGTCAACCTTTATTATCCAATCCAATACTACATGGCTTAAATATTCGAATTAAGCAATTAGCTAATTCAAAGTTTAGACTATGAAAGTGAATGAGTGTACAAAGTGCATCACCCTCCGCGCCACAGTAGACATTGGCATTTGTAAGGAAAACGTATGTGGGTCAAAGTCCAATGTGTGGCGTCTAAGGTGATGGCGTTTGTACATATATTTATGTCAAGGTTAGCAAGCGCCGAACAGTATTGTTGATAGTGCAAGTCTTAGTTCTGTGCAGTAATGATATAAAAATAAATGAACATGGCAAGGGTCTTACTATGTTTAGTGCCGTTGTCATTACACATGGACGGCCGGACGTAGACCACAGTAGTCCAATATTCTTGATGAACGCTCACACCAGAACAAAAATGTGTTTCCATAGCAACATCAGACAAACATCTCTTCAGTGCCTAGGACTGATAGTCCTACGCACTCGATATTTATGAGTAATCTTATTTCTTTCTTTCAATATTGTTGTTTTCATTACCACCGAGTTCAGAGTAAATCCTGCCTGCGTTGGACCATCACATTGAATAAACTATGGTCGACATGGCAATGAAAATTGTCCTTGTTTTCAATCTAGTTCAATTCAGTCAGTAAGATCATGGTATGGCACCTAGTTCCCATGTGGTGTGTTAGGCCAATATCATGAGGGGAGATGTGGTATTAGCCGCCCACATCCAGAAGCCTTATTCTGCTAATTGATAACTGCGCGTGTTATGTTTGTGTTTTCTGAAAACCGCACGTTTCGCGCGAAATGGTATTCTACTAGCGCAGTTTGCAAAACGCATGCGTTGTGTTTGTGTTTTGTTCGCAAACTCGTAACGCGCGCTCCATGTTCTCGTGGGCCGTGTGTTTTGCCGAAAACTTGCGGTTTTGAGAATTCTATTTGTCAAATTCGAAGCATCGCATCGCCGAACTTCGAATATCACTTTTCTACTTTACGTTGGCACATCGCTGTCTCTTTCTTTTCGCATGTCATATTTGAGTGAGAAAATAACTGTCAAAATCGTGACAGGTTATTTTACCCTGTAGGCGGCGCGCAAGACAAACCACTCCATAGACAATAACAAAACCCGTGTGTAAATTAGCTGAATACCGATTTTTGGAAACCGCACTTGAAACTTAGCGTGTTATGTTTGACGGAAACATAACTAATACGCAATGGTTTGAAATTGGACAAATAGCAGAATCGGGCTTCAGATACATTTTATTTTTGTAACAAACTGTCATTACATGTACAGTAAATAGTACACAGGCCAGCGAAGTACATAAAAAAAGTGGTAGGGCTGCCTCCATTGTACCGTACCACCTTAAGATCCCTATCACGAAACGTTAACTATAGCAATGGGTCATACTGGCTCCAAAGAGGAATGCATTCCCGTTCTAAATTGTTTGGAAGATTTTCGAAATGGAGGGTTCATAAAAAACCAGCCAAGTGCGAGTCAGAGTCGCACACAAAGGGTTCTGTAACATGCCAACAAAATCACGATTTTTGTTTTTTTGTTTTTACTATTTGTTGTTATAGCGGCAATAAAAGTACATAATTTGTGCAAATTTGAAGCATATACCTATTACCGTTTATGAGAAAAGGTCCGCTGACAGACGGAGGGATGACGGGGGCATAGTATAAGGCTCCCGTTGGCACCCTTTGGGAACGGAGCCCTAAAAACTATCTTGTCTCTCATCAGAATTGTTCTAAGCCCACTCCGGAAAGGTTTTTGGCCCACTCTAGAATAGTTTTATGGCCATTCCGGAATGGGTTTAATCTTACTCCGAGTTAAAGGGTTCTTGGAGTAGATTTATTTTGAGAATGGGGACCGAGAGTAGGAATAGTTGATGAGGAGTGTTAAAAGGAGTAATAAAACCAGATTAGCAGGTTCTCAGAATGACCCATCGCTAGGTGTAGTTGAGTTAACAGACCAAAGTTACCAGAAATGGCTCAATCAAAAGATGAACAGACAAAACACGTTGACTTCTAGCAACATTTTTAAGGGGTCTATACATACAATCAGTGTTTTGAGCATCTATTATTAAACTGTATATGCACCCCTATGAAAAAACCTAGGCATATTTACCAAAAAAAACTTTTATTTTGACTTTCAACCGAAAGTGGTAAGATTGGTCTGTGTTCCATATATCCACATTGATTATTATCCACCAGAACGCAGTTGGTTCCACGAACAAAACAGAAATAAAGAATGCAAATTATTTCGTCGAGAAAATCATATGGTTATTTATTTATAGCAAATTGAAGCTATATTACATCACAGTATATGACTTTAAAATTAATATACGACACCTAATAAATGCATATCAAGGAATGACAAAACTACTACAAATTACTACGACAAACTACTGATTGATATTTTGTACGTTAAATGGTTTTGATATAATGTATCGTTTTCACATTATTTGAAGTTAAATGGTGACAACTGCATTGAAGCATTGTAATTAGATTTAGGAAATGAGCCAATGACCTTTGTCCATAAAACCAATTTATCTCGATGAATAAATGAAGTAAATTCTGTGTTGGATTTATCATTTTATTAAAAACACGATGTTTGAATTTAATTTGAGTGGCTCGTAGCTCAGGGGCGCGGGGACTTGATTTCCATGCCAGAGGTCATGGGTTCGAACCCCGCCCCCATCATGCACGACTTTATTTTTTTTTGTGAGTGAGATAAGTGCATTTCGTCTCGAATATGGGCTGTTGAATGGTTCGGAATTCATGAAATATTGAGGAGACCTATAGTTCTACGTGTATTCCTACCCGTGGTACCCCCTACTGGGTGGCAGAGGTAAAGCCCATTGCATCGCATTGCATGAAAACATGGTATTTTATGGAAATCAATGTATTTATGTATGTAGCCGTGTTCATAAAGGAAAGGTCCTGGCACGGCACCTAATTCCTTCAGGAATGCAGTATCATAAAAAATATATAATAGGTCTATTAAAAAATAAAGCTGGTCATTTTTCCCTGGAATTTCGGATAAAATGTGGTTTTGAAAGAGCTTCAATCGTAAATTTGACTATTTGGTGATACACAATTACATAATTTCTAGCTAACGTTAATTTAACAAACAACATTACGTTGCCCGTTCAACCCTCGCGGGCAGCACAGAGTGGACGCACAATACATTTCAAGGTCAAGTGGCTGGGTGTGCCTTAGGATTGGGGTTAATTCATGAATTCGGAAATGTAAATGCTAACATCACATAAAGCAGATGAAAAAAATGAGTAACATGCAAATCTTGGGACGAGTCATCACAATTTACCAGCCTTATGACTTATGCTATACTTATACCATTTAAAATATATTTTATTTCTGTTAATCGTGGTGTGAGTATAATTCAGATATCTATCGCATACACCTTTGGTTTTACTCTTTGAAAAACTAAAACCTGGTTAGCCTGAACGAAAAGAACGGTCTCCCCGTTCTCTCTTATTGAAACATTTAAAATTCTCAACTCTTCTTACAACTCTTCCAAGCTACAAGATACATATTTTCACCCTTGCTAATACTAAAAACCTGAGGGTACTCAAAAAACCTGTATCGCAATCGGTCGAAGCAGAACCTTCGACGACACTTTCTTGCCGACAGAGTAGTACAATGGAACAGTCTTCCCAGTAAAGTTGTAAATGCTGTCTCCATAAATTCCTTCAAAAAATAAACTGGACAATCATATAGAACATAAAAAAATAGTAATAAACAAATAAGTTTTGTGATATTATCAATAATAATTTGATATTAAAAATTGCTCCTCATTCGGTCTTCCGGAGCTGTTCGCTGCTGATCTCCATGGACTGCAGCCAGTGGCGGAGTTCAGGAGGGCAGTCGAGGGGCGCGGCGCCCTCCAGCCCCTGGAAGAGCGTGGTCGTGTCGATGCCCACCAGCGTCGTGCGCGAGAGTACCACGGCCCGGACGAACTCGTCACGCAGCGTGACGAACTTGTGCTCCAAATAAATCATGTTTGTCTCGCAGTATAGCATCTGATAAAACATTTGATTACTTATTAGTCTGAAAAATAATGCGAAACTGAAGAAAACTTTGGGACATCTAGGGAATTGTTAATGGATAAACAGCTCTCAAATTGCGGCGTGAGTGTGGGAGACATCTCCTTATGGCAATACGGTGGCTTGTCGACGAGTATCCAACAGCAAGAAATATATGGTTAGAATATCATGCAGGAAATAATTTAGTTGATACTGGTGTGAAACTGATTAACACAAATGTACATACTATCCTTGATTATGAATATTGGAATTTCCCAATTTTCATTTCATTTCATTTCTAATATCCATTCACACATAAATACCATTACACTGATTCCGTGGAGGGGTAGGCAGCGTTGAAAGTGAGCTATAGGCTATGATCACAGCATACTTTCAATTCCTCTATGGGTGTCTAGTATCTGTTCACACATGCTCCAAAATTACGGGTGCTACGTACCTGACCTTTACACACTACTGTATCAAGGTATATTAATCTAGGCTGCTCTGGCACAACAGTTCCACATACTTCCGATCAATTAATTATTTTGGTCATTCGTTCGGCACTGACTTTTCAAAAACCATAATGTAAATTGACCCGTAACCTAAAAAGGTTTGCTTAGTCACTAATCATAAACACTAGTATGCATAATAGCATAGATTATAATATATAGGAAAACATGCTTTTTAAATGAGAAGCGATCCAAAATAAACTTGACACCTGTTGATTCTAATAAAATTATTTATTCTATGACTTCAACACACATCATAAGCAGTTGATGACGGGCAAAGGTGTTGGGTTAGGTTAGGTTAGGTTAGATTTTCTGCAGAGTTCAGCACGGCGGGTCTATTACATATTGCCTGCCATTTCCTGCACATACATTTCTCTTACTCAATGAATGTTTGCATAAAAAGTATGTATGCAACTGCACAAATAATGGATACAGACACGTTTATCAGGCTGCGCCTCATATAAATAGCAAATTAGCACTCGTGTTTTTACTCTTGGTTACGACACAGTGGGATAAATACCTATTCTCACCTTAGTCTCCACCTTGTAGGGCGCGAAGATGGGAATGGACCTCCTGTATCTGATGTTGGAGGCGCCCAACAATCCCTGGGCCCCCAGCTTCATGCACCGCATGTAGAGACCAGTGCGATTGAAGAAGTGGATGCGTGCAAAGTCCAGCTCGCGTAAGTAGCGAGCATTGTTCATGTGATTAAGAAAAAAATCCACATCCTGGGTCGTGCATACACCTGTCGACAAAAAAATTTGCTTGCACAACTCTTGCTTTCCATGAAAGTTTGAAAAAGTAAAGAGAATATTGTCATGAGGGAGAATACCTTAACCCCAGCACCTCGTAGAGGAAGGGGACCTGCAGTTTTACATGGATTCCGAGCCATAGAACAGTTGGCATTCGTGACGAAACGCACTTATACAACTCGGAAAGAGAAATAAAGTGTTGACCTCTGGCATAGAAGGCTAGTCCCCGCGCCCCTGAGCTACGAATTACTGGGGATGCATCATAAAGTCCAAAAAGCACAAGGTCCAAAACACATACCGTCCAAAATACTTACGAATACGGATATTTTTAATTGGGTTAGGTTAGATTATATGCATTTTACAATACACAAGAAAATTACATACTTTTGCGACGTTCTGGGTTTTGGACTTTATGAAGGCGACCGGAATTACTTACCATAGATTTGTGTTTTTTCATTTATTCCGACCTTTTTCTGTATCCATGCAGTGCCCAACGTAACAACAAATTTTATAAAATAATTCACATCCACAAATATGTAACATAGCAATATTATTAACAAAAACATTGTAATCGTTTTAAGCCGGAATTTTTCTTCTTCTTCTTCTTTTTAGGGTCCTACTTTTGGGTCCCTTTTAATGGCTTTCGTGCATCTAACACATTTCGCCAATGTCAAAGTTCATAGCTATATACAAATAGTGTAAAAGGTTCTGAAATTAGTTGCCAACGAAACATAAAAGAAAATCATAATTTAAGATCATTTGCACTGATAAATGAAGCAAGTAACTTTAGAATTTTAAAGTTAGATGAAGAGAGCAAGCAATTAATATTGGTAGGAAGAGGAATTTGGAGTAGAGGAAGGTAATCGTATAAAGGAGCAGTTTTATTAATAAGAGGACAACAGAAAAATATATGTTCCAAATTCCCGTCATCAAGGCCACATTCGCACACTGATGAGTCTTTAATATGAAGTCTAGCCAAATGAACAGGGGAACAGCAGTGGCCTATTCTAAGGCGGCAAATAATAGAAGTTGAAGATTTATTAATTTTGATACGATGAAACCAAGGCTTAGCAGGGATGTTAGGCTGGATCTTGGCGTAATTTGAACCCTTAAATCTACTAGAGTTAGCCCACAATTTGGTCCAATTTTCAGTAAGAGATTTTTTTTGAAAAGCAATTAAATCATGTGGGTAGTTTCTATATGGGATTTTATCCCCTCGCAGAACAGCTTGTTTAGCAAGATCATCTACCCGGTGATTGGGCAGGATGCCTGAGTGAGACGGAATCCATGCAAAGACTATTTGTTTGTCCGGGTTATTGTAGAGAATGTCTTTAATGGAAAAAGGAATAGGATTTTGTGTGTTAGAATGAAAGGGGTTCTGAGTGAGAGATTGAAGAGCACTACGGGAATCAGAAAATATTATAAATTTATTAGATTTTTTTAATAATAATGAAAACTTGACTGCCTCCAGTAATGCCGTTGATTCACCAGTGAAAACTGATGACTCTGGAGGGCATTTAATTAGTTGGTAGATGTTGCTGTTCTTATGAAATACTGCAGCTCCAACACTGCCTTCCTCCGTGAGTTTGGAGGCATCAGTAAAAATATACTCCCACCCTTCCCAGTTTTCAGATAGGATGGAATGAAAGACTTCATTAGCATTTGGAGACTCTTTTTCAATGCCAAAAAAAGGAATTACTTCTACATTGCTCGTAACTACTTGAAAAGGGTATGAAAACATTGGTAAGGAGTTAGAACGGAATACTGGAGCCTTGACATTATTGAACTTACGATAACTTTTTACAAGTCTGGTGGGAGCCTTTTTTTCCCAATATTTCGCAGTATGAGAAAATCGGGATAGTAAATTTAGTTTCGGAATTATTGGATGATGTAAGAAATAGCTTGCCCTGAACAAGAAACGATCAGCCAAGAACTGACGGCGAAAATAAAGAGGAGGTTCAACGCATTCTACTTGCAGAGCATTTATAGGACTTGATTTCATGGCACCTGTTATAATACGCAGGCATTTGTTTTGGATAATGTTAAGCTTATTAAGAGCAGTTCTATTGCAGGGTTCTAAAATATAGGAACCGTAATCCAAATGACTTCGTATTATTGCATTGTACAATAACTTGAGGTAGTATGGATGAGCTCCCCACCAAACCCCAGCTAGAGTGCGTATAATGTTAATATTTTTTTCACATTTTTTTATTACATAATTTAGATGAGAGACACCTGTCATTTTTGAATCCAGGATTATGCCAAGGAATTTAGTTTGAATATGTAATGGAATAATTGTATTGTTGTATGTGATAGTGATAGTGGGTACAATTCTTTTTCTACTGAATACTACTATAGAGCTCTTTTGGGCTGACAGTTCCAACCCATGTTCAGTTAACCATGTGTTCAAAGATCTTAGCGAGTATTCAATTTGTTCAGCTCCTTTAGGAATAGATTTATGGGGTGAGTATATTAGTAAATCATCCGCATATTGCAGGACACGTGAAAAGGAGTTTATTGATCTGTCAAGATCATGGGTGTAAATATTATAAAGTAAAGGACTGAGAACAGAGCCTTGTGGTAAACCTTTCCAGATTATTCTAGAGTCGTTTGATTGTTCCTCTACTCTTAACATTATTGTTCTTTGAGATAATATATTAAAAATATATGCAACAATTTTTTCTGGTATATGTAGATTTAGCATTTTTTGTTTGAGCTTTGGTAGGAGGACATTATCGTAAGCTGCAGATATGTCTAGGAATGCAGCCACAACAGACTCGTCCCGAGAAAAAGAAAGTCGAATATCGGTAGTGAAAATCCCCAAACTATCCATTGTACTTCTGCTTTTCCTAAATCCATATTGTGTTTTAGCAAGAAGTTCTCTGTGTTCCACGAACCATTCTAAACGGTTTTTGATTAAATGTTCTGTAATTTTGCATAAGGTAGAAGACAGAGCAATCGGACGGTAAGAGGAACCATCATTGGGGTCTTTACCAGATTTCAGGATTGGAATGATTATTTGAGTTTTCCAGGAGTCAGGAATTACCCCATAGTCAAAGAAGAAATTAATGATTTGTAAAAAGTATTCAAGGGTTGTATCTCTCGATTTAACCAGAAAAGAATAAGGAATCCCATCCAGCCCTGGGGAAGAATCCTTAACATGATTCAAAACAATTTTGAGTTCTTTTAATGAAAATGGAACCTCCATGGGAGTACAACCTCCAACAAATGAATAAAGGGACGGGAGTTCATCTTCTGTAGGGGCGGATGGGGGGGCTAGCTTATTTAGGAATGAGTCTTTCCATGAAGCCGATGAAGGTATTGAAGCACTGTCTTCCGTGAAAACAGAACGGTACCTTTTAATATTGCGCCAAACTAATGAAGATGAAGTGTTAGGTGAGAGAGAAAGGCAAAAATTTTGCCATCCATTACGTTTTTTATTTTTAAGAGTACATTTAGTAACTGCTTGAATTTTGCGTAAATTTAAAAAGTTTTCATCAGTCATAAACTCTTCATATAAAGTTTCGGCATAGGAACGGTCACGAACAGATTTGGTACATTCGGAATCCCACCATGGAGGAGAAAGGCGATGATTTTTTGATGTATTTTTGAGCGGAATAATTTGATCTGCTGTGCTTATCAATAATGATGTAAATTTGGAGTAACAATGTAAAACATTGTCTAAGGTAACGATCGGCAGACTAGACATCTCCTCTTCTACTTTCAGACTGAACGTCACCCAATCAGCTTCATTCAAGCGATATTTAAGAAGAGGGGATTTATTTATGGAAGGAGGGGCCTGACAAGGAATATTTATAATAATGGGAAAATGATCGCTGCCGTGAGAAAATTTGGATATTTTCCATGAAAGACGGGCAGCCAGATCTGGAGTGCAAAGAGTCAGATCCACTGCACTCGGATTCTGATTCGGGGGAGTCCGTCTTGTGGGTGAACCATCATTCAGAAGGCATATGTTGTATTCATCTAGTAGTTCAATCAATTTATTGCCTTGGTGGTCACAATTTGCAGACCCCCACACGGAGTGATGAGAATTAAAATCGCCTAAAACCACATAAGGCTTGCGGATGGATTGAAAAATAGATTTAATAAATCGAGTGGTTGAGAGCGTAGGAGACGATACATATACCGAAACAAATGTTATATTGTCTGCCATAACGGCAACAACATTTATACCATCAACTCGGGCAGGAAGAGTGAGGGAAGAAAATGGAATTTTTTTGTTGATGAACAGGGCGCAACCCCCATATCCATCAGCTCGGTCATCTCTGAAGCTAACATATCCTGAAATCTTAAAGTGGGTTGATGGCTTTAACCAGGTTTCAGAAATTGCTATAACGATAGGGTGATGTTTATTGATAAGGTGGAGTAAATCAGATTTATTTTTGATTAAGCTACGACAATTCCACTGAATTATTGTAGAAGACATTCTGATGAAATGAAGCGAGATGAATGCATTCAAACTTGACCCTATAAAAATTAAAGAAAGCTAAGTTGCAGATAAAAAAAATTTTTGCCAAATGTTCTGCTACCATGCAGTAATAAATTTTGTGGTCGAAAAATCTGCTAGAGCTTTTTTTAATGACATAAAGAGGATTTTTTATTAAAACAATCCAAACATTGGTACAAAAATCTGCTGGTCGCAGATATATATTTTTGGAGCCAAATATTCTGCTACAACGCAGGTAATAAATTTGGATGCCGAAATATTTTTTATATATTGTCTTTTGGATAAGTAAAATAATATTGTTGAAGAAATTAAAATTTAAAGTGTAAATTGAAAAGTTCATATTGGATAAGAAGTTATTTTTTAATTTTGTCAGGTAAGCCCACTGGTGAGCGGATTCTGGAGTGTTTGAACCCATTATAAGCGTCTGGAGAATGATTAATAGCAGCGTTGGACGGTAAAGTATTGGAAGATATAAAACTTAGAAAAGCAGAAAATAATTTGTCAACATTTTCAGGGTTACTAAGGTCCATTGAAATAATTGGAGAAGAGGGTGTCAACAAAGGAGTTCGAAAAACCGAACCATTATGAGATGTTGGAGGAGTGAAATCATTAAGAAGGGCTTGATGAGCGTTGCGATCGTACCCCTGAGGAAGAGGGGCGCGAGCTCGAGGTTGCGAAAAGAATGTTTTTTTGTATGAGTATGTAGGAATGGATGGTTTATTGACTGGAGCGCTGGAGGTGACCTCTGCAAAGGACCGCTTAGAGGGCCTAAATTGACTGGCAGCCTCCGTATATGAAATAGCTTCTTCTGCCATTTTATGTTTAATATTTTTTTGTCTATTTTGTTCCGGACAAATTTTACTTGTTGCATAGTGTCTGCCTTCACAGTAAAGGCAGCTTGCATTTTCTTCTGTGATGTTGCAGTCATTGGCTGAATGGAATTCTCCGCATTTATAACAACGTGGCTGCGAACGGCATATTGTCTTGGTATGTCCATATCTTGAGCAATTGAAGCATTGGATGGTCGGATATTTGTAAAGTTCTACTTGAATAGAATTATACATTAATAGGATCTTATCAGGAAGACTCTGACCATCAAAAGTTACAACCACACTTTGGGATGGTTTCCACATAGGGGAACCATCGACCATTTTTTTGAAATTTAAGCGTCTGACTTTGAGGACTCTTCCTCCGCCAGGAATTTCAATGTCTTTCAAAAGATCCTCTTCGGACCATTCAATTGGAATTCCTTTCACCAATCCAATTCTTGTGACATTAAATGACGGAATAAAAGCCTTATATTTGGCTTCGGATAAATAATGATTTTGTATGAATAGATTGGCATATTGGGCGGATTTGAAGGTGACGGTTACTCTATTTCGTCCCACACTCTTTACCCCACCGTCTATGATACCTTGGAATGAGTTCCGTTTTAAAAATTGACCAAAATGAACTGGATGCAGAACAACTCCAGCCGATGGATTTGATTCCACCCTCTGGACGTGGACTAAGAAAGGAGCTTTGTCAAAGTCCCGGTAAAGTTCGGTATGATTTGGAGTTGAGATATCATTCGTGGAAATCCGGGATGGGCCTTGTTGGGATAGATCTTGTTGGGATAGGTCTTGTTTGGATAGGTCTTGTTGGGATATGTCTTGTTGGGATAGGTCTTGTTGGGATATGTTTAGTTTGGATAGGACTGCTTGAGGCCCAATAACCTGAGAATTGGGAGCCTGCTTTATTTCATCATGTTCACAATCTGACGAGATAAAAGATGATTGTGATGAATCAATCTTAACTTTGAGTTGAGAGTTTTGTTTGTTACTTTTGTTTTTTCTTTGATGTTCTTTTATTTTTCGTTTCCTTTTACCAATTATGGCGGAAAAGTCCATGCCTTCATTATCAGACAATCTATCGAATGAATTGTGAATTTCAATGGTATGGCTGGCCTCTGGTGGGGTTAGGAATGCATCATTAAGGTTGTCGCTCTTATCGCTAGATGCATCTTGAGCGAGAATGAACCCCGGCGGCATATGATGGCGGCCGCCGGGGTCGTCCGGGTCGGGTGGTTCATTCATCACAACATCACCCTACTTACGCGATACGAAAATCCAATAAACACAAATAGGCAGAGCAAGCCGGGAAACACGACACAATGGCTTTACGGAACCACACAATCACTGATATTATTCTTTGCGATTTGCAAAAAAATATGCACGCGACCTCATCGACAGTCTTTTGTCTTCCCCGGAATTTTTCAATGTACTAGTATCCAAGAACTTTGCTCCTTCATTGATCACGGGGATCACAAATTTGCATAATTATTATAATGTATTATATCTTCGTGCGCCAGTTAGTAACTTCTAAATCGAACCTTACCGGACCGGTTTGATGAATGAGTGAGTACTCCATAGATAATATAATATTATGGAGTACTCCTCGAATGATTTTGACGCACGACACAGAGTTGGGTCGATCGCGAACGTAATGAATGAACGGTTCAAAAGACTCGGGTCGTCGCTGCTGAACGAATCGTTCGCAAATATTTATATCCCACAATATAATTTCTTCGATTGGCAGATCGTTTTTAACAATTGGGAAGAAAACATGTTTTTTATTGCGACAGGTGGCGTCTAAGAAAGCTTACCTAAAAGATCTGTCAAAGCTCTCAGATACCTTACACAATCAAACAGAATAGATTATGTTCAGAAAAAATCGATTTACTCAATTTATGTGTTTGAAATTCCTTAATTTTCTCCATATTATTCCGAAAATAAATTGTTGTTAAGGTGGCCCTTCCCGGCGGGACTAACTCATTCGCGGGCAAGGTACAAAACCGTGCTATTGTGGTCTCGGACCTTCTTTTTTCAGAGAAAAAGACTTGCTCCGTGTTGAGGAGGATGAAACATGTCCACAAAGCAGACAATGCGCGTAGTGTTTAATTTGGTAATATTTACGAAAATTTTATAAACAAAACGACTTATAGCTAAAAGTAAATCACAACCGCTGTAGTCAAAAATCAAACAAAAATTAATTTAATTAATTATAAATCTTCATGAAACAAACTATGTCTGATGACTTATCCTTTTAAGATGTTTTTATTATATCGTTGAGTAATCCACCTCAAAAGTTATAGTTTAAAACGCACGAAAAATTGGAACTTTCAAACCTTATAATTTAGAAATCAAACACTATTTTACATTGCCAATGGTCATCAGACATCTAGTTCTATCAAATAAAGCTGTTTTGAGTATAATTTTGGATCCCTGACAAGAAATATGCGCATGATATTCTTTCCACGTTTATATGGGGAGTTGAGCGGAAAGGCCCACCTTAATTATGCTTATCAAAAGACGTCGTGGGAAAGAAAATATCACAAAACCTTAACCTATAATATTTCGTTTCGTACTTTGTGCGTCAATGACATTTAAATTTTTTTGAAGACAAACAAAACCTCTTCTTTTTCTCTACACCTTATTCTAACTGCATCGTGGAGTACATCTTTCATCTAAAAACTTATAAATCAAACTTGACAGGAATGACAGTTTTGACGTTTTTAAGGCGAGGTCGCTTATGTGACATCTACAATAAGCTTTAAAGTTTTCTTCCCCATTCAAAAGTAAATATATTTTCTGAACTTTCCGTTAAAAACCGTTCTGTCAAGAACAAATGCTTTATACCAAGATATTTTTTAACGTAATTGTTGAAAATTAATACCGAAAGGAAGAAGTAAAATCGCGGCTTTAGACCGACTCAGGGCTGATTTTTCAACAGCCAAATGACTATTCTACAGATTTGTTTACGCACTTATCCATCCGATATAGTAAGTCCATACGATTATTAGTTAATTTATAGTCAGATAATTGTGATAGAAGATATAATTCTCCGGCAATGACTATCCATCTTTTGTCAAACGTGAATTTATACTATCGGTCCGATAAGTACTATCTCAGGATTGAAAAATCGGAGAGACACCGTGCCAGCGGGTCTATTTACGAGATTGTCACGTGTGAGTCAGTCATCTTTCTTCGTGGCTCATGAGCTCATGGATGCGGCACTCACCGGTGCCGAATCCATGATTAGACCCGGCTTGCGAACGAAAGGGTCAAAAGAAACGGGTCTTACCACATATTACATTTATGATTTTTATATTCTGTTGTCTTTCCCGCTTAAAACAAAATCGAATAAAGTTTAGACTGATTCTATTATCGTAATAAAAATGGAAGTAGTCTTTAACCGTGTAATGTATGTACGCACCACACATTCTTTTAAAGTAAAGTGTAATTTGAATGTAATTTGTGTTTTTATTTTATTTCATACGCCTGCAAATTTCGTCTTTTTTACAAAGATGCAATGCGAACGATATTTACAAGATTCATGTTTCAAACTAAACGAGAATGTCACCAAATGGCTCAGGCCAAATTAAATTATTTGCCGTTCTTACGGTCAGAGCCCGGGTCGAGACAATCTTGCTAACGACCCAAGTTCATTTGGCTAAGGGCCGAGTGCACGAAGATATCGATGGCACGAAGGAACAAAAAATCAAAATCAACGCCAAAGTATGATCAACACATCACTTTCACTAAAAGTGCCGTGTTTGAACATTGATTAACTGAGCCGTCTCTTCGTGCAACCGGGGCTAAGAATCGGGTCGGATAACCACGCGAACTATTGATCGAAAAATGACATTATCACGAGGAAACATTTTTTTATGCAGAATTGTATTTTGTGTAAACAAATTGCGATTTTAGTAGCCGGTGGTATGTTAGTGATAAGCCTTTGAAGAAACGACAACCATTACCACCCTTTCAATTACCGCATATGCTTGAGCAATTTAGAGCACTCTTTCTTCACGGACGCATTCGTCTTTGCAAGCGCACACTATCAGGGAAAGTAATTCCTGGGGAGCTGCAGGACGTGCTGTTTCCTTCTTGCGATATTTGGAGCTAAGGATACTGAAGATCTAGATTGTTCTCGCTGCCAGTGTTACTTGCGGGCTATTGCAAAGTAGCCTATGCATTCATTGTTCAAATTGGCTGCGCTTCCTCCCACTTCAGCCGCTTCCAGGCAGCATTAATTTAGAACCTACCACCAGGTGCGTAAGTGGCCGAATGAGGAGAAGCTTGAAGAAGTGGAAGAAGATTGGCGAACACCTGAGACCAATTACAACAACACGTCCTGCAGCTCCCCAGAATACAGAAAGGTATTAGTGAAAAAAATAATCCGATATTAGTAGGAAGAGAGATTAAAGTTAAAGCTTCATAAAGGAAGGGAGAATTTGGAGCTAGGGTAATGGGACAGCATAGGAGTATGTGGTTCAAGAGCCCTACATCTAAGCCGCTCTTGCAGAGTGAGGAGTCGTATATGTGTAACTTAGCCAAGTAAACAGGGGCACTGGCAACGGGGACCGATCCTCATGCGGCATTACGGGAGGAAGTACTGTAGAATTCCAAATGATGGGTATAAAGCTGGTGGCGAAATTGCAATACCTGCGAAAGGTATGTATGGCTGGTTCGGATACAGCCTTGAAGTATATTAATAAAGTCGTTCTTTTTATTACATCACACTTTTATTTATTAATGTTTCCTCGCTTCATGGTCGATTTTATATACATATCACATTCGTTGAACTTTGCCTGGGTCGATGTAAAAAATAGCACACCAGGCATACTGACACTACTAACTGGGAGTTTCTTTGCGATTCCTTTCGAGTGCTCGCTGCAAACGGTGATTCTTCAAACAAAATCTTCGATCGATGATTGTACGCAATTCTTTCTCTCTAATTCTTCTGTGTCCGGAGTCCCGTGCTCATAGTTTCCACGCTCCGCAGCCAGAGGGCGACGTCGGCGGGGCAGTCGGGTCGCGGCGCCCGGCCCGGCAGCACGGCGCGGGCATGGACCGGCCCGGTCACGTGCTGGCGGGACACGAGCTGCGCGCGCACCACTCCATCGCGACACGTCGCCAGCCGGTGGCGCAGCAGCAGCGAGCGCTCGTCCCACCACACCAGTTGCGGGGTCGAACCATACGCTCTAAAGTTTATCCTAGGAGGAATAAAATTGCTCCACTGTCCCGTACTCATGATTTTTACGTATGATGTAAAAAATGCTACAATAAAAATAAGAAAGTATGTCGCTTTATTTAATGAATGTGATATAATAATAATAATAATAACTTCGTTTATTCCTCTTATTACACTCGATTATATATAATATGATATGTATATATGTACATAGGATCGACCATTTAGCAAGGACACATAATTAAAAAAAGAAAGCTGAGAAACTAACTACGTTATTAATATAGTCCAAGGCTGGACTTAAACCAGTAACCACACCTTACACGGGTATTGCGTCTAAATAGTAAAATAGTCCAATTTCGCCTTCAGTAATCAATGCCAAAACGAAAAACTCAGTCAACATACTGGATATATGGGAGCCATCCTATTCGTCCCAAGCGTGGATTGGAACGTTAGAAACTCCGGCTGCAGGAGGTAAGCGTGCGTAACAGCTCTATCTGGAGAATAGGGTGTGGACATCGACCACGTGGCACTTGCGGGTGGAATATCACTTCTGTATTTGAGGTAGCAATACCTACTAGGGCTATGGTCCCTTTGGTCCCCACTGACGTTTCGGCGTCGTCATTTTGCGTATAGGTAACCTCACTTTTGGACATCGGGACAGCCATATAATAAACAGCGAAGGACAGTCGATTCCGACGCACATCTCCAGCCCAATTCGCCGGGATCCACACCTCCGTCTCAATTGTGTAGAGCGCGAACAGCGGCACCGGCGCGTCGAGCACGGCGTGCGTGGCGGCCTGCAGTGTGCCGCAGCGCAGCGCGCGCGCGCGCTCCTCCATGCCCGTCACGCGCCAGTGGTGGAAGCGCGCGAAGTCGAGCGCGCGCAGCATGCGCGAGGCGCGCATGCGCAGGGACGCGTCCACGTCGCGGGTCGTGCACACGCCTGCGGGCAGAGCGCGACTCTTGAAGACAACGTCACAGGGTGTCATTTCTGGATTCCGAAAAGAGAACTGAGTGGTCAGTCTGAGTTCTCACCTAAATGGCGTTTACGGCAAACCGATCGACTGGCGTTTTCCGTAAAACGTCAAACAAGTCTTTACTAGATATTCTGTGGTTTTACTTCTATAAGCTGTCAAAGTCAAATTCGGACTTCCGACAGGCATCCGTCACTCCTAAATACCTACTCAGATCGTCGCCCACCGCTCTTGGGAACCCGAGGTTCCAAGTTGAGTCAGGGCCGCGCGCACACGCTCGCACGTCTAGTCAAACAGTGGTTTCGGAAATCGCACTTTCGACGTATTTATTCGTAATAATGTCTTATCATCAGATAATGTAATATAATAACTTTTGCGTGAACGGATGTTACAGTATACAGAAAAAAATTAAGTTATTTTTCTTTGCGCTAATGAAATATTCTGAAAGGTAAGTTTGTTATGATACTTTAAGTTTGTTTTTGGAGTTTAGGTTTATTGACATTTTGTATTGACGTTTTGCCTTATCTGTAGGTAAATGTGTTATGAGGTACATGTTGACACTTAATTAACTGGTATCAGCACAGCACTTTTTTAATAAATTAAGTATTATTTATCCATATATTACAAGGAAAAATCACCTCCATGGAAAATACTTCATTAATTGTTTTTTTTTAGTAAAAGAATAATGGTCAGATGACGGGAAAAGACACGTACTGACAAGTACCTATGTAAGTCACTTTTTATGCGACCTGACATTGATGCCTAATACCACACAACTACCGTTATGATATGAGCCCAATACACCACATTCCCGAAGGAATTAGGTGCCATGCCAGGACCTTCCCTTTATGAGCACGGCTATATTGAACTAGATGGAAAACACGGACAATTTTTCATTGCCGCTTCGACCATCTTTTAATCCAATGCGATGATACGAACCCGGGCGGGCTTAAACCCTGCCACCTAGTAGGGGAAGGAGACTTACAGTTTTACATGGATTCCGAACCATGGAGCAGCTCACATTCGTGACGAAATGCACTTATCGAACTCGAAAAGAGAAAAAAAGTGGTGCATTGAACCCAGACCTCTGGTACGGTAGGCCAGTCCCCGTGCTACTAGGCTACGAGCCGCTCATACGAGTAATACATGAGCATATTCGTTGAAACATGGCTTTCTTAGATAGTCTTGATTAACACATCAAACGTTGTTATATGTGCAAACACGGACATGCAAATGATACTGGCCGAATAATAACCGCTTTTCAGTAGGAGTTAGATAATTAAAGATACATTATAAGGGTGAGGCCGCCAATTTTTGCTGATTTCACCATTTTTTTTCTCCGCGGACAGTATTTTAAAAAGTATTGTAGTTATCTAATTTTCGATAACGGCGTAACAAAAGGGCTCAAGGAGACATTACAATTATTTCAGTTCAAATAGTAAACTAAAAATATATTTCAAATGAAACTTGAAAAAATGTTGAAAAATGACAAAAAAAATCCTATCCGCCGAGGTAGAGGTGCACTTTAACTGTCGCTGTAGCAATAAGTATGACAGTTTTTTAGACACGGAAGATATGTAATGAATGCTCATATGAATGGCTAATAATCATTTTAATTTCTTGACGATTCATTACATACTTTCTTTGAAAACTTTTCCAAATCGGTTACGTCGTAAAAATTGTAATTCTACGCCACTTTGTCAACGTCACCATTATTCTCCATGTCTACTAAAGGTTGAGAGTCAGGGAGGTTAAAATCGGGAGGTGGCAACACTGAATTTTTAAAATCTATGAACAGCGGTATGACAGCCGCCATTTTTTTGGCAGTTGACATGTGTCACGCAGACTCGGCGGGTGTACACAGTTTTTTCAGAGGAAGATTTGTGTGCATAGAAATGTAAGTACAGCTGTTTTACTAAAAACTATCGGTGCATCAAGTGAGTAGAACTTAAAGCCATGTTTGGAGCTTTAATTTAACTCAAATTATGCCTTATTTACAGAGATTTGTTTGGTTTTCTCAACGCGACCATAGCGTAGAAGTAACATTTTTGGTACTTCAACGCCACCGGTAGCGTCAATATGCGCCACCTCCTCTACGCCACCAAATAAAGGTGAGTATATACGTTCTGTTATAATAATTAAGAATAAAATGTACAAATATAAGGTAATTTTTTATAAGGTGTAACAAATTGAATGGTAGATTAAGTTCTATATCCGAAATCACTTTTACCGAACAGTTTTGTCAAAAACATTTTTATGTAAAATTTAAATCTTTAGGGTTCCGTACCCAAAGGGTGCCAACGGAACAAGGGCCATTTTGATCGCGCCATCAGTATCAGTCAGGAGTCGCATGGGATCCATACATTTTACGTTAAATTGTTATTATGGTCGTGTCCTCTGACTCAAATATATGAAACTTCAAGCCGATTCGCTGCTCCCACGCTATTCTAATCGACTGCCGAGCGATGTAGCTATTGAGTAGCATCACCGATGAGTGAAGCCAATCGCCTCGAAGTTTGATAGATGTGAGGATGAGCACGAGACCATAATACTAACTAAACGTAAAATCGTTAGACACCTACTTGTAGGTGTAACGACGCCACATGTAGCACTTTCCTAAAAAACATTAGGGAAAACCTACACCTGAGCATAATGTAGTTTTGTCCATTAACCCTTTGTCTTATTACAGGAAATTCATCTATTATTATTTATTACAGATGCCTTTGACCACAGCAGAAAAATCGAGAAGATACAGGGAGCGAATTAAAAGTAACCCGGAAAAATATAAAATTTCTAAAGAAAAGAGCAGAGCAAGATCAGCTAAACATTACGATGAAAAAAAGAAGGCATTAGACGAAGATAAAAAACGTGAGATGAGATTAAAATGGCGCCAAACATATGCTTCAAAGAAGAAATTGCAAAGAGAGGTAGGTAAAATAAGTTTTCATCTCATTATACAGGGTGTATTTCAATGCTTTGCGTTCCTTTAAGGGGTTGTTATGTAGCCCAAACTAAACAACTTTTATTCTACAACTTTATTTTAGCCAAGTAGCCAATTTCTTTCTATGTTCAGATTAGTTTGTATGTTTTTTTATAGTTAATTGTACCCATTCTTATTCTTTTAATTTGATATATTTCCTTTACCGAACGCCCCCCCCCCTCTCTTCAGGTTTTTTCACTTCTTTAAACAGTTACACACAGTTGTACAGCTCTTGGTGTAGGGGCTAGAGGACTTGCCTTACCCCCCAGAGGCCTGGGTTCGAACCACGGTCGTGCACCACTTTCTTTCTCTTTCTGAATTAAGTAAGTGCATTTCGTTACGAATGCGAGCTGTACCATGGTTCGGAACCCATGTAAACCTGTAGGGGGACCTACCCTACTAGGTGGTAGGGTTAAGCCCGCGCGGGTTGGTACCACCGCATTGAATGAAACTATGGTTGGGGCGGCAATGAAAAATTGTTCGTGTTTTCCATCCAGTTCAATGTTGCCGTGCTTATTAAGGGAATGTTCTGGCATAGCACTTTCATTTCATTTCATTTCATTTTATTAGGTCTTTTTGGTATACAATCATACACTTAGACACGTCAAAAAAGGTACATAATAAAATCACGTTAAGAATAGTATAAAATCGATAGAATTCAAAATTGTCAAATAAATTATCAAAATAAACAATTCAGGATCTACATTAAATTCATAATAAAAACAATACAAGTTAACTGAATTCATTGGAGTAAAATATCAAAATATATCAAATTCCGGTCAATACACAAATACAAATAACATTTAAAATTTCAGTAAAATTGTCAAAAAATATAACTCGAACATAGCTTAAATAATTAACTATAGTAACTATAACAATCGGCTGTAAAGTGGCTTTGTCATAGAGTTAAACTAAAAATATAATGAGAATAGTGAGTAAAATCTACTCTAAGAAGGCATCGTCAGTAATGACGGTGAAGTCATACGTATTCTAAAAGTCTATAGTCAATATTCAAAATAGTAAAGATCGAATGCAATCAGATTGTCAGGCTCTTATCGCTCAAGGCGTCATTTACTGTGTAGTAGCTTTTAGAAATAACTATTGATTTAATCTTGGTTTTATATTCATTTTCATCCATTGCTCGAACCGTTTCAGGCAGCTTATTATATAACCTTATACTATTACACACGAAGCTTTTCGTCATCTTGGCTAGCCTATGCTTAACAAGCTGAACATTTTCTTTATAACGTGTGTTATGTGGATGCACATCACGGTTCAGTGGTGTTTCCTGAATATGTTTTCTAGCGTACAATAAATTATGGTAGACGTAAGCACTTGGCATTGACATTATATTTAATTCCCTAAATACTTCACGGCATGAGTCCCTCGCTTTCATTCCTAATATAGCTCGCAGGGCTCGTTTTTGTAATACAAATATCCTATTCGCCTCTGCGGCAGTCCCCCAGAACATTAGGCCGTACGACATGACACAATCGAAGAAGGCAAAGTAGACAGTTTTAGCAGCTTTACATCCACATAGCTCCCTTATTTTCCTTATGGCGTAACAGGCCGAGCTTAGTTTTTTTGCAATTTTATCTATATGCGCCTTCCATTTCAATTGGTCGTCAAATACTACACCTAGGAATGTGATCTCAGACGCTACATTTAATGAGGCCTCTTTAATTGAATTGCTTAAGTTTATGTCTAAGAGTCGTCTGTGGGTTCCTAAGGCAAAGTGCATCAGATTTGTCTTGCTTATATTAAGTAACAAATTATTAGCCTCAAACCAAGAATTTAGTGAATGTAAAACATTATTTAAATGTTTATGAAGTTCTTTAGAATTCTTGTCTTTAAGCAAAAGTGATATGTCATCAGCAAACATAATCACTTCAATTTCTTCTTGTATACAACCAGAGAGATCATTAATGTAAATAATAAAGAGAAGTGGACCCAGAATTGAGCCTTGTGGTATACCCATTGTTACTGCTTGTTTCTCCGATTTCGCACCATTAACATCACATATCTGTGTCCTATTCTCAAGATATGATTTGCAGATTAACAATTCTCTTCCTCTAATGCCATAATATTCCAATTTACGAAGCAATATGTTATGATCAACACAGTCAAAGGCCTTTGTGAGGTCACAGAACAATCCATACGTGTTATGAGACTGATCTAATGATACTAGTATTAGTTTGAGCATGCTGGCTATAGCATCACATGTTGATTTGCCTTTCTGAAAACCAAACTGTTTTAGGTTAATAATATTATGCTCTTTAAAGAATTGAGTCAATCTTCTTTCTATCACCTTTTCAAATATTTTACTAAATACTGGCAGTAGTGATACCGGCCTGTAGTTTGTCACTTCATTGTGTTCTCCTTTTTTGTAAAGTGGTATAACTCGAGCAATTTTCAGCAAATCCGGAAAAGTTCCATGTTTTAAACAGCGATTTATGATTTGTGTTAATGGATATACTAAACTATTCGAAAGAGACTTAATTAGCTTGGGTGACATATGCCATAAATCTAGCGAAGGTTTGGACTTCATGCGTCTGAAAATCAGTCTTACTTCTGAAAGTGTTACAGGTTCAAATATGATTGCCTCTGGGTTTCTCTTACTGTACATATTTAAAAAATCGGATGCCACAGTAACATTTGAGTTTAATTTTGTTGTCAGACGATCTGGTTCTGTACAAAAATAATTATTAAAAAGTTCTGCTACCTGTAATTGGTCAGTTAAAATAATTTCATTGTTCATTTTTAATTCTATATCTGAGTATTTTTTTTCCACTGATTTTCCAGTTTCTTGTTTTATTATCTGCCACGACGTTTTAATTTTATCCTTTGAGCTTAAGATTCTGTCCCTTAAACTCATTTGCTTGGCTACTATTGATACTTTTTTAAATAACTTACTATACTTAGAAACATATATCCTAAAGCTTTCATGATCGCAGATTTTCAATAAGTCATAAAGCAAAAATAATTTTCTTTTCGATGTGCGTATGCCGTTGGTGGCCCAATCATTAAATTGTTTTGTTTTATTCATCGATTTACATCTAAGGGGTATATATGCTTCAGTGAGCCGAACAAATGATTTAAAAAATGTTTGAAAATCTATGTTTACTGATTGGAACTCCTGATGGATCGCCTTGTTAAGCAGTAGCACATTTTCGTTACATATGTTCCTTATTTGTCCAATTTTTCTTGAACACTCATTTTTTTTACTTTTTATTTCTATTGAAATTAATTGACCAAAGTGATCAGGTTTAATACTTTTGAAGATGTTTGCTTCCGATACTTCCCTATCTGTGAAAATATTATCAATACAGCTCTCCGTAGTCATAGTTACCCTTGTATATTCAAATATTTGTTGTCTTAACATAAAACTATCCATTAAGTCTGATAACTCATGTGACTCCCGTTGAGCAAGTGGAAAGTTAACATTGAAGTCACCACATATAATTAATGATTTATTATTGTTTTTTATTAACATACTGAGGCATTCTTCTAATTTATCAGAAAATAAATGTATACTGACCGAAGGTGATCGATATACTGCAAGGATTAATAAATTCTCTATCTCTATGCAACTAACCTCAAATTCTTTCTCCACAGATAATCTCACAATGTCATGTCTATTTTTGGCTTTCCAACATTTCCTTACAAATATGATGGTACCACCTCTTATAAAATTATTTCTAGAACTACTACTCACTACTACATATTCGTTGGAGTTGTACATATCAACCTCATTTGCGTCCAGCCATGATTCAGTCATACAAAAAACATCAATTTTATTTTCTTGAAAACACATATCTAACTGAAGATCCTTTCCGCGTAAACCTTGTACATTTTGATGTGCTACAACAAATTTATTTTTGGTTATTTTGGAGAGCCAAATTTTTTTTTCTAAATTTTCACTGAGGTTGGTTTGAGAATTCTTTCTAAAAAACATGCCTTGTTTGACTGTGTCACAAAATCAGTTATTTTGCACTGTTTGTACCTAGTACTTTTTGCAGGCTCTAGCACAGTTGTCGGCTTGACAACGGCAGCAGGGGGCCCTTGGGGATTCCGGGCCGCTTTTTCTTCAGGTTTTAAGTGATCCTTTTGGCTCGACAGAAATTTCAGACAGGACTCCTGTTGATTAAGATTTCTGTTTACTATAAGATACGTCATTGTTTTTAGACCTGTGGGATTAATGCTACTCTTATTAGACTTAAAACATAATTCATCAAATTTATTAAAGTCAAAAAATATAATATTCGGCATAGAGGATGCTAAGTCAAAAATTTTTTGGTTTGCTTTATAAGTGATCTTATGACTCCAGCTTGAAACTATCGAATACACTAAGGAACTTAAGAATAATTTAATAGATTTTTTTGCACATAGTTCCGCTACCATACGTAATCCCTTAATATAGTCTTTTATGTTAACATTTCTTTCGGCACAGCCAGCTATCACAACCAATGTATCACCTTCGTTTAAGCTCTTCACGTACTTGCTAACGTCTTTTATCACCTCCTGGAGGGGTGCACCAGGCTTACAGATTGAAGTAACCTCCGACATGGTTGACTCACGAACGTAGTTTCCAAGTCCTCGTCCATATTCGTCGCAAAGAATGAGGGTTTTCTTTACTGTAGCGGAAAGGGGGGTGGGGGCAACACCACCTGCGAAACTGACTGCGCCATCTGCGGAAAGTGGTAGTGGCAGAGTGGGGGGGGGGGGACGTCAATACGGCCCGAAATGCTGACGGGAGCACTAGGAGCAGTTGGTTCACTGGCACTGGGAGCATGGGGGGCGCTGGCAGTCAATTGGGTAGCCAGATAATCTGCCGGCGGGTCATCTGTGACGTCATGAGGGGCCAACGCAGGTCTGTAAGGACTATCTGGACTTCTGATGGTGGGTAATATATTTTCTGACTCATAAACAAGAGCGCTTTCCGTGACTGGGTCCTTCCAAGACATTGATGATTTAGCTGATTTGCGAAGATTATTGTGCGCTCGTCTACGCAGTCTGGTCAAGTGAGGCCATACGCGGCGGGGGTAGGGAAGAGATCTGTTTCGAGGGGCAGAGGGGGGTGTAGCATCGACGGAATCGCATTTGGTTTCGCCAATTTGACGTAGAAGGTATATCGTTTCTTCAAGCTCCTTTATGAGGCATAATGCGCTCTCATATCCTTCATTTGCATCTTCTAGCTGTGTGACCTTGAGTTTAAGTGCATCACGCTCGCCCATGGCGTCGTAGGTGGCTATTTCTTGTTCGGCTAGCTCGGCCTTTAATGTTGTATTTCGAATTAATAACTTATTGTAGTCAATAGAGGACTCTTCAATTTCCTTTTCTAATTGCTCATTAATTTGTTTGGTCTTATCGAGTTCCAGGCGTAATAGCTTGTTCGCGGAGTCATTTTCTTTGGTGGTGGTGGCTCTCGTTTTTCTCAACATAATTGGTTTTACAAGATGTAGATGTAGGTACGTAAGTAGAAGACACGTAACCGTTTAGGTTTGTGTACGCCGTCAATTCGAAAACCACTCCCGTGGCACAGGGACACGCGTTCAAGTCTGTCGTTGTTTTTTTTTTATGTGTTATTCTTTCATTTATTTTGTTTTATTTAATCTCATCAAATAATGTATTTTAAGCTGCTTTCAAATGTAGAAAAGTAAAGAGAGTTCTTCAACTCGCTTCAAACTTAATTAAAATTGTATAGTGGCGCCATCTGTTACTTACGAATGAAGCGAAATGTGTTGTTTCTTCGGATCTTTCGGCTAACATTCGCTACTTAGATTGGTTGTTAATTTAATGTCAACTTACTTCAATAGATGGCGGAGTAAACGATCAATTATTGCAATGTCATTGGCTTTTTTTTTACGGTATTCATAGTATTCTACTCACAATTTGTTGCAGTTTCTTGATGAATGTTTCTCAAAGCACTGGTTTAAATTAATTAAATATTTTAGTTTGATAAGAACACCGATCGTTAGTCACGAGTCAAAAACCATAGTCAAACACAGGAGTCGACATTTATTTTCTGAGTCCGTATGAATCAGCTATCATTTGCACAAGATAACTTCACTGGTGGTGTAGAACAGTTCACAGACGATCCTTAACATGTAAACAGACACTTTTACGCACTTATATAATACATAAATTATTTTGAAACAGACGCCGGTTATAACCAAACATTGCTGGACAGCGACATCTAGTGAATCTACACACAAGCGCTTCTGATCGGTAGGTAGTTTCGGCGACTTTCTTTCGTGTTAGTTAAGTTCGGGAGCAACACTTCCTGGAAAGAAACACTTCAATGGTTTTCGCGTCCCTGTCAAAAGTCAGAAAACTCCGGGGACACACAGTACTTAGTAGCAGATACGCATTGTGAGATAAATTAGTGAAATGTCCAGGAACGTCATCGAATTCCACATGCAAGATAGGAGATGTTTTGTCACAAGCGCTTCTGATCGGTAGCTAGTTTCGGTGACTGTCTTTCGTAGTAGTTGGGTCGGTGGTTAAATGACGGAGTTAAATTCCCTCATTATATTGTTGCAGTGGAGCCTCAGCCCCGCACACTTCTCGCTGTCCGCCGACCGACGCTTCCTGCTCCTCGCGCAGAATGTGCACAAACTGTACCGACACTCCTACCTCGCGCACTACTAACTGGGCTAATGTCATAACAGTAGTTGTGTGGTATTAGCCATCCATGTCAGGTTGCAAATGAATAAAAAAACAAGACCTTATTAATGTATCCTATACAATGTACCTATTCTATACTATGTCCCACGGCAGTGACACTAAAAGTAAAGTAGTTTAAATATTGTACATAGGATTTTTTTCTGAAAGGAGACTTCGTTTTATTTTTCAAAAGAATTTGAACTGAATTCAAATAAATTTTATACTGATATTCCATTTGTTATCAGGTGCAAGTGCAAGATATCGAGGGTCAACGAAGAAGTGTAACAGAAGAAGCAGATGAATGCAACGAAGTAAATAAAGCAGATGAGGTGGGTAGGTAGGGTAGGTGCCCATGATATGATCTGCCACGGATTTAATGGAATGTACGTATGGAAAAACTTATTTTTTCGCGATTTCAGTGTTGGTCTCATAGAAAAAGTTGTCCGCCAAATCCGTGGCAGATATTGTTATAGCACCAGATATAGGAGAAAAGGAGAGAAATCAACTTAAATAATTTTATTTTGTTATCAGGAGCGACATGTCAGCACGGAGGCACCGATTTCTACAGGACGAACCAGCAATATAAACTATTCGGAATCGACTCAAAGAGGAAGTAATATTAAAATGAAACAAATACAAAGAAATGTTGTTAATATTTTGCGACGGAACAATGCTAATTTAGAAGAAAAGGTCCTAAATTTAGAAAGGGGATTTCTTTCTTTAAAGAGGGGAATGCGTGACTTAAAAAGAAAGTTTCAAGAAGCAATAGTAAAACTTAATCAAGTATTCGCAATAGTACAAGAACAAAAAGACACCGACAATGTCGCTGTCCTAAGCCAAAACGAAACCCCCTTAAAAAGAAGTGTTAACTTTGTTGAAAATCATCTTGCTGAGGCTAATATAGAAACACCTAAAAAAGAAGCAATACAACAGAAAATATTTGAATACAACGTTCTCACAGACTCGTTAAAACAAACTTATTCATCCTGTCAAAATCCTGAGAAAAGGGTGTTAAAAGAGGTAATTGACAATGAGTTTGTGAAGAAATACAAAATTACTACAAATCTAACCCAGAACCTCGGACTTAAAAGTAACATAAGAAAAACAGAAGAAAAAAAAAACAAAACTAAAGAATTGAAAGAAAGGTTAAGAGTTTTTTATGAAAGAGATGATGTGAGCAGAGCAAGCGCGGGGAAAAAAGAATGCCTTACGTATAAAAAATGTAAAAAACAGAAGCGATTCTTATTAGACAAACTCAGAAACCTCCATAAGAAATATGTGACAGAAGTTGAAATAATTAGCTTTAGCACATTTAAGAAGCACAGACCATTTTATGTGGTGGCTCCTAATTTGAGAAATTTGGAAACATGTGCCTGTCTTAAACATGCAAATATGCAGTTTATAGTCAATGGTCTTAAATCGGCTGGTGTTTTTGAAAGTAATGATCTCAATCTCATAATTTCAAGTTTTGTTTGTGACCAAACATTCAAGATGTGTATGTATGCCGAGTGCAGTACTTGTGCAGAAAATGTTATGAAAGTTGACGACAAAATTGAGATGGACAAAACAGTGAAATGGTTTGCTTGGACTCTAAAAGGCCATGTTTATACAGAAAAAGGCGTTACTAAAACCTCGAAACGCATGGTCAAGATGGAAAGGACTGGAAAAATTCAAGATCTATTGGCCTTATTTCACGCTGAATTAAAAGCTTTTAAGAGACACATTTTTAATGTTCGTCACCAATACCAACAATATAAGCTCTGCATAGAAAACTTGGAAAGCAACGAAGCGGTTATTCATATAGATTTCTCAGAAAACTGGATGTGCAAATACAACGAAGAGGTGCAAGCAATGCATTTTGGTGCATCCAAGAGACAAGTAACACTGCACACGGGAGTTCTCTACACAAAAAACGAAAAACCGTTCTCATTTTGTTCCATTTCAGCTGAAAACTCTCATGGCCCAGAAGCTATTTGGGCGCATCTTAATCCCATTTTAGAGCATATAAGGTCAGCACATCCACACATAAACACGCTACATTTTCATTCCGACGGGCCCACTTCGCAATATCGCCAGAAGAAAAACTTTTTTCTCTTATGCCAAAAAATGTGTGAGCTTGGCTTGAACGCAACATGGTCATTTTTTGAGGCTTCACACGGAAAAGGCGCGGCAGATGGGATTGGCGGCAGCGTTAAAAGGGCCTTAGATTTTAAGGTTTCTCATGGGCTGGATATTCCAGACGCACAAAAGGCATATGAAGTTTTGTTAAGTGTAGAATCATCAATCAAGATATTTTTTATACCAACTGATGCCATTCAGCCTATGGATAACGATATTGTGAGCAAATTGCTTCCTATCCGTGACACCATGAAAATTCATCAACTAATCACGCATTCCAAATGTTCTCTGAAGCATCGCATTCTATCTTGTTTCTGCCAAAGTTTGCAAGGAAAATGTGATTGTTATGATCCCGCGTTACACATTTTTGATTTAAATAAAAATTCGGACACAAATAATGAAGCTTATAATTTAGATAACTTTTTGCTAGATGAAGCGACGGGAGAATTCATAAAAATAAATACTGTCAATATAAATGAAAATTTGCACACACATAGTCAAACTCAAAATTTAGACAATATGAGTGCATTATTAGAGGAAGAAATGTTAGAAAACTACCCAATGAAACGAAAAAACGACCAAATGATTGATCTTCGAAATAATAAACGCTTGAAAACTGAGAAACAATCGAAAAAAAGATATGATTTAAATGATAGTGAAGAAGATAATGAGTATGATGATTATTCTGTTCATGACACATCGGATGATTCTGACGATATGGATTTGGCACAAGAAGTTAATGATGATAGTACAGAAGTTGATGATAAGAGTAAAGAAAATAATGATGATGAGCGTAAAGAAGTTAATGATGAGAATGATTTCAAACACAATGAGGGTATGAAAACGAAAATAAATGAAGGTTCTCATGTTTTAGTAAAGTTTCTCACAAATAAAAGAACAAAACACTATATAGGAGAAGTCATAGAAATATACGATAATAGTTATAGAGTGAATTTTTTACGAAATAAAGGCAATGGAAGATTCGCTTTTCCAATTATTGAAGATATATCGGTCATATACAAAGCCGATATCGGCGAAATACTTCAAAGTCCAATATCAGTAAGGAGAGGAATCAAAACCTTCGACCTAAGACATTTAAAACATTTAAGGTGGCCCAACCCGGCGGCCTCAACTCATTTGCGGGCACGGTACAAAACCGTGCTGTTGCGCTCTGGGACCTTCTCTGTTTCTAAGAATAAGACAGGCTCCGTGATGAGGAAGATGCAACATGTCCACAAAAAAGACAATGTGCATAGTGTATGATTTGGTAAGATTTACGAAAATTTTAATTTCAAAACGACTTATAGCTAAAAGTAAACCACGACCGCTGTAGTAAAAAATCTAACAAAAACCAAATATATTATAAATCTTGATTAAATAAGCTATGTCTGATGACTAATCTTTTTAAGATTTTATTGCTTTATCATTGCGTAATCCACCTCCAAAGTTATTGTATAAAACGCGCGAAAAATCCAAAAATTTGGACGTTATAACTTGGAAACCAAACACAATTTTACAATGCCAATGGTTATCAGACATCTAGTTCAATCAAATAAAGCAGTTTTGAGCAAAATTTTGGATCTCTGACAAGAAATATAGGCGTGATCTTCTTTCCCCTTTTGTATGGGGAGATCAGCGGGTTGGGCCACCTTAAACATAAAAATTGAGTAACACCTACTGTTTTATGTAACGAATACTTAAGGTCGCTGCATAAGTAGCGGGGCGCCGACGACGGGGCAGATGCGGGGCGGGAGCCCCGCATCTGCCAGGTCGCATATAAACAAGTGGCATACACTTTGTTCCTGACAATATTGCAAAAAAGCCCTTCCTGCGCCCGCCCCGTCGGCGCCCCGTTACGTTTGCAGCGACCTTTATTTGCATTCGTAAAATATCCTGAGAATATTGTTTTATATATCTATAAAAACTTAAAAAGAGTATCTTATACAAGTGTATTCGACCGCTTATCCGTTTTTATCCTTATGGTGTTTTTGCTGTGTTATCTAAAGTGGTGAAAACCACATTAAAATCTGACCAGTAATTTACTAGATATTCGAATTTGAACATTATCGAAACAGTACATTTTCCATACATTAAAACATTTTATAATGCTTTAGAGCCATTTTGCCCGATTCAAAATAAAAAACGTCAAAAATGTGTTCAATATCGAATACAGATTACGTAGTTTACATAAAGGGTTGACGGTCGTTGTTCCATGTATAGTGTCACGTAGTGGATTTTTGGTAAGCCACTACAGTGTTCATAGCTCCTTGGCCAAGGCTAATCCAATCGCCTTGCTCCCTCCGTGGTTTTACCTAATTAAAATCTTCCTTACCCTCAGAAAAAAAGAGAAACGAAAATGATAATTTCGTAGTGCGGCGACCATTTTGGGTCGCCCACTTTACCAGCAGCCTTCGCAAAGAGCGCACCTCTACAAACCGCGGTCCACCTACCGGTAACCCAACTTCAATTTAATACCTTTTAGCGATTGCTCACAGCCCTGTTCATTTAATTAAACTCATTTCCTCCTTGGCTATTGACCTGGCTTTATTTTAGCTCCTCAAGCACCCTGTAACCATTTTACGGCGCCCACGCCTCATTTTATTGTGAGCGCCCGTCTAAGTGTTTCGAAATTGACTTCAGCGGTTCCTGCGGGGCTCACCAAGTGGGCCCCAGTTATGTCTTCCGTTCACCCGAGACACGACTCGCCGAAGGGCCGCCGTCGCCGGCAGCGACGTGGCGAGGTAGCCGAGCACGCTGGCCGGCCATCCGCGCAGCCGCGCCGATGCGCCCCGCGCCGAGCAGCGCTGAGCCACGCCGCCACGCCGTCGACCGGCGTTGACGACGCGGCCGACACGCCGGCGCCGCTGCTCTGAGCCGACGCCCCGCGCGCCGCACCGCACGCGCGTGCACCCACCATGCTGCGCACCGACGTGGTCCACCACTGAGTGAACCAACCACCAAGTTTTTCTACCCTTAACGGAGGCCTCAACGACAGACTTTCTAACTGCAAACCATTTATGTACCGCTCGAGCGATTTTGTTTAATTTTCTTTGTAATAAACGTCCACCTTTATTTTCACTAATTGGTCGTATTCTTTTCCCTGTCCCTGGTAGTACTTGGCTCGGCTACCCCCTAAGGGTACGCCTATTCTACATTTAATTTGGAGTGGTGGCGCGTGATGACGCGGACGGAGCCGCCGCAAAAGCGAGGGTTCCGGTCGAACGTCACAATAGGAAAAAAAAATTTAATTCGTTACATGTCTAATGGTAGTATAACTAGTAGTAAGTACCTACACTTATGATTAATGCAAAGTAAGATTGAAGAAAATATGCCATGTCAAATAAAACTAAGAAGATAATAAATTTTATTTTATTCACTGAATGGGTTTTCTTAGCCTGCTAATCTTAAAAGTTTTGTCCACACCTACCTTTAGCCGTAACATATATATAAGGTCTTTGCAAATCAACTAACAGTAAGCTAAGGGGTATATGTGTATCAGATACCGATTACATTCCTCATATCTGCCGCATTATGCATATTGCACTCGAAATAGTTCATCATCTTCAGCACTTTCATAACCCAATCTTGACAGATTTTGTTAATACATAATTATAACAAAAGATTTCATTATCAAAATAATATAGGTATAATATTATATTGAAAATGTAATCTAGTGCTATGTAAAAACCAAATGCCATGTCATGGTTGGGTTATGAAAGTCAAATCAAATCAAATCGTTTCTTTTCACATTCTTTTCACGGTTCATTCAGTATCTGAAATAGAACAACTTTTGCTAAGAAATTATAAGTACTTATGGTTTTTTTTATTTCAAGAAACTAAGAAAAAAGATTCTTTCCAGTATTCCAAACAATATTTGCTAAGAAACCATGCATCGATTTGTAATGGCTTATGAGGAAATAAATGATCAAAGTGCACACGGAACCCTGCAATCTGCCCGCCCGCGGACTCGGCGTAGGTAAGTTCCTACATGTAAATATGTAGGCAAGTTAGCCGCGAGCCGCCGCCGCCGCCCCGCCCGCCGACCTCGTGCCCCCTTCACGCCGCCGCCCATAATAACTTTAATAATGATTTACTTGGAAACCGTAACAAATCGATGCATAGTTTCTTAGCAAAAGTTGTTCTATTTCAGATACTGAATCAGCCCAGGAAAAAACGTTACCTATTTTAAGGACACCTTTATAATGTTTTAAAATAAATGGCATGTGTATGCCCACCTTAGCAATTATTCGTCACTATTATACGCCACTTAACGTCACCGATGCGTAGAAGTATCTACGCTACCAACACAATACTTCTGCGCCATATCAGCAAAAATTGGCGGCCTCACCCATAAATAAATAGTTTTGAAAGTTGTGTTTTATTCGACTTTTAAAAAGATAGGCGCCGGCGCGGCAGCGCGTGACAACCCTAGCGCAAGCCACATTCGAGCGAGAAAGGTGTGTGGTGGGGCGGGGGGCGAGGACGCGTTTCATCTCGCCGCCGCACCGACAGTGAGCGAAGTAATAGATACTTTAGCTTAGCGTCAATTAAGATCAAAATTGATTACTTACTGTCAGGGAGTGCAACTTCTGTGCGTAGCACTATTACTTATTCTGTGCTTCCGATTTGTATGAAAACGCGGAGTCGACGTAAACGGCAACGTCGACGTATTTACGGCAACGTTGAGTGAGATGTCAAATCAAACTCGGATTCGCAAATGGTCCGGTCGCACCCGAAGTCCCAGGTTGTCACCTAAATTGGCGTTTACGACAAACCGATCGACTGGAACTCAGACTGACCACTCTGAACTCTTTTCTTTGCAAACAATAATATCTTAACGGTCACCCGCTACCACAGAAATCGGAATATACTAATTCAGATTTCTGTGCCCGCTACCCATCACGACCTCTATATGCTGTAAAGAATTGGCAAAGGGTGCGAAACCGAGTTGAGACCTCACGAGTTCCTCATGCATGATGGATAACAGCGACAGATATGGGATATGAGTTACGGGCGAAGAAATCGATCAGGAAAAAGAAGATGTCCCAGGGCTTTGGAAAATCAGCCAGTCGGGTTATTCAACAAAAGTATTCAATGGGCAGATGAAAACTATGTTTCCTCCAGTCAGGATATATTGCTTCTTTGCCGGCTGCGAAGCGGTGTTTTTCACAAAAACATACATTCTTATTCAGAGTGAACTGTAAAAATTTAATGCGTGGATTATCTCCGGACTTACCATATAAAATGCGATTTAGTCCGGAGATAATCGGCGTTAGCACGCCCACTCTGAATGCTACTGAAAAAGTTTAAGCTAAAGTCCATGCTAGAGTTTCTCGTCGTAGTGCTCAAATGGCTAAGGTGTGACATTCATAGGTACCAACATAAAACTAATGCTGAGATTCGTAAAAGTTGCTCGTTCTTGGCTGAGCTAAAGTATGTCTTTCGATTACAAATTTGATAGTCGGAAGCCGTACTTAGGCTCAGCCAAGTACGAGTAACGTGTATGAATCTTAGCATAAGATTCCTTTTCAAATCATTATAAATCCTTGCGCAGATTTGTTTTATTCAGTCAGTCATATATTACCGTATATCGTGGTCTTGCCCAATGAGTATTGCTTCTGAAACTGATTCCCAATCCATTTCATAAGGTACGCCCGGACGAAATAATTCACATCGCAGATCACGTATGCAGCTATTACCACTAACACACAATAAAAATACAACATTTGACCGGTCGATATAACTTGACTATGTTCTATAATCCACTGTTTGGAAATGAGTTGCCAGTATTACAAGTTAAATTATTCAAATGAAATATTTTATTCATACGCCCGGTCATTTTGAATACACTAAGCCAATGACCGCTGTTCCTCACTTCAAACATTAGTTGGAGCGGCAAGTATAAAACGTGGATGAGTCTATGAACCTCTTTCTTTATTTAGAGGCGCAATCTTGTAAAAGTTACAAGACATTTGTTTTGGAGACTGTAACTTTTAACACTTATCAAGGGGACTTAGGACTCTAGAACGTCCGTAACTGTCACGCTGCCGTTTTATATTTTTAGTATCCATAGTAATCACTTTTATGCATAATCGGAAAAACTTGTCATTGAACCATTTTATAATTTAGACTAATAAAATTGTTGCCTTGCCATAAAAAATCGAGGCATAAATTGATTTCAAAAGCTTTGAAGCGCGTTGACTCCCACAACATAAGCGGTGAGGATATTATTTTTAAAATTTATTTCATTTACTAATCTAGTGTCGCGCTTAGAAATCTTTTTAATTTTTGTTATCTATTAATTACTATTAATTAAAACATGAGCGATTCTGAGAAAATCAAGGACGAATTTCCCCAGAATTGCCAATGTTTTCATTAATTGTAATTAATATAAAGCCAAAATAAAAAAAAAATCTAAGCGCAACACTAGAAAATTGAATAATCAATATAATATCGTTAAAATAATATACTATTACCGCTTATGTTGTGGGAAACCGTATTACACGCCGTAAAAATGTTCCTGGTCCTGGTCAGTAATGGTTTTATGCGCAGAGGATTTATGGGTGGTCTGCCAGCTAAAGTCAACGTATTATGACGGTTTTCTATACTATACTGTTTTACTGCGGATACTTTGGTCTGTATCTTACTGTACTACTGCGCAAAAAACAGTTTAATAGTGGGTATGCCGTCCCCAAAGGCGGCTGATCACAATTTTAGGTGTGCAAAGCTGGGCTCATAGGAAGATTGCTCCAGAAAATCCCCTGATCACAACACCCTAACAAAAACCAATGGCACACGCTGCATAGATTCATATTGTCCGACAACAGAAAAATCTGTCATTCTCCTAATGTAAACTAAGCTCGTCCGCCCACCCCTGTTTGTTCAACAAATCAACCCGTGATCGCCTCGGGTCGTGGCAATCAGTTAACTCGCGCAATCTAGCCGAAAACTTGCAAGGGTGGTGTTGCGTGTCCAAGTGTGCATGCCAACCCAAGGCGGAATATGTCCGACCCCAGGTGACAGGGTAAGAATCGATGTGTGATGGATGCATGCTCTTTCAAATTGTTGTTTCAAATTGTTCAAGTTGAAGCATTATAAAGAAATACTTTAACCTATGCAAAATAATTTGAAATTGATATATATATATATATATTATACCTCAACCTGTGTGTTGACAGTTCATATTGGTTGAATGTTATTTTTTAATGAGTAAAAAAATTTAACAAAAAAAATAACCGACTTCAAAGAAAAAGCACTAAAAAGTAAAAAATAATGTTCATTTTTGTAGTTACGATTTCTGTTATTTTTTGAGTCGGCGTCAGCCGGGCACGCGCTGCGCCAATCAAGAGAACCTAACCTAATCTAACCTAACCTAACCTAACCTAACCTAACATAACCTAACCTTGGCTGACACCGACTCAAAAAATAACAGAAATCGTAACTACAAAATGAACATTATTTTTTACTTTTTAGTGCTTTTTCTTTGAAGTCGGTTATTTTTTTTGTCAATTTTTTTTTATTTATTAATTTTTAGTGAATCTGAAGTAAACTTACCAATTTGCACACGCCCTTTCCAATAAAAAAAGAATCACCGAAATCGGTTGGCGTTATATTGAGTTATTCGTCCATTTGTCGCGCACATCTTAATACAAATTTAAGACTTTTATGATTTTCTCATGGATATCATTGTCAGAACTTAACCAAATTAAAATGGGACCACTTGGGAAGCACTAGCTATCATTTAAAAAAATAATCATCAAAATCTGTTCACCCAGGAAAAAGTTATGAGGTAACAAACATAAAAAAAAAACAAAAAAAACAAAACAAAAAAAACATACAGACGAATTGATAACCTCCTCCTTTTTTTGAAGTCGGTTAAAAATAGGTTAAGGTTATTGATTGAAAAACTAAATTGAAACTACACAGTAACTTTTGGTTCAGGTTGGATCATTTCCAAAGAGATTCCTTTCCATTAGCCAATACTTTTTTATAAAGCGTTACATATGGCGTACACCATCCCCTGACCTGAAGAGGTGCCTGATAGCCCATGGGCTTTTGAAAATTCACAAAGGGGCTGTAAAAACCATGCCGGCCGGCCAGGTGCAGGTGCTTCTTTACACTATGTTTAAAATCCCCCAGGTTGCACCTGGACGGAAATATCTCAACAGGGATTACAGGGGTTACACAGTTTACTGACTCTACGGATAAAAGATCTACAGGATCGGTTGAGCGATGGTAGAAAGCGGCGTCCTTACGTTATCCAGCCCCGAACAAGCGGTAAAAGACACAGAAAAGACACTGTACTATTGTGAGCGGCTTGTAGCCTAGTGGCGCGGGGACTGGCCTAGCATAACAGAGATCTGGGTTCAATTCCTTGCCCTGACATGCACCACTTTCTTTCTCTTTCTGAGTTCGATAAGTGCATTTCGTTACGAATGCGAGCTGCTCCATGATTGGGAATCCATGTAAAACTGTAGGTTCCCTTGCCCTACTAGGTGGTAGGAATTATTCCAGCCCGGATTGTTACCATCGCATTGGATGAAAAGATGGCCGAAGCGGCAATAAAAAATTGTCCGTGTTTTCCATCGAGTTCAATGTAGCCGTGCTCATAAAGGGAAGGTCCTGGCATGGCACCTAATGCCTTCTTGAATGTGGTGTATTGGGCTAATATCATAACGGTATTTGTGATCATAGCCATCCATGTCAGGTTGCACAAAAAAAAAACTATATCTCTTCGGAGCTGAATGGTCTCTAAATTCTGGGATAGTTCGAAGTCGTCGAAAGGCACGGTACAGGGCTCCATCGAGTCCCCGCAGCCAAGCAGCCAAGCTGAGCCGGTCCACGAACGCAAGAAAGTTTATCTGCGACTTAAGGGCCTGGTACTAGCCAAATCGCAAAGTTAGACGAGGCACCCCAAGTTAACTAACTAAGTCTGACGATTATAAGTGTCATTCTTACAATATATGATTCCTTGTCTAGGAATTGAATTATTTTCGTTAATGTATGTTTCCTTTTTCTATACAAAATACATTGCGGAAACGGTGTCCATTTGCGAACTTTTTTTAAATAAATGTAGACATCTAAAAGCAAATGGAATTTTTTGTTTATGCATATATGCTGTTTTTGCTTATATCTAGAAATCGAATTACTTTCAGATTTCTAATGAGAAAAATCAACTTTTTTATTTTTATTATTATTTAAATAAATGATGGAATAAAAAAATATTAACAATCCATTATCAGTCTGGAGTTCTATTTGGATTTGCTGAAGCGTTTCACTACATATTATTACATTTGATATAAAGTGCATTTGTATGGCGCGAGTAGTTGGCTAGTCCTAGCGCCTTAAGGCTGTCGTGAAGTCACAGAAAATCTAAGATTTTAAAATTTTAAGAAATGAATTCTTCGTCCATTGGCCAAGGCACAATGTTGCACGGCGACTGCCATTAAAATAGCGAAATCGTCTTCCAGGCCCTAACGTTTCCCTATACCCCTAAAAGTTGACAGATTTTAATCAAAAAATTTTTATCACTTGAGAGAGCTTCATTCTATGTTCGTATGTTTTTTTTTGGAAATATCTGTATTTTTCAGAAAAAAAAAACAATTTTAAATGAACTTATAAAAGACAACTTTTTTCCAATATTTATTAGCTAATATTTTCCAATCTAAAAGGTTTATTAAAAAATGAAATCACCTGTGTTTTTTCTACAATATTTTTTAGAATCCAAAATTTCAAAAACCTATAAAACAATAGGAGCATGGAAACAGTTATCGCCCGTAGTATGGGGAATTTATACTCGCGCCATACAAATGCACTTTTTAACAAATGTAATAATATGTAGTGAAACGCTTCAGCAAATCCAAATAGAACTCCAGACTGATAATGGATTGTTAATATTTTTTGATTCCATCATTTGTTGATTTTTCTCATTAGAAATCTGAAAGTAATTCGATTAATAGATATAAGCAAAAACAGCATAAATGCATAAACAAAACATTCCATTTGCTATTAGATTTCTACATTTAGTCAAAAAAGTTCGGAAATGGACACCGTTTCCGCAATGTATTTTGTATAGAAAAAGGTAACATACATTAACGAAAATAGGTTGATTAAGAGACAAGGAATCATATATTGTAAGAATGACACTTATAATCGTCAGACTTAGTTAGTTAACTTGGGGTGCCTCGTCTAACTTTGCGATTTGGCTAGTACCAGGCCCTTAATAGTCGAGGACTCCCAGGTTTTTCGAAGCGAGCATGGCTTTATCCTATGTAATATGCCACCTGAGATTCCCAGCCAGCCAGCTTGTATAACATTTACATAAATTGTATCATATAATATTTTAAAAATTTGATTTAATTTAAAGTTTATTTTCTTCTTTTTGGAGCTTTAAATTAAGATTATTTTAAAAATGTTGTTTTCTATATCGCGCGTATAATGGTTACCGCTATTGCTAATGCTATCATGAAATTAAAGATATTTTCAACAAAAACTAAGTATTTATTGCACAATTCTAAAAAAGTACAATTCTTTGGCAGCAAATAAATACTGAATTAATTAATTGGCAGCAATTATTAAGTATGACTATAAGTATCACGGTAAACATTTGAATATCCAATACATTACATATATTATATCAATAGCATAAGCTACTAGGATAACAAAAGGTACACATATCTAATTACAAATTCTACTTCACAATGCAAGAAAAAATGCAGGAAATGCAGCCATAAAATGAAAAATGATTTTTTTGCAAATAATTAATTGCGTAGGTACCTACCCAATTATACAAATTATAACTATACATTTTAAAACTGATAACCGTAAAATTATAGTAGTGAATACAATACAGACTAGGTACTATTTTGAACAAAATAGTACCAAATTTTGATAAAGATGGGAGCGATTTCTGGATCCCGGTATTCGCAAAAGTGTTTCAATCAAACAAAACGTTTCTTACACATATAAAAAAAATCGTTTTCAGATTTTCATAAACAAAAAGAAGACTTAATAAAACAGTGTCTTTTTTAAAACTAAAGTAAATATAGTTGAACTTGTTGTTGTGTTTTTGAAACAGCTTCTTTTAAAGATTAAGTGCATTCATGTGTCTTTGAATTCGCGTACGACTATCTACAAGACGAGTACCGAGAACGTTAAAAAGGAGTGGACACGTGATGTTCATAGTTTACTATCACTAAAACCAACGTCAAAATCGTTATGATATGTTTTAAAAAGAAATACCTAAAATGATTGATTTTTGCACGAATATATACAACAAATTTCCGTTTTATATCACAGTGAGTCGCGCGTGTACTCGACATCACTATGGTAAGTTGCCTCTTTAGGCAAACACTCGGCCCGCGGTTGGTGCGCACGTATTATTCCGGGAGGTCACGACATTTTTGGTCACTGGGTTCACATGCTAGAAACCAACCCTCTGATGCTAAACATGTCGGTCTGCCTGTGCCAAGTGGTTGCGTTATCTAGATTGGCTTTATTAAATAGATGTTGGTATGTACCTGCTGATGAATATACGGATTGTCTAAAAACATTTATACCTATTAATTATGCAACAATAACCAGTCGTTATTTTAATTAAATACTTAAATATACCTACAGTTATATCTGTAACCTAAATCGCCTATAACTACGAAATGGAACCAACATTTTGTTCAGTTTTTGTATTGCTAACCAAGTATGTACTGATACTTTCATGCTTCGTCATTTGTATCCATTTATCTTATCATTTATATATTTTGTCACCATAACTCCTTTTAGGCGCCTTATCTACTTAACGCTTCCACTTGGAACAGGCAGACTGACACATTTAGCTTCAGAGGGTTGGTCCTAATCCTGTGAACCCCATTTCAGCCATTTGCGTTATCGTTACCACTTTTGTCGCAACCTCCTAGTTTATATCACGTCCATTCCTTTCCTATCGTTCTTGGCGAGGAGTTCGTTCGTCTAGCGCGGCGCGTTGCACTGGCGGCAGTCAGGCAGGCAGGGCGGCGGCGGCGGAGGCGCGTGCGCGGCGTGCTGCAGCGGCAGCAGCAGCGGCGCCGACAGCGCGGGCAGCGGCAGCACCCACTCCGGGCACACCCTCCCCATCACTAGCGACAGCGGCAGCAGCTCGCCGCGCGGCGCCACGGGCCGGAAGGCGGACCAGCGCCCGGCGGACGAGTCGGCGTGGCTGTCCGGCGCCGTTGGGGGCTTCTGGCCCTGTAAAGTGACACAGCGATTTCTTTAATATTAAGTCCATATTCTGGAAACACAAAGGGCAGGAGTAATGAACAGCCCGGGTGCCTCTAGGGGTCGAAAAGTGGTCTCGACGGAAAAGTGTGCAGCGTGGCTGAGTAGAGAGTAAGCAGCTCTACCAACAAACTGCTTGTGCCGTTTGGCGGATTTGGTATAAAATAAAATTAAAAACTATGTGCAACTCTTTTGGTGTGGCGGATCGCATCCATGTACATCCGGGTACTAGACATAACAAGTCACACGGGCATCCCGGACAGGGCCAAATGAGCATCCTGGGTGCGCCACCATATACAGTGATATTTCGCGCCGTCTAGCAGCTCCCTGTGTTCCGGCATATAACTCGAGTAACAGGGGGTGGCGAAGAGGAGTGGATCCGGTGACCCTAAAGCTAATTTACTGGTTGGGAGTAAGATCAATACGATGGCCAGGGAGACCCGGCCGTATCTTGGTAGCTCGGGGCTATTTGTCGTACCGGTTGGTGACTGAGCTGGACCTCTGTCCATCGTGTCGATATCCCACCATCTTAGTCACGAAACCACAGCATGTCCAGGACACGGAACCGACCTGTGAGATGTAGAAGTGATCGTCGGCGCGTAGCAGGTTGTGGTTGCAGCAGTGCAGCACAAGCTCTTGCCGGGAACAGCCTGGTTAGCGTGTCTAACACAAAAGAGATGCAGCAAGGTAGACAGACCTGCGTGGTGTTGGAGTGTTCGACGGCGCGCAGCAGGTCCCGGTTGCAGCGGAGTAGCACGAGCTGTTGCCGGGGAACAGCTTGGTTAGCTTGTCCAGCACAGGAAAGATGCAGCGAATTAGACAGACCTGCGTTGTGTTGAAGTGTTCGACGGCGCGCAGCAGGTCGTGGTTGCAGCGGCGCAGAACGAGCTCCAGCACAGCACGCTTCTTGCCGGGAAACAGTTTGCTCAGCATGTCCAGGCCCGCCGCACTAACCGTGCTCCCCTCCTCCCCGCACCGCCCGCTGTCACCATCTCTGTATCGCCACCGGTATCCATCCTTTCATGAAATTCTTAATACTTATGACGAAACGGTTTTCTATGATTAGATAGATATTGGACCTGAGAATGCTTTCGATGGTACTGCAAATATATTTGCTTTACACGTCATTGTTTACTTTGGCAACTCAATCAAATACTCAATGCCTTTATTAGTTTCGCATCGACTATGCTTTCAGAAGTAGGTCACATGGGTCGCGAGTGTTGTGTAATGGTTCCATAAGAAAGCAAACACATGACTGTGCTAACTTAGCTGATTTCTTATTTTATGAGCATGCATGAATTCGAAACACAAATAGAAGATGTGGATCGGGTTCCTCTGGCTTCCACTGACCTGTGCTTGGAGGAAGCGGTTGAAGAGGCGCGCGGAGAGTTTGAGGAGGTGGAGCAGCATTCAGGGTGCGAGTCGCTAGTCTCGCTGTCGATGTGGATTGGCTGCAAGACGATATGAATTAGTTTTTCTCATTGAGGTATATTCAATGGTTCAATGGCCCATATCGTAAATTCCTTCAATAATGCTAAAAAGGTGGAGCAGGTTATATATTTTTATGGAACTGGTCATGCATGGCTAATACCGACTGTTATTGAATGAGCCCAAACATCACATTCTTAAGGCGGCCCAACCCGGCGGGCCTAACTCATCCGCGGGCACAGTACAAAACCGTGCTGTTGCGCTCTGGGACCTTCTCTGTTTCAAAGAATAATACAGGCTCCGTGATGAGGAAGATGCAACATGTCCACAAAAAATACAATGTGCATAGTGTATGATTTGGTAAGATTTACGAAAATTTTAATTTCAAAACGACTTATAGCTTAAAGTAAACCACGACCGCTGTAGTCAAAAATCTAACAAAAACCAAATAGATCATAAATCTTGATTAAATAAGCTATGTCTGATGACTAATCTTTTTACGATGTTCTTACTTTATCATTGCGTAATCCACCTCCAAAGCTATCGTATAAAACGCGCGAAAAATTCGAACTTTCGGACCTTATAACTTGTAAACCAAACACAATTTTACAATGCCAATGGTCATCAGACATCTAGTTCGATCAAATAAAGCTATTTTGAGCAAAATTTTGGATCTCTGACAAGAAATATGGGCGTGATCTTCTTTCCCCTTTTGTATGGGGAGATGAGCGGGTTGGGCCACCTTAAAGGGATTAATGCCATGAAAGAATCTTCTCTTGAATCTTACATTGAACCTGGATGGAAAGCTTTTTCTGAACCTGAAATGTTGATTGCCACTTCGAAAATCTTTTTAACCAGCGAGTAGCCTTCCTTATTGCCTGTTTTTTTACCCAATGCAATGTTACCAACGCAGAGCGGGTTTGACCCCAGTAAGTAGAGCGGGGGACCCTACAATTTTTCATAAGTTCATCAACGGATTCATATGTTTATAAATTATTGCTCTTAACTTCTTTTGATACCATTAGTTATATGAAGCATCGAGAACTATTTATTAAAAATATAATTAAGAACCATACGATAACATAAAAATAATCACTAGGACATCTTCGACTTAGACACAAATAGGAAACTATACGGGAATTTATGTAGAACCCACTACACCTATAGGCATCCATACCTCTTGGTCGTGGAGAGAATCAGGTTCCGCATCGGGACTGGGGCACGGCTGCGTGACCCGCATGCCGTAGATCCTTCCCGGGGGAAGGCTGTCCATCGCGGCGCCGCTCTCAGCCGCCGCCAGGTGTAGTGCTATCTTGTCCTCCGCCGCCTGCTGTCGCTTCAACGCCACCTACAGTCACGGAGAAGTCAGAACTGGATCACGGAGACGTGACCCGCATGCCGTAGATCCTACCCGGGGGAAGCCTGTCCATCGCGGCGCCGCTCTCAGCCGCCGCCAGGTGTAGTGCTATCTTTTCCTCGCCATCTGCTGTCGCTTCAGCGCCACCTACAGCCACGGAGAAATCAGAACTGGATCACGGGCACGTGACCCGCATGCCGTAGATCCTTCCCGGGGGAAAGTCGTCCATCGCGGCTCGCTCTCAGCCGCCGCCAGGTGTAGTGCTATCTTGTCCTCCGCCGCCTGCTGTCGCTTCAGCGCCACCTACAGCCACGGAGAAATCAGAACTGGATCACGGGCACGTGACCCGCATGCCGTAGATCCTTCCCGGGGGAAAGTCGTCCATCGCGGCTCGCTCTCAGCCGCCGCCAGGTGTAGTGCTATCTTGTCCTCCGCCGCCTGCTGTCGCTTCAGCGCCACCTACAGCCACGGAGAAATCAGAACTGGATAACGGGCACGTGACCCGCATGCCGTAGATCCTTCCCGGGGGAAAGTCGTCCATCGCGGCTCGCTCTCAGCCGCCGCCAGGTGTAGTGCTATCTTGTCCTCCGCCGCCTGCTGTCGCTTCAGCGCCACCTACAGCCACGGAGAAATCAGAACTGGATCACGGGCACGTGACCCGCATGCCGTAGATCCTTCCCGGGGGAAAGTCGTCCATCGCGGCTCGCTCTCAGCCGCCGCCAGGTGTAGTGCTATCTTGTCCTCCGCCGCCTGCTGTCGCTTCAACGCCACCTACAGTCACGGAGAAGTCGGAACTGGATCACGGAGACGTGACCCGCTTGCCGTAGATCCTACCCGGGGGAAGCCTGTCCATCGCGGCGCCGCTCTCAGCCGCCGCCAGGTGTAGTGCTATCTTTTTCTCGCCATCTGCTGTCGCTTCAGCGCCACCTACAGCCACGGAGAAATCAGAACTGGATCACGGACACGTGACCCGCATGCCGTAGATCCTTCCCGGGGGAAAGTCGTCCATCGCGGCTCGCTCTCAGCCGCCGCCAGGTGTAGTGCTATCTTGTCCTCCGCCGCCTGCTGTCGCTTCAACGCTACCTACAGTCACGGAGAAGTCAGAACTGGATCACGGACACGTGACCCGCTTGCCGTAGATCCTACCCGGGGGAAGGCTGTCCATCGCGGCGCCGCTCTCAGCCGCCGCCAGGTGTAGTGCTATCTTGTCCTCCGCCGCCTGCTGTCGCTTCAGCGCCACCTACAGCCACGGAGAAATCAGAACTGGATCACGGGCACGTGACCCGCATGCCGTAGATCCTTCCCGGGGGAAGGCTGTCCATCGCGGCGCCGCTTTCAGCCGCCGCCAGGTGTAGTGCTATCTTGTCCTCCGCCGCCTGCTGTCGCTTCAACGCCACCTACAGTCACGGAGAAGTCAGAACTGGATCACGGACACGTGACCCGCATGCCGTAGATCCTTCCCGGGGGAAGGCTGTCCATCGCGGCGCCGCTTTCAGCCGCCGCCAGGTGTAGTGCTATCTTGTCCTCCGCCGCCTGCTGTCGCTTCAACGCCACCTACAGTCACGGAGAAGTCAGAACTGGATCACGGACACGTGACCCGCATGCCGTAGATCCTTCCCGGGGGAAGGCTGTCCATCGCGGCGCCGCTTTCAGCCGCCGCCAGGTGTAGTGCTATCTTGTCCTCCGCCGCCTGCTGTCGCTTCAACGCCACCTACAGTCACGGAGAAGTCAGAACTGGATCACGGACACGTGACCCGCATGCCGTAGATCCTTCCCGGGGGAAGGCTGTCCATCGCGGCGCCGCTTTCAGCCGCCGCCAGGTGTAGTGCTATCTTGTCCTCCGCCGCCTGCTGTCGCTTCAACGCCACCTACAGTCACGGAGAAGTCGGAACTGGATCACGGAGACGTGACCCGCATGCCGTAGATCCTTCCCGGGGGAAAGTCGTCCATCGCGGCGCCGCTCTCAGCCGCCGCCAGGTGTAGTAGAGCTTTCTTGTCTGCCACGGCCTGCTGTCACTTTAACGCCACCTACAGTCATGGAAAGGTCAGAACTGGATCACAGCCGCGTACGTGCATGCTGTGCATATAATTTAGTCACAAAAGTTCGAAACCAAAAATATGCCATAACACAGATTTTCTTATTGAAATTTCTAGATATTTTCTAGATTCTGTAATCGTAGATATTTCCTACAAACCAGTCTTACCTATCCTATAAAAAGTCGGAGAGGGTATTTATTTTGTAAGTTAAAGAATGAAAGCGTTCGTGTCTGCCGAAGGCGTCAGTCCCGGCTCCGGGGATATGGCAGCTTCATTGGAAACATAAACAAGAGAACTCGATCCACGTCCAAATCGCATTAGAACCCACACGAGTTGAGAATACTGAACCGTATTACCCATCCCTTTCCTTGGGAAATATACACTCAAATTTCAATCTAGAAGTAATCGTTTTAGAGTTTATTTTGCATTAAACAGTTCTGTTGCACTGAGGAAACAGCTTCGAAGTAAGTATCGATTGCGCTGTTCGAAAATAATGCAAATGAAAAGGGAGTAAGGTTTAGAATCTGGATGTGACGACACTCATCGATGTCTCGAACGACGCGACATATATCGAGTAAACATGGCCACTTGTCTAAATAAACTGTGGTTGTGCATTAACTTTAATGTTTAATGGGGTTTGTAATGCATACGAAATTCGATAATCTGTTAAAATCGATAAATAGTTACGATCATGTTAAATGGTTTCTGGTGCATCGCCCGCACCTACCCCGTTTTTGTTTGGCTAAGCAATACACTTCCGAGCGTCATAGATGATATTGCAAATAGCATCAAGAACATCTAAAAAATCGTTATAGCATTGAGGGTAAGTACTTATTGTGTTAATTTCTTTAAAATCATGATAAGAAAAAGTGTTAGGTATGTGTATACATATAATGGCGATAGTAATGAAACGTTTTGTCACTTCCCGCTGGTGCACGTCAGTTGAAACAAACGCGGCCACGAGTACCAACACCGATTCTCCGTGTGTTATTTCAATATTTTATTATATGTAATTATGTATATAGTATATTATTATATTTAAAAGTAGGTATTCAAATAATAATGTAAAAAATATTTTTTTACGTACTAAAAACATTTTGATTGGAAGTAAAATTGTAATTGTTTCATAAATAATAAATTACCTATCTGTAATAAAAGTAAAAAATAATCAAGCTAAATCCACATAATGTCAGTAACATGCAGCGCTGCTTCAAAATAAAATGTTGGCGCTTGCCTTCCTGTGGCCACGCACGTGCTTGCGGCAGCGTACACACTTGGTCTCCCGGGCGCCGTCTTCTGCCGCCGTTGCTCAGTATGCCTGGGGTTTGATTGTATCGCATTACCTGCGCCGCCATAATGCGCTGCCTCTCCTTGATGAGCCCGCACATGGGACACTGGCAGTGGCGGTACGCGCTTGTCTTCCTGTGGCCACGCACGTGGTTGCGGCAGCGCACACACTTGGTCTCCCGCGCGCCTGCTTCTGCCGCCGTTGCTCAGTATGCCTGGGGTTTGATTGTATCGCATTACCTGCGCCGCCATAATGCGCTGCCTCTCCTTGATGAGCCCGCACATGGGACACTGGCAGTGGCGGTACGCGCTTGTCTTCCTGTGGCCACGCACGTGGTTGCGGCAGCGCACACACTTGGTCTCCCGCGCGCCTGCTTCTGCCGCCGTTGCTCAGTATGCCTGGGGTTTGATTGTATCGCATTACCTGCGCCGCCACAATGCGCTGCCTCTCCTTGATGAGCCCGCACTTGGGACACTGGCAGTGGCGGTACGCGGTTGCCTTCCTGTGGCCACACACGTGGATGCGGCAGCGTACACACTTGGTCTCCCGGGCGTCTGCTTCTGCCGCCGTTGCTCAGTATGCCTGGGGTTTAATTGTATCGCATTACCTGTGCCGCCACAATGCGCTGCCTCTCCTTGATGAGCCCGCACTTGGGACACTGGCAGTGGCGGTACGCGGTTGCCTTCCTGTGGCCACACACGTGGTTGCGGCAGCGTACACACTTGGTCTCCCGGGCGCCTGCTTCTGCCGCCGTTGCTCAGTATGCCTGGGGTTTGATTGTATCGCATTACCTGCGCCGCCACAATGCGCTGCCTCTCCTTGATGAGCCCGCACTTGGGACACTGGCAGTGGCGGTACGCGGTTGCCTTCCTGTGGCCACACACGTGGTTGCGGCAGCGTACACACTTGGTCTCCCGGGCGTCTGCTTCTGCCGCCGTTGCTCAGTATGCCTGGGGTTTGATTGTATCGCATTACCTGCGCCGCCACAATGCGCTGCCTCTCCTTGATGAGCCCGCACTTGGGACACTGGAAGTGGCGGTACGCGGTTGCCTTCCTGTGGCCACACACGTGGTTGCGGCAGCGTACACACTTGGTCTCCCGGGCGCCTGCTTCTGCCGCCGTTGCTCAGTATGCCTGGGGTTTGATTGTATCGCATTACCTGCGCCGCCACAATGCGCTGCCTCTCCTTGATGAGCCCGCACTTGGGACACTGGCAGTGGCGGTACGCGGTTGCCTTCCTGTGGCCACACACGTGGTTGCGGCAGCGTACACACTTGGTCTCCCGGGCGTCTGCTTCTGCCGCCGTTGCTCAGTATGCCTGGGGTTTGATTGTATCGCATTACCTGCGCCGCCACAATGCGCTGCCTCTCCTTGATGAGCCCGCACTTGGGACACTGGCAGTGGCGGTACGCGGTTGCCTTCCTGTGGCCACACACGTGGTTGCGGCAGCGTACACACTTGGTCTCCCGCGCGCCTGCTTCTGCCTTCGTTGCTCAGTATGCCTGAGGTTTGATTGTATCTCATTACCTGCGCCGCCATAATGCGCTGCCTACACTTGATGAGTCCGCACTTGGGACACTGGTAGTGGCGGTATGAGCACGTCTTTTAGTAGCCGCGGAGGCTGGAGATGATGACGTGGCTAAGACAATGCGTAGCCTTGAGCACAAGCGCGCGCCTACCTCTGCCATGCGCTACGATGTGAGTGTATCTAATTACCTGCGCCGCCATAATGCGCTGCCTCTCCTTGATGAGCCCGCACTTGGGACACTGGCAGTGGCGGTACGCGCACGCCTTCTTGTGGCCGCGCAGGCTGGAGATGAGGCCGTGGTTGCGGCAGCGCGCACACTTGGGCACCCGCGCGCGCCCGCCGCTACCGCCGCTGCTCAGCATGCCTGGAATAGGTTAATCAACCGTAGCGTGTACGACCCGTGGTCTAGGGTTTAGAAGACTTGCCTTTCATGGGTTTGAATCCTCGCCCTGGTGATGCACCACTTTATTTTAATTATTTGTTGATTTAATATTATTTTCCAAAATTTTAGAAATAATACTTAGCATAGCGATTAGACGATAATTTCCATAGTCCCAAGCATTTTTTTATTTATATATCGGTACTATGATTGCTCTTTTTAAACACTTGGGCAAAGTACCCAGCTCCAGGCAAAGATTTAATACATGGGTTAGGCCTAGTCGATCGTCTTGAAATCGTCTTAAAACTGATGCTGATTTTGTCGGCGCCGGGTGCTGATGAAGTTTTTACGTCGTCCATAAATGTATGAACTTCGTCTATTGAGGTTGGAGGTTGGATATTGTTTCATTTATAGTTTTCATGGACCTGAAGCTATGCACTAGTTGTTCTTCACTGGTGTTCAAAGAATTTTGCATATCCTGCGCTAGTTTGGCTCCAACTGTGAGAAGTATGTGTTTAATGTATTAAGTTTTCTTTTAAGTGAGTTTCAATAAGAAAGAGTTTTTATTGAAGTTAAGTTAGAATGTTTTTGGGTGTTAGTGTGAGTCATTTCTCTGACATGACGCCAAATCTGCTTAGTATTACTTACCGACTCTTCTACTTTCTGACGATAATAAACGTTATAAGCGGTTGTGATTGATTTTTTTCGTCAGGTTTCTTTATCTTATATAAGTGGTTTTAATTTCAAGATCATCAGGATTCAGGCGATGTCTCATATGTAAACAGTCTCTACGTTGCATGCATTTAATTTATCCAGGATTTATCCAGGGTTTTTAAGTTGTTATATTTTTGTTTCAATTTAGTGTTTGTGTGACTTTTGGTTATAGTGTTTAGTTCCTTGATAAATGTTTTCATTGATTCGTTAGTTGATTTGAACTGCCGCAAAATGTTCCAGTTGTGTTTAGCAAGGTCTCCTTTAATTGCATCATAGTTGTATTTTAGTTGTATATCCTCTTTCAAAGTCTTTGGAAAATTAAAAATGAGTCCTAAAATAGCTAGATCGTGGTTGGTCAGGTGAGGTCGGATGAAACTATTGTTGAAGCGGCAATTAAAAACGTCCGTGTTTTCCGTCCAGTTCATGTAGCCGTGCTTATAAAGGGAAGGTCCTGGCATGGCACCTAATTCCTTTGGGAATGCGGTGTGATGGGCTAATAACATAACGGTGGTTATGTGGTAGCCAGCCATGTTAGGTTCTATAGATAAAGCTGACCTTTATAACGGGCCACACCTTGTGGGGTAGCAATGCACCGATAATTTGTTCTTGCTGTCATTACTTACTAAGAGGCATATATAGAATCTAGATTTATATGAACACTCCTACTGTGCATAGGAGTTATAAAATAGAGTAATAAAAAAAAACCAATAGCAATGAAGTACATGTTTGTGTAAAGTAAATAAATGTTCAGGTACATTATTAATCAAAACTTTAACTCTAAACCAAGCACGCATGTTTTTATTCTTAAACGCAAAATTAAATCAAGAATAATTCATTCCGTTTAAATCTTTACGAAATATATCAATCGTTTTTTTAGTGGCAATCGTGTTAAACATGAACTTGAAACGTGTTACCAAGACAATGCCTACTCACCAAAGAAATATCTGATACTCGCACTGATCTAGCCAAAATATCTACTAATTACACAAAAGTTTCACTTGCTAATTGCAACCCACACCGAGTAGCACCGCACCACCCGTGGCCAGCGCGAAACACAAAGCTCACTGAAACAAGTCCACCAGTCAAGAAATACACGCGGCCGGCCCGAAAGCTCCGCCCTCACCAAACTTAAATTATTACGTTACTTCATCCAAAGCGAGCCTGGAAACCTAGCCCGTTTCAGTTTCACCCCGTTTTCAGGCGCTAGCGACTGTGAATTGTATCAGCGCAGACTCCCTCATCCCGCCCAGATGTAGCGTGGACCAATGGGAGGGGCGGGCGGCTGTGATTGGGCGATTCTGGCGCGAAATTAATAACATCCCGGCTGTTTCGTTTGGCTGGATATATCGGTGGATGCGAGTATTTTTTGATGGCTGTGATGTGTTGGAATACGTGTGTTACAATCGCATGAAAAACTTGTCAGATCACGATATCTCAGAAGTGGACAACAGCGATTCGGATGCTGTTTAGACTGAAATTTTCATGTATTTTCCAGGGAGGTTATCAGTACATGTTTAATGTTTTATGATGAATATTTTTATTTTGGCATGTGTAATAGGTTTTTAATATCACGCTTTTATTTTTTTCGGTTTTATGGTATTTATTACAGAATTTATTTTAAAGCATACTGTAAATAAAACAAAATAATCTCTAAACAAAAGAAAACCAGCAACTTACTAATTACTAAAACCATACTAAACTAAACAGAAAATTTCCTCCATGCCCGCCGAACTGCCTACAGTTCCTAAAATGCTCTGTGCGTTTCCTCACTGATTTTCCACGTATTTTTCGCCGTATGAAAAGTGTTTTAGCGCGATGGTCACCGAATTTCTCAATGAGTAGTTTCGCAACGTAATCTGAAAAACTTTTCGCGTCCGATGATTAACATTCTCTTAGTGATTATTAAAAAAAAAAACAATATAAAAACGCCTGAAATTTCTTTCTTCTTTTTATATAACTGGACATGCATGGCTAAATACCACAGTCATGATATTAGCCCAACACACCGCATTCCCAGAGAAATTACGTGCCATGCCAGGACCTTCTCTTTATGACCACGCCTAGATTGAAATAGATGGAAAACACGGAGAAATGTTCTTTGCCGTTTCGATCATCTTTTTATCCAATGAGATAGTACCAACCCTGACATCTCGCTTTACATGAATTACGGACGACGCAAGGAACAATTTTCAATGGATTCCCTATAAGTCCTTCCGTGGATAATATTAGTTATTCTTGTATTATATTATTCTTCGCTACTACAGCTGGAGTAGTCTATTTTTATTTTATTTGGAAAACTGGCAAACATTTACAAAATTATTATAAAGACTGCATGTTCTTGCGACAAGATTAGTAGAAGACATATTTGATTTGTATAAATGATGTCATGCGAAAGCGAAATGGAAGTGATTCACTTCCCCTTCCACTGTGAATTCTTTGAGTACAGCAGCAGAGCACTGGGGCTTCCGATTAGACTAGGAGGTGGCGACAAAAATGGTAACGATAACATAAATGGCTGAAACTGGGTTCACAGGATAAAGACCAACCCTCTGAAGCTAAATGTGTCGGTCTGCCTGTGCCAAGTGGTTGCGTTACCTAGATAAGGCGCCTGAAAAAGTAGTTATGGTGACAAAAAATATATATGATAAGGTAAATGGCTGCAAATAACGAAGCATGAAAGTATCCGTACATACTTGCTTAGCAATACCAAAACTGAACAAATCGTTGATTGCATTTCGTAGTTATAGGCGATTTAGGTTACAGATAAAACTTTAGGAGTATTTAATTATTTTATTAAAAAATCGACTGGTTATTGTTGTATAATTAATAGCCACCAACATATTATTTATATAGCCAATCTAGATAACGCAACCACTTGGCGCAGGCAGACCGACATATTTAGCATCAGAGGGTTGGACTCTAACATGTGAACCCAGATTCAGCCATTTACCTTATCATGACCAAAAATGTCGTGATCTCCCGGACGCCCGGCAGCGCACGAACCGGTTCTACCTGTCAAACAAAAGTTAAACTAACGGAGCTCGGTAATGAGTGGTTGAACTGGAATCTCCGCGCATCGCCGACGACAACATAGTCCGCATTCGACTCCAAACACTTGCCGGGAACATTCCATGTGCGATTGAGAATAGTGTTAACAAAGTTTTCGACGGAATGTGGTACTGCATTTTCGCCACTGTTGTGGCTTTGTTGTATATTTGTTTCGATGTGAACTATTTTCTGAGGATAGCCTTCACTATAGGCGTCGGAAGGCTGTTCCAGAAGAAAGCCGGAATTGATGAATCTACTTGCATTTATGGTGAGCTTATATGCATATTACACATTTTAATCTCGTTGTTTTAAACTAACTACTTTAATAGTGATATTAACCTTTTTGTTTGAAAATAAGAATTTTTCAACTAGTAAAATGATAATTTTGCAACAAGTAAAATGATTTCTTTTCTGTATTCACTTTTAAGAAAAACAGAAAAACAGTTTATAGTTTTTATTTACTCGTGTTCTAATTTTCTATCTGTTACCAAAAATGTATATTGCCATTTACTAAATAACGGAATTTTACTTTCTTTTTTACAAATCTTTACTAATTTCAGTTCACTTGGCCAAACAACACACCATTTGACAGTAAGCATGGCATGAAATATATGTAACTCAAATCTGATTTATTCACTCACTTGACTGTTTCCCCCCGAGTTAATTTACCATGGTGAGCCCTATGTTTTTATGCAACCTGACATGGATGGCTATCTCACAACTATCGTCATGATATGTGAACATGTTCCCGAAGGTATTGACATGACGAGACCTGCCCTTTATAGCACAGCTACACTGAACTGGAAGGAAAACACGACAACTTCCGCTCAGTTGTCTGCTCTGTGTTATTTTTGTTTATTAAGGTTCATCCACATGAACACCACTCAAACCATATATAGAAAACACAGATAGATGATAATAGACTGGGCGCATTCTTAATTATAGAAGAATACAACATTCACTAATATTTATGGTACAGAACAATTCGAGCTAAAATTTCAAATAATATAAGCAAACGACAAGCAAAACACAATAATAGAAGATAAATGGAAATAAACGTATTTAAAACGAATAATACTTTCAACATATATTTGGATAAACTATTAGTACTTTTCTGAGTTCTTTTTTAAAGTTTTTCCAGACCACACATCCAAATCAAAATATTTTTTGAATCAAAAATGTTTGATATAACATTGAAATTGGTAAATATTTTCGGAAGAGACGAAATAAAACCGACATTAGTTCTAAAGTTATTAATTTTAAGAGGAATTAAATTAGTTGCTCTAGCACCACATTGTTTAGGTTGACGACGGCTTTTACACCAGAGTATACTTGTAATGCTATAAATTACATTGATTTATATAATTGCATTAGTAACTTTATTAGTTGTAAGTAACTTAAACTGAGGGTTGCTGTTTCTATTGTTCTTTGTTCTTTGCCTTAATCTGTTCTTCCAAGGAATTGTTTGGCAGTAGCATTTAGATCTAAGTATGTATTTCATAATTGTGGACGGAAAAATATGTTATGTAAACCCGTGAAGTTTCTTTGCGGGTTCTTCTTTACTGGGTTGATCGAATCCGCGGATCTTTGTGACGTAACTTGGTGTAGTTTCACTATCAAAAAGTTTAAATAAATGAAATGAAAAAGTATCTACTTTACACAGTACTTTTTCTAATAAGAAGGGACAATTATTTTTATCGTTTGTAATTTTGAAAACAAATGTTGGGCCAGCTATAAATCTACGCTGCACCAGAGATTGCACTTCAAAGAAATAATGAGGTAAATGCCTGGTTTTATTTGTAGAAAATTAAAGATAGGACAAGAAGCGTTTTTGACCATTTTCAAACCGTTGTCTATGGATTTTATAGGAAGGACACCAGATAATACTGCAATATTCAAGTATACTTCTCAGTAATGAATTAAAAAGTGTAATTTTGGAAAAAATAAATTGTTTAAGTCCTTCCTATGACGTTTAACAAAACCTAGCATTTTAAAAGAACGAGTTACACTGGCATCAATGTGTGTAGTGTGGACCCGCCTGGTTTTAGCAACCTTTCCATGCTACGATTGCATAAAAAAAGTGCTTCAGCTGTAAGCTGAGGTATTTCGTAATCGTAAACTATTCTGTTCTTGCTTAGGTTTCTGCACAACTCAGGACGTGGACATCTTCCTGCGTCACATGAATAACGCTCGTTACGTGCGAGAGCTGGACTTCGCACGCTTCCATTTCTACGACCGCACCGGCATCTACACCAACATCAAGGCGGCGGACGCACACGCGCTGCAGGGCGCGTCCAGCATCCGCTACAGGCGGACCATACCCATCTTCACGCCATACAAGGTCGAGACTAAGGTGAGGAATCCGTCTACATCAACATCTACACCAACATCAAGGCGGCGGACGCACACGCGCTGCAGGGCGCGTCCAGCATCCGCTACAGGCGGACCATACCCATCTTCACGCCATACAAGGTCGAGACTAAGGTGAGGAATCCGTCTACATCAACATCTACACCAACATCAAGGCGGCGGACGCACACGCGCTGCAGGGCGCGTCCAGCATCCGCTACAGGCGGACCATACCCATCTTCACGCCATACAAGGTCGAGACTAAGGTGAGGAATCCGTCTACATCAACATCTACACCAACATCAAGGCGGCGGACGCACACGCGATGCAGGGCGCGTCCAGCATCCACTACAGGCGGACCATACCATCTTCACGCCATAAAACGTGGATACTAAGGTGAGGGAGTCTACCTCGATGGCGTCGGATATACTCTGCAGGGTATTTCCATAGTGGAATGGTTTGGAACCGTGTATCGCAATGATGCATGGTCTTATCATCTAATTCGTTATGTCACTGTTTTTGAATATTTTAAAAAGTAAATGAATTCAACCTAGTACTTCCTTTCCAGCTGAACTTGCGACCTCGAGCGCACGAACGATTCAAAGTTCGAAATGTACTACTGTAATATATGCTTACTACATTCCACGATGGAGGTGCTAACAAACGAATGAGGTAATATTACCGAGTTTAATGTATCTATATACCTATATACATGGGTATGTTTGGTTTTGTTAGACAAATGTTCATAACGATGCGTAACGGAAAAATCATAATGTAATTTCGATTTTTAGTAGGTATGTACCGTTTGTAGAAAATGTCTTACTCACGGTGTGTTGCACGACGTTTCGGACCAATCGTTTAGTCCATCATCAGGCGAGCACCAAATGGACCAAACGATTGGTCGGAAACGTCATGCCACATCATCGACACACTGTGAGTAGCCGTTTTATACAAACCCTAAAATTAGTGTTAACCACGGTAAACACGGTGTTAATTTTTTTCGCGACATTTCTATTTTCATACCGATTACTTAACTATTTCGTTTTCTGATCATTTTGTGGTATTTAAAAATGGTAAAAAAAATTGCAGATTTAATACAAATCGTTTTGAAATTTTAAAACAAAAGGTCAAAACAAAAAAAAAACCTACGGCATCGGCATCGGTATGTAACCCAAAATAATCCCCTTTCGGGAATGTCGCCTACTTGGGTTAACACCGTGTATATAGGTATGTATCGCGTTAAATTAAGTAAATACTACTTCCAAAAAGCATAAGGACTTTGGTAATTTCCTGAGATACTTTTTTTACGATTCTTTTATTTTGTGATGAGGAAGTTAGGAGGGATTGGCCTTAAGAAAATGGGACATATGGATTTGTTGGGACCACCCCAGCCTCTACCAGGCCATAGTGACGATAGACCAGACTTATGATTTTTGTGCAGTCACTATGGAGACGATTTTTTTTATTAATGAAGATATTCATTAATCATATTTTTTTCGGCAGTCGTGTCCGAGTAACGTTAAATCAACAGTATGTCCACACGTAAAAGCTGTATCGGGAACACGGACGTTATTCTGGATGAGGACAAGTCTTGGGACTGGGATGTGGAAGCAGGGTACCAGATGCCTCCCAAAAACAAAACGGGGCCGTTTAAAATCAAGCCTCGAAGGAAAGGAGTGACCAGAGTTTGCCCCCGTCCTAGAGTACTTCCGCGGGACATTTAACATAACATGTCCGTGCGCACGACAACCTCACCAGTGAACCACAATCACTTTTACTGCACAATTAAAACACACACACTTAACATGTGTACATGACAGTCAGTCATGTACACGTAGGTAATTCCTGTACATTTACACTAAAATCCAACGTAACATTGACGTGTTTCGGATGATTCTCTCCCCGCAGCTGGTGTACTGGGAGGAGAAGGCGCTGTTCATCGAGCAGCGGTTCGTGACGCTCGGCGACGGCTTCGTGCGCGCGGTGGTGCTCTCGCGGCAGAACCTGATCGGCGCGGACGCGGCGGCGCTGCTGCGGGGTCTGCGCGGCGCCGACGCGCCCCCCGCCTGCCCGCCGGAGATCCGCCACTGGCTGCAGGCCATCGAGCTCAGCAGCGCCAAGCTACGCAAGAAGGACTGATTACGAGCGCCAAATCGTGCAACGAATACATCGTTTGTTTTGGTCGCGTCCTCAAGTTATTAATCATAAAGCTCGATATTTTTTTAATGTGAGACATATGACTAAGGTTTAAGTTTAAAATATTGGGCGGTTGTGATTTTAAAATTTATTAAGTGTAAGCTTTTGAGTTTTGATTAAAAATGAGAAAAAAAGTTTAATGTAATGAATTACATTCGTTGACTGCATCGCTTTCTTTTGATTGTGAAATTGAAATTGATTTCATTTTAACTCAAATAATTATTTACTAGAGTGGTGATTTTAAATATACTTTCATTACAAAAATACCTAATTGCATATTTTTTTAACTATGACACATATGTTACATGTGTATTTATAAAATAATATCAATTATCAAAAACAGATTTTCATTATTCTCTGGTTATTATTTTTATGATCTATAAAAATACTTTAACTATTTTTTATCTTTCAGTTAGACTACACATGCTCTTGCTATTTACCTACTCTTTACTTAACTTAATACTCTACTTAACTTTGTTCTGGGGCTACGCGGCGCTGATGCACCCCCCGCCTGCCCGCTCCGAATCAGCTACTGGTTGTTGGGCTTAGCAGCGGGATTTTTAAGCACTCCCAAAATTTATAAAATGGGATTGAGTGCTATCAATATATTCTTTCATTTATTTCGGATCCTCTCATATCAAAAAGTATTGAATATTCCTTGTTAACTTGCAAGGACACAACAAAATTAACCACAAGATGTTATTGTATTTGGATGTAATGTGCGTCGAAATAACAGTTTTCGTAAATGTAAATCTCTGCAATAAAGGCAGATGACCTTGCTTCTCAAACAAAAAAATATTATATTAGTAAATTTAAATGTAAAATATAGAAAAGCGTGTAAAAAATCGCCAGGGTGATACAACAACATTGGGGTTTTTAGTATTGTTCCAAAAAAACCAATTCACAAAGCTATTTCCAAAATATTTTATGTATTTTGAATATGACTGGTTCCGAATGTCTAATGCCATTCCTGTTGTCATGATATTAGCCCACCCCACCGTATTCCCGGTGATTTAATTAGGGGCCATGCCAGGACGTTATCTTTAATAATACAGATAAATTTAATTGGGTGGAAAACACGGACGATCATTGCCGCTACGAACATCTTTGACATGTTGACAATGTTTTCATTCAATGCGATGGTACTAACGAGGGCGGGTTGTATTCTACCAACTAGTCAGGGACCTACAGTTTTACATGGATTCCGAACCTTGGAACAGCTCACATTTGTGAGGAAATGCACTTATCCAACTCAGGAAGAGAAAGTAAGCAGAGAAAGGAAGGGCTGGGATTGGACTCATTCCACTCGCATGAGAAGTAAGGCCCACGTTACGAGCCACTCAAATCAGCTAGGGTTGATATAATTGATAACTTTTAAGAGTAGCAACATCTGGCTTGTTGCCTATGAGTCTGCTACAGGAGATAGAATGGATAACTTTTAAGAGTAACATCTTACTTGTTTGTTACCATTAGTTTGAGTTTTACACCGAATCAGTGTTCTCAAATACTTTCAGAATCCACACACCTAAAACGTCTAAAATATAAAGCTCGGATTACACTGAGCACGTTCTGCGGCTTGTCAAACACGACGCCTGGGTGTACTGTTTCACTGTTTACACAACTTGCACATTATGAACACACCCTTGTTACACTTACAAACGCCATTTCGTAGTAGTGTTCCAACCATTTTGGAACCAATATACATCAATTAAGGCTCATATTAGAATGGAAAGTTTAGTTAGTAATGTCCTTTTGATTTCGTCAAAGACGATAGCAGTGATAGAGTGGTAGAAAAAAAGGAATTTATTTTATGATTACGCAGCGAGCGATTCTGCCCTATGTCGACATGGCAATAACGTTAATAATCGTACGATAGTTCAAACACCTATAATACCCTGTTCTAACGGGTGGGTGAGCGCGGAGACAGGTCAAGTAGGTGGTGTGTAAACACGGCTCCCGTTAAATTAACTTTGTTATTAGTGTATCAGATGGCGGAAGGGAAATTGATTATCCGATGGAAAACCTATGAGTCAAGGCACAAAGCGCCGAAAGAAATAAATGACAGTTTTTCATGGTGAGTAAATATAAAAATATTTCAAAGTCTACTTATAGTAAATCAGATCTTACGAAATTCCCGGTTACTTATAAAAAAATCAGAAGGAGTTTTGCGTTGTACTGTTTTTTATTAGACACTAGCTGCGGTACCCGGCTCCGCTCGGGTTAGTGTCGGCTAAATTATTTCATGGATAAAAAGTAGCCCACATGGCTGATCCAAAATAGGGTCAAACTGGCCCATGACAATGTATCCATCTACCAAATTTAATCAAGATCGTTCGAGATGAAATAGCATGATTTAATGAGAAACATCCAATAATTCCCATTTAGAGCTTCGTTGACATTTGGTGGCTATTTAAAAAAAAAGCATTTGCCGCCAGAACCTTTCTGCACTTGCACTGCAACATTGTTTACCTAGTAAGTAATTAACGTGTAATGTAGGTAAGTTTTGCGTGGACTCCAACCCACAGCTAGCCTCAACATTGAAAACAGTAACCCATCTCGAACCTGACTGCTCCCAGAGATCCTATACATTGATAAAATACGCACATAAATCGGGTTAGTGGTTCGCAGGTTATAAGAATTTAACACTCTCTACTCACCCTTCAGGTAATGAAAAGTTATATTATGTAGCCTATAAGTTTTGAGCAGAATCAGGCTAGACGTAGATACAATCCGCATCTAAATCGAGTAATTGGTTCTCAAGGATTTTACTAAGTAGTCCTAAAGTTGCGGGAAATACCAAGCCGTAGCCGCCCCCCCCTCCCCGCACCCGCCCCCGTCGGACCGCCCGCCCCGCCCCCGGCCCCGCTCCCGCTGCCGCCCCGGCCCCGCTCCCCTTGGTGTGAAGTATCGCTACCGGCATCGTTTTCGCAGCCCCGTGAAAGTTCTTAAGCCCATGGGCACAATATCTTTATAAATTGTAGTCTATGTGTTATTCTGATGTATAAGCTATATTATTGTAAAGTTTCATTAGAATCCATTCAGTAGTTTTTACGTGAAAGAGTAACAAACATCCATCCATCCATCCATCCATCCATCCATTATTACAAACTTTCCCCTTTATAATATTTATTAGATGGATAATTAAAACCACTGTGATGATGAAATATGATATGTATGTATGTATAATCGACTGTGAAGCAAGGACACATGAATTAAAGAAAGATCCCTGTAATTCAGAACTTCTTTACGAATATACTAAAAGGCTGGACCCGAACCAGCAAAACCTACGACCGGCTTTAACGTCTGAGACTCTAGTCCCAGCTGTCACCTAAATTGGCGTTTACGGCAAACCGATCGACTGGCGCTTTCAAATGTGGAGAGCGCGCGCAGTGGACGTTAAGCGAACTAAAATTTGCGAGTCCGAGATTAATTTGACAGCTTACTCACCGGCGCGGCGCAGTAAATACGTCGACGTTTTCATACACATCGGAATGCCGAGTTTAGCTTTGACAGCTTGTAGAAGTAGAACCAGAGAATATCTAGTAAAAACGAATTACGTAACTTCGAAGTTCCGTAAACGCCAATTTAGTTGACAACTGGAACTAAGAGCTCTGATACCAAATACGATTTTGGGAACGACGGCAATTTGTTTGAATATTCAATATTTGCAGTCAATGTCCGTAACGCAGGTATAGCGTTAAATCAATGTATGTAGGTATAATCTTAAACAATGGATGTTGGATTTTATAATAGTGTGATTGCAGAAGTCTCTTGAAGATGGAAAATTAGGAATTGTAGCTGTATGCATCGAATACATTAAAAACAATGTATCCTCGCATCCTCCCTTATGATATTTAATACACATTTTCCAAAACACTTCTCAAAATCAAATGCAAGATGAAATATTTTTTTTGTTCAATGGGTGAACCCAATCGAAATATTTCATTGCATTTGTTAATGAAAAGGCTGAAATAAATAGTCGTAACAGAAACTAAGACTAACGAAAAGTAGTACTTTGTGACGTCACTTTGCAGTACTTTGCGATTTCGTCCGTACAAAATGTGTCAAGTGACGCACACAAAGTACTACTTTTCGTAAGCCTTAGTTTCTGTTACGACTATTTATCTCAGCCTAAGTATTGTTTTGGCAATATTGTCTAGGTGTAAGGATTCCACCAAAAGTTGATCAAAATTGGTTTAGGTTCTAACTTTTCCGACAGTGGAGCCATCTCCAAAAACCATAATACCGATACCCAGTGGACCTAAGAAGTAATCAATGTGTCCGTTGGTCCGCTAAAACATTTTTTCCGAGTCGCTTTCAAATCGGTCGACAAGTGAAGTCACACCTCGCATCGCATCGTGTAAGAATACCCTTCTGTTTACACAGGGTGAATCCGGAAGCATTATGTGACTCAAATAACTGCTTTAGATGATGCTTTTTAGGGTTCCGCACCCAAAGGGTGAAAACGGAACCCTATTCCTAAGCCTCCGCTGTCCGTCCGTCCGTCTGTCACAGGGCTGTATCTCAATAACCGTAACAGATAGACAGCTGAAATTTTCACAGAATGTGTATTTATTTTGCCGCTATAACAACAAATAGGTAAGATTAAAAAAATATTAAAATTAAAGGGGGCCCCCATACAAAAAACGTCTTTGTTTTTTATTTTATTTTGTACGATGGTACGGAACCCTTCGTGTGCGAGTCCGACTCACACTTGGCCGGTTTTAGAAGGATATTGTTTGCCTTAGATACATATTCATATAGCTCTTCAAAGGGTCTTTGTCGGCTGCTGAGACCACCATGCAATGTTAGCGTGATCTCTAGATAACTTTATCGATCGTGGTACAGTCGTTTCCTATCAAATGTATACACTGGAAAGAGAAGGAATTCCTAAGTCCCTTTTACTCTATGGTTGACGTCAGCATGTCAGAAAGAGACCTCAAATTTGTCTCTATTTCCGGTGTATAGATTTCAGACGAAACGACTGTACATCTCCTAGTGGAATAGATCGTATACCTAGTAAACTAATGTTTTGTTGCATGCTGAGTTAGTAAAAATGGCGTAACCATTGAGACATAGGGACAACTATCGTAAATTATTGATGGAATCAGAGGTTTATTACGAGTTATAAATAACTTATCGAAATTTCGCTGAGTTCTTCGTTTCTGCAGGTTTACACCATTGAATAGAGCAGGCCTTTGAGGTATACACTAAATGGCCCGTCCATGTAACATCTATGTTTTAAGTGTTTAATTTAAGATGAAACTAATTATGCATAACTTATTCTAGAATAGCTGAGGTACCCGGCTCCGCTCGAGTCAATGTCGTTTTTTAACTGATTGCGGGCTGGTCAAGTTCAGCCTGCGTTTGCAATGTAAGCAAAAAAAAAATATTTACGACATCACATTCGAAACCTCAAAAATAACAGTATTTCTACAGTATTTAATTGATGTTATTATACATATAAACCTTCCTCTTCAATCACTCTATCTATTAAAACCGCATCAAAATCCGTTGCGTAGTTTTAAAGATTTAAGCATACATAGGGATATAGGGACAGAGAAAGCGACTTTGTTTTATACTATGTAGTGATTACTATAAAACATCAATATCCCTACGCTGCTGCTGCCTCATATGGCTTAGTATAGGGGGGAAATTCAATTCCGTAACTATATTGTTATATTCATCTAATAAATTTAAAATCACACTCCTTTTTGCAACTGATTTTAGTTGCAATGCAACGTTGGATCATGTACCTGTTAAAGTAATGTGAAAAACCTCCCGCAAGCTTTAGATCCGGTTACCTTTACGCACTTTTTAATGCATCCAAAATAGAAGAAGTGTTTTATTTAGTTGTGGGAAGATGCAGCTAATAGTGGCAGCTACTTCATTGGCCCACCCACGTCATCCCTTAAATTTGTAGAAGAACTTAGAAGTTTTGATCCTTCATTAACTGTATGGGCTTTCGAGGGCTAGTCGGGAGAAAGGATTGGGATGACTTGGAATTAAAAGATAAAAAGAACTGTAGATTTGTTTTTAGTCAACGTTAATATAACAGAAAACAATCTTTAATTATTCTCAAATCAGATGACAAATGTTTATGATGTATTAACTATTTGACTTACGACAATTGAAGTAAGCAGTTGAATGTTTTTATTAAATTAAATGTATTACTTTAGCCCATTCAAATATCTTGTGAGATATTTGAGTATAGGCTGACATGTATGGTTGACTAATGATATTAATGCAATGCATCGAGCTCCATTTAAACTATTGCACAAAATAGTATTAGCCCATCTAATGCAATGGTTTAAAAAGATCTTTGTAAACGTCATCCCGCATTCGATGCGATATATAATGTATTACCAGAATCATTTCTCATGTACAGTTACGTAGAGTGCATCGTAAACACGAAATATTATAATTGTCATCTCGGCCAGGTTTCATTCAATGTGGCAACCTAAAGTATGCAAGTACACGTTCAACCCATTGAGTGTAACTTAAGGATAAATGAATTAAAAAAATATTAGAAATCAGAAAAAGGATCATATATTTACTCCTTTGCCTTTGCTCGTAGCTCAGAGGCACAGGGACTTGCCTTCCATGCCAGATATCACGAGTTCGATCTCTTTCTGATTAGATAAGTGTATTTCATCGCTGTTCCATGGTTCGGAATCCATGTAAACACCTTCCACTATGCATTAGGGTTCATGAGATAGTTGAAGCGGCAATAATAAATTGTCCGTCTTTTACATCCAGTTCAGCTCATAAGGAAGTCCTGGCATGGCACCCAATTCCTTCTCGAATGCGGTGTGTTGGGCTAATATCATGACGGAGGTGGTGGTATTAGCCATACCTGTCCAGATACATAAAAATATTATAAAGTATCATAACCGCTCAGTCTCACTATCCAGGAAAGCATTGTATGTCCGTGTGTTCCATGTCGCCGCAACGATAACAAATATCCATTAGCATATTCGACTTCTGCGCATCCAACGTGGCGGCGGCGCTACCACACACCCCACACCGGCGCGTTGTGTGATCTGCCACCTGTGACTATGTACATTCCCCTTTGAAGCTGGTGACAATGTTGCTTTAGTTTTTTCATCGGGATCACAGGTTCGATTCCGACTGATGCTTGCAGGTTCGTCGTCCAGCTTAAGAAAATGAAATATATTCATCATGTGGGAATATCTACCTATACCCTTGTTATCGATTTGAAAAATTCTAACAGCCGTATTCAGTGCGGACGGACTCACTTTAAGGTGGCCCAACCCGGCGGCACTAACTCATTCGCGGGCACGGCACAAAACCGTGCTTTTGCGCTCTGGGACCTTCTCTGTTTCAAAGAAAAAGACAGGCTCCGTGATGAGGAAGATGCAACATGTCCACAAAAAAGAAAATGTGCAAAATTCTGATTTCAAAACGACTTAGAGCTAAAAGTAAACCACGACCGCTGTAGTCAAAAATCTAACAAAAACCAAATAGATTATAAATCTTGATTAAATAAGCTATGTCTGATGACTAATCTTTTTAAGATGTTATTACTTTATCATTACGTAATCCACCTCCAAAGTTATTGTATAAAACGCGCAAAAAATTCAAACTTTCGGACCTTATAATTTAGAAATCAAACACAATTTTACAATGCCAATTGTCATCAGACATCTAGTTCGATCAAATAAAGCTATTTTGAGCAAAATTTTGGATCTCTGACAAGAAATATGGGCGTGATCTTCTTTCCCCTTTTGTATGGGGAGATGAGCGGGTTGGGCCACCTTAATACACCGGACTAAACCGGTTTTTCTATGGTTAGTCAAATGCTAATCTCGTACTAAGTTTTTATAGGTTCTCACTGAATACGACTGTTAATGTTTGGTCATAACCTTGAGAATTATCGTCCTATAGTTCAACATTTTGTTTGCTATTAATTGCATGATTGCATAGTGGTTTATATGGAAGACTAAAAGTTTGGGGTTTGGAAAAATGTCTTTTCATTCGATTCAAATGAATACATGAATTAATTACGAACTCAAGTGATATATGGATTGCACAATGGCATGTAAAGATAACCATGAATAAAAAAGTGGAAAATGTATTTGATGGTTATTACTTTAGACAGAAACGATTTTATATAAACGATTTCATTTGTCAGTTTCAGCCAAACATGCAATTAAATCTGTACATGTTATAAAGGTAAATCACGGCGTATGTGCCACGAGAACGGTTAGTTACTATGGTTAGTTAATATAAGTTATTGGAATGTTACAAATGTTTATTCATTTATAAAGACTCATAATTCCTAGGTATTACGTACATCCATCCGAATACTGGCATGATTGAATATGTTGATAACACTATAGATACTAGCTGCTAGAATTTAAACTTTGACTCAGTTTAATGGCTTTGAACAACGCAGACACTGGGATGGATAAAAAGTGGTTAATGGCAATATCAGAGTAGTAAATTGATATAAAAAATGTCTTCAACGATTTCTGCTTCAGACAGTATCCACAATGCAACCAACCAAGCAATTACTAATTTGACAGTATTAATGAATGTAATATTGAGTGCATATTTCCACAAGAGTTATTGTACGACCATAATAAGTAGCCAAAACGTCTGCATGTCCGATGTAATTATTCCAACAGTAATTATAAATAGTGACACAAGATCCAAATATATGAAAGATAAACTATTCGAAGCTTGGGAGTTAGGATGCACAGATTGGGTTATATATATGTGGGATCCAATGGAAGCAGTTGATTTGTTAGAAGATATCGTCCACGCCAGCAACCATAGGAAAGGGGATAGAAAGCTTGTCATTATTCTGATGAAGCCCGATTTAAAACCAAAAAATATATTGGAAGAAAAATGTCTAGAATTCATTCCAAACCTTTTGATCATCGAAAAAATCGAACACAAAAATGGCGAAACATTTAACTTGACAACGCATAAGTATAGCGGGCTTGCGGGAAACAACGAAGTTTATGTTTTGGACGAGTGGTCTTCTTGCAGCGGGTTTAAATATAGGAGAAACCTTTTTCCCCACGATATGAGCAATCTATATGGAAAGGTGGTGAAAGTAGCTGCGTTTCAATATGAACCGTATGTGTTTTTGAACATCGATAGATCCGTTGCACCGGAGGGCTATGACGGGACTGAAATGCGGATCATTATGGAATTTTGCAGGTCAGTAAATGTGCGAACGACACAAAACCATTCAAATATAAGTACAAGTTGATTATGCATACCTGTTTTTTATTACTATATCAAAAGTACATGTATCCATACCATACCATCACGCTGGTTCACCGAAGAAGTAGGAAGAGATGGTAGAGAGCCAGACGGTATGATCATAGTATATTATATTCTTTCGCTTATTCTACAGATATCCATCTTACATACCTGCTCGACGATTACGGGTGTTACGTACATGACCTCATCGAAATATTACACCGTACTGTAGGCCTATTCTTAGGATTCCTTGCTCAGGAATCAGGAACCTTTCCGTCGAGAAAAGCACTGTTATAGCGGTTGTAAAAGCAAACCTTTAATTATGGAAATACTGTGCTAGGGAATATTTCCATGTACTATATAACCGCTATAAACGATTTATAATTCCTGAATAGGCCTACTGATAGTGGTAAATTTTCCTAAGTCGCTTGGGTAACGAAGTTCCACTTTCCAGTGATGCTTTCACCATGTTCAGTCACATAATATTAAAAAAAACATGCTTCGGATTTAAAATGTAGGATATATTCAAATCGAAATAATCTTATTTATTAGTAAAGTAAATATTAGTCATGTTCAAGGTGGTTAAACTGCACGTTGGAACTGGTGATAGACGAAAAACACGAGTGGGGCAAAATATTCGACAATCACACCGGCAACGGAGTGATAGGAGCCGTCGCCATGGATAAAGCTGACTTGGGCATTAGTAAGAAATTTTTCTACACATTATCTACGAATCTACAGGATAAACAGTTTTCTACGTCTATAAAAGTGGGTCTTCTCTCAAATCTGTCGGTTGCCGGAGCTGGACTCGAGAGCAGCGGGCTGTGGAAACAGGCTCCGATAGATGGGGGTAGTTTACATTGTAGACTGCGTAGCTTGTAGAATTGTAGATAATGTTTACTAGTAACAATGATTGCGTTTGTACTGGATATAGAGACAACCCCACAATCTGTTACTAGCCTGGTACTAGCCAAATCGCAAAGTTAGACGAGGCACCCCAAGTAAACTAACTAAGTCTGACGATTATAAGTGTCATCCTTACAATATATGATTCCTTGTCTAGGAATCGAATGATTTTCGTTAATGTATGTTTCCTTTTTCTATACAAAATACATTGCGGAAACGGTGTCCATTTCCGAACTTTTTTGACTAAATGTAGAAATCTAAAAGCAAATGGAATTTTTTGTTTATGCATATATGCTGTTTTTGCTTATATCTAGAAATCGAATGACTTTCAGATTTCTAATGAGAAAAATCAACTTTTTTTATTTTTATTATTATTTAAATAAATGATGGAATAAAAAAATATTAACAATCCATTATCAGTCTGGAGTTCTATTTGGATTTGCTGAAGCGTTTCACTACATATTATTACATTTGTTAAAAAGTGCATTTGTATGGCGCGAGTAGTTGGCTAGTCCTAGCGCCTTAATCTATAAAAATCACGCGTAACTATGTTCTAATCTCCGAAAACACAAAACCGATTTCAATGAAATTTTGTGAATGTGTATGGTTTGTTCTCGGCTTAAAAGATGGGTTACTTTGTATTTAAAAAAAAAAAACAATGTTATCCTCAGCGGAGCCAAATTTAGAAGTGACCGAAAGGAAACCTTTTGTTTTATGTAACTGGACCTGTACTTTTGAAACTATGTTCCTTATCGCGCGCTTGTGACACTTTTCCAGTCAAGAGAGAGCGACATTTTTGTTGTCAAAGAGATAAAACTTCAGCTTCCCGTCAATCTGTGCAGTTTGGAAGTTTAGTAGCTTCGCTTGGGTGAATGTCCAAAATAAAATTACGGCGACATCGTGACCAATTTTGACGAAAAATGCAGGCAATCTTCAGATTAGATCTTGAATTACATAATAAATAACGAAATAAACTTTTAAAATGAATGTCCCACAACACCTCTTGATTTTTTTTTCTTATACATTTAAGTTTCAGTCTCCTTTCTATCACTCTGTCTCTATTTTGATTTTGTGAACCACTCTTTACTCACTGCTGCAAAATAGCGTGATTTATTAACTATTTATAGAGTGTGTCCATACTATGTATCTGGTGTTAAACATTTTTGTCTATTCAGACACATAATTTTTTATGTGACAATGTGTATTTCTTCACAGCTGCTTTGTATTCGTGGTATCACGAGTATACTTTTCTGGACTTATCGATGCCCGCAATACGGACTGGAATTACTTGCCTTGTGCCCTCGCCGACGTAAGTTTAGTTTAACTATAAATATTGTTAATATCAAAGTAAAGAAGACATTACATTATATGTATTTATATTATATTTATATATATATAATAACCAATTAATTTCTCTGTCAGATTGATTCCCGGTTGGAGATTGGCAATCATGCCATTCACGGTTGAGACCTGGACTTCTGTCGGTGGAGCGTTGCTGATAATAATTGTGGTTCTCTGGTATTCCACGAAATCTTCTTTTAATGAGGTTGCGTTCATTTCATATCGCCTGATGATAATGCAGGTAAATGCTAGTGTCTGTAAAAAATATTGTATGTGACCGAAACTCGTCATACATGCAGCGCATGCGAGTGAGTTCACTTAAGGATTCGCTTACTATGATTTTTTCGAGTCTCAACGACCGTACGAATGCATACGTTAGAATACATAAGATATTCAAACGACGCTATTTAGTGCAACAAACATTCCATGATGCGCGGACAGAATTCGTAGCGAACTAATTACAGTTAAATGTTTTCCACTAACATATATGGATGCATTGCCGTATTGCGAATCAGTTTCGATCACAACTCCTGTCATTCCATGCTCGCTGTATGGAACACATCAATTATTTCCAGAAAAAAACTTAATAAAAAAAAAAGAATATTCGTTTATTGGTGATTGAATAGATTTATTGGACACATCACTTATTATGAAATACATTTAAAAAAATTAAACATTCTGAACGTTGCAGCGGTACCCATTAAAGTATAAAAAATCTCCTCCATGGGCACCGACTGTGGAAAGGCCCCCATATCGCTTGCTGCGTCCTCCTCTGCACGACATCCATTTATTTGTCTTTTTTGGCAGTAATTTCAGCACATAGTAATGAAGAAAAATAAATAACAGTAGACAAAAGGATCCATCGTAGCATAAGCTATACATATTATGTAGCGCTAATATTATGGTGGGCCCGGGTGGTGATATTAAACACCAGAGAAAGGTACACACAAGGACACATAAACAATATCACAGAAAATAAGAAAAAATAATAATAATCGTTCTAAATTTTACACTTAAAAAATATACCTAACTACTTATAAAAAAATAATATTACTTGAAGTACAAGACTTTTAATTACTCAACAAAGTTATACCTATGTTACATACAAAAACACCGAAAACCAATCGCTACATGAGAAGAAAAGTGTTTTGTTTTAAATGACAGTGCGGTAAGGAGCGAGTGCTGAAACGCCTTCGTATCCTGATAATTTGGTACGTGCTGGCGGGAATGTTGCTCGACGCGTCCTACAGCGGCAGCCTCGCAAGTTGTCTCACTGTACCCAGGTATCATATTTTTTTATGTTATTGCACATAAAAAATATGCAACCTGACATGGATGGCTAATACCACGCAACTACTGTTATGATATTAGCCTAATACACCACATTCCCGAAGGAATCAGGTACCAGGCCAGGACCTTCCCTTTACGAGCACGGCTACATTGAACTGGATGGAAAACACGGACAATTTTTAATTGCCGCTTCAACCATAGTTTCATCCAATGCGGTGGTACCAACCCGGGCGGGTGTAACCCTACCACCTAGAAGGAGAAGGGGACCTACAGTCTTACATGGATTCCGAACCATAGAACAGCTCGCATTCGTAACGAAATGCACTTATCCAACTCAGAAAGAGAAAGAAAGTGGTGCATGACCGGGCGAGGATTTGAACCCAGACCTATAGTTTGATAGTGGAATTCGAACCACGAGAACGGTCACCCATCGAGATAACGACCGCACTCAGTGTTTAATAGCCTCGATAAGTGAACACCGAGGCGTCGCGCCACTGGGCCACCGGCATAATTTACATGTTTCGATATTTTTTGCTGTTAGGATCATCGCTCAATAGGTAGGCATGACACCCTCGATGACACCTCCTTAAAATCCTCCTAAAGGTAGAAGTATTTTTTCTAAACCAGACTTCTGTAATTTGTGTGTAGCACCTTTTTAATATAAATGTAATTTATTATTTTAGGTACGGTTTCTCAATAGACACCGTGGAGGATCTCAAGAATAGTGATCTGCAGTGGGGAGCCACGCACGATGCTTGGATATTCTCCATCACAAGTTCCACTGAGGTAGGGATTTATCTCGAAATTCATATTCACTGGTGATTCATAGTCACCTGTGGCTGACCTATGGCTCACCTGTGAACTGTATAACAGTAAGCCTATTCTTGGAAAAGCATCAGGATTATTGCAGTCGAGAAAACTGCTTTGATAACGGTTGTCAAAGCTGTTTACTCGACTGAAATATTCCTTTATCCTGATCACGGAATTCCAAGAGTAGGCCTACGGAACACTTTCTTACGGCCGAGCGCACGAAAGAACAAAAAATCAAAATCAACGTCAAATTTGTATAGACTGTATGCGGTTCACTAAGGGCCGAGTGCACGAACGTACGAAAAAATAAAAATCAACGTCAAAGTATGATCAAACACGTCTCTTTGTGTGGACAGTATGGAAGGGACTCTATGCGGATCACTAAAAGTGACGTGTTTGAACATTGATTAACTCGGCTATCTCTTCGTGCAACCGGGGCTTAAACTCTTCGTACAATCGGGGCTCACTCATGGAATGGCAGCTACTCGCGTGAAACGAGTCAATCTAGTTTTGTCAATTTCTAATTTATTGTTGTTAGTGTGTAATGATACGACATAAAATGACAGAGATGGCGTCATACGATATCCAAATAAAAGTAATTCACATTCAGCCGTTCACGTGGATTCTATGAGTACAGTTACTGGTGTGATTAGTAAATCCACGGAAAATTGAGTAAATCTCACTTATAAGTTTAGAAAACTATAGTTTTCTCAGTAAAGGTAATACGATCTACATGCACGAGTTCTTTGATGAAGTTGTTGATTGTTTATTTTCAGCCAACGATTGTGCATTTAGTCAAGAATTTTAAAATTTTGTCCGAAGAAGAATTGCTGTCGAAGACGAAAAGCGGGAAATTTGCATTTAGCATTGAGAGACTACCGGCAGGTAAGAAATCTCACTAACGATCATTTACAGTCGTATTCAGAGAGCACCTGTCAAAACTTAGTACGAGATGAGCACCGGACTAACCATACAAAATCAAGTTAAAAGCTCTGAATATAGCTGGTAGATTTTAATTTTTAAACTCAAATTTCCGCTGATTAAATGATTACTGAATATTGCCTATGTTTGCGTAAACGAAAATCCGGTCAAGTGGACTCGCACACGAAGGTTTGCTTACCATCGTAAAATATTTTTTAATTTTAATTTCAGCTGTCTATCTGTTACGGTTACTGAGATACAGCCCTGTGATAGACGGACGGACGGACGGACGGACGGACAGCGGAGGCTTAGTAATAGGGTTCCGTTGGCACCCTTTGGGTACGGAACCCTAGAAATGAAATATATATTTTAAATATATTTTGATAAATGAAATGAAAATGTAACAGACGATCATCACCAGGAATTTTGTGACTAATTACAGTCAGAGATGAGACCTGAAGCCTGAGTCCGCTAAAATATAAAGAAACTCGACATTCGAGCATTAGGGATATGACACACATGGCACCAAATTTTGTGTTATCTAATAACGCTAACGCTCGAAAGTTGAGTTATCTATTAGCGGACTCAGGCTTCTGTATGGTCAGTCCGATTTCTCACTTAAATTGGCGTTTACGGAACTTCGATGTCACATAAAAAAATCAAACCCATACAAACTTTTACTACTTATTCTGTAGTTTTACTTCTTCAAGCTGTCAAAATGAAACTCGGACTACCGATTTGTATGAAATCCCGGAGTCGGCGTAAGCGGCACCGTCAACGTATTTACGACTCGCAGAATCAAACTCAGACTCGCAGAAGTATACATTTACGCTAGTCGATCGGTTTGGCGTAAACGTCAATTTAGGTGACAAATCGGACTAGGGGATCAGGATTGATGTATCAATTGCAAATCCTCCAGGTCACTACGCAGTCGGTGAATACATACGAGTGGACGCCATTCCCTTCCTGCAACTGATGCACGAAGACATCTACTGGGAGCAGTCCCTCATGATGGCCCGGAAGAGTTCGCCTTACACCAAGAAGTACAACCAGCTCTTGTCTCGCCTGCACAGCTCCGGAATATTACTAGCTTGGGAAACGCAGGTATAACGTTGTGATTTATATTTATGATTTTCTTTAGCACTTCACAGTAAGGGTTATGTTTCATACTATGATTGGGTTTATGAACACAATGAACACTTTATTTTTTTGGAGTTCATGCAAAACTTTATGGATTTATAGGGTGATATGGTGTTGGTACCATGGAATGAAATGAACAACCGCCAACGACGCATTAAATATGCCTGTTTTAGTCCGCTTCAATGATTTTATTTATTTTCCATATGATAATGAGTCTTGTTAATTATATTATTGATATAAATATTTTTGGATTTTTATTCGTTTTTTTGTGGAAATCTCATGTAATTCAATATACATGGCTAGTACCAAACCCACTTAAATATTAATAACCGATTAATAACGATTTTTTTTAAGTCGTACAACAAAATGTCTTTGACCTTTTTTGCTCCAAACATGTCAAGGAATACTTAGTTAACATTTGGACCATACCGCCCTCCGCAAACACTCTGTATCCATTTTTTTTCGTCGAATCCGTTTTTGAAAATGCGACCTGTTGAGGATAACAGCCGGACATACGAAATATTTTTTGCCTAATCTGAAACGGAGACGCAACGCTTCGCTCTTCGCTCGGTCAATAATGTAAAAAAGGTGTGCACTTAAATATATATCGGAATAACGACAATATTCACAGGTGGTTCAGAAGTACTCGGACATGAATATACAAATTGGAGTTCGGCACTCTCACCATCAGCACCGCCATACCACCACGGCGCCGCTCGCCTTCAGCAAAGTGTTGGTAGGTTAACCTATAAGTTGTTCTAATGAAAGGTTATCTCAGCTGATGCCAAATACGATTTTGGGGACGAATGCAGTGGATGGCTAATACCACAACTATTGTCATCGTATTCATCCAACGCACCAAAGGAATCAGGTGCCATGCCAGGACCTTCCCTTGATAGGCACGGCTACAGTGAACTGGATTTTAAATGTTACAAACTCGGCTATTTTACATGCGTTGACCTTTGAATACAATAGCGATCAGAAGCACCTTTAGGCAAACATTATATGCACGCAAGATCCGAAACTAATGAATATAGTCTATATTAACATTTTTTTTTCAGGGAGCATTCACGGTATTGGGTATTGGTTACGGCACGTCAATCGTCGTATTTTCGCTTGAGCTGTGTTCTCGTCGCTCCTCGGTCCCACAGTTACCATAAAATATTAGAAATTTTAGGAATTAGGTAAAACATATGAATAATTTTAATGCTTAAATTTTACTATGTATCCGAATAAACACGTTCTTGTTCAACTTGCGATGAAATTGAGAATCGATTACTTACTTCAAAGGATCTAATAACGCAGACGTAAACTGTTTATGTTTACCATACAGTTCCCTATAGACCAATTTCAATCCATTAATTTGAAAAAAGGTAGCCTTTAAGGTGCCTTAAGGGTATAAAACAGAAGGTTTTACTGTCATGGGCATTATATGCGTTCAGTGTTCTGAATAATAGAAAAAGAGCTCGTACATTGGAATCGAAAATTGTTGACATTTAAAATGTTAGAACCTTGTTCAGCTCTGACACCAATGGAAACTGTTCTGCAATCAATATTTTACCACTTTTTAGCAAATACGACATGCTTATCAATTGTATCTGATCAAAATTTAGATGTCCCTTTTTTAACAAAGCAATTCATGTACATAAACGCCAAAGACGAAGATACTTTTGCTCTGAACGTTCTCAATACAATTGAATATGGCTGTTCTGACTACATAATAAAAATGAACAAACCTGAGTTGTTTATGGATGTCTTCGAAGAGAATCTTCACGTTGGAAATGTTAGGCGTAGCGATCGAAAATTGATATTCATCGGTGCCGCAAATGAACATGAAAATATGAATGATCTATTGAATGTCTTAAAGACTAAAGGGGCGAAATACATCGCAAACATTCTCCTTTTACTGCCGACTCAAGAAACCATAAAAAATACAACAAAATGTGAAACATACACGTTGATCACGCACAAATTCGTTGGACCTGAAGACGAGCGTACGCCTTTGATTTTGGACACGTGGGATTCCTGCTCGGGAAAATTTGAATCGAATAGCAACTTATTTCCGCACAATATGAATGATATGCAGGGAAAGATCGTAAGATTGGCTTGTTTCACGTACAAGCCTTATGTCTTGTTGGATGTGGAGAAGAGTGTAACACCTATAGGATATGATGGAACTGATATTCGGATCATTGTTGAGTTTTGTAGGTAAGTGGACATCGAAATCAATCATGCTACGGCTGCATTTGAGCTTATAATACAGATGCAAACCAGAGATAGATAAGTTAATCATTGATATTACCGCCAAATTTGTAATAACGTAATAAATTAAAAAATAAAAGCCAACTGAGCTATTGGTGCAAGTTTAGTATTAATTAAAATTTACAGGTGGATCAACTGCACCATAGAACTGGTAAGAGCTGATGTTGATCAGTGGGGAGAGATATTTGAGAACCGAACCGGCAATGGAGTTATCGGTGACCTAGTGCAAGACAGAGCTGATATTGGCATCAGTAAGTGGAGCTTGTATGAAATTGTTTGTTGATGTAATATTGCTCAAGTTTTTATTTCACACAAATTTGTTTTAGCGGCTCTCTACGCTTGGTTTCACGAGTATCGTTTCCTGGACCTATCAATGCCTAGCAGTCGAACTGGGGTCACATGTCTAGCACCAGCTCCCAGGTAAACAGTGGTATTTTTTTATTTTTCAAACGTGATACTATTTATGTATGTATATGTACCACTACCAGACAGTTGAAGTGATGTTGGTGTAAAAATAAAATAAATTATTTTAAAAAAATATAGAATAATTATGTCTAGGAAACCGTATGCGTACCAGTGAATTGCATTGATAGCACAATATAGTGTGTGTTGAAGAGGTTATTGTCATTTTTACCTTCGCTCAACGCGGAACAGCTTGAAAATGCACGAAAAATAACAGTTTATATTCCAAAAACAAGACACCACCGATCCTCTAGCTCCTTTATATATAAGGTCGGTAAACAATGGAATTAACTCCATTCCGAGGTATTTCCTCCAAATTACGGCCTGGGGTACTTCAAACATGGTGTGAAGAAGCCGGGGATTGTTCGTAAACCCATGGGCGACTTCGGGCACCTTAATAGATCCTGGCGTACTTAAAATGCCCTGCTTAACATAAAATAAATTACGACCAAAGATGCATTGTGACTAACTAATTTTAGTTTAGGATAGGTTAGTTAACAAACCTAATTCTTACAGAACCGACCTTCTCCTCGGATCAAATTCAAAGGTAATCAAACTCTAACAGCTGTTAGAGTGGGCGGACTAACTTTAATACGCGGACTAAACCGGTTTTTGTAAAGTTAGTCCAGTGCTAATCTCGTACTAAGTTTTGACAGGTTCTCTCTCTCTTGCTAGGCTCTGGATCAAAATTATGTACACCAAATCTGTCGGTTTCCCGGAAAAGGCTGGTTTCACGCTGGGAGCTCCCATTGATGGCGTTCTCGTGGACATTGTGGGGCGCCGTGGTACTGACATTCGTGCTTGCTTCCTTGGCTCTCACGCTGGCACAGCGTGGCTCCACAGACAAAGTTCTCCTAACCACCTTTGGAATATTAGTCACTCAGGTAGAAGGATTCTTATAACATGCATATGAATTATGTAAGTTTTAGATTGCCGTGGTTACTGTTGATTTTAAAAGATTAACGGCTTTCTACTCACGGCATTTGTGCAGAGCAACACGTTTCTAGCCAAACATTTGGCTCATCTTCAGGTGAGCTCCCCCGTCCAAAGGTGGCCAACGGGGAACTGTCAAATTGACGTGTTCCGCCGTTGGCGAAGATTGCAGTTGTGGGTAGTCTGAAGGTCTTGAGCGGCTGCGTTCCGCCGCTCCAGGGAAAGGCAAAAGGCTTGACTCTGACTTTCACTGCACGCCTTTACCTTCCGGGTTTTCAGGAGAGTATGTACCGGATTCCACAGATAACTTAAACGAGTCCACGTAACGTCTCCATTAAAGTTATCGTGCTTGGCGATTTCAATGGACTTACGGACGATGCGAGGGATGTGTTATGTTTCAGCCATCATAATTTCGACCTGATCGAACCTAATCCTTTCCGCACAAATAATGCCGTGAGTTTAAAGTGAGTGAGATTAAAAGCCTTTAATCTTTTGAAAAATAATATGAATGAGTATGGACGCAATGAAATGTTCATGATACTACGATTGTCATTTTCGAATTCCTGTTTTAGTTATCTTTTGTTTGTAATTGTGGTCTATCGTTTATATGTTTTAGAGTTTTGGAAACGATTTATTCATTATTTTGTTTATATATTTAGTACTAGCTAAGTTACTCTGCTGCAATGCCGTTTGAACTTCTGTCGGGCTGAATTATTTATTTCCTAGATATTATATGAGTTCCCCATACAACTTCATCTCCTATTCCCCCCCCCCCCCTTCGAGTTTAACGTTCACCATAAAAAGTAGCCTATGTCCTTCTACTAAGTTCAGACTATCTCAATAACAAAATCTACATTGGTTCGGTGGTTTGGGCGTGAAAACGCGACTAGCGAAAGCTATCAGATTTCTCATACCTCGCTGTTGGTTCCAATTTATCCTATCGATTAGGAGGTTTTGTTGGATTGGATCAACCAATGCGTTAAGGATTTTGCCAAATTGAATACACCTAATGCTACTTTACAGGGGCAACCAGACAGCGCGATGCGCCCCGGCCTAAGATATGTCGTGGTCTGGCTACTGATGACTGGACTCGTATTGGACAATGCTTACAGTGGGGGCCTTGCTTCAGTGTTTACCATACCTAAGTACGAGCGGCCTATAGACACTGTTCAAGATCTGGTAGATGCTAATATTGAATGGGTAGCTACTCATGATGCTTGGATATTTTCTATTCTGCTAGCTAAAGAGGTACGTAGTCGTCAGATAATTATCGATTTTATGTAACTAGTGGTTAATACCACACCCACCATTATGATATTAGCCCCACACACCGCATGGGAATGTGGGGTAAGGGGGGCGTCTATGAATTACGTGAGGAGTTCAGGGTGGGGGAAAAAACGTTAACAAAAACGCCTCACGTAATTTATGGACGCCACCCCAGGTCAGGGATGACTTTTTTTTATGCGACCTGTCATGGATGGCTAATACCACACAACTACCGTTATGATATTAGCCCAATTCACCACATCCCCGAACGAATTAGGTGCCATGTCCGGACCTTCCCTTTATAAGCACGGCTACATTGAACTAGATGTAAAACATTGATATTTCAAGGAATGTGATATGGATGTACCTATAATCGACCCTGAAGCAAGGACACATTAATTGAAGAAAGAGCCCAGTAAAAATAACTACTTAACGAATAATGACGAATATGACGAAAGAAATAATGTGGTGAATGAACGGGGCGGGGATTGAAACTATGACATCTGGCATAGAATGCAAGTCTCCGCGCCCCTGAGCAACGAGAAGCTCCTCAGCGATTGCCTATGAGTTTTGTAAATAAATAATCTGATGATTTTTTTATAAAATTCGCAAAAATCACATCGAAATTATATGTTTCGACCAAATTAAAAAAAGGAGGAGGTTCTCAATACGTCTGTAAGTATTTTTTGTTGTGTGTATGTTACTCTATATCTCCACAAATTGTCACTCGATTTGAATAATTATTTTTCTGCTTAGTAGTGTATATCTCAGGGTTGGTCCTTTCATATTTTTGTTAAAAGAATACCACTCCTAATTGTGAGAAATACTAAAAAGAGTGAAAAAAAACGACAGTTTTAAATATCAAAAGCACACCCGAAAATGTATGATGGACCCTTTCTGCGTTTTAGTACCGCCTTCTACTCCAGGTTGCTTGAACTCGGGTCAATATTTTTAAAAACTGTTGCATTATGTGAAATATTTGTTTCTGATACACTTGTTATGTTGTTCCCAGCGCAACCTTGTTCAGTTGGTAAAGAAGTATAAGATCTACAAAGATGAGGAGCTCCGCACGATGGGATCTTCCGGAGACCACGCCTACGCCATCGAAAGACTTTCTGCAGGTTATGTGATGTTATTATACCCGTGCATATAAGAGGTTTCTTAAGGCTGTTCTGAAGTCACAGGAAATCTAAGATTCGAACATTTAAGAAATGCATTCTTTGTCCATTGGCCAAGGCACAATTGTGAACGGCCATTAAAATAGCGAAATCGTTTTTCAGGCCCTAACGTTTCCCACCCCTAAACGTTGTCAGATTTTAATCACTTTTTTATCCCTTGAGAAAGCTTCATCTGTATTTTTAAATTAGATGAAAAAGATGTTTAAGTATAAATTGTTGACAACTAACGTAAAAAAGACGGGTCGCCTTCATAAAGTCCAAAAAGCATAAGGTCCAAAACCCAGAACGTCCAAAAGTAAGTATTTTTCGTGTGTATTATAAAATGCATATTATCTAACTTAACCTAACCTAACCGAACTCAGTTAAAAATATCCGTATTCGTAAGTATTTTGGACGGTATGGGTTTTGGACCTTGTGCTTTTTGGACTTTATGATGCGTTTCCAAAAAGACAACTATTTTCCAAAGTTTATTAGCAGATATTTTCCAATCTAAAAGGTATATAATATATTAAAAAAAAACATACAGAGATACATTTTTAGGGACCCAAAGGGTGAAAACGGAACCCTATTACTAAGCCTCCGCTGTCCGTCCGTCCGTCCGTCTGTCACAGGGCTGTATCTCATGAACCGTAATAGGTAGGCAGCTGAAATTTTCACAGAGTGTGTATTGATTTTGCCGCTATAACAACAAAAAAGGTAAATTTAAAATATAATAAAAATCAAAGTGGGCCCCCATACAAAAAAAAATGTTTTTTGGTGTTAAATCATTTACGATGGTACGGAAAGCTTCGTGTGCGACTCCGACACGCACTTGGCCGGTTTTTACAATGTATATTAGAATCCTTAATTTCAAAAACCTAATAAAACATTTAAAGCATGGTAAGTCGTAGCGGGTCGTTGAGCGGCTCGTAGCCTAGTGGCGCGGGGACTGGCCTAGCGTATCAGAGGCCCGGGTTCAATACCGACTTGCACCACTGTCTTTCTCTTTCAGAGTTCGATAAGTGCATTTCGTCACGAATGCGAGCTGCTCCATGGTTCGGAATCCATGTAAAACTGTAGGTCCCCTTCCCCTACTAGGTGGTAGGGTTAAAGCCCGCCCAGGTTGGTACCATCGCATTGGATGAAAAGATGGTCGAAGCGGCAATTAAAAATTGTCCGTGTTTTCGATCCAGTTCAATGTAGCCGTGCTCATAAAGGGAAGGTTCTGGCATGGCACCTAATTCCTTCGGGAATGTGGTGAATTGGGCTAATATCATAACGGTAGTTGTGTGGTATTAGCCATCCATGACAGGTCGCATAAAAAAAAAAGTCATCGTCCGTAGCATGGGGAATTGATACGGTGACGACTCTCTTAAAAATCATAAATACTTTTTCGTACTAAGCAAGTACCTACGTCACTTTTTAACACGGACGAACGTACGGACGGAGAGCGGATGCTTAGTAATAGGGTTCCGTTAGCACCCCTTGGGTACGGAACCCTAAAAAGTGTTTCCTCCCTTGTTCCCGATCTTACTAAAGCTTGCAGGCCTACGTTCTTGCAGGGCACTACGCCATAGGGGAATACGTGACAGAAGAAGCGGTGCCACGCCTGCGGCTGATGCAGGAAGATATCTATTGGGAGCACTGCGTGATGATGGCCAGGAGGAGTTCTCCCTACACGGAGAAGTACAATCAGTTGCTGTCCAGGCTACACAGCTCCGGAATACTGTTGGCTTGGGAGAACCAGGTATTATACATTTACAATTTAGGAAGACAATCTTTGACTGAAAGAACGGCTGAGGTCTCGCTTTAGGTTAGAGATTCTCTCTGTTTGCTATTCCCACACACAAGCAATAAATACGTGAACCTATATTTCAATCTGCGAACAGTGAAGGAAGAATTTGAATGAAACAGCAACAGTTATCAAGTCTGATTGGACCAATATATAAACGAGTTAGCTGCTGAACTGCAGGGACTGGACCACGGAGGATAGAGGTCTATCCTCCGTGGACTGGACAGTCTAACATATTCTCGACTTAAGGGAAATCGTATACCAGAGCCCGTAGTGGTGACAGCTGGGTTACCTAAATTGCCGTTTACGGCAAACCGATCGACTGGCGTTTTCAAATATATGGGGAAATTGAAGAGCGCGCGCAGTGGGCGTTAAGCGAACTAACATTTGCGAGTCCGAGCTTGATTTGAGAGCTTACTCAACGTTGCCGTTTACGCCGACTCCGCATTTTCATACAAATCGGAAGTCCGAGTTTGACTTTGACAGCTTGAAGAAGTAAAACCACAGAATATCTAGCGAAAACTTGTATGGAGTTTGACGTTTTTCCGGAACTTCGTAGTTCCGTTAACGCCAGTTTAGGTGGCAACTGGGACTGGCAGCTCAGATCTAGTGACAAGATGCGCATGAGGATAGTACCACTGGGTGCACGTCTCTGCTGAGGATATATTAATCGTTGAAAATCTGACAGAATATTAAATGATCGTTTGGAAAAAACAGATTTCTAAGTAGCGGAATACATAAAAAAACTCCTATTTCGTGTCGCAAAATCAAATAGCAACCTAGTTAATAGTATTAGCATAGTATACACATTTCTTGGAGTCCAGACAAGGTGCAGAATTCAAGAAAATCTTAATGAATAGTATTTTTAAGTTTGAGGCTTTAGTTAAAAATAAAAAAATTAAATTAAATTAAGTCTTTGTTCTGGACAAGAGTGTTAAAACACAGTCAAAAGTTATACTTTATCTCCGGGGAGTAAAAGCGAAGTACATCTGACAACATCGATAATCAAGGTTGCAACACTGAGGGCTTCTGGTTGGGTTCTGTCGGAAGGGTGTAGCTGGCCGTGTGGTTAGGACGCCCGAAAACGCCCAGGCGAGGACATGTATATAACATCAAAGCATGTATATAATGGCAATAGGATATAACACATTACTTCAACAATGTTCTTTCTACAGGTTGTTCTACAGCACTCCAACTACAAGGTGCAGCTAGGTGTTCGCCTCTCACAGAGCGGGCCACGCGAGGTCGAGCTAGCAGGCCTGGACCTGCAGAGCGTCATGGTAACTACGGAACCTTAAAAACTAAATGACATTAAATGTGTTATGCATGGATAATCGACGTGAAGCAAGGACACATTAATTGAAGAAAGAGTTACTGGGCTCTTCCTTCAATGAATGTGTCCTTGCTTCACGGTCGATTATACATCCATACATAACACATTCCTTAGAATAAGCGACGTACCTGCTGAGTAAGAAAAAGTATATTTACTTGTTTGTTAATTCTTTCTTCTATATCATTCACTTTATGAATAATCTATTTACTTTCTCTTAGGGTATCTTCTTTCTGCTGGCTTTCGGGGAGATTGCGGCGACCATAGTGTTCATCGGAGAGTGGATCTACGCCAGAAGAATGGACCCCAGGCCACTCTAACTTCGAAATATTTTAACGCCGTGCACAGAACATAATACACTCGTATTCAGAGAGTACCTGTCAAAACTTAGTACGAGATTAGAACCGGACTACCTATATAAAAATCGGTTTAGTCCGGAGTATTAAAGTTAGTCCACCCACTCTGAATACCGCTGCTAGTAGCTACTTACTACATCTATTGGCATCACAGTATGTGCAGATGCAAATAAGTTCTAGTACCTAATAAAAAAAATGCGTTTATTAAAAATCACATTAAATGATTTGTTGTGTATGGTCGTTTTTAAATAATACTAAAAGGAACTCCTGAGTCTATGATATGAAATACATTTTTTTGGACGGATTAAAAAAACCGGCCAAGTGCAAGTCCAACTCGCACACGAAGGGTTCCGTACCATCGTACAAGATTTAACACAAAAAATGGGACCCCCCTTTAATTTTTATTATTTTTTTATTTTACCTATTTGTTGTTATAGCGGCAAAATAAATACACACTCTGTGAAAATTTGAGCTGCCTACCTTTTACGGTTCATGAGATACAGCCCTGTGACAGACGGACGGACGGACGGACGGAGATCGGAGGCTTTGTAATAGGGTTCCGTTTTCACCCTTTGGGTACGGAACCCTAAAAAAGAGTGTAGTGCTAAGAAAATCATGTCGCATGCATAATACTAGATTTAGATTCTTCTGTCCTGTGACTGATCCTTTTTTATTCTTATTTTTGATTTTTATTCTTTTTATTTATTATTGTATTTGGGGCTTTGTCCACACACGGGAAAGTCAGCAAGAAGTCAGTTATTACAATTAGTTATCGAGCCTATCATAACTGCTGACGGCTGACTTATTGCGCTGTTTCTATTCTTAGGTTTTCATTCAGGGCATATACCTTTGTTCTGTGGCATATACCATAAGGACGTGGTATCCTCATTGGTGTCATCATTAATTGCTTTTTATGTCTTTGACATTTGGTTGTATGTATCTATGTATGTAATGGAATCTGTGAACAATTTTTATAGGAGCACGTAATTTGCTAGCGTGATGTGATGTTTATTGGTAAAAACTGTATGCATAGATTCTCAATGTAATGGAATAAAAAATATATTTAGTCGCAAATAAATATAGAATGTAGGCATTATTGTTTTATTGTTTATAGCAGCCCGTCCCGGCTTTGCACGGGCATAATATAATTTAAAAAATATTATTTTGTCACAATGATGATGATCATAAATAAACCCTTCTTACGTAGAGTTCCAAAAAAAAGAGCATATATTGAAATATTTGAAATAAAAATAACAAATTTTGTGAATATATATTTTTTCTTTTTTTGTATTTTTTACTTTTATGTATTTTTCATACTCTATCTCATATCATATCTAGGTAAAAATAAAGAGCCTTTTCTAGCGGCGGTATTTAAATTTTTATTTTAAAATAAATGCACACTTATTGTGACATAACTATAATAGTTAGATGTATGCTGTCGCGACATTTTTTGTGGATAGTAATGTGTTCTATAAAATTGTATTACATCATTTTGTTCTATCGTGAATAGTTTTCGCAGCACACGCGATGTAAGGTACATTCTTGGTAATTTTTTTGCACCTTGGGTTACGTTATCGGAGTTTTGGTAAGGATCCCTATTTTTTTTAAGATTAAACATAGCCTATGTCCCTCGGATAGACTGTAGCTTTCCAACGGTGAAATAATTTTTCAAATCCGTTTAGTAATTTCAGAGCCTATTCGGTTCAAATACACAAACAATCAAACCTTTCCTTTTTATATAATAAGTATAGAAGTATAGACTAGCTGAGGTGCCCAGCTCTACTCGGGTCAATGTCGTTTTAGACTGATGTCAGGCCGATTTTTTCCTGGATATCTCTCTCAAATCTCTCATCCATATTTAAGGTGGCCCAACCCGGCGGGCCTAACTTATTCGCGGGCACGGAACAAAACCGTGCTGTTGCGCTCTGGGACCTTCTCTGTTTCAAAGAATAAGACAGGCTCCGTCATGAGGAAGATGCAACATGTCCACAAAAAAGACAATGTGCATAGTGTATGATTTGGTAAGATTTACGAAAATTTTAATTTAAAAACGACTTATAGCTAAAAGTAAACCACGACCGCTGTAGTAAAAAATCGAGCAAAAACCAAATAGATTATAAATCTTGATTAAATAAGCTATGTCTGATGACTAATTTTTTTAAGATGTTCTTACTTTATCGTTGCGTAATCCACCTTATCACGGAGCTCCCGTGAAGCGGGCAGAAGGGTCAGGAGCGGATGGTTCCGCGTTGAAGGAAACGAGAGTTGAGAGTTACACAATATTTATTCCTAGTTATTTATAATATATTTTATCCTATATATAACTGGTATGACCGGGTTCGAGGCGGGCGGAATCCTCTCACGCCCCCGCAACCGACGATGCTGGTCAAGGCGCGAGGCCAAGATGATGGGTTCCTCAGCTAGAGCACTCTCTCTCGGGCCAGCTCTCACAGCAGTCCCGTGCTCCCACCAGATCTCACGTAACTCTTCCACAAAACTCCGCCCGTCCCAAACGCCCTGGGGAGAGACCAGAACAATGTGGCCTCTTCCCCGACACGCTACCTTCCTCTCACTCTTGAGGCTGCGGTTGGGGAAGAGATACTCGGAATAAAAAAGAAAAAAAATGTTCGGCTAACCTTATGTCAAGGGCCAGCGGCAGACCTCCTGTCGGCCGTCTCAACCTTTAATATGCAGGGCGCATCACAACCGCCTTAAAAATTTAGGATTTTTCATAAAATATCTTTTCTAAAAGAAAATTTTCCAATCGTTCAAACAAAAGTGCCAATGTCCACTTCTTCCTTTTGTCTTGGGTCTCCTCCAAAAACAGGCGGCCAGTCACTTCAAACGAGGGCGGGTTGCCACCGCATTCCGCATCGTGACAACCTCCAAAGTTATTGTATAAAACGCGCGAAAAATGCAAATTTTCGGACCTTATAACTTAGAAACCAAACACAATTTTACAATGCCAATGGTCATCAGACATCTAGTTCGATCAAATAAAGCTATTTTGAGCAAAATTTTGGATCTCTGACAAGAAATATGGGCGCGATCTTCTTTCCCCTTTTGTATGGGGAGATGAGCGGGATGGGCCACCTTAAGGGGAAGTGGCCCGAACCAATCGTCACCGCAAGCAAGTAGGTACCTTGAAACGATGCACTGAACTGGCTAATCATAATAATAAAATACGACAAATCCCAGTTCAGTACTGTCAATGGATGATGAATAAACAATAAACTCAGTGGCGACCTTAGATGAAAAAGAATGGATACGGTACCTCCATACTGACGATAGTTCAAAAGCGTTCCTATTTTTAAAAAAACTCACACACCTATACTTTTACATGCACACCAAACTCTACTACGTAAAGGGTAATAGAGCAGGACCAAGGTATAAGGAAATGCATCATGCGAAAATGTGACAAATAGATTCATCTAATCGCGGAAGAATGAAATGAGACAAAAATTTCCTTAAATTGAATTAGTTATAGCATGAGAAAAAGGGATGGTGACATTTGTGACATCTGGTCGTAGATATAGTGCAAAATTCATCCTAATCCATCATGACACATCAACGATGCGCGCATCCTAAGCCCTTTGAGCAGAATGGCGCGTCAAAACTAAATGAAAAATGAAAGTGAAAACGGCAGGGTTGCCAAAAATGATCACGAAAATAAATAACAATATATTGTATTGTGCATTAAAATATTAAGGTTCCTATTTAGTGATAGTGGTCAGAACAAGTAGTACCATGATTGTATAGTTAACAGGGCATCAAATAATCTTTTCGCGAATTTGCAAGCGGGAAAATGAAAAAAATATTAATGGAATCATTCATTATAAAAAAAATAAACACAAAGAGGGAATCATTAATGTATTGCAAGTATGGGTCAAACATTGCAAAACAAATAATATTGATTATTCTTGAATTGTCCATGTTTGCATTTTATGCATTTAAAAATTTCGTTCAATGCGTTTTAGATGCTAAAAAATAGTCCAAATAATAGTCAGTACAGTGTTATGTAAAACCTGTTGATGATTATTGCCGTTCGCCGTAAATGTGTGATGGTATTTTGATAAACCACTAAGTTCTTTCTTTTTAATTTTTTTTAATTTCCTTCAAATAGGTTCAGTATATTACGCTTTTGTCCTTTTGTGGCGGCTTTAATCCCCGGATTGGTTTTATGTATATGATAAAGTTTTACATTTACATATTTTTCGATAATAGCCCTAAGAAGATGGAGTCTATGATTAAATGTAGCAGGTTGAAGGAATGAATACTCATTCAATGACAAAAGGACATTTGAGCCAAGAAACGACTTGAGAATTTTAATCTTTATGGAAACGAGCTGTCTGTCACATGTAAAATTTTGACCATTTTCAAGGATGTACCTTTTTATCACAGCCTCAGAACTAAGACATATTATACAAACATCCTAAACGACATTATAAAAAATAATAAACAGTACGTAGACTATTGTTTTTTGGCAGCCCTACTTGTTTTTAAAATAAAATTTAGTTCAATATATAATACTGAAATGAAAACAAAAATAAAAATCGAACTGACAATTTAAGTTTGCTTGTGCCAACCCTGTTTGCGCCTTTACAACACATAAAAGGTTTCAGGTCAACTAAACTAAAAATATACTGAATATGCTTGCACTTATACGTGGAATGTGATTCCATTGCTCTTGTTGTCCTTTATGGCGTTATTTCCATATTTTTCAACAACACAAGACCTTAGATGAAAAAGGAATGGATAGGGGACTAAACAAATTTTACGGTCCGTAAAAAGTAAGCTCAGTCAGCCGATATGCTCTCAGTCGGTGTCAGACGTCAGTGATGAATTCAGTTGGGCGAGATTTCAAAGTATCAACAAAATGTCGTCTTGTGTTGTTGAAAAATATGGAAATAACGCCATAAAGGACAACAAGAGCAATGGAATCACATTCCACGTTTATTGCACTTATGCATATTCAGTATATTTTTAGTTTAGTTGACCTGAAACCTTTTATGTGTTGTAAAGACGCAAACAGGGTTGGCACAAGCAAACTTAAATTGTCAGTTCGATTTTTATTTTTGTTTTCATTTCAGTATTATATATTGAACTAAATTTTATTTTAAAAACAAGTAGGGCTGCCAAAAAACAATAGTCTACGTACTGTTTATTATTTTTTATAATGTCGTTTAGGATGTTTGTATAATATGTCTTAGTTCTGAGGCTGTGATAAAAAGGTACATCCTTGAAAATGGTCAAATTTTACATGTGACAGACAGCTCGTTTCCATAAAGATTAAAATTCTCAAGTCGTTTCTTGGCTAAAATGTCCTTTTGTGATTGAATGAGTATTCATTCCTTCAACCTGCTACATTTAATCATAGACTCCATCTTCTTAGGGCTATTATCGAAAAATATGTAAATGTAAAACTTTATCATATACATAAAACCAATCCGGGAATTAAAGCCGCCACAAAAGGACAAAAGCGTAATAAACTGAACCTATTTGAAGGAAATAAAAAAAAATTAAAAAGAAAGAACTTAGTGGTTTATCAAAATACCATCACACATTTACGGCGAACGGCAATAATCATCAACAGGTTTTACATAACACTGTACTGACTATTATTTGGACTATTTTTTAGCATCTAAAACGCATTGAACGAAATTTTTAAATGCATAAAATTCAAACATGGACAATTCAAGAATAATCAATATTATTTGTTTTGCAATGTTTGACCCATACTTGCAATACATTAATGATTCCCTCTTTGTGTTTATTTTATTTTATGATTTCAATATTTACAAATTGTGTATATTCGACTTTATTAATTTATCCTTAATATCGATGATTTTTACTCAGAATAACGATGGTTTAATGAATGATTCCATTAATATTTTTTTCATTTTCCCGCTTGCAAGTTCGCGAAAAGATTATTTGATACCTTGTTAACTATACAATCATGGTACTACTTGTTCTGACCACTATCACTAAATTGGAACCTTAATATTTTAATGCACAATACAATATAGTGTTATTTATTTTCGTGATCATTTTTGGCAACCCTGCCGTTTTCACTCTCATTTTTCATTTAGTTTTGACGCGCCATTCTGCTCAAAGGGCTTAGGATGCGCGCATCGTTGATGTGTCATGATGGATTAGGATGAATTTTGCACTATATCTACGACCAGATGTCACAAATGTCACCATCCCTTTTTCTCATGCTATAACTAATTCAATTTAAGGAAATTTTTGTCTCATTTCATTCTTCCGCGATTAGATGAATCTATTTGTCACTTTTTAGCATGATGCATTTCCTTATACCTTGGTCCTGCTCTATTACCCTTTACGTAGTAGACTTTGGTGTGCATGTAAAAGTGAGTTTTTTTAAAAATAGGAACGCTTTTGAACTATCGTCAGTATGGAGGTACCGTATCCATTCTTTTTCATCTAAGCACAAGACGACATTTTGTTGATACTTTGAAATCTCGCCCAACTGAATTCATCACTGACGTCTGACACCGACTGAGAGCATATCGGCTGACTGAGCTTACTTTTGACGGACCGTAAAATTTGTTTAGTCCCCTATCCATTCCTTTTTCATCTAAGGTGGCGACAAGATTTTTTTTGATAGATTAGCACGTTGATTTTTTATACTATTTTTTTTGTCATGAACTGAATGGCAAATACTTGGAACTCCGTACCGAGGAAAATTAGTCCAGAAATAAATGTCGCTTTTAGTCCAGAGAACAGCTTTTACAGCGGTTGTCAAAGCAATTTTGGCGACGAAAAGATTCCGGAGTACGGTATTTCCGTCGGGAAAATCGTTATGACAACGGCTTTAAAAAACACTTTTCTCGACTAAAATATTCCTGATTCCTGAGCATAGAATTCTAAGAATACGCATACTGATCACTTATAGTAAGATGACAGAGAGCAGACTTTATTTTAAAATTAATAATTACTCGAAAAATACTTTTATTAAATTAACTTATCATCAACGAGAATTTGGTGTTAGTTCTGTGGAAAACTTTATTGTTTCATCTGAGCACATCTAATCAAACATGATGCTTCGCAATAACATATAGAAAAGATAATATTAGATATGTGCGTGAGATGTCGCACAGAATAATGAATAGTGGTCAAATGTCACCCACCATCGACCTACCCGCAACAATTATCGCTGACGTAAGCGCCGCCGGGTGCGCGCGCAGCTGACGCGGGGAGTTCGAAATCGATCTGCGCGCGCACACCACTCGCCGACCCTCAACAAGTTGACGCATTCCAAATGTCACGCTAGCACACGGCGCAACATGTCCGCACTTCTGGTGTTCCTTGGCGCTCTAACGCTGTCGAGTGGCGAGTTCGTGTGGAAACATCACAGCAATGAAGAGGTGGCCGAGGTGCTCGAGGAGGTGCATAGGAGCTGCCCGAATATCACCAGGCTGTACTCCCTGAGTGAGCCATCTGTCAGGAACGTTCCGCTTTATGCCATTGAGTTTTCCTCGCACCCTGGACGGCATGAGCCATGTGAGTAGAATATACTTTTATGGTTGTACCTGATTGTTTTGGGGCTATGTCAAAGTCGGTTAAGAATAAACAAAATATCACAGTTTATATTTCTATTATCTAGTCTATGACCGCTGAACGGTTTTAATGCGTTGCTTGCATTATTAAGAAAAAATAGGTTTGTAAACATCTACCTGCAGTAGTATTAAGAGTGGGCGGACTAACTTTAATACGGGCATTATCGCCGGACTAAATAATATTTTCAGCCCGGTGCTAGTCCGCGCACTCAATTTTTACCGTTCACTCTGAATACCACTGCTATTCGTTTAAAGTCGTATTCAGAGAACACCTGTCAAAAGTTAGTACGAGATTAGCACCGGGCTAACCATACAAAAATCAGTTTAGTCCGGCGGATTAAAGTTAGTCCGCCCACTCTGTATACAATAGTTTGTTTTTAAGCCGGCGCGCTTGGAAACTATTAACGCTTTAAACAATTTACTTTTTTAACCGACTTTAAAAAAGGAGGAGGTTCTCAATTTGTTTGTATGATTTTTATTAAGTATGTTACTCGAAATCTCTGCGAATCGTCAACCGATTTGAATAATGATGTAAATGTATAGTAGGGTATATCTCTTCTTAGTGATTGAAGTCGGTTAAATGTTTTTTTCAAACGGTTTTTGTGGTACCCGATCTATTAATTATCCGAAATATTAATTCAGTTAATAAACGTGAAACATATATTAATGCCCTTTATAAAAATACTTCATAAAACCCTAACGCGAACAGAGGTTGCCATTTGTGTTGTACTGTTTGAGTTGCGTACTAAGCTACATGCTTACGGCCTTTTTTTAAGGAATGCGATATGTGTGTATGTATAATCGACCGTGAAGCAAGGACACACTAATTAAAGAAATAAACTTGTAAAAAGAACTACTACCCGAACTAGCAAAACATACAATTCGCGGGTATTGCCAATTTTGCCACCTGCTTTATACCCATACTTTGGAATTCTCTTACAGTCCCTCCTCCCGTAATCAATGCCTCCTACTAACAGTTTTCCCACGCTTTTATTAGCTTGGGTTGTATGTAATGGAATCTTTGAGATTAATTTTCACCAGTTTCCAGAAGTCTGATTTATTTGAAACTTTGCATACGTATCAAGGACCGATGACAATGCAATAATTTCATAACAGTTTCCCATTATCCTTATTAGGACCGCCAGGATTAATAAATTATTTTATAGATCCTCTATAGTAATAATAACTAATTGATAAATCGAACTAAAAAATGAAAAATAAATAATAGTTTAAAAAAACTAAAAAAACACGCTTTTATAGCTAACCGAACTAAAAAAATAGAAAATAATTTTTAATTTGAAAGAGTCCTTGCTCCTCATCACAGCCACCCATACCGGTTTTTCATAAAAAAAGGCATCAGACGCTAGAGCCAGTCTAAGGTTGACATATGTAAATTTACTTTTTTTTTCGTACTAAGCATATACGTCGCCTTTTCCAAGGAATGTGATATGCATGTATGTATAATCGACTGTGAAGCAAGGACAAACTAATTAAAGTAATAAAATTGTAAAAAGAACTACTTACTGCTAGGCTGGGCCCGAACCAGCAAAACGTACCATTCGCGTTACCAATTTCGTCACCTGCTTTGTACCCTATTTTGAAGCAAAATAATTAAAACAAAATAATACAGTTTACCAACTTTATAATAATTAGAATAAGAGGAAGAAACACTTGATTGTTATAATTTATAATAATTAATTAAACAGTTATAATTTATGAAAAGAACGAAAATAGAAGAGAAATATACTCAAAATCAAGTTATGCGAATCAAAATGGAAACAAAAAAAAATTAAAACAAGACAAATACAAATGTAAATAAGATAAAACATACACAAATCTATGAGCCAGTGCTATTTATACTTTCTTAAATACTCCTGGCATTAATTAAGCCGGAAGCCTATATAAGCTTTACTCACGCCTACGGACATGTTTATTGTAACGCGAACATGTGAATATTATCAAATTTGACAAGTTTATTATAGACTTGATTACAATGCTAAATTTAGTAATATGATAATAATATATTTACATAAAGAAGAGATTTAACGATATGAATATGAAAGAAAAATATTTTCTACACGTCTCGTCTGCATCGTGTTAGCATCTGTTTGCATTCAGTCCCATAAGGGTGTAAGTAAAACCACATTTACTTTGATTTAAAAATTAAATCCCGCTCGGGTTGGCACCATCGCATTGGATGAAAAGATGGTCGAAGCGGCAATGAAAAATTGTTCGAGTTTTCCATCCAGTTCAATGCAGCCGTGCTCATAAAGGGAAGGTCCTGGCATGGCAACAAATTCCTTCGGGAATGTGGTGTATTGGGCTAATATCATAACGGTAGTTGTGTGGTATCAGCAATCCATGTTAGGTCGCATAAACAAAATAATAAGTACAACGAACTTCGATAATCACAAAAGTACATTTGTATATTGATGGTCCGGCCATAATTTAAGGTGGCCCAACCCGGCGGGCTTAACTCATTTGCGGGCATGGTACAAAATCGTGCCATTGCGCTCTGGGACCTTCACTGTTTCAAAGAAAAAGACAGGCTCCGTTATGAGGAAGATGCAACATGTCCACAAAGCAGACAATGTGCATAGTGTATGATTTGGTAAGATATACGAAAATCTTAATTACAAAACGACTTATAGCTAAAAGTAAACCACGACCGCTGTAGTCAAAAATCTAACTAAAACCAAATAGATTATAAATCTTGATTACTTTAAGTCTGATGACTAATCTTTTTAAGATGTTCTTACTTTATCATTGCGTAATCCACCTGCAAAGTTATTGTATAAAACGCGCGAAAAATTCGAACTTTCGGACCTTATAACTTAGAAACCAAACACAATTGTACAATGCCAACGGTCATCAGACATCTAGTTCGATCAAATAAAGCTATTTTGAGCTCTAAAGCAAGAATTATCTAAGTCAAAGAAAGCTAAAATTTTGGATCTCTGACAAGAAATATGGGCGTGATCTTCTTTTCCCGTTTGTATGTTAAGCGGGTTAGGCCACCTTAAAGATAAAAGTGTAAGACCCCAAAGCTTTGATTGCTCGAACGGGGCAAATATCCATAAAAAATCATAAAAAAAGTTTGAACAAATAATAGGAGCCTTAGGAAATACAATTCTATTTATCTTTATGCTTTGCTTAAAATGCTTTCAAATGTAATCTTGAATGTGTAGTCTGTAGTATTGAATATAATCCGGTGCTAACACCAACTTAACGGACTGAGCCTTGATAACACGGTGTGATGGAAAGGCGCGATGAGAAGGCATGGCAACTTTTATTTGATTTATAAATAAGGACTAAGCTATTCTGGAATTCATAAAATAAAAAGTCCAATTGTCTTTTTTATGCGTACAAAAAATTTATAAACATTGCATGGTAGATACTTGAAAAGCGTTATCCAAGATGTACGATTCGGCCCGCAGTGCACCCCGAGTTCAAGTACGTGGCGAATATGCACGGCAACGAAGTCCTGGGACGGGAACTGCTGCTCGGTCTGGCATGGCACCTGTGCGAGGAGTACCAGCGCGGGCACAACTTGCGCGCGCGCCGCCTGCTGCACAACACCAGGATCCACCTGCTGCCCTCCATGAACCCGGACGGCTGGGAGCAGGCCACAATTTCGGTGAGGGGCTCGAAACACTCACTTATAGCGAGCATGCATGGCAACACGGTTCTGGGACGGGAGCTGCTGCTGGACCTGGCATGGCACCTGAGTGAAGAGTACCGGCTCAATCACAACCTATGCGTGCCTCCTGCGTCGTCCATTACCCCGGACGATTCGTAGCAATTATTTTTCTTCAACATTCTTCTCACATATGTAGGATCCGATTGAATTAACGCAAGCTCGAAGTGACTACAATGTTTACTTTGAGCTGTAAATAGGGATATCTTTCTCCTTTGATAATTTCACAAATATATGTATGAGAAATAAAAGTGTTTTATTAGTCATCAGATGAAACACTTTTAACAGTGTTGTCAGGTTCTCCGATGACTGTTTAAATCTTGTTACACTTGTTTATCCGTTCTCGGCATCAAGAGGACATGCACTAACAAATATTTTTAATATTCCAGGGTGGTGTAGACTACTTGATCGGGCGCAACAATAATCACTCCGTGGACCTCAACCGCAACTTTCCTGATCTGGACGCTATCACGTTCGAGTACGAGCGCCAGGGTCTCGCTCACAACAATCATCTTCTGGCCGACATCACCAGTCTCTCTGCACCGGTATGTGTGTCACAGTAGCCTGTATATTGGAACCACATTTGTATGTATCATCAATCGCTTTGGAAATGGATTTTTTTCACAAAACTGGTTTACTAGTGTATTTCTTATTGGAAGTGTATTTCATTTCATTTATTTTAACTAGTTTGGAAGTCAAATTACATCAAACTATATCAGTTATGTCAAAAACTGAATGATCTGCGTATTCGATCAACTCAGTAAAGAAGAATCCACAAAGAAACTTTACGAGTATAATTATAAGCCCCGTTAGTGTGGTTCAGTTAGATTTACAATTTGTTATTTACTGAATGGTGATTTTACCTTTGATTCTACAGTTACTAGTACTGTAAGTACTGTCTATAATTTTTGGTGCATATATATTTTGATGATCCTTAGAGAAAATCCAGAAAAATACTATTATGTATGTCGCCGCAAAACATCCGCCCTGGACCCTAGTGTTATAAATTACAACTTCAAAGAACATTACTGTGGTTTCATACAAACGTTCGCTTCGCCCCCACAAGAGATGGCAGCACCTGCATTGGTAAATCTGCCTTCCGCTTAGAGAACCATACTATTAAGTAAAAATGTTAATAATGAGTTGCAATTATATTGAAATTGATTATGATAACGTGTTAAATGAATAACCCTTATTCAAGCATCTCGATTCGCTTAGATTTTTGATCTGAATAACAAAATAAGTAATCATTCCTTGACTCACTTCACGTGTGCAGAATCTTACAATTACTTTTAAAAAAGAGATTGCTTTCTTTGAATAGATCACGAAAACTATAGTGATAGGAATTGATGATTCCAATTATCTTTAATTATTTTTAATACTGTTATCGAAAGTTGGTTAAACTGTAAATATGACTATTGTGAACACCTTTATTTGACCACAGTTACACCGGGCCGCGTGGTGGCACTCGGGATTTGAGCGAATAAATGGACGGTTGTGTGCACTCGTATTGACCTATTATTTCACCCGATAAGATTAAAAATGGAGGATCTCGATGGTGACGGCGCACCTGACCCACCACTGGCACAAGACAGCCTTCCAGACAAGGACCATGGTCCCCCTGCTGTTTCATGTATATGTTTATCAGAACCGTAGCTTCAGCAAGCTAAAAACGCTCCTAGGTCCGCTGGGTTTTCGTCTCCCACACATACTTATATCGAAAACAGTTTTAATTATAATATAAATAAATAAATAAAATAAATAAATAACAAAAAAATGATTGCTTCTACCCTCAGCTGGAGCCGGAGACCAGAGCAGTGATGCGCTGGATAATGTCGATTCCTTTCGTGCTGAGCGCCAGCATCCACGGCGGCGACCTGGTCGCCAACTATCCATACGACGAGAGCCGCAGCGGTGCCCCCATGTCCGAGTACTCATCGTCACCGGACGATGACACCTTCAGGTTAGCAGAAGATTTCACTTGAGTAGCCGTGTCAACCTTTTCACCTGCAGGGGCGCGTTTGTGTTCAAGCTGTCTCATTAGCAAGACGACAATGTTATCAGCCTTTTCGATCAAAATATACCCGGTTAGCAGCGTTCACTGTATTCTACTGCATCTTGGTGATCTTGCTTGGTGAAGCCACTGACTTGTAATCTACAAGTTCAAATGTCAATGAAATGCCAGAGGTAGACTTGTATCCGCGTAGACTTCTAGTCAGAAGTGGATGATTCTGAATAAGTATTTCTTCTGATGAGCATGCCGTCGTGCATGGATTGTATATCTCTGGCTTCACGCATTATATACTACATTGTACTATACTACTTGAAATTTAAATTGAACTAAAGTTAAAATGTAAAGTTGTTTAAAAATAAAAAGGAATTTGATAAAAAAATTGACTAAAGAATATTTTTTGTGCAGAAAATATATTAAAAAGAGCATTTATTTTCAGGGAACTAGCACAGACATACGCCAGAGCCCACGCCGATATGGCGTCCCAGAATCGCGAAGGATGTCGAGTGGCGAAAACCGATGAGAAACCTTCCTACAACTTTGGCAACCAAGGCGGCGTGACTAATGGAGCAGCCTGGTACAGTCTGCGTGGAGGTATGAAAAGCTATTTAATTGTAACGAACACTTAACTAAAACGATGATATGATATGACTCGTTGACACATCAGATTCGGTTCACAAAACTAACTCTTTGGAACTCAAGTTAACAGTTTATGGGAAGGGTTTCTTGCTACGTGGAAAATACATATAATTAGAATGGAAAAGATATGCAAACCAAGGACATATTAATGAAAGAAAGATAGCTGTAACAAGAACTACTTCATGAAATTACTGTTAGGCTGAACTTGAACCAGCACCATAATCAATGCCTTCTACTAGCCTAGCCTAGTTTCACGAGGAGTTTCACTAACATTACAGCACGGAAGGATAGAAGTACCGATTGAACCTCATTCCTGTGGCGGTAGTTATGTAGTACAGTTCGCTTACGAATTTTGGCCGCGCAACATCAAAAGTTCGTTGCACTAAGTAGCGTCCTGTGAAGTTATTATGTGTTTTATGTAGTCTTATGTGTCTTTGAAGGCAGATTTTTTCTATGAAGTCAATACGAATTTCAGGGATGCAAGATTTCAATTACCTTGCATCGAACGCCTTCGAGATCACCCTGGAGCTCGGCTGCGACAAGTACCCTCCGGCGTCAGAGCTAGAGAAGGAGTGGCACAGGAACCGCGAGGCGCTGCTCGAGTTCATTTGGAAGGTCCACTCCGGGGTCAAGGGCATGGTCAGGGACAACACCGGCCGGATCATCCACAACGCCGTCATCAGCGTGGTCAACATCACCGGGCCTATGCCTAAGATCATCAGACACGATATCACCACGGGTGAGAGTCATGATGAATAATTTTATATTCATTTCAATTACCTTGTATCTAACGCCTTCGAGATCACCCTGGAGTTCGGCTGCGACAAACTCGGAGCTGGAGAAGGTGTGGCACAGTAAACGCGAGGCGCTACTCGAGCTCATGTGGAAGGTCCACTCCGAGGTCAAGGGCATGGTCACGGACAATACCGGCCGGGTCAAGCACAACGCCGTCATCAGCGTCGTCGACATCACCGGGCCTACGCCCAAGATCATTAGGCACTATATCACTACGAGTGCGCGTCATGTTGAGGAACATCGCTGGATTAGGTCGCGTCCATAGAACAGTAGCCCTATTCTTAGAATTCCGAACTCAGGAATCAGGAATATTTCAATCGAGAAAACAGCTTTTATCGCGGTTGTCAAGGCGATCTTCGCAATCATTCATTGAAATACCGTGCTCCGGAATCATTTCGTCGAGAAAATCGCTTTGACAATCGCTATAAATTGTTCTCTAAATTGAAAGATCCCTGATTCCTGAGAACGTCAACGCATGATTAAACACGTCATGTCAACTCAGACGTCTCTTCCGGTAATCGGGGCTAGGCCTACTGGAAACACGATTGGAATGCCTATCCTCTCGACCGCACGCTTGTCGCCATCTTAGATTCAAACTTCATACAATTTGAGTTACCTCGTTCGCACGCACGCTAGTAAATGATGGCATATCGGGCTCACGCACGTCGGACCAATTTCGACAAAATGGCGACTTGTTCTAGTAGTAAGTAAGTTGTTTTGTCATTTTATTCATATGATTATAACTACATATGTCCATAATTATTGCAGGGCCCGAGACAATTTAAGACACGTTGTTACACTTTCATGTTTTTTAAGTTCAAGTTCTTGTTTTATTCAGGTGTTGATGGCGATTACTACCGCCTTCTGACTCCGGGACAGTACGAGGTGACGGCTAGCTACCCTGGCTTCTTCCGCAACAGCCGCTACGTCACCGTCTATGACAACCCCCACACTACCGCCATCAGGGTCGACTTCATACTTGAGGTCTTTATCTATAATAGCCATGTCATCAGATCTTAGTTTGCAGTGATACTTTTTTGCACGAGTTTGTACTTTTTTTTGGGTGCAGAACTGACTGGAACATTTGCGTCCCCAAAGTTATTTTCTACTGAACTCGAAATGAAAATGATGAGGTTAATTTACCAGATCACAGAAAACAGAACCGTCGGAATACCATACTTTAGGGATATTGTTTTGTAAGAAAATAGGAAAATTGCGATGGAAGAAGAAAATTGTTAAAACAAAGAGCAGATTGTTTGTTAAAATATTTACATCTCGGAATTAAGTAAGTACGCCATTTATGAATAAATAATTTTATTATAGTGGAGTTCTTAAAGCAAGCAGATAAAAAACCATCGTTTTCAGGTATTATGTTGTGTCGAACGACGATTTTCGTTGAAATCTAAATTGCTTATGCATCTTGCCGCTCGGTTCGCACATGGGAACTAGGTGCCATGCCAGGACCTTCCTTATATTGCACGGCTACATTGAACTGGATGGAAAACACGGACAATTTTCATTGCCGCTTCGACCATCGTTCATTCAATGCGATGGTACCAACCCGGACGGGATTACCCCTACCACCTAGTAAGTAAGGAAGGGGACCTACAGTTTAACGTGAAATCCGAACCACGGCCAGCCTCTCTCAACGGTCGAATGGTCACCCATCCAAGGCGTTTCTTAACTTCGGAGAGCGATCGCCGAAGTGTTGCGCCACTGGGCTATTGAGTCTGACAAGGTATTATAGGTAGATACAGTAGGGTTGATTGATTTTAATATATTTTTAAAAAATAATGTACTTACAGCTATATTCCCTGAATTCATGTGCCCTTATTCCATAGTCGGTAATCGCAAACATCAATGCATCCGAGTATAATAGTTTGCATCGAGGTGTTCAATTTCTAATTGGTAATACCACTGTCCTGTTGCGCAGCCCGCCTCGAGCTGGTTCGACGACGAGTACCCGCTGACTGCCGAGCCCCAAAGCACGCAGCCAAGGATCTACAAGCGCTCCGTATTCAATGAGGTGGTGGATCACTTCTTGCAGAAGGACCTGCGAGATGAATAATCGAGAGAGCCTTTAGATCTGTCGGACACTCCCTGGTAGCGTTTTGAAAGTAAAAGAAATGAACTACGACATTATTATTTTTCTACGGGCCATACTTCGTGACATAGCAAGAAATATATCAGAGCCAACTAAAGTAAAAACTCGTATCCCCTCTATCAACATCTCCAATATCTTCATCGGTCACTATCTGCATCGCCATTATCTCCGCATCCGGGGTCTTACCAATATTAACTTGGTTTAGTTATCATTTTTTAGCTGCTCTACCAAAATAAAGGTTTACAAAGAAAGGTCTCTTAGTGTCTTATCACCAGTGGCGGAAATATTGAAGATAGAGAAACTGGCGAAGATATTGGGGATGCATCAAAATGTAATTGCGGATCCTGATACTGACGAAGGAGACCCTGATTACCAAAATTTGCATAATGTTTTTTTTTTATTGAAAATATAATAAACATTTTATGAAAAAAAAAAAAAAAGTGTCCCCAAGGTTTTGGGCCTCATTTTGCAACAGAAGACATTTTTATTATAATTTCATATCGCTTTTTTGAACTTGATAAGTGCATTTTGCATATTGCATTTGTGTTTAAAAGACTTATGCTTACCGCTTTCCCTCACTAGGATATTCTAGCAATAGGCCGGTTACTCCTTCTGTGTGCCTTCAAATAACTTGGTGCAAATTCGGCTCTCGAGAGACAGAAACAGCCCTTGATTAAATAAAAATGCTACCGGGTAGTTGCCTTGTTGATACATGTTTGAATGGACATTTTAGTTCAGGACGTTTGGTAAACTTACTAGAAAGGATGGTTGTTAGTGCAATATTATATGTATATTCTTGAGAAAATTGTGAAACTTTTTTTAAGGAAAAGATTACAATTTTTCTTTTAATACTAATATTCTAATGTCCTTGCCTGATAATATACAAATACCATACGAGCGGGGCTCTTATATGAAATTTTATATTGTAGTGATTTTCCTTTTAAACATATGTTAGTTTCTTAATTTACTGTCTGTGATTAAATATCTTAATAGTGCGTAAGTTTAAAATGAGTGCACGCATGAAAAAGTTAAAGATGAAAAGGACAAATGTGGTACTTAATGCAAATTATATTTGATTCTTGGCAGACAAATGTTAGTTTGTTAAATATATATATGTTAACAGTGCACAAGAATTATTTATTCTACCCAGTACTTATTTGTAACACTTTAAGAAAAAATCTAAATTATTATTTTCATAGGTATAATATACTGACACTTCTCAAGAATATTAATTATTTTATTAATATTTAGGGTTCCGTACCTCAAACAGAAAAAAAAAGAATCCCTATCAAGACTCCTTCTCATAAACAGGTGGAAAAATATAAAATTCTTAGGTTTATGATCCCTTGGAGCCGCAAAAATATTCATCTTCTAAGTCAACACGAGCAACAAATACTACGGTAATTTATGCCAGATTTTTCGACAATCACACAAAAAATACAAAAGGTTACTTATTTTTCACCTCCATGGATACTTACCGTTGACTCCTATTCCAAATCATGAAATTTGGTTAGATTATAAAGTTCTCACAGCGCAAGCGAAGGAAAGAGTTCATAATTTTCTTAGTTAAGGCCCTGGTAATAGGCAAATCGCAAAGTTAGACGAGGCACCCCAAGTTAACTAACTAAGTCTGACGATTAGAAGTGTCATTCTTACAATACATGATTCCTTGTCTAGGAATCAACCTATTTTCGTTAATGTATGTTTCCTTTTTCTATACAAAATTAATTGCGGAAACTGTGTCCATTTCCGAACTTTTTTTACTAAATGTAGAAATCTAAAAGCAAATGGATTTTTTTGTTTATGCATCTATGCTGTTTTTGCTTATATCTAGAAATCGAATTACTTTCAGATTTCTAATGAGAAATATCAACTTTTTTATTATTTATTATTATTTAAATAAATGATGGAATCAAAAAATATTAACAATCTATTATCAGTCTGGAGTTCTATTTGGATTTGCTGAAGCGTTTCACTACATATTATTACATTTGTTAAAAGGTGTATTTGTATGGCGCGAGTAGTTGGCTAGTCCTAGCCCCTTAATAAAATAGTTTTAATTGTCTGCAATTAAGGTTGTAATTGCATCGTCAAACTAAGTCTGTTATAATAAACAGTTATAATGTATCGCACAACAGGTATCATGGAACTTGCATCCCTTATTTCTGCCCATCCAACTTATATCCGGAGCACCCGCCGCAGAGAATGTAACCCTTTGGTGGCTGACATTAGGCTTTCATGAACGATTCGATTCTATCTCTGAAACACCGCCAGGTCACAGAACTGTCTGTGGCTGGTGCCTTTCCGCATAACTACAATACTAGGAAAATAAAACAAATTGTATAGGTTCAGTAGATTCTTATTGTAACATTATTCACATGACATCTAAAATATTTACAAATACATTTTACACAGAAATATATTCAGGTTACCAGGAGTGACAGTTACAGTCGGATGTTGGTGTGGTCGTAAGCAAAACAGACTTAGGGCAGAGTGCATGAAAGGACTTCGACGAAAAATCAACGTGAACGTATGATTAAACACGTCACTTTTTGGACAGGACGGGAGAGAGCTGAGTCAATTCTACGCGGTTCACAAAACGTGACGTGTTTGAATATTTATTAACTTAGGCTTCTCGTCCTGCAATCGGGCCTAACGTACTTTCAACGTTATTTTGTATTGACTGAGTGAATTGAGTCACTAGTCACATGTTTGCACGAGTTGACTGAGGCTGAGATAACTAGTCGTGACAGAAACTAAGGCTGAGATAAATAGTCTTAACAGAAACTATGGCTGAGATAAATAGTCGTAACAAAAACTAAGGCTAACGAAATGTAGTACTTTGTGACGTCACTTTGACACATTTTGTATAGACGATATCTCAAAGTAATGCAAAGTGACGTCACAAAGTAATACTTTTCGTTAGTCTTATTTTCTGTTACGACTATCTATCTCAGCCTAAGACTAACCAAAAGTAGTACTTTGTGACGTCAATTTGACGCATCTCAAATCATTTTGTATGAACGAAATCTCAAAGTTATGCTAAGTGACGACACAAAGTACTACTTTTCGTTAGTCTTAGGCTTGGATAAATAGTCGTAACAGAAACTAAGACTAACGGAAAGTAGTACTTTGTGACGTCACATTGACACATTTTGTATGGACGAAATCTCAAAATGACGTCACAAAGTACTACTTTCCGTTAGTCTTAGTTTCTGTTACGACTATTTATCTCAGCCTTAGTTTCGGTTACGACTATTTATCTCAGCTATAGTGTTTCCGCGAAGAACTTTTGTTGACCTACCCCTGTTTTCACCACCTCCAGTTACCTGAAATCCGATAGTTAACTTTCGGCTACATTGCATATTTGTATGATGTAACCGAAAGATAACTTTGGGATTTTTGTAGCTGGAGGTGGTGGAACCGGGCGCTAGACAGCTAGTCAGGACATCCCATGGGACAGAGTTATATCTCAAAATTGGGGATAGAGATATTTCTTTGTATTTATTATTCATATTTATTCCAGAAAATAGTACAATATATTTATAATATTAGGTATGTATAATATATTATGTTATGGCGAGCATTCTTCTTCCTCAAGAATGCAAAAAACTCCCGATTTCCATCAACTTCGAAAGGAAGACATAGTGGCATCTCTTCACAATCAATATTTAATATATTTAAGGTTTATAATTCGTTTGACTTTTAATTTAAGTATTTATATAGTTCATTTACTTGCTACAATACCTACACTAAAATTGCAGGCATACATAATGGCTGCCCTTTGTGCTTTGAATTGCGTTCATATCTATATTTATAGTTACATTTGAAAAGGCGGTGTTTGATTGGTCATGAAGCGAGCTAAAAAGTGTTTTGTTTTTGTCTAATATGTGTTACTTACACTAATTGAGATTTGAAAACAACACTAGGCTAGCTACAATCATTAGTTTTAAAAAAAGACCCAAGTACATGGTTAATTTCAACGAACATATTGTGCGTATATAAAATCATGTAGAATCCACCGTAAAGTAAGGAAATATTTTAAAATAAAAAAGCTGTACAAATAACTATACTTTATGCGGAGTAAAACAGATAACATATAAAATAAAGTATAAGTAAACCAAAAACGATGACCGAATCATTCCGTTTCAGAGAAAAACAATTTGTGGACATGTCACCAAGAATATTCAAACTTAGAGAAACGTTGGAGGTTGATTTGTTTTCGATGCAGATACATTCCGCCGGTATTTTTAAGGTTAGTCTGTACATGAGCATAGTCTAGCTATGCACAGCTTTCTTTCTTTACTTATGTGTTCCTTTATGGTCGATTCTGCACACATTTTGTTTCCATTAAAACAGGGTGATTTTCTATAATATTTCTTTCGGTGGACTCATGGGTATGTCGTCGGGCCGGTTCACATTTTATTTCTTTTTTTTTTGTAATACTTCTTTAGGTGAAGCAATGGGTACGTCAGGCCAGTTCAGATTACTTTGAGTTAGTCAGCTAGTGTTCATATCAGCTCTTATATAACTACCATGCTTAATGTTGTATTTGTACAGATGCGAAGTTCCCACACAATTATTAATATTTTAAAATAGTTAGCTAATTTAAGTTTAACTTAATACGTAACACATATAACTGTATTGACGGGATGGATTTTGGCCGAACCCACCACGCTGCGCAGAAGCAAAAGTAAATCGGATTTGGTTTCTGCGGAGTCGCTGGCGCTTGGAGGGGCTAGAACAAGATTCATCCCGTCAATTATACTCGCTTATAATTCGCTAAGCTGCCTAGTTGTAAGTGGACGGAACCCGTTACTTATTTTATTATCGTCTTTATCATCTTTGCCATTCTTATTACATATCCTCTTGTATACAATTACAACTAGTGGAATAAGAAAACACCATTCAGCTTCAAACATTTGGATGTCTATGTCAAAATTATGTAAATTCTTACGAATATTTATGTCTTGAGCTTTTTGATTAATTGTATCGAATAGTCTTAACATTTTTAACTCACCCATATGTTTTAGTCTTCATGAAAACTGGGGGAAAATTAAAACATTTTCTATGAATAAATAGAATATGCATTGTCTTTATCAGTTATGCGATGAATTTGTCAGTGTTTTCTATTAGTTCACATTTCTTTCTCAATAGCGATTTTACTTGTCAAGCATTGTTGAATTCTCTGTAATGTCTAAAGTCTCTTGAATTATCTGAACTTGATTGCTTTGCAAAATCGATAACAGCGCAACAGTCTAGGGTCTGACTGAACCTGGGATAATAATAGGTTAACTGTAAAGATTAAAGTATGATTGAGAAGACTAGTCCTTGCACCGACCCGGTTTCGATCGTGGGACATTCTACAAGCAGCACCACGGGCTAGGTTTGAGTTTATATTTACATATAGATACGGAGAAGGGATCAGTGCCTGGTGCGATGCGCCCCGGAGTGTCGGCTGCCAGGACGAGACTGCACGATGGCGTAGTGGTCGCTGTTGTCCGACACAGACCTGCGGATACAGGACAGTTTCAATGAGGTTTACTTGATTATTCTAAATTAAAACTTGTAAGGTTTACGGTCACGTGTCAAAGTGATCCCCCTTTGATAAGCTCTGTTCCCAGACCTCCAAGACCTTTTGTTCTCAAATAACTTCAAAAACCCACCATCACTTTGGTTTTGATCCTTTGACATCCCCGCTAGCGAAATATTGGATCCAATACTCATTTGATGACAAGACAGTCCCTGATATTCCAACCAACTTTATTGATGGACCCATGTCGTGTCATTCCTTTCGTCGGAAGCAAAAGTGCAACAACATCAACATTCGTGAAGATTTCAAACATGGCAACAATGGAAGCATAACGTCAGCGGACAAGAACCACTGACATTCTTATACGCCTTACCACAGAGCGGTCAGCTAATCAGTCAGTCCTCGTAATGGAAGGTGCGTGCACATGCCTACGAAAGGACCTGGCACTGACCTGGCTGAATGTATCGTGGATGAGGGATACCTCGAGCCGTACTGGCTGCCGTGCCAGCTGCGGTAGGGGTCGTAGTCTTCCACCACGGACGGGTCCTTCTCGATGACCTGAGGGAACATAACAACGACAATTATCATTCACATACAGCAACAAACATATATTTTTAGTGAACCTTAACACCAAAAAGCAATTTAAATCAATGATTCATTAAGAAAGATATATTTAAAATATATTTTTTCTAATAATTTAAATTACGATAATAAATCAATTAAAAATGAATTTCCCCAATAATTATACCCATTAGCAAAACAAATATATCAACAAATTAATTAGGTTTCAAATAAATTAAAATATTAATCAAGTTTAGTGAATAATTATGAAATATGATTCCTGAGTTTCATCTGTATAATTTCACCTAATCATTGTGTTTTCTATTGAATAATGTATTAAATAGATTGATTCACCCATTCCACCATTCATTTAAATAATTTAAACATTCATCAATTTGAACATCAGCTTACGACTAAAAACTTTATTACGATTTTCACAAGATCTAATTGATGATTTAAAGGAAACTCATAACTTTTATCAAATGGTTGTAGAAATTAAGATAATTTTATCAAACATGGAAAGCTACATTTAAAAAAGGCTGACCTCAGTTCTGGCGCAGGAGCAAGTCATGGCGGTGCAGAGGAAGCAGTTGATGAGCAGCATGATGAGGAACATGACACCGAGCGCGATGGCCAGGTATAGCAGCCAAGGTGGGTGGATACCGCCCTCGGTGCACGACGCGGCTGCCACTGGAAACGTTGCACCGTACATTAACTGCGGTAGCACAGCGTTGATTCAACTTTGGCTGTATCATTTATGATTTAAATGCGGTTGTGAAATTTTGCGACATTCAGTAAACGCGACAGGAGCACATTGGTTTGGTCTGTGCAGTCACATATATAGCAAAACGTGTGTGTGTCTCAAACTCTGTATATTTTATACACTGAACCAAAATGTTATCGAGTCATTAAAATATCGGACAAAAATATTTTGTAGTGTTGAAATTAGAAAAATATGTGGTTATTTCACAGAAAACGACAGGTTCAGTAGATTTCATACATGAGTATAAAATTAGGAAATTTACTGAAGCAATCGTGGTTCGGCAGAATGTTATTGTCATTTTATATATTTTATAAAAAAGGGCAGCTTGGCCCAGTTGCCCAATATTCACCTCGGTAATTATATGTGGATTCATATATCATATTAGCCTCAGTGGCCCTTAGTCAGCCTCAGTGGCCCAGTGGCGCGACACTTCGGCGATCGCTCTCCGAAGTTAAGCAACGCTGGGTCCGGTCTGGTCTTGGATGGGTGACCATTAGACCGTTGAGAGAGGCTGGCCGTGGTTCGGATTCCACGTTAAACTGTAGGTCCCCTTCCTTACTTACTAGGTGGTAGGGTTAATCCCGCCCGCGTTGGTACCATCGCATTGAATGAACGATGGTCGAAGCGGCAATGAAAATTGTCCGTGTTTTCCATCCAGTTCAATGTAGCCGAGCAATATAAGGAAGGTCCTGGCATGGCACCTAGTTCCCATGTGGTGTGTTGGGCTAGTACCATGACAGAAGGTGTGGTATTAGCCATCATGTCCAGTCACATAAAAAAAAAATCATATTAGAGATACTCAAATAAAATAATATGAATAAATATACTAAGATAACGCAGGTGTTGGGGGATTGTGGCATTTGACAGTAAGAATATATATACCACGATGATATACCAGATGCTATCGGATACCGGAATACTATGGACAAGTGAATATCAACTAACCTGCATTATCGTTGGGATCAAATACGAAGAGGCCAGTAGAGGCAGTGACAGTCCCTTCGTCCGCAGCCGACGGGTCTACGCCGCTGTCTGAGGTGCAGTCAGGAGTTGGACATGTTCCTAAACATTAATCAAAATTTAATCACCAAGCGAAGTGTGTCCTGAAAATATATAATTTCAAAATGATCACTCTACTAACTATTATTCTCCTAATTCTCCTATTTTCTCCTACTAACAAATGTGACATTATGATATGGTAATTATATCCATCTTTGGGATGGTATGATGCTGTAATTCATGGCCAGTTAATGACACCGGGCATGATTGTATGCTTCCCCTATCTTTCACTAGATGGCGCTGATGATTTCGCGTATTGATCCTACGACTTTTGGTTAGAACAGTGGTCGCAAGTTCGAATCTTGCTTCCGACGAATGTCAAGACTATAAACGTTTTCAGATAATTCTCAAAATCTGATTTCAATGCTTCAAATGTAGATGTCGCTGAAACTAATGAGATATAGGTAATGTCGTATCCATTAAATACATAAACTTATCATGATTTTATGCTCTTTCAAATTCAGATCATACTCTTTCTAAAATCACACTTGACATCATTAACCGTTCTTCGTATAAACGACTAGCTTTTTGCTTTTACATGTTAAAGGAGGTTGTTGGCTGAACAGGAGAATATGTTACCCTTGCAGACTGCAACGTCACACTGGAAGTTGATTTGGCTGGTGTCGGGGAACCGGAACATAGAGGCGATCATGATCTCTGCCTGGCCGCTCGAAACGTCGTACTTCACAGGGGACAGCGAAGAATGGACCGGGCATCTACAAGCACAGATGACGGTCGTTATTCACAGTAGAAGCCCATTACCATTCGTCCAGGCGAATATTTAATCTATCGCAGCCTTTGTACATTTCACGGTTGTTGGTTTAATTATCTCAAAAATATTTAAGGGCTCAAATAATACGAGCAATAAACAAGAAATAGAGTCAGGTTAAAGACGATCAGTTAGACGGGTGGAAGATTTTTTTAATATAAGGATGAAATAGTAGGTACCTGCTGAATCATCTGCTTGCAAAAAAAAAAGATTGGCATGTAGTCATTACAAAAGTCAGTAATTTGGTTCAACACGAACTTTCAAATAATTTTTGTGCTATTAAAAGATAACATTTATTTTCAAAGATCTAAAATTACGATAGTGATATGGATAAAATTCGGTCAATTCTTACCCTCGGTTATCTATAAGTGAGACTGTTCCATTGCGCATGTTGAAGGCAAAACAATTCTTCACTCTGATGCCATGCATTCCTGAAATATAGAGTACTGCCATTAGAATGAATTCCTCCCGATCATAGAAACGGCAAAGTTAAGATATTTAGTACTCAATCGCGCCGCAACGGCAAAACAGATTTGTATATAACCTGGTTGGTGTTAAATTGTTATTTAAATTTATAGAATAGAAAAATAAACAGACCGTCTGGTTTGCTGAAGTCTGCTTGCAGCGTGTAGGGCAGACCAAAGGCTGCATTCGTAACTTTTCTTCCTTGTTCGTTCACCACTCGAAGTGATACTAGCGATGTTTCGTTTCTGAAATATTTAAATATCATGTTATGGATTGTTGTTTTTTAAAGATATTAACTATAAGCACTTCACTGAATTTGGCAAGTTGGCCCTTGCACCGATAATAATTTTCAAATAGATTTCTTGAACCCTCAAAAAAATAAGGTTTTGCATATACATTTTTGGGTTTTTCATACCAATCTGTACCTAATAATACATGTTTTGTGTTGCTGTGAAATGGATTTATTACAACATTTTAGAATACTTGCATCAATGTCGATAATATTCTGATATTCGCTTCTTAGGATCCAGAATGAACACCCATTTTAGTATTTGGTAGGATTAATACGAAATCCATGCTCAGCAGAACGCTAATCCTCCCTAAAGATAAGATAGAAGTGAACCCGTTTGGTTTGCTGGCATATACAGCAGGTCGAAACAACATTGAAAAAAGCTTGTAAAAATCGTTCAGTTTCATATAGCCGTGGAAATTTCCTAATTTTTTTTTTGCGAAGTCCCCGGCGATAATTTAATCGAAATAAAATTTTTATAGGTGTTTCGAGAGAGGCCAAGGCACTGCTAATCGTTATTATAGGAGTTATGGTCCGTTTGTATTTATTTATGGTACCTCGCATTTCTGAAGCCGACCTTCCCACACGTGATGATGTAGATCTTGTCGTCGGCCAGCTCCAGCGTCCGATGCACGCGCACCGCCAGCGGCACCGACCGCTCGTCAGTCCTCTGATAATCATTATCACTGTCTTAACCATCGCCATCATCGTAACCACCGTTATCACCGTAACGTCCATCGGCTTCATCACGACGGTGCTGATCATCAATATTGTCTCAGGTATCAACATCACAGGTAAATTAATGAAAGGACACATGAGGGCAAAATTAATGTTATGTTTGTACGAAAAACCGGTAGACACAACCGATACACAGGTGCTCAGTAGAGCCAAATTAAATCCTCACAATACCAGCGGATTGGCGAACTATCGCAAAACTATTGAGCTTGTCCAAATTAGATTTGAAGACTCCCAGGTTACAGTTCCATATCTTGGCGGTGCGATTACATTTGCCGCACACATGCACGAAGGATTGATATGTTTGATAATTATTTACTTTGTTTTGAACTTGCTGATGCAGAAACAATAAACACGTTTTTGGAACACACACACACACACACCCTGAACCGCCACTTTCTTACAGTGCAGGTTCAATTGTAACGGAGGAAACATTACCAACCGCATAGATTTTTTGTTTAAAATAATGTAAAGTGGTCCATGTCATAAGAGGCCTAAGGGATTTGTCGTTTCTGGTTTAGATTCCATGTAAAATAATAGTTCCCCTGCCTAACTTACTAGTTGGTACGGTTAAAAGTGCCTGGGTTAGCATTGCCGCTTTGAATACACGCTTGTCGAAATGGCAATGTTTTTTGTGTTTTCCATCCGAATGTAATCGTGCAAACGTTAAAAAGGTCCTGGTATAACATCCCATGTGGTATGTTGGGCTTATATTGTGAAAGAAGATATGTTATTACCAATCTATTTCCAGATACATAAAACAAGTAGTACAAATACATAAGACATGCCCTGAATTGAATAACTTTTATGTCAAGGAATTATATGAAATCAACTATCATTGAACGTTATCAACTTTCATTACGAAGCATAATAGATATTCTTATTTTAAGGAATAATATGTATTTATCACTATGACTATTTTTTAACTTGACCACTCCAACCACGGAGATCGTCGATTCGAATAGCTTTAGTTTCGTGCATTAGAACGTATTTTTCCCAACGCTCCAGCGGACGTTGTTGATATAATGGATTCGTTTCGCAGCTCAAGACTGATATTCGACACACTGTCATTTATATTCTTCTGTATGCTGGACACAAGACAACTTAATTCATGCATACGTAGAACTTCAATTATCCAAGCTAACTTCTATCGTAATATTATAAATTCCAAAGTAACTCTGTCCGTCTGATACGTTTTGAAGCCTAAACCGGTGAACTATTTTTAATGAAATTTGGTATAAAGAAAAACATTTTAGACTGGAGCTTAGAATAGGTCGTAGGGTACCTTTTGTGTTTGGGTACGTGGTGATTATTTAACTCAAAGGGGGGAAAATGTGTATGGAGAACCCCTTTAAAAAAAAAGTTAGGATCAGCCCGACATCAGTCCGAAACGAAATTGACTCGAGCCGAGTCGGGTACCGAAGAATCATGGAAATCACCAGGAATATTTGGTAGTATTTTAGGCATCCTCGGGAATCGCGAAATCACAAGCTAATCGTGGTCATAATTCCGGGCACAACCATAATGTGGTGTTGGTTCCAGCAATCATGAACACCGGTACTGTTGATGCGCAAAAATGTAAAGTAAAATTTACAAGGCAAAGATGTAAAACAATATTGAAAGAAGAAGAGACGGACGAGAGGAAGAGAGCGAGTAAGATGGAAGAGAAGCCGTGCAATTTTTGAAATTCTTTCCTATCGCAAGCAGCCAGAGATTAGAAATCAATGGTAATAAACGCCTGTCAACAGCCAATGGCTGCCCGGCGCTGCTATCAAAATTGTCATAAAAAAATAGGAAACTGCGATTTTAGCGATGAGAATCGCAAATTGCTGCAAGCGGATAAGGCGATTGCTTACGTTGCTGACGTTGACGCCGCAGTATTCCGGCGAGCCGGCCGGCGCCATGAGGTTGATGTCGAAGGCCAGCGAGTCGCTGCCATTGCCGAGGGCCATGCAGGCGGGCGTTCTGCAAAGAGACAACACAAATAAATCATGAGGACAAGCTATTTGCTGAATTTCTTAATAATATGGAAAAGGCTGCATCTCGGTCTCGGAGCTCAGAGGCGTCGGCCTTTGATTCGCATGGCAAAGATTATGGGTTCAATACCCGCTCCGTCCTTGCACCATAATAATTCAGGGTTGGATAAGTGCATTTTGTCACGAATGCGAGTTGTTTCACGATTGGAATTCGCCTGAGTTGGTGCCATTGCTTTGTAAGAAAAGATCATCTATTTATTTTATAGAAATGTTAAAGGTTGGTAAACATTGTTCGGGTTTTCCATCCAGTTCAGGAAGGTCCTGCATTGGTACCTAATTCCTATGAGAATTAGATGTGTATATCATCATAATAAAATCATGATTGTGAAGGTGTTATTCGCACGGCGATCGGCGATTTCCGTGGATGTTCAGTCCACGTTTGGCTGCATCCATATAAAGTTAGTTGCAATAAAAAAGGATCCAAACATTGCATGTACGAAGGAATTATTTTATGCTAGCAGCTACTATATGTGCTACCTATATGTGCACGGCTGCATCCAACTGGATGTAGAACAAGGACAATTGTTCATTCCCACTTCGACCATCTTTTCACCCAATGCGATGGTACCAACCCGAGCGGGCTTAACCCTACCATCTAATAGGATAAGGGGACCTACAGTTTACATGTATTTCCAACCTTGGAACAACTCGTAGTCGTGACGAAATGTACTTTCCCAACGCAGAAAGAGAAATAAATTGGTGCATGAACAGGGCCAGTATTTGAACCCAAACCCAAGGCAAGCCCCCGCACCACTAAGCCAGGAGCCATTCGTCTGTTAAATAACACTTTAGTAACATTTGTTCATGACAAAGTTGAACTTGACAAAATTACAACGATGGCAAAAAAAATTAACTCTAAATGTTTACATTAACCTTATTAGTTAAAAGTTAGTGCATTGCGCCTACTAGTATTTATTAGTTCAGTAATTTAGAAGATGTAGGGAGTATTCGTGCGTTTCTTCCTTCTTTCCTTGCATGTCTAGGTGGCATCCAGCGCCAAGGTAGCTCGGGAGCACGACACCTCGGTGCTCGATAATCAAGGTTTATCACTGAGAGCGGTGGAGTTCTCGATGGGTGACATTCCGAATGTTGTAACCGTGGTTCGAATTTTACGTAGAACTGTAGGCCTCTTTCTTTACTTACTAGATAATATGGTTAACTCCGCGCCCGGGTTTGTACCATCGCATTTAAAGAAAATGCACCATATTACTATGTGGTGTGTTTGGTTAATATTAGGACAGTAGGTGTGATATTAACTACCTATTTCCGGGGGGTTACCATGACAAACTAACTCGCCCGGGTCAACATGCAATTTAGGGATTTCATCTGACGTTTGGTTGCATTTCGTATTATGCTAACGGTATAATTCATTTCCCTTGACCGAATTTTCGGTCGTTTGACGTCGTTTGACAGTTAGCATGGTACGAAATGGAACCTAACGTCAGATTTGATCACTCACTGGCCTGTTCACCAGGAGAGTTAAATTACCATGGTGATCATAAAAATTAAAAAAAAAACTTTCAGCGTATGATTATAAGGTGTCCTGGAACTGGTTAAATTTGATAAAAACGGAAAAAAATTAAGGAAAATATGCCACGCACATACTTAATCTTATCAACCACCTAAAAAAAATTTTAGCTTTACATTTTTGTATGATTTTGTAGTATGTATAATTCTGTTATTAGGCGTTACAACCCGAGGAGGTAACTCCAGACTACAAATGGTTAATAGAAATTGCTTAGACATAAACTGATATTATCTAGTGCGTTGAGTAATGAGCTTCTAAGGCAGAATTAACATAACTACATATGCATCACACTAATTGGTTATCACGTATTATAATATGCTGTGCACAAACTTACTGAAATATATTAATATTAATATTTCAACCAAGCATAAGTTTCAAATGACTAAGTTACTTGATCCAAGATTTCGCTAAGGTGAGGGCAAAGGCAATTAAGTTTGGTTGAGAACAAACTTAAAGATTAAATAAAAAAAACAGTTGGCCCGGTTTTCACCAAGTTCTGATTTATCTTAATCGACCCTTAAAATCACAACTTAAAACAAATCGGCACTTGGTGTAAAACAAGGCTAACAGATTAAAAAGTATGCGAGGCTTTTCAAGTATTCCAGTTTCCTTCCGCATTTGCTTGCGAAGGATACTAAAAAGGCTCAGGGAGGGTGGGAGCGGGGGAGTTGTATTGTAAATGGATATAAGTGCGTAACATGCTTTGAAATTGGTCCAAATAAAGTGCTTTATATTTCTTCAAATTCAATGTGGCCGGTTGGTATTTTCGTAATCTCGTCCGCTTGTTCTACAATGTTTTCCATTTCGTCTGTGCCGCTTCGAAAGTAAACTGGAATTTAGTTCCACATTGAAACAAGTAAAATATATACAACTAGTGGCTCTCTGGGCTGTAGACCTCATGAGTCTGTCTTTGAATGGCTTAAAACTAAATAAATGTTCATCAATGTGCACCTTAAAACAAAATCCTATATTTCTTGTATTTTTCTCACTGTATTAAGTACCAAACGCATTAGGCCTAACCAAGGTCACTCACGTTAGGCATAGGGTTGCTAAACTCAAGTGGCAATGGGCAGGTCACGTATGTCGCAGAGATGACCACTGAAGTCTTGATGTGGAGACCCTACACAGGGAAAAGAAGCGTCGGCGCTGAACGAAGAACGTTGGTCAGACGATATACGTCAGACAGCAAGTGACAACTGGCGAAGAAAAACAGGAGACCGCACAACTTGGCGAAGTCGAATGGATTTTGTTTGTGACATTTTTTAACATACGAGGATTCAGTACGTTTTAAATAAAACATTTTTTTATGATCAATAAAATTAAAATAGAATTGATATCTGATTATTTATTTTTTTAAATTTTAAAATACATAGTCATCTACATAATCTCTAGCCGTAGAGTTGTCCCCATCGGCCATGTGTGGGGGCTAAGGTGTATTCGAAGTTATATACATCAACAAAAAATACTTCAACGTATGACTACTTTCTCTGAAACAAGCCAACTAAAGCCGGCACCTCACTTTGTCTTTTCGTTTTAATATTCGTTGACATTCACCGTTCACGTTCGTTGTCAATATTAAAATGTTGAAAATGATCATCGAAACGACAGAGATTCCAATTTAGGCACAAAAGTTGATGCGCCTAATCGCCTGTTGAGGCACTCTTCACGTCGATGTCTGCAACTGAACCTATGTGATTTTGTCCAAGCAGCAAGTACAGAAGTAGGTTGTACTCCGTGGTTGCGTTCTGGACCATATCCAATGTCTGATTTAAGCATTCGTACTGACGATCGAAATCTTGCAACTGCTCCGTTGATGTTTTAATGCTCACATTCAGCTGAAATAAGAATTTAATTACTTGGGGTGGGCCCACGGAGGATAGAGGTATTTTTTTCGTGTCGGTTTTTGGTTTAAATTATGCCTACAACATCATCTAACCATGTTCTACCAATCCATCTTACTTAATCCAATACCATCTTCAACCAACGTCTATGTTTTTAAATTTTATCAAAGTTTTTAATTTACTGGAAAATTAAATGTTTAAAATGAAACATTTTGAATTAAAAAGTATGCCCAATCAAACTGCTTTTAGCTCAGTCATTTACAAGAAAAACTAATTTATGAAAACGTAAGTGACCAGCTACTAGGATTTTAAAATATATTCAAGAAAAAAAATATAATAGGACATATTTTGATGCAAAAAACAGGTTTCTCCTGAGGGCAACTCTCGTATTCGTGACGAAATGTACTTATCTAACTCAGAATGAGAAAGAAAGTGGGGCATGCGAGGATTTGATCCCAGATATCTTGTATGCTAGGTAAGTTCCCGCGTCACTAGGCTACGAGCCGCTTTTAAAAACAGGCAGGTACGTACACGTGCATATACAGAGATTCATGGCCTGATACCAGATACAGTACCAAATATCAAGTTAATTGGAACTATGGTTTTAAGATAGCAAACTATTTTTGTAGTTTCTGATTGTTTTTACTTGCAAGTTCTTGAAGGTTCAAACATTTAGATTAATAGGGGTAGTAATAAATTTTTCACTGCTTGACACTCCATTCTATTCTACATACATATCATATTCCTAGAAATAATCCATGTACTTGCTTAGTATTATTTTTTTCCAATTAATTTATTTAACTTATTTTATCTTTTAGTTTTGACTACTGTTTTATTCTTGACAATTCTATTGATGCTGTTTGATGTAATTTTAATTTATGTGACAAATATCCTGCCAATTCTATTGATGCTATGATTTTATATATTTATTATTGTATTTCAACTGTTACTATATTTTATTAAATTTTCTATTTTGTGCTAGCATTGATAATTTTGTAAAATTTAAGTGTAGTTATAGTTTTTTTCAAAATCTAGACTTAAGTGAGCCTCTTGCCATGATATTGACAAATAATGAACTTTTTATGCTTTCATGCTATTGTATTTAATTTTAAATGTTTTGACGATTCCAAGTGTTCCCTGCGTCCCAAAGGAGGATTCATAAATACAAATACAAAGTACGAAAAAGTATATTTACTTAAAATTATATTTATCCATACTAACATTGAGTGTTTCGGGAGCACTATTCTCCGGATTTATGTAAAATTTGGAAATTGCAATTTTGACTAAATGTAGGAAGTACTTTAAAATCTCCCATGCTGCGATTTGACACGCCAATATATTGTTTACTTAATCGTTTCACTCACACACAACGCTCATCCTTTAAAAACTTCCACAGTAAACCTGCTATTAACAAACCTGAAATAGTCTTCTCTCCATCAGTTTATATTGTATACACTCGAAACCGTAACAAACACATCCAAATAGTACAAGAAAACTTGTTATACAAATATCGAGATGCGGGTGTTGGCTCGATTCTCCAGTAGGGTCTGATGGCTGCTCTGCCTTATCTTCTTCCCACTCACTCTCTCTTAAAGAATCAAATTGTATCGATTTCGCTTTCTCTACTCGAGTCCCGTACCAAGTTATGATGGCAACACATGTTGCCACCGATACTAAACTGATGCAGTCTAACAATGGCATTTGGATATTCTTTCACATAATTCAGATCACTGGTAGAGAACCCCAGGCCAATTATTGATCGTTTGGTAATTTGTGTTGTACAGTTTGTTGTTGGAACTGGTCAAACCACAAGGGGTTATCGACCTGTCAGTGTGACAGTATTAAAATTCAACGTATTTCTTGCCAGTTTTATGTACAATCTTATGCGAGATATGATTGGGTCATCTTGGTCAATGAGAAAATTTTAGAGTAACATGCTCTGAAAGAGACGCTTGAATTTGTTTCATATTTAAAGACATTGTACGAGTAAGCGATAATTTATTTTATTAACTTATTTTAATATATGTACTACATGTATATTAAAATAAATGAATAGCAGCGCGCATGAAAAGTGCAGCGCAGCCAGCTAGATCTAGAAATGAGACTATCTATATAAATGGGTTTGAGTTTTGCTTGTTATCAAAATGATGGTTCCGTGTTATAATTATTAAAGAAGAAGTTTATTAACTGATATCTTATTTTTCTGTAATATTCAAATTCTTATTAATCTAATAAATATTATAAAGGGGAAAGTTTGTAATAATGGATGGATGGATGGATGGATGGATGGATGGATGGATGGATGTTTGTTACTCTTTCACGTAAAAACTACTGAATGGATTCTAATGAAACTTTACAATAATATAGCTTATACATCAGAATAACACATAGGCTACAATTTATGTGCCCATGGGCTTTAGAACTTTCACGGGGCTGCGAAAACGATGCCGGTAGCGATACTTCACACTAGGGGGAGAGGAGCCGGGGGACGGTGGCGGGGAGCGGCGGCGGGGGGAGGGCAGACGTCGTGACTGTTTGGTGTCCGTTTGGCGAATTTTCAAGGCACTAGCGATTTGTAAAACTTAGTACATGTACATTTAACTACCCGGGAATTAGGATTGGCTAAATAGAATTCAGTTCCGCTTACGCTAAGATGGGGCTGTCATACAAACTGCAATGCTATGCACGGCTCGGCTTTGCGGCGGCAGCGCTTACTTTTACTGAAGTACGACTTGGTATTTCCTGCAACTTTAGGACTACTTGGCATCACGCTAAATCGCCGGAGGAGCGACCAACAGAATAAAATCCTTGAGAACCAATTACTCGATTTAGATGTGCATTGTATCTACGTCTAGCCTGATTCTACTAAAAACTTATAGATTACATAATATAACGCTTCATTACCAGAAGGGTAAGTAGTGAGTCTTAAAGTCTTATAACATGCGAACCACTTACCTGATTTATTTGCGTATTTTATCAATGTATAGCATCTCTGGGAGCAGTCAGGTTCGAGATGGGTTACTGTTTTCGATGTTGAGGCTGGCTGTGGGTTGGAGTCCACGCAAAACTTACCTACGTTACACGTTACTTACTAGGTAAGCAATGTAGCAGTGAAAGTGCAGAAAGGTTCTCGCGGCAAATGTTTTTTTTTTAAATAGCCACCAAACGTCAACGAAGGTTTAAATGGGAATTATTGGATGTTTCTCATTAAATCATGCTATTTCGGCTCGAACGATCTTGATTAAATTTGGTACATGGATACATTGTCCTGGACCAGTTTGACCCTATTTTGGACCAGTCATGTGGGCTACTTTTTATCCATGAGATAATTTAGCCGACACTAACCCGAGCGGAGCCGGGTACCGCAGCTAGTACTTTAATATGTCTTTAAAAGTGTGGTCATGCCTATCGGTGTAAAGAATACTCATAAGAATACTAGTATTGTTCGCCATTTTTCATCATATCATGGAACGACGTTAAATTTGACGTTTGAAAAAAAAAATCCGACGAATTGAGAACCTCCTCCTTTTTTTAAGTCGGTTTAAGCGTAGCCACGAGTCAGTGAAAAAATCTCACTGAAGTTATTAATTTTTTTCATTGAATTTAATTTATTTATACTTTTTTGGTAGTCAAACTGAAGTATGTTTCGTCAGAAAGTGATAGAATTCGTTCACTGACAGAAAATGATCAGAAGGCTTTAGAGTGAGAAAATCTAAAGTTCAGTTGCATTTCGTAAGTTTCAGTTCATATGACCGAATAACACGTCGTTTGACAGTTAGCATGGTTGGAAATGCAACTAAACGTCACATTTAAGCACTCGCTTGCCTGTTCACCCGGCGAGTTAATTTACCATCCCCGGAGATCGAAACCGGGAGAACGATATCGCGCAGGAGTGATGGTTCAACTGTGCGGCACACACAAAGAAATATTCAGATTTCTGTGTGCACAAAACCAATAACGAGCTGGATCGTACGGCACTGCACGCAGGCGCAAGTTTATAAAAAGGTCCTTCGAGCCAGACACTGCGGCTTCGGCACTGCACGCTTGCTCGAGACAATAAAAAGGTCCTTCGAGCCGGACCGTGCAGCACCGTACGCACTCTCGAGACAATAAAAAGGTCCTTCGAGCCGGACCGTGCAGCACCGTACGCACTCTCGAGACAATAAAAAGGTCCTTCGAGCCGGACCGTGCGGCACTGCTCACGGACGACACAATCAAAAGGTCTTTCGAGCCGGACCGTGCGGCTCTGTACGCACGCATGATACAATAAAGTAGCCCTTCGAGCCGTCTTAGCCACTTACCGGAACTCCCGGGCGTGCGCGATGCCGTGGAAGGGCTGCGTGAAGTGTATCTTCACCGACATGTGGCCGTTCTTGCAGGTTGCAGAAACGACGGGCGCGAACTCCGCGCTCGGTTCTGGCGCCTGGAGGCAAGCGAAACGAGCACGTCAATATCGGAATCCACCTATGTAACCAGAGTTAACAATTTTAAAAAGGAATAGACTAGAACACTAAAAGCGCCATACAACAAACCCAAAATAAAGTCCACCACGTGCGCTGTGATGTATAACAGAACTTTATTGTTAATGTTCCCGTAAAAACCACAGGACTTTGTAAAATAATTTGTAATGCGTTACAAAACTATCTGGGCATATTGATTAAGTAGTTCTTTGTGAAACTCTTCAATACGATGAGATTAATCTGTATTGTGATATAAATTGAGTCCAGGACAAATAAAAAAATAAGACAAAATTACAAACACAAATATAAAAAATATATCCATCCAGTTTTGAAAAAAAAAACAGATAATTTTACCTTATTTTAAAATATGCCCTTAATCGTCTTCTAAGAGAGTGTAAAATGTATCATGTGTTAGCATATAACATCGTCCTCCTTGATTTCCCTTATTGATTTGCGAATATAAATTTAATTTAAAAAAGAACCAAATGATTCAAAATAATTTTATAGATTTTAAGGCATGAACTTTCTAATTTAATATCTTTTTTAACATTGGATAAATTATAAATTTACCATGATAAATTTAAATATTACGTATGTTCCAAATATCGTGGTTCCTAAACATACGCTGTCAAATTATTTCGGTAACGGAAAAGATGCCCCTAGGTTTTTTAAATGAGTTCCAGTAATGTGTGATTGGATGCGGAAGATGTTAGTGTTACAGATAAATAATCTGTTATTTTATTATTAAGTGAAATATAATTTTTATTAATAATAAATTGTTGACAGACGTGTGTTATGATTAGGTATTGTAAATGCATTACTATACCTAATCATAGTTTACAAATCAGTAAATAAAGCGAATGTATCGTAATCGGGGCTCTATGTAATATAAGTTGCCGTCAAATGATACATCTACCTCGATTCGTATCAGACTCAAAGTCGCAAAATATTTGCGCAACGCAATTCCGCGCAGGCGTTATATGTCTGGGCGAGATATAGAACCCCGACCGGGTGACAATACTTTCGCCGTCCCACGCACAATCGTTATCGAGATTGTAACTGGAATCTCGAGTTGTGTTCGAAGCAACTGTTCTACTCTATTCTGTTCTATACGTTACAAGACGGAACAGGCGAATGATGTTTCCAGCACAAAAACCCATTGACTTATAAATCATTGCAAAAACCACATTTATTAAAATGTCACAAAACGAACGCACAAAAAAAAACATTATATTCCTTAAAAACTCACAAGCGTTTTAATTCATACGAAATTCAAGTGGAAAATACTAGTAAAACTTATTTAATTTTAGGGACAGTTTATGTCCAAGACGGCTTAATGTGCGCGCCACTCTGTTAGGTATAACTTACCATTTTTAAAAGTAATCGCAAATGAAAAATTCTCTTAACTACATTATTCCTACTGAAATTTCGTATACATAAGTTGATGAGTTTTTAACCGATTTCTTCAGAATTAAGATAGACAATTTTTGGTAGACCTAATTTCGGTACATAAAATGCTTTCGTAATTTTTTGTTTGATTTTGCCTGATTCCTTCCTGTAACGGAAGGAACAGGACAGAGTAAAATAGTGTCTTCTCAAACACAGCAGCCATTCCTTTTTATTTTTGGTTCCAGTCAGAAGCACAGCTCGAGCACAATTTCGATTTCCGTTCGTAGCATGGAAGTAACTAGTTGTTATAGAATATTTTATTATAGAAAATCCATAGTGCAAGTATTGTAGTTATGGTAACTCACCGTAGTGGCTGCAACTTGGCTTCGAAAATCGTAATGTGATAGGGCTACTTATAAAATGAACTCTCCTAATGCAATGTTTTACAGCCAGCGTAAATCATTTACACCCGGTTCCACCACCTCCAGTTACAAAAATCCCAAAGTTATCTTTCGGTTACATCATACAAAAATGCAATGAAACTGAAAGTTAACTATCGGATTTCAGGTAGCTGGAGGTGGTGAAATCAGGGGTTAGAGAGCTAATAGACGATCCCTAGTGATCCCTGCACTACTTGGAAGCAGTTTGGCTAGAGAACTTTACACGAATATTATTTCTTTGTTAATCTCTGTTTTAATCTCTTGTGGAGCTAAGACGGCCTTTGCTCATGCCATAGAGGTCGAACCATCAAAATCAATGTGGAAAAAACTTACATTAAACAGATTTTTCATCAATATTTTATCAAATTTTACTCATGAATTTACAATAATTTTTGGAATAAAACTTAATTTACTATCATAAAATTAATCGAACGTAAATGTATTAATGTATGATCGTAATTTTTAGTTTTTTTCTAATTGCATGTTTCTACGGAAGTAGGTAATAAGGTAGTTCAGTTGGCCACTCCCCGAGTCTTGTTTCCGCCTGAACATCTGCGAACGATTGGTAATGTTGTTCTACGTTCTGCGAAAAGAGTACAACGTCAATATTGACTGTGATTTCACCGAAGCGTACGGTTCTTAGAAGATCATTACCATTCAAACAGCCGCTGCCGGTTCTCACGAAACATCACATATCAACGGCACCAAAGTCGCCTATTTCCGTCGTTGCGGCCCGTTACCGGATCGCCCGCGTCGAGACCACAAATCATAGAGAGATGGCCGGCGATTTGGCGCCATGTACGGAGAAGTCGTTCTGTTTGACCGGCGGATGCAAATGTGACGCGAGTCGTGCGAGGGTCGAGCCTGGCGGCACGCCGCCACAGAGTACGGTATGCGCGCCCCGCGCGTCCGAAAGACGCTCTTGCGGCAAGGGCATAGAGTTCACGCGTGAGCTTTAGAGGCACATTTAGGATTGGCGTGAGCTAGAAGTAATAACGCTTCGTCTGGTCGGCGAACGATTGGCTGAGTGGAGCCACGACTCCCATTTTCGATTCAGACAAACGCCGAGAGCGATGCGAAGTGGACGGTAAAAGACGAATGTTTTATTACTTGATACAAATTATTGCATGTAACTAGAAATGCGTGGTCACATAAGAGAAAATGAAGCGCAAGTGTCATGTGGACGTTACCACCACCGTACGGACATATTGCCAATATAATCCGGCAGTTTTTTCGAATAAATTGGGAAGCCGGCAGTGTTTGCATGGTGGGGGGTGGATGACTAATAAAACACCGTCACGATATCAGCCGAACACACCGCATTCCTTTTGGAATTATTTAGGTGCCATGCCAGAATCTTTCCATATATGAGCGCGGCCACATTGAGCTGGTTGGAAAACATCCCAGTTTCGCCCCCACACCAAACCGGGCGGGCTTCAATTCCAAACACTTTTTACCGCTCTCGCATATGTGACGAAATGCACTTATCCAACTAAAAAAAAAAACGAACAGAGGTGAATGAACGGGCGGGGATTTGAACCGATGACCTGGCATGCAAGGCAAGTTGCCACGCCGCTGAGCCACGAACCGCGCAAAGGTATTGACTGGCCGGTACATCGCGTTATCTCTGAAAATAGCATCGTTTCTCGTACCTCGACGTGTGAGTTACCGAGGAGAATGCGAGCGAACAAACATCACCCGTGACTAACGCGACAGACTTACGGCTCGGTATCATGCAACGGTCACGCGTGCCTGAGCTCTTGGACATCGACTTGCGCGATGTTATTGTGGACGCTGCCGGAATAATTTAAGAAAAAATATCTATTCATCAAATAACGCGACAAAAATAGACTTCAGCGAAATAACCACGGACGGGCTGTCGATTTTTAGAGTTCCGTACTCAAAGGGTGACGACATAACCCTATTCTGTCCATCCGTCCATCTATCAATGGGTTGTGTCTCATGAACCGTAATAGGTAGACAGCTGAATTTTTTGCAGAGCCGCTATAACAGAAAATAGTAAATATAAAAAAAAAATTAAGGGGGGACACGCTTTCGGCAAGCTTTTATTTAATTTGCAATGTTTGTATGCTTGTATGTGTGTATATGTGTAGGTGTTTAGGTCAAATCTTGCAAGTTGAATGGGGAAGAAAACTCAATGCTGATTGTAGATGTCGCATGAGCGACCTCACCTTAAAAACGTCAAAACTGTCATTCCTGTCAAGTTTGATTTACGAGTTTTAGATGAAACATGATGCAGTTAGAATAATCTTTAGAGGAAAAGAAGAGCTTTTGTTAGTCTTCAAACAAATTTAAATGTCATTGATCAGCACAAAGTATGAAACGAAATATTATAGGTTATGTTTTTGAGTTATTTTATTTCCCAAGACTTCTTTTGATTAGTATAATTATTAACAACTTATTTCGGAATAACATGGAGAAAATTGAGTCCTTTCAACTACACAGGTTAAGTAAATAAAAATTTCAAATCTATTCTGTTTGATTTTGTATGGTATCTGACAGCTTTGACAGATCTTTTAGGTGAACTCGCGTAGACGCCACCTTTCGTGATAAATAAGCAGTTTTCTTCCCAATTAGAACCACTTCTTGAAAGCTTGTTTTTAAAAATGTTTTTACTATTATTTTGTGTTAAATCTTGTACGATGGTACGGAACCTCTCCTTTGCGAGTCCGACCCGCGCTGGGCCGATTTTTTTTAAAGTTCACTTTGGTGCCAAGCCATAAACTTCCCTTCATTAACACAGATGCATTGAACTGAATGGAAAACACCCTTTCATTGCTGCTATGACCATTTTTTTATCCAATGCGATGGTACCAACCGGGGCTTAAGCCCTACCAACTAGTAGGGTAACCACCTTGAGTTTTACATGGATTGCGAACCATGCAACAGCTCGCATAAATGATGAAATGCAAGTAACCAACCCAGAAATAAGAAAGTGGTGCATGTAGGGGGCGGGAATGGAACACATGACCTCCGGGATTGAAGGCAAGTCCCCGCGGCCCCGAGTCCGAGCCACTCTTTTTAGGGTTCCGTACCCAAAGGGTAAAAACGGAACCCTATTACTAAGCCTCCGCTGTCCGTCCGTCCGTCCGTCCGTCCGTCCGTCCGTCTGTCCGTCTGTCACAGGGCTGTATCTCGTCAACCGTAATAGGTAGGAAGCTGAAATTTTCACGGAGTGTGTATTTATTTTGCCGCTATAACAAAAAATAGGTAAAATAAAAAAAAATAATAATTAAAGGGGGGCCCCATACTAAAAATGTGTTAAAATAATATATATTTTTTGTCAAATCTTGTACGGAACCCTTCGTGTGCGAATCCGACTCGCACTTGGCCGGTTTTTTTATGCGACCTGACATGGATGGCTAATACCACACAACTACCGTTATGATATTAGCCCTATACACCACATTCCTGAAGGAATTAGGTGTCATGCCAGGACCTTCCCTTTAGTAGCACGGCTACATTGAGCTGGGTGGAAAACACGGACAATTTTTCATTGCCGACCGTCCTTCGACCATCTTTTTTCATCCATTACGATGGTACCAACCCGGGTGGGCTTAACCCTACCACCCAGGAGGGGAAGGGGACCTACAGTTTTACATGGATTCCGAACCATGGAGCAGCTCGCATTCGTGACGAAATGCACGTAACCAACCCAGAATCGAACACATGACCTCGGACACACATTATCGAACTCGGAAAGAGAAAGAAAGTGGTGCATGTCGGAATTGAACCCAGGCCTCTGGTCGCTCGACAAAACTGATATTTATGGCTGAAAATAAACCGAAATACCAGAACACGCAGTCGATAAATCAAGGGACCGAGCCCTATAATATTTGACCCTTTCTTGCTATAAAGTATGCATTAAATTGCAGTATAATGCACCAGGCTATTATCATGGCATAGGTTATACAAAGGAGTAAAGTGGGGCCAAGGAAGCGAAGCGTGCGGGCCGCCCCGAGGCTTTTAACAATTACGGATGATTACGGCGGTACAGTAATGTATTTCCATGTCGTTACAATGGAAAAATATTTTCTTTACCCAAGTTCGCCGTCAATGTGATTTTGAGCCCCTTTTCAATGTATTTATTTTTCTTTAAAACACCTATACGTCGATTATTATCTCTTAATCCGTAAGACGTTTTCCTTTTAAATATAAATGTTATAATATATCATAACAATTGTTATGATATGACAATTATTACGCACCTCATATTATGAGGTACCTACCTTCATTGCTATACATATATGTATGTACTAGTACACATATTTCAATGCCTACCTAAGGCAGTCAGTAATCACTGGGTGGTCAATCGAAATCTTTTCAAGACAGCCATTTTAATGATTTTTTGATGGCCTCTATTATTTAAGAATATTATATCTAACCCTATTAACTCACGATGTCAGATAATATCTTACAGCGTAGATACTTTTTGTAGAGCGATCTTAATTATTTTTTTCCACATTATAGATCAATCTGCATCGCGGCGAACGCCACAAAAAAAAGGAACAACGACATTGAGTGTCAGCGACAGCTACGAGACGCAAGCAAAACGTTCGAGGTCGAGAACAGATGACGCCACAGAAGAGAAAAGCAGGGAGATGTGTCATGTGGTCATTACTTGCTACTGCGCCGTACGGACAAATTGTGCATGTAATTGTAGGGGAAGTCGCGGCCGCTCGTAGCACGCCCCACACGCTGAGGAAAACATACATAAAACAAAAGAATTTTTCAGATAGTTTGAACTTTCCTTTCAGTTGTAAGCTGTGTCTTTTTACCCTATTTTTGGGGTTGCGTGATACGGTTTTGGTTTTATACATATTGCTGCACGCAAATATGGTCCCAAAAGGCGTTCGCCAAGTCTCTTCTCACCTACAAAAACCTTCGAATACGTCTGCGACTATTTTTGCATGCATCATTTCAGTTGGGTTGGTTGTTTAGAACAACTATAGACAGCGAGTCTAATAGTAGGCGCGATAGATGGCATATCCCCGTCCTTATTTGATCTGGGTATGAAACCAATCCAGTCCTTTTGTCTGCGAACGTGGGGCTATGTGCGTTGACGCGCCGAATCTGCGTGAAATTGCATTTGAAGGGGCTCAAGACGCAGTCGACAAATCTTGTTTCTTCCAAACTGCGAAGTATACAATCGTGTGTAATCAGAGAATTTTTGAGTTAATATTTTAAAATGTTCACAAATATAAAAAAAACCTATATGATTGAAAATGAAAGGCTAAGTGTATTGCTAAGCGCAAACCTCAAAAACGGATGGACCAATTCGGATATATTTGTCGAAGTCCGAGAAAGGTTTTGAAAAAATTCATGGGAATGTAAATTCCATGCTTAACTTTTTCCCTCACTGATGCTCGCCAATAATTCGGTGGAGTGTTCAGTGAGCTCCACCGATATGAAAGCCACCCGAAGCGCTGAGGGCGGCCAGTCAGTTTTGAGAATCGAAGTAAAGCTTAGAACCAAGCGATAGTGAAACAGTGGAAACAATTCAACGAGTGATATTGTTTGTGATATTCCGGTAGGTCACGACATTTTTGGTCACGTTAAGGTAAATGGCTGAATCTGGGTTCATAGGTTAGAGACCCACCCTCTAATGCTAAATATGTCGATCTGCCTGCGCCAAGTGGTTGCGTTAGCTAGATTGGCTACGCAAAATAGATGTCGGTATGAACTGATCGTCTGGACATATTCATACTTTTTAATTTTACAATATTAACTATTCGGTTTTTTAATAAAATACATAAATATACCTGAAAATATATCTGTAACCTAAATCGTTTATAACCACGAAATGGAACCAACGATTTGTTCAGTTTTGGTATTGTAAATGGCTTGAAATAAATGAAAATTATTAACTTTTGGTGTTTTCTCCTCTAATCTACCCCCAACCCGTGTGTCGATATCCTCACATTTTGTAAGACAATGTGTCTGACGCCATTGAGTGTTCACCGTTGCGATACTTCGCCAGCCCGGGAAGCTGTCGGTATCTTCGGACAGATCTCGACCGTCGCTAATCGCACTGCGTTTGCGGGAAGTTCCCACAAGAATGCGGACGGGCTGAGGGAAGATATATCGCGTGTGAGCTCACTAATGACACGGCGTTTAATGACAGGGACTCCTATAGAACAACCTGCAACCCGCTATAACAACAATAATATAATAGGTAACATTAAAAAATAATAACAAATAAAGGGGGCCCCCATACAAAAAACGTTATTTTTTGGTGTTCAATCTAGTACGATGGTACGGAATCCTTCGTGTGCGGTCCGACTTGCAATTGACCGGTATTTTTATGCATTTTGACATGGATGGCTAATACCACACAACTACCGTTATGATATTAGCCCAATACACCACATTCCCAAAGGAATTAGGTGCCATGCCAGGAACTTCCCTTTATGAGCACGGCTACATTGAACTGGATGGAAAACACGGACAATTTTTCATTGCCACTTCGACCATCTTGTCAATGCGATGGTACCAACCCGGGCGAGCTTAAACCCAACCAGGGGAAGGGGACCTACAGTTTTACATGGATTCCAAACCAAGGAGCAGATCGCATTCGTGACGAAATGCACTTAACGAACTCAGAAAGAGAAAGCGGTGCATGTCGGGGCGAGGAATTGAACCCAGACCTCTGGTACGCTCGGCCAGTCCTCGCGCCGCTAGGCTACGAGCCGCTCATACGATCACTTATTGGATTTATATTGTTTATTCATCATCCATAGGCCTGCACTCGGATTTGTCATATTTTATCATTTTATCATGTTGTAGTAGTTTATGAGAGAAATAATAGTATTTAAACTGGAGCAAATTTTGATTGTTTTTGTTGCATTGTTTTAAGGTTGATTGCGGTGACCACAGACCGTGGCAGTGACGGTAGGTTTGGGTCACCTCTTTTCCTAAAATATGGTTGAGAGAGGCGATGGCTGTGCCCGGCGTGATGCTCGTGAACGGGTGCTGTTTGTGGGGACTGGCCTGCTCCAATTGGCAACATGTTATTTAAATTAATGCAATGTGCCGATTAAGCTAGTTACATTTAGGGTATCTTTCACCATGTGCTGATCAACTTAATCGGCACATACGCATTGACCTAAGGGGCCTTTCTCAACACCTCTTAATGCAAGTACAAGATAATCAGCACTTTAGTAATAAATGCGATTTAAGTGTAGATTAAAATAAATCAGCACTTGGGGAAATCCAAGCTCAAATAAATCATGTGGTGTATGTGATAGCATATTGCTAACTATTTATGTTAAGTGAATGGAACAGTGTTGCGTTTAACATTATTTTAAAACTTTTTTTTTTTTTTTTTTATTACTGATGATGATTTGTTTCACTCTTTGTTGACTACAATATAATCACACAGTGTAATTATACATGTGTACTAATTATTCTAAAGCTAATACCGTTTAAGCCTTTAAATATCACTTGCCTGTTAACTTGCTATTCACCTGGAGAGTTTTTAGGGTTCCGTTGGCACCCTTTGGTTCCGTACCCAAAGGGTGCCAACGGAACCCTATTACTAAGCCTCTGCTTTCCGACCGTCCGTCCGTCCGTCGGTCCGTCCGTATGTCACAAGGCTGCATCTAATGAACCGTAATAGGTATAGGCATCTGAAATTTTCACAGAGTGTGTATTTGTTTTTCCGCTTTAACAACAAATGGTACGGAACCCTTCGTGTGCGAGTCCGACTCGAACTTAGCCGGTTTTTATTAGAGTCGTCTCAGAACCTTTCAAATGCTTTTTCTAGCGAGTGAAAATGGATTTTACTGACCATAAACTTAGCGAAGCTAAAGTGCCCTCGTAACTCTATGAACCGATCCAGGCACGACTCGTTTATAAATCTAACCTAAGTTAGTACTTCTAAGTTAATTTTAGAGGGCATACAACTCTTTGGCTTAATTGTTTGTCGATAAAACTTGTTTATCCTGCTATTTTAACAAGGTTTATAAATACCGGCATGTTCTTTAAGGAATACATTTACGCCGCTTTCCCGGAGGGGTAGGCAGAGATGATGGAGCGCCATACGGTACGATCACAGCATACCTCTTTAGTTTTATCTACTGTAATACTTCTTTTCATACGTGCTATACTATTACGGGTGCTGCGTACCTTTACGAATAATTTTATCGATTTGGTCGTGGTATGTTACTTCTATGCCGCCCGGGCACGACACTGCCGCTCATTTCTGCTCTGCAAATTTGTTTCGACATTTTTTCGTCATTCATTCGTTCCATATGTCCAAACCACCTCCTTTCTAAATTATAGTCACAACACAAAATCAACTTCCTGTAATCAAAATATTGAAGTTCTAAAATTCAAATGAATATTCGTTCATGGCGATCCGGTGATCTGGTGGTACTGAGAGGACTAATATGCACTAATCAATTCAGAAATGGAAACAAGGCCGGAATTTGATCCCATTACCTCTGTCATAGAAGGGAATGCTATAGGCCGAATAGATCACTCAGAGAATGCCTTCAATGCATTGGAATTAAACATCACGAACCACTGATATACACAGACGTAGCGCGTGATAGTTCCTGGTGTCGGGTGTGCCGTGTTGAGAGGCGAAGTAGGAAGTGCGCCTGCCGGGTCAACGCACGCTGACTATTGTGCCTGCGTGCGGCAGGACCACTCGGCAGGACACGGTACGAACTGCGGGATGCTATTGCAAAGAAAATACATGATAAGACGCTTGTTTGCTATCGCTTCGAAGATGGCTGACCAAACCGAACTTGAAAAAACCGAACGAGGTAATTTCTGAATTTAGGGGTTCGGAGCAAAGGTCGAATGCCCTCGTTTTGGCGATTTAATATGCACCTATGCTAGACTATGGTAAGGCCCTATGCCGAAGTCTTGAACAACGTCAGAGTTCGCAACAGTTTTTGGTGTAAGGGGCAAAACGGTTTTGATTATGTTTAGTCAGTTTAGAAAAAAATTGAAGGTCGCAGCGTGGTACGGGTGGAGTTGGTTTTAATGCAATTCCACGAATGAAAGTAAACTGAAATCAAGCCCCTAGACTTTTTTTATTATTCTAAACTGGCACAAAAGGAGGGAATTTGCAATTGTTTGTTGGGTTACCATGGACGCAGTCATATGTAATGGAAGAAAACTCAACTTGAGCAAAACAGTATCTTTATTGTATCTTTTCACACTTCTAACAACCGTTGCTAAGTGACGCTGATAAAAGAATGGCTCAATGGACAGATCCTTTTTTAAGGCTTCGGATCGTTATGTTTTTTTGATAGACATTGTGTTTTTGGGCGGAGAGCAAATTTTCATCCAGGAAAATATTTTGTCTTCCTGGAGTTACATAAAAAAGGGAATTCTTTCTTGAATCTAAGAATGCAGTCTGCAAACCTTTTCTTCCTATTACTGACTTATTTCAGAAATAAATAAATTTAGCGTATTTTGAGTGGTGGTTTCACTTAAGGTGGCCCAACCCGCTCAACTCCCCATACAAACAGGGAAAGAAGATCACGCCCATATTTCTTATCAGAGATCCCAAATTTAGCTCAAACGAGATTTATTTGATCGAACTAGATGTCTGATGACCGTTGGCATAGTAAAATTGTGTTTAGTTTCTAAGTTATAAGGTCCAAAAGGTCGAATTTTTCACGCGTTTTACACAAAAACTTTGGTGGTTTATTACGCAATGATCAAGTAAGACAATCTTAAAAAGATTAATCATCAGACATAGCTTATTTAATCAAAATTTATAATCTATTTGGTTTTTGTTGCATTTTTTACTACAGCGGTCGTGGTTTACTTTTACTTATAATTCGTTTTGAAATCAAATTTTCGTAAATCTTACCAAATCATACATTATGCACATTATCTTTTTTGTGGACAGGTTGCATCTTCCTCATCACGGAGCCTGTCTTTTTCTTTGAAACAGAGAAGGCCCCAGAGCGCGGTTTTGTACAGTGCCCGCGAATGAGTTAGTCCCGCCGGGTTGGGCCATCTTACGGCGTGAAGCCACAGGAAATCTAAGATTTGAAAATTTTAAGAAATACATTCTTTGCCCATTGGCCAAGGCCCAATTTATCACGTGATCGCCTTCCAGGCGCTAACGTTTACCCCTAAATGTTGTCAGATTTTAATATTTTTTTTTATATCTCTTGAGAAAGCTTCATTCTATTTTCACGTTCTATTTTAACAACCAATAGGTAAATTAAAAAAATAATATAAATTAAAGAACGTAATATACAAAAAACGTAATATTTTGTGTTTAATCGTGTACGATGGTACGGAACCTTCGTGTGCGAGTCCGACTCGCAATTGGCCGGTTTTTTAGTGTACGCCACCCCTATACAAGCGAGATTCGAGTTCCAATCCCGCCCTTCCATTCTGGCTGCCTGGATAAGTGTCTAATTAATATAACTTGTTTGAAATGCTACTGTGCCTACATTCCTCAACGAGCATATTATGGTAGCAGTGGACACATTTCACCACACTGCCGTAGAACCTTTGAAGGCCATTGTTGTGGTAGACTGCTCACTAGCACTGCTTCGTGCCCACATCATATAACGCTCTGACTACGGTGACGAAATGTAGCCCGATATGAGCCTACTTTTGAAACTGACCTCGCGCGGCAACGCACTAGGCACCATCACGTCGCCTTCCCCCAGGGGTGTGTACACAATACAGCTCCTTCGTAATAACGTTTTTGTAGACAAATGTGTAAGGAGATAGAAACTTCAAATATTTAGAGAGTTTGAGGCCCCGGACGAGACCTTATTTTTTTGTGAATAAATAAACAGAAATATGCAAAAACGTAATATGTGCAATAACCGGATTTTTTTAAACTTTTATGCAGGCCTATTCCTAGAATTCCGTAATCAGCAATCAGGAATCCTGAGTCTCTAAAACCGCCTTTATACCAGTTTTCAATGCGATTTTCTTGACGAAAATATTCCGGAGCATAGTTCAAGGTTTTCCGTCGAAAGACTCGGTTGGTTTCGGTTACGACTATTTTTTTTTTACTACTTATCTCAGCCTTAAACTTTAGCGTCGATCACCATAGCAATGCTATTGTAAAAATGTATGTATCATAAAAAATATATTTTACAATATTTCTTTTCAAACAGGTGCCGTAAAATATGGAATGTAGTTAGCAGTCCACGCAGAAATAACTTTATGTGTAATATTACATACATGAGTAAGTTCGAAACATTTATAGCAAAAGCGAGCGCCATTCCGACTAAATGTACTAACGTGCGATAATATTGTAAAAAAGATGAGGAAGATTAATGAAAAATGAAAAACAAAATATTAGGGAAAAATAATTTATTTTATTAATTTGACTTTCAGCGACATCTACATTTGAAGCATTGTCATTGTAATTTTGAAAAAAATCTGAACAGTATTGGTCGTGACATTCGTCGGAAGCAGGATTAATTTAGCAGAATTAAATGAGATAACGGTAATGTTGTATCCACTAAATACATAAAATTGTAAATTTATTTTATTTTTCTGCTACAAATGAGCTAAGGGTTCTAGATTCTAGGGGGATTACCATGGTAAATTTACTCGCTGAGTGACAGGTAAGTCAGTGATCAAATCAGACGTTTAGTTACATTTCAGTTAGTTACGAACCAGTTAGAATGGTACAAACTGCTACTAAACGTCAGATTGATTCACTCACTGGCCTGTTGATGTGCATTTTTAAATGAGCGATGTAGCAGTTTAAAGAGAGTATATAACTATATACTAAACTATATACAACTAATAAATATAAACTATATCGTTTTCTTCCTCGATGTCCAAGTAAGCCAACGTTAGAACTCAAATGGAATCGGGTCTTGTAGGTCGATATCTTGGACTTGTAGTCCATGTACGGCCCCGGTACAGTTATTCGATTCCTATCGTATCTCATCGGCTCAGTCGTGGTCTGAGTTGGCGCTTTCTGAACCACTACTTTTTCATGTAGCTCTCCAATCACCAAATAAAATAACTAAAAACAAATGTTAATGAACGTTAAAAATGTTAAATGTTAAAACGGCTTATTATTAAATGAATTTCGCTATTCCCATTAAAATAGAACGACTTTAGCCTTGCGCGCATACTTAAAGTCATTATTTATGCAGTATTTTTTTAAAATTAATGTGTCATTACTTCATGGTCGCTTCTTAATTCATAATCTTATGCTTAATGATGTATTTCGGGATTAATCGATCATATCATGAGACGATTTGTTTTATTCATACCTGCTAGGTGATGAAGAGCTATTTGCAGCATTTGTTACAACACATTTTTTAAATATCTTTGACAGCTTCACATAATTAAGCATTCTCGTTTATAAATATAAATACTTAAAAAATACATTTAGTTGATTTTTTTAATATAACTTCACAATGATGATGGCTACTAGCATTACATTTTACCAGGACGTTAAAAAAAAACAGCGGAGTTTCTTTCCAGTTCTTCTTCGCTGTGTTTTGTTTTGCTGAACTGGCCAATGCTAAAATATGACAAATCCGAGTGCAGTGTACTGTCTATGGATGATGAATAAACAATACAATACAATCCAATTAGTTCAACACACCATATTTCCGAAGAAATTAGGTGCCTTGCTTTCTGAGAACGGCTGCGTTGAACTGGGTGGAAGACGCGGACTATATCCGGTGCTTAGATTGGGTGCGTGTGCCGATCCACACGCAGCGTATCAGCAGCGACGCAGACCGTGACTTTGGAGTCGGATCTGTCACGGCGGGTCGCGGCCGCAATCGTGAACCCTGTTTGGGGCCCACCGGTACAGTTAGGTCATGTTGGAAACAATATTTGGGACTTATTCTGATTCTGACACCCCCCGGTGGAGGCACGGTGGTGTTTTTGGAAAGCTTAATTCAGACCTAGGTATTAACCTCGAGTGGTGAAGACTGGCCAAAATGTAACCTGTAATATATTTTATTCAAATTACGTAGTACACAAAATAATGTCGTTTTTAGGGTTCCGTACTCAAAGGGGGCTAACGGAACCCTATTACTAAGGCTCCGCTGTCTGACCGTCTGTCAGTCCGTCTGTCACAGGGCTGTATCTCACGAACCGTGATAGGTAGGCGGCTTAAATTTTCACAGATTGTGAATTTTTTTTTGCCGCTATAACAACAAATAGGTAAAATAAAATTAAAGGTGCGCTGTTAAATCTTGTGCGATGGTACGGAACCATTCGAGCGCGAGTCCGACTCGCACTTGGCCGCTTTTTTATTCGATAACTCAAAATTTAAGGAATACAGATTTTTTTGTAATAAATATACACCACATGGGAACTAGGTGCCATGCCAGGACCTTCCTTACATTGCACGGCTACATTGAACTGGATGGAAAACATGGACAATTTTCATTGCCGCTTCGACCATCGTTCATTCAATGCGATGGTACCAACCCGGGCGGGATTAACCCTACCACCTAGTAAGTAAGGAAGGGGACCTACAGTTTAACGTGGAGTCCGAATCACGGCCAGCCTCTCTCAACGGTCGAATGGACCTATCCAAGACCAGACCGGGCCCAGCGTTGCTTAACTTCGGAGGGCGATCGCCGAAGTGTCGCGCCACTGGGCTATTGAGGCTGGCAAAATGGTCGTGTTGTGTCATCCTCATAGCAAAGGCTCTTGCAAAAGTCGTCCTGCCAAGAGAGACTAACGCCGCACCATTGTGGGCACCCAAGCAGCGCTCGCCTCCCGTAACATATTGGGTAACATTTTATGAGATTATTGATCAGCGGACAATAATACTTTCCTTTGTATAAAAATTAAATGTAAAAATAAGAAAATCGATACGGTATTTAATTTGACATGATTTTTGCTAGCATTTGTTCCGAAAGTGCCAAGTAAATTTTTAGGATATCGTACCCAAAGGGTGCCAACGGAACCCTATTGCTAAGCCTCCGCTGTCCGTCCGTCTGTCACAGGGCTGTATCTCAGTAACCGTAACAGATAGACAGCTGGAAATTTCACTGAGTGTGTATTTATTTTTCCGCTATAACAACAAATAGGTAATTAAAGGGGGCCCCAAAACAAAAAAACCTAATTTTTTTGTATTAAATCTTTTACGATGGTACGGAACCCTTCGTGTGCGAGTCCGACTCGCACTTGGACGGTTTTTTCAGTAAATCCTGAAAATAACCTATGAAAAGGTACTAACAGAACAACTTTGAGTTAATGCTAGGAAAATCAGTTAAGCTGGGTATTTTATTATAAACATAAAATGATAACCCGACGGACAGACAGACAGACGGACAGCGGAGGCTTAGTAATAGGGTTTAGGTACGAAACCATAACAATAGAGAATATGCGAGGAGGGCAAATCTGCGGCCTAACCCGAGCTTTTGGTTATGATATTATCCCGATACACCACATTCCCGAAGAAATTAGGTGCCATGCCAGGACCTTCCCTTTATGAGCACGGCTACATTGAACTGGATGGAAAAAACGGACAATTTTTAATTGCCGCTTCAAACATAGTTTCATCCAATGCGGTGTACCATCCCGGGCGGGCTTAACCCTACCACCTAGTAGGGGACCCCTTCCTACAGTTTTACATGGGTTCCGATCCATGGAAAAGCTTGCATTCGTATTAATGCAAATATCAAACTCAGAGAGAGAAAGAAAGTGGTGCATGTCCTGGCGAGCTTTTGAACCCAGACCTCTCGCATGAAAGGCACTTCCTCTAGCCCCTAGACCACGAGCTGGACATAATTGTACAGCTTTTAAGAAATAAATACTCCATGCTCGCTGAAAATACCGGATTGGCCTAAAGAGCAGTACGCCGGGCCAGCGTGACATAACCGGCAGTATTGTTCGCGTTGCGTAACTACCAGCCGCTAACCGGCTCGCGGCAAACGTAACGGTCTTCGACGTCCCCTCTCGTGGCGTGTGCGTTATATCCACGAGTAGCCGGTACTTTGATGCATTGAATCATTGGGTGAACTCCTTAAGTTATCCGAATATTTGGGTCATCATACAATTATGAGTTGCATTAATTTTTTACCCATATTCGGTAACAGGGATCCTGTTACTGTCAATGTTTTTAAAGTCCAGTCCATTGCTGTAACTATCATCTATCTGGTGCTTTGATTCGCTTACAATGTTTCCTTTTAAGAGCATTTTATTTTAAAAAGCATCATTAAAAAAAATCAAAAACATAATAAGATAAATAAATAGATTAAATACTAGATTAAAAACTATTAGATTAGGGCTGATTTTTCAATCCTCAGGTAGTACTTATCAGTCTGATAGCAAAATTACCTTTCGCCAAGAGACGGATAGTTACTAATGAATGATAATATCTCCTATCACTATTATCTTAATGTAATTTTGTTAATAAAATGTGGACTTACTGCAACGGATGGATAATCAGCGGCGGAAATAAATTCATCGAATAGTTACCTGACTGATTATCAGACTATTGAAAAATCATAGAAACATAAATAGATGCAAGGGAATTATTTTGAAGATCCAAAAATGCAATTCTCGCAATTTTTTTCACGTTACTGAACATAAATGGATAACGTAAAATTTAGTAACTAGCCAAATTATTTTGGGAATTTTTCATTCATTGTCATAATGGGGACGCATCATAAAGTCCAAAAAGCACAAAGTCCAAAACCCATACCGTCCAAAACACTAATGAATTCGGAACTTTTCCAAAAAGGTTAGGTTAGGTTAGATTATAATATTTGCATTTATAAATATATGCAAAAATACATACTTTTGGATGTTCTGGGTTTTGAACCTTATGCTTTTTGGACTTTATGAAGGCGACCCATAAAAATAGCCATTGAAAGTTTTTATACCGTGAGATGGCATCGGAGAATAGATCCATCTAGCGGCGTATAACATTTCTAAATGCTATTGAAACAAAACAAATTGATTTAAAATCAGAAAATTATGTTATCGCAGCCACTAGCACGAGGAACCTTCTATAGGCCGGACACATTCGAAACTACCCTACGAAGGGACCATTAGGCCGTAAGTGTAGATCACTATCTAATTTTTTTGGAGCTTGGGTACACTTAGTGACCTCACACTGAGCTCCGTTGGGTATGTCTTACTTGACTTCACTTAATTACAAAAAGATACAATTGTATTGCCTTTTTGGAGCCTGGCTGGCTCAACATGGTCTGGATGATTCCTTTGTCCAAGGTAACAATCCCTAGCGAAATTATATCTCCTCATGTATTTCACAAATTCAAACCATCATTCAAAGTTTAGATCCAATCAGCAGACTTGACCGCTATTGCCATAAACTTGCAACAAGATGAAACTGGTTTAAGATCAGCGCAATGTGGGATTAGATTTCATTTAGACGTTTATTGTTTGACTAATATTAACGAGTGTTTGTCATTACGAAATACCTCGTGATTTAATGTATAATCCGAGGTATAATCCGACATGGATGGCTAATAAAACACCTACCGTCACGATATTAGCCAAACACCCCGCATTTCCAAAGGGATGAGGTGTCACGCCAGGACACTTATTCGCACCATTGAACCGGATGGAAAACTCTGACTGCCGCTTCGACAGTCTTTTCTTTGAATGCTATGGTACTATTGACGGGATTAACCCTAACCTAGTAGGGTAAGGGATCTACAGATTTACGTGAATTCCGACCATAGAATAGCTCGCAGTGATCCACTCATCCAAATCGAAAAGAGAAAGAAAATGGTGCATGAAGGAAGCGGGGATCGAACCCATGCCCTCTGAATGAGAAACAAGGCCCTGCAACCTCGACTACGAGCCTACGGTATCTCTTTTGTTGAGCAAGGCTCAGGAAAACTGTAATTGAATGACATCTTGGGAACTGCAGATGTCCGATCACAGGTTGATTGCCAAATAATCCACTAGTGAGTCGAATGAGAACTCCACACTGGGCTGAAATTATAGATGACAGCGTAGATTAAGGTAATAATGGTACATAACTAACGGTGTTAGGAAGATGGTGGAGTAATTATTTATGATCGCTTTTTGCGGTGTTTGAATATTGGCCATTGTGTTCGACTTAATAGAAGGTTTAAACCATCGATTTATTTTGTAATAAAAAATATTGTTTTTTTTAATTTTGTGTCTATGATTCATTACAACTCTAGTTAGACAAGTAATGACTTTGTGTGGCACGTAGTGAAGGGGTGAACGTATTCGTATCTTATGTTTAAAACCGTCAAACCCGCGGGGTCCCCGGGATTACATCTCTTTCTTTCTTAAAAGAGATTTCAATGTGCATTTTCGTTGAAAATGCGGGTCACTCCATTGTTCAGAAACCATATATAGGTCTACCTTAGGGTTTAGCCCGCCTAGGTTGGTACCATCGCTTTGGAAGAATGATGGTCGAAGCGGCAATAAGAATTAACCGTGTTTCCCTCCAATTCAATATAGTCGTCCTGACATTGTTCTTTGTTCCAGTTTCTTGTGTTCGTTGTCTTAAACTGTTCATATTACAGCAGGGCAGTGGGCAGCAGGCTGTGATAAATAGTCGTACAGGAACTATTTATCGCAACCTAAGTTTTTTTTTATGTGACTGGACATGGATGGCTAATACCACAAGTTCTGTCATGGTATTAGCCCAACACACCACATGGGAACTAGGTGCCATGCCAGGACCTTCCTTATATTGCACGGCTACATTGAACTGGATGGAAAACACGGACAATTTTCATTGCCGCTTCGACCATCGTTCATCCAATGCGATGGTACCAACCCGGGCGGGATAAACCCTACCACCTAGTAAGTAAGGAAGGGGACCTACAGCTTAACGTGGAATCCGAACCACGGCCAGCCTCTCACAACGGTCGGATGGTCACCCATCCAAGACCAGACCGGACCCAGCGTTGCTTAACTTCGGAGAGCGATCGCCGAAGTGTCGCGCCACTGGGCCACTGAGGCTGACAAGTGTTTTTTCATGAATGTGGACGAATAAATATATTTTATAGGTTTAATTGCGGGTACTTCTTTACTGAGTTGATCAAATCTGTGGATTTAGTTATGTATCCGTGAAGTAACAGTTTTTGACATAACTTGATAGTTTGTAATTTCAATAAATGAAATGAAATAAAAACGCGATTCCTTCGAAAATACGATCTGTTTGGCTAATATCATAACATTATGTTAGGTACCGCAGCTACTGTTATGATATTAGCCATCCGTGTCCAGTAACATGCAACAATCTTAGAAATAGACAGAAGGTTGCTCTTAAACCTCAACTCATTCCTCGCCAAATAAACCACCGGCCGACCTGATTTAGAAACGATCGCAACCAAATAGCTGCAGCAATTTGCGATTTTGATCGCTAAAAACGCAATTTCGTATTTTTCAATAACGTTTGGATAGCAGAGCCCGGCAGCTATTGGCTGTTGTCGAGCGTTTACGATTGCATTGCTAATCGATGGCTGCGGGCTATTGCAGAGAATTTCAAAAACAGCACGGCGGAAATATTTTGCATAAAGACGCCAACGTCAAATACTCGAATGCAGGCAACAATTAACCGAGCCAACAGGCGTGACCATTGCTTTCCTCCACGTGACTAATACGGCAGATCTGCCGTTCCGCCGCCTGCCCGGTGCGGCAATTGCTTCCGTCTTGCAGGCAGGTTCGGTGTTGCAGAATCTGGCATCGCTAAACATCGGTCTAGAGAGGAAATTGGTAATGTGATGGATGTTGAGGAGTGGTTACGTGAAAATTCATATGCGTAGGATATTGTCACATAGTCAAATTATATTATATTGATGGAATTTTGTGTCGTCAGGTGACAACATATTTTCTGAATTGCACATTTACAATGATGAAATAAAATATACTTTTTTTAAATATCCGAAAAAGAGCTGTTTCAACGAATATATTGTATTTTCCTCATTAGAATTTATCATATTTTATCATTACCCAGTTCAAAGATCACAGCGAGGAAGAGGTGGCTAAAAACATCGCTGGAATGTTTCCCAACGTGCTTTGCTACACTTTGCTACGAGTTTGTTTGTTTGTTTATATAAATTATATTCATTCCTTGTAACTTATAATGAAAATGAAAACAAGTATAACTTTTCAATCGGATTCTTTCAATATAAAGATGCCGAAATTCGGACAGTGATTGCTAGCCTTTATGCTAAATGTAGCAAATAATTGCAAACATTATGAAAGATGATAACATTATTATCATAAATCGTATTCAATCGTCGTGATTTAAAAGCCATAAAAAACGATTCTTTAAATAATTTTTCAAATAACACTCAGACTTGACAAATGTTTAAATTAGTATCAATGAATCAATGTTTTAACCAGAATTTTGTTTGCAAATTACCAAATAACATCAAACAAATAATATATTAAGGCGGAACGAAACAAGACTCAGCTGATGACCATATAAGAGTGAGAGTCGCGTGGTAGATACCGCTTAGTGCCTGGAAAAAACCTCTTTTTATTACTTTCGGCGATTTAGAAAATTGAAATAAAAAACCGGCCAAGTGCGAGTCGGACTCGCACACGAAGGGTTCCGTACCATCGTAGAAAAAAAAAACAAAAAATCACGTTTTTAGTATGGGAGCCCCCTTTAATTTTAATTAATTTTTAATCTCACCTATTTGTTGTTATAGCGGCAAAATAAATACACACTCTGTGAAAATTTCAGCTGTCTACCTGTTACAGTTACTGAGATACAGCCCTGTGACAGACGGACGGACGGACGGACGGACGGACGGACGGACGGACGGACAGCGGAGGCTTAGTAATAGGGTTCCGTTTTCACCCTTTGGGTACGGAACCATAAAAAACGAGATGGCTACTAGATTGCAAAAAAATCTATACTTATTATATGTATATATATTACTAATACATTAGTTTGTTTTCCAAATTGCTAACGGTTCTTAAAACAATTTAATTTTAAAGTAAATTACGCTTTTTGTTAAGATTCTTTAGGGATCCGAACCAAAACCTATTACTAAGCCTCCGCTGTCCTACCGTCCGTCCGTCTATCACAGGGCTGGATCTCATGAACCGTAATAGGTAGTCAGTTCAAATTTTCACAGAGAGTGTATTTATTTTGCCGCTATAACAACAAATAGGTATATATTATATAATAAAAAAACAATTCGTGTGCGAGTCCGACTCATACTTGGCCAGTTTTTCACTTTCTCAGTTCTACATCCGCCCCAATATGTAACAGTTAATGCAACCAAATGTAGATTGATTCATTCTTGCCCGCACATTAAAATTCCGTACCAGAAGACCAGCTGTTCTGCGCTTCCTGAGCGATCTGCGTGGGCGCATCTGACAATCTGCGTTCATCTAACATTTCACGGTCAAAGCCTCCTCGATTATAAGGGCCATTGTGCTTTGCATTGCTGGATTCTTTATTCTATGCTCTTCATACGGCTGCAACCAACGCTCTCAAGGCATTTTGAACCAAGACACGATTGACGGAGCGTGCACCAGCAATGCGTAGGATGGAGTAGACAGAAGGTTGAATACTTCTGTTGCACCTACACGCCTCAATCCGAACTCAATATAGATTGAGCGATACGGTTAATAAGTTTTTTATGAAGTCCGATTTAGGATTTAATATCGCATCAAATTATCTTCGTCGATTCAACGAATCGATGGGAAATGGAATGAAGCAATATTTTAGCTTTTTTAATCAATAACAATACCAAGCAAAATTATTGAATAGATACATAAGATTAAATCGATTCTCCTTGCAAAAAGTAGTGATTACGAAAGTGTAGACTAAGCCCCGATTGCACGAAGAGACGGCTGAGTTAATCAATTTCAAACACGTCACTTTTAGTTAACCGTATGGAGTTCTTTCCAGTTCTGTCCATGCAAAGTGACGGGTATAATCATACGTTGACGTCCATTTAGATTTTTTGTCCTTTCGTGCACTCGGCCCTCAGAAAATCATGCCTGATTTTTTTGCCAATTGGTTTTAGCTATGCTCTTTTTTTTAAAAAGACAAAGACCTCTTTCATACTGATTAGCTTAATCATCACATCAAAGGGCCTTTCTTACCACCTCGCAATCGATACCTGTTCAAGATAATCAGGACTTTAGTGATAAAAATAACATACCGGCATGTATCTTCCACGTTAAACTGTGGGTCCCCTTCCTTACTTACTAGGTGGTAGGGTAAATCCCGCCCGGGTTGGTACCATCGCATTGGATGAACGATGGTCGAAGCGGCAATGAAAATTGTCCGTGTTTTCCATTCAGTTCAATGTAGCCGTGCAATATAAGGAAGGTCCTGGCATGGCACCTAGTTCCCTTGTGGTGTGTTGGGCTAATACCATGACAGAAAGTGTGGTATTAGCCATCCATGTCCAGTCACATAAAAAAAAATTGCTTATCCGCGATGACGAAGCTAAGTATAGTGACGTCAGTGGCATTTTCTCAGTGCCCCGAGGCGGTGGCCACAGCGCTCGTGACAAAGGACACAGGACGACCTTACGCGGAGGCATTCGCGTCCATGCTGCACGCCGATTGGTGCGGTGCGGGGCGTTTGAGGAAACTAGTTTACTGAGAAACATCCAGTTTCTGATAACATACAACTGTTTGGACATTTAAGGTTATGCGACGGCATCTAAATTGAATTATTGTTATCAGATTTTTTAAATAATCAGAAAACGTTTTGGTCGCAGCAGGATTCGAACCTGCGATCTTGGTATTGCATTTCTTACATTGAGTTAGTTTATGTAGCACGTAATATGTTTTGTTTGTTTGTATTTTCCCTTATTCTCAGAACCTTGAATCACTGGTAATTCTATGTTATTTTGTGTAATGGAATCTCTTTGGTTTAAATGTTATGTGTATTGTTAAAAATTGTATGTTTTGTGTAACTGTTTGATTCCTGAATAAAAAAAAATACATGTCCACTGACCCACCTAACTTGTCTTGGATTAATATCATGACTGGATGTGGTATTGCCCATCCATATCCAGTTACAAACAAAAAATAATTAAGGCTAGATCCTATGCGAAAATTGTGCGTGCATCCTCTGATATACTTTTGGAGTCATTACAGCTGCATCCAGGTTGTAGATAAAGTCCATTGTTTCGCTGAGCTGTGTTGTTAATTACTATAAAATGCAGATTGAATCAGCGCTGGAAGAAACAGAGCGTGACACCACTATGTACCTGTCTGACCATATGTTTTGACCGTTAGCCGCTTACGTAATAGCTTTTATGGTAATAAAGGTTCTAAGCATCGGATTGGCGATCGAAATGACCATATTTTCGATTTACGAGGATGGTCGATTTTAGTTGCCAAGAAACGTGAAGTAAAGTTTTTTTTAAAGGCGCGGGGACTACTTTACCATGCCAGAGATCATTGGATCAATACCCGTCCCGTTTATGCGCCACTTCATTTCTACTTCTGATTTGCATAAGTGTATTTCATCACAGATGCGAGTTGTTTCATGGAACGGAATCCATGTAAAACTAAAGGACCACTAGGTGGTAGGGTTAATACCATCGCATTTGATGAAAACATGGTCGAAGCGGCAACGAAAAGTTGTTCGTGTTTCCATCCAGTAGCCGTAATAAAAAAGGCAAGGTCTTGGCATGGGACTTAATTCCTTCGGGAATTGGATGTGTTGGGCTAATATCACGACTGTGGGTAAGTATCAAAGTAAAATAAATTTTATAACATCTCCATTTCATTGCGTCTACTCTTTTGTTTTTTCTATATTATCTAAGGTAGGTTGGTTGATAATTATTTTGGCTTTCAGTTCTACGTATTGTACATTTTTTTCGTGCACCAAATGTTATATGTATTATTAATACGGTTAACTGCAAAACATTAATTATACATACATACATACATTATTTATACAAACATTTATATTATTATTATTTATGCACTAATGGTCGAGCCAAAGTGAGTTTTGTTCTGATCACCTTCGAATTCGGTTCATCGTGCCCACGTGCTCATTTGACCTCTAGGTAGCGAGGTCTGCTCCGCCAAGCGCCCCCCTTGCCCGCACAGTCAAGTCTTCTTCGCTCTATTGCAATCACTGAAGATTGCAATATTGCACGATATTGCTGCGTACTTATTCCTAATTCTCTCATTGGTCTCATATCTGAGATTTGCAAGAATCCGGCCAAAAGATTCTCAGCTTTGACAATATCACAATTCACACTTTCTTGTATTAAGCAGATACAGTTGAGCATCTTATACGACAGAAAAGGCTTAAATCCATCTGTAGTGATACTAGTTACGTTAGTCACCATACTTGGACGCGAATTCTGAGTAAGTTAAGCAAATATGTAGTCACAAGGTGACTCAACACCCATGAATGAAACATATGCTTAGCGACAAAGCCAGCATTTGTGTAAAATCTTATTGAATATGGTGGCTCAAATCATATAAACCTAATAGTTAATAATGAGAAATTTAAGGAGACATTAAGGAGGGCGTATTTTTTTCGTTGATGGATTTACAGACTGTTTACAACAAAGAATTTCATGTAAGAAATAGATTGATCTATTTCTGGGATGTGTAATGTTAAACGCGGCATTTGACTAAGGCATGCCTGGATCTCACATAAGAGGTGTCCGATGACGCCCATGGACTTTCAAACTGTCACGGGGCTGCGAAAACCTGGCCAGATGCTTCTTCACACCGCTTTTAAAGGATCCGTGGTTCTAATTTGGGGGAAATACCTCGGCAGAGAGTCCATTTCATAGTTTGTCGACCCTGTAGATAAAGGATCTAGCTAGAGTATCGGTTGGTTCTTATTTTAGGAATGTCAACAGCGAATGGGTGCATTCCTTACCTGCTCCGCGTTGTGCGATAGAATAAAAGGAATGGAGGGACAGCATTATGTAGCTCGGACAAGCATTCTCCATGGTAGAGACGATAGAAAAAAAAGGGACCCTACATACCTTAGGTATTGGAGCGTCTCCGAATTCAGGGATAACTCGGGGCCAGACGCACGGAATGACGCTGTATCTAGTCCAGGCAGTTAATCAGGTAATTCGTTTAGACGTCTCAAAAATGCGACGCATATTCCAGGCAAGAGCTTATCTGCGCCTGGTAGAGAGCAGGTTTTGGTCAGGTGTGAAATACTGACGCATCCTGTTGGGGAGTCCCAGCTTTTGAGAGCAGTTTTTGAGGTGAGCTTGGCTTTATCCTCGGTATTACGACTGAAATTAAGGCAGAAAATATGATGTTACATGCACAAAAAACTTAATGTCGTATTGAGAAAAAATATACTGTTTGGTTAGAAATATGTATGTGCACAAAAATTAATATGGCACTTGTTGTGCGTTTTATCGGCAAATTATTGGAGAAATGAAGGCGAAACTGCTGTACAACCCTAATAGTAGTAAGTATATTGTTTTCAGGGGAAATCTGATTCTTTCTTATTTTTATAAAAAAATCACTACCATGAACACCTGTTGGATACCCTTTATGTCTCCAATACTACTACATTTGCAGGCGGAGACAGATGCGTAGGAAGCAGTTTGGCCTTGGCACGCCGCCCGCCCCGCCTCCACCTCCGCCGCCACCCCCGCCGACGACGCAACGCTCAGCGCCATATTGGATATTGGCTGTCGCCACTCTGCATTCTGTCTCAATACATAGTTAGAGGATCTGATGCATTCAGTGGCCGCCTGGTGTGGATCAATTTATCCTTATTTGCTATTAGGACGTGCGTTGGATACATGCACAGCTAATATCAGTCTAAGTAATAAAAAATAGTGCTACGTAGTTAGTACTCATATACCCTAAAATATATTGTTTGGATGTAACAAGAAAAATTATTTTACAAAAATAATCATTGACAAAAAGATTATTTTAGCTTCATGATAACTAATGCATTATGCATTTATATTGTATGAATCAGATGTAATACTGAGTGGTGTGTAAACTTATTAAGTTTCTTAAATTCTTCTAAAAGTAAAGAAACTTAAAAAAAAAACTAATTTAATGTATGCAGTACTCAAGCTTTATGATGTCGTTTTATGCAAGATGCGCACCACCTCTCATGAAAATATGAAGACTCTTTGGAGTTTTACCGGTTTGTAAAAAGATACCTCAAAATATGCACTTATGTAATTCGGGAATGAAGAGTATCTTTAAATGGAGAAGTTCCTAAAATTTAGGTCAAAAGGTGCCTCCTTGGGCCAAATGTGAATCAAACATCAAAGTACCATATTTATTTTACGAAAAACCGGTGGCTGCAGGTTGATGGTGTCTTATTAAAGAGACACCGATTCCAATGCTCTACATGAAATATGTACATTTATCAGGGCTCTACTAATTTTCTGTTCGGTTCAGTATCTTGCCAGTTCTTCTCCGCTGTCAAAGCTGAACTGACTAATGATAGAGTAAGACAAATACGAGGACAAACAATAAACAACTATTGTAGATATCGATCATTTTAATCATTTAAGATAGGCTAAATGTTATATAGTATGACTCTCTCGCTCTAGTATGTATATCTATGCTATAGGAGATAATGAAACAAAGTATTTTTTTGCTCCAAATATGCCAAGGGATGCCTGGTTAACGTTTTTACTATAAACCAATTAACACATTTGATATGTACCTGTCTGCGTAGTATCTACTAGACTATCTTATACTCTTAGGCTGAGATAAATAGTCGTAACGGAAACTAAGACTAACGAAAAGTAGTACTTTGTGACGTCACTTTGACACATTTTGTATGGACGAAATCTCAAAGTAATGCAAAATGACGTCACAAAGTACTACTTTTGGTTAGTCTTAGTTTCTGTTACGACTATTTATCTCAGCCTTAAAATAGCGCGTGGCATTTCCGAGTAAATCAGCGCCAGGAATGCGTAGGGCGAGTAAGACAAAGCCTTCACAAAGCCTATTTGAACAACAGCTTAGTTTGCAGCTGACATAGCCCACGCACTGGGCGTCGAGTCCACTTGCATATGTATTGACTTACCTGCATGGACACGCGAGGTGAAATACCTTACTCTGTCTAGGGGAGTTCACCTTTTGTGAGTCGAATGTAGAGCATATTGTCAGGGCAGATAGTATTGTCGGTTACACATTTTGTGTTTTCAGATATTATTCTCATATCTTTTTCAGTCAACTTGCCGCATTGACCTCATATTATTATGATTATCCGCCTTATAGATTGGTGTGTTCATTTTGGTTATTTTTTTTGCTTGAATCATATCAGTTAAATAATCGATCTGTTTATTTATTTCTAAGGTATAAAAGGCATGAGACACTTCTAGTCTGTGTCTTGCGCGCGCGCAGCTCGTTACGTCATGTTGCGACTCAGCTGAGCACTCCATTTTGGCACAACGCCGCCAAGTAGTGTTACCTTGTGCGGCCTTAATAATTAGAGTCCACATCCTGCTACATCAATATTTAGTTACTAGTAGGCGTGTCCATCCGTGCCGCTGAGAATAGTAACAGCAGATACGTGGTGGTGAATTAATTACTGACTCCATCGTAAATTAAGAGTCAGAGTCATTTTTCGTCAACATTTTTGTGCTAACTCCAGATCTACTTTATCAATTTTGATGAGATTTTAAAGTTTAGGATTTGATTCGAGGCCGTGAACCATCACTATATGTTATCGAGGCCTAACGCAATGGGGGAAAAAAAATTACATATTTATCACGACAGTTGGCGTCTAAGCGAGCTCACCTAAAATATATCTATCAAAGCTGTCAGATACTAGAAAAAATAAAACAGATAGATTTGAAAATTTTATTTACTCAATCTATGTAATTGAAATTACTCAATTTTCTCCAAGTTATTCCGAAAATAAATTGTTCTTAATTATGCTGGTCAAAAGAAGTCATGGGAAAGAAAATATCAGAAAAACAAAACCTATAATATTTTGTTTCATACTTTATTCTGTTAAATGACATTTAAATTTGTTTAATGATAAACAAAAGCTCTTCTTTTCCTCTAAACCTTAGTGTAACTGCATCATAAAGTACCTCTTTCATAGAAAACTCGTAAATCAAACTTGACAGAAATGGCAATTATGACGTCATGCGACATCTAAAACAAGCTTTGAGTTTTCTTCTTCATTGAATAACTAAATTTGCAATCTATGTTAAAGAATTTAAAACATACGTTCCAAATTAATATAACTAATAACTGCTGTATTATTTGAGGTTATCCAACGACTTCTACATTGGAACATTGTAATCAAATCTTGGAAATAATCAGAAAAAGTGTTTGGTCGTGACATTTGTGGAGTCTTTTTCGATTTGATTACAATGCTTGAATATAGATATCGGCTGCCATGTCGTATCCATTATATCCATAAAATAATCTTAACTAATGTTCGTTATTATTTTTGAAGTTCTTTAATTTTTTGATACACCAAACATTTTGATACGAACGACTTTCACCAAATTTCACTACACAAGAGTTGCCGTAGAAAACTAATACCTTAATGGCGCCTGTGAAATGAAATTGAAAATGTTAGTTCCCAGCGAGTTGAACGCGCGAGTGAAAGTAAGCATGGCCAGTGAGCGACTAGACCAGCAGTTACTCAGGGTCCTTAGATACCAGTTTAATTTATCTGTAACACCGGAATGGAGTTTTTTTTTATGCGACCTGACATGGATGGCTAATACCACACAACTACCGTTATGATATTAGCCCAATACACCACATTCCCGAAGGAATTAGGTGTCATGTTAGGACCTTCCCTTTATGAGCACGGCTACATTGAACTGGATTCCGAACCATGGAGCAGCTCGTATTCGTGACGAAATGCACTTGCAACGGACAGTTGCAACAGGTGCAAGTTGGTATTGAACCCGGGCCTCTGGTACGCTAGGCCAGTCCCCGCGCCACTAGGCTACGAGCCGCTATATATACTAAATTAGCTAAGGTTCCCAGCAACGCTCGGGTCAATTTCGTTTTGGCCTATGTTTTTTTTATTTGAGCATAAAAAAAATGTCGGAATATAAATATAATATTCTCGATCGAACCCGACAACAGCACCACCGAATAGGTCCAATTATTAATAACAACTATCCAGGTGATAAAATTAGTACAAAAAAAACTTCATTGCAATCGGTCCAGCCGTTTTGGAGGAGAAGAATAATGAATAAATTCTCTATTGTGCATAAACAAAAATACAATTACAAAGAAAACATACAGCAAAACAACAATACTACACAAAGGCGGACTTATCACATATTAAGAGTGATTTCTTCCAGTCAACCCTTGGGGTGATGAGGATAGGCAATAGAAATATCTGTAGGTAGGTGACACACCAGAATTTGAAAAGAAAAAAAAATTAACTCCATAAACATACATATACCATAATATATACATATTTATACATATAATTGAATATACTAATATATATGATACAATACACTAATACATATGATTATATCCACAAACAAGGATAAAAAAGAATTACGTTGCACAACTGAATTCTATGAATTTTAAGTTTATAATCGTTCTTCTTTACTGAGATGATTGATTCAGTTTGTGATGCAACTTGTGTGTAGTTTAAATACAACAAGTTTAAATAAATTAAATTGAAAATTTTTAATTGAAAGACTCCCTGCTTGTACTTTAAAGACATACCCCGGCAGTGGGTGCTTTGCATAGTTTTCCAACCCTATACATATGTAGATAAAGGATCTAGAGAATCGGTAAGTCACCAAGAAATGTCCACAGTGGATGGATGGATTAATTAAAGTAATTAGTTATGGTTTGGTTATCTCATGGTGTTGTTTGGTGTTATTCTAAGCTATTAAATATATCGCAATCACACATATAATCGTAAAAGAACATAAATCTAAATTAAGATGATTCATATTTTAACTGAAAAACCATTTTCGGCTCAAAATCTGTTGGATAGGTAACACAAGGCTAGTTCTTTTCGCAACCAAATTTATGAATATGTTTCAAAACATAAAACCAAGCAAATAACCTCCACAAAAACTTGCAACATCTTCGTGTAATTGTCGACAGCGGAACACGCCAAGCGGAAACATTGATTCGACACACGCGACAGTAGACATATTGTTTACCGAAAATATATTTGGTAACTACCTACGCTGGATGTAGTTAAGAAGTAAGTATATTACCCCGTCCTGCAAGATTCGGCCAATATATATCAACTTAGGTAGCTGTGGGAAATTCGCCGGAGATAGCGAAAAGGGTAAAATATAATGAAAACGGTTGATAAACTAGAGCATGTTCTTGCATTCATTTCTTCATTAATAATCGGTGAACATACATAAAAAAAAGAGAAAAAAAAAATTCCGACGAATTGAGCACCTCCTCCTTTTTTTCGAAGTCGGCTTAAAACATTGTTACAGGTACAAGTGCCCCTTTAATTTTTTATTTTTTTTTATTTTACATATACGTTGTAAAGGCGGCAAATTAAATACACCTGTGAAAATTTCAGCTGTCTACATATTACGGTTTATGAGATACAGCCCTCTGACAGACGGACGGACGGACGGACAGACAGGCGTATTTATAGGGTTTCGTTGGCACCCTTTGGGTACGGAACCCTAAAAAAGGAAGGAGATGTGATATCTAGCGCCATTACTATGAGACCAACTGCCTCCAATTTTATAAAACTATCCAGTTACATAAACCCATGTCCAGTTACATAAAAAAACTCAAACGAAACTGTTTATGGCAAAAGCAAACATAGTAGCTGGTGGTAGTGTAAATGTTTGGACTGTGTGGCATTCGACGCATTCCATACGATTATATTCACGTTGCCCATACGCCGGCGGGGTCACGAAAATGACCATATAAGCCGCTTTTCTTTCCATTTCTCTTCTTTGTGGTCTCCGGCCGTCTTGTTGGATACTCGAAACTCACCGATAACCAGTCTCAGGAGCCACAGACGGTTTGTAGGGTTACTCATTCTGTTCCACAGGGCCTACCACGGACGCTGCTCATCCAACTTATAGTCTGAGCACTCGCCGCAGAGAATTAGAGTACCTTTTGAAGAATACATTAGGCTTGTGAAAACTGAACAAGGTGAATAATACCGCACCTACTGCCATGACACCCAAAACACCACTCAGGAATTGGGTGCTATGCCAGGACCTTTCTTATGTTACACGGCTACACTGAACTAATAGATAAAAACCGGCCAAGTGCGAGTCGGACTCGCACACGAAGGGTTCCGTACCATCGTAAAAAATGTATACAAAAAAATCACGTTTTTTGTATGGGGACCCCCTTTAATTTTAATTATTTCTAAATCTTACCTATTTGTTGTTATAGCGGCAAAATAAATACAAACTGTGTGAAAATTTCAGCTGTCTACCTGTTACGGTTACTGAGATACAGCCCTGTGACAGACGGACAGACGGACGGACGGACGGACGGACGGACGGACGGACAACGGAGGCTTAGTAATAGGGTTCCGTTTTAACCCTTTGGGTACGGAACCCTAAAAACTGAACACGCACGCAGCACACATTTTTATTAGTTGGTAGTATTATTCCCGGGCGGGTTGGTACCGTCGCGTTGAATGGAGGCAATCCTGGGTTTTCTATCCAGTTCAATGTACGAGCTCGTAGCTGTGGGATATAAGAAAGGTCCTGTAAGTCACCTAGTCCCCTAGAATATAATATCATGACAGTAGTGATTAGTCATACATGTCCAGTCACATAAAAAACTCTAGTAGGTAAGTAAAGTAGAATAACTAAATCTCCAATTAATAACGTGGTCAAATATGATGATGAATTATTATAATGTTGACTCAACAATTTAAAGAGAATCCTTTGGTCTTAACATGTCGGCATGAATATAAAATATGAATATTCTGTGGCGGTAGTGACTGGAGAACCTTCCGAGAAATCGAAATAAATGAAAAGCAGGACGGAAACGTGTATTTCTCAGACGCCTGCAGCTAAGACGGATAAAAGCGCATACCTATCTTAACTAATTAACGGGTTTTAAGGTTCCGTACCCAAAGGGTGCCAACGAAGCCCTATTACTAAGCCTCCGCTGTCCGTCCGTCCGTCCGTCCGTTCGTCCTTCCGTCCGTCCTTCTGTCGCTGGGCTGTATCTCATGAACCGTAATAGGTAGACAGCTGAAATTTTCACAGAGTGTGTATTTATTTTTCCGCTACAGCAACAAATGAGTAAAATATAAAAAATATAAACGCTAAAGAGGTACGATGGTCCGCAACCCTTCGTGCGCGAGTCCGACTCGCACTTGGCCGGTTTTTGAGATTTCTGATCCAATGCAAAAATATATATGCATACATATACATAGGTACGATATGAATATAAAATAATGATTTTAGGCAAAATTATTAAATTATCAACACTGACTTGTGCCACCAAACGATGCGACAATAATTTGCTGGTTTATCTATGGATATCTATGGATGAATAAGTATAGCATCGTAGATATACGAATTTTAAAGAAATATTAGGTGCCTATCTAGATTTTACACTTAATTTGTAGGATTATTATTTTAAATTTAAAAATAATGCAGAGTATAGTATGATTCTAAGGGAGTAAAAGTAACGTTGCTTCGATGCACATTTTTCCTTTGTTGAATTTTTTATCATTCGTTTTGTGTAGAATTAAGTTATGTTGTCTTTTTAACAATATTGTGGATGTGTTGTATTCTTACAATACATCAAATTAAAAATTAAAATTAGGTACATTTTAGCATTCCTTCGTACAATTTTTAATTCAACTAAAGTAGGTACTTGAAACCTCGCTAGTAGAGTGTAAGTATATATTATTTTATTTCAACTATGCCTCGTGTTTAGAGTGGAAATAGAATAAGTATGCGGTTTGACTCTGTACTTAATTAGAAATCAATATTTGAAACTATGTCAAATTTAGTAATATCACAGCCGAATCGTGCCCCCACCAAACGAGCATCGTATTACCGGACCCATAATGAGAAGTTGCATCAACATTACCTGTCCCCATGCTGCCGCCGCCAGGTAAACAACTGCCAGTGCAGCCCGTGAGGCCCACATCTTCAACCACAAAACCCCCAACTTTATCCCTTGATACTGTCACTCAGTAACTATTCACTTTTAACTGAACGAAACCGATGTTATGGTGAAGTTTTGACAGTCGTTTCGGCGGGGCGCGGAGACGCAGTCACAGCGCGCGAGTCGGACCGATACTAGCGCCCCTTCTGGCTGCTGCGAGCACGTAACGCCAAACATGCCAAGCAACAGCCCACACAGACGCAAGTTACGAAACACACCTACGAAAGGTGGGCGTGCGAGCGCAGGTAGGGTTTGGTTGGGTAGAGTATGGTAGTTTGTTTAGCTGGGTTTTGCAATTTTGAGTTTATAATTTACGTGTTTTGGTAACTTGATCGCGATTGAAAGGAATTTTTATATCATTTGATGCAATTTGGTAAACAAACTTAATTATGTAAGCATCCAAATAAGTTTATAAACTTTATTTGCTTTTCTTTAATATATCGTCAAGTATTCTTATTTCCTGTATCTGTGATTTTCGAGAAAAACCTAAAATAAAATTACGTATTATATTATGTTTCCATTACAGCATCGAATAATTTTATGTTTACTTGTATAAACGATTTATTAATAAGGTATGCATTGACATTTATGTAAATTTCTACAGTACCATACCCCGTAAATAAAATACGAATAGCGATAATACTTCCTCATAATGTAGAGTTTTCGTAAATTGTCAATGTAAATATCAACAGCTCTACCATTACGAGTCCAGCGCCATCTGTGAAGAACGCCTTCAACTGCGCAAAAGTTGAATCTCTCCGAGTTCAAGCTTCCGCCGCAAGCAAGCACCGCGCTGCAGTCGCGAAAATGTAGCGCTGTTCAAATCAATAATTCGTGAAACGTGCCACCGCCGCCGCCTAGCCGACTTCAGCCAAGAGTTCAGTGTTTCAGGCGCCTACCCCTCGGTCGCTTTCAGGACGTGTGCTCTTCCGTACCGCCGGTTATCAGACCACAGGAGGCGAGCGCTGCGATTGCGAAGAACCGAGAGATCGGGTGTGAAACGGTGAGTAGAGGGAATGTGTTATTAAATGTAATGGGAAAATTGTACAGGCGGTGCCCGGTTCATTCATGAAAAGCGCGCCGCGGGGGTAGCTCGTAGTGCGTAGAAAGAACGAGGTATTTTATCTAACCTTTCATTCTAGTTCGAAAATGTGCATACTTCTATACTATATGCCAGAAAATCAGAAATCTTCACTAATTTATGTTTTGAATTACGTATCAGTGTACTAGAAAAGTAATCAAAACCAATAACTAAACCATTCCTTTATATCTTAAGGTTTCGCATTTTTCACGGATTATGTACTCAAGTGGGACTCGAACCCCACGTTTTGAATGCATGTACTACTCGGTGGGGGAGGCGCGCTGATTCAGTTCTCCCGTGACCACGATTGGATGTAACTCAATTCGAATATATTCGAGTAAATATTTTGTGAACCAAGTAAAATATACTTTTTCGCCCGAAGCAAGTACTTTGGTTTTCAACTAATGTTGAAAAAACCCCCTCCCGTAATCAATGCCTGTTACCTGCTGTGAGCTACATGTGCAGCTCGTGCATAGCTTAGTGGCGGAGGGGCTTGCCTGGCATCTCAGGGGTCTGGGTTCGAATCCCCGCCCCGTTCATGCATCACTTTCTTTCTCTTTCAGAGTTTGATAAGTGCACTTCGTTATGAATGCCAGCCGTTCCATGGTTCGGAACCCATGTAAAACTGTAGGTCCCCCCCCCCTACTAGGTGATAGGGTTAAGCCCGCTCGGGTTGGTACCATCGCATTCGATAATAAGATGGAAAGATGAAAAATTGGCCGTGTTTTCCATCCAGTTCAATGCAGCTCATAAAGGGAAGGCCCTGGCATGGTACCTAATTTCTTCGGGAACGCGGTGTTTTTTTTATGAAAAACCGGTATGAGTAGCTGTGCTGAGTAGCTCTGAGTACTCAACAACCAAACCCTCGCGAAACCACGATCAGCAAGGCACCATACCAGCGGATTTGATGACTATCTCCGAGCTATCGATCTTGTTCAAATTACGCCTGAAGACCCAATTATATAGGTAGTATTTTTGGCTTGTATCGTCACGGTGTATGTGGTATTAGCCATCTATGTCCAGTCACATAAAGAAGACTTGAACTTTAAAAAAGTCTTATTCATTTCTCTTTTTAACCGACTTCAAAAAAGGAGGAGGTTTATCAATTCGTCTGTATGTTTTTTTTTTGTTTTTTCTTATGTTTGTTACCTCATAACTTTTGCCTGGGTGAACCGATTTTGATGATTATTTTTTTAAATGATAGCTAGTGCTTCCCAAGTGGTCCCATTTTAATTTGGTTAGGTTCTGACAATGATTTCCATGAGAAAATCATAAAAGTCTTAAATTTGTATTAAGATGTGCGCGACAAATGGACGAATAACTCAATATAACGCCAACCGATTTCGGTGATTCTTTTTTTATTGGAAAGGACGTGTACTAATTAGTAAGTGTACTTCAGATTCACTAAAAATAAACAAATAAAAAAAAAATTTACAAAAAAAATAACCGACTTCAAAGAAAAAGCACTAAAAAGTAAAAAATAATTTCCATTTTTGTAGTTACGATTTCTGTTATTTTTTGAGTCGGTGTCAGCCAAGGTTAGGTTAGGTTAGGTTAGGTTAGGTTCTCTTGATTGGCGCAGCGCGTGCCCGGCTGACGCCGACTCAAAAAATAACAAAAATCGTAACTACAAAAATGGCAATTATTTTTTACTTTTACTTTTTGCTTTTTCTTTGAAGTCGGTTATTTTTTTTGTTAAATTTTTTAAAGGTCAGAATTATGGATTCATCTGTGAAGGCAAATTATAAGAGCCCTGCAACCCTATTTTGTTCGATATATTCATATCGTAGCATATAGTTAGTCATAAACCACTGCTGGCTCCCGCTTGTCACACACACGAGCGAGGCAGGAATATAGTGTCACGTCCCCCAGGCGCGGCAGATTGGGTCGTATCTCGCCTCCCGCGGGACGCACGGTAATAAGTTTGGGACTACATGAAATAGAGATTTTCCGAACACACCAGGCGGCGAGAACTGGCAATGAGGTGTCGTTACACGAAACGAAACCAGCAGGCCTATTCCTGGGATTCCGTCATCAGGATTCAGGGATCCTGAGTCTAGAAAACGTCTTTTGTAGCTGTTCCAAAGCGATTTTTTTGACGAAAATATTCCGGAGCATAGTTTTTTTTAATTAATCAAGGTGTTCCGTCGAAAAACTCGCTTTGAAAATCGCTATAAAAGTGGATTTCTAGACTCCGGATTCCTGATTCCTGATTACTGAATGCCAGGAATACACCTGCTGGGCGATGGTTTGAACCCATAACCTCTCGCATGGAAAGCAAGTGCTCTAGCCCCTACACCACGAGCAGCTAATATAGAACTTTACATGGTTAGGTAATTATTTACTGTCATGATATGCCTTACACGCCTCATGAAAACTAGGGGCCATACCAGGCCGGTTCACCCGGGCGGGATTAACCCAACGAGAAAATAACCTCTAATAAAATAACGAGGTGGGTTTCTCCTTGGATAAAGGACCTAAACCTGCACGTACCAGTTTTACGTGTAACCCGACGTAAAACTCGGTCGAGCGGTCTCACAACCAACACCCGACCGTTGCTGCTTAACCTCGATAATCGAAAGCTGAGGCATCACGCTGCTGAGGTACCGAATAGTCAAATCAGTTGGTCTATCCGTAGAGCCACTGCAAATATTTACATATTTTTATTGATCAGAGTGGTCAGTCGGAACGGAACTTCGAAGTTACGTAAAATGGCAAAATCCATACAACTTTTTACTAGATATTCTTTGGTTTTACTTGTATGAAATCAAGCTGTCAAATCAAACTCGGACTCGAAAATGTTAAATCGCTTACCGCCCACTACGCTCTTTCTTCATATATTTGAAAACGCCAGTCGATCAGATTGGCGTATACGCCAACAACTAATAGGGGCTAAGCTATGGTTAGGTTCCATCACTGAGGGCCGAGTGCATGAAAGAACGAAAAATCAAAATCAACGTCAAAGTATTAAACACGTCACTTTGTGTGGACAGTAGGAAGGAACTCTATGCGGTTCACTAAAAGTGACGTGTTTGAACATTGATTAACTTAGCCGTTTCTTCGGGGCCGAACTCAATCGGGGCTGAGTCTAATACACGTAGTCGGCGCACCATATGCTATATCTCATTCCTTTTTGATCTTACGGTTCCATCCATTTGATCTCTCGAATATTGACATTATTTAAGGGAATGCTCTAACGACCCATTGAAACATCAATGGTAAGATAATTATCGATAATTACTTTCCTAAACACCAGAAAACCAAATACTCCAATAGGGTTCGATGTATTCACAAAATCGCTTCCTGGAACCGCCTCCAGGCGGCCCAGCGACCCCCGAAGGCTGCTTCCGGGCATCGACCCGCTCCGCGTCCCGCCCGCCCTCCGCCGTCCCGCACCCCCGAGCTCCCCTCACCCCATACCGCCGCCCGAGGGTCGGCTCACACGTGCCACTTGGGCGATCGCCAGCGCTAAAAGCCTACCGGTTCTGGGCAACAAAGACCTTTATTCGTGCTAATGAGTTGGTGCTTACGCAAAAATAACGAGATGGAAATATTGATTGTAGCTGTACAATAAATAAGCTATTGTAGCTTATTTATTGTAGCTACAATGGGCGTAACCTGAGAATAATTAGAGAAATTTTAAATCTCAGTGCACTTATCCCAATCACTTGAATTGGTAACGTGGTAAAATCATTTGAGCCAGTAAATTCCGGTAATCCTCAATACTTTTGGGGACTGATCCTCTAGCACCACGGTAGCAATGTATACAGAACTGTTTTGCAAAAACTGGGCAAGTGTGAGTCGGACTCGCACACGAAGGGTTCCGTACCATCGTACAAGATTTAACACAAAAAATTACGTTTTTTGTACGGATTTTTTTTCAGTTTTATTATTTACCCTTTTTTTGTATACTTACATTTTGCCTATTTGTTATTATAGCGGCACCACGCATTCTTAGTGAAATACAGATTTATCCTCAGGTTTATAATAAGCCCATAGTTTTTTTTTTATGCGACCGGACATGGCTACCACTGGCTATTACCACACGACTACCGTTATGATATTAGCCCAATACACCAAATTCCCGAAGGAATTAGGTGCCATGCCAGGACCTTCCCTTTATGAGCACGGCTTCATTGAACTGGATGGAAAATTTTTCATTGCCGCTTCGACCATCTTTTTGTCCAATGCGATGGTACTAACCCTACTACTAATAACGGTAGTCGTGTGGTACTCAAATTCAAATTCAAATTCAAATTTCTTTATTAGACAGTTAATGAAACAAATTACACAAGTAGCTTAATATGTAATATTAGTGTTACTATTTATAAATAAGCAGCCACATGTGGCAGTTCCTACCACCTAAACTGGCCCGTAGGCTGTCTCATAGGTGGCAGGTTAGCGTTCTAGCCTAAGTACGCAATACTACACCTGCAGTCTTGGCACTAGTATTGTGTTCTCAATACATACTGCGGATGCATACAGCTCACAAACACAGCCAGTCATTTAAAACTGTTTCATCATTGCAATGACAAAAATTTTTTGAACGGAATGAGATAAGCCGCTTTAAAAATGAATATATTGGGAATGTGGGTAGGTAGAACTTACAATAGTGCAGACCAGTATCAGATTCTATCTATCGGCTGTTTGTCAAGAGAGTGTCAAAGAATAGAATAAGTTAAGACACACCACAGCTTAAGAAATATACATGCTTCAATTAAATTTGTGTACTTATGTTTTACTGACAGTAAAGTAAAAAAAAAAAATAGAAACTAAGTTTTTCAAGTTTAAGGACCAAATTCCAGCAATGAATTATATACTAATAATAATAATAATAATAATAGTAAAAAAATATATATATTTTAGCTAAATAAAATAATTAAAATGTTAGTTAACGTTGTACTTTTAGCATACACTCCGTTTCATCGTAGTCTAAGGTAAGTAAATATTTAGTGAGTACTTTACGGCATTTTTTTATTGTTAGAGTTCGTATGTTGTATACTTTGTCAATCTTGTTATACAGATGTGGACCCAAGAACCATCTAAAACGCTGTGCAGTGCTAGTTCGTGTGGGCGGCACAAATAGATGATTAACAGGTCTGGTGCAGTAGGCACGTGTTCGTTGCCCAATAATAATGTGGGTTAGCTTATGATTTTTAAGTACTACGTTGGCTATGAATAGCTTTCTTACACTTAATACTTGGCACTCATTAAGTAGGGTTTGTGTAGGGTAACGAAAAGGCTTTTTTAGCATGACTCGAAGTATTACCCGTTGCGCCCTTTCTAGTGGGAGCATGTGTGTTTTGGCAGCCCCTCCCCACGACGATATACAGTAGGACAAACGAGTTTGGCAGAGTGAGAAATATATAGTGCACAACAATGTCTTGTTACAAATGTTTCGCAGTCGCTTAAATACATATATAAGCCTACGTGTTGTGCTCGCTAGCCTCTCGATGTGTGTATCCCAGCATAATTTGTCGTCGAGCACAACACCCAGATACCTAATATTCCTTACTCTCTCAATATACTGGCAAGTACATGTACTATGATTATCGAGTATATCCATGGAGCAGCTGTGCAATTTCAGGCTATGGTGTGCCCCAGGTGAAGTTGAACTGTTTATGCTAAAGGATAAATATTTAGTTTTGAGTACATTCAGGTGAAGAAGGTTAGCATCAAGCCAGCCTTTAAGAGTTTTAAGCCCTTCTTCTGCTATTCTATAAACATGTTCCCACGTGTGTTCTGTAAAAATAAGTGCAGTATCGTCGGCAAACGTAAATGTTTGACATCCCGGCAGTTGGTTCCTACAGAGGTCATTGATATACATAATAAATAGAATAGGTCCTAGCACACTTCCCTGGGGCACCCCACACTCGACCTGAACTTCCTCGCTAAGCAAATCACCAATTCTGACACACTGTTTCCTATCCAATAGGTAGCTGGTAAACCAAGTGAGTGGTAGACCCCTGATTCCATATTGTCTTTCCATTTTATTCAGTAGTATTGGTAACGAAACAGTATCGAATGCTTTAGCCAAGTCCAAGAAGAGGCCGATGCAACGTTCTCCCCTGTCCAAGTTTCCAGATATGAAGTCAGTTAAATCTCCGACGGCGTCTTCAGTGCTTTTATTTTTACGAAATCCGTATTGGTTTGGTGAGAGTAGTTCATTTTCCTCAAGGTATTTTGATAGCCGAGCTTTGACAAGTTTTTCCAGAATCTTGGACATTACTGTGAGTAGAGATATCGGTCTATAGTTAGAGACAATTCTTTTATCCCCATTTTTGAATATAGGACAGATTACTGCCTTTTTAAATGACGTTGGGAAGACACCCGTCGAGAGGCTCAGGTTGATTATAAATGTTAACGGTGTAATTATTGAAACTTTCGTGGTTTTCAATAATAACGAACTAATATTATCCCATCCACCGGAAGTTCTAAGTTTTAGCTCGTTTATGATTTTATTTATTTCAATTGTTTCAACGGGATTCATAAAGAAGGAACCAGAGAAATTAAGATTTGCTGAGCTGACTTCATTGGCTAAATTTTCTTCAGTGCTATTTAAAGTGTTGAGAATATGTGTAGCTTTGGATTTACCTACTGAAGCAAAATATCGATTTACATCATTTATAGAGGTCATCTCCTCATTTACTTTCAAGAGATCCGTTGGCGCGGAATGAATTTTACTGGGCAAGTACGCAGCTTCTTTTATGATCTCCCAAGTTTTTTTTGGGTTTTTTGCATTGTCCCGCAGATCGGTTTGCATAAAAATGTTTCTTGCCGTATTTGTGGCTCGGTCACATATGTTTCTATATGTTTTATACATTTTAACTTGTTCTGAATCAGGTGGAAAAAATCTGCTTTGTTTATGTAGTCGGTCGCGCTTATTGATACATCTAATCAAACCCGGGGTGATCCAACGCCGAAGGTTATTTTTAGATCTAGAGATAGTGCTAATACGCGTGTTTTGGTCTAACTCGTCCTTTAGAATGCACACAAGGTTGTTTACTGCCTCGTTCACTTCAACGCAATTAGTTACCGGGCCCCAGTCATAATTTTTAAGTGAGGACGCTATAGCGTTATAATTTATTGATTTTATCACTCGCCTTGCTGGTTTATTGGGAGAGCTAATTTCCCCCATACTTAGTAGGACTGGATAATGATCAGTGATTGCTGTTTGACATACCACGGCAGTAACATCAGTTCTAGTACGTATAACTAAATGGTCTAAGCAAGCCGTGTCTCTTGTCGGTTCAGTTAATACTGGGAAAAGGCCATGTTCCGCAATAAGACACAGATAGCTCTCCGAACGTTTGTCAGCAGAGGTATCACTAATATTTATATTTAGGTCACCTGTGAGAATGGTCTGCTCACTACATTTGAGCTTTATCAATACATGGTTGAGGGAATCTAGAAACTTATCAACTTTTGAGAAGCTTGGAGACCTATATATACCAATCAATGAAGTATTGTCAGCAAACTCTGCTAAAAGACAGTTCGCTTCCTGAAACGAAGGCTCGCTGACTGTGACTGAGTGCTTTATGTGTATGTAGAACACGACTCCATCGCATTTGTTATAATGGTTGGTAGTGTGGAAAGATGCGTACCCATCTAAGTGTTTCGGAAGGTAGGTCGCCAAGTTAATCCAGCATTCTGTCAGGATTATGGCGTCAAAGACAGTATCAAATCTGTTAATCAACACTAAGAGATGATCAAAGTTGTGGTTTATGCTTCTTATATTTACAGTCAGAGTTTTGTACCGCGAGTTTACGTTTATTTTAGATTTAAAGTCTTCCGGTTTTTCTATTACATGTGTCTTGACGACATTGGTTACTTCAATGTCGTTTTCTATATCTTCAGTGGGATTGAATTGGCAGTACGTGTTTAAGTCAGAATACCTGTAGACATTTATATTCACCACCTTTGTTGATTTTCAAAAAACTTAGTGATAATAAATCTTTATTCGTGGCAGGTATATAGATAGACATTATCATACATACATTCTGAATATAATAATAAGGATAATAGACGTGGACAGTATTTTTTATAATAGTATTTATGGACAACATATGATTTAATATATATAAAGATTTGGGTGTTTTAACTAAAATGAGCTGGAACTTGGTTTTAAAAATTAAATAAAAATAGTTTTTTTCAGCAAAATTAATGGTTAAGCGGTTTGTGCTAGTACAGGGATAGAGCCATAATACGTTATCGAATGATTTACATGACATGAGTAAAAACGTAACGCAGTAGTACGGCTTCAGGTAATAGATATCGTGTGTGCAGTGTTTCAAATCACAAATCAAAATAATAATATCAGGCACACAATATTTAACAATATTCACTAGTGTTTTTTCTTCTTTCACAATTATTGGTCTATTCAGTCGACGCGTCTCAGTTACAAAGGCGAGCGGTAGGTATTTATATGACATACGTAAAAGCGTAACGTAGTAGTGCAGCTTAAGGTAATAGATATAATGTGTGTAGTGTTTCAAATAAAAAATCAAAATAATAATATCAGGCATACAATATTTAACAATATTAACTAGTGTCTTTTCTTCTTTCACACTTATTGGTCTATACAGTCTACGCGTCTCAGTTACAAAGGCGAGCGGTAGGTATCGGCGGCAATCGGTCGGTGACAGAGCAAACTCATTAGCGCCATGCGCGCCCCTCCGCCCGTTCCTCCGCACCTCCGCTCTGCCCGCTGACGGCCGCAACTCCAGCGCCTGTTTGCTTACGAAAAAATCTCGCAAAGTCTTCCTCAGTTTTAATGATGTGGGCATAATCATCTTTGGAATCCGTTCTCTTCATATACACCTGTCCGTTCTTAGCCCATACAAACCGTATATCGTTTTCACGAGCAAAGTTTTTAGCCCTCGAAAGAAGTTGCTTGCGGCGAGTTGTTAGAAGTTGGTTTATATAAACTGGATTTCCTGGTTCAGTATTTCCGGTTATCTCATTTGAGGCAAAATGGCGTTTGATTTTTGCGCATTCAATGAATTTTTCGCGGGAGTTCTCTGATAAAAACTTTACTACAATCTCACGCTGAGGTCTCTTGCCTGGCGCGCGGCGGATGGCGGTTACTTCTGTCGATGGTACAACGCATCCAATAACTTGCGCCACACGATTAAATATTAGGCCAACATTCTCATTTGGCATTACCGGTATTCCTTTAATCTCAATTGACGTGGACTGAAAATCCTGCCTTAGGTCCTCGTTTTCGACTTGCAGTCTCGTAAAATGGTGTTGCATTTCTTCCGACGTGCTTGCCACTTTTTCAAGGTTTTTAATACGATTGTTTTGGGCAGCGAGCTCCTTTTCTATGTCATCGAATTTGCCACTCAGGAACTCAAGGGTTTTTTGTGTCTCTTTATGTGCCTGCTGCATCTCCAGTTGACTGCCCAGTATCTTGGATATATCACTTTGCAGTTTATATAAAACTGCTGAGTTTACCGAGAGCGTCGGAACGGAGTCTTCTCTTAACACATCTAAAGTAGGCGAGGAGGATTCGGTATTTGTCCCCAGCACAACTTCCGGAATGGAAACCCTGGGTGATTGCTTCCCATCCGACTTCTTTTCGTTGCAGCACGGTCCCTTGTACACTGCTTTCACCGACGCTCTCATCCTGCGGAAGTTCTGCTCGCTTTGCCCCACGCAACCGAAGTGATAGTTCAGTTGGCAACCGGTGCAGGTGATGCAATCCTCCTCGATGATCTTACCGGAACAGCGAATACAGTTCTGGCTGGACATGGCAGTATAATGCAGCGGTATGCAGGTGTAGTACTATGCTGATACAAAAACACCTCAGGTCGATAGACCGCAACTGATGTTCTGAGGAGCCGTTGACGAGAAAAGCAATTCGGAAGTTTTTTTTCTTACTGTACTCGTCGTCTGCTCTGTGGATGTGCGCAGTCGCTCGGTCGGAGTAAGGCGCCTGGGATGCGTTCGTTCAGTGTGCTGTCTTGAGCGCGAGTACTAGCCATCCATGTGGGCTTGCATGAAAATAAACCCCCTTTTTTGGCTGTTTGCTACGGGACCCTAAAATACCTGGATGGATTATGTAAGAAGTAAGGTAAGCGGGCTTGCTTTTCCGAAAGTGTGTAATCTCCGAAAACACACATTTTCGCGGAGATATTCCGCCTCTATTTTTTCGTCTTTAACGAGTCCCCGGATTATGCTGATGTCTCGCTTCACACACTGACATTGCGGAAAAAGCCACAAGATTCCCTCAGACGAAATAATGTTACGCTTTACCGCGCTCACGTAACGAGACGATGACGAAATGTTAAAATTTTCGAATAAAGTGTGCAAAACAATCTTACCTCAAGCTGTTTGGTGACGTCACTGTCTTTTTTGTTTCGTTAGAATAATTGAACAATCTTACCTCTAGCTGTTTAGTGACGTTACTGTCTTATTTGTTTCGTGAGAATAATTTGACAACCTCACCTCAAGCTGTTTGGTGATGTTACTGTATTTTTTGTTTCGTTACAATAATTTGACAATCTTACTTCAAGCTGCTTGGTGACGTTACTGTATTTTTTGTTTCGTTAGAATAATTTGACAATCTTACTTCAAGTTGCTTGGTGACGTTCTGTTATTATCTCAAGCTATTTGGAGATTTTATTGTACATCTCGTTGTAGATCATTTCCAAGTAGGTCCATGATGCAGTGCATTCGTTTTGAAAGTTAAATAAGGTCCCGTCGGCAAGCAGAACTGGGATAACATGCTTCGTTTTTCATCTGGTTTACTAGATATGAGATAACTCTTGCATCGTATTAAGAGTGACTTGGAGTTTGGAATTATACGAGGAATTCACTCGACCTGGAGAGGCATTCCCGGACTTTTCGCAAACATCCGAACTCCACGAAACTTGCGTCATTCACGCTCGTAGCGTATTTACCGCTATCAAATCGTATTATACAAGCTGACTATAATCCGGATCCTGACCTTCTATCGCAAAGTAGCGTAAGCGTCGGCAGACGTACGCTTGAGCTGTCATATATCTTGCGCCAGCGTTTGCGTTAGTGTCCGTTTTACTCACGCAAAGAGTCCGTGAATGCCTCTCCTGACTGGAGGTCGATGTAGATCTATTTTGTCCTGGATCACGCGGTGGTTAAGCCTCAGACGCGAGCGGCTCATAGCTCAGGGGTGCCGGCATATGGTTTACGATCTTCGTCCCATTCATGACGCGAGCGAACTACATGGTTCGGAATACATGCCAAACTGCAAGTGAGTGACAGCGGGTCAACATTCATAGAATCATTCCAGTGCACGCTCGGACTGCTGAACCGACTCAAGGTGTAATATTTTGAAAGATGTATTTACGTTCCAGGTAGAACACAGGTAGAAAATCATGTTAATTTCGTTGCCGCAGGAAGAAAATTGGTAAACATACAATAACTGGTAGGATTTTTTAAGAGATTAGATAACCTTATACGATTTACCATTAACGTTTATCACGAGTACACCAATATCCAATTGCGATATTGCTGTACTTGTGACTAAGTATTTGCTTTTATGTATCTGGACACGTATAGTAAATACCAAAACTACCGTCATGTTATTAGCCCAACACACCGCATTACCGAAAGAATTAGGTGCCATGCCATGATCCTCGAGCACGTCTGCATTGAACTGGATTGAAAACACGGACTATTTTTCAATTCTGTTTCGATCATCTTTTCATTAAATGCGATGGTACCAACCCGGGCTGGCTTTAGGGGAAGGGGATCTAGTTTTACATGGAATCCGAACAATGGAACACCTCGCATTCATAACGAGATTCACTTATCAAATTCAGAAAGAGAAAGAAATTGGTGCGATAACGGAGCCGGGATTTGAACCCATGATCTCTGGCATGGAAGGCAAGTAAGTCCAAAACTAGTTGCTTCTAAAACTATAGAATTATTGCCCTCTTCAATGTGCCTCCTTCATCAAGCCTCGCCATTATTCTCTGTGGTGGCCCTTTCTTCAAAAGTCCTTTAACAAGTCACACAAGGGATTACCTGAACAGATTTCAGGTGATAAATGGGAAGACCTTTTCCGAGATTATCTCGAAAGCTCTACAACACGCATGACATAACTGCTCGTGTAAAATGCCTGAAATAACCTCGAAAGGGCAACCAAAAAACAAGGTTAACTAGTACTTATGTATTCAGCTAAGTGGATTTGTGTGCTGTGCATTTCTAAACAAGGGAATTCTTACTTTACGATATATGGGAGATTTGAGTATATGAGACTTTTTACACAAAGGGAGCTTGATATATGTGGCCGTTTTAACTGACTTTTTAGACGACATAAAATATTTTTCTCAACTGACCCGTTAAGTATATTTATTTTAATACAAATTTAGTTCCATAAAATTGCTCGAAGGCTTTTGTAATAGTAGCAAAACAATGAAGTTTAAAACAGATTATTTACACTAAGTGGCTTTAGAAAGTTTTTCAAATAACTCAAAGTTACTCTGCTTTTGTTCTTAAAAGTTTAAGCAGCCTTATCCTGTGCCTTTTATTACCTGAAACTTATTTATATAATTTAGGCACCGATGTTTAAAATGTACGATGTAACCTTAACACACCATCTTTATAAGGGTTCGCATTTTTCTACGGTTTAGTAATCTAAGTTAAATTACTTGATGAATAAAATTAATTATAGTTGATTTTAAAAAAATCTAAAGCTCGTTACATTAACGTTTGCCAAGTATTTTTCATGAAATGTGTTAGTTAATTTGTATCTCCGAAACTAAACGAAGATGGCAAATGCCCATGCCCAGCACATCCGAAGGTGCATGACTAAAGAATATTTACATTTCTAAACGTTCTTGCTCGGACCTTCCCTTTGTCAGCCCAACTACATTAAACTGGATGAAAAACACGAAAACTGTTTAATAGCCGCTTCGACCATCTCCCATTCAATGTGATGGTACCAATACGAGTGGGCTCATCCCTAACACCTAGTAGGGAAGGGAACCTATGGTGGAGCTGGAGAAAGCTCACATTTGTGACGAAATGTACTCAGAAACTGAAAGAGAAAGAAGAAAGAGAAACAGAAAGAGAAAGAAGTTGTTGCATGCACGAGACGGATTTTGATGTACATGGAAGGCAAGTCCACACGCTCCTGAGCTGCGAGCTGCTTGAAAAGGCCCATAGAGATAGAATGAGAGTTAAGGCCTCGTGCCCTGAAAAAAAAAATAAACCAATCAAAATCAATGATATATTTTATGAACAATGAAATTACTTAATTTATAGATAAAATGAAACTTTTTCATTACGTCGAAGTACCTACGTAATTCGGAATCATGCTTGGTTCACTGGCGGTGTAACTAGTTCTGGCAGTGACTGAAGATGGTGCTGGTTATAACTTCCTCTTTAGCAGTTGCAAACATGGTACTAAGTAATTGGTTTGTTACTACCATCGTTAATTAAGGTGAAGCGTCGTATTTTCAGTGCGAATAGCCAGTCACCTGAAGCCAATGGTTGCAGTTTGCCCCTAATCAGCGACGGGTCTCTAATTAAGAAAGACAGGCTTAACCACTGCAGGCCGGTTAAGTCCGGTACCCTTTCCAATGATCTAATAGCATTTTTGCTATACTTGCAGTTACAGTAATTGCTTTATTTATTATTTACCGAATAATAATATATTTATTATTATATTATTCAACATATACGTACATACATATACACGTTCGGCACGGGTTCTGATAACTTGAGGTGGCCCAACCCGGCGGGCCTAACTCATTCGCGGGCACGGTACAAAACCGTGCTGTAACGCTCTGGGACCTTCTCTATTTCAAATAATAAGACAGGCTCCGTGATGAGGAAGATGCAACATGTCCACAAAAAAGACAATGTGCATAGTGTATGATTTGGTAAGATTTACGAAAATTTTAATTTCAAAACGACTTATAGCTAAAAGTAAACCACGACCGCTGTAGTAAAAAATCTAACAAAAACCAAATAGATTATAAATCTTGATTAAATAAGGTATGTCTGCTGACTAATCTTTTTAAGATGTTCTTACTTTATCATTGCGTAATCCACCTCCAAAGTTATTGTATAAAACGCGCGAAAAATTAGAACTTTCGGACCTTATAACTTAGAAACCAAACACAATTTTACAATGCCAATGGTCATCGATGTTTGATAGTTCGATCAAATAAAGCTATTTTGAGCAAAATTTTGGATCTTTGACAAGAAATATGGGCGTGATCTTCTTTCCCCTTTTGTATGGGGAGATGAGCGGGTTGGGCCACCTTAAGGGCCTGGTACTAGCCAAATCGCAAAGTTAGACGAGGCACCCCAAGTAAACTAACTAAGTCTGACGATTATAAGTGTCATCCTTACAATATATGATTCCTTGTCTAGGAATCGAATGATTTTCGTTAATGTATGTTTCCTTTTTCTATACAAAATACATTGCGGAAACGGTGTCCATTTCCGAACTTTTTTGACTAAATGTAGAAATCTAAAAGCAAATGGAATTTTTTGTTTATGCATATATGCTGTTTTTGCTTATATCTAGAAATCGAATGACTTTCAGATTTCTAATGAGAAAAATCAACTTTTTTTATTTTTATTATTATTTAAATAAATGATGGAATAAGAAAATATTAACAATCCATTATCAGTCTGGAGTTCTATTTGGATTTGCTGAAGCGTTTCACTACATATTATTACATTTGTTAAAAAGTGCATTTGTATGGCGCGAGTAGTTGGCTAGTCCTAGCGCCTTAACTGGTTTGCTTAGGAATAGACGTGACGAATAATGATTTTCGTTAAAGGTTTCTTCATGATGATTTTACGGGAAAATCATTCAGAAATAGAGGGGAAAGGGGAAATATTTATCAACTATTTTTAAATCACTCAAAACTGAATCAAAATGTTAACAAAACATTTTATTTTCGGAAAATACGTAAAATGAAAAAATAAATAAACACTTTTTCTCTAAGCCGTGAAGAGTAATAATGAAAAAAACCTTTCACTAATACACAATAATAAGATACACAGAGATCTTTTCGGAGATTTGCTCTAATGAAAATGGATCAAACACGCAGAGTGTGGAGAAAACTTTCGCCCCTGCACACTTCTTACAGTGAAGCACCATATGTGAGGAGATTGGAAGCCTTAAATCAAGTAGAAAGAAAATCTTGGGCAATTTAACGCGCCAACACCAATGTGTTGGAAATTGTAATCTATATGAAGGAGAAAAGGCATAGAATCAAATGAAAGGGGCGTTAAAATTGGCCAATCTCCTTCCTACATCACATAAAATGACGCTTTAATTTCGTCTAAAAGATATAACCAAGCTCTTTATCTGAACAATAGGGGCACGACTGTAAGTAAGGGATATGGTCTTTGGAATGTGTCAGCACAAAGGAGACATTATAACGTAGTTTGTATAACTTTTGACTTTGAATTTTACGCCATTGATGTTTAATTCTGAATCATTGAAAACATTGTTTTATGCAACCTGGCATGGATGGCTAATACCACACAACTGCCGTTATTATATTAGCCCAATAGACCAAATTTCCGAAGGAATTAGGTGCCATGCCAGGACCTTCCCTTTATCAGCACGGCTATATTGAACTGGATAGAAAACAAGGTCAATTTTTAAGTGCCGCTACGACCATATTTTCATACAATGCGTTGGTACCAATCCGGGCGGGTTTAAACCATACCACCTAGTAGGGGAAGGGGCCATATAAATTTAGATGGGTTCCGAACCATGCATGCAAGAAATGTACTTATCCAACTCATAATGAGAAAGAAACTGGTGCATGCGAGGATTTGAACCCAGACCTCTGGTATTCTTGGCAAGTCCCCGAGCCACGAGGCTACAAGCCGCTCTACGTGCTAACCATAATAAGGTATTCTGAACATATTCTCGTTCTAGATCCACAATTAGAAAAAGAATCATAGTTTCAGTTCATCGATTTATATATTAACTGGACCGGTTGCACTTAAGTTGGGTCAGACAGTCATTGTCGACTGAAAGAAATTAAAATAACGAGATTTGAGGTTGTATTGAGTTGGTTTGGGCGTGTAGAATGAAGGAGTGACGAAAGAATGAAGAAGTGAGTGGAATTTTCAGACTGGGCGGCCTCAGAGTGCGTACTTGTATCAGATTCAATGTGAGCAATGAAGAAAGTGCTTATTATTAAGTTAGTTCATAAATGTCCATTTCTGATTCTCGAATTTTGATCTTTGTGCGAGTCCTATCTGTAAAAGTTCATTATGTGTGTAAATTCATTGCAGGCCGTATGAACGCTACAATTCGCCTCAATTATGCGCAGTCTACGAAATCCACTAAGTTCAAAACAGTGGGCTTTCGTTCTCGTTTTCGGGATTTCAGAGGAAAAGCAAAAAATCGCCCAAGCCCCGAGGGCCTCCCGAAGAATGCGGACGCGATGTCTAATTGCTTTTGTTAGATGAGATTTATCTTGCCTTCAGGGAATATTTTAAGGAAGTCGTGCCGTTGCGTATTATCAAAATTATTTTGGGTCACTTGTTTAATCTCTGATAAAAATCTCTCGGAACGTTGTACCTCCACAGTAGAACGTAAGAGAAATTAGTTAAAAGTTAGTTAGTTTTTCACAGAGTATGTATTTCTATTGCCGCTTTAACAACATCTAGTATGAATTAAAGTTATTTCAATATAAAAGGGTTACCATACAAAAAACGTGATGTTAATGTGTTAAATCTTGTACAATGGTACGGAACTCTTCGTGTTCGAGTTTGACTCGCATTTTGCGGGTTTTTTTGATTAAATGTAGCGGAACTCGATGGGCGCATAGGCGCGAGTGTATGTATGGAATATGGCTAATGATAAAATATGACAAATCCTAGTAAGTGTGCTGCCTGTGGATGGTGAATAAACAATAAACAATGAACAATATATATTCTTAAACGTAGAGCTGGTCGAAATAGCGCCGTGGAGGTAAAATCTGCTGGGTCTTTATGGAAAGGAAAGGTATGAATGTTCAGAGCACTCTATTGAAAGCTCAGGTTTTGATCCAGCTGAATATTGTTGATTTTATTTGACACACAAGACTCGTCAAGTAGCTCCGTGTCGAGGCAAGTGGATTATATTGCCCGGAGCCCTTATTATAATCCAGGTTTTAATCCGGCTAAATTGGAAATTGCTCAGTTTGTTCTAGACTCTTTGGGCTGAAGCTCGCAATTATAGCACAGTATACTAACTAGTTACAGAGTGGGTTATAATCCAGCCAAATGATAATAATGGTGTTTGATGCAAAGGGCTCGTCAAAACAGGGCTTATTACCGGGTTATTTTACTTGAAATTTTGATTACAAGTGAAATGGAGGAGCGCCCGTTCTGGTACGCCAGTATCTGTCAAGTGTGCAAAGTTAGTGAGCACAAACGCGAACTTCGGCTTCATAGAATTCGCAGGTCGTCGTCGCACTCACTAACTTTCCATACTTTACTGATATGCCACAATGCCCACTCGTCCGTTTTACTCGTTTTCGATATTGCGAGAAAAATAGCCCGGTACAATTGCAGGTAAGCTGCGATACCGTAAACAAAGTTATTTAGAGCCTTCTTTTTCTAGTTCGAATTTTGATCCAGCGATTCAGAGCCCTCTATTTCTGGTTCGAATTTTGATCCAGCTAAATGTTGATGATTATATGCGCAGGACTCGTCAAGATAGCGCAGTCAGGGTGTCCTGGAATCTGTGGCCCAGAGGCCGCTACCACAGCCACCCTGTCTTTCTCAAGCTTTCGCAACTCCTTCACCACAAATGTCAATTACCTGAAACGAAGGTACGTCACGTTGACTTCATATTTTATAATAATTATAGGACGTGTAAAGATGTGTGTTTTGTAAACGATTTTTTCTCATTATGCGAAGCCATTAGAAAATTATCAATGGAATCAAAAAAGATACTAAACACCAAATGTCCAACCATTGGTTTCTATTTATCATCATATCATTAATCGGCTTTCAAATATATGTAATTTGAGTTAGTTTAGTGGTTCAATTGACTCAAATAACATATATTTAAATGCCCTTTTTGTTAGCCATTGGTTAAACTTTAACCAATTTTCCTGCGAATTTACAAGAATCAAAATGTTACTTATGTTATATGGATGAAGGTAATTCATTGAATGAATGAATACATTCTTTATTGTGCAATAGAAAACAAGTACAATTACAAAACCAATTCGAAACAACAACAAAATTGCACGAAGGCGGACTTATCACTAGGAGTGATTTCTTCCAGTCAATTATTCATCATTTATGTAATATAAAAAAATATGAGAATTTACTTATATCTTTGAACATACTTCTTTGGTTAAGTTGTGAGGGTAGAACTGAACATATATAACTTTACAATATATTCGTAAGTCGAATCCACTGAATTGATATAAAATGTCACTAACGTTTTATTGCAACATAAAGAAACAGTACAATGTATAATGTGTATGTGTATAATATGTGTATAACAATGTATAATATATAATATAATAATGTGTTATTAGCTCACTTTTGCTGTAACTGCATTATTGTCACTTTTTCCATTTCATGCTTCTTCAGTTACGCTCGTCTTTCTTCCTCACTTTATTTATGTGTAGTAGCTTTCATTTTCATGTATTCATCTTTGTGCAATGTTAATACATGATACAAGATAATGTTCTACTGTTCGGAATATTGGCGATCATTCGATCCAAACACGGTTAACCCGTAGAGATTCGTAAATCTTACCAAGAAGTAAGTATGAGATGACGTTAATTCTGTGGTATCTTTCAGATCTTAACACATTTTAAAGAAATCCGTATAAGGTGTTTTTTCAAATATGCAACTAAAAGATGGCATAACCTATTTGATTTAGATTGTTTTCATTCATCCATAATATTCATACATTACCGAGGTCTTGGAAATTCTCTCAAGAAATGTTCCTATACAGCAAGTTTTCGCAGCTATCAAAGCAATTGATTAAAACAAAACAATAAAGAAAACGATTTATCAGTATTTCAAAGCTATGCAAACTTCTTACCATTTTAATAGAGTCAAGCTTGTATGTATGTACTTCAATAGATTTCATCCAATATTTCAAGATTTCACTGCTCTTGACTGGAACAGCTGTTGAACACATTGTGCTTTAAATCTTGCAGCTAGAGGTGACACAATCAATAGCCGGCTACCATGGTAAATTATCTCGCCGCATGAACAGGTAGAGTTATTGAATCTGACGTTTAGTTGCATTGCGGAACATGCTAACTGGTCAATTTTAGTACAGTCGAATAATTTATTCAAAAAGTAGTTAAAAACTAATTACGAAACGCCACTTAAAGTCATTTTTAATTACTCATTTGCTTATTGACCCAGCGAGTTAATTTAAGATGGTAACCGCTTGCTTTTGTTATCGCTACAAATGTAGAGTTGTCCCGCCGAAGGTACGTTGATTCTCCTTACACCAAGTCCCGAAGTCCTTGTCTTGTCCTCTCCCGCTCCCGCGTCACCCCGCAGCACCAGCGACCTCCAACGGCTCACGAACGATACGCTAGCGCAACTCACAGTCACGCGCGGTGCCATGCCACGCCGAGCCCTAATGGCTTTCAATCACTCTCGCACCCCCAGACACCACTGTGCTTGCAATGTCGTTTATAAGCTTACATAAAACGAATACGTAACGCTTAGGTTCAATGTTGTTGGTAATGGATATACCAGAAATGGCCCCGTGATGATATTTATATTATTAAATTAGAGTCGCAAAGTAAAATTTCCTTCACGGTTACATGAATAACGCTCACGATTTCAGTATTGGCGAACATAACATGGCGAAGAGTATGGATAAAGAAAAGGTTCTGAAATGGCAGCTAGTCCCTTTGGAAAGTAGTTTGTTGGATGAATACCATGGGAGTAGGTGTGTTATTAGACATTATGACTAGCTACATAAAAAGTAGAATGCAGGAGCCGGGTCGCAATCTATACGACTCAAAACGGGAAAAGCCTGTCGATTTTGAAATTGAAATATGCCTGCAAGATGTGCCCATGTTTGGTTCCAGACGTCTGAACGTGCGATTTGTCCAAGGTTTTAGTAAATAATTTGTCGTCCGAGCCCAAATTCCCAAGACTTTCCACAAACGAACGTATTTATTTCGGATCATCAAAATAATAAGGCCTTACGCAAAAATAAGCTTAACGACTGTATATTCTGTATAGTCTAAGCTTTTGAATGGGCATAGATTGATGTCATTATAATTGGGAATCGAGACGATAACTGATTGGGTGATTAGTATGCATAAATGCTTTCTTTTATGTTGGCGAGCATGCATGTTGTTTGTGCTGCATGAGGTCATAGTAGTGTCGAGGCTAAGTTTGATAATTTTCTTATATTATCAATTTTGTTTGATACACAAACTAAAAGACTCGTTACAGTGTTACAAAACAGGTTAGAAAACCAATTTGTCAAAGATGATAAAATATTGAAGGAATCTCTAGGAATAAAAATGAGTTTGAACAGATTTGGGAAAATTATATTATTATTATAACCAGACGCAAGGTGTAAATACTATATTATTAAATACATTATTATAAAGTATTTATACAGTATACCCTACTATGTAATATACGGCGTATCAGCAGTCACTGCCGTTACTTCCAGAAATGATTCTTGAGGTCAATACCAATTGACTGGCCATCTTACCATAATTTGCGTGGACAAATATATATTTATAAAATCAAGGTTATAGAACCCTGACCCTGTATGCATAATGACGGAGACACCGGCTAGCGGTGAGCGAGCGTCCTGTATATTGAGAACTAGTGCAGCTTAGGATTTTATTTGGTATTTGTCCAATAAGAGCAGCAAAATTGCCTCAATTTTGCCCTTAAAATAATTGACGAAAATAATAAATTTTGATTGTATGAACAGATTTATTTAAATGTGCTGAAGTTACGGCATTGACTGCCCGTTACATCCTGGATATGGCATTTACAAAAAAAAAAAAAATACAAGCACAAAAACCCTAAAAAAATATTTGTATTAATTGCTCGTTTATTATATTTCCCATAGGTATTCAATAAAGTAAGATGTCTGAAGTATCTTGGAAAGAGTGAGCCCATATCGTGTTGTGTGTCCGTTCCCTTCCCGATTCCTGCGCGTCGTTTGGCGCCGCGACCCGCTCTCCAATCTGGCCACGGCGTGTTCTTCGCTGCCTTGCGGGTTCGACGTGCTCCTGGCTACCAATCCTGTCACGCATTGCTGGGTCTACGCATCCATCGCTACCGATCTTAACACGCGCTGCGGGGTCGACGCATTCCTGGCTACCAATCCGGTCATATGACGGCGCGTCTACCCGTTCATGGTAACCCATCCTGATTAACATTGCGGGGTCGACGCAATCTTCGTGATCCACCTTGACAAACGTTGCGGGGTCAACGCAATCTTCGTGACCCATCCTACGTTATTTTTGTGGTCGACGTAATCTTCGCAACCAATCCTGACGTACGTTGCGGGGTCGACTCAATCTTCGTGACCCATCCTGACGTACGTTGCGGGGTCGACGTGTTCTTCGTTATCTATTCTGAAAAACGTTGCGGGGTCGACGCAATCTTCGCAACGCATCCCGCTCCGCGCCGGCCCTGCGCGCACATCTCGACCTATGCAAGTGTAGCTCAGCGGACGCATTGCGCAGATTCAGCTCGGGCGACCTCTCGTCCGAGTGCGATGAGGGTGAGGTGGATCCCTACACCGGGCGGCCGCCGCCTGCCACCACTAGCCAGCCCAAGCCGCAGCAGACGAGGCCACCGCCCGGTCAAGGTAAGCCCTGAGCGACCTTCTTTAGTTGCTTACCTGAATGTCTACAGTTTTAAAGTAAAACTGCTTTTGACCTGGATCAGAAGAATAAGCGATACCCCTTCTCTGACTTTAGAAACCCCAAGTCATACCTCCAATTCTAAAATGCTCAATCGTACTTAAGGTGGCCCAACCCGGCGGGACTAACTCATTCGAGGGCACTGTACAAAACCGTGCTGTTGCGCTCTGGGACCTTTTCTGTTTCAAAGAAAAAGACAGGCTCCGTGATGAGGAAGATGCAACATGGCCACAAAAAAGAAAATGTGCATAGTGTATGATTGTGTAAGATTTACGAAAATTTTGATTTCAAAACGACTTATAGCTAAAAGTAAACCACGACCGCTGTAGTAAAAAATCGAACAAAAACCAAATAGAATATAAATTTTGATTAAATAAGCTATGTCTGATGACTAATCTTTTTAAGGTTTTCTTAAGTTATCATTGCCTAATAAACCACCAAAGTTATTGTATAAAACGCGCGAAAAATTCGAACTTTCGGACCTTATAACTTAGAAACCAAACACAATTTTACAATGCCAATGGTCATCAGACATCTAGTTCGATCAAATAAAGCTGTTTTGAGCAAAATTTGGGATCTCTGATAAGAAATATGGGCGTGATCTTCTTTCCCCGTTTGTATGGGCAGATGAGCGGGTTGGGCCACCTTAATTGAAAATCTCGTCACCATACATGCCACGTGTATGTATGCAACAAATACTAAAACCTAATATGTATGTATCACAATTTTTTTAAGGACCTGGACATGAATGGCGTGATCCATGCCATTAAGTGCCATATTAAGGTCGGCCCGTAAGCACCTGAAAATTTCGCCTCCCATACAAACGTAGTTTACTAATCATTTGAAAACCAATGTTCCAACTTACTTGATATTTGGTATCTAATATTAGGCTACAAATATCTGTGTCTGCATGCCTTTGTTTTTTCGGTAAATGTATTCTGGGACAAACCATAGAGAAAACAAAATTCGTATGAAGATTTTCTTTTTGCTTTCATTTCATTCGGTTTGGATTTTTCAAAAAAACAAAAGCATGCAGACACAGATATTTGTTACCTGATATTAGATATTAAATATCAATTTAATTGGAATAGCGGTTTCCAAATGATTAGTAAACTACGTTTGTATGGGGAGCGTAGCTTACGGGCCGTTCTTAAGACCTTAAGACCAAGAAGAATAATTTTATATGAGCATGGCTACATTTAATTGAAACAGATATGCTCGGAAACGGTATTTGCTAGATCAGTTCCATGTTTTTAGCTATGCCAATGAGAACTTAAATCTCTTAGCCCCGGTTGCACAAAGAGACGGCCGAGTTAATCAATGTTCAAACACGTCACTTTTAGTGATCCGCATAGAGTTCCTTCCATACTGTCCACACAAAGTGACGTGTTTGATCATACTTTGACGTTGATTTTGATTTTTTGTCCTTTCGTGCACTCGGCCCTTAAAGTCTTACTATTGATTTAACTACATTTCCTCAGTCCATTTTGCAAACCTAGTTTATTAAATCGATAGATGCATGTATACCTAATCATTCTAGCTTGTTAAATTCATGTCCATGCACCGAATGATTATTTTACTAGACCTCAACTTAACTAACAAGCGAGCTTGTAGCTTAGTTGGACTAGTCCCAAATAGGTAGACGTATTTCTCTCTCACACACGAACGCCAGCGGTGTGTCGCAATTGATATCGTTCAGAAGCGCGTTGTCACGTATCATGGAGCCACAGTCTTCTTCCGTGGCGTCTTTTCCTTTGCGGTCCTTTCCACTCGGCTCAAATTGTTTCCACAAGGAGTAACCAGTCTCGTTCAGCATTTGACCTGAGGACATAGTTTCAGTGGACATTGTAGCCTGAATTAAAACATATTTGAATCAGTAAAAAATACGGTTCATTTTGTAAATCGATTCATCGTTAAGCTCGAAGCTGTCGGGGCTAATTAATTAGATATTGTTTAAATACTATTGAATTCCTTTCCATTGAGTTGTTAATGTTAATGACAATATGATGGTAAATTTTCTCGTTTTCTTATGATGCTATAATATCTTCCCAATATTTGTTTAGAAGTGTCTCCTTGCTTAACAAAATGAGTTACCACAATAACATTGTTTTCCCTGCTTTATCAAAAAATGTCCCGTCATAGTACGGACGGTTACTGTACTGATAAAACGGAAATAGAGACAAATTTCAGATCTAATTCTGTCATATTGACGTCAACCATAATGTAAAAGTGACTCAGGAACATGTGCTTACAAACAGAGATAAATCTTTGCTTACAAAGACATTTTGACACAGAAAGGAAAGTTCTGTAATTTGAAACGCGAGATATCTCAAAGAGGCTTTAAAAACATGTTTGAAGCTTATTGTCAATTTGTGGAAAAAAAATGTTTCTAAGAATAATTAACTTATGAATTTGTAAATAGTGGGGAGCAAGTATTTGTATTTAAGTATTTACTGACCATCTACCGTCACGTAAACTCCTTCGTTGTCCATGTCGTTGAAACCAACACCAACGAGATGTTTTTCTAAATTGTTTGTCTGTGTGTTATTGTTATCCAGCAGTATTGTCAAGTAGTTCGCTTCCCTCTGGCTGTTCAAGACTAACAAGTGTGCGTCCTCTCTCTCACAAAATATCTTTGCGTCCATCCAACTTTTCAGATCTGTATGTACCTTGTAGCATGAGCTACGGTCCGGATCAGAGGCATATCCTGGAGAATAACAATTAAAAACTATGAAATTCCAGACGTTATGAAAAAATGTGCGTTTGAATTTGATGACTTAAATTTCAAATCGTAAAATATAAACTAATCAATATTTATTTAAAGTGTGGCTAATTGTTAGCCGTACATAGAAATCGATCGATTCCGTTCTACTTACTTGCTAAACTGACTTTGTTCTGTATATTACAATGTAATGCCCAAGAAAAAAGAATCTATTAACATAGCCTTTGATTTTGGGAGTTTTCATGGTAAATGAACTCGTCTGGTGAACAGGCAAGTGGGTCGCTAATAGAGCATGGTATGAAATGCAACTAAACGTCACATTTAATCACTTTCCTGTTCACCGGTGATGTAATTGACCATGGTAGCCTCCCTGATAATAAAAGCAACAGTTAGTGAACCTGGGGCAATGCAGAGTGACGGGCACGGGTCAGCCGGTCGAATCTTTTTACAAATGGCGCGCCGCTTCAGAAAGCACGATTTCTTGTAGAATTGTTGGTTACGTCTCATTACAACGCATTCATCTGCGTCTGCACCTGTTCTTTCATTCTCCAGCTTTGGGAAATGTGTCTTGGAATATGTCTCTCCTGTAATCATTCATGTCGAGGTCATGCAAGTTTCAATTTAAATTTAAATTATATTTTTAGTTTATATTTTAAATAATATATTTGTTATTACTTTATTTTAAAGATTCTTTTGTTCCAGTAAAAATCGTTGGTATGAGTGATCCATACCCCGTGACATCTATATATGCAGACATAATGCTCACTTCAATTATTCAAAGTTCTGATAGTCAAACTATTATGTAAGAAATTGTGTCAAAACGGATTAATTGATGCGCCGATTCAGTTAATTCAATGAACACCAATTCTCATCCATAATAATTTTATAATGAACTCAAATAGATTTTAAATCAAATAACAACGTATAAAAGAAACATCAATTGTCAATTAGATCGGGTTAAAAACAGAAATTATATAATAAAGTTTACAATTATTTTTTGGAGCAAAAGCCATCGTCAATTAAACATCTGTGTCAGGTTCATATATCTCCCGTCAATGTATAGGATATGCGAGTCTGACTGACAATCGCTAAGCTTACCAGATTAAATTTCATCCAGATAATAGTAATTTGACTAATGGTCAAAACTCCCAGCGAATAAGAAAGTTTCGAATACTGCATATTTAAGTGAATCGATAATTTTAAACGATTTGACAAAATGCTAAGTAATTATGTCAAAAGCCAGATATCTTAAAAACTGATTAAGTTTAAGTCGTTTAATATATTTCAAACTACAGAAGGACCTAGTCGATATAATATCAGTTTAAAGATTATTTATTTCTCTTAAGAACAGAACATTCACTTACAGATAATAATGAGTTAGTTACATTAAAGTTTGTTACGGTTACCTTAGATATTTAACATTAATCGGCAAGGAAGAACGATTTTACCATTTTTTTAAACACTTTTAGAGACGTTTGGTCTTTAATATGATTAGGTAAGGTATTATAAATATTTGCTCCCTCAAAAGTCACGGTCCTTTTACCGTAATTTGTTCTTGGCAGAAACACGTGTAAGTTTCGCGCGCTCCGAGTGAAATAAGCGTGCACTTCATCATTTCTTACAAATGTTGTCTGGGAATGAATGTCATCATTGAGTTTTTTCCTGATTAGGTGTGGGACAGGCATGTGCTGTATTTGTAGATATTTGTGATATTTAAAAGTCCTGTTTGTTTATAAAGGGTGGCCGTTGGAGTCAGGTAGTCATAATGGAACAGAACCTTAATTATTTTATTCTGAGCAACCTGCAATTCTTCTAAAATAGAAGGAGCAGCACTTCCCCAGACTGCAGCGAGGTAGTCGAGGTGTGGGTATACTAACGAGTTGTAAATATGTTTTCGAACTTGCAGAGGTAGAAAAGCACTGATCCTTCTTAGTGCTCCAGTCAGGGAAGTGATTTTGGATTTTAAATTATTTATGTGTGTACGCCAAGAAAGATCCTTGTCTAGGATTAACCCAAGATACTTTTCATGGTCTACCTGAGCAATCACTTCTCCATTTATACTTAGTGAACAGTGTGGATCAATATTGATGTTTCTTGCAGTAAATATGATATGACAAGTTTTACTGGTATTTATTGTAAGTAAGTTATTTTTGAACCATGCGTTGAGTATGTTAAAATCTTCTTGCGCTTCTCTTATTGTGTCTACAATGGAAGATCCAAAGTAGAATAGGCAGGTATCATCTGCATATCATCTTACCTTCTACCGTCTTGAACACGCCGTCGAGGTTGATTTTGCTAGCTCCGACCCACAGAGTAGTGTTGCTTTCAGCTTGAGGTGTTTTCAGAAGTTTACGTATATACGAAGCCTCTTCGACAGTTCGAGGGAACGCCAACCTGCTGTGCTCAGAGGTGCAAGCAGTGAAGGCGTCAAACCAGCTAAATTTCCCAGGAAGCAGCTTGAAGAATGCATCATGCTTTTCTGAATATGTGTAGCCCTCGCTGAATTTGGGAATTAAAATCAGGTCTGCAGATAAAGTGGTAGAAAAATTATTGCAACGATTTTATGTTACGGATAAAAGACCGTTATCACTAGTTTCTCTACTTTCTCATGTATTGTTTTCCTTTCATTATTAGTGGTGTCAGCATATTCTCCGTAGGCACAATTAAAAAAAACTGAACAAATAAACATTTTAACGTTAGTTGTTGTCTTCAATAAACATCGGCTTTATAAAGTTAATCATTTTATTGTACCTTTGCGTCTTCACACGGAAGATCTTAATCAGATATAAAGCTTTTTCTCATTGGTTCGCGTCGATTCGGAATGCTAAATGGCGTATAGATCATTTGAAAACAAAATGCACCTTATTTCACCTGTTTGTGTTGCATTATCAATAGCTTTACGGACAACGACTGGATGTTCTTTTTTTATCCCATGGAGGTGACTCTGAATATCACCTCGCATCCAGAAGGTAGTGATTATGCCGCTCCGAAGGTATTAAAATACCCCACTTTAAGACTTGGCTTTTGGGCGAGCGCCTGACGCATTCAGACCAGCCAATAAAAAATAACTAACGTACGGCAGCCGCTCCTGTGGCAGTGACTGTACGTACTTGAATCATGTCTTATCAATTTTTTTTAAATCATGGAATGTGATATGTATGTATAATCGACCACGAAGCAAGAACACATTTTGTAATTAAAGAGAGAGAAAAGCAAAAAGAACTACTTTATGAATATACTGCAAGGCTTGAGCCGAACCAGTAAAACATACCAGTTGCGGGTTATTATTTTTACTTATGATTATTCATATTCCAAAGGGTGTTTTCATTAACGCATTTAAATAAGAAATCACCTAACTATGAAGAATATGTATTATGATTATACTCACCTTTATCAGCAAAAGCAATATTGGATTGAATTATTAAAAAACCGATCACTCGAAAATATGGAAACATGTTGTGTGAATTAGTTCTAAAAGGCAACTTGCCAGATATCGAACTTTCCGAAGCATTAAATATTATATATGGCTAAGGAAAACCGCGTGATTACAATGTGTTGACTGGTATAGTTATTGCGATTTTCAGGCAGCGTCATTAAAGAGGAAGTTTTAGGCCATGGTCGTCGCGCTTCAAATTGTGTTCACAAATTTCACGCGTCGCTGAATACTTTTTATCAGTGGCTTGCCATTTCTAGCAATCACTGGATTTTTGCCTATCCGTGTCACTAAATCGCATTAGAGGACGTAATAAGCACAATGTGATCGCACTTATAACCCTGGTAACATTTCTCTGGTCTAATTCTTGAGATATCGAATTGCTAGTGTTTGAAACACTGCCCCTCTCTTCTCTCTTGATTTCACTATTTATATTACACGTATTTATACCTCAAACTAGCTGACCATGATGTAACAGAGGATTTATTTCCGCGATTTCTCTCTCTGCTGAGTGGACACCAAGCCCGCATGTCTTCTTGCGGGGCTTGTAAAAGACAAGCCCCGCAAGAAGCATGTATTTCTCGTTTAGTTTAGAACCATGTCCCTTACATCTCACAGGCTCGTAGCCTAGTGGCGCGGGACTGGCCTAGCATACCAGAGGTCTGGGTTCAATTCCTCGTCCCGACATGCACCACTTTCTTTCTCTTTCTGAGTTCGATAATCGGTTCGGAATCCATGTAAAACTGTGGGTCGCTTTCCCGTACTAGGTGGTAGGGTTTAAGTCCGTCCGGGTTGGTACCATCGCATTGGATGAAAAAATGGTCGAAGCGGCAATGAAAAATTGTCCGTGTTTCCCATCCAGTTCATAGTAGCCAAGCTCATAAAGGGAAGGTCCTGGCATGGCACCTAATTCCTTCGGGAATGTGGTGTATTGGGCTAATATCATAACGGTAGTTGTGTGGTATTAGCCATCCAAATCAGGTTGCATGAAAAAAAAAACCCTTGTTACTCTAAAAGTCTACCAGTCTTCGCTCTGCGAGGCAATGGGGTGCACGGCGCAAAGCCTTACCACTAGGTGCCACATAAAACTGTGCCAACTGGAGTTTTTTTTATTGAATAGATAATTGAAATAGCAATCAAACTGTCCGTGATTTACATCGAGTTCAAGGTATATTAACTCAGTTTAATTGGTCAAAACCTATAATGAAATGAGACTGTGGCACAGTTTCATATGGCGCCACCTGGTGGTAAAATTTGGCAGCCGTCCTCCCCATTGAATGGGGGTATTTTTGTCTTCGTGCGCGCAGCGAGCGGGCGCGCCAGCGTCAGCAGCATGGGGGGCCTGGACGGGCCCCCACCCGCCACGGCCCCTGCGCCCTCCGGCGGCGACATGTCGCTGAACCTGCGCGGGGGCTCGCGCGGCACCTCCGCCCCCTCCAGCCCGGCCAAGTCGCGGGAGTCGCTGCTGCAGCGCGTGCAGTCGCTCACCGGCGCCGCGCGCGACCAGGGCGCCAACCTGCTCGGTGAGCATTCTACTCTCCAGGTGTTGCATGCTGTGTTGGATGCTTCAGGATGCGGTTACGCCCAGAGGGCCTACCGCGGGAACCATGCTTGAAGGGGCTGCATATTCGAATCTAAATGACAAACATTTCATCACGTATATAACCATAGAAATAGGATGTACTGCGCGCTGCGCGCTCGTGCTAGGTCTGTGTATATAATAGTATCAACGTAGATGTGTTCGATCTGATAAACTGGGCTCTTTAGCGTGCATGCTTTAAGGTTGACACCGTTGCGTATTATATTTTGTCCGGCCTTGCATTGAAAAACTGACAAGTGTGCCGGATTATTAATTCAGCGATTAATAATTATCAAAGCGCCATGAATGACTTTGATGATAAACCTGAACTTGATATTCTAAAGTTTTTCTTGCATTATTTCTTGTATTAGTGCTTGGAATATGTAAATCGGTAGCATTTTATGCATCTAGACAGAATATTCCCAGTCCAGGGAGGTTGGTTCTCTCACTTGTCCCTCCAGAACCTCATTTTCTATAAGCCGTTCTCCCGAACAACAACTCTTGGCGTACAGGAAGCGTGACGTCTGTGGCGTCTGTGGGCCGCAGCTACAACCGCGACCGCTGCGTCACGCTGCTAGTCCTGGACGACCAGAACACGGACTGGTCCAAGTACTTCCGCGGGCGCCGCCTGCCGGGGGAATGGGACATACGCGTGGAGCAGGCAGAATTTAGGGTAAGTTCGCGTTGCTCCACTCTTAGTATGTACTACGCTGAGTGGGCTGATACGAAAGAATACACGAATAATTTGCAAGCACTGTATGTGCAGGAAAATAACGAATTGGCATTAATGTGGTCACATCCTAGTATGGTCATTGATGTTGTTTTAACCACAGTAAACGTCATCTTGATTCGTAATGCAGGTATAACTATTGCTTTAAAAAAATGTCTAGTCAGCACGAATCTTTGATATTTTTTTCTAATAATTTTTAGCTAAAGTCAGTTTGGCACTTCAAATTAGGATTCTTAGAACACAAAATCCGGGAAAAGGAATTAATTAATTTATTGCAAAGCATACAGATTATTCAAAATTAATATACAAAAATGGACAGTGTATAATTGTCAAAAGCCAAAAACATGTTTTCACAATACAATTTGAGTAGACTACTATCGCAGCGCAATCTGGAGGTAAGTAAGGAGAGTAAGGCAAGCGTAAACTTGACTCTTACATCGAAGTAGCCCAAGAAAGAACTTGCGTGGAACATTCCGCTTATGTGACTGTATCTTAACGAAAACTTTGAGAATTTTGTATTTCTGGAGAGAAATAAAACTGACTAACTTTTTGGTAACAAGAGTTTGACTTTTTCAAGCCGCATTGACTGTGCTGTCAAAAAAACAACCAGGAAATTAGCATTCAGTAAAACAGGCGAAGATTGTAAGAATTAGAGTTTAGTTTTAGATTTTATTTTGGTTAAAAAAACCAATTGTCGAAAATAGTAAAAATATACATACATAGGCATATATTTGTATTTCAAATATTACATAAACGTTACAGGCAACAGAGAATAAAAAACATTTTCAGGACATTTTCGCAATATTTGTCCATTGGAAAAATAATTATTAATCGTCTTTTCAAGGTAAAGGTATAAAGCAGGTATTACATATTATTTGCACTACGTTATAATTGTATGAACTTGTATAAACATGTCTAGAAAACACTTTTTTACATAATTCAAAACCTTTTTGGTTAGCATTCATGCTTCTTCATGTGTTAAATTGGCAGAACCCTTTGGTTAACAGAATAAAAGTGATTCTGTTACATTTTACTAGGACATCTAAACGTGATTTGAGTGAAGGGAAGTTTATTCAGTACCCAACCCTGTATAAATCTGCTGTGAAATTTTATGACCCAGCTTTACGATTTCTAAGCACCTAATTTATGGAAGTGCCGCACATCTCAGAGCCATTTGAGGTTTGAGAAATGGCAACTCTTACATATTATTGATAGCTTGTTTTATGTCTGGATTTTGAAAAATTTACAAACATATTTATCCTTAGTAATAGAGATTTAGAAAGATTTAGAGACTTGTATTTAGAGTGTTTTTGTCAAAATTTCCGATACAGATTTATCTTTTTAAGGGATGTGAAGTGTAGGTAACTTGCAATCGTTGGATAACACAGCAATTGATCACTAGTTACTTGTGTTCCAGTTTAACATAAGCCAGTCACTTATCCTAACCTAACCAAGATCAAAAAAACCCTTAAATGACTTATTTTATAAGTAATTTAATTACAATGGGCTATGCTTGAAAAAATACGCAAAAACAGCTTGCTCCTGGGATCCAGATATGGTAAACTAATGGCGCTTTAACAAGTGTTATGATTAAAAAAATGTTTATTGCTACTGTTTCCAGTTAATAAAATTAAGTTTCTAAAAATAAAAATTAAGCAGATAAAGATCTTCTGCTGTTTCGGCAGGAGCTAACTGTGACGGCGAGCTCGGAAGGCGCCAACGTATCTATGGGAGTGTACAGAAGCGGCACCAAAGTCACCCGGTGTTTCAAGTAAGTCCTTTATCGAACGTTCCTCAGATCCTGGTTTATAAATAAATATAATAATGACTTGGTAAAACAGTTGAGATCATTAGGTTTCATTTCATGCACAGACATTTAATTAAATAACTTTGCTTACGGTACGGAATAACAACTATCTAACCTTTATCTTTCTACCTTAGGGTCGGTAACCTCCATAGAGTTATTTTCCCCAAAAGTATAACCTGCGTTGAGCGTTCCTACCAACATGTTGAGAAGAAGCCATAGGCGATCCCAGGTGATAGGAAATTCCATAGCGCGCAGTGAATTTACTGATTACAACTGTGGTTTAGTGCTGCATATCTTGAGTTCCGTCTGGGTCTTCGCTCATAAAAAAGAGATTTATGATTATTTTGTGTTGGTATGTATGTATGTCGATGTGTTGACGATTCCAAATGTGTACTATACATCTGATGCATGGAGGTAAGAAGTTACTTCTTTAGCTCCATGATCTAACGGATCTATCGTCGGTATACTGGTAAAACCAGCGAATTGACTTTTTTTAGTAAACTTTTTTTTTTGTGACTGGAAATGGATGCCTAATACCACACTTTCTGTCATGGTATTACCCCAATACACCACATAGGAACTAGGTGCCATGCCAGGACCTTCCTTATATCGCACGGCTATATTGAACTGGATGGAAAACACGGACAATTTTCATTGCCGCTTCGACCATCGTTCATCCAATGCGATGGTACCAACCCGGTGGGATTAACCCTACCATCTAGTAAGTAAGGAAGAGGACCTACAGTTTAACGTGGAATCCGAACCACGGCCAGTCTCTGTCAACAGTCGAATGGTCACCCATCCAAGACCAGACCGGACCCAGCGTTGCTTAACTTCGGAGAGCGATCGCCGAAGTGTCGCGCCACTGGGCTATTGAGGCTGACAAAGTAGTGCAAATAATGCAGTTCTACTTCATTTTCAAAGCTCTTTCTTATGGTAAAGCCCATATATTTCTATGACATTTAGTTTTAAAGTTAGGTTGCGTAAACACATGGACACTTGTACCAACCATTATGGGCTATTAAACTTTCAAGTCCATTTATCTCGAAACTCTCATTTCTCCAATTAAAGGATTAATCAGTATTTAGGGTTTTATCAGTATACTGACGATATAGAAACTGAAACGGATGACAGGCCAGACTTCGTGCTGGTGCGACAGAACGTGCGCGACGCCGGCGCAGACAACAAGGCGCTGCTGTTGGCCCTCAAGTTCGGCGGCGTGCCCTCCATCAACAGCCTGAACGCTCTCTACAACTTCCAGGTCCACATTCATTTCTCCTTTTCCATTCAATTCGATTCGATCAATTCTGCACCAATCAGAAGTTGTTAGGTTATGTATATCTGCTCTCTTACTGCTGGATTTTTTTATGTAACTGGACATGGATGGCTAGTAACAAACTGACCCAAAGATATTAGTCTAACACACCACATGGTGTGGAACTAGGTGCCATGCCATGACAGCTCGGCTACATTGAATTGGATGGAAAACACGGACAATTTTAATTGCCGCTTTGGCCATTGTTTAGTCAATGCGATGGTGCCAACCCGGGCGGAATTAACCACCTAGTAAGTAAAGAAGAGGACCTACAGTTTTACGTGGAATCCAAACCACGGCCAGCCTCAACGGTTGAAAATGGTCACCCATCCAGAACCTAACCGCGCTCAGAGGTGCTTCACCAAGCTTATCGAATCACTGGGCGTCGCGCCACTGGGCTACCGAGGCTGACAATGACGTCCGCCTCTGATAGAAGAACGATTAATCGAGATCTCTCAATCAAATTATCACATTATACACCGGTTCAGTCCCAGGTGAAGTAACAACTTAATAATAATAAAAACTATATCAAAAACAAGAATTAAATACGTACTAGCTAAAATAAAAACCGTCCAGGAGCAGTCGAGACGGGATTGCAGCAGTGCCGGGGGCCCCCGACAACCCTGGTGCCCATCAGACGAGATAAAAAATCTCATCCATGGGCACCGAGTGCGGGAAGGCCCCCATAACGCTCGCTGCGTTCCCCCTCTGGACAGCCAGACTGATGCGTTGGAGGAGGAACGACCCGGCTCGGCTGTCCCCAGACGATTCGCGCAGCCTCTTGCCCAGCTCGCTCAACAATTGCTTTCCAGCTGCGCAAACGGGACCTAAAGTTTCTACTGCGAATGGGATGAAGTTATAATTTTGGCTAATGATTGCCTGGTATTTGGAGATTTTGGCTCTAGCCGCTGTCTCACTGGCAGACCCCGCGGTCCCTGCGGTTGACCTAATATGTGAAGCCGCGAGCGTGTCGACGCAGGTAGCATCCCAGACGAGAGCCATACCGTGTGACCAGGGGATCAAGGTCATCCCGTCTGGGCGCTTGCCATCCTCCCATAACAACTTAGTTTTTAAGTATTTTTATCGACCATCTTCCTAGTTCAATATTTTTGTTGGCAACAGTGTCATGTAATTCGATGTTATCATTTTCGTTTGGTATTTTTAAATTAATTTGGTACGCAACAAATGCCTCACATGCCAATCCCGTATAAACGTAGCGATTACTACTAGCTGATGAACTGGAAACTATCCACAGGACCGTCCATGGGTGTTCGCTCACCTATTGCAGCTGCAGCGTCGGCTGGGCAGAGAGAACTTCCCACTCATCGAGCAGACCTACTACCACAACCACACCGACATGGTGAGTGCCATCCAGATTTGCCTCTTGAACTGATTGCTTGGCTGCCGTCGCGGAACTCGTGTGTTACTCTGATTTATAATGTACGGAGTTATGTTCTGGTATAGTTGTGATCCTTGGGAGCGCATTTTTAATTGTAAAAACAATCAATGCGTGCCACACTACCGATGGATTTCTGCTATGGCGAATTCTAGGAATACTCGATAATAATGGGAAAGTAAGTATCGAGTATTCCGGGAATTCGGCAATTTGACGTGAGGACATATCACGTCCACGTGATATTCGTCATATTCACGTGAAGATTTTGGAAAATACCCATCCAAATAAAGCGTTTCATAGCTACAGTACTTATAATTAAACGCAGTTAAGCTTCCAACAGTTTTATTAGCAACAGCGTCAGATTCTACATTAAACTCTCGCCATGAATCGTTAACTAAGACTTCAAAAGTTGTAAATGGACAGTCAGGCAAAATTCTTTGAGAAAGTGTATGATAGAACTGGCAATTTTTATTAAAAAATCTGCGATCGGAATAATTACTCCGAATAACCTACCAATGGCATTGAAAATAATAGAGAATAACGCTTGGATTTTAAATATCATTTTAGAATATAGGAACAATTAAAAAACGAAAACGGCTCTTGAGGAAGAATATGTTCTTTTCATTCAATTTTTGGGGTTATATTTTTTAGATATATTTGTGTAAGGTTTGGAATGTACGCCTACGAATTCATATTTGACAAGTACGTTAACACAATCGTTGTCGAGGGAGGAATGCTGCATGTTATTTGAAAATCTCACATTTGCTACTTGTTTCGGGCAAGGCGCTCATTTTAAACATTCTCACTGAAGAAAACCAAATACCACGCTACGATGCTACGATCGGAATCATTTAATATTTCAAGTCTATTTCTTATTTGTAACATTTAGAAAACTAGTAATATCACTATTTTTACATTAAACGGCACATTTGTTAACTTAGTAAATAAATAATACAAAAATAACATTAAACTAATCTTCACAATGAACAAAACAACAGAAGATGAATTTGAAAAGATGAGTCGATAGTAAAGAAAACACCAATTGAGAAAATACTGTTCACTTAAATACATAGTGACTGATCACCTAACGATTGGAAAACGTAGAAGTTCCTAGAGACTAATATAAATTACAAGCAATAAAGTCAGATCAGGTCATGGTTCCGTTGAATCTCTGCATCTGGAGACACCTCGTAAGCTTGGGAGCCCTGGAATGACAAATATCTTATTATAGACGTGTCCAATATTGTATATGTCCTGTTATCATGGAAAATTGCTGAGATAAGATACATTGTAAGACAGTTTTTAATGCGATTATTTTAACATTTTTGCCTTTTTCATGACGGCTTAATAATGCAAACATATTATTTTATTTACAATAATGTTGACCGGACCTTAAAATGTATTCGGAGGTACGTTGTGTTATTCTTAGATTATATTTGTGCGTGAAAATTGTTCAACAAGTTTATTAGATAAAAAGTAGAAGTCAAAGAAAGAAGTGTTTTTTGGAAATCAAAGAAACTTAGCACCTAAAAGAATCACATTGAGCCGTGCACATAAAATACAACGAGTGGCAAGCGCAGTCCAGCAGTGTCCGTTTTCGTTTCGCAGGTGGCTTCTGTGTCTCTATTGGCAATCGGTTTTACACAATTTTGGTGTTAAATTTTCGGTTATTTCTGTGCCCCCCTCGTGGCAATCAGTCCATACGATTATTCCAAGACGAACAACGATGACGGCTAAAGATAAAACAATAGTTTCACCTGGTCCAGCCGCAGCGTCCGTTCCGGTTGTGCAGGCATATGCCATGCCGCTCGTAGCAGTCGTCGAAACGCGCGCGGCACGTGTTCGGCGATAGAGGCCGGCGACTCTGCCAGCGGTTCATCGCTACTTGTACCTGAAACGACCGTTCCAGCATAAGTTCCCAGTAATAAGTCCCAAGAAGGATGAATTCAGAGAACTAGTTTTTTTTCTATTCACTATACATTTTGTCTGAATTTAAAGGAATGCTATGTTTATTCGTCTTAGATGTCTACTCAGACGTTAAGTCGATCACAGAATAAGAATCCACCCGGACATATACTACTACGTGGCACGCGGATAAAAGCTGACGGCTCTTCTAGTAGGTTTAGGTTTAATCGATGCGGTGAGCGATATCATTCTGGGTCGATGTGAACATGCCTCTTGTTTGCCCGTATCGACAACTGCCATTATAACCGCTCGTTGCTTTACAATATTAGAACCCAAAACATCAACTAATTTAAACATGTCAACCCAGCACCACCACATTTGCCCTTCTAAAAATCTCGTTAAAGTGATTCGTTAACTTTTTTATTATTTCTTTATTACTATCATTGTTGGGGTTAAGTGATCTCTTCCTTTACAAAATTACGAAAAGATGCCAAATTAAATCCAGATTCAACAGATGCATCGTTTGGATGACACAACAATATGTATATGTAATGTTACCTTGCAAGAGCATCCCTGTCTGTACAGCATCCGGAATCCTTTCCTCTGTCTCGGCGTCACTTCTTTCCATTTAGAGTTGTACCCACACAGTGATATGTGAGCTTCCAGTTGCATTATTCGGCCTGTCAAAAAAGAAACCATTTTTATAATCACTATTTTCATGAATTCACTTATATATTCACGTATGCGTAGTAAGACATATACTAAAAACCTGTTTACAAATTAACAAAAACATTCGGACAAACAACACGGATTTGTGCCCGGTAGGTCTGTCGTTACAATCATTGAACCACAGAATGGGATCAAACACAGCCTACCGATGTTGTTTACCTATGAGACTATCAACTAGTGTTTAACCATACAAATGGTTCAATGGAAGTTGAAAACTGGAACTATTTGGAATACGAGAAAAATCAAACTTGGTTTTCTGAATTTCTCACCAATAGCCTTGTGAGAATGTGAGGGTGATGAGCTTTTCGACCATAGATGTCCACAGTGGAGTCCCCCAAGGTTCAGTAATCGGACTGATTGCCTTCGGTATTTACCTCACGGAATTTCGAGCGATCCTACAGATGACCTAGAGGTTTGCTGAACTAAAATCGTAGGAGGCTCACTCACGCACTACCTCGTACTTACATGGACACACGAAGTAATCTCGCTTACCACATAGACCCAAGACTGGTTAATTTCACTCAACGTGGACACAATTTCCGTCCTTCACATAGGAAAGAAAACCCAAGGAAAACATACATCATTCAGGGAAATACGAGAATGTACGTAACTGTAACAGTCTACCCAGTGAAGTTGAAGTAAATCATATTAATTTTGCTAAAATCATGACAAGTATTAATAATCCATGTCAAAGTTTAATAAGAAAACTGTGTTTATATTTTACTTCTCTCTGCGGATTCGTTGATAGATACTTATCTGGTCTAATAGTTACTTACAACGCTGACTAGGTTGGCAACTGACCTGTTATGAGGTATGTCTCCTTAGTTTGTAGGGTGACCCCGCATAAGGAGTCCTGCGACGGAGATAGCAAGCGACCTGCCCTCAGCGCCACCTGCGCCTTAGGCGTGGCCTGAAATTGTTTACACGGATTGTTTAATTATGTATCGTAATACAAAATACGCGAAACAGACACGAAATGCACCCATTCACTGTCAAAATGTATCCACTTAGAACCAACAGATGCTCTAAATGCATTATCAGCAGGGTTGGTTTCCTACAAAGTACAACCTTGGGTCATTCAAACGTGAAGAAGCACCTGGCCGGCCGGCATGGTTTTCGTAGCCTCCCAGAAAGTTCGAAACCCCATGGATGTAGTCGGGCACTTCTTAGGTGATGGTCTGGCGTATGCCGCGCTTAACATAAAAAAAACAAAGATCCAAAAGTGCTAGTATAAGTTTGTGAGTTTTGAAACGTCTTAAGTCATTTATTATAAAAAAATATGGCCTCCCCAAACAAAATCTGGCAAATCTGCACGAATTTATAGTTAGATTTATATTTTTATTTATTGAGCATAAATAACCCTTGCGGGCCGTGCACATGTTATAATATACATGGTGTAATAAAATAAAATCATTACATCAAATTTACAATTTATTGAAAATTACAATTATAATTATACAAAAAATAACATTTAAATTAAATTAAATATTTCTTAAAAATCATAGTTATTAAAAAACTATAATATGGCAAAATCTAAAGTTATATGTATTATTATAATTATTATATGTAAGTCTTAATTGCTATCAGAGTCATTGAAAAATTCTTCTAAATTATAAAATGGTAGGCACAATAAATCTTAAAATCTGTCAACGTATTACTATTTCTAATCGATATATTTAAATGATTGTAAATTTTGAACTCCTAAATAATCAAATGAATTCTTAAATAATAAACATTTAGGTCCTATTTGTCTAAAACTTTCATTATTTCTTAAGTTATACCTTTGTACTTCTTTTACTTTTTCCAAATCTTCCTTTGTCTTATGGATTTATATGCATAATATGAATATATAATATATAACGAACTTACGGTCAGATGATAAAGTTATTAATGCATTTCCTATGGTTGATTATTTCAAAGTGCGGCACCAGAAATAGTTGATTGTGGGGTGGTTTAAAAGTGTAATATTAACCTTCAATACGTTCCTGATTTTAATCTTGTACACGTCGTGGTAACCCTGATCTCTCGCCGGGAACACTTTCTGCACGCGCCCAACGATGGCTGGGAAAACAATGACAAAGGTTTTATGAGAACATTATAGATGAAATTATTGCACAACACTGAATGTTTAAACATATGCTAATTGTTTACATAAACATAAGAATTAGAGGTTATATTTTTTAACACTTTTCCAATGAGTAGTTTCGAAAATGATTAAGCCGGAAATAGCGTTTTTTTTATCTATTTTCAAATATTTGCTCTGACAATGTTTAGAAATGTTTTTTTTTTGTAATAGCTGCATGAGTGCTTATAAAGTAATACCTCACTCAACGAACATAATATCAACAGCGTAATGACATTTGAGGATTTTTTTTGCAATTGTTGCGACCGGACCTTTAACTCTTTAAAATATTATTTTCATTATTTTTAACCATCTGGAGTGATGAAATTACTCTTATATTTCTAACTTGTTTTGAAATGCAAGGCATCTATAGAAAGACGCATTATTTGTGAGCTTGTAATAATTTTAGAAAGAAATGATATAAGGTACAATATTTGATTAAAAAAAATATGATGCACACCAATCAAAGATATCGGCAGTGAGCATGAAAAGTTCTTCCATGCTTGATAATTAAAAGGGGAAAAGCATCTGGATAATAATTTTGACAAGCAGACATATGTGGTTCCAATGTTAGAGAAGGGTATTCTTAGGTGGTTTGGAAATTTAGAGCGAATGTGTGAAGACATAATGACAAAGAAAATGTACAGAGCCGATTTTGGTGAAACTGCAATGCCTGGAAGACCGAGAATATCCTACCAAGACATAATAAGTCAAGCGCGTCGTGGAGGTAAAGTTCGTAGCACCCATAATCGAAGAGCTAATATAAAGAGATGTAGGCCTGTTGAAGAAGCTAGAGTACCGCACGGCGTGATGTCATGTTATATTATGTGGCCTAAATGATGGTACGTGCAAGTGAGAAATTAGTCTCGACTGCTGATCACATTGACAGCTTCTCTAGGCTCGGCATATCATAGACAAGCGTGTCCGTGTTTCTCACCGAAGTCTGCGTTGCAGAAGTGAGTCTGAGGGTGCTGCGGCATGCACGAGCAGGAGTCGGTCTGACTCCAGCCGGCCGCCGCCGCCAGCGCTATGAGCCACCAGCCGCAGCGCATCTTCTGCAACCAAAGAGAAGAACATTTTAAAAACAAGGGAAGACTACGTCGTCCAAGGCTGCTGACTATTTGACTGGGCGATGGAGTTGCTATACCAAATAATCCTTTTTTTTTTCTCATTTAAGCTATATCTTAGAACCGAGAAATGGTGAGCTTATGCTTTCGTAAGTTTCATTTGCAAAGAGTAATCCTGGTAGGCAGCAAAGAGAAAACGACCACTCGACAAAAATTAAGATCATGAGATGGCACGTCAACTGCATTGTGTTGTCACGAATTATTAACGGATACATTGCGATGAAGTTACATGGAAAGATCCAAGTGCTACCCAGGTGTGTTCAGAAAGGACCAACCCAACCCCGTACACCGTGATGTTTTGTTATGTGTTAAAATATTAAGAAACATCGGCCCACAATAATGTCAGGCGATCCAAAATAATCCAACTCAAGTTAAGCACAAATCGTTCTAGAGAATACTCGTGACCCAAATAACAATGGGCTGTAAACGTAATTTCTACAGCCGACGCTAAACAATACTGTCGTCTGCACCGGCTGGGTACGATAAGTCGGAGCATAATATGCTTGAGCTAAACTGCCGGCGCCCTACGCAATAGCCTGGCGGCGGCAGGTGATAAGGAACGTGTTTAGAAGGTATCAGCTGCAGTTGTTGGAGAAAACGAAAATGAAATAAAAGAAAGCATGTAGAAATTAAAAGCATTCAAGGACGACTGTCGACATAGGTACCGGTCTGTTATAACCGGTTTTATAGAACTAATAAGACGAAAAGGTATTACTGAAGCCACTTTCCTTATGAGCCATTAAAAGAAAGGGAATATGGAAACCTAACCTAAACTAACAAAAATACCATTCTGTGGATCCATTAATATCAACCTCAGTACATTTCCACCAATACTGATATGGTGAACAACACCAAACAATACTATGATTAAGCCAGTGGATTAAGCTGTAACGAATGCACATCGTGGTGTGCGGTTGCATCGATGAAGACCACATGGACACTATTAAGAATACAGCTAATATATTTTATAAAATAACGCGGACATTAATGGCCGGACATTATTATATTATTATGAATCTAAAATTGTGTTCAATTTAGTCATAGCAATAAGTTGTAAACTTTATGCGGAATCTATTTATGAGTTGAATAATTTTCAATGAACCGTTTTGAGGATGTGCAGTAAGTTAATGACTGATAACAATATTGTTGGAAAAAATAAAACGAAAACTGATTTCATTTCATTTATTTAAACTAGGTTACGTCACAAAGATCCGCGGATTCGATCAACCCAATAAAGAAGAACCCGCCAAGAAACTTCACAGGTTTACATAACATATTTTTCCATCCCCAATTATGAAATACACACTTAGATCTAAATGCTACTGCCAAACAAATCCTTGGTAGAACAGATCAAGGCAAAGAACAAAACAATAGAAACAGCAACTATCAGTTTATATTACTTACAACTAACAAAGTTACTAATGCAACAATATAAATTAATGTAATTTATAGCATTACAAGTATTCGTATTATAGTTATGAAAATCAATGTATTCCCAAAAGAATAAATCTTAACAGCGGTAACATGATGCTACATTGAAAGCATTGGGATCTAGTGTATATCAATCGATGACGGTTTGCAAGGCTTCGTTTTTTTCATTTGATAACCGCAACATATTTAATTTGGTTTGAAACATGCGACATAACATTTACGTAATTGCTTATCTTTGTAGCAGCGTGAGGATATGATATGCATGTTTACTCAGAAGAATGACGAAATGCTCGTGCCCATTGTGAAGCTTTTAGGTGTAACGGAATATGCAGGATGGAAGTGTCTAGCCCGTCCGTTCGTTTTGTGGAAAGCAGATACAATTTAAAATATTGTGTGTTTGAATGGTTACGATATTACTGTGTTCCCATTGCAAGTCTACATTGAAGAATGAATAACATTTTGAAAAGAAACAGAAATATGACGTTATAATTTGGTTAGCTCCGGTATTTAGAGCAGCGGATATGTTACCCGAAGGTTGCAGGTTCGAATGCTACTTCAGCACTTTTTCCTTTACCTCCAAGCACTGTTTAGATCTTATAATAACGAATTAAAAATTTGTAATTAATCCAGATTCTTTTTTATGCTGATAAAACTATTTTACTTGTGGATTTTTGTTTTGATTTCATTCGGAAAATATGCACAAAACTTTTCATTAAGACAAATAAAAAAAAATATAAATGGTTAATCCTTAAACATTGAAGATGGAGTCTTAAGCTTTTAAAAAAAATATTTCTTGTGAAAGTAAAAATAACGCGTATTCCTTTGTAATCTTCAATAACAAAATACGATTTTGACAGCTGTTGCCTTTGACAACAGCTGTCGGTTTTCTCGACGGAAAGATTCCTAAGCTCGGAATTCTTAGAATTCCTGCACCTAACCGAATTGCGGATTTACATTATTTGTATGTCCTAGTAAAACAGAACAATTTATGATTTAGTTAAATTTCTAGTGATTTAATAAATAATAAAACCTGGTTTTAACACACTTATCGTTTTTTGTTCAATAGGTCATGTAAGGTTAGGTTAGATTATGATGAGACTAGTAACACTTGAGAAATTCTATATTCCACGATGGCGGATGGATTGGCTGAACCTCTAATGAATTTTCCTCGGAATTTTTAATTTAACGACGACACATTATATCAATATAAAAATAATAGGTACTTACTTATGTATTATTTGTACACTTATTATTTCTTAATAGTATACAATATTTAAAAAAATATACCGTTCTTATTGGCTTTTTTTTGAATTTTTTTTTTATTGTATGATTTTAACTGGGTAAACTACTCACCATTGACTAAACAGAGCTATGTGATTGATTACAATAAATCTATCCGTGCAGGCGAATCTCTTTATTTAAAATCCTCATTTCCTATAAAGAAGAGTATAACGTAATTGCACCCAAGGACCTTTGAGTTTACTGGGGTGCCAGCTTTCGGGATTTGCACAAACTCGAAAACCAAAACATTGTTGATGTCGACGTCTGTACATCTTATCCTTAGCGAGGTGTGCAAGACAACTTAAATATGATTATACAGCATTTGGCAGGTATGTATTAAGAGGATAATGAAGTGATCACGCTCCATACAATAGCGCTTACCTGTTTCCTTAGTCATATTAAGAAATATTTTTTTAAAATTTTACATATTAAATAAATCAAATGAGAGCTACTTACGTGCGTTTTTGTTTTTTTGATAACTAAACTTGTATTTGTATTTGTATTTATGAATCCTCCTTTGGGACGCAGGGAACACTTGGAATCGTCAAACATTTACAATTAAATACAATAGAATGAAAGCATAAAAATTTCATTATTTGTCAATATCATGGCAAGAGGCTCACTTGAGTCTAGATTTTAAAATAAACTATAATCCATGATATACTCATTTTTGTAATTGTATACACATAGAGGCGTATTTCACGAATATAGGATAATTTATAAAATAAAACTAAAACGTACAGACATACGAGTAGCTTTCAGTTGATTTATTTCATGTGCAAAATATCAGAAAAATATTTCTTAATTGGACAGAGGAAGTAGGCAAGAGCAATTGTATAGAACTTAAAGTAGAAACGGCAAAGTTATGGTGGAAACACTTGTCTCTGTATTTTTTTTGGGGAGTTTATGCACGGAAACCATTTTGATATCGGGCGTACTTTATTTCCTGGTGCGGCACCCACATCAGAATGATATGTGCGCAATTTTCTCCGGCGCGCACGCCGCAGGCTCCGCCGTAGATCACGCCAACTAGCAGTCGGTTTTGCCTCCGGGTGGGTACTAAGAATGGCACCAGCGACCTTGAAAGGACGGGAGAAGCAACCGAAGCTTGCTTGTGTCGGGGCGGCGGCGCGGTGGAGGGGCGTAGCCACTTTACATACTTTGGTCGTAGCACTATTAGTTATTCTGTGCTTTGGTGGCTGCGCCGCCGGTTTGCTTACAAATGCGCTCACTACTGATTTTCCAACGACACGTAAGAAGTTCACAGGACGCATTGTTTTTACGTAACTGGACATGGATGGCTAATAACAAACGGATCGTCAGCCTAACACACCACATGGGAACTAGGTGCTATGCCAGGACTTTACTTATATTGCTCGGCTACATTGACCTGGATGGAAAACACGGTAAATTTTCATTGCCGCTTCGACCATCGTTCATTAAATGCGATGGTACTAGCCCGGGCGGGATTAACCCTACCACCTATCAAGTAAGTGATAGCATACAACACTAGAGCGACACCAAACATCACTAGCCGCTGCATGGGCGGCTTCTTCGTTAAGGTTAATCTAAGGAAGGGGACCTAAAGTTTTACGTGGAATACGAACCACGGCCAGTCTCGAAGGTTGAAAATTGTCACCCATCCAAAACCCAACCGCGCTCAGAATTGCTTACCCAGCTTATCTAATCGCAAGGCGTCGCACCGATGGGCTACCGAGGCGGACATTTGGCGCAGCAAACATTCGATGCTGCGCGGCCCGAATTCGTAAGCGAACTAACTACTGCTAGAAGTTTTATACTAACTCGTGGCTGCGCTGCCGTCATTCCATGCTCGTTATATCGATCGATGTGAAACAAGATGTGATGTGAAACAAGACAAAACAAAAAAGATTACAAATTCTAGATAGAATTATTCGTAAGCCACGGTGAATTTGAATTACATTCACCGCTGTGTTTGATTAATTTGAGAATATCGTGCGTGTTAATGACAGGAAAATGTTTATGCATTTCTAATGTGTTGCTAGAAAATTACATGCGCGTACATTTGTTCTGTTTAATATAATATGAGATGAAAACGCACCGTACTGTGAAAGTGTTGTAGAAATCGATTATATCGATGGTTGGTCACAATGTTACATTAGAAGGGTCGCCTTCATAAAGTCCAAAAAGCATAAGGTCCAAAACCTATAACATCCGAAAGCATCTATTTTTAGTGTGTATAATAAAATGCATATATTCTAACCTTACATAACCTAACTTCATTAAAATATCCGTATTTATAAGTGTTTTGGACGGTATGGTTTTTGGACCTTATGCCTTTGTTAGGGTTCCGTACCCAAAGGGTGCCAACGGACACCTATTACTAAGCCTCCACTGTCCGTCCGTCCGTCCTTCCGTCCGTCTTTCACAGGGCTGTATCTAATGAACCGTAATAGGTGGGCAGCTGAAATGTTCACATAGTGTGTATTTATTTTTCCGCTATAACAGCACGTAGGTAAAATTAAAAAATAATAAAAATTAAAGAGGTCACCTATACAAAAAACGTAATTATTTGTGTTATATCTTGTACGATGGTACGATTAAAATAAATCAGCACTTGGTGGAAACCAGGCTTACGTCCGGTTCCACCACCTCCAGCTACAAAAATTCCAAAGTTATCTTTCGGTTACATCATACAAATATGCAATGTAGCCGAAAGTTAACTATAGGATTTCAGATAACTGGACGTGGTGAAAACAGGGGTAAGACAAATAACGCGTAATAGTTAATAATGTGATCTCAAGGACAAATTGTGCATACAATGAGTCGTATTCACTACGTATAATATTCACAACGTATAATAGTATTTTTTTCCAAAAAATTAAAACCATGCATATCGTATAATATTCACAACGTATAATGTTATACGTTGTGCATGAGTTTAAAAATAAAATAAACTCTTTGCATCATGCAGAACGTATAATAGTCACAACGTATAATATTCCTAACATGAATTCACAAAAAAAGAAAACCATGCAGAACGTATAATATGCCAAGAAGCACTGCATATAGCGCCCTAACGACGATACATTTAAGGCTGAAATTGCTACGAATCGATATCTGTTGAAGAGTAACAATTTGCTACACCGCTAATTGAGACGGTCGAAAAGTCGCGTGCGAGTATAATCTTTGATTTTATATCGATAAGGGCGCTTATCGTATGAAATATTTTAGGATTATATGATATTCATGGTTTTCTTTTTTTGTTAAATAAAGATCATAACATTATACGTTGTGACTATTATACGTTATGCATGGAGAAATAAGTAATTTAATTTTTTGGACTTCTTCATGCACTACGTATACGATTATACGATCTGCCGATTATACGTTGTGCATAGTTTTAAAATTTTGTTAAAATATGACATTATACGATCTGCATATTATACGTTATGCCGTTCCCCCCATACAATCATATGGCAAGCCGGCCGCGCGTCGTATATACTAGGAGGTCGCGACAAAAATGGTAACGAAAACGTAAATGGCTAACAATGAATTCACAGGCTAAAGACCAAACCTCTGAAGCTAAATGTGTCAGTCTGCCTGCGCCAAGTGGTTGCGTTACGCAGATAAGGCGTCTTAAAAAGTAGTTATGGTGACAACAAAACATATGATAAAATAAATGGCTCCCAATAACGAAGTATGAAAGTATCAAGTAATGCTAAAACTGAAAAAAATTTTGTTTGAATTTCGTAGTTATAGGCGATTTAGGGTGCAGATATAACTTTAGGTAATTTAAGTATCTAATTTAAAACACCGACAGGTTATTTTTGTATAGTCAATAGGTATCAACATTTATAGATTAATCAGTATATTCATCAGCAGGTATATACCAACATCTATTTCATATAGATAATCTAGCTAAAGCAAACACTTGGCGAAGGCAAACCGACATATTTAGCATCATAGGGCTAGTCCCTAACCTGTAAACCCAGTTTCAGTTATTTACCACATCGAAACCAAAAATGTCGTGACCTCGCGTGAAAATGCGTTCGCCAAGTCGTTCCCACCCATAAAAGTCCTCTAATACGTCTGCGACTATGTGTGTGGCATGCTACATTTAAGCTCGGTTGGTAGATTTAGAAAATTGGAGACAGCAGGTCTCATAGTAGGCGCCAAGAGGTTTTTGGTGGGCGCGCTAGGTGGCACATCTTCCTTTACTGATCTGAGGTTAGGATAGACACCGGAAATTAAGTTATATAAGTGGCATGGATGCATGAACATTTGTGTGAGCGAATATAATATGTGTGCACCGACTTGTGGTACTATCTTCGTCTCTGCCGCACTGGTGTCGAATTCCGAACGTGTTTGCACAACTGCATGCTGCATGCCGGATAGTGTGTCGATTGGAATGTTGGCAAACATTCTTCTATGAAATTGTATACTGGTGATGACACGATTTTAGTGAGGTGTTATGTGAATGAGCGACTTCTAGACTCGCCTCTAAATGAGGTTAGCATTTTCCGTTATTACGATGTTTGTCTTACTCAGACTCGGGATTACTTTGTTGTTTGATGCGGTGCGAAATATCTTGCGACAAATAAACAGAGAAGATTTTCAGTGAAAGCAGAACTAAGAAAATTTATCATATCCATGATAAATCATGCAAACGGTATCAAATTGCTAAGCATGCGCACGTGGTTTTTTCAGGCTGGAATTTCTGCGAACGTCTCGGCTCATTGATTGGGACGATGTCAAATAGTCCTATGAGGAATGTTTTTACTAGAAAAATAGTTTTTCCGGATATTGGACCAGCACTTATGTTGATTATGTTATGTTAGGTTATAGAAAAGGGAACGAAGCCGCTATTGCAAGTAAAATGTCGAGAAACGCTATCAGGGACCATTTGATGCGAAGTGGGGGTCTTCTGCAACTCTGAGTAGGTGCGGTACGAAAAGGTTTTTTTTTAATGTTATTATTTTTTTCTTGCCTATGCCAGGACATTTATTATATTGTTTGGCTACGTCGAACTGGATGGCAACACGGATAATTGTGTCTAATGTACCTCGTTGTGGTATCATTGCCTAACACACCGCATTTCCAAATGTATTAACTAGTTGCCATGGCAAGATATCCCTATTATATTCCTCAATCATTACTTTGATACAATTAGTTAAGTATCAATTATTTAGTAAATTTGACGATGGTATATACCAGAAATTATACGACTTTTGGTATATTTGCTGTTGTACTGTTTTGAGTTCTGATTTACATCAGAACTTGAAACAGTGATTATAATATGACACCAACCCGGGAAGGCAACCTCTACCAACCTCTTTCAAGTGGAGGTCGAATCGTGCCTAGGCTCAGTGGTTAAGGTCTCTTATCCAGAATCCAATCGTGCCCAGTATTATTTAACTTGGCTCGGTAGCACCAACGGGCTACCGAGTCTGGTAATAGACGGAAACTTCTTTCGAAAGCAATATTGTATACCACTGCCTCTCTGCTACTATTACCTTCATGGATATGCAAGTAAGAAATTTACATATTAATTGGATATTGATTTTCCACTCTGAAGTAATTCGAGGCGCCATTCCACACGCTACTAACTAGTATTCGGTGTCATCTTAAATGCGATTTGTGCTATGCCAAACGGCCCAGAGTATGTAATTGTAGCAATATTAAAAATAAATCGAAAATCTATTACCCTCGATCGACGAATATTCGTGAATGCACGTGCTTAAATAATTTTGCTTTTCCATCTACTTAGAGGCTGTCTTATCGAAAAACAAAGCTATTATTGCTTAAATTATTTAACTAGTTGAGTTGAGCCTGGATTATGGACCCTCACACAACCGGGACTAATATGCATATTTCATTTGGGACACATTTCTGTAGTGTGGGAGCTAAGGTCTCTATAGATGTAGAAAACATCTTTGAATGTATCATCGACGACATAAGTCAAGAAGCACCCTACGGTAGGGTTTCTTTTCTCAAAATCTCACTCGAACCTTTTTTTCGATTACACGTCCACTGCTCTAACGCTGAGCTATCCAGATATTACGTCAAACAACAATTTTCTCGATTATGTTAGCATTCAGCTTAGTAGCATTGTCCATTCGAATATAATCGAAAAATTCGTTAGGTGACGAAATTGTATGTATAGCTCAGCGGTGGGCAAGTAATCCAAAGATCACTGGTTCAAATCTTGCTTCGGACAAATGTGCTTATCGAAAATGTGTCTGCTTTTTTTAAAAATCGGATTACAGAGCTTCAATGCGTTGTTGTATAACCTCAAATTAATGAGATAACGGTAGTGTCGTATCCGTTAAATACGGCGAATATTTTAGAGTACATATAGAATTTACTAAAAAAAAAACAAAATTAGTTTAATACGCGCCACGTGTATCTTGGCGCGCATTATACATTTTCATTTGACTTTTATTTTATTAATTTGGCTGTCAACACATAGCCTTATTCAACCTAGAAAAAACGAACCCCAACCTTTATAAGCCGTATAGGTCAAAGTTCCCATTTTATACGAATTGAACTCGAATTGAGTGCATTGAGTGGCTTATTCGATCGCTTGACGTACTCAATCACTTGTCGCCGACATGTCTACAGCCATTATCTTATTACTAGCCTGATTTGCACGGCGAGCACCCATATACTACATGTGACGGGCGACGTGCTTTGCGTCGCGTCAGAAATGGACTCGGTCAGTCAGGCCGAGTCAGTCCGAGCTACTTTCGCTAAACGTTATTAGAAATAGTGGGGAAGTCACACATAAAAAAAACCTGACAACACTATCGAAGACATTTTGGATTAACTAAAAACTAGCTGTGATATATAGTCGTAACTAAAACTAACCGGATTGTACGGGCGAAATGTCGCTTTTGACACTATTTAGTCTTAATTTTCATTTATTTATCTCAATGTACATAAGAGCTTCAGTCCAATTCGGATGCATCGAAAGCAAAAGTGAGATATCATTCAAACATGTGAGACTGCTCCGCTGCTCGCATTTTCGTCGACGAATGTATGGAAATAATATGGTGACTAAATTTAATAATTTTAAGCAATGGAATCAATTACCTAAACAATATGAATTAAAGTTAATACTATTAATTCTTGTGCCATATTATTATTTGAAGTGTAAATACTACCTACTATGCAATGGTAATGAAGAGATGGAACATAGTTCCGCAGCCCACGAGCTCCTGGGCTAGAACTAAATCCAGTCAATGCTAAACGGAACGAGGCGACAGAGGAGTGGGTTGCTTTGCAAATTCGAGGATTCAGCACTGAACCTGTCTCCTGCGCAGTAACGAGGGCTTCGATGAATATTTGATTACAGGACGAAAAAAAATAACGTTTCTTTTTTACACCTCGCTGACGGCTTTCGAGAGTGCTCCAGCGTCGAGTGCATTATGAAAATGTTTGCACAGATTCAGTGTTTTCATCTTCTTTACTGTGACTTTGGGTATCCATTCCCGTATTTCTTGCCGTCCAGTACTTCTTGCTAGAAATAACGGTGTAACAGTGATGGTAATATTTGTTAGTAAGGCAGTATGTGTCTACAAACGACACGTATAAGCAATAGTCTAGATTTTGAGCACTTTTAAAGTTGTGAGGTAGATGCCCCGGTTGCACGAAGAAACAGCTGAGTTAATCAATGTTCAAACACGTCACTTTTAGTGAAACGCATAGAGTTCCATCCATACTGTCCACACAAAGTGACATGTTTAATCATACTTTGACGTTGATTTTGATTTTTTGTCCTTTCGTGCACTCGGTCCTAAGGTTATTTGTTTTCTTTTGTGATGCTTTTAATCTCAAAAGTTACTATTGACTGGTAACTAACTCATTGACTACTATAAACTCATAATAACTATACGAGAATGAAACAGCATATCTACTCAGGGAAGCGAAAGCGAGAAGTTCTCGTGTTCGGTTCTGAAACTCTATGCATAAAAAATGTGCCAACTTTTTTTCTCCACACAGTTTGACAGAAGCGAGCACGAGAACTTCTACTCTATAGGGTACCTCTTTAATGAGTAGACCCCCTGATACGAACGAGTAAATGCAAAGTGGAGCGCCTGTAAGCGGTTTGTGTGCTACGCCCAGAGTTGGTGATTGCTGTTCTTAACATTTATTGCGGTAGATTTTCAGTTAGGCATTAAAAAATGTTGATCTTTCCAATTACAATTGTCAAAAGACCATGATCGCTGGATGTGATTCATACTGAACTATGTGCATAAGTCTAATCTAATAGTTTCAGATTTTTTTTGAAAAAGTTCGGACATCGACACATTTTTGGAAGTATGATTAATAAAAAAAACAATTGATACCAAAACCAGTTGATCTCTGGAAGAAGAATAACGTATAACATAGCTATTTATAGCCGTCAGAAAGAGATTAGTTTACTTACGCTGCCTCGGCAAACTTAGCTTTTGGGCTACTACCGTCGTCTTAATACAAACAAAGTCATGAATTCATAACATTTCTCATAAAATAACCGAGAAGACGTCGAAAACAACCAAGGAGGTAGTATTCTTTCTATTTCATGAAAGTGGAAAAGTTCTTCGGACGTCGAAAAGTTTCATCGGTTCCTGAAACATCGTTTACGTCCGCCAAAGTTTAACGTTTTTGTTTATGAAGACGCTTCTCACATGTAGCGTTTTGAAGGTGGCGATATATTTCTGGGGGTAACCGGCGTAAGATGTGAGAAAATATGCGAGGGTATTCGATCAATTTTGAACGAATCAGAAGCGTTTATGTCACACCTCCTGCGCTCTTACTTGGTAGAATGTTAGGCATTCACTTCTGATTGGTGTAGAGTTCCATCGCATATTTTCTCACATATTACGCTGGTTCAGCCTAATGCTATAATATCTACAAATAGGTAAAATATATCTGTAAAGGATCCTATTAACACATAATAAACACATAAAAAAATTAGTAGCCGCGGAATATAAGCAAGATGCTGGCGTGGGCACTTCGTAGCAGTATTGGGCTAATATCTTGATAGTATAGTAAAAACTCAGACCCTTAAAAAACAAATAGAAAAAAATACGTTGAAACCACTATAGACGACAAGGTTTTGAATATGAACGTACAGCTCGTGTTTTAGCGGCTAAAGGATTTGTATTTCATGCAAGAGGTTATGTGTTCAAATCCTCGCCGGGTCATGCACCACTTTATTTCTCTTTCTGAGTTGAATTTGTGGATTTCGTTACGAATGCGAGCTATATCATGGTTCGGAGCCCATATAAAGCAGGTTCCCTTCTTCCTTCTATGATTTTATGGGAGTGACTTGCATGAGACGATATATTTTTTTAAATTATTAACGTATTTTGGTAGCTATAATGACCTCTATATTAAAATACCTAAATATTTATTTTCACTTCCAGTTTTTTTAAAATGTGCTAAGTTAGTGTGGCTATAATATCGACATAAGACTGTCTAGCTCTAGCATAGAACAGAGCTTTCTCTCGTCGAAGCTCGGCTTAGGCCATAAGTAATTATCCTGTGCGGGCTGTCATCGCGTTAGACGTGGAACAATGGCCGCCATTACCTCAGGCTCGGCAGACGGACGTGGGCGTCGGCGCTACGATGCTATGCATACATACATAGCTAAGGCTATTTATATGTATGTATTAGATTTCGATAGCAGAAAAGCACGAGGAGAGTATTATGCTTAATACCAGATTTATTTTTTATGTGACTGGACATGGATGGCTAATACCACACTTTCTGTCATGGTATTAGCCAAAAAAAAACAACATGGGAACTAGGTGCCATGCCAGGACCTTCCTTATATTGCACGGCTACATTGAACTGGATGGAAAACACGGACAATTTTTATTGCCGCTTCGGCCATCGTTAATCCAATGCGATAGTACCACCCCGGGCGGGATTAACCCTACCACCTAGTAAGTAAGGAAGGGGACCTACAGTTTAACGTGGAATCCGAACCACGGCCAGCCTCTCAACGGTCGAATGGTCACCCATCCAAGACCAGACCGGACCCAGCGTTGCTTAACTTCGGAGAGCGATCGCCGAAGTGTCGCGCCACGGCAGTGGCCCGTTTTCACCACCTCAAACTACAAAAATTCCAAAGTTAACTTTCGGTTACACCATGTACATATGCAATGTAACCGAAAGTTAAATATCGCATTTCAGGTAGCTGGAGGTGGTGAAATCAGGCCTGCTGCAAGTACAGTGAAACACAGACCAAACTTTACCACTTACGGTTTAAAGTAAAAATGTTTAAGATTTTATCATAGGGTTGCATATACAGATTAATAATAGATGTTTTAAACAATTATTGTATGTATAGTCCCCCTTAAAAGTGTTGCCAGACGTCAACGTATTCTGTCTGTTCATATTTTGATAGTCATTTCCGGTAACTTTGGTCTGTTGCTGACTGTACCCCACCATTGCCCGTCCAGTGAATAGAAATAGGCAAAACATACCTACACTTCTGCTTTTTCGACACCACCTGTAAGGACCAACTCGCATACAGCGCAGTTTTTCATGGATTCGGAACATGAAATACAATGCAATACATTTTCGGAGTGGAGACATATTTGTTGTCCCGAGCCTTCTACCATGGTACCTAATGCCTAAATTAGTGATAAAACTAAACAACGAATAAAATTCAATATTTCGTTGTATTTTTTATGCAACTGAACATGGATGGCTAATACCGAACTGACCGTATTAGCCTAACACACCACATGGGAACTAGGTGCCATGTCAGGTCCTTCCTTGTATTGCACGGCTACATTGAACCAACCCGGGCGGGATTAACGCTACCCCTAGTAAGTAAGGAATCCGAACCACGGCGGGCCTCAACGATTGAAAATGGATCCATCCAGACTCAACCGCGCTCAGAGGTGCTGCCCCAGCTTATCGATTCGCAAGGCATAACATATTCGTTGTAAAAAGTACCCAATTTATCATTCACTTTTCTGGATCACCCGGTGATACAATTATTTTTATTATCTCATATTCTTCACTGTTTTTTTAGCTTATAAAATGGTAAACTTATACCTTTTCTTTCTTATAAACTTTTACTATCATTATTAAAAAATATAATTTACCATGGTAGACCCCTGCTTACGCTAGGTTCTCGTTCGCCCTTTTCTTGGACGAAATAGTTCCCTAAATACTTTCCGAACAACCTGTCACATTGTTAAATGACTCACGACAATCCCTTTCAAAGCTCTAAGCGAAAGCTCAAAGTCTCCAAGGGGTTAGACGTGCGAGCACAATGAAAAGCTTCGTGTTCGAATAAGTATTCCTGTGGGTGAAGACGGTCGGAACGACACGGCACAACTTTTTAATTCCGACAGGGAATACAGCCTCCACATACTCCATGCTCATACATTCCTTATGCACGTTTAAATCATCGTGTCAAATTACACTAGACGAAAACATAAATTTAAAAAAATTTGAAATTTTGTGATCAGGTTCATTGTTAAAAATTTTTTAGGTCGAACCAGTTTTTGAAAATTTTAATATTAAAATTAAAATTATAAATTTTAATTTTAATATTTTAATTTTAATATTTAAATGTAATGTTCAAAAGACAGAGTCGCGAGGTCTACATCTCAGGGATCCACTAGTTTTTAGGGTAGGTTTGCAACGGTAGACTAGTTCACATTTCTTAGAGTCCGTCTTTTTTTTATGCAACCTGACATGAATGGCTAATACCACACAACTACCGTTATGATATAAGCCCAATACACCACATTCCCGATGGAATTAGGTGCCATGCCAGGACCTTCCCTTTATGAGCACGGCTACATTGAACTGGATGGAAAACACGGACAATTTTTTATTGCCGCTTCGACCATCTTTTCATCCAATGGTATGGTAGCGACCCGGGCGGGCTTAAATGGTAGGGTTCAAGCCAAGTAGGGGAAGGCGACCTACAGTTTTACATGGATTCCGAACCATGGAGCAGCTCGCATTTGTGAAGAAATGCACTTATCGAACTCAGAAGAGAAAGAAAGTGGTGCATGTCGGGGCGAGGAATTGAACCCAGACCTCTGGTACGCTACGCCAGTCCCCGCGCCACTAGGCTACGAGCCGCTAACTATTATTACGCTATTATCTAGGCTACGCTAACTATTATCTAGGTATTCGGTTTTAAAAACTGTGCAATTGTATTGTAATGGTAATTGGCATTGCGCGCAGAAAAGTCCAGCCAGAAAGCCAAGGACGCTCGTCGATCATAATTCAGCAACCCGACACACCTCGGAACAGGTTCGCGAGCTCGCGAGAAAGCCGTCGCAGTGAGTAACGATTAATTTGCATGGCCCCGCGCTACGGGCCACCCGGTTCCCGCTGGCGCCGCGCCTCCGCGCTGGCCTTCGCCGTGGATTTGCGTCTGGGACACCTTGCACCATTAGAGCCGCATTCAAGAGCGTGTCGTGTGACTTCAGATTTCAAGTTTAATGAGCGTGCATACTGAATCCATGCTTTAGTTCTTATTACTTAAATAATGAAAACAATTGCTTTCGTTTTAATTTTTTTCTGAAATAAAATTTACATTTAATTTAATTTTTTTTTGGTAGCCAAACTTAACTAAGTTTTTCAAAAAATTGTACATCCACCAGTAAAGAAGAATCCGCAAAGAAACTTTACAGGTTTTTCGTTCACAGTAATGAAATACATACTTAGTTCTAAATGCTACTGCCAAACGATTCTTGGTAGAACACCTTAAGGTGGCTCATCCCGCTCATCTCCCCATACAAAAGGGGAAAGAAGATCACGCCCATATTTCTTGCCAGAGATCCAAAATTTTGCTCAAAATAGCTTTTATTGATCGAATTAGATGTCTGATGATCATTGTTACTGTAAAATTGTGTTTGGTTTCTAAGTTATAAGGTCCGAAAGTTCGAATTTTTTGCGCGTTTTATACAATACCTTTGCCGGTGGATTACGCTGTGATAAAGTAAGAATATCTTAAAAAGATTAGTCATCAGACATAGCTTAGTTAATCAAGATTTATAATCTATTTGGTTTCTGTTAGATTTTGGACTACAGCGGTCGTGGTTTACTTTTAGCTATAAGTCGTTTTGTAATTAAAATTTCGTAAATCTTACCAAATCATGCACTATGCACATTGTCTTTTTTGTGGACATTTAGCATCTTCCTTATCACGGAGCCTTTTCTTTTTCTTTGAAACATAGAAAGTGCCAGAGCGCGACAGCACGGTTTTGTGCCGTGCCCGCGAATGAGTTAGTCCCGCCGGGTTGGGCCACCTTAAGGCAAAGAACAAGAACCAAAGGAAACATCAACCCTCAGCGCAAAAGGAGTAGAATTTGAACTTACTTAACTAACAAAGTTGCTTACACAATAATGTGTAAAGTCTTACTAGTATTCTCTGGTGTAAAAGCCAGCGTCAACTTAAGGTGGCCCAACCCGGCGGGACTAACCCATTCGCGGGCACTGTACAAAACCGTGCTGTTGCGCTCTGGGACCTTTTCTGTTTCAAAGAAAAAGACAGGCTCCGTGATGAGGAAGATGCAACATGTCCACAAAAAAGATAATGTGCACAATGTATGATTTGGTAAGATTTACGAAAATTTTTATTTCAAAACGACTTGTAGCTAAAAGTAAACCACGACCGCTGTAGTCAAAAATCGAACAAAAACCAAATAGATTATACATTTTGATTAAATAAGCTATGTCTGATGACTAATCTTTTTAAGGTTTTCTTACGTTATCATTGCGTAATAAACCACCAAAGTTATTGTATAAAACGCGCGAAAAATTCGAACTTTCGGACCTTATAACTTAGAAACCACACACAATTGTACAATGCCAACGGTCATCAGACATCTAGTTCGATCAAATAAAGCTCTTTTGAGCAAAATTTGGGATCTCTGATAAGAAATATGGGCGTGATCTTCTTTCCCCGTTTGTATGGGCAGATGAGCGGGTTGGGCCACCTTAATAACCGATTTAAGGTGTATAAAGCCCTCATCAAGTTGATATTGATGCAGTGTATCAAGTAAAAATAAAAAATAAAAATACTACGAGCATTGCATACTAATTGCAGAGGAATATAGTTACATGGGTAATTTCAAATAAATTATTTTCGTGATCGTAAAACAGGGCTTACTATGGCAGATTCGCCAGGTGAACAGGAAAATGAGTGATTAAATTTGACGTTTCATTGCATTTCGGACCATGTCTGTGAATAATGCATGCATCTGTGTGAATGCCTGTTCACCCGGCGAGTTATTTTAGCATGGTAACTCACATGATGTCCGTCTGCAGAGGAAGCGAAAGAAGTGTGCTGTAAACGTATACAGGCTGTTGCAACGTAGTATATGAAGGACATTGCAAGGTTTGCATGGGCTAGAAAATCGTCACTAATTTAAGTGTTGTTGGATTAAACTACGATGGTTAAATTGTTTTGACTAAGGTGAATCCGAATTAATACATTTCAGACACTATAAACTCATAGAAACGTCAGCAGATGCATCTTAAGTCTCAGCCATGCATTTACTGAAGTGAATGGAACCTGAGTATTGTTTGGTGCAGCGTCCTAGGTTTCGCTTCCTGAGCCAAAGGTTCGTGGCTCGCGCCGCATCGCGTTCCAGTTTTTTTTTACAATCGGTTGCAGGTGTTCAGATTATCTAGCTCATTTTAGTGGGCACACCACCGTAGAGAGTTATTCCGAAGGAAAAATAAGCACATTGACAGTTCAAGCAGTTCCCATACATTGTATCGGAGTCCCATGCCGAAGTCGCGAGTCGTGTGCGAGTTTATTTTTCAAATCTATTGTCGCACCCGGGACGTATCTCATTTTTATTAAATTTGCAGTAGAGTTGAAAAAGTGATAGTTTTTCTGTTTTCTTTCATATTTTAGTGAATATACTGCAAAAGATGCTGTAAAAAATAACCTGGTAAGAAGCTTTGCTAAGAGTTTAAACATAAATAATAGAGCAAATAAATTAATATATGTATTCTATATATCTATATAAAAGCTATAATTGTGAGATACGCCTGTACGTCCTGAGTGCGACGTTATGGATGCAGTTTTTCATATCTCTAAAGTAGACGACGTGGTTCTTCAGAAAATATTTCTCTATTTCTTATAGTTTCAGAGATCTCCATACTGACCCATCTCCACGCGCCACCTGGTATATGAAAAAAATAAACCAACACGCACGAATACATAAATAAAATAAAACTAACGCTAAACTAATTAGTGCGGCAACACTCGCATGCATTAAACCGCAGCGAAGCACTGTTTAGTCACTACCGACCGCGCTGCCGTGCAAGAAGGTCGCGTGAGTCGGTCGATCGTAAACGTATGGTCAGCTGTATTAGCGCTGCGGCGCGAGTTTAATTGGTGGGACATATTTAACACTTTAGACGCTATTGCGTGATGCGGGAAGGTGAATACAAATCACTTTTATTCGTGTAAAATCAGAATGTTATTCTGATAGAATGTACGTGGGAAAGTTATCATAGATTTGAGTTTCAGCGACATCTATATTTCAAGGATAGTAATCAGATTTTGGAAATAATGTGATGATAATCCTTCAAATGTAGATGTCGCTGAAACTCAAACTAATGAGATAACCGTAATGTCGTATCCATTAAATACATAAAATTATCAAGTTCAACGTAGGTAAACGGGTCAATAACAAATATTTTTTGCAGTGTGGTATAATGCATGTTCAAACAGATTAGCGTTTTCGAGAGGGTTACTCCTATCCGGAACAAACTAGTTTAAACAAAATAAATAGAAGCTTGTAAAGACGGCCAAGTGCGAATCGGACTCGCACACGAAGGATTCCTTACCATCGTAGAAGATTTAAAACAAATCTAGTTTTTTTTATGGCGCCCCCCTTTCAGTTTTATTATTTTTTTATTTTACCTAATTTTTGTCATAGCGGCAAAATAAATACATACTCTGTGAAAATTTCAGCTGCCTATTATGGTTCATGAGATACAAACCTGTGACAGACGGACGGACGGACGGACAGCGTAGGCTTAGTAATAGGGTTACCTTTTCACCCTTTGGGTACGGAACCCTAAAAATGAATTTATTCAGTCCTATTAGCATCCAAATTGTATTCCGTCGACAGCGAAGATATCTCAGGATAGGCCCCCGCACCAAGCATGCAAAGGGGCCAACAATGAGCCGTCTGTCAACGTTCGCCGCAATAGCGCGAAAGCGCACTCCTCGCGATTGTGCATCCGGCAGAGTTATCCGCGCCGCGATCGATAAAGCGTCAGTCTGGTTATGAGGCTCTTACTCTGGGCAAAGATCGGCTATCAGGCGAACCGTCGGGCTGTTGGGCAGCCGCGGAGTTCGTCTTTACGACATCGGCGTGTCCTTGTCGTAAACCACAGATTGCAATTGACATCATTACTCAGAATCGTTTATGGCACCGATTCCGATCGAGCGGAGAAAAAGTACAGCAAAAATATTATTGGTCTGCAGAGACCACCGCGAGAGGAAGGCACTTGTGTTCCTCTCGGTGTCGCCAATTTTCTAAAATTACCAACCCAACCTAGGGCCCAAAGAAAGGACAAAAAATCTAAATCAACGTCAACGTCTTATTAAACACGTCACTTTGTATGGACATTATGTAAAAAACTCCACGCGGTTCACTAAAAGTGACGTGTTTGAACATTGAGTAACTCAGCTGTCTCTTCGTGCAATCGGGGCTAAATCGTACATGCCACACGCAAACATTATCGCAGACGTTCGGCATTGTTGGTTTGTTTTAGGTTCGTTTTTGGAGCTGACTTGGCGAAATCATTTCGGGACAGATTTGTCAATGTTTCGGGAATACATTCGCGCGCAATGGTGATGGTTGGATTCGGTGGCCCGCGACCCTTGCAGAACTTTCTGATAGGATATATGGACAATATGTCCATACAGCGGCGCCGCGACACGCGCAACACCCATACAACACACCTCCGACCTTTTCTCTTCTGTGATAAAAACCAAACTACACGTATTCCCACTCAATCTTCTGTCGACGTTGTCAATCTAATTGGACACGTTTTTATACAGCTGGATTTGACAAATTGCGTTCGCATTGTCGCTACCTATTCCGTATCGCTACTTTAATCTGAAATTTAACGAGATTCTATTGTGTTTGAAATTTATATGGTGATGCAATCATACCTTTAAAATCACTTTACACGTTTTAGTTACTGCAAGCAGGTTAATGGCATATTCTAAGGCAGAAGTAGAACCGGCTTAACTCCCACGAATGGAAGGAGTAAACTCGCCAAGTCTGTACGAATTGTAGAGCGGTACGCTTAGTCTGAGTCTTTCGTTAACGTTATAAAGATTGAATGCCGACCGACGTTTTGAAATGTATGGAGTTTGTGAGGGGACCGCGTTATGTGAGTTTATGTTTGATTTGATAATTGCAATATTTAGGTGAAATTATCCACCGACTCTACTTTTTTATTTGGAGTTCGAGTTCGCTCTTAACAGGTTGAAAAAGTTGAACGAAATGTCTTTGCGGTTTTGGCAACGAAAGGTAATTAGACGAAATGAACCATTCCTAAAGTTTTTTCTGTACCATGTGAAAAAACAGCAGCTTTAAGTTTTAACATAGATTCAGAATAGTTTATCTACGGTATATTAGTGTTGAGGCCAATGAGAGAAAATTTGTTTTGAGGTTGCGTCATCGTTTTATTATAGACGTTGACTCGTCGACTATGGCGTTGACCACCAATGTACGCTAGCGACGAATAATTATGAAGCAAGCGACAGTATTACAACTAGGAAACGTCACGATTGCAGACGTATCGCTGCGTGAAAGTAAAACTCGGACTATAGCCACTTAATAAGAAAGGCGGGTAAAACATGAACTATGCACTGTAACATCAAGTAAACTGTAAACATCGACTTGCAATTTGCAATTTGAATTGTTCCCGCAGTTACTAAGTGGTGAGGGTAAATTGAAAAAAAAAAGGTAGATTTCAGCCCCTTTACATCTTGCCTTCCTATCTCCCCCGCCTTTAACACGTATTATTTACAGACGAACCCATATCACCTCCTATCACTTGATTACTCCATGATGTTGGATTTTGCAGACAGACTAACCCGCCTGACATCACAAATTTACTAGTAAACATATCAATCAATCAAGTCCCACAACAGGCGTCCTATAGATCGATGTATAGATCATTTCCTTATGTGTATACATGCGCCTGCGCAGTGCAAAGACTGCGAGCGGTACTAAAGCTGGAAAAATGTAGCAATAATTTTACATTTCAATGATTTGAAGAAAGGGGGCAAAATAATACAATCCTTTGGATTCCTTAGGTATTTGTTCCGCATGCCAGATTTGCCCTATTTTCAACCTTTGGAATAAGGCGCAGTATGGCGATTTTCTCGCCAAATCTTTCCATATCGACCTTACTTTTTAGGGTTCCGTAACCAAAGGGTGCCAACGGAATCCTATTACTAAGCCTCCGCTGTCCGTCCATACTTTGTTGACTAAATTGGCCGAACATACACAATGAAATTGTTGATCTCGTTGATGTACTTACATTACACATATTACATATACACGCTAGTTTTTTGAGCCGTTCGTAGCCTAGTGGCGCGGGGACTGGCCTAGCGTACCAGAGGCCTGGGTTCAATACCGACATGCACCACTGTCTTTCTCTTTCCGAGTTCGATAAGTGCATTTCGTACGCATGCGAGCTGTTTCATGGTTCGGAATCCATGCAAAACTGTAGGTCCCCTTCCCCTACTAGGTGGTAGGGTTTAAGCCCGCCCGGGTTGGTACCATCGCATTGGATGAAAAGATGTTCGAAGCGGCAATGAAAAATTGTCCGTGTTTTCCATCCAGTTCAATGTAGCCGTGCTCATAAAGGGAAGGTCCTGGCATGGCACCTAATTCCTTCGGGAATATGGTGTATTGGGCTAATATCATAACGGTAGTTGTGTGGTATTAGCCATCCATATCAGGTCGCATAAAAAAAAAGTCGATCGGATTGGCGTAAATGCCAATTTTGGTGACAAATGGAGTTAGGGGCTCAGAAAATAATCTAAAGTATGTGCGCAGCAAAATGCGACTAAGGGAGGCCGATAAAACTGACATGCCGGCATTGCCTGCTCGACTATTTTCATAAACCTACGAGCAAATAACATAAAGTTGGTCCAGCCGCGAAAGTAGATTACGAGTCACGCGCGCACCGCTGTCTGCTGTCTGCACACGAGTCGCCTCCGCCGCCACCGGTAACGATGTTGTCAATGCTGTCTCGACCTCTCGCCAGCAATACGTTATCGATAATTGACTTTTTTACACTAGAAAGTGTAATGAGCGTTCTACATCTAGATATATCTCGGTTTTTTACCGATATATATATCTGGGAAGACCGAGACGACAATGAGAAAGTGTCCGTATTTTCCATCCTGGGGGTAACTGGCGTAAGATTTGATCGCGGAATACGACCGATTCTGAACCAATCAGAAGCATTTTGTCATATCTTCTGTGCTCTTATTAGGTAGAATATTTGCACTGCTGATTGGTTCAGAATTGATTGAATTCCCTCGCATGTTTTCTCACATTTTACGCCGGTTTAGCACCAATTCAGTGTAGCAGTGCTCACAAAGGGAAAGTCCGGGCTTAGCACCTAGTGGGAATGCGCGTATCGCGATTGTAGGTGTCGATTTTCAATTGCTAGAGCTATTTGGCACATCTGCTTCCTTTCTGCAGGCTTAATCCTGGAATTCCGTAATCAGGAATCAGGACTCCTGATACTAGAAAACCACTTTTATAGCGTTTTGCAAAGCGATTTTTTCGACGGAAAATGTAAATTTAATTGAGTAAATTTAAATACTCTCTGGAATCTTATCGTCATGAAAATCTCTTTGAAAACCGCTTTAAAGGCCGTTATATATTCTCAGGATTCCTGATCACGGAATTCCAGAATAAGGCCTGCTGATCTGAGGTAGCGACGGATATAAAAACAAGCCTCATTAGCTCTTCTTCAATCAACATTCTCGCGACAGGTCTCTGCAGCAAGAACTTACCGCTCGCGTCTGCCCCGCCGCCGCCAGCGTCACCCTTCATTCATTACTGCTGCTGCTCGTTTGTACGGTACTCATGTTGGAATGTAGCACAACATGCTCCTAAGGATTCCGTAAACTCATTGAAATTATCCTTAGCTGATTGAGTACTAGAATTGAGCATGGGAGGACGGGAGTGGCAACCGACGCGGCAGTTTAAGTGATGATACACTGACGCTAGCGCCGACCGCATTAGATAGAGATGTGTTCGGTTCCAACGAGCATTCTATGTTGGGCTTCCCGAAGATTATTTAGTTATGTTCGGTGAATATAATTTGCTACTTAAACCTTATATGGTAGGTAGAAGAACATTTTTTTATTTTATTTTTTTACTTTTTGAATTATTAATTTTTTTAATGTATGGAAAATGTCCTGTTTCGACCATGTTCAAATGCGAATATCTCGTAAATTACTGGTCATATATTTTAATGAGGTTTTCACCATTTAAGAGGATAATGAGGTGATCAATGGCTCGTACCTGTTTCCTCCTGCATGTCGATAAGCATGTTATACCCCCAAAAACACCCAAAATGTGTTATAAGTTGGCTTACCAACCTTTCTTTTAAGACAGTCAGCACGTGTTTATTGGAATACAAAACGTTTTTGTTTTGTGGTTTTATTTTATAGTTTTCTATTTCTTTCCCGTGCTATCAGAACAATCAATATTGTCCAGAGAAATTCCTTCTTCCTTCAAATATCCCCACCTTACAAAGTCTCTGACGATCCCATTAACCCTTTCCACAAATGCCTCGCTGGGCTTGTAGGCTTCTTGTTCCTCTGCATTCAACGCTTCTAGCGATTTGACATCACTGGGATCCACCAGTACAATGGCTAACATGTAAAGACCTACCTCTAAGCCATACATCAATTTATCTTTCAAATCGGAGTAGAAAGAGTTTTTCGGATAAATATCGTTGACGTCCAGCGACAGCAACTTGAGTTGGGTCGTGAGAGTGGAGTGATAGTGCTCGAAGTAGTCCTCGTAGTGATCGCGACGGAACGCCTCGTCGGAACCAGAGAAGAGGAAGTACAGGAGATCCGTAAGCGGACTGCCACAGCGCACGGTCTGGTAGTCAATTGGCTTGAGTGCAACAACTTCTTGATCCTGGAATTAGAACAGCCTTACTTTAAGGTGTGAAAGGCGACATCTACACTTTCGCATTGTAATCCGATTTTAAAGTCACGAGATGGGATTGAATTTGAAGGTTAATACAATAAAACCGTAACTATTTCATGCATACTAATCATAGAGCTACCATTTTTTCTTACCACACGTCTCAAGTAAGTGGAATAACGTGAAATAGTACCGGTGTATGCAAGTGACTGGTAGGGATGTTTTGGATTTAATTCAATCAGTATGGATCGTGTACTTGACTTGACTTTGTTTGATTATACCATATAACATGACATATGTTTCACAGTTTCAACGTTTTCTTTATGTGATCGTAGGTTTTTTGATCAGTCCACAAAATAATATAAGACACCTAGGTACTTTGTCTATTTCTAGCTATTTCAATACCATTTTTTTGAACTCTATGGCATCTGGTGTAGTGTAATGACTTGTTGTGTATTTTGTTGCGTTACTATGCTTGTTATTGTGTCATTATGCTCTAAATAAATAAATAAATATTCAGATAAATAAAATATACAATCTAGGTATTGTTTACAATTTAGGTATGTTTATTGTTTTACGAATATTCAATAGAACTGAATATTCGTGAAATTATGCACACAAACACAAGAAGAGTTTTGATTTTCGAAAGATTAGTTCTGTAACTAACACTTGTTGCTAATTTAAAAATAAACCAATTAACCAGATACTGTGGGCGAGAGAAGGCAAACATTTTAAATGAATGGTGTGAATTCATAGGAAAATCTATAGAACTATGTTTGTTTAGATTTTCACTGTTGTTCGACATATTCGACATATTATTTTACGTTTACGGATAAACAATGTTCAATGTTCAGTGTGTGTGAATCCTGATGATGTCCACAGCGTGGTGGACGAAACGTCGAGCTAAATAAGTAAGCTGAACACTGTATGCATGTGTATAGAAGTGAAACTAATTTCCAAGAAATAAATGGGAACGAATGTTTGCAGGAGGAAACAACTAAACTATAATCTTGAAATATTTGATTTACAAAATGAGTTTTAGCCCCGATTGCACGAAGAGACGGCCGAGTTAATCAATGTTCAAACACGTCACTTTTAGTGAACCGCATGGAGTTCCTTCTATACTGTCCATACAAAGTTACGTATTCAATCGTACGTTGACGTTTATTTAGATTTTTTGTCCTTTCGTGCATTCGGCCCTTAGTATGGGAATATGATGTAAATGTAATCATACCTTGTATTTAACCATGAGATTGCTCATGCGATAGTCCGAGTGCGTCAAAACACATATATTCGAAGGCTCGCTTAAGTAACTAGTATTTATAAATAAATTATTTGAATTATCTTCGATGAACTTTTTGATTCTATCGTGGTTTTCTGGCTCTACAATTTCAAGAGCACCAGGCAGAGTACTCTTAATTGATTCCTTCATTCCTACTAGATTATTTTTAAAAGCGCTTTTTTGGTTCCGAATCACTTCTTCAAAAAGGTTAGGATTTTCCTTTTTAAGCGCGAAAGACAGGGCGTGAAACTTAGCAAGCTCCTCGACTGCAGCCTTAGCATACTTCCAGTCGATAGGTTTGAATCTGTCAAACAGTTCAAATCCCTGCGCTGTTAAATTTTCCAGAACGATCAATTCCTCCATTTTCTTTATATTTGAGCCATAGTATTTAGGGAAATTAAATCTGTTCCCCGCGGGGACTGCATATTTCTCCTGTAGATCGTGGAAAGTATCTACTATTGTTGTATACACAAACACTTCACACTTGTACATTTCGTTAACGGGTACCATTGCCCTGAGCTGCTCCGATGCATTTGAAACTTTGAGAAATAACTTCAATGCATCTAAACCATCTTCAACCACATTTACCAAGTATAGATCTCCCAAAAAATTTGCACCGTTCGATGTAATCGCTTTGGTTTTTATATTGAAGTTCTTGAAACCTTCTTGCAATGCGATCGTGCTCACTTCTCTCTCAATGCGAAAAATGACGTCGTTATTTCCACTTGCACTCTCCATGATTGAAACCGGTGTCACTAGTGATCAATACTGAAAGAAATACAATTTCAAGTCAGGACACAATCAATTCATTCAAAAGATAGCAATACGTATTATCTAATCAGGAATTGGATGAATTGGTGATAGTGTGATAAGTACTTGGTGACATTGGTTCCCAAAACGTTGTTCTCACAATTATTTGCGCTCCATGTAGAAAGCTACTAACGAAGCGTGCTTAAAAATATATGGTCGCCCAGTAAAAATAAAAATGCATATCGAATCAGCATTTCTGGCTTAATGCACGAGCCATCATCGTTCGTGCTAAGCTAAATGTCATCTACTACTTATTTCCCTACTTGTTTATTGCAGCGATCTTTTTTTATTAAACTGGATCAAATCATGCGTTTATTTCAGCTTTAACTGTCTACCGAACGGCTTCGAAGACCTTGACTTATATAAAAAATTGCATCATTGCTTTATTTTAATCGGCTTAATATGTCGAGGTACAGTAAGCGACACAGCAGGAGTGTGGATTAGAGGAATTTGCGAGTGATATACTAAAATGTTACGTAAATAATTATCGATGAGGTTTTTGCTTATAATTATTATTCATGCCAATAATAATATATACATAAAAATAATACAGAAATAATATTGTAATCATACTGCAGTCAAGAGGATGTATACGTATATTATATTTTATTCACTTTCAAAATTACTCAAAATCTATAACTATGGTTTTGCTTCTCTTCCGTACATATGTTCATAACATATTTCAATAACTCACGTGCTTGCCTGTGAATTACTAGATGTTGGTTCATTCGAAGTCGTATTAAAACACGTGATAAAAAGTATAGCAAAACGAACTGACAGACACGCGGCAAGGCCAAGCACATCACTATGACTGGGAGTTATCGACGCACGCGGGGAACGCAGGGGGAGCCCCCCGCGTCGCAGCTCATGTCGCACTACTACTTTGTTGCGTACTTTACTTTTTGTGTATTCTATAAATGTATCATCATTTTATGATAAGCATTACAATTTGGGCAGTAGTTTAGTTATGGCCATGTATATATGGTTGTAAATCCATATGCGTATATAAATATTGTGGTTCAGATTGATTTGATTTTTTTATTTTCGCATTTGAAAAATGCATGTTGCTAGGGATTTTTAAAATTGGAAAGGTGTTATAATTTTTTATAACACCTTTCCAATAAATTTAATATAATTGCAAGTAATTATATTAAACTTACCTATTAAAGCATATACACAATATTTTCAAGGTTTCTCTTGTTCCCACTTTAGCTAAACTTTTTCTGAACATCGTCTCACATGAATAAAGATGTGTAAATTTATTATTATAAGTTGCACCGCGACAAAAATTCTAAAAAATATTAATGATGTCGATAATGTTACGTATTTAATGGATACGACATTACCGTCATCTCATTAATTTGAGTTTCAGTGACATCTACAATTGAAGCATTGTAATCAGATTATTTACAAAACTCAAATTAATTTAAAGATTTCATTCTCTGTCGACCAACATGATGATAATAATAACCAGATATTGTGGAACTATTTTACAGAAATATGCGATCATATGTAAAGCCCAGCAATGTTTTATGATGACGATACAATCTGAAAAAGTGTGTTGCATGATCTTGTTCATATCACGATCATAGCAATAGTAGATGATACAGGGGAGCGAGCATACTAAAGAAAGCTTGTAATTATTTTGTGTTTTTATTTAACGCCTCGAAAGAGTGCACAGACAAGTTGAATACAATCCTATGTGCAGTTTAACACCCGCTTGATCGGACTGTATGTATGTCAATATTAACTATTTGACAATTCTATTGATGCTCTGTATTTCATATTTTATGTTGTATTCTGACAATAATATTGAAGCTCTGTATTTTAAATCTAATTTTGTATCCTGGCAATTCTATTGATGCCCTGTATGTCTCATTTTATCTGTATTCGGACAATTATTACTTTTTTGATGAACTTATTTAGTTACTAATTTATAAACCTTAATCAAAGCAAGATCTTAATACTGCATATATTAATATTAAGTGTTAGGTTATAACTGTATATACCTAGTTATTAACTTTAAACTTGAAACTTAGATTTTTTCCATGGAATAGATTTTCACGACTCCAAGTGTTCCTTATGTGTTCCAAAGGCTGATTTATATACAAATACAAATAAAAACATAAAGCGTAAGAAAAGTAAAATAAACTTTGAAAAGGTCGATCAGTAGCCACAGCCACAAATTATCTGTCTTTCTCTCAAGATTAAATTTTAAAATTTAAATTATTATGGTTAGAAAAATAAACCTTAAGATACTTGCCGAGCCACAAATACAGACATGTTGACAGGTCTCACTCGTGGAAGAACGTTTTATTTATTTTGGCTCGCTGATGGATGACTTGCAAAAACGTGCCGATTCGATGCAACTTTTATGCACTCGCTGACGTCTTTGTGTGCACTGCTTCACCAGAAGCACTCGAAGTGTCAAACATGAAATATGAATTGGTAAACGTGAAGCATTTCAATTATTTATTGTTTGACCACTTACAAATCAGGCGTGGTGTGATGCGATAAAGAATTCGCGCAATAATAATTTCACTTAAAAATGCAATAAATGCGAAGCAACTTCACTTTTATTGCTTCAAACCTGAACCATTCTCGATGATGTCTTTTCTGTTGTGAGTCCTAAACGAGAGACGCATAGTGGTTTTTCTGCTTTCCCATCGTTAACATCTCCTGCAGCGGGAGCACAAATAATTTTATCTGGCCGACAAACTTACGTACATAGTCTTTATCTTGTGTGCGGGACACTTGTCGCCAACTGATAGCATAAACAATGTTATGTCGAGTGAGGTTGTCACAATAAACCCACACCATAGACAAATCTCGACAAAGAATAAATTTTGTCCATTTGTGGAAGCACAAATAAATTTAATCCTACTAATTTGACGTTTGTTGAGGATAATTTTGTCACCACCACCGGGAGGGTGTGTTAAATCCTAGAAGGAGGTGTTTGTTCGTGTTACGAATATGTGCGTATGTAGTGGCGATGGCACAGGCGTTTCTTAACGTTTTCAAGGTTCAAAGACATGGGAAAAGCGGTAATAAGAGCGAAAGATGGATGGGTTTGTTTGGGCAAAGACGTTTCCATTCAATCCTTTACTTTCCGTTATAGGAAGTAATCAGGCGGGACGGCTTAAAGCAACGCTCCAGCTGAACGGGAAAACGAAAAAAGTGCAGAGATTAACGTCACATTGACATTAGATAAACTACAATCCTTCTAATCTAACAAGGCAAATGCGCTAAACCAATATTTTTTTATCTAAATTCATTAAAAACGTACTTAATTGTGCATCTATACGAAATTCAATTCGAAATAACTTAGGTGTAGGCGATTTGCAGGAAATGGCATTTTGTTTGCCGCTATTCTGTAAAACGCTATTTCTTGCTCCTTGCACTGAATATCATGGAGCAGTCTGCGCGAACACAGCCAGGGTCGGGAGGTTTAAAGTGACAGTTCTTGTGGACAAAACGGTGGGTGTTGCCACTCTCTATCGAGTTAACACTCGATCTCGATAAATTTATCGAGCTCCCCATTTGTGATATCACAGTTGATAAAAATCCTCGACAAAATTTCTTATCCCTCTAGCTCGACAAGTGTCCACTTTCATTTATGCTCCCGCTGCTGGGCTTGTTAGATTGAGACGTTACTAGTCGGGTGGCATCGCAACTGTTAATTTACAAACGTGATTCTCCATAATAGGCGTCGTTAAACGGCCGCATTACTTAGCTCATTTAGCGATAGCCTTATCCGATATTCATTGAAAGAGGTCCAATTCTTGGCTCCTGAGCTCAATTTAGATGTAAATTTTAGGCTCTAAGACCATCATAAATTAAATAAAATAAGCATGTATCATCACTGGTGCCATTTCTGGCTCCCAAGCACCCTACCTCGATTCGCCCAAATAAGGCAGTGATTGGAAACGCAGATAAAAACATTTAGAAACTATTTTATGAACGGAAATTTTAAGTTGTATTTAATTAATTTAGATTAACTAAATAGTGATAAACAATTTTTTTAATTGGTCTATGGAGTTACCATCGATTACATCCTCAGGCTTTTTTTTCATAATTCTGCTACTCTATTTGTTACAAGAGATATGAAAATTGTACCTTGGATGAGAGTATTTAGTTAAAGTTGGTGTCCCTGCAAGTTTTTAGAGTGAACATATCGCGGGGCTTTGGACAGTCGTACTTTTCATTTAATATTTTGTACACCTCCATGAGATCACCTCTCTGCGGCCGGTTCTCTAGTGATAGTAAGTTAAGTATCTTGAGCTATTCTTAGTAGGGCTCGTTACGCAGTTGGCAGCGGATTTTGGTAAACGTCATTGATTTTTTTCTAAAAGTTAGATATCCCTGATATAGTATGTTTACCAGAGTTGGAAACGTTACTTAAGAACAGGACTTAAGCAACTTTTTAGTATTTCGGCATGCTTTACGTATTTTTCCCAGCTATAGAATATCTAGTTGCAATAAATAATTTACTGTGCGCTATAAAGACGCGAGAAGAAAACTCGGTCACCCATTTCCTCTTCCAAGCGCAACTGTTCGCTACGTCAGTGAACGATCTAATAAAGGCCCCAGACTTTATGGGGACTTGCGGGTGAAGCTCGCAGCGATCTCGCCGATTCAAAATCCAATGGCCTTCTGAAAAGAGGTGCAACCCGGGTATCCTTTGATTTATATTTATCCTTCGCTTTTGGGAGCTGCCCACACAATCTGGTATATTATGTATTGCTGGCGCCATTGTAAATTGCTTGCGCGTGGGTTCGTGAATGAGTTTAAGGTCCTTGGAAGCTGGACCCGGCTTAAGAGTTAAGAGAAATTCCGTTTTCAGAATAATGGTGGATTGCTATAAAAATAATGATATTTACAGTGCCCAGTATTGCTGGCACCATTACAAATTGCTTGCGCGTGGGTTCGTGAATGAGTTTAAGTTCCTTGGAAGCTGGACCCGGCTTAAGAGTTAAGAGAAATTCCGTTTTCAGAATAATGGTGGATTGCTATAAAACTCATGATATTTATAGTGCACAGAGAAGATCTATAATGTAGCTTCCAACAGTAGCCATTTACGCGTTAAAGTCCGTTTTTTCCCTGGACGTTGACTCCAAATTTCCAGATTACCGAGTAAAAAGAAATAAGAAAGTTGTTAATAATCAGTACTTTAACTTATTTCTTTTCCAGTATTGAACCAAGCAAAACATTGAACAAACCATATACACACACACCTAATCTTATTGAAATCGATTGCGTGGTACCGGAGATTAGCGTGTACGAACATAGTGACACGTATTTTGGTTGGACGTGGAAGCAAACATTTGGTTGGACGTAGCGTATTATGCATTTTTATTGCTATTGAAAAATATTGAAGAATATTTTAATTTTTAATTTTAATTTCAATAATCTTGAAAAAAATTAACGTATCCCTTTCCTTTTATATTTTCGGCCTAAGTTCTCTTAGTTCACTCACATAAAATAACTGTATTGCAGGAACGAACCTTAAAACAATCACTCAATTTCCACTCATAAAGAATCTCTGGCAACACCCAGCCATTATTTTCAATTATTTGAAAACGCAAAAAACTCAAAGTAATCGCACGGCAACGCGGACGCCTTACGTTGTTTACGCTTACTTCTGCGTAATAAAATGCTTCAACCGCCTATTTGTCTTCGGCTTGTCTCAAAAACGTTGTATCCTCATCACTTTCTTGCGAACTCGGATAGAGTGCAGTAAAAACTGTTATTTACCCGTCGACTGGTCCATACGTTGTTGAAACTTGACGTTTGGGCCAACTGTAAGTATTATAAAAAAGCGGCTCGTAGCTTAGGGGCGCGGGCACTTGCTTCTATACCAGAGAGCATGGGTTCGATCCCCGCCCCGTTAATGCACCGCTTTGCTTACTCTTCGGAAGTCGGATAAATGCATTTTGTCACAAATGCGAGCTGTTACATGGTTCGTAATCTATGTTAAACTGTCTGTTAAGCTCGTCCGGGTTGGCATCATCGCATTGGATGTAAAATATGGTCGAAGCGGCAATGACAAATTGTCTGTATTTGCCACCCCGTGCAATGTAGCTGTGCTCATAAAGGGAAAGTCCTGCAGTGTGTGGTAGTCCCACCAGTTACATTAAAAAAACTGAGCAAAGAGTGTCGCACCAGTTGTTGTCTCTATCATCAGTTTAAATATAATTTTCACTCATTAACCTTCTAAATTTCTCATGGTTAACCTCACTGTTTACTATAAAATAACGATTTTTTTTTTAAATTTAGTGTGTTGTCAAATATCTGGAGAGGAGAAATCAAGCCATACCAAGATACAAACCGCATCAGGTAGGCGGTACTCAAGTTGGCGTGTCGCCTTCATGAATTTCAAAAAGCAAAATATCCAAAGTCAATGGGTTTGGAATGTATGATGCCCTATTGGACTAGTTTGTCATCCAGTTTAGAATTGTATTGCAAACGAAAACATATTCCAAATCGATCCTGCCTTCAAGTTAAAAACTTGTTGTTAGGGTTAAAAACACAAAGACCACGAAAAACAGTCAGTCAGTCAGCGTGTTTGCGTCTACTACTGGACATTTTTTTTTTAATGTGACTGGACATGGATGGCTAATACCACACCTTCTGTCATGGTATTAGCCCAACACACCACATGGGAACATGCCGCTTCGACCATCGTTCATCCAAATGCGATGGTACTAACCCGGGCGGGATGAACCCTACCACCTAGTAAGTAAGGAAGGGGACCTACAGTTTAACGTGGAATCCGAACCACGGCCAGCCTCTCTTAACGGTCGAATGGTCACCCATCCAAGACCAGACCGGACCCAGCGTTGCTTAACTTCGGAGAGCGATCGCCGACGTGTCGCGCCACTGGGCCACTGAGCCACATACGCCTCTCAAAATTTTCTCCAGTCCTCCCGGCCCTCAGCGGTACGGAACCACTGCTTGTTGGCGCCAGCGGAGGATCAACTCTTGACAGTGTTATCGGTGGCGTCAATGGAAATGAATTGGAGTTGACAATTCACGAATGTAATATCGAATGTTTGATCAATCAATAATGACTAATCGCTGGTAACGACAGAGAGCGCGCTGGCGACACAAGAGACCTCGGCGTTCCAAGAGCCAATTCACAGTTTAAATTAATTTAAAAAAACTTGCACCGCAACATCCATTTTATCTGCTTCGAACGTGGTGCTAAATTTTATGATATTTCGATTAACTTTGGTTTTATTTGCTATTTCATTTCATTTATTTGAACTTTTTGGAAATTAACTTCACGGGTTTACATAACATATTTTTCTATCCACATTTATGAAATACACACTTAGATCTAAACAAATCCTTGGTAGAACAGATTAATAGCATTACAGCATTTATAACATTACAAGTATTCTCTGGAGTAAAAGCCTACGTCAATTTAACCTATGTCAGGTGTATAAAGGAATGGAAACATAATAATGTATTAATACACGCCTTACAGAAATACCAAGAACCTAATATTTTATTGAAAAGGTTCAACCATCTTTCAAGATACTTAAAATTTATTTTTTGGATAAATGCAAAAATAACTTTAATGAAAACATTGATTTTATCATGTCTTAATAAATGCGTGAAGTAAATGGAACGTCTTTGTCAATTATGCTAAAACTTTGAGAAATATAACGCACCAATTCATAATATATGTCCAAAATATACTTCCTCAAATGTGAGTGTACGCAAGACTGCCGTCGTAGAAGGCACAGTGCAAACGTTGCTTAAAACATTGTTTGATTTTATAACGAGTTCTTATGTACACGGTCCGTGTACGTCTGGGTATTCGGTTAGCTACGCATGTAGGGTAAATCAAACATTATTCTGAGTGTATATTGACACAGCTACTTAAAATTACTCAATATGCTTATTTAATCACCATATGCTTACGCTATTTTTGACATATCATTAAATATTACATAAGATCATCTAGATATTAAGAAGAGACTTCATCTAATTTAAGATTCTATTGCTCTACGCACACCTTCGCAGCCTTTAGATTGAAAAAATCTTTTGTATCGTAATGGATACCGGTGTCCTCATTGAGTCGGTCATACAAAAATGTGTCAAGTTCAGAGTATGGGTAAGAAACTGCCTAGTCAGATGTCACGAAGTGTATCAAAATCATAAATGTAATTTTATCATTGGAAACATTTATAATTGCGTAGTTTCTTACTCAACACTACCTAACATGCAAAATGACAAATTTTCCAGCGGCTAGGAATAAATGAAGTATCTAATATCAGAAATGATATGTCCCTATAAGATTGATTATTTCCCCATTGAACATAATAAGCTTTTGAGTCGAAGTATTATCGTTCATTCTGTGATCGATTTCTGCATGTTCTTCTGCTTGCGTACAACCACCAGCAGGTCTATTCCTGGCATTCCGTAATCAGGAATCAGGAATCCTTAGTCGCTTTTGTAGTGGTTTTCAAAGCGATTTTCTTGACGAAAATATTCCGGAGCATAGTTTTTTGAATGAATCAAGGTTTTCCGTCGAAAAACTCGCTTTGAAAATCGCTGTAAAAGCGGTTTACTAGACTCAGGATTCCTGATTAGTGAATGCCAGGAATAGACCACCTGCACACAGAAAGCCAATTAATATTCCCGCCGTCACGTCGGCCTTGAACCTGCAACCCTCAGTGGCCGGGCAAGCTTCGAGTGATGCGAGCCAGACCCCGCTCGAATTCCGACGGCAGCTCGAAATAACGACGCCTTAATTGCGCCGTGTTAATTATTTGATCGGAATCCATCGGGGGAAAAAAGTTGTAATTGACCGGTAAGTGCTTTCAATATGGCGACCGGCTCTTTTATTTGATGCCCGGTGTTCGTATTCTAAAGTAGGTTAATTCTACTGATCGTTAATTCCATAGTTGGGCACTTCGGGATATTAAGAGGGTACATTTTTCGGCACATACAAAAAGGGAAAACTATTTCCTACTCCATTTCTAAAGATATTTGGTTTATTCATGTTACCAGTACGTAGTCGGTTTTTAATTTTTATCAAAGATTTTTACTCCCGGGAATATTAAATATTTTTTTAAATTCTTTTAAAATTAAATTAATAAATTAAATGTAAATATAATACATATAAATATTTTTTTATTTTTTTATTAAATATGAAACATTTTGAATTAAAAAGTATGCAAAATCAAACTGCATTTAGCTCAGTCAATCCGAAGAAAAATAATGTATGACGAAATAGGAGACTAGCTACTAGGATTGAAAAAATATTCAAGAAAAACAATATTAATGTCGACATGTTTTGATGTAGAAAACAGGTTTCTCCTGAAGGTAACTCGATCTTTGTAGGGAAATAATGAAATGAAAATGAAAAAATACTTTATTTGCAGCCATACGGTACAAAAAGGCGGAAATTAATGCCATAAGGCATTCTCTACCATTCAACCTTAGAGATGTAGGAGAGGTGCAGTGAGGCGGGCAAAAAAATAAACGTAAAACAAAATGAATTAGCGAAAATATTAACTAACCTAAAAATAAGGATTTATATATTAAAATAAATTACATACAAATATGTACATACACTTAAACATATTAATAGGTATAAGATACAAATACACAAATATTATTTTAGAACATATGAACAGATTTACACATTAAAAAAATAATGGGGGGTTTAAATTTAATCATTTAGGCTCTTAACTTACGAGGGAGTCCTTCATCAGGCGTCCTACTCCAGCCCATAACTCCCTTTAATAATATTATAAAAATATTTTTAAAAACATGTATGCATAAATAATTCCAGCTGCCTTGATTCATAATGTGAAACAAATGACTAACGATCCCTGTAATTAATATGAGTCACGAAGATACGTGCCTTTTAAAAGAGCTATTTATTTATGCGGACCCACAAAGCAAATCAGGTGGTTACTCAGCTAGGTTCTCCGAACTGAACACGGAGATCGTCGATCGGAACTGAATGTTGTTACAAATAGAATCATTGACCCCTGTATAGTACTAAGATGATTGATGACTATTTACTTGTATTGTAACCTAAGATATTTCATAGGAAAGTTGTGGAATCCGTGAAAATTTTAATTATAATAAGTTAAATTTGTAATTCGGCATTTGATCTTTATATCATTAACTATTTATCAAAAAAAATGTTTTCTGATAGTTTTTTGAACACTGACTGACTCTTATTACAGATACAAGTCAATAGAGAATTGTACGGAGATACATGCTACCGAGAATTGAGTCTTTAGAGTGGGACTACAAACTACCTGAGGTGTTTGATTTACCCCTGTTTTCACCACCTCCAGTTACCTGAAATCCGACAGTTAACTTTCGGCTACATTGCATATTTGTATGATGTAACCGAAAGATAACTTTGGGATTTTTGTAGCTGCAGGTGGTGGAACCGGGCGTAAGACAACCTACGCAAATTCAATGATACGCTTAAACCACAGAGTACCTATTATAGCCGGCTTAAAGTGTGAACCAGCTATGACTAATCACAGCGGAACATCTTCGGTCGTGAATGGTTGTGCAGTTATCACAGCAGCATAAATACAGCCCCCAGAAATTTTTCGATGAATCCCTGTTAGTAAAAAAATATTCCAATGATAGTTTACGCTATATTGACATTTTGAATTGTCAACTGCAGTTGTTTGTTGACTTGATAACAACATTTTGAACTACTGCAGTTGCAAATGAGCTGTGGATCCCTTAAGTTAACCTTAAGATGGGAAAAATATGATGTCAAGAATTTCATTAGTATTTTATGATGTTCGGCAAATATTCGGTACTGTAAGGCAGCACCTTGTACAGATATTTGTCGTTCATTGGAAAGTACACCTTGACCTTTCAACATAAAGTCTCCTAAGAGAACAAATGTTAGAATGTGAAAGCGTTATGTTTGTCGATTTCATGGAGCTTACATCGGTTTATGTAAGTATATTTCGTAATGCAAAATAATAGGAGGGCAACTTGGTGATTAAATAAACGTAAATGATATAGTGTGTTATTAAACTATTAAATTATGCGTAAAGTTAGTAACAACCAATGTACAAGTAAAATTATAACTAACAACAAATGAGAACTATATCACCATGATTTTCTCAGGTGGAATTATATTTGTATGATACGTTATTTGGAAGACTCACTATTTGTAAACAAATGTATTTCAGAACAAATCCCTTTTTAAATATATTATAGTATCTTTACGTAAAATTCAAGAAATAATTGTGTTAAATACGTGGTTGCAGACAGTTGGCTTGCAACTTTCACAAACACTATTGTGAAGTGCTACACGAGCAATGACTGTTCACCTACATAGATAAAGGCTTATCGTGGTCGGATCAGATCATTAGATCGGTTTATGTCAATAGTAAATCTTATTGATATTATGATCGAACGATTTTGTAGAGTACTTTGGCTTGTGTGTTCGTTGCCTTCATTTCACTAACGTTTTGTTTTAATTGCAGGTATGTTCTTTGGATTTCGAAAGCAGTAATGAGTAAGTTGTAAAGTAATGAGTAAACTTAATAAAGATACGGTGAGCGGAATGGAAACCAACAGTAATGGAGGAATAATAATAAAAACTCATAGGAGCGAACAAAAAAAGGTAACAAACATGGAATTTGTGTGACTGGAAATGGAATGAAATCAATCCGCCCAATTAGAAGCATAAGAAATAATATTCTAAATACACTTTCAAGGCATAAAAGTATGGTTAAATGTTAAAGAACATCCTTGTTGGCTGATGTCCAAATAGGACCAAAGCCAATTCTCCATTGCTTTCCATCTCTTGACCTTCACAAGAAATAATATTTACCCAAACCATATTTTAGGTCGTTTCTCGAGTTATGTCCGATGATGGTAAAGGTATCTGATATAAGTACCATCGTCTCCCTTGCTGTAAGTACATCGCGGTGAAAGTCACATGCAAACTCTGGTGTTGGCACGTTGGACTTTCTCGACTGTCAAAGGGGGACCTGCAGTCGCGGGGGGAAGGGAAGTGCTCGGGGTGAGGGGGAGCGCGGTCGTGTTCATTAGCATGGAGAGCGACAAAGCCCCGCCAAGAATTAATATGCACAGTCCCTAAGAAAACCCCTTTGAAAATAGTTTTTTCTTGGACAAAATGTGAGCACTGGAGTTAAAATGACCTTTACGTTACGGTACTAAAAAAACTGTTTAAAAAACATTCGACCGACTTCAAACACTACCGGAGGTATCGAGTAACGTACACACAAAAAAACATACAGACGAATAGAGATCCTCCTCCTTTTTTAAGTCGGTTGAAAATGAGGGACTTTCATCCCTTTATTATAATATCTGGGTTTGAACCAATGCTCACTACGTTTGGTATTTCTGTCTCTCCATGCTCGCTGGCACAAGCTCTTGCCAGAAGCGAGCTTTGTTGGCTACTAAGGCGAGATGGCAGCATGCAGATTATTAGTGGAAGTCAGTGCTTGTGTTGAGTGGTTGACGACTCGTACTGGTAAACCATGCTGACTGGTAAATTTCAGTTCATATGGCCGAATATGTTTTTTGGCAATTAAAATGGTACGAAATGCAACTTAAAGACAGATTTAGTCACTCACTTGCCTGTTCACCCGGAGATTTAACTTATCATGGTCTTTCCCTGGTCAGAATACACTTTCGAGGTAATTACAACCCGACGCAACAACGAATATGAAAGCATATATTTTTTTCGACATCGCGCAATCAAAGAGCTTCCAAAATTTGGAACCATCCATTTATCGCCTGCAACTGGAAGTATATTCGTATTTCCACATGTCAGTAAAGGACTGTATGTAAATATTACCACAGATTAGATAAATCAATCATTGCAGATTACTCAGAATATTACAGTTTCATATTTCCGGTGATACAGTCATATGATTGAATTTGACAGATGCAGATTAATAAGTGTCAGAAAAGGAGAAAGAACTAAACGTAGGCACATGAAATATTACTTGTATGCAACTTATTCAATGAAACCTGCTTAGGTAGCGTATATTTGTGTTATCGTTATTCATAAACTTCCTAAGCGGCTTGACCTATTTTGATGATTTTTATCGTACTTTTGGAGTCACTCCAATAGTTAGACCCGGTACGTGGCGCGGCTGTCGAATTCGAGATTTTTTGAAGTGAAATTTTGGATAACTAGCAAGGGGAATAAATACCTAAATATGAACGTTTTTCTGAAGTCGATTACAGTAAAGCCTTAGGTTGTTATGTCAGCCTCAATGGCCCAGTGGCGCGACACTTCGGCGATCGCTCTCCGAAGTTAAGCAACGCTGGGTCCGGTCTGGTCTTGGATGGGTGACCATTCGACCGTTGAGAGAGGCTGGCCGTGGTTCGGATTCCACGTTAAACTGTAGGTCCCCTTCCTTACTTACTAGGTGGTAGGGTTTATCCCGTGCGGGTTGGTACCATCGCATTGGATGAACGATGGTCGAAGCGGCAATGAAAATTGTCCGTGTTTTCCATCCAGTTCAATGTAGCCGTGCAATACAAGGAAGGTCCTGGCATGGCACCTAGTTCCCATGTGGTGTGTTGGGCTAATACCATGACAGAAGGTGTGGTATTAGCCATTCATGTCCAGTCACATAAAAAAAACATTGAAAAAATACTGAGCTTATAGAACGTTCGTTTGCGAATTTTGTCCAAAACAATTATATAATTTCTAAAAGGACTTTTTTACCTTTCAAAGCAATTTTTTCTGTTATCTTTCTATTTAGAAGAATGAAATTTAAAAGAAATCTACTTAATACCTTTCAGCCATAACCAGGTACACACCCCCCTTGCTGTTAAAATTTTTTTTTTTTTTTGACAAAATCAGACTAGTTGTACTTTGCCGATAGGAGACGGCGTGTGCGAAACGTGCGTACCCTCCCGCTGACATGATGGCACTGGCTAGATTCCGCCGCGCGTATTCTTGTCTTTACGATATTGTATATAGGGGCCTGGTCTGGATCAAAGACTTTTTTGATATAAGTGTCGAAGGCGAGGATAGTGGATCCCACACTGCAGACGGATCGAATAATTTTATGTGTAACTGGATATAAATAGCTAATACCACTATTATCATAATATTAGCTCATAACAGTTACCACGTCATGACCTTCCTTATATTGCATGGATACATTGAACTGGAAGGAAGACACAGTAACTTTTCTCTTCGATCATCGTTCATTCGATGCGATGGTAGCAATCCGGGCATGAGATCTACAGTTTAAACCACGAACGGCAATTCCCTTAGTCGCATCTTCCGACTGCACGGTTGAAAAATGCGTGGGACGGTTATTTTTAGGTTGCGAAACCCACCCAGCACAAAAGGTAATTTGTAGTTATGTATTGTAACAGGTTATGTATTGTATTGGCGAATTTTCGAGGTTACGGAAAGATAGGAGAATATGAATGAACCTGCGCGTGCGTCACTGGCAATTCAATTATTTCTGACATGACTCACCTCATAAGCATTGCTCACTATCATAAATGCAATATTATTAGCTGCTTCACATGCTTATCAAGCGAGCTCAGAGCCGAAGAATACATTCCTGTCAGGTGGCATGTTTATAAATACATTCATGTGATCTAATACCTATCTTCTTTGTAACCAAGCGACTTGTGAAACTGATACCGATCTATTAATTGGATTCATTAAAATATTGGCGGAAGACTTTTTAATTGGAATTTTGGCATCTATACCGGATGTCGAAACACAGGAATGGCCTATACTCGTAATTCGTAGGATGTCTCATGGTTGTGAGTTTCCACAAAAAATATATTTATTTATTTAATAGATCGACGTACAGAATCATACACTTAACATTACTAAGATAATATAATAAAATAGGAATTACGTGTACATTCTACGAGAAGCCAATGCAACATGCGTAAATCAGGGTTAAACTAAACAATGAAAAAACCAAAAACTAAAAACAGATAATAATAATAATAAAAGTATAAATACATAAAGCAGACAAAAGAAAATAAAAGAACAATGAAACGACAAATTTTGACAAACATAATATTTGTTATGGATTAAGTTTTAATTTTTTAATTGTGTTTACTGAGCATGAAAATATGTCCAGTTCATCCCTCCAATCATTACATGTTTTACAAGCGCGTGTAATGGTAGCATTTAAACCTAAATAGGTGGACAAGCCTCTAATTCGAAGAAGTTCACTTGATCCACCAAAATAAGTTAACCGCAAGTTAACATTTTTCGGATTTTTCCTTTACTTGTAGTGTGAGGCCTTGTTTCTGGCCTTTCATGTTCTTAGGTCAAAACATTTTTTTAACGTTATCTTTTTTAGAGTTCCGTACCCAAGGGGTGAAAACGGAAGCCTTTTACTAAGCCTCCGCTATCCGTCCGTCCGTCCGTCTGTCACAGGGCTGTATCTCATGAACCGTAATAAGTAGGCAGCTGAAACTTTCACAGAGTGTGTATTTCTTTTGCCGCTATAACAAAAAATAGGTGAAATAAAAACATATTAAAATATTAAAACGAAAAACCTAATTTTTTTAATGTCGATGGTACGGAACCCTTCGTGTGCGAGTCCGACTCGCACTTGGCCGGTTTTATTTATTGATATGCACCAAACTAATTTCAGTTCCAAATACTGCGGAATGTTTTAATTAACATGATAATGACACCCTCAAAGTGTGAAGAGGCAAAAAATGCATGGGAATGTAAGAATATAAAAGTGCCCTTGGACTTATTGACCGAGGGTAACGCGAGCGGTCTCCGTTTCAGTTTGGGCAACATTCCTTTCAAATGTCTGTCCGGCTGTCCGGCTTTTCTCCGGGTTGCATTTCTAAACCGATGCTCGTGAAATTGTGTGTGCAGGTTCGATAATTAAGTTCTTTTAGAGCCATCTATAAAAGAATTTCATAATGTAAACAATAAATCATAGTTTTCTGACAAGACAAAAATACAATAAATCTAAATTTTGTTTTAAGGTGCGCGGTAAACATTTATTCAGTTTTAAGCTACCTATGCAGACTCTCGAGGTCTATAGCTCAGAGAGCTATTAGTTACCTACAGGTGTATTCAGAGTGGGCGGACTAACTTTAATCCGCCGGATTAAACCAGTTTTTGAATGAATAGTCCGGTGCTAATCTCGTACTCATTTTCGACAGGTGCTCTCTGACTGCTAAAGTGTATCATGTTGTCATGGTGTTTAGGGTTATCTTTAAAAAAAAGGGAACCACCTTAATAGGTCCTGGAGAACCCCATTTGCCTTAACATAAAAAAATATATAAAGTTAAACTTTTTTGACAGTGTATGATAATAATTGTGGAATAATTGCAATGCGTCTAGCGGATCGATGGTTTTATTATCAAAATATTTAAATAGTGGTGTGCGGTGGTCCTCAATTATTCACCTCTGTTGCCTTACATGGAAAGCGGATATAGTTATTTTTTCCTCTGCTATGGCAAGATAATTGCAGTCGCCCGTGTGTGGTCCCTAGCCGAGGGGTTAACGTGTTATTTTGCGTCGAAGACCGTGAGTTTGAATATCAGGGTGTAGACCTTTTTTTAAATTGTAAAAATATTCTAACATACGTTTACGTACGTCAGAATATTTGAGCGGGTCGTAGCCTAGTGGCGCGGGGACTGGACTAGCGTACCAGAGGCCTGGGTTCAATTCCGACTTGCACCACTGTCTTTCTCTTTCCGAGTTTGATACGTGCATTTCGTCACGAATATATAAATATAAACCTATTTGTTGTTATAGCGGAGAAATAAATACACACTCTGTGAAAATTTCAGCAGCCTACCTATTGCGGTTCATGAGATACAGCCCTGTGACAGGCGGACGGACGGACAGCGGAGGCTTGGTAATAGGGTTCCGTTTTCACCCTTTGGGTACGGAACCCTAAAAATTAAACCTTAATCCATTACAAATATTATGTTTGTCAAACCTTGTCGTTTCATTGTTATTTTATATTCTTTTGTCTGTTTTATGTATTTTTACTTTCACTTTTATTATTATCTGTTTTTAGTTTTTGGTTTTATCATTGTTTAGTTCAACCATGATTTGCGCATGTTGTATTGGTGATACTGCTCCATGGTTCGGAACCCATGTAAAACTGTAGGTCCCCTTCCCCTACTAGGTGGTAGGGTTTAAGCCCGCCCGGGTTGGTACCATCGCATTGGATGAAAATATGGTCGAAGCGGCAAATAAAAATTGTCCGTGTTTTCCATCCAGTTCAATGTAGCCGTGCTCATAAATGGAAGGTCCTGGCATGGCACCTAATTCCTTCGGGAATGTGGTGTATTGGGCTAATACCATAACGGTAGTTGTGTGGTATTAGCCATCCAAGTCAGGTCGCATAAAAAAAAAATTACAAACGGTGTTTCCATTCGAACGAAGAATTTATTTTTCCAAAAAAAAAAGAGCAAACATTCAGTAATCATTGACTCGGATCAACCGAGAATGTCGACGTGGGCGGTATACGAGTATTCCACTAAACGTGCGATTACCACTAGAACTTACTGAGTGGACACAGGTAAATATGCGATCTGCCACTGGTTCACCATGAAGTTATGGCTAAATATAGCATCCCACCTTCGGTTAAGGCTGTCGTGATGTCACAAGAAATCTAAGATTTGAAAATTTTAAGAAATACATTCTTTGTCAATAGGCCAAGGAACAATTTTGCACGGGTGCTGCCATAAATTAGCGAAATCGTCTTCCAGGCGTTAACGTTTCCCTACCCCTAAACGTTGTTAAATTTAATAATTTTTTTATATCACTTGAGAAAACTTCATTCTATGTCTGTAGGTTTTGATTTTGTTGTAAATATCTGTATTTTTCAGTAAAAAAAAACGAAAATGAACGTAAAAACAGACAACTTTTTTCCAAGGTTCATTAGGTTCTATCTTTTAATCTAAAAGGTATGTATAAAAAAACATACAGACATAGATTTCCATGATATAATTTTGAATCCAACATTTGAAAAACCTACTAAAACATTAAGAGCATGGAAACAGTTAGCGGCTCGTAGCCTAGTGGCGCGAGGACTGGTCTAGCGTACTAGAGGCCCGGGTTCAATTCCGACATGCACCACTGTCTTTCTCTTTCCGAGTTTGATAAGTGCATTTAGTCACGAATGCGAGCTGCTGCATGATTCGGAATCCATGTAAAACTGTAGGTCCCCTTCCCCTACTAGATGGTAGGGTTTAAGTCCGCCCGGGTTGGTACCGTCGCATTGGATGAAAATATGGTCGAAGCGGCAATGAAAAATTGTCCGTGTTTTCCATCCAGTTCAATGTAGCCGTGCTCATAAAGGGGAGGTCTTGGCATGGCACCTAACTCCTTCGGGAATGGTGCATTGGGCTAATATCATAACGGTAGTTGTGTGGTATTAGCAATCCATGTCAGGTCGCGTAAAAAAAAAGTATGGGAAATTGATAGGGTAACGACTCTCTTAAGCCGCAAAGTGGGTGCCTATCACGTAGAGATCGCAGGTTCGTGTATTATTCATGGTTCTCTTGTCCAGGGTCGCCTGTCGCATTGATCATGCGCGTACTCGGCCGCCGTCGACAAATATTAAATTTATTACAACAGGATACCGCCCAAAGGGTCGATATTTTTATCTCGCTCTGTAGATAAGTTGACGTGAATTATGTTGATCGCTGCCGGTGGATCTTGACCCGATCAACGTTGGTGGATTCTTAGGGTTCCGTACCCAAAAGGTGCCAATGAAATCCTATTACTTAGCCTCCGCTGTCCGTCCGTCCGTCCGTCCATCTGTCACAGGATGATGCCGTAATAGGTAGACAGCTAAAACTTCCACACAGTGTGTATTTCTTTGGCCGCTATAACAACAAATGGTAAAATTAAAAAAAACAACTACGAATTACGAATGAATACGGGCCACCATACAATTCAATTCTTCTAAAATATTATAACGGATAACTTGCTTGTATCATCACCTCTATGAAACTATAATCAGTAAAAATGGTTTTATGCGGAAAACATTTGAAATGAGAACCAGTTAATTTAAGTTTGTTTATTGTTTATTTATTTATTCATAAAAGTACAAGGTTTTACATGATATATGTTATCTCCTAAACTAAACTATGTTTGTATTGCAGGAGATAACCTAATAAAACACGTTCGGTTACATACCTACACATCCTAAACATTAATAATACTAATAATAGATGTTATTTCTATGTGTATGCATGATTAAAGCAAATTAAAATTCATTGGACGATGAATAGATGTTAATTTGATTAAAGTGATTCTCATTTCACATGTTCTGACTTATTTTATGTTTTCATAAAAGTTAATTTGATTTTATTTGATATAGATGTTAATAGGATTATTTATCATGGCATTAAAATGTGCAATATCAAATTAAAATATCACTGACACTTTTTGATTCAAATATTATCGAAAAGGACGGTTGCTTTTCCTTTCAGAAGCGAAATATTATCATGAATGACAGAAGAGCCTTCTAAGTATCGATGAAATACTTTAAGGTCCATTCAAACACCCGTAATGAAGGTGTTTGTTTGTCCGTTCGTATCTCGATAGTTGGTCTAAATTGGTCACCTCAATGTCATCACTAAGAATGTAATAAACCTGGGGTAAACAGATTCATTAAAATACTTAAAAATTAAAATTTGACGATGGATGGATCGAAGAGGGAGCCAAGCTAGACGGACACAGACGAGGAAGAGATAAAGGCGTATCAACCAATGACTAAGATAGTAGCGAATCTCAACCGTACAGCCACGTATAGTCCCACATACGCGCCTAGCTCAGGGCACAGAATAAGTAATAGTGCCTCAGGGCAACAGTTTTTTTTTTTTAGAGTTACCACATGAACAAAAATCCCCCATTGATCGGGAAAATATTTACAACCTGCTGTAAGAAAACAATTTGAGGAAATTAAAATTACTTTTTTATGTAAATAATATTATTCAAAATGGAACTAAATTTGATCTTTCATCATTTTAATTAAAAAAATTAGGGTTGTAGAAGTCGGGTTACTTACTACCGCGAATTTCTTGAATTCTATGAAGAAAATAAGCCCCAACGTCAATCCCGGGTGGTCAAATGAGCTTTTTTGCCATCCAATTTAGATTGGACTGTATACAGTATTTTTTTGTTTTGTTATAATCTAACAAGGGGTTTTCGAGTATAACTCGCGATGGTATCAAACCACTACTACTACTACCCTTCCGGGAAAACGGCGTGAAGGTATGTACGGCTAACCTAAACCACAAACATCTCTTCACAAATTAATAATTACTTAACAAAAAAATACCCTCAGCTTAAAATGAATAAGCAGTGGGTAACTTGCATTGTTATAATGGCAACACGTTCCCGTACCGCGAAGATGACCGTTCAAGATGGCGACCATTTAGTTCCGACTTTAGCCACGCGCAAAAAGAGCTATGTGGCACTCTATTAGTACTACTGTACTGATTGGTTGTCAGTTTCGCTTACGAGTTCGGGGCGCGCAACATCTAATGTCCGTTCCGCTAAATAGCGTCCTATGAAGTTCTTACCTGTTTTACGGGTCCTTACGTGTCGTTGGAACTAGAGAACATCATGAGTGTTTTCACGAAATGCACTTATCCAACTCAGAAAGAGAAAGAAAGTGGTGCATGACCGGGGCGAGGATTGGAACCCAGACCTTTCACGTGAAGGGCAACTCCTCTAGCCCCTAGACCACGAGCTGTACGAAGATTTTTCACTAAGTCGTGGCTACGCTGTGTATGGCACACATGAGTTTAGATCGCTCCTCCGGTGCTTCCATGCGGCTATAACTGTGGAACTATTATAACCGAGCCGGAAAGAACGCCGCGCTACGAAGCTGACTGCAGCAGTAAATCGCAGTGCGAGGTCGCCTCTGCAGTAAACTGTGTTTATGAACTGCTGCCAACTTCGCAGGGCGGCCGAACGCAGCGAAGCCAGGTCCTATGGAACCTTTTGTTTAAGAAATGCTTTCTTTGTTCATTGGCCAAGGCACAATTTTGCACGGCGACTGCCATTAAACTAGCGAAATCATCTTCCCGGCTCTAATGATTCCCCACACATTACAGTAATTCACTCAGAACAGCAACATGGCGGGGACTCGCCTCTTTTTTCCGTCTTTATGAGTATGATAAGTGCATTTCGTCACGAATGTGTCTGTTTCTAGGTTCCTCTGCCCTACTAGGTGCTAAGGTTCAAGTCCGATCGGGTCGGTGCCATCGCGATGGACAAAAGGATGTTACACACAAAAGATGAACAAAATAGGTGGCACCTAATACCATCCAGAATGCAGTGAGTTGGACTAATACCATGACGGTAGGTGTGGTATTGGCCATCCATTAGACTAGGAGGTCGCGACAAAAATGGTAACGATAACGTAAATGGCTGAAACTGGGTTCACATCATAAAGACCATCCCTTTGAAGCTAAATGTGTCGGTCTGCCTGTTCCAAGTGGTTGCGTTACGTAGATAAGGCGATTGAAAAAGTACTTATGGTGACGTACAATATATATGGTAAGGTAAATGGATGCAAATGACGAAGCATGAAAGTACCAGTACACAAATAACAAATATTTGATTGCATTTCTTAGTTATCGGTGATTTAGGTTACAGATATAACTTTAGGTATATTTAAGTATTTAGTAATAAAACCGACTGGTTATTGTTGTATAATTAATAGGTATCGATGTTTCCAGGCAATAAGTATATTCATCATCAGGTACATACCAGAATCTATTTTATATAGTCAATCTAGATAACGCAACCACTTGGCACGGACAGACCGACATATTTATCATCAGAGGGTTGGTCTCTAACCTGTGAACCCAGATTCAGCCATTCACCTTATCGTGACCAAAAATGTCGTGACCTGCCGGAATACATGTTCAAGTAAATGCAACGTTCTCACGATTTTCTGGAACATTAAATTCTTTTTACAATAAATTAATTAATAACTTTGTATGGAAAGTCTAACTTTTTATTAAGAGGATATTCAGGAAAAAGTTATTTAACTTCCTCCATTTGACAGATCGAGGAAAACTCGAATCTCTATAGAAGGGAGAAGTTCCCTTTTTCATTGGAATTCGATCCGGATGCGTGGGACCCATTAGTCTATTCATAGTGACATAATATTGTTTAACTGTTACGTTCGCGATAGTTACATGAGCTAAGTATGAGTTTTGCGTATATTTTTGGGTCCAAAACTTTAGTAACCTCCTCCGGGTATCCATGACTGGCCTAGATATCGACCTAGATGTTGCATTATTTTAGAATTTTGGTTAAATTTTATTTTACAAATTTTACATCACGTCGCATCGTCAGACAGTTGATAGTGGACAGAAAACGAAATATTTTAGTTTTCTCTACAAACTTGTGTGTTTACCTGCATATATTTCTTCTTCATATTCGATGCACGGACTTCGATTCTGTTACTAATTTCGTCGTGTCGTCTTCTTTGTTTATCCACTCGAGAAGTTCAAACTTTCTTAAAACACGCCTCTATATTCATGTCAACACACCCTAATTTACAAACGTTGATTCAATTTTATACGAAAACAATCATCAGAAGTCGAAATTGATTTGGATAAAAACGAATTCCGCGCACAAAGTTATCAAAAGTTTTCTTTGAGAGAAATGGCGGATTGCTTCTTTATTATAAGCCCATAACTTAATTAGTACGTAGTAACGTAAGAACTTAAACATTATTAAAAAAATATTAATAGGTTGATCTTGCTGCTCATTGAACTAGGCGAAATACTACGACTAAGCCCCCGTTGCACGAAAAGACGGCCGAGTTAATCAATGTTCAAACACGTCACTTTTAGTGAACTGCATAGAGTTCCTTCCATACTGTCCACACAAAGTGACGCGTTTGATCATACTTTGACGTTGATTTTGATTTTTTGTTCTTTCGTGCAACCGGGGCTAAGCCATTCCTTCAATGTGGTGGTTATCTGACATGGCGTCTTTGGTCATAACGTAAACATAATATCTCGAGAACCCCTTTTAATTTAACTGTGTTCTTTTGATTCCGTTGTTAACATATACATTTAAAATAACGCTGTTAATATATTTTGTTCTATTGGACCATTATATCTATGGTTATTTTATTACGGATGCAAATATTACTTCAATTATCAATTGTGCCAACTATCTGTGACAAAGGTACAGTTTCTTGTTTTTAAATATATTTACATGATGTAGAGAGTTTTTTCCTACAACACGTTTATTTTAAAGAAAAGACCTAGCACGAGGTCGCATTCTATTGTTGAAAGATTTTCAGAGAGGGGTATTTAATAATAAATAACGTATGGTGTCAAACTTTGTCACCTGTGGTGTCAAAGTTCCAATGAGGCCTTTCAAAAGACATACAAATTGCCTTTATGATGAATCAGAAATAAGAATTACGTGCACAGGGACCTGCAAATACGTGATATCATTAAGTTGAGATACATACCTTTTTATGTACTGCTAGCTTTGATAACCAGGTCACGTATGTATGTTTTCTTTGGACCTGAAATAAAATACAAAGTGAGCATAAATAACGTGGTATGAATATGATCAAATCCTAACTTCACTGTTCTTATTTTATGTAAACAAATTGAAAATACAGAGTTTATCCATTAAATGTATATTTATCCCCGAGAATTCCGATTCGATACTGAATTCGAGTAATTTATCCCTGAGATGCCACACACAGATTTGAATAGTATAAAATATATCTTAGATTCATATGTAGATATTCTCATCCCACGCTCCGCACCAGATTCCGTGCTCTGTAGATTAGATTACCAAAAACGTCCAGCGGTCAACGAGCCATCTTAAGTTTATTTGACGTGGAGGTACAAGTGCGTACCACTAAAACCCACGCAGCATGCTTTGCCTACTTTATAATAAACACGCACCATATCTGATAACACATGTACAGGTGTTCAAAAAGTATATTTTTATACAGCGAGTTTGAGTGTGAATAAACAGTATTATCATAGATTACACACATACATTAGTGTTTGGGATGAAAATTATCTGATTATATTTTTCTGATTTTGTTTTTTTTTGGCATCGGATTTGGGTTAATCATGATAGAATATATTATGTCACGCCCATTACAAAAATGTTCTGTGAGTGTCTTCTTCAATGTACCAACCAGAGAATACTTTTGCAATAATTTACTTCATCTTATATACACCAGTCCGCAGCTTCCAGGAGTGGACTTCACAGTTACTCGACCTAGATTACTTGTTATTGTGCTCCCCTCATTACCGCGCGATTCTCGACTCAGCTGTTCCAGCATGTTGGTTGCAGAACTATATTTGTATTTTAAAATTGTTTTTCTTGCATTTGTCGAAAAGCGAATTGCCAAGATGTCATCTTTGAGCAAAGTCATGCCGAGAGAACCAATTAATTTTCTATTTTGTAAACGGTACAGAAACGGTTTTTGCAGATCTTCCATCTTTGTTCTGGTTTAGTTAAGTAAAAAATTTAGGTTAAATATTTGACATTAAAGGGTGAAATTTCAAATTTAGCAAGGTCTGATAAAAAGCAAAAAGACCCATACAAGACTAATATGAATGTGTGTTTCTAGAACTACGTTAATGGACGCAGATGGAAAGACAAACAATATTTTTAAAGGAATAATCGACAAATAATTGGTTTTCTTGGGAAATCCAGTTCGAGTTCTGTTTGGAATTTCGTGCTCAAGAATCATGCTCAAGAATCAGGAATATCTTAGTCTAGAAGACCTTGAATTATTCAAATACCGTGCTCAGCGGGTTTTCGACTAAAAGATTACTCACATGGAATTACAAGGATAGGCCTTCTGTACTGGAGACAGTTGACGATAAATGACAAGTAAAAATTCTACTAAAATAACACAAACTCACAAGTTAGCGAAGAGCAAGCACGAAGCTCAAATACGCAAGTCTGTTAATAAGTCACACATTACAAAATCGCGGGACAGATCTGAAAGACAGATGACTACGGTTCCACTGTATAGAGATAATGGTGATATTTCATCGCCTCAAACGTGCGTTGGTCATCCATCCACGTCGCGGCTGAATCGAGACGAATAAGATTCATTTGTCGGATTAGTGCGTTGTGCACTGAGGCGTCACGTGCAAGCGCCGATGCATCACTCATTGCATAATTTACTTTACTTTGAATAATTCACTAAAGTCTTTAACGACAGCTGTCCACGAGATTGCTCAACATTTCTAAGATTCATGTGTGTGGTAAATAAGACATCGAATTTGTTCTTGCTCAAAGTAATATTTTAAAAACCCAGCATTAGTGTACTCTGCATTTTCCCACATTTTATTTTACTAAACACAGATTATACACCTAAAAAATAAACTTAGTGTGAAGATTCAACCCATCACATTTTTAAAGAAACTTAGGTCTATAAGGTAATCTGCTTCGACTTTTTCTTTATTTGAACACGATTACATTTGAGAATCTTCAATTCTACCACCGAATCGATTCATCACTATCGGAAATTTGTTGATAGTGTGTATGTATGCTAATTAAACATATCTTGTCCTGTCGACATAACCGGTCCGCTATCATCACTAATCGAATTTATTACACTAAATTACAGTCACCGGCATCCGTCTAAGGGTCTCGCCTTGAGCCGCTTTAAACGACATTAATTTCGTGGTGATTGTCGATCTGATGTGGGAGAGCCTGCGGGTGTTGGTCAAACATAAATCAAAGAGGGAACAGATCTGTGCCAGCCGTCAGAAGTGTTCAATTAACAACCCACCGAGAGCTCCCGCACCATCCGCTGCAGTGATCGCTGCAATAATAGAGAATATGCAGTAAGAAATATTGGATCTTTATAGGAGTCTGTTTATGTTCATCGATTCTTTTTTTGTTTGTTATTCAGAAATATATTTATCAGTATTGTTTTAGTTTAAAATCGGACGAATTAGCAATAGTGTGTGTTAGAACTGTGAACCGGTACGATGAGTTTTTTAGTTTTATAAATTATCGAAGACATGATAAATGTTTTCTCGTAATAGTTTTAGCAGTTAAACATCGGATGAATAAATCTCTTATTGGTAGAGTAACCCAGAAGCTTGCCAAGATTTGAAATGAGCATCTGGAGAGTTATCGTGAGTAAGCAAATTGAGTTAGACCTAGCTCGAAGAAACGGTTCCACTTGTCACCTGGTTGTCGTCACCTGTTTGTGTATCGAATGTTGGTTATTTGACTCACTGACACATACGGTTATATACACATTAGGTATTTACTAAAACGTAAAGATATGGTATGAAACGTAGGTGAACTTATTGAATGCACCCAATCAGTTTGAGATTCGATTGAAGAAGGGTGCGTTGGTTGGGAAGACGTGTGAAGATGGAATTGACCCATACAGCATTACAAATGTACAATTGACCCGGCAATTTATTTGCTCATTGTAGCATGTTTGGATGTTTCTGACAGGCTTTCATTCGGTCGGGTAACTGATGCGGGTATACCGTCGGTTTTATTCCAATCTACCTATGTGTTAAGATAACTTTTCTGCTTCATATTGAAACGATATTCTTCGGCCTTACTTATTGTTTTAATTCGGCAGCTTTAGCGGTAAATTTAGCTTTGACTTCAATTTTCGCTTTACTTGTATTAAAGTCTTAAGTATCGTATTCCAGATGTATTTTTATATGCCATCGTTGCTATGATTACATGTGATTACATGCCCTGAGTATTCTAGAAAACGTTAGTCAAGATACTACCTACTGATTTATAAAAGAGAACTAAAGAAAAACCTGGATCATTTTACGCCATAATTTTAACAATCGGCGTCCCATAAAATCCAGCCATAACACGAAACATCTTAAAGGTTATTCCAATCTCGACAAAATCTCATTCCAGAATACGATCGACCTAATAACCCATAATGCACCATGAAAATAAAACTTTACGAGGCAAACGAAGATTGGGCAAACCGTGTGCGACTTTTGTGTTGCAAACCCGAGCAGGTCTGCAAAAATGCAGTCGTACATTGGCGCAGACATCGAATCTTGAAGCATTCGTGTAGTTTTATTTTGGTGCATGAAAGCGAAAGGGTTTACGTCTGCCACGCCCTGCTCAGCTGCATCATGCATTCACCTGTTGCAACTTTGTATACTGTCTGAGATGTATCTGAGTCTGTTAAATTAGAATTTTGTGGTCGTTTTGAATTTGAAATGCAACTGCTATACAAATGGATTTTCTTGCATGAAAAACAGATGTTTGCTAATGAAAAATCGAAGAAACTTACAGTCCACCTGTAGGAATATAAATTCTGCTATGAAAATAATAAAATCTAAAAAGGTAAACCAGAAGCCCTGACAGACCCACATGCGGATATGAAGAGGTATGGCAAGTGTGACCAAACTGGATACGGTGTTGGCTCTACGACCAACACAAAATATCACAACTGTTCTTAATACAGATGAATACGGACTATATACGATTCTTATATGGTCCGTATTTCCATATTTCTTATAAATACCGCAGGTCATCCACAGAAAATCTCGGACTAATGTTGTCTTACAATATAGAAAGTATATATTATTGCTATGAATATTATGATACAAAACAATTAAATTATTTAATATTAGTTTGATGTAAAACATTATATTAGATTTCATAAGACAGTATAGGTGACAGGATGCATGTACAAACAAAACCCTCCATCCGTAACAGTTTATAGATTAACAGTTACTGTCTTGGTTTGCTCAAGTTGTCGTCACGGGAAATCAGTGTTATTCGTTTAACATCACACAGGCAACCTGTTATTTTACGGTTATTTACTTTTGTTGATCCACGTTGCTTTATGTTTGCTTACTTCATTCGTTCTTTACTTATTTGTGATATAGCTGCTAAGAGACCTTAAACAATGAATATTGTGAAAAGGTTAAGCACAACGTAATGTCAGGAGGCCGACTTTAGTATCTCTTGTTTACTGTGTGCAAACATTTTACAAACATAGAACAGTAAATATAAAGCTGAAGGTTAATTTGTAAAAAATATGCGTTTTTTAGTTGACACCAACGAACATCTGAAGAATCGATTGTCTCAAGTTATAAATATACATCTGACCAATATAACCAACGTAACGAATCCTGTTCCAATTCAAATTGCAGACACACCAGGTCACTAGTTCAAATGCCGTATTGTTCTGGTAATAGAATTGACTTTGAACTGCGTTTCTGGTCCATGGCCTCATCAAGGATTTTGTAACATAAATCAACGAAAATATCGGAAATTCTTGACTCTCGCCGCAAATAGCGAAAAACCGGCCAAGTGCGAGTTGGACTCGCACACGAAGGGTTCCGTACCATCGTCAAAAAAAAAAAAAAAACACGTTTTTTGTATGGGAGCCCCCTTTAATTTTAATTATTTTTAAATCTTACCTAATTGTTGTTGTAGCGGCAAAATAAATACACACTCTGTGAAAATTTCAGCTGTCTACCTGTTACGGTTACTGAGATACAGCCCTGTGACAGACGGACAGACGGACGGACGGACGGACGGACGGACAGCGGAGGCTAAGTAATAGGGTTCCGTTTTCACCCTTTGGGTACGGAACCCTAAAAAACGGTCTGTCGGTAACACGCATTTTGTCCTGGATTGTTCCCTCCTATTAAAGGATGATTCTGAAAAAAATACCAACATAATATCACTTACTAATACCAACTAATTACTTTTGCTCAAAACATACTTTTGAGAAAAAGATAGATTCCTAAAGCGCAATTTTTTTTATTGCAAATTAACCATCAGGCGAGGGCGAATTTCTTTCATGTCCGGCAGTGGTGATACCTTTGGCACGGGAACACCTTCAACGGCTTTTTATTAAATATATTGATATCGAAGGTTATGAATCAGAATTTCAAGTTAGTGTAATATCTGATTACGTTTTTCGGAAAATCAATGGAAATTTTTTTAGAATCACCTCAATTTCCACACATTATATTCATGTTTAAATTGAGCCATAGGCTAAACAATTTTTATCGGAAAGATATCGATTAAATTTCTGATCTCGAAGACGAAAAAATTACGAAAACAGTTGAACCCTGCCGTGATCACGATGTCACCTGGACTGATTAATCAGATTTCTGATTTTGGTACATCTGCTGAGGACTAGGATGTTGGCTCCGCATCTTCAATAGGCATGTGTAAGCGTGGGCTTAAGATAGTAAGTTATCATCAAACGCATACACGTATTTCCCGAAAAATTGTCTTCGTGATTCACTGACATATCAATCAGGATATTCCCAGGAACAGTGCGAAGTGTGACGAAAGCGATTGTGTTGGTCGCGGCATCAGCCGCTGCGCCGACGCAGCTACGAGTGCCGACGCAGACGATTGCGTTCCGCTTGATTCGTCACGGGCGCAGGATCGGCGCACGCACACATGAGCAAAAAATACGCAGAATTGTGGGACGCGATACTCAATCGTACACGCTCTAGATAACAATGTAAAGGATTGGGGCTGTGCGAAATTATTCGAGGAGAATGTCTTGTTCAGAATCGTCGCTTAATCAGAGTTTGAACTCATTGTTTCATCAAAAGAATATTTTTTAAGTTATGCGTTTATTGAAATCATTGGAACTATGTTCCTTATCGTACGTTTGGCAGATGTGAACTACACGGGAAAAGTCTCCCCCGGACACCTTTGCTGTCACAGAGACAGAGCTTCAGTCCTCCCGTCAACCCATATTACCTACTTTACGGCAGAACCGGTAACACCGTTACCCATCTCTTTCTTCGCTTGTCTTTTTCTTGGTGAGGAGATAGGCATTATTGTCAACTTTCCGGCTATCGGATTTTAGTAGTTTATGATCTCCTATCTTGCTTTTGCGTTTGGACGATGTGATCGAAATTCAAATGAAACGCTCTGCAATAAATAGGCATTAAAACGTAATCTCGTGTTTAACTCGACGACTGGCGCTTGTGAAGTCGTATTCCGTCCGATGAATTATTTCTTTAGGTAATACATAATATATAGCGAAATAAACTTCGTTCCTACGGTGTGTCCGAGACACCGAAATTGAGTCAACTGCTTGGAACCCTGAGGCCCTATATCGGTGTTTCGGGGCCAGAAATAGTAATCGTGATTATGTTTATTTTTGTTTCTAACCTTTAAGACTCGCGTGTGATCCCAAATTTCAAATTAACACATCTCTCTCTTTCAATGAAGGCTTCAATCCAGTAAAGTCAGCCTTCAGTGGGGTCGCTACAATCGCCGCGATAGCAGCCATGACAGCGAGTGCGTGGGTGTGTCTGTGTGTCTGCTCGCGGGCGCTGCATAATCAGCGAGCTCGGGTGACGTCAGCGGTGGGCAGACCTCGCCTGCGGACTCATCGCTGCTGACGTCACAACCGTTGCGAATGCTGTAGAAGAGCTTTACACCCTCTATGACCCCTCTCAACGCACAGCCATTGTTATCGATCTTTATACGAACGAATTGTGTTATTGTCGTGCGAAGTCACTCACAAGGATCTTTGACTTTCTTTTGGAACCCTTTAAACTTTTATGCAATGTACTATTTCATTTCATTTGTGTCTGATTTTCCCAACGTGCAATGGTATCGTAGAATTTTAAACCTGCTGCATTAAGTAATTTCCCAGATCACTGTTCTTTTTGTTCTTTTAATCCTCAGAATAACTCAGATGGTTCATTTCAGTATATTTTAATGAGAGATTCCGGCGTTAAGTTATTCATTGTTTCGTGCCTGATTTTGTATGTTTTTTATTTTGTATTTACCTTTTACCTTTTACCTATCTAGACTTAATGTAACGTTATCACGCGTCTATATTTGTTTCTATTCTATATCGCTTCTATCTGTACTTTTAGGGAAAGGAACACGAATTCTTATGGTTCGATATTGATTTTGTTTAGACAGAGTAGTCATGATATTGATAACAATACATCACAGTATGTTATTAATTGTATTTGTCCCCTGATATACTATCTTACGGTTTTTACGGAATATATTGTGATCAATTAAACCATGTCCATTTAAACCATGAAGCGTTATTCTGCGCTTGAAATAAAATAAAACAAGTAAATTTAAATGAACGTTGTTATGGTTCGATATTCAAAAAAGTATGTGTAGTGTTTAGTTTACCTTAAGTTTATAAAGATACGTCTTCGATAAAGGTAAAAATGAGGCTAAAATTACGTAAAAATTATACGAGCGCATGAAATAGAAACTGGAAAATAAAAAGAAAACGTTAAAATCATGAAAGTCAAACGCGTGGAGAGTGTGTTTGTAGTAGATATTTGGAAATTCGTAACCAGGACTAAGGCGTACAATTGTGCATATTGGTTCCTCTTTTCAAACACCTTTAAAGAAAATATGAGTCATTTGCAAAAAAAAAAAAAAACTCGCTTACTAGGATAAAACATTCGCTTTGGTGTAGCATCTGCAACTTAAATTCTTGAGTATATTCGTTTTATAATACTTCGGCGTATAACAAAATATCTGTATGGTGTCAACGATTTTAAGCGTGTTGCCTTTCTCAGAGCGACGAATCTTCAAAGCGAATTTCCCACGCGTGTGAGTCATGGAATCATCTTCCCTCCATATAAGGTAATTCGAGTAGGGTACACACGAAGTAGTATTGTTACCTGTTGACATTTGCAATATTAATGAAGGTAAGGCAACCTTGAAGCATAAAGCTATCATCGTCAAACGTTTACGCATGTTTATTTTTATATATTTTCTAATAACTTTGTAAAGTAAAGTAGATGTTGTTAGGTATGGTTAAGTTAAAGCCAGTGAGATAATTACACCAATAAGAAAGTGATAATTCTGATTAACAATTATTGTTCGATTCCTATATATTGTTTGAATTTCCGTGGATATTTATGTGTATGAATGACCCCCCTTATTCTTTTTGAATCATTTGAAATCATGTGAAGTTAATTACTACAATATTGAAGTTGCCTCCTATAGGACAAACCTAGTTTAGTATAGGAGGTAACATTCACTTCTGTAATTACTGTTTTTATCAAATAAATAAATAAATTTAAAAAAACCTAAAACTTTCAAAAAAATCCGTTCAGTATATTTCGAGATATTATACTTGGAAGATTGTCAACATAAACCTCTACTTATAGAGCGCTCCTATGCCTAATTGCTAAACCAGTTTCACCGACGTGTACTATGTAGCGCTGTCGTCAAAATAAGTTTTATTATGAAGTGTTTTCAGTTGAATTAATAAATTTAATCAATGTCACAATGTTTTTCTTCTTTAATTGAGTTTAACATCATATATAAACTAAGTTGTTTTGGACTGGCGGTCGTTTACACCAAGAAATAAAGTAATATGCGTTTATTTATTTTAACTACTCGTTTTAGAATGGCCGCTCATGCTGTTGCATGTAAATTTTATTGTTAATTTGCTATATTTATTGTTTTGTTGCTTGTGTTTTTTATTTTCTTAATTTTCTATTTGTTACTTTTGATGTTATGCTTTTGTGGTTGATTATGTAGTTTATTTTCGATTTTTTTTACTGAAAAATACAAAAAATAAAAGATACGAACATATAATTAAGCTTTCTCATTTTTTTAAATTAAAATCTGGTAACTTATAGAGGTAGGGAAACCTTAGGGCCTAAAAGAAAAATTCGCTAGTTTAATGGCAGTCGCCGTGCAAGATTGTGCCTTGGCCTATGGGCAAAAAATGCATTTCTTAAAAAAAACTAATCATAGATTTCCTATGACTTCACGACAGTCTTACATAGATCATATTCTACTGGTTTTTGTAAGCTTTTAACAATAGTCTGTAAAAAAAAACCCGAACACAATCTTTTATCTGTAAATATACCAAAAACAACGTGCAGTCATCTTTGTTTTTCTGGGATGCATATAGAATAACATCTTATTTCGAAATGCTTTGAAGCTATTTGGAACGCTGCTTCCTCACATCTCGGCACAATATGCATAATGCATTATGACGAATGGTAAATGATAATCGACGCATAGAGCGAAACAGACTCCATAATTTATTTAACAGATACGGAGGAAGTCAAGACAATATGTCTATTGAGTATGCCACGATTAATGCTTTGATAATAAGTATTCAATATATGGCGCCTACAGATGCGGTGTCTTTGATGGCGTAAGATCGATTAAGCATAGAATAGAGAGAACTGACTTATAAAGTCCATACAATTCCTACACTTTATTCATTTTGTAACAAAGGGGTGATATCTATGTGTGGGAACAGCTTCTTCCTGTCTATTGTCATCTACTCATGCATACAGCTTTCTCACCCTTTCGCATCTTATTCTCTCTATCAAACAAACGTCAAATATTATTTCTTTATTCGTTTACTTTCTTCCATTCGGTGGTCACATAGTCTTGGATTCTCCAATTGGTAAAATCGTTTGATTACCATTTATCAAGAATAACCGACAAGTAAATTCGACGGGACCTTTGTAACGAAGTCTGAGTTCTTGGCTTCTGAGCTCCTATTCCCAGTTTTCTCCTAAATTGGCGTTTACGGAAATTCGAAGTTACGTAAAAACGTTAAACTCCATACACGTTTTTACTAGAAATTCTGTGGCTTTACTTCTTCAAGCTGTCAAAGTGAAACTCGGACTTCCGATCTGTATGAAAACGCGGAGTCGGCGTAAACGGCAACGTCGACGTATTAACGGCGACAGTGAGTAAGCTGTCAAATCTAACTCGGACTCGCAAATATTAGTTCGCTTGACGCATTCTGCGCGCGCTATTAAGTTTATCCATACATTTGAAAACGCCAGTCGATCTGTTTGCCGTAAACACCAATTTAGGTGACAGCAGGGTTTCCGATTTATACCCGTAAAACTTTTTAAAATAGTATAGGTATCTTATTGGATGTTTGAACTAAGTCAATTGCTACACGTAAGTTTGGGGTTGTTGGTTTGACAACTCACAGGTTCAGGTGCCAAAACTCAGGTGCAATCGACCTCAATTGAGCACAATGCAGAGGACCGATGCACCGTAGCTTTTTGTTTACGCAAATGCGGCAAAGAGTGAATTCCAAATTCTGTCACGCGTGACGGCCGCGAAACGGTGTGTAAAACCGCAAGACCGACCGCAGGTATGAAGGAAGGCTGCGTGGGATAATTTTGCGGACTTGTCCGGTTTTTGCCTTTTAGCATTGTGACAGTAGATGGTAGGTTCTTGCGTTCACCGTGCTGTCATAGTACGCGTCGTGTGAGTTATCGAGCCGGGAAAACGCGTCAATTCATGTCATTGGTATTTTTATTAAAATCACTGGTATTTTCTATGGTCGTTATGATGTCACTGATGTTCCTACGATACAAATATACATATAATGTATAGAAAATCACGGTAAAACAAGCAGGTATTTTATTTACGAATAAACCATCACTGAAAAAGGTTTTCTTCCCCAAGTATATTTTCTTGAATGTATGTCCTTTTCCGAACTCACGTTTTTATGGATGGCTCATACCACACCCACCTTCGTGATATTAGCCTAACGCGCCGCATTCCCGATGGCATTAGGTGCCATGCCAGCACCTTCCCTTCAGGACTATGGCTAAATTGAAATACCTTTTCACTGTCACTTCGATCATATTTTTATCCACTGAGATGGGAAATACAGATTTTTCTCAATTTAGAAACAAGGAGCAGATGTGTTTCGTGAGGAAATGCACTCATCAAACTCGGAAACAGAAAGAATGTGTTGCATGAACGTGACGGGGTCGAACCCATGGAAAAGGGCGCTTCTGAGCTAGAAGCAACCTTTTAGGGTTTCGTACCCAAAGGGTGGAAAGGGAACGCTATTACTAAGCCTCCCCTGTCCGTCCGTCCATCCGTTCATCCGTCCGTCACAGGGACCTCATCTCTGAACCGTAATAGGTAGGCAGCTGAAATTTTCACAGAGTGTGTATTTATTTTGCCGCTATAACAACAAATAGGTAAAATACTAAAGATTAAAGGATTTTTTTTATATTAAAGATACAAAAAAACCTGACTTTTTATGTTAAATCTTGTACGATGGTACGTAACCCTTCGTGTGCGAGTCCGACTAGCACTTGGCCGGTTTTTCGGATTTTATGAGCACCTTTGGTCCTCAGCACAGCCACCCATACCGGTTTTACATTAAATAACTGTATTTTTATTGTTATGTTATTTTCTCATTTTGCTCATACCACAAAATAATTCCTAGACTAATAGCCAAAGAAAGTGAGTCTTCTACCTGTACCTGATTGAAGCGAAAAAAAAAAAACTTCAATAAATATTCCAAGCTGTCAAACGGGGAATTCATTTAGCGGATGAGACAGCGTGATTTTAGCAAGAATTTCTCGCCTTTATCTCATGCTCGTGTCAACAGAATAGCGACGAGGCGTCAGGACGGATGGCTTTATCTCGGAAATTCGTCTTCACATCACCCTGTTTATTCGCCCACAGAAGGATCAAGTACTTCTGCCCGGGGTGTGAAATTGGTTTTTCTAGCCATCACAGCAGGAGACTGGAACGAAATTAGCTACTTTCAGACAAAACATCGTGCTTTGACGCTCGTAAAAACTTTTTTAATGGCTTTATATAGTATGTGAGAAAGGTCCTCGTTTCTTTTCAGGCCAAAATGCATAAAGTTCGTTTGATGTGTTCTCAGATCAAGAAAGTAAGGAGATGTGTCTAGCGCGCTCATCATAAGACCCGCAGGATCCAATTTTCTAAAACTACCAATCTAACTTAAACGTATCGCACGCATTTCGGCAACACATTCGCAAGCGGTGGCCATGTTTGGACAGCGTCACATGTCACGGCCGGCTTCCCATACGATTTAATGCACAATTCGTACATGCAGCAGTCCCGAGTAACTATAACATGACACTTCTCATTCCTTTTCTATTCTGTTGACCCGGTGACTCTTCACAACATGTTTGAAGGGGTCTCGGTGGAGCTTTGGGAAAGTACCTCGTGTATTCCATACTTTAGCAACCCTAAAAGTTTAAGGATCTATAGGATCGGTCGGTTCTAATTATGGGTTACGTTGCATGGGTGCATTCCCTGCACTGGTAGAAAGGACGGAGGGATCGCGTTATGCAACTCCGAAGAGCATTCTCTATGGTAGAGAGAGACCCTCCCTTCAGAGTTTAATATCACCACCCTTGCCCACCACAATATCAGCGGTATAGACATATAATCTATAGTATTATGCTGGAATGGGTCAATTTTGTCTACTTTTTTGTTTGTTTATCATTACTATGTACTGAGATTACTGCAAAATAAGACAAATAAACGGATTTTCTTTGTTCAATAGTTGGCGGGTCTCTGAATGTTGGGATATATTATCTCTCAAAATGGTGTTCTTCCTAAAAGCTTAACATTCAAACCTAATTAGACTCGAGCAAACATTAACGTTAACGAGCGCTAGTTTTCCAAATTGTTGTCGATTAGGTTTTGCGCAGGACAAACCCAATGTTAGCCGAAAAGGTTAACCCAAATCAGTGTAATGAAGGTTCTGTGTAATTTCTTCGGTGACTTCATGTTTGGATCAGATCCCAATCAAGCATATTTATGAATGATCATTAATTACTGGATAAGTTACTGGTAAGTTGTCAGCCTCAGTGGCCCAGTGGCGCGACACTTCGGCGATCGCTCTCCGAAGTTAAGCAACGCTGGGTCCGGTCTGGTCTTGGATGGGTGAGCATTCGACCGTTGAGAGAGGCTGGCCGTGGTTCGGATTCCACGGTAAACTGTAGGTCCCCTTCCTTACTTACTAAGTGGTAGGGTTAATCCCGCCCGGGTTGGTACCATCGCATTGGATGAACGATGGTCGAAGCGGCAATGAAAATTGTCCGTGTTTTCCATCCAGTTCAATGTAGCCGTGCAATATAAGGAAGGTCCTGGCATAGCACCTAGTTCCCATGTGGTGTGTTGGGCTAATACCATGACAGAAGGTGTGGTATTAGCCATCCATGTCCAGTCACATAAAAAAAAAGTAAGATGAAATCGAGTTGTTATCGGCTACTATGTGACCTTGTGTTACACGAGAGTATTAGGAACAAGCACTTATTTACCCACTTTCTTGAATTTTAAATAAAACTGGTTTGTTATCTCAAAATATATCTCGTTACGGATTCACTAAACGCCTCTAGCTAGCAATAAATTCTCCAATCTCATTGATGATCAGCGTTGAAGTGTTATTAATTCATATACCTTCCCTGTCGGTAGCTGACACAGAACCAAAAGAACGGGTAGAAGGAGTAAGTAGGCGGAAACAGCGTAGCCACTAGTACGCGGAGCTCGGCGCACTTCGTGATTCGCGCTCAGCAGTCGTGATTCGTCACTACTTCGGCGCTGTCGACCGCAACTACTGGACAATAAACTCGCGAAGCAAGAACGATGCCCTATTGTGCCATTTTGGAGTGCAAAAACGATAGCCGAACACACAATTTAACAAAAGGAGGCATATCATACCATCGATAAGTTTTATTTTATTTAATTTCAATTTAAATTCGAAAATGTATGCAAAATTTGACGAACACTTCAAAAGTCAAACAAAAATTTACTCTAATACCCACATTTTAAGGATTAGTTTGCATCAATCTCATACATTGTTCTCGAAATTTCTGTCATTCACGATTATTTTTATATTCTAAGGTGATGCCTCAGCTACTCAATAAGGGATGTGACACATCGAATCGACATTGAGCTATCGATGTTTATGTATGTTTACAGTGATGATTGGACATGGATGATTAATATAACAACAATTGTTATTAAGGTGGCCCATCCCGCTCATCTCCCCATACAAAAGGGGAAAGAAGATCACGCCCATATTTCTTGTCAGAGATCCAAAATTTTGCTCAGAATAGTTTTATTTGATCGAACTAGATGTCTGATGACCATTGCCATTGTAAAATTGTGTTTGGTTTCTAAATTATAAGGTCCGAAAGTTTGAATTTTTTGCGCGTTTTATACAATAACTTTGGAGGTGGATTACGCAATGATAAAGTAAGAACATCTTAAAAAGATTAGTCATCAGACATAGCTTATTTAATCAAGATTTATAATCTATTTGGTTTTTGTTAAATTATTGACTACAGCGGTCGTGGTTTACTTTTAGCTATAAGTCGTTTTGAAATCAAAATTTTTGTAAATCTTACCAAATTATACACTATACACATTTTCTTTTTTGTGGACATGTTGCATCTTCCTCATCACGGAACCTGTCTTATTCTTTGAAACAGAGAAGGTCACAGAGCGCAACAGCACGGTTTTGTACCGTGCCCGCGAATGAGTTAGGCCCGCCGGGTTGGGCCACCTTAAATTAGGATATTACACCGCATTCCCGAGAGAGCTTTAGTGCTATGGCTATATTAAACTAGTCAGAAAACGAGTACTGGTTCATTACCGCACCGGCTGTATTTTATTGAATTTTATTGTACCAACCTAGGCTGGTTTCCGGTATATCACTTACCCCTGTTTTCACCACCTCCAGTTACCTGAAATCCGATAGTTAACTTTCGGCTACATGCAATATTTGTATGATGTAACTGAAAGATAACTTTGGGATTTTTGTAGCTGGAGGTGGTGGAACCGGGCGTTAGTAATTCGCATATAATTATGTATTATACCTACATTACAAAAAAAAATACAATGTAATCTGAAATCTGCACTCTCTCTGTTTCTGTTTGTATATTAATATAACGGAAACAATTATTAAATAATGAACTGAATCGTATGTTTCAGTATTTCTTAATTAATGTTTAAAGGCTAGATTAAACTAACTGATTCTGAATGGTAAATAAATATATTGACTGACATCTAGTGGTTGGGGGCAAACGTTTGTGGTTGGCGATCGAACCTGGACACAAACTTTCACGAGAATCGGTTTAGAAATGCGACTTGTAGAGGAGAACAGCCGCATAGGCGGACAGCCGGTCGCCGGATATACGAAAGCATTTTTGCCCAAGCTGAAACGAGAAACTTCGCGCTTCGCTCGGTCAAAACGTTACGATATATTGTTTAATAAAATGTAGTACAAAATATATCGATACTCTGACGGATGACGTTACGATTTAGCCACATCCCTAATTGAGTAGCTCTCATGACTATCCAGTGCTGGGATTTTATCATATTTGTGCGATAAATGTACCGTCGGTACTATTTAATACCGTGACATTAAAACCTTTACATATATTATTATCAGTCCTAAGATACGAAAATTGTCACTTCGCTTCAAATAGAATCACATTTTGCAATATTTGAATGTTATTTCTTAGATATACAATGAATACTAAGGCCTAGTCTTCCAGTTCGGAAAATAGGACCGTAAATACTGATTATCACAATGAGGCTTTTTTGTTTATTAGGACTTACTTTGTCGTGGTACGATATTTTTAGTCATTTTATCTCAGATTATAATAATTTTCCAAATAATATGGTAATATTTTGTTAGCTTCGTCAAAACACCCCAACACTGTAAATGAGTAGCTTTGACATATTCGAGTAGCGCGTGGTTTTGTCGTGTGACGTAAATCACCTATAACAACGCAAATAGTAAGCAACTTTGCTGTATACACATAAGGTTACTTTATCCTTAAACTTAATTTTCATTTCCTGCATTTTATTTGTAGTTTAAGATTTGCTCCATGTAGATCAACTAGAGAACGTCATTACTACATGTTAAAAGTCGGTAATTAACAAATCAATCTGTTTTGAAATAAGGCCTAGTTTCGATTGCGTTTGAAAATTAAATACTTTATTTTGCTTCAATGATGTGTAGCCAACCAGAGGAACGATTTCAATGTGATCGAAAATAGGAGACAATCATGTTCGTGTGCGTAGAGTCACGGCGGTTTCCTTACAAACCCTCGTCTATGCTATTTCTATCCCTTCTTTGTTCTGTGGTAGCTGACGTGAGAATTCCTTCGATAGTCTTTACCCCGTCTAAATATTTCTGAGTAACGTCGAGACCACCCGGTTCGAGATTTTGCCGAAATAATTTCAATTTCGGAGGGAGAGTGGCATAATTGGGACGATGTTTGCGTGCGTTGCCTTCGAATTTTGGCAAAATGTGAGCGAACGAGGGTTCGGAAAGTTTGGCTCCGGGGTGATTCTGCGTGATCCGGAGTTAAGATATCAAGAATTAGGTACAGCCTCAGGCTGTACAGTTTGAGCCAATTAACTGGTTGATTGATTGATACAGAAATTTCAAATTATTTAGGAAAACTCGTTATTGCTGGATTGAAGATTACCTTTAACGATGTTCGAATTATTTTTGAATTATTTTGACGGGTAAATCGTGTTTGCGTGGCATATTGGAGGCTTGGGTTCAAATCTATACTTTCGAATGTTCATAGGCACTGTCGCTGTTCTAGTCACTGAATGTGGCATGTATGTGAGGGCTTATTCCTTGCTCCTTTCTTGTTCTGGATTTGGGGACTAAGTGCAATGCTTCCTTTTGTAGCAGAGCTGAATGAATTGAACTGGATGAAAAACAAGGACATTTTTCATTGTAGTCATAGTGGTAATAAAAATTGTGCACTCAATTTATCGTTAATTTAATGCGAAGATACAACCCAGGCAGGATTGACTCTACCACATAGTAAGTAAGGAAAGGCGCCTACAGTTTTAGGTGGAATCCGAACAACGAACGACACATCCCTTAGTCGCCTTTTACGACATGCACGGGAAGAAATGCAGTGTATCCACTGGTATTATTTGTTTGTGCAGCAACCCACACATTGACACATTCCCTGCACAAGAGACTCTAACATTCAATAATCATATATTACTTTCAGGGTCTATAAAAAAAATGTCGCTACTACAATGTAATATTTGTGTAAATTTAATTAATATTTAAGAAATAAAATCTGAGTTGGACAGTCCCTGCCGTCATCCGATTATAGAACAACCAAGAGACAGTAGTATGCCATGTATTGTGTAAGAACATAATTTTAAATTAATAAACAAAGTAAACCTGTATTACCTCGGTAAGAAAAGTAGGTCAACAGGTTAACCAGTACCCACAACTTGTGTAATATAGGTATGTATGTATTCATATATATGTATGTATGTATTTTTGGATTCAAATCTGACTACTTTTAGAGTTAATAATCCGTCAGGGCCCAGAAGACGGTTTCACTAGTTTAATTCTCAGTCGGCGTGCAAAATTATGCCCTAGCCAATGGACGAAGAAAGCATTTCTTAATTTTTTTTAATCTCAGAGTTGACTCACTTTTTCGCAGGACTTTATACGCGGGCAGAGCCCCGTTCTTTATATACATGTATTTGTAAGCCGTAATGCTTCAGGTGTTATCTAAACATTCTAGCGAAAAATAAACAGGATTTGAGTCAGAATGTCAGATTACCACGAAAGGCGATGACGTACTACTAGGTTCAGAACTGTTCATTCATGCTTTCTGTTTACAAGTAGTAAATCTTTTTTTATCTCATGGCACACATCTCGCGGCTACGCGCGATTGTTAAAATAGTGCGTAGTCGCAAAATACGTTCCGCGAATTCGCAGTTGGAAATAAAAGTAACAATATATTTGATTAAAATCGCACATGAACTCACACCCTCTCAATTCACTTACACAAACACACTCGAACGCACCTGAGCAAGAAGATTAAAAGATAGGGGGAAAATTTTGCGCCTACTAAAATAGAGTTGCCCTACTGTTTAGGGAACAGGGATTAGGCCCCTATGTAAACTCATGTCATTGTATAGAAATCTACTACCTATGTAGTACACAAAAATGATCAGTAAAATAAAGGTACGCTACCAATTATAAGAAAAACTTTATCTGAATGATTCATTTTAGAAATAAATAGAAATATTACAATCAAATGTATCCACATATTATGAAATTTATTCTAGAAAATAAGCATTCTTGCTTAGCCTAAAGTTTGTTTGGATCGATGGAAGGTATGAAAACGAATGATAAACGTCTCTTCAACATCTATACATATAGTCAAGCCATTTTCCCAGATAGGTGAACAGAGATGGTAGAGAGCCACGCATCACAGCATACTTACATACATATTATTCTTCAACATGCATGCATCTCATGCTGTCATCTGGTGCTATGAATTTGACCTTGCAGAGCGATTCCCACCCAATTCCACCCTAAATATTTTCTATGTCTTTTTTTTATCACTCATTCGTTCTAAATATCCAAACCATCTTAACATACCTCTCTCTATCTTTGTCTCCACTATCTTTCTCTCTTCCACTATCGCACACTCTTATCACACAGTTTCGTATTTCGTTGGCAACCCCATGCCGCATAGTTTCCTTGTGAATATCTCACGTTTAGTTGCATTTCGTACCATTCTAACTGGTAAAATTTCAGTTCATTTACCCGAATTACACGTAGTTTGACAGTTCACCATGTACGAATGCAACCAAAAGTTAGATTTACTCGCTCACTTTCCTGTTCACCAGGCCAGTAAATGTACCATGGTAACCGCCTCGTTCTAATGTTTCACGATTGAAATGTATAATACACTCAGTAAATGTATCGTTTCGTTCGTAAACCTGCTCATAAATAATTCAGTGATGAATATCGAAATATAACAGTTATCTACAGCCGGGAGGTGTTGTTTCAGCCACCCTTATACATAAACATTAGCTTTATCTATTTCTCCAGGTATTTCTTGCGATTACATTTTCTCGGAAGATTTTCTTGAAGAGGTAAATTCTTCTCGGATATCAACTGACACACCATTATAAGGTTTTCATTGTTCATTAATTCTATGAACCGTTGTAAGAAGAGAGGGCGAGAAAGTGATTATGTTGAACTTATCATATACATGAAATATATTTTAGCTCATTTATAAAATTAGTAAATATATTATTATTATTTCAACTGACCAACGAAAATATAGCATGTCCATTGAATATATCAATATTAAATTATATATTCACATAAATGTGGACAGCGACTCGATTAACAACTAATCAATTGGATATCAAGATTTACTAGATCAATATTAATTAACACAAATTAATCATATATTTTTACAGCAAAAGCTGTCTAACTTGATTTAACGCCAAACTTTATTTATTTTATGTAATTTACTTTCAGTACCTCCAAAGGCCACATCTTGATATGCATCAAAATTATTTTTTCTAAAAAAACATCAAAGTTAACGCGTACCGTCCACGGCTGGATCCTCGCCAGGAGGCTATTATTAAAGATGATTTATTAAACAACGCAGCTTGTCTGCTGTATAATGTCGTTGAATTACTTGCTACCATCAATAGGTATTTTTAGGGTTCCGTACCCAAAGGGTGCCAACGGAACCCTATTACTAAGCCTCCGCTGTACGTCCGTCCGTCCGTCTGTCACAGGGCTGTATCTCATGAACCGTAATTGTTAGGCAGCTGAAATTCACACTCACAGAGTATGGATTTAAAATGCCGCTGTAACAATAAATCGGTAAAATTTAAATATAATAAAAATTAAAGTAAGTATGGGGGCCACAAAAAATTAGTTTTTTTTTGTGTAAAATCTTGTACGATGGTACGGAACCCTTCGTGTGCTCGCACTTGGCCGGTTTTCTAATAAACATTCGACACGGCACTAACATTCGATTAGAAACTGTATTTATTTTAACTATGTATTTTTGGAATACAGTTACATAAATACATCCAGGTGGTAAATAGAAGTACCCATTTAAAAAATCACACGTCCAGCCCTGTTAAGAGGATAATGAGGTTATGGAGTGACGCCCTTAAACACGTTGATACAAATCCTAAGAGGTTTATACTATGAATATAAGAGAAGTTGTCAAAATAATCAAAACGTACGAAGTAGGTCTCAGTTTAGTTAATTCAATGTACAATATTTCAGAAAAATATTTCTTGATTTGACTGAGGAAACAGGCACGCACCAGTCAGTATGGAACTCGATCACCTCATTATGCTCTTAAATCATGTTAATATTGTTACAACCTGGTCAAAGTTACTGTATCCCGAATAGAATTCGTCCACCGACACTAGGCTCGAATGCCTCCTACAACATTGCAGCGACTATAGGCTATCTATCACTTTTTGGCGCGTATTACGTAAACCATTCGAGTAAATATTGGCAGACTCAACCGCCCGATCCGGTTAGATAACCTTGACCCCGCGCGCTGCATCATCGAGACACATCGCTGGCGCTTCTCGACGCCCGTGGACTGCTGTCTCTATCATAGCGTCGGCGAAAGAGGGAGATGCAACTACCGTTGTGGGAGGTAGCGTCGATATTTACATGGCGTTCGATGTATAAGCAACACGAGACTTTAATTAAAATGCTGAAACTGACTAAAGCGGCACGAAAACAACCTGAGTCAAGATGTATACAGATTTACGTAAATTATGCTCCTGGGTTGGTCTCCGTGGGCATGTAATGTAAATGTGGAAGAAAACTCAAAGCTTATTGTATTTTTCGCAACTCACCTTAAAAACATCGATACTGTTATTCCTGACACGTTCAGTTTGTGAGTATATAGATGATGTACACCATGATGCAGATAGAATAAGGTTTTTAGGAAAAGAACAGCTTTTGTTTGTCTTCAAACATATTCAAATGTCATTGACCAGCACAAAGTATGAAACGAAATGTTGTAGGTTATGTTTTTGTGATATTCTCTTCTCTTATGAAATATCATAAAATTAGTACTTTCAATTACACGGATTAAATAAATAAAATATTAAAATCCATTCTGTTTGATTTTATATGGTATCTGACAGCTTTTACAGATATTTTAGGTGAGCTCACTTAGACGTCAATGATAATGACAAGGAGACACGTGCGCTAGAACCAATATCGAGGCAATCAAATCTAACTAATCAGCGCATTGCTATGTGATCGCCTCGAGATTCAACAACCATAAACGCATAAAACAAATACTTTGCAAGATTAATGCATTTGGTGACAAGGCGGTGCATTCTAATTGTTACGTTGCAAGCATTACGCAGGAGTATTTCTGGACAACAGAAACTGGGTCGAGCGGTGCAGCTGTATCGGATCAACTGAATGACTGCAGTCTAAACCCGACAGGAGGTGTATTGACTTGAACAATGTCCCATCCTTTCTTCCTACTACTTAACCGTTACACCCTTGTGTAATTAATTTCCCGAGGACAAACGATTTACCAATCTACCTTCATTCGCGCCGGGCGAATGAAAAACGGTGGGTCACGAGAGACTCGTGGCAAATGTCGATGCCGGCGGACGTTCTGCCGGCTTCGCATATCCTCAACAGCTCCACGATCCACGGCAACGATCGTATCCGGCCGTGGATCCAACCCGCGTAGCGTCTACGCGCCACACAGTTAAAAGACTTTAAGTGCCGTGCACGGAACCCTGGCAGAGACGGAACCCGAGGAGTCAGGAGGGCTGCAGACCACAATACGCCACTGGTGAGTCCTCTCCTATCCTGCCTATAGTCCGTTCAAGTCAGGGTTCAATTTGTCAAAATTATTATTTCCTACAGTCCACTCATGAAGTAGGTATTTGGGTAGCGACCCATTTGCGGCTGTCGCCCCAAACCATACAGGAGGTTTATATCGATTGATATTTTAAGTGAAGTAACATTGGCGGATTGGATATCATATGAAATGGGAAAATATGGCAAGACTAGTTGATTGAACAATTACTTATTATTAACAAACATATGACACGACTATGTAACTACCACATTAATGGTATAACCAACTCCCAACTGTTTTCATAAAAGATAATATAAAATCAGATTAATATTAGGTCCATAGGCCAGCCCATAGTTTAAAAAAAATATTTTGACATGATGTATGTAAAACAACACAGCAAAACCCATGCAAACATTTTTTCCGCCATCTGTTCATCAATCGGCTAAAAAAATTACTTCAGGGCGTGATAAGTAAAACAATATTAAATTATATTCAAAAATAATCACAAAGAATTTCGATAATCAAAAAAGTAAATATGTAGATTGACGGTCTAGCTATAATTAAAAGATGAAACTGTAAATCTCTGGTACTTTGTTTTCTCAAATTCGACAAATATTCATAAACTTTCATAAAAAAAGTTTGAAAACAGGATATGAGCATCAAATGTTTACCGTTACACGTTCTAAATATGGCTAGACCTTAAATTCATCTTTCATCCCTTTGAAATTATTATTGCATACAACATCCTGTACATGAAGCAATCAGATTTGTACATGATAGGAAGGTACATATGTGCATATAAATGAGACCGTTATCCTGGATCTGATATCGACTGCCAACATAACTGCGACTAGGTACTTTGTTCGTTTATATTTTGTATTTCATAAAAAGTTCCTTTTATTTGGAAAACAGACCCGATGTTTGGCGGGATCTTGCACTATAAAGTTAGATTTACAGTCATTGGGAAGTGCATTTAAAGTTTACGTTGGTTGGTACACATTTTTTAAGACGCAAGATCGTAAATGCCCGTCAGACAAATTATAATGGTCGCAACGCATTTAACTTTAATCTCAATGAAGACGTTACGTCGAGTGGTTAGTTTATTGCTGCAGCGCCAAAACTGGAGGAGCGGCGTTCATCTGCTGACGTTGAATCGTTTCTCAGTATTCCGAGGAGTAAATAATCTTCATATCATTGGGTCACCATGGTAAATAACTCGACGGGTTAGTTGCAGTTCGTGCCATGCCCTCCGTTACATTTCAGTTCATTTGACCTAATAACACGTCGTTTGACAGTTAGTATGGTACAAAATACCAATTAACCGGTGATCGCTCTTACCAGTAACTTACGATGTTAACCCCCCACACAGTAGTAGTAATGCGTAGTATGTAGGTGACCTCTAAAATTAGTCGTGAGATTCGACTGTTATAACATGATGACTTGCTCAAACGCATTGAAAGTGGATATTTCATCATCGTTTTAATATTTCATTAGGCAGTTCATGTTTGAGCCTTCAGTTAGAGGTTTAACAGAGACGTTACTCCCACGACTTACTTTGTAGAAGTTATAAATAGTGGGTTTGAAATGGTTTGAAACTTAGAACATCTACTCACCGGCGGCGTCGCCAGGATTTTTAAGATCCCGCCCAACATGACAAGGGGTTTTTTACTTTACTTTTTAAATCAGTTTAAGTGTCCCGTCGCAAAACGCGAAAAAAGGGACCCTTATGGTCTGTATCTTGTGTCTGTCGGTCACACGCGGTTTGTCCCGAATTAACGTCCCGAGTTCTAACGGCTGTTTGATTAATCCCCAGAAATAAATGAATATTTGCAAACTCATGTAGTTGTGCACCAACTAGTTACTGTTGCTCAAAACGTCATACTTTTTGAGAAAAAGCCCAATTCCTGAGGGGCTGATTTTGTATGAAATTACAAAATAACAATCAGGCGTGGGCGAATTTCTTCGTTTCGCACTTTGTCTCGTAGTATAATTTCAAACTTAACCGATTTCGATTTCGAGCAGCGACGGAATCCTCGGCATGTGAACATGTTCATGCTTGACCGGTTTTTAATAAGTCAACAGGTAATTATCAAAGGACGTTGCACCTTCGCAAAGCAGCTCGTGATGTAAAAGGCGCCAAAGTTCCTAGCATACTGGTTCGAAAACTATAAATACGGCGGGTGCAGAGCCAAACGGGAACAGAGACGATATTAATAGTGGCGCATCTCATCAGCGTTCAGCACCGGCCATCTGGGCGCGAAGTCATATTCGCTAAGGCAAACTATGTCAAGGTGCATCGTCAAAATTTGCTTTATTTGATATACATCCGTTGAATACTTAACAGTCAATTTACTATTAACTAATAGGAAAGGAAACTGATTATTTATCAAGAGAGAGTCTAGGCGAGATAACATAAAAGATCTGTCAAAGCTGTCAGATACCCTACAAAATAAAACAGAATAGATTTGAAAATTTTAATCACTCAACCTACATAATTGAAAATACTCAATTTCCACGTCACTATCCCGAAAATAAATTGTAAAATGAAGTCATGGGAAAGAAGATATGACAATAACATAACCAATAATATTTCATTTGAAATGTTGTCCTGGTCAATTACCTTCCAATTAGTTTGAAGACAATTAAAAGTTCTTCTTTATCTCGAAACCTTATTCTAAGTGCATCATGGAGTACAGTCGAACAAAGAGTTTAGGATACACATCCGGTTGAATGAAAAGATGAAAAGTCAAAATACTTTGACTTTTGGAAACAATTATAGTGTTGAGTATAGATTCAAACATAGTTGAGGATGTCTACTAACTACTGAGTAAACAAAACCCTAACAAAATTTTATCAGAGGTTGTATTTAAAGACCATTCATTTTTACGTTTAACCGGAATGACAGTTTTGACGTTTATAATGTGAGGTCGCTCATGCGAAACCTACAATAAGGTTTGTGCTGTCTTCCCCATTGCCCTTATTTTGTTCTATTAATGTACTCAGCCTCTATTATTTGCGGCGGAATATGTTCATAAAAATGTTTACGTTGACATCGCTTCCTCTACAGTATAATCTACAGCCATAGAATGCGGATCTAGTCTATAGGTGTAGACACATATATTTTTTTCCAAGAGCGATTGCGTGTGCCTTTAGGACCAGGTCTTTTTCCGAAGCACTTAACCAATCAGTCCCAGGTCTTGACCCTGTCTGGTCCCTGTCCCGCTGAGCTCGACAGTTTCACACACTTCGATCTTCAAATCTGCCATGCCATTCTTTCGTCACATGTTCGCTCAACACAGTCAAATTTGAGACAATGTTAAACCAATATCAAGGATAATAATTATCGTCAACATTGCATGTGCTTTGATATTTATGCCAATTTTGAGAGATGTCATCGAGGTCGGTAACAGGGAATCGAAGCTGAGTTCAAGTAATTCCAGAGCGTATCAAAGCCAGATCTATTCGTAGTGGAATTTCACGGCAGGGTTGCAAGGTGGCGCCGGCGGGAGGCAAAGCTGTTACCGTCTCGTCTTACCGTTAGCGACCCAGTCAGCTGGCGCCGCCGGCTGGGCCCCACCGGAACGGATCAGGCGCTCTCCCCTGAGAACTGTCGCAGAGTTTCCGGAGTGATTCAGACATCGAACAACTCGCATACTCATGTAGAAAATAAACTCATTATTTCTCCTCGGTAGGTGATAATCGAGGGGAAATAACTCTGGGAGTCCTGGATTATTGCCTTAATTATAAATTAGGTGCCATGCCAGTACCTTCCCTTTATAAGCACGGCTACTTTGAACTGGATGGAAAACACGGTTAATTTTTCATTTCACCATCTTTTGCAACCCGGTTGGGCTTAACCCTGCAACCTAGTAGGCCCATGAACCAGCTCTCATTCGTGACGAAATGCACATATCCAACTCAGAAAGAAAAATAAAGTGGTTCGCGAGTGGGGCGGGATAGAACCCATGATCTCTAGTATGGAAGGCCAGTCCACCACCCCAAATTATGAGCCTACGAGCGGCTCATAATTTGCGGTGGTGGGTCTCAAAATTTACTTACATACTTAAAATCTTGATGATTTTTTCCACGTTTTTACTGACGTTATTTTAAATTATATGCATGTAGACAAAGCCCCTTTCTCACACCAAAAGTGCGTACTCTGTGCGTGTTGTAATGCGTAATGCGTGGTAATGCCATCAGAGACACCTACGTGGCGCCCTTTCGCTGCGACACAACCAGCTCGTAAATTGTAAATTATGTCGAGCTGAAAGCTGCTTTAAAACGATGATTCTTACCGAAGGACGTTTGATATCCTTAATGCCGATTCGCCCGATATTTTTTACATAAAATCCACCAATCAATATCGAAGCCTACACTTCTTTAAAATCTAAAGCTCTAAAACAATATTAATTCAGTCATTTAAATTGATTGTGACTAAAATCACAAAAACAATTACAAAAAAAAAAAAACAACAACAACACTTACAGACACATATTTTGCTGATGGATGTCAAATATATTGAGATAAATAAATTGAGACATTGTTTTTGAAAATTACGTCTATTGCATCTAAACATCGACGCATCTCAATCTTTGATTTCTAAATGTGAGATAGAATTTACCTAACAAAATTATTCCATCACCAAAATATGTACCGCGTTACTTTGTTTCATTTATTTTTCCAATATTCTTCGTTATTAAAAATAATACTAATGTACGTAAATCATAAAACACTAAACTTTCTTCTAAAGTTTCTTAATCTGTAGCGCAAATGCGACGATAAGATCATACCGATTTTGAACAACCGAGCACAAATACCATGTCAATGATAAACATGTAAACTTCGGAAGGTCGAATCTCGTTGCAGTAGGAGTTGTGATGTTACATCAGATCTTATCAATTATATCGATGGAGCCTTCCTTTAGTCTCTTTTGATATTACTGCAGTAGTATTCTAATATTACATCAGCGTCGTGTATCAATGTGGTGTATTGGGCTAATATCATAACGGTAGTTGTGTGGTATTAGCCATCCATGTCAGGTTGCATAACAAAATTCACATCAATTCTATCGCCTTTTTTATGGGTTGATATAACAGCTAAAACAGAATAAAGGTCCGCTTTTAAAATCGCTTTGGATCCTCTAAAATCCAACGATAACGGGTTCTGAATTAAAATAGGACACGTTCCAGTTCCCCACGTTCAGTGGGATCAAATGCCCGCGCACGTTCGTCGCATACATCATAAACAGGCCAAAGGATGTGTGTAGTCCTATGTAAACCCAAGAGACGATTGTTGGTCAAACAATAGAGAGTTTCGTCTCGGCTTTTTGACTTGATGATACGAAAGAGCACGTATGGAAAATTTATGGAACGTATAAGTTGTTTTTATGACACTTATCATGAATTACCCAATACACATGCTAGGACCTTTTCACGGCTACATTGAACTGGCTGAAAAACACGGTAAATTTGTCATTGCTTCAACCATAGTTGCATTCAATGCGGTGATATCAACCCGGGCGGGCGTAAAACTGGTAGACGAAGTAGTAGGAGAAGAGGACTTACAGTTTTACATGTTTATTTAATTATTTACGCTGCAAAACCTAGCCAGAAAATGTAATCCAATTTCTTTTTTCATCTAAGAATCCAATGCGACAATACCGCAATTCTCAAGAACATATTATAGAAGGCATTGTGCGTCGTTCGAGGAAGGCCTGCGTGCTCGTCGTAAATTGGTTGTTGACATTGCACAACGGACGTGACGGCGACAGTGGAGCGCGCGGCGGGCATCTGTCAACTGCGTTCATTTGACGCGCCACACCGCTCCATGCCCAGCCGTCTCTCGCTACCGGCACGTCCACTGTGGCGGATTCGCTTAGATCAGCCTCTATCTCGATAATGTCATCGATTGTTGCGATTGGATCCACTTCTCATTTCAATTCGATATATTTAGCTTCGCTTACTTCGATGTCATTATCTATCAAAATTAAATCAATTGGATCTGCTTTATCGGTGATTCTGAATGATTTCTTGGTTAGTTTGATATGCTTGAGTTTTATTTCAAAGCACTAGTTTATGACTTACTCTACATTTTATTGGCTCATCTAAATAATCATATCATATTAATCGGATCGGTACAATAAATATTATATCGATTCATAAGGGATTATTACCTTCAAAATATGTCATTTAATGATCGATGGAAAATTAAATTATTTTAAAATTATATTTTTAAACTAAGAGACGGACCAGAGTAGGTATCCACTTTCGGTTGAAAGTAAGCATGAACCTTGTTAAAAATGTCTGTACGCAAAACATTGTAGGAAGGTAATATATTTATAATGAATCAATGTATCCATTATAATTATTTTTAATAAAAAAAATTTTACGTAATTAATTTTAACTTCGTACAGGAAGTATATGCTTTCGTCCGTCTCTAACCTATTTTTTTCCCTATTAAATTAGTACTTCGGGTTTAATAATGCATCAACGTGCCATTTATAACCATAAGACCCAAGTTTTATGCAGTAAAGTCACGAGAAAATATTTAGTGCGATTCGCGAACGAATATCGGATCTTTCTTCTTTCATAATGCATTTATCTCAAATCCACTGCTTTACGATGGCACAAATCGAAGCACTGCTCTTACCTCAGATTACCATAAGTACTTTTACGTTATCTTAACTGACATTGGGAGACATTTATAAGCAATTTTAATGTCATACTCGCAAGACATGCTCTTAAGATAGCGATAAAACTAAAGTGGCATGCATGTAATCAATTGATATGTTGTCGGACATGATTTTAACTTCGCGGATCCCTTCATTACACTATTACAAATGCTTTATACTATTCGCTTCCAATATATTATCTGCGATTATATTAGCGTGGGGCTTGCACGCTAAAATTGGGATGGTTAGATTTACAAAATTGGCGACAGTGGGTCTCATAGAGATGTCCTAGATCCTTTTTGATCTGAGAATATAATACTAAATTGTTGGAAAACATTTCGTTGCTTAAATATGTCCTAGTTTGATGAAAGTACAACAATTATTATTACAGCCAACAATAAATAAACTGAGCCTTAGGGAAAAATACTCGACTGTAAATTCGATTAATTAAACTTTATGCCATTCCGTATCTCCAATTTCTCGAGAGCTCACTCTTGGATACTTGGATTATCGGAATTTATCTAATTAACGGCCCTCTTAATGAAAACATCGCCGATGGGCGGTTATTTCAAAAGCAGTCCTCTCGCTTCTCGAGCGCGGAGAACTCCATTGAGGCGAGAGAAGCGATTGTCGTATCTATCGATAAATTGAGTTGCCGCGAGTCCACTTTGCGTTATTGGTCGTGGAAAGACGTAAAACTTGGTACTATACCTCATCCAGCGAGCATGGAAGGACTGTACATAAAGTCGATAGAGACACGATGTAAAATCGTTGGACGAATCGAATCATTTTCCCTCTCCCTTTTTTTTATCAATACTTCACTTTTTCACACCATTCTCATACATACACAAATATAAATCCTTATACACTCTAAAATTATTATTTTAAAATGATTTCATTTAGTTTTTGTTAATTGACTTTATACATTTTGAATTATTTGTGAATAAGTTGTTTCTCAAACAGTTTTAGCTGTAGGGTCAGGTTTTTAGGTTTTTTTTTAATGTGACTGGACATGATGGCTAATACCACACCTTCTGTCATGGTATTAACCCAACACACCACATGGGAACTAGGTGCCATGCCAAGACCTTCCTTATATTGCACGGCTACATTGAACTGGATGGAAAACACGGACAATTTTCATTGCCGCTTCGACCATCGTTCATTCAATGCGATGGTACCAACCCGGGCGGGATTATCCCTACCACCTAGTAAGTAAGGAAGGGGACCTACAGTTTAACGTGGAATCCGAACCACGGCCAGCCTCTGTCAACGGTCGAATGGTCACCCATCCAAGACCAGACCGGACCCAGCGTTGCTTAACTTCGGAGAGCGATCGCCGAAGTGTCGCGCCACTGGGCCACTGAGGTACCTACTTTAACATTTTAAACAGTGAAACTATTTTATTGGCTCTGGATTTATTAGGGTTCCGTACCCAAAAGGTGCCACCAGAACCCTATTACTAAACCTCACAGGGTTGTGTCTCATCAACCGTAATAAGTAGACAGCTGATTTTTTTACAGAGTGTATTCTGTTGCCGCTATAACGACAAATAGTAAAAATTCATAAAAATTAAAGGTGGCCCATACAAAAAAGTGATGTCATTGATTCAAATCTTGTGAAGTGATACGGAACCCTTTGTGTGCGAGTTTCGGTTGTTACCCCCGTCCTTCCATGATCGCTGACTCGAACGGATGGTGCTGCGAACGGATTCGAGATATCTTTCTGTATTCTGTAATGTCTATCTGAAGTGGATGGAGTGAAGAATACGCGATTGCCACCGCTATGTAGCGAGGGCGTTAGGGGATTTGAGACAAAATTACTGTATTTAAGGCGAGACGAGAATACTAAGAAAAAAAAACAATTAGAGCCTGACTCCAGCATCAAAGGTTCTCTGAAAATGTTTATGTAGATAGATTTTTTGTCTATCACGGGTTTTAAAACTATAAATAAACGTTTGTGTGCTTTGCTTTTTAGTAAATTTCATGATTCTAGGTCAACGAGAACTCCATCAGAGTAATTTTTTGGAAGTACCTAATTGTTGGTAGTTTCAAAATATGCGGCACAACCGGCCGTATTTTTTGATCGCGTTGACTTAGCAGCTTCATTTACAGTTCCAAGTGATTAAAGACTCGAAAATTTGATTTTAAATCTACACTTTCCTGAGAAAAGAAGTCTTGACAAGACATACAGACGGACATCGCGGCAATACGATAAAGAGAAGTCCTTTTATTTTTTTGGAACGGAACCATAAAAAACCGGCCAAGTGCGAGTCAGAATCGCAAACGAAGGTTTTAGCAAAGGTTTAGTTAGGTTTTAGTTTTTTGTATCCTTTATTTTCTATGATTTTTTAATTTTTCCTTTTTGTTTTTATAGCGGTAAAATAAGTACACACTTTGAGCAAATTTCAGCTGCCTACCTATTACGGTTCATGAGATAGAGCCCTGTGACAGACAGACCGACGGACATAGTAATAGGGTGTCGGACAGCGGAAGCTTCGTAGAGGTAATTTTATTTAAAACACAATGTGTTCGATTAAATATTATTGAAGAGAATTGCCTATACGAGATTAGCTTCGTTTGAAAAAAAGTTTAGTTAGGACATTTCAAGAGTACAAAAAGTCATATTTAAATGGTCGCTAGTTGATTTGTTATTACGAAACAAGTACCCTTTCCCTTTGAGAAATTGTTACGAATTACTCTTTTGTGGGTAGCAAAAACCAAGCGCGCAATTCCAACGATTCCGCAAAGGGTAACCTTTTCGTAATAAAAACATCCACAGTTAAAAATAACACGACCTTAGCTCCAGCCACATTTCAGTAATTTTCACTTTTATTTCTCAGCTCCGCACGAATGATGGCCATATTCTCGTGGCTCGGAAAGAATTGGTGTTTTGAGTGGCGATTTGGTGCCAGATCCTCTCTGGTTGTGAATGCAATAAAGAAAGCCCGTCTGCCGCACTCTTAACGACCCGGTTCAAGGCAGAGAAAATGTTAAGGCCGAAATTCATAGAATTCTCAGGTGGACAGTTCCGGATTACGACCTTACAAGAAATTATAAATGTGTGCTTGTACCTAATAATAATTTATGTAACTGGATCTGGTTAATAACCACAAAACACCACATTGGAGCTAAGTGTCATTCCGGGGTCTTCCTTATATTTCACGCCGACATTGAACTGGATTCCATTCCCATGTAAAATTTCAAGGGATGATTTTCATTGCCTTTACGACAATCTTCCATTCGAACAACGTTACGTTCATAGTTCATAAGATGCGATTGTACCGTACCAACTTGGGCGGAATTACCCGCGACAAAATTGCGTTTATTTTTAAATCGACCGCTTCGAAATCGTATAAGCGGTTTTCAAGTTATATGAGGACAGATAGTCGAAACCATGTACCATCGCTCAACGCGGAACGGGCAGAAAATGCGCCCATGTACCGTCGACAGTCACAAAATAAGAACCAGCCGATCCTTTCAGATCCTCTATTGCACTCCCTGTCGAGGTATTTCCCCCAAAGTACAACCTATAAACATTGTGTGAAGAAGGACCTGGTCGGCCGGACACACACCAGACGCTGGATTTTATACGAACTATTCTATCTATAATCTAAATTGTCCACTACTGAATTATCAATCTCCGACTATCGATTCATTGGCTGTGGCATGCATATTCAATAAAAAGTGCAAGTTTGTTAACATTTTAAGGCAAGCTTATTGATATCGGCACAATTAGTAGAAAAGCAAATAATAAATATATATGTTACTATAAAGGAAGAAATAATAAAATGCTCTCGTATGTTGTATTTTGTGGGTTCCCATAAAATAGACCGCTAGGATTGTTATGACGCAATATCGGTCTCCAGAATTCACTGTCACGATAGCCTGTCTCCTTTGGGATACACACTTGTTCATTTTTTTTTTTGCAACCTGCCATGGATGGTTAATTTCACACAAATACCGTTATGATATTAGACAACACATTCCCGGTGCCATGCCAGGGCCTTCTCTTTATGAGCACGGCTACATTGAACTGGATGGAAAACACGGAAAACAATTTATTACCGCTTCGCTTTTGATCCTAGGCGATGGTGGCCCGTGCAGGCTTAAACCCTGCTACCTAGTAGGGGAAGGGGACCTACAGTTTTACTTGGATTCCGGACCATGGCGCAGCTCTCATTCGTAACTTACTCTTTGTTTACAGGTCACTGTAGTAGTTCATGACAGAAATAATCGTATTTAAACTAAATCGTACAGAGCTTTCACAACTTTTTAATTTTGCCACTGGAGTAGTGCATCGCTTTAAGGTCCCGACTATGCTAGGTTTCGGGTCTCCTCTTTCCCTAAAATATGGTTGATAGAGGCGATGGCTGTGCCTGGCGTGATGCTCGTGAACGGGTGCTGTTTGTGGGGACTGGCTTGCTCCAATTGGCAACATGCTAGATAGCGGGCATGGTCTTTACTAATAAACTGATATTTGTCATAAACTGTTGCATATGACATGAACTGTTGATTCTCGTCAATTCATATTAATTTAGCGTGTTTATCTGTGTGTCTAAATACTTTTGTAAATTTAGACTAAGTGGACGTTGAAAAGAAAACCAGCGGAGTTCCTTGCCAGTTCTTCTTCGGTGGGATTGCCCCGAACTGGCTAATGATAAAATATGACAAATCCGAGTGCAGTGTACTGTCTATGGATGATGAATAAACAATAAAAACAACAACAACGAAATGCACTTATCCAACTCAGACGGAGAAGAGGTGGGGCGAGGTTTTGAACCCAGACTTCTGGTACGCTAGGCAGCTCCCCGCGCCACTAGGCTACGAGATAACAAGACATGTCCAGTCAGAAAATAATACAAATATTCGGGCTAAACATCCGAATGAAGCATCGAGTGTACCCTAACCGACCAGTGGCTAAGCCACTGGCGTGCATGGAATGTGATATGTATGTATGTATAATCGGCCTTGAAGCAAGGACACATTAATTGGAGAAAGAGCCCAGTAATATACTGCAAGGCTGGACCCGAACCAGCAAAACATACCTTTCCGCGGGTATTGCGTCTACCAAATTTCGTCACCGGCTGTATACCCATAATTTGGAATTCTCCTACAGTCACTCCTTCTGTAATGAATGCCTCCTACTAACACAATTATTAAGTTATACCTATCAAATAAACGCTTCATCTGCGTTGCGGATTCCAATTCCAAATTATGGGTCGATTATACATACATACGTATCACATTCCTTGGAATAAACGACGTACCTGCTTAGTACGAAAAATTATATCTACACTGGCGTGCATCTTCACTTCCCGTTAGGTGTTCGTCCCCTCCCCCCTGATCATCGTTTTCCGCACCAGCCGAGGGCGCCGGTGGTAGTGGGTCGCAGGTCAGAGGTCTACGATCCGCCTCGCCCGTGCTAGCAACGAAGCACCCACCATTATGAGTGCAACCACACAGTACCGACTTTCGCTCAGATGAGAAAGCTGGACTGTGCCCATAAAATAGGCAGTGCTTTCGTGGTCTTCCTGTTAAAATTTTTCGAGGCCAAACAAAATGATAAATGATTACTTTTACGAAAACGAATTTTACTAACATCTAACTAAAACGTCTGGAACCTGTTGGTCTGTTTGTATGTTCGCTTATAATTTAGGAACCACCTAAACGATTTCGGTGCTGGTTTCGTCTACGCATAAATTGCTTCTTTCCACCAACTTACCATCACGCTAAGTTTCCTAACGGTTGAGAGAACTTGGTAAAATACCGATTGTATTTCTTCGACATCTAATATATATTATATACTAGCTGCGGTACCCGGCTCCGCTCGGGTTAGTGTCGGCTAAATTATCTCATGGATAAAAAGTAGCCCACATGACTGGTCCAAAATAGGGTCAAACTGGTCCAGGACAATGTATCCATGTACCAAATTTAATCAAGATCGTTCGAGCCGAAATAGCATGATTTAATGAGAAACATCCAATAATTCCCATTTAGAGCTTCGTTGACGTTTGGTGGCTATTTAAAAAAAAAAACATTTGCCGCGAGAACCTTTCTGCACTTTCACTGCTACATTGCTTACCTAGTAAGTAACGTGTAACGTAGGTAAGTTTTGCGTGGACTCCAACCCACAGCCAGCCTCAACATCGAAAACAGTAACCCATCTCGAACCTGACTGCTCCCAGAGATGCTATACATTGATAAAATACGCATATAAATCAGGTAAGTGGTTCGCATGTTATAAGACTTTAAGACTCACTAATTACCCTTCTGGTGATGAAGCGTTATATTATGTAATCTATAAGTTTTTAGTAGAATCAGGCTAGACGTAGATACAATGCACATCTAAATCGAGTAATTGGTTCTCAAGGATTTTATTCTGTTGGTCGTTCCTCCGGCGATTTAGCGTGATGCCAAGTAGTCCTAAAGTTGCAGGAAATACCAAGCCGTACTTCAGTAAAAGTAAGCGCTGCCGCCGCAAAGCCGAGCCGTGCATAGCATTGCAGTTTGTATGACAGCCCCATCTTAGCGTAAGCGGAACTGAATTCTATTTAGCCAATCCTAATTCCCGGGTAGTTAAATGTACATGTACTAAGTTTTACAAATCGCTAGTGCCTTGAAAAGTCGCCAAACGGACACCAAACAGTCACGACGTCTGCCCTCACGTCCCCCGCCTCCCCCCGCCGCCGCTCCCCGCCACCGCCCCGGCTCCTCTCCCCCTGGTGTGAAGTATCGCTACCGGCATCGTTTTCGCAGCCCCGTGAAAGTTCTAAAGCCCATGGGCACATAAATTGTAGCCTATGTGTTATTCTGATGTATAAGCTATATTATTGTAAAGTTTCATTAGAATCCATTCAGTAGTTTTTACGTGAAAGAGTAACAAACATCCATCCATCCATCCATCCATCCATCCATCCATCCATCCATTATTACAAACTTTCCCCTTTATATTATTTATTAGATAATATAAGCTCAGGTTCTCGGCCCTGCTCGGGTCAATATCGTTTTCGACCAAGCGGAGCTCGGTAAAATGAGGTCGTAAAGTTTACATAAACGGTCAGTTGAAAAAAAAAACGATTTCGACAACAACGCTACCTACTGGGTCCAAATATAGCATAGCTAACAATCATTTAGGTTATTTAAATAAAAAAAATCATCAAAATCGGAAAAGCGGGAGAAGAATTACGAATAGGTGATATAGGTAAGTGCTTGGATGCTAGCACGAGGTATACCTTCGAAACTTGGTAGTAGACAACAAAGCGTTAAAGAAGCATAGAAATAGTACATTTTTTTAAATGTTCATGTCATAGATACGTTAAAGTAAGCCGGAAGTCTTTGCCTTTCAGATTATCAAGGATATTTCTAAGTAGCGCTCTCTTCTCCTAACATTTTTTCGCTGACTCAGAAGACGACATTCTTGTTTCTGTAATGCGTGGGCACACAATACATTTCGAAGGTTTCTATTCACGAATTGGCCGTGCTATAAATCAAATAGCCCGTACGTGCAGAATAAAATAGAAAAATGCGATTATGAAACTGAGTCTTACATTTTGAGAGCATTTTATCCCTAAGATGTAACAAACAACTCATTTCGTTCTTACTCGAGGCAGAAGGATAATAAATAACGGGTTTGAGTTGACAGGCCAAAACCTATTCTCACACCTCTCTTTACTCTTTACTTAATACTTAAGTCTTTAAGCGCCCAGTAGCATAGCAACGTAAATACGCAATTTAATAAACAGACACAGAAAAGGCGTGTGTTCTATGAAATATTAATGGGCAATCTGTCTTCCGTGGACGACGAATGGGCATGTATCTTCTCAACTTGGGCTGCACATAAATCAAATAATCGCATAACTAGCGTTAACGATCTTATAGATATATGGGCAATGTTAACATATATGGATATGTTGGCTCATTTCCAATTCTGTGATTGGCTCTGTCGCGATTGAACCGGCTGAGAGAGGGATAATTCATTGTGTCTTAATTATCGATTATCAAGTATTTATCTCGGAGATAGCTGAAGGATTAGGGAATAGCGATTGGATGTAGCTTCGTGGGTGTTTTGGGGATGCAGATTATGGAATTAATTGTGAATAATGTGACAGTTAAAACCGTTTGAAAAGAAGTATCAGTAAAAACAAGTAAGTAAACACACACAAACATACAACGACGAAGCAATTTGAAATTAAAATAGAAATAAAGTCACCTAACAAAAGTGCAACATGTCATGTGTGATATGAAGAGTAAGTCGTAGGAAAGATTGAATGGTGATCTGAAAATTCTGTCGGTTTGTCGCAATAATTTTCTTAAAGTCATTCAGGACGGTGAAGCGAAAATAGAATGGATACAAAATAAAACGGCATGCATTAATGTCACAATTTGATCCAGTTACCTTTGCTAACATCTGTGGTAACAAGGTGGGTGTGAGACATTCGGACTCGAATTTCGATTCGCCAGGACAAGACGTCAATTTGGAGAGTAGATTGGAAGGATAATTGACAAGACAAAGGCACATTTCGCGGGTTTACATCGGTAGCAACATGTAAGACAATACGTCCGGCTAAATACAATGAAAGTTGTTTTGTTCGATTATCCAGTTACCTTTTCCGGTGGGAGGCGATGTCTTGTTATCTTTTTTGTTGCAAGTTAGTTTGGAGTCAAACTTCTTGCACGGCTAGTCGCTTTATTTAATTCTAAATTAACTTATAAGTTTAATTTCTAGCGTCGGTACCCGGTACTCCACTCGAGACAATGTCGATTTGGAGATTGTAACCTAAATTTTAGCCGTGATGTCCTTTTTAGGGCTCCCTACCCAAAGGGTGCCGACGAACTAAGCCTCCGCTGTCCGTCCGCCCGTCCGTCTGTCAGCGGGCTCTATCTCGTGAGCCGTAATAGGCAGACAGCGGAAATGTTCACAGACTGTGTCCATTTATATTGCCACTAAATGTAACAACAAACAGTAAACATCAAACTAATAAAAATTAAAAGGAGTCTCCATACCATGAAATGTGATTCGATTCAAACTTCGTTTGCGAGTCCGATTCTTAGCCGGATTTTTAGGGTTCCATACCCAAAGGGTGCCAACGGAACCCTATTACCAAGCCTCCGCTGTCCGTCCGTCGATCCGTCCGTCCGTCTGTCACAGGGCTGTATCTCATGAACCGTAATAGGTAGGCAGCTGAAATGTTCACAGAGTATGTATTTATTTTACCATTATAACAACAAATTGATAAAATTAAAAAAATATAAAAAATAAAGGGGGGCCCTATACAAAAAAAATATATTTTTTTTTATGTTAAATCATATAAGATGGCGGGTTTTTAGATTTTAAGTTACCTCCATAACTCTATCGCAAATCAAAACTGATTCGGTAGATTCGGTGTTTGAGGCGGGAAGGCGTGTATACATATAGACAAACCGACTCTCAGATTTAGGTTTCTGCTGAGGTTTTACATTAGCTTCGTGAGCTATCCAGCCAATTAACTCACTTTTGCAATTATAACAGTGTATATGAACGAATGAATAAATGTATTTACATATTTATATGATACAGTTGATGTGGTGGGTCCCTGGTTCAATGTTTTACGTCGCTTATTCCCGAGCAGGCATTTTAAAATCGCCCGCCCACGATTTCTTATATTTGTGTAGATACAATATTTTGAACACTTTTGTATTATTTCATATTTCTAAACAAATATAAAAATCCGTGGACGGGCAATTTCAAAATGCCCCATGCTTTATTCAATGATGTAAAACAGCGGCATCTATGATATTAGCGATATTTCGATGAGTTATTTGTAACTAGTAATAGAAACTCAGTTCAGGGGGTCCATTCAGGGCAAGAGTGAGTTCGGATTCGTCACTAAATATCAACTCACTTTTTTAAATAGTCAATGTTTCCACACTTCTTGAACATCATTACAGTTAGGTAAAAATCTGGTCTGTCCCGTAAATACGTTGGAAGTATAAATAACGGTTCCGTTATTTAAATAACAATATATTTCCCAGCTATTTTTAGGTTAACTCACTCCCGAACTCGAACTCACTCTTACCTGAATGGACCCCCAGATCTCTATCAGCCGGTATACTATGCATATGAGTATGAAGAAATAACAGGAGAACGGATGGAACTAAAACATTGTAGACACCTCAATTGTGCAAATTTCTTGGTTTCGGCTTTCGCTGAATACATCGTTACGAATGAAGAATGACGTAACGACCATCTGGTTTATTGAACAATAATTAATATCTTTATCATTTTACCTACCAATTTGTGAGACTTCAAATTGGATTTTTCTCCGTTTTTATCACTGCGCTTCAAATGTGTACGGCGATATAATGTTGTAAGTCGCGTGGCGTCATTTTTTGCGCGCTCGTTGTATGGATGTTATTTCTCCATACACTCTTAACCTCTATGAGTATTCCATTATACGCAACAAAACGTACAGGGTTTACTCCAGGAGGTCAGCGACACCTCACCGATGCGATCGGCACACCAGACGTTACGTAATCGAACTAGTAATTCGATAACGTTTTTATTTCTTTTGGCCGTTGTTATTTTATTGTGGCACTGTTATTGTGAAGCGAGAAGCAGTTGTAAATCTCAACTCTGTCGACGGTGGTCGAAATTCATCAGCAGTGGCTGACAGTTCTTAAATTGTACCATATAACTAATATTCTAAAAACGTTCTAAATGCATAGATGCATACTATAGAGAGGTAGGTAGTCGCAGCCAGTTCCGAAGTTCATCTTCGTGTTTTCTCCTAAACGACCCATTGTGCTGCATGAATGCCGACTTTGTTACTTGATCGATTTTGACTTTAGATATTGACATTTTATTTATTGAATCGCTTGGTTTCATGACTACAGCGTCGTCGTAAGCGTAGCCTGGCATCATAAGCTTCTTGAAATATTAATGGATTTCTACGATGCCAACAATGGCTTCGTCTGGTTTGTGCAATTTCCTGGTTCTATCATTGGTATTGTTGATAGGAGAGCGAGCTTCTGGTTCAGTTTAGCATTAACAATTCCAGATTTTTTTTTTTAAATGAATGAGATAAATATCAACTAGAGCAGACTTGTTCCAGTCAATGTTGTACTCAGATAACGACACGCTGATTCCTCGATGTTGTAAGGAGATAAGGAGGGGCGCAGCGTCATATAGTATGATCAGAGTATATAATCATATCATAGATATAATGCAGGTCGTCGTACGTTCTTCTTAGAAAATCGTGACGATATTTAGAAGTTATTTAAAGTAGCATATTTTACTTTCCGTCCATGTTAATCTCTATGCCAAAAATAACCTCGATCCGTTACTCCGTTGCTGCGTAAAAGGGAAAAAAACCAACAAACACACTTCTCATTTTTAGGGTTCCGTACCCAAAGGGTGCCAACGGAACCCTATTACTAAGCCTCCGCTGTCCGTCCGTCCGTCCGTCCGTCTGTCACAGGGCTGTATCTCAGTAACCGTAACAGATAGACAGCTGAAATTTTCACAGAGTGTGTATTTATTAAAATTAAAAAATAATTAAATTTAAAGGGGGCCTTCATACGAAAAACGTGATTTTTTTGTATTAAATCTTTTACGATGGTACGGAACCCTTCGTGTGCGAGTCCGACCCGCACTTGGCCGGTTTTTTTTATATTTGTGTCATGGGATAGGATTGCAAGTACAGTGATTGATTTATTGAAAATTATTTATTATGCCACAAAAACCATTTACAAAAGGAAGTACTGTGCTTATCCCTCAATGAGATTTCTTCCAGCCGACCTTTGAGTGTTTGAGATATTCAATGGGGATATATCTTACCTAGCTTGTCTATTTTATTTCATGAATGCATTTCTTCTGCATTCATATATCTTTATATACTGCTCTTTCTTCCATGCCCATTTATCGCTTTGTGCAGAAGGGCAGTTACCGGCAAATCGCTGTGTGCTGCCATGCGAGCCGTTGGTGCAATCAGATGGTGGTTCTCAGTACTCATAGTCATAGATAACACTGTTCCGGAGCACTATTATTTTAAGAACATGTGACGCGAGGTCTCGGAGACTCGTACTAGAAATTAGAGACACGTGCGGTTTTATAGGACCCTTTTCAAACAGTTTTACATATTGCGGTTAAATTTTTTTTCAGAAATACACCCCAACAAACTAACTGGCTAATTGCTTGTTTGCGAATCGGTGCTTTTGCTTTTTTAATAAATTGAATTATTTTATACAAATTTTCGTTTATGTACAGCCCTGTGTGTAACAAGGAATGTTAATCCGCATAAATATTATTTTTTTGAGCTAAATATGAATGCTATTAGCCCACAATTTCGTATTGATAATGATAGGGTTCTGTACACCCGAATTGTAGTTAGGAATTATTTGGTAGGTGTTGGTGTGAATCCCATACAGGAAACGAATCTTATTTATGCTTCATTGTTGAGGTTGCTCTTAAACCATTACACGTAAACATTTTATGTAGGTGGTAGTATCTAAAGGGATAATGTGAGTTACATTTTATTATTATTTCTGAAATTTTCTTTAAGATTTCAAATTAACGTCTTTTTAGGGTTCCGTACCCAAAGGGTGAAAACGGAACCCTATTACTAAGCCTCCGCTGTCCGTCCGTCCGTCCGTCCGTCCGTCTGTCCGTCTGTCACAGGGCTGCATCTCATGAACCGTAATAGGTAGGCAGCTGAAATTTTCACAGAGTGTGTATTTATTTTGCCGCTATAACAACAAATAGGTAGAATTTTAAAATAATAAAAAATAAAGCGGGGCCCATACAAAAAACGTGATTTGTTTGTATTAAATCTTGTACGATAGTACGGAACCCTTCGTGTGCGAGTCCGACTCGCACTTGGCCAGTTTTTTTAGTATTTTTTTGGTAACACAACAATGTGGCCTCATTTGTCAGCTAGATTTGTGAGTCTTGAACTATTTCTATAATCCTGAGAATGATAAAGCTTACTTGTACTGGGCTAAGCCAAAGTATGCCTTCCGACTGTCAGTTTTGACATGAAATGTATGGAACCAATGTCAAATTTGACAGCCGTAAGCTATACTTTGGCTAAGCCAAGCACGAATCAGGTCCATGGATCTCAGCATATGACTAAGCTATGTATCTAAAACCTTGCACATAACCAAACTTTGCTCAGCTCTAGTGTGGGGTCGAAGTTGTTCCCCTGTCGCATAACGAACGGGGCAGGGGTCGGGTCTACGCACCAGATTGTTCGAATTATCCCATTATGCAATAAAGTGATTACCCGGCGGCAAACACTCGGGGACTTAACGAATAGCTTCCTCGCACTATATCTACATTTTGTAACTGGGATCTAATAATGTATCAGATGTCACATTGATACAAAGACAGTACAATCTAGGTACACGAGTCAATTTCCGTGCTTCTCGTCCGCGATCCCAAGGTATCCCAGAAACTTGAGACTCTGCAACTCCGAGGGCATGAGTGTCTTTTTTTTGGTTAAAACATCTTCACTACTCATAATGCTAATCGGAGTTGCATTACGACTTCTCTCTGGCCCCTTTTGTGCCATCGTTCAATACGCAACATCCAGGTAATGCACTCATTCATCGTCCACCTTCTTCGTATTAGAACCGATCGGTCCTGTAAATTCGGGTCGGTAATTTGTCGAATGTACTCCATGCTGTGGTATTTTCCCTATACATCCTGGGGTCTTTCGAAAATGATGTGAATGAGCACATTTTTTGCGCAACCTCCGAAAAATTTCTAAAGGGCGTCGTCGCGCGTCGGGTGCCTCTTGGGTGAATGCTACTTTTGCTATACATATAGCACGCTCTACATTAACAAAAAGCCTAGGCAGACCAATAACTCAGGAGTTTCCACACAAAGTAATAACTAGCGATGGTATTTTCATTAGTGACGACATGGCACCTATCAATGGACATGACATCTAAGTACCTGTAGTACCTGTGGTACACTTTTGAAAGCTTCAAAGTGGAAATCTTAATCCTGTTTTACAGAAGCATTGTGTTTTTGTAAGTGAACATTTGTAGGTTTATGTAAATGAAAGGTGCCAACTTCACTGTGCAGGCACAACCATAGACCTAGCATAGCGCGCTGTGCTTACAAGACGAGCAAAGGGTGGGAGAACTCAAGTACCACTACTGCCAGTTAAAGGGAGAAGGAACACATCTGCCCGATGCAACTACTTCGGAAATCGTTATCAGAGTGGGCAGTCTGAGTTCTCACCGAAATTGGCGTTTACGGCAAACCGATCGACTGGCGTTTTCTCCAAACTCCATACAAGTTTTTACTAGATATTCTGTGGTTTTACTTCTTCAAGCTGTCAAAGTCAAACGCGGACTTCCGATTTGTATGAAAACGCGGAGTGGACGTAAACGGCAACGTCGACGTATTTACGGCAACGTTGAGTAAGCTGTCAAATCAAGCTCGGACTCGCAAATGTTAGTTCGCTTAACGCCCGCTGCGCGCGCTCATCAATTTCTCCATACATTTGAAAACGCCAGTCGATCGGTTTGCCGTAACGCCAATTTAGGTGACAACTTAGACTACCGGCTCAGTACATTAGAGTCGCGCTCATGGAATTTAAAATGTTTTTTTGTGAAATATTTATGATTTTTCTAGTTTTCCTTAAATAAAGACCTGTGCTTTTATAGTTTTATAGAAAACCCGGACAAAAACCCGTTTTTAATGGTGAATAAGAAGTGACCACTGATTGTTTGTATGTGATCCAATTTCTTGACTTTTCATCAATATTTCATAGTAAAACTTAAAACGTAACTTCAGATCATTATTATGAATCTACATAGCGATTGACTTTTGAGCAAAACAAGAAATTTCAGTAAATTTTGTATGAAATGATTTTGGTCTCATCCGTCAGTTTACTCTTTATGTCTTTACATAATAGCAGCTCTGTTCATAGTGGGCGGACTAACTTTAATACGCGTTTTAAGGTCGGACTAAACCGGTTTTTGTATGGTTAGTTCGGTGCTAATCTCGTACTAAGTTTTGTCAGGTCCTCATCCAGGGAATACGACTGTAAGCCTATGGGCACAACAAAGATGCGTTGCTGTCAGTAAAATGCAGCAAGTCGGTAGCGCTCACGTTTACGCCATTGGCAACGAGACGTCTTGTTATTGATTTCAAGGTGCTTGTTCATTGTCCGAGCGAACATGAGCATTTTGTAGCAGAGGTGGGTGGCGGTGTCGTATTACCTACTCGAAATGGCGTACAAGGGCGGGGCCACACCGGAGAAGCCGCACTGCTCGTCGGCACATCCCGCGAGTCGACCTTATTCTCATTACAAACCGCAGATATATGGCCACGTGTTTATGGCCTCAGTGGCCCAGTGGCGCGACACTTCGGCGATCGCTCTCCGAAGTTAAGCAACGCTGGGTCCGGTCTGGTCTTGGATGGGTGACCATTAGACCGTTGAGAGAGGCTGGCCGTGGTTCGGATTCCACGTTAAACTGTAGGTCCCCTTCCTTAGCCTCCTTACTTACTAGGTGGTAGGGTTAATCCCGCCCGGGTTGGTACCATCGCATTTAATGAACGATGGTCGAAGCGGCAATGAAAATTGTCCGTGTTTTCCATCCAGTTCAATGTAGCCGAGCAATATAAGGAAGGTCCTGGCATGGCACCTAGTTCCCATGTGGTGTGTTGGGCTAATACCATGACAGAAGGTGTGGTATTAGCCATCATGTCCAGTCACATAAAAAAAAAATGGACAGCTGAGAGTCAACAAAATCTCTCTAAAGCTCTGTTATCCAATACGAGTAACCAGTAACTCACTACACGAGACAAAATTCCAAATTACGCATACGGTAATCAAAGAAGCATTTGAAGCATCCTCAGAGGATATTGTATTATTCTTTTGACCATACCTATATTTTATTATTTATCTGAGATATTACTATATACACACAAATATACAAATACCGAATCACAAATACTATTCAAATAATATTATAGCTCTGAATTACGCAATGTGAAAACCACCCATCCCTATTTCATTTTCATACTTTTTCTTAGAAATATTAGGCATCACTGAAAAAGTTGACAATATTATCTGCATGTTGTAAATATATATTTTGACCTGAAAGAATTCACTATTGTTAACGTAGCTTGCGACTATGAACTCTATGAAGACAACAATTTCGCATAAGAAAAAACTATATGTATATCCTTAGTAAATTGTTCTGGACAATTGTCCAAAAGCCTCTATTTCTTTACAATTAATAACATTTGATTTTATGTCAAATACACAGCTTTATAGCTGAGTTAACGAGCGAATCTTTCAAGCAAACATTTCCCCTGTTACTAATAAACCCAGATCAACCTCCGATTAGTTATACAATGTTTATGCAGTTTCGAATTTGAGAGAGAGGGGCAGAACATTGTATAAATATTCAGAGGATGATCTGGTCTTACTAGTAACAGGGTTCATCTAAAAAAAATGCCCATGATAAAAAAAACCGGCCAAGTGCGAGTCGGACTCGCACACGAAGGGTTCCGTACCATCGTAGAAAAAAAGAACAAAAAAATCACGTTTTTGTATGGGAGCCCCCTTTAATTTTAATTATTTTTTTATCTTACGTATTTGTTGTTATAGCGGCAAAATAAATACATACTCTGTGAAAATTTCAGCTGTCTACCTGTTACGGTTACTGAGATACAGCCCTGTGACAGACGGACAGACGGACGGACGGACGGACGGACGGACGGACGGATAGCGGAGGCTTAGTAATAGGGTTCCGTTTTCACCCTTTGGGTACGGAACCCTAAAAAGATATGCTACTTTGCTCAAATTAAGATTTTTTAAATCACTTCATTATAATCTCTAACGATTACATATGACGTGATATAATGAATAAAAATGTACTGAGTCATTATTATCCTGGTTTATTTTGTTTACATACGTAGATACTCCTTTTTATTATTTTACACATACAATATATGCTGCGATGTATATTGAGGTATAGTAAATTTCTTTCGTACAAAATGGACTTTGGACGGAAATGGTAATGGACGGATATTTTTATATCATTTCATTGATCATAATATTTTTTCGGTACATTTTTGTACCAAAACTTTTTCTGTAGTTTTATCTGAAAAAAAAAACACCTGTAAATGAAACCACTGGAAGCCACAACAAGCAATGGCTCTCGTCCTTTAATAATAAGCCAGGATCTATGACAAATTTGTGTCCTTAATAACATGGTTTAAACGACTAGATGTAAACCGTGGCACATTGTGTTCTACTGCATTTTCCGGCATCGTGTGTATTTTTTTTATTTTTTTACGATCAACAAACATGTTTAGCACTAGGCATACTAAGTACCACCTTTCAGCAAATAATATTTACCTTCATGTATCTTATTAGGTGGGAACTCCCGCAGTGGGATCCGAGACGCATATTACGAACAGCTAGCGTAGAGAGCGAAACGTAATGCAATCTGCATCACTGTGACATTCCGGCGACGACGCTTGTGCAAACAATTTCGCCGACACCTACGGAGCATGCGCGGGCTGATGGAATGTAGGTAACGTAAACATTGCACATAATGTAGTTTACATAGACGGCGCATCGGAAAAAACAAGAGAGGAACGCCAAAACGTTGCCTTGCCAACGTGTCACAGTGCTGATGTGGTGATGATGTGATAAGAATTATTGATGTTTTTCGATGTTTAATTAAATTGTATTTTCTAGCGTGACTAGATAAAATTGTACGTGAAGAAAATAAGACCTCTGCGTGTAGAGCTAGGGTACTTGAAACGTTGTGAGTGCAGTAACCACAGTCTGTTGATCGCTCGATAGTACTAGAAAATGCTAAATTAACAGAATAATAATCGCGTGGGGAACTATTGTAATGAGCTGCGATAAATCAAAAATTTAAACAGATTCATGGAATAATTCAATGCAAATTAGAAGACGTGATATTTAGCGCTTCATAAATCAAATACATTTTAATATGGTTTACGGAAATCAACAAAACGACATAGTTCCTTAGATGAATCTAAGCATAGTTCTTGTAATTTATTATTGCCAAAAGGATCGAGTGCGAAATAAATAACATCTAAATGTCAATTGACAAAAAGTCGTAATTCACAGCCAACTTCTTGACGATTTTACGTAAGTAAATACAAAACTGCTCATTCAGAATTCGGAGTCATCGATAAATTTATTCGACGTAATGTAGACAAGACGTTGACGCAAAAGATGCAAGGTGCAACCATAGGATAAAATCCGGTGAATATTTAAATATCGTATAACCTGATGATGATTTATGGACTGGTTGAACCCGATGGCCGCCGAAATCGCAGGAAGTTAAAGAAAAACATTCGCACCTGTAGCAGCGGACCCGGTCGTTAAAACTTCATCCAAACAGCACAGAAACACAAAAATAAACAAAAGCGGCACTAAATATTTAGCGTTTCGTTATTTTTGGACCCGATTCCCTTTTAAAATGAGAACATTCGATTTTGACAGTTCCTAATTTCGAACTGCGCGCGCGCGGGAAAGCGACCGCGTACAAAATGGCCGCCGACGAGCGTTCGATAGAGCGGACAATCAGTAACTGAGTTGGCGGCGGTCTTGTCGTCTTGTGGCGTGAGCTGCGCGCTCTGGCCAATGCTTGAGGTAGGTAGGTACTCCACATTCGTGATATCATCCACGCATTGCTTGCACGGTGAAGTGCAATCTTATTCACCGTTTATTTTATCGCCGCGCATAGAGAACGTCTCTGTAGCGTTTCAGGCGAGCGCTGTAGCGCTGAAAGCAAGGAATTTACTGGTGGTCCGCTGCAATATGACGCTGTCAATTTATAATGAGAAATTTTCGCCTTCTTGCGCCGATCTATAATTCTCGAAAACTAATGAAGTAAAATAAACAATACTACAAAAGCGCTTTGAACATAATTGTTTCTGAAGCGTAAGTCCGCTAATAAATAACTCCACTTACAAGCGTAGCGATGTGGGATAACCCCGGAATCACACAAAATTGTTTACATTTTTTTGTTATCTCATAACGCTAACGCTCGAAAGTGGAGTTATCTATTTGTTATCGGACTCAGGCTTTTCACGTTATCCATGCAATGTGCACCTTTTCTTATTTCCTTATCTCCTTTTCTCTATTGTTTATGTATGTATTCAAAGGACTGCTTATTTTGCTGAACACAGCTTTCTACAGATGCGTTCAGCGCTATCTCGCTGAGGGCGGCGTAGTGTCAACCAAGTTGAACGTGGAGATTTGAGCCGTGTAAATGGGTTATGAAGACTAATTGCCGAGATGCCACGCATATTTGTAACATGAGCGTGTTTCGAGGCATGTAAACATGGCTGGCGTCTGCGCCCTTGCCGACTGAGTAAGCTAAGTGGCTCCTTCAGTCGCTGGAATGCTGAAACAGAACCGAGTAACGTTGGAAATAAAAAAAACAGGTACATGGACTATACATGCATGAAAATTTCAGTCTCAAGCCCATTGGTTTTAAATACGATCTCTTTTAAGAAAGGAGTAGTTTTCCCGAGGAATAAAATAGGGAGTTCTTTGGTTTTACTAACTATAATAATCTTGGACAGACGGACGGACATGGCGAAACTATAAGGGTTCCTTGTTGACTACGGAACCTTAAAAAGACTTCAAATTTCTGCAATGTAAATATTACGCAAGCATCGCACCTCTTCCTTTGTACTTTACCAAACCAATATATTATTAAATTCTGCTCATAAATCATAGTAAAAATGCCCGAGCATATTTTTCTTCTGAAACTAACATAACGCGAAAACATGCCAAAGCACACATAATATTGGATAGGTAACTAGCGTTATGAAACATTTTGCCGAGAATTACGCGGTAGCTAGTGTGGAGTGAGTATTTCCAGAGATCCTGCCATATAGCCCAGGGGCAATCACTTACATCATTCCTGCAGGCCTATTCCTGGCATTCCGTAATCAGCAATCAGGAATCCTGAGACTCGAAACCCGCTTTTATAGCGGTTTTCAAAGCGATTTTCTTGTCGAAGAGATTCCGGAACATAGTTTTATGAATTTATCAAGGTTTTAAGTCGTAAAAATCGCTTTGAAAACCGCTATAAAGGGGGTTTTCTAGACTCAGGATTCCTGATTCCTGATTACGGAATGGCAGGAATAGACCCCCAGATATCCATAGACTTTTACGGTCTCTAGATGGAGGCAACTTGATCGTTGTAACAAAGCGTTTTCGCCACTTATTTTCTTGAAGACAAAGTATCTATCAAACATCCTACCTACCTACTTGTTTTGTTTTAAATTTATTAGTGTAATATTTTTGGAGAAAAGGAAATGAATGAAGAATTGCCTAATGTCCCGATCAACACATTTCATTCTTCAACCAACAAAAAATGTTTATGCTACCTGATATGGATGGGTAATACCACATAATTACCGTTATTATATTAGTCCAATACACCACACTCCTGAAAGAATTAGGTGCTATGCGTTCCCTTTATGAGCCCCTTATGGCTACACTGAACTGGATGGAAAACAAAGACAACTTTCCATTGTTTCCTTAGTTTCACCCAATGCGGTGGTACCAACCCGGGCGGGCTTAACCCTAGAACCTCGTAGGGGAAGGCGAACTACAGTTTTACATGGGTTCCGAACCATGGAACAGCTCGCATTCGTAACGAAATTCTCTTAACCTACTCGCAAAGAGAAAGAAAGTGGTGATTGACGGCCGAGGCTTTGAACCCATGATATCTCGCATGAGAGGCAAGTCCTCTACGAGTTGTACAAAATACAAGTACGTGCAAGTGAAAGCAGCTTGATGGTTTTTGCCAAAGGCTTCATCCTACTAACACATCCTGCTAACGAGCACATATATGTAGCTTTCCACTCAGCGTTGCATTAGTCCAGGCGCGTGCATTTAATATTCATGAGGCCGCGAACGATAGGGGCGTGTCGTGTTTTGTTTCGTATTTGACATGTTCCAACCGCGCTCGTGGTGTGGCCACTGGGTCATTACCACCTGGCGAGCGCCAGATGTGGGGTTCCGTTGACGAGAATCATTGTAATGTATTAATGGGACTAATTTATTAATCAGACTTCAGATATTGTAAATTACAGAGTCTTTTACGCTATCAAAATTACTCAATTATTACGACAGGTGGCGTCTAGACCACCTACCCTAATATATATATCAAGGCTGTCGGAGACCCAACAAAATTAATCATAATATATTAAAAAAAAGGTTTAATCTATTTTATCGATAGATGCAGAAAATCATTTGTTTCCTAATAAGTTATTCAAATGAAGTCGTGGAAAGAACACATCACAAAAACATGACCTGGTATAATATTTTGTTCTGTAAACGTTGGATGAATTCACAACACTTAGATCTTCTCAGGTCAAACTCGTGAAGGTTCTTTGCGGATTCCTCTTTACTGAGTTGATCGAATCCGCTTTTAACATAACTTAGTGTACTGACTACCAAAAAAGTTTAAATAAATAAAATGATAACGAAAAGGTCTCAGGAACGTCGAGCTACAGACACTGAATTCAAAATAATAACGTTGATATACCTAGTATCGAGTTAATATTAACTCAATGTCTACAGGTTTGAACACACAAATGTCTTTGTTTATCTATAGGGTCGGTAAATAATGGAAACATCTCCCTGCCGAGGTATTTACCCCAAAGTCTTCAGTCTTCAAACATGGTGTGAAGAAGCACCTAGCCGGCCGGCATGGTTTTCGCAGCCCCCCTGAAAGTTCGAAGGTTCACGGGCGTCGTCAGTCACCTTAAGAGGTCCTGAAGTACCTATATCCTTGGCATAACATACAAAAATAATAATCATACATACTCTTAAAATAGTTTTTGCTAGAACTACTCGAAACATCGGATAACAAAAGGGAGCAGGTAACCAACTGGTCGTTTAGTAAATTAAAAGATAAAGCGGTGTAGACGTTTAGAATTTGAGTTGAATCACTTATTGTGCTTCAATTTCATTTCCTGCATTCGTATGTAACTGGAGTGGAGTGCAACGATTTCAATATTGTGATGATCGCATACAAAGTTGGTCACATACATTATGCGAATTCCTAATGCAAGCATCTTATAATAGGATGTTGCAACGGCCATTAGATATTATTATTGGAATTTAAATAAACAAAAAAGTTTAACAACTTTTATCTGAATATACTCTAAACAAAAACATTACAAATATATCAATTGCATTATAGAGTAAAATATTCGAACGTTGCAGGTAACTGGACATGGATGGCTAAATATCACACCTAATGTCGTGACATTAGCCTGACACGCCACGTGGATCATAATCGAACGTTGCAGGTAACTGGACATGGATGGCTAAATATCACACCTAATGTCGTGACATTAGCCTGACACGCCACGTGGGATCCAGATTCCATGCTAAGACCTTCTATTCCTATTCCTTATGCGCATACGGTTGCAACATTGGGTTAAATTACACTAGAAGAAAATTTAAATTTCAAAAATGAATAATCTCGGTGACGGAGGACACTTTAGAGATTTTTTGTCCAGGAAAAACACGAGGATTACGCTAGCGAGATTAAGAGAATTTATCAGGACTGAAAATATTTGAAAACACGATGGATGGTATAAATTCTGGGATACCTTCAGCGACAGACGACAGCGAGCCTCCTATGAGACTCGCTGTCTCAAATTTTCTTATACTACCAACTCAACGTGTATATGCCACACGCAAACATAGTCGCAGACGTATTGAAGTCGAACGCATATCTGGTGCGCGTTCGCATGCGCTGGCGATGTTTTGATTTAGTGGCATACGACGCAGAGCCGACTTCCCAATTTTTTTTATGATAAACCGCTATGGGTGGCTGCACTGAGGACCAAAGGTGCGTTACATGCACAATTTGTCTGCATGGCAGGCGTCCCGCGAGTAACTGAGACATGACACTGATCCTTCTGTTCTTTGTTAAGCATAGGTTATCAACCATTTCAAAAAGTTTTATATGTAATAGTACTAGGTTGTGCAACCAATATTCCAGAGGAGATTAGAAAAAGGCCCTTACTAAAGTGCTGATTATCTTGTACGGGTATTGATTACAAGCTGCTAAGAAATGCCCTTAATATGTGGCGATCAAGATAATCAGCAGTAGGTGAAAAATGCCCTTAAGGTGGCCCAACCCGGCGGGCCTAACTCATTCGCGGGCACGGTACAAAACCGTGCTGTTGCGCTTTGGGACCTTCTCTGTTTCAAAGAATAAAACAGGCTCCGTGATGAGGAAGATGCAACATGTCCACAAAAAAGACAATGTGCATAGTGCATAATTTGGTAAGATTTACAAAAAATTTAATTTAAAAACGACTTATAGCTAAAAGTAAACCACGACCGCTGTAGTAAAAAATCTAACCAAAACCAAATAGATCATAAATCTTGATTAAATAAGCTATGTCTGATGACTAATCTTTTTACGATGTTCTTACTTTATCATTGCGTAATCCACCTCCAAAGTTATTGTATAAAACGCGCGAAAAATTCGAACTTTCGGACCTTATAACTTAAAAACCAAACACAATTTTACAATGCCAATTGGTCATCATACATCTAGTTCGATCAAATAAAGCTATTTTGAGCAAAATTTTGGATCTCTTATAAGAAATATGGGCGTGATCTTCTTTCCCCCTTTTGTATGGGGAGATGAGCGGGATGGGCCACGTTAAACTTACTAAAACTTCGCGCTCCCTTCAAAGGTTAAATGGGAAATACGAATCCTTCTATATTGGCTGTGAGGGCTGTGTTATCGAAAGATCGGTATTTCCAATCAAGTAATTTGAAATATGTATAATGGAGGTAAACATTAACTCCGTTGGGTATTATGTAAAATGTTGCCTTCAGAGGCGCTTCGTCCAATTATACGCTAGGAAGAAATGTTTGCGTCCGTGGGTGATTTATAATCCTCTGTGTTGTCCTGTTTGCTTCGTGTACACATGTAGGTACCTTCTTCCTCGAAATACTATGTACACTTAGGGAAATAATTTACTTGTGAAACCACATTTTGAATCATAGTCACATGTCCAGTGTCAACTCACCGACTTTTTTATTTTACTTATTATGTATAATTCTTGCAGGTATATTTTATCTCGCTGAATTCTCTCATAAACGAATTATTGTTGCGTTAGATAAAATAGGCCTGTAAGCAACTTAGGAAAACCGCATTGCCTGTTTCAATACTTCCTATTGCAAAACATTTGGAAACCACACTGCCGGTTTGCTTGGTTTTTAGGGTTTCGTACCCTAAGGGAGCCAACGGAATCCTTTTACTAAGCTTCCGCGAAAATAATTTTTAAACATTTCTAAATTGTACCTAATTGTTGTTTTTGTTGCCAATAAATAATTTGAATTTGAATAAACATATAAATTTTAACATGTAAATTTACACCAATTTATGTGAAAACTCCGACTACCTATACAGTAACTAGAATGAGTCGTATTCACTACGTATAATATTCACAACGTATAATAGTATTTTTTTCCAAAAAATGAAAACCATGCATATCGTATAATATTCACAACGTATAATGTTATACGTTGTGCATGAATAAAGTTTAAAAATAAAATCAACTCTTTGCATCATGCAGAACGTATAATAGTCACAACGTATAATATTCCTAACATGAATTCACAAAAAAAGAAAACCATTCAGAACGTATAATATGCCAAGAAACACTGCATAAAGCGCCCTAATATCGATACATTTAAGGCTGAAATTGCTACGAATCGATATTTGCTACAATTTCGAAAGGCCACCTTACGCTAATTGAGACGGTCGAATCGCCACGTGCGAGTATACGCTTTAAAAGTATAAACATAAGGGCGCTTATCGTATGAAAAGTTTTTGGAAGATATGATATGCATGGTTTTCTTGTTTTGTTAAATAAAGATCATAATATTATACGTTGTGACTATTATACGTTATGCATGGAGAAATAAGTAATTTTGTTTTTTAAACTTCTTCATGCACTACGTATAAAATTATACGATCTGCCGATTATACGTTGTGCATGGTTTTAAAATTTTGTTAAAATATGACATTATACGATCTGCATATTAGACGTTATGCCGTTCTCCCACTAGAATGACTTGTCTGTGTGAAGGCGCCAATGCTTTGCGGGATGTACTCTATTCTGTGGCACTCTACGTTATTACTTCGGACAATGTTTTCATATTTGGCGAAAACATTTGCTTCCCACACGTGACTTGGCGCTGTTCCGCAAAGAGATAATTTCCAATTTGCGCTTGTTCAGCAGTTGCTAACGAACCCTTATTCGCTGATCCATAACAAACGTGTGATAACTATGCAAACATGATAGATACACACTAGCCAATTCCAGAACCACTCGCGTTGCCCCGGTATTTGTCCCGCGCTGAGCTCGGAACCTCGCATTGAAAGGGGTCTATGTGAACGTAGTCGTAAGTTATGCGCTCGCGGTGGTGTACTGCGCATGACGCTAGGTAAACATGATTGTTTGGTGATGCTCGTATTAAAATAGCATCGCGCATTTTAGATGTTTCACGTTCAAGTTTGGATCAACCTGATCCAAGGTGAGTTATCCAAGGTCGGAGATAAATAGACACAGCTCAGGTCGCAGAGATTGTTTCTCATAAGAGAGTTCTAGGTTCAATCTGCGCCCCTTTCACTCAACACTTTCTGAGTTGGATAAGTGTACTTCGCCACGTTTGCGAGCTGTTCCGTGGTTCGGAACCCATGTCAAACAGTAGGTCCTCTTCCGAGATCAACCCGGGTTGGTACCATCCTATCAGCTTAAAGGATGGTGGAAGCGGCATTGAAAAATTGGCCGCATTTTCCTGTAAAGTGTGTGTGCTCATAAAGGGAAGGTTCTGTCATGCACCAATTTCCTTCCGCAGTGCGGTGTGCTGGTTTTTTTAATTATAATAGGTGTTGTATTAGCCATACATGCCCAATTACATAAAAGAATAGAGGCTGAGCCACGCCAACCGGTAGTAAATATAAATAAGTTATATAGCTAATATTATATATATGTGCAATGTAATCTTTTGCGGCGGCGTAAGAAAATATATGATTGAATTCGATCAATTCTGCACCAATGAGAAGCTCTTAGGTCATACCTTCTGTCATATCATAACTCGGTGGAATATTTGGCATCCACTTCTGATTGGTGCAGAATTATCCAATTCGCTCAAATATTTTCTCACATCTTACGCCGCGTTACACACCGCATCGCTGAATGAACCAAGGGCTTTGGCATGGATGGGATGGAAAGCACGTTATGCCCCTTGAACCATGATTAATCCAAACGATGGTAACTGGAACATGGGTTCCGAACCATGAAGAAGCCGCATTCTCTTCGAAAATGAATATTGCAATTTCGCATAAGAAAGAAAAAGGTAACCCTGATATAAGATTTGAAATTGTCATCACATGTCGCAAGCCATAGAACATATTGTATAATATTACTTTCTATAATCTTTATATGCATGTAATATGTACGAAATGAACAGGAAAACTAAATGGAGATAAATTGTTTAGTAGGAATAAATGATTCATTTTCATGAAAGGATTTCTAATTCCTAAAAAACAAATTTATGGGCTGGCTATCTCGGGTTCCAAAGGGTCGAGGGATATCCATTTCCCTCACAAAACGCACAAGCAAACAGTGATTTAGGATAAGCGTTTTACAAGGTAATTCCTCGCATCCGTTTTCCTCTCGGATTTCCCGTTCCTGTAACATATCTTATGTGTGTAGTTATGGAGTAGATATGAAGAAATATTTTATAGATTGCTGAATGATTTTAATATGTACTGAAATTGACAAAACATCAATAAATGAACATTTGCTTCAAACGATTGACGAAAAAAATAATCTAATAAATAATATAAAGGGGAAAGTTTGTAATAATGGATGGATGGATGGATGGATGGATGGATGGATGGATGGATGGATGGATGGATGGATGGATGTTTGTTACTCTTTCACGTAAAAACTACTGAATGGATTCTAATGAAACTTTACAATAATATAGCTTATACATCAGAATAACACATAGGCTACAATTTATGTGCCCATGGGCTTTAGAACTTTCACGGGGCTGCGAAAACGATGCCGGTAGCGATACTTCACACTAGGGGGAGAGGAGCCGGGGGCGGTGGCGGGGAGCGACGGCGGGGGGAGGGCAGACGTCGTGACTGTTTGGTGTCCGTTTGGCGAATTTTCAAGGCACTAGCGATTTGTAAAACTTAGTACATGAACATTTAACTACCCGGGAATTAGGATTGGCTAAATAGAATTCAGTTCCGCTTACGCTAAGATGGGGCTGTCATACAAACTGCAATGCTATGCACGGCTCGGCTTTGCGGCGGCAGCGCTTACTTTTACTGAAGTACGGCTTGGTATTTCCTGCAACTTTAGGACTACTTGGCATCACGCTAAATCGCCGGAGGAGCGACCAACAGAATAAAATCCTTGAGAACCAATTACTCGATTTAGATGTGCATTGTATCTACGTCTAGCCTGATTCTACTAAAAACTTATAGATTACATAATATAACGCTTCATTACCAGAAGGGTAAGTAGTGAGTCTTAAAGTCTTATAACATGCGAACCACTTACCTGATTTATGTGCGTATTTTATCCATGTATAGCATCTCTGGGAGCAGTCAGGTTCGAGATGGGTTACTGTTTTCGATGTTGAGGCTGGCTGTGGCTTGGAGTCCACGGAAAACTTACCTACGTTACACGTTACTTACTAGGTAAGCAATGTAGCAGTGAAAGTGCAGAAAGGTTCTCGCGGCAAATGTTTTTTTTTTAAATAGCCACCAAATGTCAACGAAGCTCTAAATGGGAATTATTGGATGTTTCTCATTAAATCATGCTATTTCGGCTCGAACGATCTTGATTAAATTTGGTACATGGATACATTGTCCTGGACCAGTTTGACCCTATTTTGGACCAGTCATGTGGGCTACTTTTTATCCATGAGATAATTTAGCCGACACTAACCCGAGCGGAGCCGGGTACCGCAGCTAGTTATAATATATTTTTACAATAAGGTAAATATTGGCGTAAATAATAACTCGCAAAATTGTCACATAACATTCCGATATGCATGTGTTTATCTTCTTAGGGGGTGTTAGCACCTAGTTGCATTCATTCTAATAAGGGCAGGTAAAACATCTTTTTTTTAATAATACAAATAATTTCGGTAATCAAAAATGTACATTTGTAGATTGATGGTCGGTCAAGCCATAATTTAAAGACCAATTAAAATCATCATCGAACAGCAAGACTATGAAATTGAAAAATTTAAATAATATAAATATATGAAGCAATGCAAAACATATTATATTTTTTTAAAACGTTACTCACGTAAAGCAAATTGACTAGGCCAGAGACACTAACATTTATTTATCTTTCTTTAAGTAAAAAATACTTATACATACATACCATTACCCCGGACGGATTCGTGAGAGAGCATAATTTTGCTCCCTCTACAGAAATACATCTTTTCATATATGCTCTACGATTAGGGGTTCTATTTGACATACTTGAAATGTATGAAGGTATATTATTTAAGGCTGCCTGAGCACGACAATTCCACCTGGTTCTACTTTGTAAATTTCTTTCGTTATTCTTTCATCACCATCTTTAACCATCTTAGCATACCCTTGTCAATTACCGCTTATGATTAATGAAATAAATTAAAATAAATACTTGCATTTAACGCGCTCGCCTGATCGGCTCGTAGCCTGGGGGGTCGGGGCTTTGCTTCTCATCCCATGGGTTCGATCCCCAATCCGTTAATACATAATCTTAATTTCTTTCTCAGTTGGATTTCGTCACGAATTCGAGCTGTTTGGTTCGTAATAAATAAAAAACCGGCCAAGTGCGATTCGGACTCGCAGACGAAGGGTTCCGTACCAACGTACAAGATTTAACACAAAAAAACACGTTCTTTGTATGGGGGCCCCCTTTCATTATTATTGTTATTTTTGAATTTTACCTATTTGTTGTTATAGCGGCAAAATAAATACACACTCTGTGAAAATTTCAGCTGCCTACCTATTACGGTTCATGAGATACAGCCCTGCGACAGTCGGACAGACAGACGGACAGACGGACGGACGGACGGACGGACGGACGGACGGACGGACGGACGGACGGACGGACGGACGGACGGACGGACGGACGGACGGACGGACGGACGGACGGACGGACGGACGGACGGACGGACAGCGGAGGCTTAGTAATAGGGTTCCGTTTTCACCCTTTGGGTACGGAACCCTAAAAACTGTACGTTGCCTTTCCTTTGCATGGGGTGAAAAGATGTTCGAAGCTGTAGTGAAAAATTTACCTTGTTTTCCATTCAGTTAAATGTAGCCGTATTCATTAAGATAACGTCCTGGCATGGCACCTAATTCCTTCGAGAATTCGGTACTTTGGGCTTCTATCACGATGGTGGGTTCTTTCAATTCACTCCCCGTAATATAAAAAAAAATCACCGCAAGTATTGCTTTGGATTGCTTATTCATCATCACTGATCTTCATCGTCCATAGACAGTACACTGCTCTCGGATTTATCATATTTTAACATAAGGCAGTTCACCAAAACAAAAAGCAGCGAAGAAGACCTGGCAAGAAACTCCGCTGTTTTTTTTTTCGACGTCCTAAATCCTAGAAAAGAGCCACCTAGGCTTTACAGTCTATTAGTCAGAAAGTGTAGACCCGTACCACTGAATACCTATATATGTATTCTTGCCCGTACCTCCGTGACACCATTAGATCTATTGTGGTCATATTATTTCTATTCATAGCTGGTGGTGCACTTGTCCGCTATACTTACATATATAGAGAGCCTTGATCAAATCAGCATGCTTAGTGCAATGGTTCAAGCTGGATCATTTTATCATCCATAGTTATTTGATATTATCTAGAATATACGTCCTACTTCGATCTTGATCGTCCATGGTGTCATCGATATTTCTAGGTATTAGTCATATTAGAAACTTAAGAGTGTCGTGAAGTCAAGAGGACTCTGAGATCTGAAAATTTCAAGAAATGGTCTCTTCGCTTCGTCGCGCTCGATATACACGCGCATACAACAATGAACTCTAACGCAAACTCAATGCTTGCGGAGATCGCCATTATCGTTTGTTATCGGAACGCTGGTATCAGTTAGAGCCTTGAGTATTGCTACAGCGATCAGGAGTATTGACTATAAGACAGAGATTAACGATCTTCTGATATAAGCAATATTGATCTTATCATCTAAAGCTAACGCGATTCTTATCAAGTAAATAAATTGAATTGCATTATCTGCTATTGCAGTGGCATTTATGGTCATTTTCCAGCATTGTCTAGGAATAATCTCGCGGAGATTTGAATTGAATAGGACACTTGCAAAATGCGGTTTAACGTTCTACAGTAACTGAAGTTATGTGAAATGGAAATTTAAATGAAAATAAATTTAAAAGCCCATTCAACATATGATTATTATTAAATAGATATAATTGTGCATCTAGCATATTTTAACCACATGCACATGCTGCGCCGGGATATTTCATTACCATACCTCTATTGTTATTTTAGTTAATTAATATTTTTTGTTATCTTATAACTAGGATTCCTATGCTTGGACAGAGCTCTGTTTTTGTCGGATGTTTTTCTGCATTTGAAATGGGCAAGGGTTCAAAAGTGGAGTTCGAGGGATTGTCTTGATCGAGAAATGTTCTTCGAGGATAAAAAACCGGCCAAGTGCGAGTGGGACACGCACACGAAGGATTCCGTACCATCGTACAATAATTAACACAAAAAAAATCAGGTTTTTTGTATGGGGCCCCCCTTTAATTTTTATTATTTTTTCATTTTACCTATTTGTTGTTATAGTGGCAAAATAAATATACAATCTGTGAAAATTTCAGCTGCCTACCTGTTACGGTTCATGAGATGCAGCCCTGTGACAGACGGACGGACGGACGGACGGACAGCGGAGGCTTAGTAATAGGTTCCGTTTTCACTCTTTGGGTACGGAACCCTAAAAAGAAAATAAATGGGCCAATAATTCCATTTCTAATCGCGTAATAAGCGCGTCTTCGCCGTTACAGACATGTGTTGGCATTGTAACAATGCAAGACACCCACTATCGAGGAGTCAGTCAATTTTTTTTTGTAAATCTCAGTAACATCAGGTAGTCTTAGGTGGGGGTCCGGGGAATCTGGTGGAAGTCCGAAGAATCTGGAAATCTTAAGAATCTTAGGCAATATGGAGTAATCTTAGGGATTCTGGGAATCCCAAGTAAATCATCGGAAATCCTATCGACTTCAAGGAAATTTCAGAAAATCTCAGATACGTTCAAGGAATTAGTATTCCCGATATCATTCGAAAATCCGCACTGCTCATTGCAATTTTTTTTAATTGAAATTGGGAGCATAAGTTTAGTTTTGGAAGACCGTCCTCAGCATGACCTTTTTTTTTGTTCGAAATCCCCACTCAAAAAAGGCAATTCAAATATTTTTTGGATTTTATAGCAGTCTTGCAGTCCTTAGTCATCTTACGAAATACCAGATTTTTTGGTAATCATAGGAATATTTGTAATCCCTTAGGTAGCAGTCCTTTAAGAGTCAACGAATTCACCAGCAATCTTTGGTAGTCCTTGGGAACCTTGGAAATCTATCCATCATAAGGTACTCCTGGTAATATTGACTACTGGTAATCTTTGTGTACACTTTATGTTCGAGTGACTGACCCCTTGACCACTATGTATTCCTTTTACGCTGAGTTTATTTTAGCGGTAGATTGTAACATTTTCCCCATCACATAGGGTTTTTTTTCCTTGCGGTAACCATAAGACGACAGTGATGCTATCAACCACGCGCAAAATAATCTGTGCGGGAATACGAGCCGAACCTGACCTTGCGAAGTGATATCGAACGATCTGAATTAATTCAGTGCTTCGCTATGCTGAATCGTCGGAATCCCTTTACGACGCCCATGCCCAGGACCGCCAAGGTGAGACACCGCCTTCCGCATACACCAATAAATTGTAACTTTTATTGTCCGCAATTAATGACGTTCCGCCGTTAGAACCGCGATGGCGGCATCGCGCGACTTGTGTCGGTTTGCTTTAATTACGGCGCGCGCATTTTCTTAATTGCAACATTAAGAGGACAGCCGTCGACTTTGGGTTAACGGTACAAAATTCGTATAAAAGTTAAAAGGCTTTCGAGTGTTACATTATTTCTACAGACACGGAATTTAAGCCGTCTTAATAGTATATTGGAACACCGACAAGAAATGTGCGAGATATCTCCTTGCATCGTGTGTAAGGATAAACGGGAAGTTTGCACCGGACACTGTTACAATCTCAGATCATATGAAACAAGGTAGGTGCTGTTTGATATCATAGTTTTATTCGTTTTATCGTTTTGATTAGAAGACAACTCCGGTGCTGGTCTGAAGAACTAAACGCGCAAAAGCTTAGAGTTGAAGACATGGGATGTGCATCGAGAAGTGATTGTGCCAAAACAAATAACTCCGGTACCGTACTAAGGAAATGGAAGTGAGCCTATCTGTCGTCCTGAGCGTGGATTTAAACTTTAACAGCTTCGGTTGCGAGCGGTGATGGATCATTGCAGCTCCAGTACTTATCTTGAGAATGAGGAGTAGACATCGTCCACGTGGCACTCGCCATTAAGAACACCAAACCAATATGTGGAGGCGACAAGAACTATCCGAAACCTACGGGACTATGATTCCTGGACGTTCTTTAGCGTTCAGTGGTAATAGCGTCTCCCTTTGCGTTTAACCTTATCGATAGCTCAGCGATTGTCCGCAAATCCGCTGCTATGGTGCCTCGATGAGCGTGGTTTCGCGAGGCCAGGTGTATTTGGCTTTTCTGAGCATCTGTGGTCCTCAGCACAGCCACCCATACCAGTTTTTCATAACGAAAAAACGATTGGTCATTTGGACCGCTATATAATAAATAGAGAAGGCAAGTTAGCACAAACAAATCTGATCCTAGCGCGCCGGCCAGTTCGGCCAATTCGGCACGCGCAAAATCGAATATTCCTTGTACTAAAGGCATCCCTGTGCAGTCCATATATGTACTAAAAACATACTAAGTAAATACTAGAGAACATTCGTCGGTAGCAAAAGTGTTTGGTTGGTGATTATTTTCAAAATCGGATATCAATTGGATAGCCTATATAAGGAATAATAAAAGGAAGGTCCTGGCATGGCACCTAGTTTCCATGTGGTGTGTTAGGCTAATATCTGAGGGTCAGTTCGGTGTTAGCCATCCATGTCCAGTTTCATTTTTTTTATGCGACCTGACATGGATGGCTAGACTAGCGTTACTATTAAGCGTTAATATTAATTAGCCCAATTCACCACATTCCCGAAGGAATTAGGTGCCATGCCAGGACCTAACCTTAATGAGAACTGCTAAATTGAACTGGATGGAAAACACGGACAATTTTTCATTGCCGCTTCGATCATATTTCATCCAATGCGATGGTACCAACCCGGGCAGGTTAAACCCTACCACCTAGTAGGGGAAGGGGACCTACAGTTTTACATGGATTCCGAACCATGGAGCAGCTCGCATTCGTGACGAAATGCATTTATTGAACTCGGACAGAGAAAGACGGTGGTGTATGTCGGAATTGAACCCAGACCTCTGGTACGCTAGGCTACGGGCCGCTCAATATACATAAAAAAGCCTAATTAATAAAGAGTGTGAGGTGTTTGTGATCGCACTGGCCGGCACGCGACGAGTTCATGGCCGTCGCTCACTAGCGGTGATTTCTAGCAATTATTGGATCACGCACCAAATATAAATATGAACGGCGCGAGCTCGGACCGTGAGGAAACGGACACGTGTTATTGTCATTCATATTTTCTAATAATCTAGTACACATTCATACGCGACTAAATAAATGAGCAATATATTTATTGTGGTACAAGGCATACCGCGAAGTTTCACGATACGAAAATTATATTAAAGTGACGGTAGTAAATTGTATAAATAAAATTAAAATGTCTCTTAGTATCATTTAGTTATGAACTGTTCCATACGAAATGAATTGTTGATTCTCGTCGATTCGTATTAGTTTTGTGTTTTTACCTGTGATCCTAAATACTTTTGTAAACTTAGACTAAGTGGACGTTGAAAAAATAAAATCAGCGCAGTTTCTTGCCAGTTCTCCTTCGCAGGGATTGCTGAACTGGCTAATGATAAAATATGATAAATGAGTAGAGTGTACTCTCTATGGATCATGAATAAACAATAAAAGTTCCATTTCCATTTTTCCATAAAAAAATTGGAAATTAATTTTTTTCTTTAGAAATTTAAATGGAAACGGAATTATTTTTCTATGCAGAAATGTCATTTTTACATTTACCTAGCGATCATAATCATTTAAATTTTTTTTTTATACTTAAAAATTACCAACGACCAATTAATAAGTTTGAAATTCCATTTGGACTTACAGAGGTGTATCACTATAAATAATAACATTTGTAATACCTACAAGTAGGGCCTACCAGGGTTGGCATCGTCGCATTGGATGAAAAGAAATCGAAACGGCAATAAAAATGTTGTCCGAGTTTTCCACCCAGTCCAATGTAGCCCTGGCACGGGAATGGGATGCGTTGGGATAATATCGTGACGATGGGTGTGGTATTAGTCATACTTGTCCAGTAACGTAAAAAAGTTACGTGTGTATGTCACTCGAAGTGGACTCGTGTCTATACTAATAATAAATTTGTAGGGGATGTATGTCTGTATGTAATCTGTCATGGAGTAAGTAGCATTGTTTTCTAAGATACTACGTTTGTAGACTTCATGTATGATACGAAAACTAAATTGACGATTTTTATGAATCTTTTCTGTATGTATGGATGTATGTATGTATGGTTCTCCATAACTCTTAAACCAATAATTCTAATTAAATGAAACTTAGGACACGTACATTTAACTACCCGGGACACAGGATAAGCTAAATATAATTCAGTTCCGTTTACGCTAAGATGTGGCTGTGATACAAACCGGAATGCTCCGCGCGCCTCGTTGGGAGGGCGGCGGCTCAAGCATTGGTGAGCTGGTGACTCGGTATTGGCGCGCTCAGTGGTTTATGGGAAATTTGAAACGTTTTGGCAACTTGATTTAAACATCTGCATTTAGCTACATGACTTTACTGCTTCCTTGGAATTACTGAGTATGAACCGTTTGTTATTTAGGGGACCAGCCTCGTAGCATTCCATTTAATTAATAATATATGGAATTAATTGCCTCTGAAAACTATTAAACATAGTGTCATGTTTTTTCCAAAACAAATAGAAAGATCTGTAAAGTGCCAACCAATTACCGATATTCGTTTTTAAATGTATATTTTCCACAGTTCTAGTTATTCTATGGTTCTAGTGTGATTTTACACTACATTAATGTATTACTTTGTATGGAAAGCTTAACTTTTTAGTGAGAAGTTATTCAGAAAAAAATATTTAACTGTGTGTTTCAATCCCAATAATAATTTCTCTAATTTAATATACTGGCTGTTACGACACCTGTAAAGTAAGCATAATATGAGGATAATATTTGAGATTCACCAATTAGTAGATAATCTAAAGAAGAAATGGGCTGGTACAGCACGTAGAGAGAGTAAATTATATCTCTTACTCTTAGCCAAACATGATACCATGGTGCCTATAACGTCAACAAAATTTTCAAATTGAGAAACTTTATAATTGGCTGAACAATTTGATAAATACCTGTACTATTTGTAACCATAAATAGCTGTTAAGTTTCTATAATAAATAAATAAATAAATAAATATGTACATATTTACAAAAATGAGGAGTACCTTTATAGGATAAGTTCCACAATAGCTGGCTTAGGGAGCATTGTTAAATTTTAGAGCTAAATTGTTTAAGTTTAATATGTTCAATGTTTGAGCGTTGTTATGTACATTCAATACGTTTTAATTGACTTCTTCTTGTAAATCCTTCCGCCATGGGGCACATGGTCTAGCTAGAGGAATGGTTTAATCCATAATATTAAAGATATTGTATTCTATATAATCTTAATGTATGTTTGTTATATTGGATATATCAATTAATGAAAATGATAAACCAGAGAGAATAAACCAGCCAGGCCGGCATGGGAGAACGTACCACAACCAGAGATAGGTTATACTTGGTAAAAGTCAGGTATGTCGCACCCGCAATCGCAGAGCACGTAAGAAAATAACTATATCTGTAGAGGAAGCGAAAGAAGTAGGCTGTAATCGCACCGTAGGCGCCCCATTGACTCTGCCAATCCATCTGGGCAAGCAGCGTAATGTTTTATTTTCGCAAAAAGCACTAAAAAGTTAAAAAATAATTGCCAGTTCTGTAGTTACGATTATTGTTATTTTTTGAGTCGGCGTCAGCTGGGCACGTGCTGCGCCAGTCAAGAGAACCTTAGCTACCTTGGCTGACTCCGGCTCAAAAAATAACAATAATCGTAACTGGCAATTTTTTTTAACATTTTAGTGCTTTTTCTTTGAAGTCGAATTTTTTTTGGAATTCTTTTTATTCGCTTATTTTTAGTGAATCTGAAGTACACTAACTAATTTGTACACGTCCTTTCCAGTAAAAAGAATCATAAAAATCGGTTCACCCAGGCGACAGATCTGAGGTAACAAACATAAAAAAAAAAACATACAGACGAATTGAAAACCTCCTCCTTTTTTGAAGCCGGTTAAAAATAGTTTTGTTTCGACATAATCTGAAGAAATAACACCACAAAACACATATGAAGCGGTGTCAAAGTGGTGTGGCTCTGACAAAAGCGTAATCTTGTCCTCATGTGGCTCCTTTCAAAGCACAATATTGTTTATTCTTCGATCAATATCAATCAATCATGCGCCGTGTTCTCGACAAAGCGCTCTATTTTCCTTTAAAAAATCGCCAAAACAAAATTAATTACCTTTTCGTCGGCGACGAGCAAAAGCACGCTATTAAAATTCCTCAACATCAGTTATGTCAGATTGCGTCGCCGGCCCGGCCGTAAATATATTGTAATCTGTAACATCAACATGGCTCCTACGTTCGGCGGCCGTCACTCACACGGCCCATTCTGCTATTTACACTGTGCTAAATATATTTCAGACTATTATTAGGGCCAGGGATTAATGTCTAGTTGAATAGAACGAATCGCCGCAGTGGTGTATTTGTGTAATGTGTCCATGGAAACAAACGAACACACTTGTTCGATATTTGAATTTACTTCGTTACGGGTATAACGGTAACGTGCCTGCACGTTGTCTCAGCAACGGCACAAAAATACATTAAAAATGAAAAAAAAAAACTACAAACTGATTTAATGCATAAATAAGAATCTATCAACACTGCACAATAGATAGATATTTAAGATCTATTCAATTATACTAGAACTATATAGATTCATAATCTTTCCATATTACATTTTATGTAATGAAAATCGTTCAATGCTTTCGGAAAACTGTGTTTGAAAACGTATCCTTACTGCTCCTGCAGCTGTTTGAAATTCAATGGGGATCACGTTTCAAGCCCTGTCGTGCACTATGCTTATAACGTAGTTATTTTTACGAATATCATGTTAGTTGAAAAAAGCGAAGCAGTTGTTTAGTACGATAAAGTATATTTTGTCTAATAGGTTTATTTCAAATTTGGTTTTACTATATAGTAATGTATTTAATTATAATTATTTATGTATGTATGTATATAATTATTTTAGTCATTACCTATATAGGTAATGACTAAAATAATATTTAAAATAAACCTATTATTTAAAATATATTTATAAATATATAGTCAAAAATCAAAGTAATTAACGGATGGATTTAAGGGTGTGCGATATACCTAGGTAAATTCTTGCAAAAAAATCTTATTTGGCTTTCTCTTTGCGTGAGTACGATACGATAACGATATCCCAATAATTGTAATTCTATAATAGCATTTCCACTCTCTGTGTGGGGGTATTGCAAAGCCGTACGGAGACAGGCAGGTTCTGACCCATTTATAGAGCAAAGGAACTGCCCGGGGATTCATTCCTGCCGGTTACACCGGTAATTGAATGGCGAGCTGATAAGTGCTCTCATTGTGCGGTCGCCGGAGTAACAATTTGCGATGATTGCTGCACTGCTGACACAGTGACGCTGGCTGCTCCGTGTGGACACGTGGCTCTGTTCGAAACACTTTTAAGGGCTTATTAATGGCTTTTTTTACCAGCTTGCAATCAATACCAGTACACGATAATCAGCCCTTTAGTAATAAAGGCCCTTTATGTGTCGATTAAAATAAATCAGCACTTCGTAAAAACCAGGCTAGTCTCTGGTGCTTTGTATTTGTCGAACTTGAGGTTTTCCGGTGAGCAATGCTCTACTGGGCCGACATGTTTCGTTTTGAACATGTCGGCCCAGTAAGCCATTGCGCACTGAAAAACCGTAAGTTCGACAAATACTATGTACAGTACAGTGCCTTTGTGTTCTGTAATTAGGCAAAAAATCATAAAATATCATAAAAATAGTTTGAACAGAATATGAACACCAGATGAAGATCTGGTGCTCATACCGTTATAGGTTTCAATTTTTTTTTATTATGAATGGATGAAATTCCAAAATGAGGACTAGTTATTTTTAAAAATAATTAAATATGGTTTCAGTTACGTCCTTTTGAAACTGAATGCAATCAGGTGTTATCAGACTTTTAACCTGGAACTGTAAGGAGAGATTATAAGTAGATACACTTATTATTGGAAATTTGGAGACTATTCAAAACGCTGTGACGCACTCATGTACGGATTCGAAATTATAAGGGTAACTGCAAAATCTTCGAAAAGAAGGGGTTCGACCTTTCTAAAGGATTGTGTCAAAATTAGTAATTCTTTTTGAAAGCAAACCTGTTGTTTCAGGAGAAATTAAAGGTATTAAGGGTTTACCCGTTGAAGCAGTGCTAAGAGGTCGAAATGTGCCCCTCATCTTTCAATAGAATACATTAATTTTCCCTTCACCTCGGGCTCCGAAATATTACCAATATGCGAGGAGTTCTCGGCGATCGTAGCCTGAGGTCAAAGTTATCGAAAACATTTTAGTTCGCTTATTACCCACAGTTGAAAACGTGACTCGCCCGGAATATTGAAGAGTGAAACCCAGACTAAGCCATCTGTAAAGTTTGGACACATCGCTCATTTCGATGATGCTCCCTTCATCGGACTTTTTGGTACTTTCATTTATTACAACCTTAAACGTCAGGACTTAGTTACGTCTCATATAAACTTCAATGGTTAATTTAATTGTCTCGTCCACAATAATGACATATTCTTTGGTAGAATTCTCTGGTAGAACTGTTTAGGACAAAGAACATGAGAAACAGCCACCCTCGGTATAAATCGATTAAAAATAAAAATTACTTAACGAACAAAGTTGCTGATACAATATAATATTACAATTATACTGTTTTGGCAAAGAATATGTAATCATGGTTTGATTTTCACCTGTGAGAAACTGATGACTCACCGGTGAGTCACAAAACCCTCGTAGTCATGAAATGACAGCCACAAGTCACCCTAGTGTTGTCCCTTTCTAATTATTCAAATAGAGTGCAATAACACAACATAGCATTTGATGTTCTATGACGTCATTTTTTTTTTGCCGCTATAACAACAAATAGATAGAATTAAGAAATAATTAAAATTTAAGGGCCCCCGTACGCATAAAAACCTGATTTTTTGTGTTAAATCTTGTACTAAGTAGTACAAGATTTATTTATTTCTTGTAGTAAGGAACCCTTCGTGTGCGAGTCCGACCCGCACTTGGCCGGTTTTTTATTACAATGGCAGCCCTACCTGTGCTGTCCTTGATGTCTACTCGGTGTAACCGCAGCCTTATCTCCTCCGGCAGGTGACCGCACCCAAGTTCCCGGTGGTGATCAAGATAGGTCACGCGCACAGCGGGGTCGCAAAGGTGAAGGTGGATACGCTGTCCGACTTCCAGGTGAGTTTACATCTACCTACGCTCTGGTGTGGCTTGTAGCTCAGGGGCGCGAAGGTTAGAATTCCATGCCAGAGGTGATGGGTTCCCCCCGTTCATGCACCACTTTATTTCTCTTTATGAGTTTGATATGTTCATTTTGTCACGATTGCGAGTTTGCTGTAATTTGCAATTATTTATTGAACTTATTGAAAATTTTATAAATTAATTAACGATTTCTATAGCATGATGGATTTTTCCACCTATAATGCTCGCTGGAATAAAAACATCCTCTCGGTAATAATAAAGATCCTCTAATTCCAGGATATGGCCGGTGTGGTGGCGATGACTGGAACCTACTGCACCGTGGAGCCGTACATCGACGCCAAGTTCGACATTCACATACAGAAGATAGGGAACAACTATAAGGCTTTTATGTAAGTTTTTAACAGTTATGTTGTAGCTTTGTTAAAAAAAGACAACACTAAAGTAAGTTGTAGAGGTGTGCACACAGATATGCAGAGTAGGCCAAGGGGTCTGAGGTGAGATAGCTATCTAAAAAGAAAGAGAGATATCTATCAAATCAATCTTGGAGATGCTGAGTCCGATTTTTGAGACCGAATACTTGTACCTGAGACAAATCATTTTACTAACAGACTTAATGGCAAAACAGATAGAAGTCAGAACAGGGGGGAGACGCATGTAAACGCTTTTAGTCAATTAAAGAAATAATGAGAAACAGAGAAACGAACATGGTTTTTAAGAGAAAACTATACAACACATGCGTCCTCACTAACTATACCAAGCAAAGCACACTTAAAAAAACTAGGATTATGCCAGACTGCAATGGAAAGGTGCATGTTTGGGAAAACAAAATTCGACAGAATAAAAAAATATATAATTATATTAAAGGTTGAACCCACTGCAATAAACTGTCCAAGTAACAAATAATTTGCATTCGAAGCGCTCAATGAGGCTCGGCCTTATTTTCCCATACTAGCTTTTTACCCGACTGCGCAAGAAGGAGGGTTTTGTTTTTTCAAGTCCGGTTGGGAAAAGAGATCACATTTTATTATTTCGCTTTTAACGAAGTTGCGCACGCCGATGAAACTCTTAATTTAGTTGGAATATAGCATACCTAGCCCCCGCGTCTATACGTTTAACTTAGTTCAAATTTGTTTCAATGCATAAAACAAATGCGTTTTTTTTCGCGGAAAATAAATTTCTTACGTGCCTACGTATTGATAGCATAACGCAGTTATCGCAAAAAACCCATTTTAACGGTTTTTTTACCTTAAACTCGAAGTGGACACTCCTACTGTCCACTGCACGTTTATTTGCAGATGATCTAAGTTAACAATGGTTGTACTAAACATATCCAGGCCCCTCGCAGGTAGGACCGGTTCAGAAGTGGAAATCAGCACCAGAACTAATCCATAGGCGTTACAAAGATATTTCGCTAGGTTTGCCGAATTTTAAAACATTGTGCATTGTCCAGCATTGATTGTTGGAACTGATAATGTGGTGAAACTGTTGGTGGTGCTTGTAGTTGTTCGTGGTTCAAGAAACATTCAAACAAGTGGCTCTCTGAGCTGTAGACCTCGCAAGTCTGTATTTTTGAAGATTTGACGTATTTGAACATCTTTAAAAAACATTCAAAAACTGGCTTGACTAAAAAAATATTAATGACTACATAATTACCGAACATTCTCACAAAATGTCACGAGAATCGGTTGAGCAATGTGACCTGTAGAGGCGAACGGCCGGACATACGAAAGCATTGTGGCCCAATCTGAAACAAAGACGGCACGCTCGAGCTTCGCTCTTCGCTCGATCAATAAACATATAACAATGTAGAGATCGAGATCAATACAATTTAATTTTGCATCCAGTGCAGTAATTATCTTCAGATTTCAAAAGTCTGTCTGTGCCTCAAGATAGACAGCGGCAACTAAATTACGATCAATTGAATACTTGCAGACCCTTACAATTATTCTTCAGACTGTTCTTGGCAGCCCATACCGCAGCGCCCTAAGCCCAGGGTCTTGGCTGAATTGACTTACGGAGTCGAAATAGTCGAAACATGGACAATGACGAGAAGGCTCGTCCATCGTTTCCAGGTCGCTTAACGAGCTGTGGAAAGGATTATGCTCGGAATTTCTCTAAGGCAGGGTTTCTTAACCTTTTTGTAATCATGGCCCATTTGCGGGATTCCATAATGATTACTGATCCCTTCCAAACTCACTTGAAGAGAAATAAAACAAGGCATTTGTAAAAATGACTTTATATTTATTACAAGAAAAAAAAAGCAAAGATATACACTAAACTTTTCCTAATAGATCACGCGCAGTATTATTACATCATATTACATAATACATGTTTTAAAATTTGCCTCCACGGAAACGTTTTATGTCAAAAAATTTCATAGAAAACCAGTGGTAGGGTGGAACTATCGTATTAACGATAAGCATAAAGTAGCACGAATAAAATATGAAATGTGGCTACTGCAGGGGAGACCCGGATCAGGAATTTTGTATAACGAAATGCGTTCCAGTCGAAATGAATTTAAAAATATTCTTAAATGTTGTCAGCAAAATGAAAATAAAATTAAAATGAATATTATCACCAATCACCGCATGAACAAAGACTTTGTCAAATTTTGGAACGCAACAAATAAATTAAATTGCAAATCAAGTACGCCTGAAAGTTTAAATGGTGAACAAAATCATAAAACCATTGCGAACATATTTATGAACCAATTTAAGGGCAGAAAGCACTCTGTCTGTTCCGTTCGCTCAAGGCAGAGACTGTCATATTCCGGCGACTGTTCATTTCACACCTGAGGATGTAGTCAAAGCTGTCAAGTCTATGAAGAGAGGGAAGTCGCCGGGACACGACGGCCTCAGCATTGAACACCTACAGAACGGAGGGCACGAACTTTTCAGGCTCATGTCAACCTTATTTAATGTATGCATTCGGCATTGTTTCTTACCTGATGACCTAATGAGGACGATAGCAGTACCTATTGTAAAAAACAAAAAAGGTGATATATCGAGCACTAGTAATTAATTACCGTCCAATATCCTTAGCCACAATTGTATCAAAAGTTTTTGAAAAACTGTTGCAGCCGATACTTTACAGTTGTATGAACCTGAACTGTGCCCAATTTGGCTTCCGTCCCGGCCTGTCGACTGACATGGCCATATTATCACTCAAACATACTGTGAACTTTTACGTGAAACGAAAAACCTCCGTATATGCATGTTTTCTTGACCTAATTCGCGCTTTTGATACGATTAAGTATGAAAAATTGTGGGAAAAAATGTATACGTCGAATGTGCCGGAAGAGTTGATATGTTTGTTGAGATACTGGTACGGGGGCCAAACTAATGCAGTGCAATGGGGCAGCACCTGCTCTGATGAGTACAGTTTAAAGTGCGGGGTAAGACAGGGTGGCCTGACCTCTCCTGATCTGTTTTATCTCTATGTCAATGACCTCATCGAGGAGCTCAGCAATGCTGGTGTCGGCGGTCACTTAGGTAACAAATGCTCCAATAATATCAGCTATGCAGACGACATGGTGCTGTTGAGCCCCTCGATGAAGGGCTTACGAAAACTTCTAACAATATGTGAAAAATATGCAAAAAACCATGGCCTCACATACAATGTTAAAAAAACAGAAGTCATGATATTCAGGTCAGGACGAGGTCCGGAAAATGTGCCTAACATCTATCTCGACTCAACGCCGTTAAAAATCGTGAAGTCATTTAAATATCTCGGCCACATTTTAACGCATAATCTATGCGATGATATTGACATGGAACGGCAGCGTCGGAATCTGGCCATGAAGAGCAATATGCTTGCCAAAAGGTTTGCTAACTGTTCCAATGACGTCAAAATAACTCTATTCAAAGCTTACTGCCAGTCGTTCTACACATGCCAGTTATGGACGAACTACACGAAACGAGCGTACAACACCCTGCGTGTTCAATATAATAACGCATTTCGTTGTATCATGGGTCTTCCCTGGCGGTGTAGCGCTTCTGGTATGTTCGTTGAGAATAGAGTTAATGACTTTAATGCCATTATGAGGCAACAAATTGCAGCATTTCGAAAAAACACTAGTGAAAGCCAAAACGAAATAATAAAATGTATTATAAGCCAATTCAATGCCGAAATATTTATATTCTGGCATAGCTTTATGTTAACAACTTTATAAATGTACTAACCATGTAATGTCTACTAACAACATATGGGTCATGACCTGAAATAAAAAATATTATTATTATTATTATCATTACATCAAACATGGACCCTCAACACTCATGCCGCGGAACCCCAGCACTGATGCCACGGACCCCAAGGGGTCCATGGCCCCAGGCTAAGAAGGGATAAGATCAGGAATGAGGTAATCAGTCAGAAAACGAAAGCGACAAACATATACCAGAAAGCCATCAAGTTGAGGCGCCAAAGAGCTGACAATGTCTACCGCAGAACCGATGGCCGATGGAGCCGATGTGTTCTGGAGTGGAGATCACACATCAGCAAGCTGGCTCGTTTGATAGACGACCTGGTAAATTCTGCGGGCGGTAGTTGGATCAGGAGGGCAAGTGATGGAGCGAAATGGCGCGCGTTTTTAGACCTATATTCAGAATTGGACGGACTAAATAAATATAATAGAATAAGAATAAAAAGACGGATCATGATGATTATCTTTTAAAATCAAGCAACGTTTTTTAAGAGGGTTGTCATTGACTGATAAAAATACCCATGGTTTTCAGGCGTAAATCAATCTCCGGAAACTGGAAGACCAATCAGGGCTCGGCTATGTTGGAACAGCTTGGAATGAACGACCGATACAAGATGTGGATTGACGAGGTATGTATGTACGTGGTTCACTAAACATTAGCAACAGCGGTTATAGGTCAGTAATTGGGTATATTATTTATAATATGTATATTATTTTCAGAGATTTATAAACGACTACATAATGCAGGAGGTAGGCAAAACATTTGCAGTATGTATGCACCATGAAAACAAGGTAAAATGGTAACGGCTGGTGGAATTGCGCATTATTGCCATTTGGACCACTTTTAAAACGAAGCAACCTGTAATCATTAAATTTCCCTCAATCAATAGAAAAGTAATAACAAGGAATATAACTATTCGCATTTTTAAATTTGTAGGTTTTTTTATTGGTTACATCATACAACATACAACATGGTTACACTAATTTGTGATTCCATAATAATTATTGTAAAACTACAATAATTTAGAAATCAACGCCATATGTTTGACAGCACTGTGTGCTGGATTCGATTATGAGCAGATAACAGCCAATTAGATGATTAACGTAATATCCTGGATCGAGTTATCCAGGATATTACGTTAATGTATTATCTAGCGTGTAATATAAACTATCCCTGTCCGATCAGATCTTTCTTAGTGAAGAGCCCTTTTATGCATGATTTGAATTCAAACACTTTCCACCGGGCGCAGGTGAGCGAGATGTTCGGAGGCCTGGAGGTTTGCGCTCTGGAGCTGGTGGTCGGGCGCGACGGGCGCGAGCACATCATCGAGGTGAACGACTCGGCCACGTCCTTCATGGGGGACTCGCAGGAGGAGGACCGCCGCCAGCTCGCAGACCTGGTGCTGCAGAGGATGCAGGTGAGCCAAACTTTCGGCGGTCTTGAGGTTTGCGCTCTGAAGGTAGTGGTCGGGCGCGACTGGCGCGACCATATCGTCGACTTGTACTACTCGGCCATAACGACGAACTAAACTAACGAATTAAGGTTATCGCTGCAATTGATAATGGATAAGCTTTGTAAATATTAAGGCGATGATGGTCATCATCATCAAATGACTGTTGTTGCGATGAGGAAAATGTTGATAACTAACGCGATGTGTAAAGACGAGGCTGCGACCGTAACGAGTGTGTCGCGCGCAGGCGGTGTGCCGGCCCACGATGACGAAGGCGACGTCGCGCAGTTCGGTGGGCAGCGGGGCCGGCTCGCCGGAGGAGCGGGCGGAGCGCGGGCCGCCGGGCGCGCCGCCGCCCGCCGCGCCGCTGCCCGCCGCCGCCTCCATCGACCGGCCGCTGCCGCCCATCCCGGCGGAGCCCGCGCAGCCGCCGCCGCCGCCGCCGCTCACCCGCCGCGACTCGCAGGGTATTAGGAAAAACTTTGTTTATTTATTTATTTAGCAGTCATATGGTAGTAAACTTCACATGAAATTGTCATTTACAATATTCATCGTAAAAATACATTGCGTCTAACAACACAAACAACATATCAGTAAACCGAGGTTTGTCAGTCATGACAGTCAGCGTGTTTGCGTCCACTGCTGGACATACGCCTCTCCAATTTTTCTCCAGTCCCTCCGCGGTCCCTCCGGCCCTCAGCGGTACGGAACCACTGCTTTCCGCCGACGCACTTGATGTCGTCGTCCCACCTGGCGGGTGGTCCTCCTGTCCATGGCCGCCAGTGCAGGACACGGTTACTCCAACGGTTGTCGTCTCTTCGGCTGACGTGACCAGCCCACTGCCATTTGAGCTTAGCAACCCGGAAAGCTCATATTTGCTCTGAGGTCTGACCTCCCGCAAAATCTAAAGTCCCGAATATATGACCAGTCCTCCCGGTTATGACGTACGGGTGCAAAATGTGGACTCTGACGGTCGCCGTTGTCCAAAGGTTGAAAGTTGCCCAGCGAGCAATGGAGCGAGCCATGCTAGGAATATCGCTACAGGATTGGTACGTAACGAGGCAATCCAAGGTAGTCGATATTGGATAACGGGTGGCTAACCGAGGTTTAGAGCGTAATAAATAATCTTAATTAATTAACTTTAACAACATAAATATAAATTGCCAAAGTTAAAGGTAATTAAAATGTAGGTGTAAAAAGCCCTTGTCATAATATTAAGTACAATGTCAGATTATTAACACAAACATAGATAGATAGATGTTGGTTTTTTAGGGTCCCGTTCCCAAATGGTGCCAACGGAACCCTATTACTAAGCCTCCGTCCGTCCGTCCGTCCGTCCGTCTGCCACAAGGCTTTATCTCATGAACCGTAATAATGAAATGAAATATTTTTTTTGTTCACTTATGGGTTAATAGGCGATACATTTTTGGTCTTCAGATCTCCATAAGATGCCTGTTACGGCGTACAAATACAAATATTGTATTCACATATTGAATACTATAAAAACACAATGAATCAATATTTACCCAGGTAAATTTCTCGACACTATCCAATAAAAAATAAAATAATAAAATCCAAGCCAGCATCACATATCTATTAAATAAAAAATCAATAATAATAATGAAATCCGTATTAAAACAATAATAGGAATAAATAAAAAAACATATAATTCATAATTGTTTTTAAAGAGTTCATCGAGTGAATCAAAATTACAATCTGCTAAACAATCATACAGTCAATTAGGTAAAAAATCAATAAAAAATAGTGAAATCGTTATTAAAAAATAGTAATAGTAAAAAAAATCCCTTTACATTTTTTTAAAAAATTCATCGAGCGTATAAAAAATAGAATCTGCTAACCAATCATACAGTTTTAATTTAAACTCATTTATCTTTAAATCCTTATAATCATCTGGAATGTTGTTATAGATCTTAGTAGCCATATAAAATATACTTTTCCTGAAAAGTACCTTTTTAGGCTGGGCATGGCTTAATTCATTACGCGTTCGAGCTCTTGTGTTATAATTATGAACTGAACTCACGCAATCAAAATAGTGCGGATATTTTTTAACAAAAATGCATACATCGTATATATCCAAGGAGGGCAATGGTAAAATCTTTAACTTCTTAAAGAGCGGTCTGCATGATTCAAATCGCCTTGCTCCACAAATAGATCTGACACATTTTTTTGTACTATGAAAGCTTTGTTAGCATCAGATGCGTTACCCTACAGTATCAGGCCATATTTTAACAACGAAGATACGTATCCATGATACGCTGTTAATGGTGATTGTTGGGAGGCTACCTTACTTAGGCGCCTTAGAGCGAACACGAATCTGTTTAGTTTTGAACATACTGTATTTATATGAGCCTTCCAGTTACTATGGCAGTCCAAGTTTAGACCCAAGAATTTTATTTCTTGCACTTCTTTTAATTTATGACCTTTGTGGCCAATGTCGAGGGTGATAGGATTGCCTTGGTGTGTGTAAAATTGCATGTAAGACGTTTTTTCTAAATTAACTTTCAGGTTGTTGTTTTCTAACCATTCTATTACTAAGGCCAATGTTTTATTAATGTCTGCTTCATAAAGCTGTCGATTTGTGCATTTAATAATTATTGATGTATCGTCAGCGAACAGAACACATTGATGGTCAATGGAACTAGGCAAATCGTTAATATATAAGAGAAATAGCAAGGGTCCCAGGATGCTCCCTTGTGGCACTCCATAGTTGTTCAACCTAAGTTGTGATCTGTATTGTTCTATGCATTTAGATTTTTTTGAATATCTCATTATTTCAGAGCATTGTAAACGATTACTTAGATACGATTTTACCCAATCATGGCCCAATCCCCTTATACCATACTTATTTAATTTATCAAGCAGAAATGTATGGTCCACAAAGTCAAAAGCTTTGTGGACCATGAAAATGACGAAAAGTGGGTATTTTATTATTTATGCTTTCCGTTACAGTTTACATTAGATCGAAGATGGCAAGAGTTGTTGACTTGTTCTTCCGAAAACCATTTTGTTCTGCCGTGCTGTTGCGCTCTGGGACCTTCTCTGTTTCAAAGAATAAGATAGGCTCCATGATGAGGAAGATGCAACATGTCCACAAAAAAGACAATGTGCATAGCGTATGATTTGGTAGATGTTCTTTTATTTGATCGAACTAGATGTCTGATGACCATTGGCATTGCAAAATTGTGTTTGGTTTCTAAGTTATAAGGTCGGAAAGTTCGAATTTTTCGAGAGTTTTATACAATAACTTTGGAGATGGATTACGCAATGATAAAGTAAGAACATCTTAAAAAGATTAGTCATTAGACTTGCTTATTTAATCAAGATTTATAATCCATTTGGTTTTTGTTAGATTTTTGACTACAGCGGTCGTGGTTTACTTTTAGCTATAAGTCGTTTTGTATTTAAAATTTTCGTAAATCTTACCAAATCATACACTATGCACATTGTCTTTTTTGTGGAAGATGCAACATCTTCCTCATCACGGAGCCTGTCTTTTTCTTTGAAACAGAGAAGGTCCCAGAGGGCAACAGCAAGGCTTTGTACCGTGCCCGCGAATGAGTTAGTCCCGCGGGGTTGGGCCACCTTAAGAGAAAGTCCCGCAATGATAATGTAAATGGGTTGACCAGAATGGATTCTTCCGTAACCCCGCTTGGTGCCCCGAAGCAACTAAACGTCAGATTTTATTACTCTTTTGCTAATTCACCTGCCATTCACCCGGCGAGTTATTTATCATGGTGACCCTCGTGAAGGGTGCTGCCATCGGTTCTTTCTTTCCTTCCTTACTTACTTTCGTTTGGATCTGGGTTGAGCAATGGTACACCATCTTAATCTCTCTATTCACCCTTTCAGTATCTCAGTCGTCGACGGTGAGCTCCGCCTCGGGCGCGGCGACCGGCGGTGCGTCGAGCGGCGCGGCCGGCGGCGCGACCGGCGGCGCGGCGAGCGGTGCGACCGGCGGCGCGACTAGCGGCGCGACCGGCAGCGCGGGCGGCCGCGGCGGGTTCGCGCGCCAGGGATCGCTCAGCGCGACGCTGACGGAGGACGCCGAAGACACGATGAAGAATCTGCGTAAAACGTTCGCAGGAATTTTTGGCGACATGTAGATGTCTCAGCCATCGAAATACAAACTATCTCAGCGTATGATACCGACGGACTCACCAAAGCGTTTTAATTTATTTAACATGATAGTCAGTTATATAATTAACCAAAGGATAAAGAGACAAACAAAACCTCACCATTAAAAATGTAGAATTTGTGTTTACTATCAGGAGGTACATTATTTGTGCAATTTTTAAACAAAAGAATCCTGCGCCCATTTTAAGGCTCGAAACGTATTAAAGATGTTTTTTAAATAATTACATTTCTGTCAGTGTAAAGAAACTTAACTCAGAATGTTTAACCCATTTTATTGTTTTTACAGTACGAGGGATGTTTACTTTCAAATTATTTGCCAAATGGATTCCACCACACCTGCTATGCGTGTGTAAGAGTTTAATCAAAATCCTATCAAATTGCAAATGGTTCCTTTTAACATTGATAAGCTTTATTATTAAAGCAAGATCATGCAAAACTATCTACTCTACAGAGTGGGATAGTTTTTATTTATGCGTGTGCTCCATAGGATATTTTTGTTCAATAAATAACAGTAAAATATAGCAATATACCTATATTTAAGATTAGTGTTAGCTATATCGAATATGAGGATCAACGGAGCTGCAATGTGATTGATTTCGTGAGGAACCACGAGCTTTTGTCGTGTAACTAGACCTACTTCCTTCACTCAGCTCTGTCGCACCTTTAACTTCTCACTTCCATATTTTTCATTATTACCTGATAATTAAAAAAAAAATGTCTAGTCCAATATTTATGGTTCTTGTGTCAGCACTAAAACAGTCGCAACGAGCTTGATTGGTGTTGCAGCAACCTAGCGCCCTCTACTAAGAGCTGCTAGTTTCACATGCCACAAATGCAATAACAAACACATGCATAGAAGCTAGTTAAGGCCCTGGTACTAGCCAAATCGCAAAGTTAGACGAGGCACCCCAAGTTAACTAACTAAGTCTGACGATTAGAAGTATCATTCTTACAATATATGATTCCTTGTCTAGGAATCAACCTATTTTCGTTAATGTATGTTTCCTTTATCTATACAAAATACATTGCGGAAACGGTGTCCATTTCCGAACTTTTTTGACCAAATGTAGAAATCTACAAGCAAATGGAATTTTTTGTTTATGCATATATGCTGTTTTTGCTTATATCTAGAAATCGAATTACTTTCAGATTTCTAATGAGAAAAATCAACTTTTTTATTATTGATTGTTATTTAAATAAAATTTTTACAATCCATTATCAGTCTGGAGTTCTATTTGGATTTGCTGAAGCGTTTCACTACATATTATTACATTTGTTAAAAGGTGTATTTGTATGGCGCGAGTAGTTGGCTAGTCCTAGCGCCTTAACATGGCAGGCGCTAGATGTTTGTGGGGGCTGGCTTACTCCTATTGGCGAAATGTTAGATGATGGGCGTGGTGTTTGCAAATAAACTGATATTTATCATGAACTGTTTCATACGGCAAGAGCTGCAGATTTTCGGGTATTCATATTAATTCAGTGTTTTTACCTGTGTTTTTCTCTCATCATCAACGAAAAATACTTGCCAAGGAATTAAAATGATTTATTTACACCAACTGGTACAATTATTACCCATATTTCTGTAAGTAGCGACTAACACTTTTGTAAACTACTAAGTGGACGTATAAAAAAAACCAGTTCTTCGCCGGCTATAATGTTGATGATAGGTGAAGAATGCGAAGATATTATATTATATCGATATATATTATAGACGATAAACAATTTCTGATATGTTCTATATTACGTTTCGGAACAAATTAAGTATCGAAATATAGCAACGCGCTACGCGACGACGGCCTTTTTTTTTTTTTTATGTGACTGGACATGGATGGCTAATACCACAAGATCTGTCATGGTATTAGCCCAACACACCACATGGGAACTAGGTGCCATGCCAGGACCTTCCTTATATTGCACGGCTACATTGAACTGGATAGAAAACACGGACAATTTTCATTGCCGCTTCGACCATCGTTCATCCAATGCGATGGTACCAACCCGGGCGGGATAAACCCTACCACCTAGTAAGGAAGGGGACCTACAGCTTAACGTGGAATCCGAACCACGGCCAGCCTCTCTCAACGGTCGAATGGTCCGTTTTCTCGGCCTTGGGCCGAGAAAAATGTTTTCGCGTGATGACTCGACATTACGTTACCGACAATATTATCTATTTATAATTTTGGTATTTTTGATGTAACCGATAAGCATCTTTGAAGTTCATTTATAATTATTTATTTAGTTCAGCTCGAATTGTGAAGAAACTGTTGATTGATTTGGAGAAAATGAGAATCAAACGCTTTTTATCGCGTCTATGTAATATTTTTAGAAAATATATGTTCAGTCGTTTTAAAACATTGGTATTGAAGTTAAAAGACAATATTGTTATAATTAAAATCTTTTCACACTGTATAAAACTATTATAGTAGTAAGCATTAAATATGTAGACTTTTAATTGAACTGTTGAAGTCAATAAATATTATAATATATTTTTCCTCAAAACCTAACATTTTTTAAACGTATGTTTAGTGTTTGTTTGTTTTCGAGACACACGACTTGCATTTATTTCAGTGTACATGCTATAGCTTCATTGGAATAAACAACATGTTGATATACACAATGCATCGTGCATTTATTTTATAATTAATACCAGCAAAGCGATTTTTATTGCATAGTCGATAATTTGTGTATATTTTATGCATATCACGTACCTAGGTAGAAATATATACACATGATTTTCTTCAAGTATTTTACGAGCTCTGCAATGCAGAAACAAGTGGCAGGAATCACTGAATGAAAGTTATGTTAGTAAAGTAAGTAATTTGTTTACGTGTGCTAACAATTCTATCATTTGTTTTACATTGAGCCCAATTTATTTTTACCTACTGTTAGCTTCTTTCCCTACCATATTTAACCCAGTAGATTATTTAGTATATTTGGTGTTTAAAAGTGCAAACATGTATGCTAATGCATTCAATCAATTTCAGATATTATGATATATGCGAAGTAGAAGATTATATGATTACTTACAGGTATTTGAAACATACTCTTGATTCTTGAAATGTATGTTACCTCAACAGTCAAAAGTGGTAGTGTTGCATCAACAATAATTATAATATGTAGGATATTAATTAAAATAATACGTTAGATAAATAGTGTTTAAGTAAATATAAATAAATGTTATTAATTACAATTAAAGGTACGAAGTAAGCCCCCATCCCCAATCTCCAAAACTTCTTTACAACGAATACGCGATTTGAAATTAAAAAAAAATAGTTTTTAGTTTCATTCATAATTGTTTGCCCAACATAATTATTTTTACCGATAACATAATCAACACAAAAACTTGAGTTCAAAATGTTCCAGTAAACTTATTTATTTATCAGTTTTTTTTTTCATTCAATGAAAGTTTTTTTTGGATTTGTTTTAGGCGTTTTTGAACAAAAAAGGGGCCTTCGACCGTAATCGTTCTGTTAAATCAATTAAGATATTAATACTTAGAATAAGTTTTATATGCACATTGTAACAGTATAGGATAGATTTTGACACCAACGTAATAAAAAATCTAGTCATTACAATAGTAAAAGGTTATTACATTTCGTACATTTTTTTAATGTTGAAGTATCAATAAATACTTTCGTTTAGGCGATGTTTATGTGATTAGGATTAATTTTGAATTTCAATTATCAAAACATATACCCACACATGTAATTCAATGTGAGCGAAACAAAATTTAAGTAAAATTACACAAACAGTCTTGAATATCGAATAGATTATAATGTTAAAATTGTAGTATTTATATCTACCTATCCATGTACCCAATGCATACGATTATATATAAAAATGCTGTTGTTGTTGCTGATATAACAAAGAATATGTAGGTAATTAAGTAGATAATTATAGGGACCTTAAAAAGGGCAATTTATTGGGATATGCACCGGTATATGTGTTCAGTTCGAGTGTATAATATCTGAGCGAAAATAAAGTTTGTAATATCTTATGGGTAATGGTAATATATTACGAAACCGCTGTAGTGGGAGATACATATGTATAATGCTACGCTTGTGTATATTCCAGTAAAATTGTCTTGATTGGTTTTGGGCGTGGTCATCATTAATTATTCAGTGACGTGGTTCGGGTGTCCGAAAAAAAATACATATTGCTTCTCAAAAAATGTACTACATGTAAAGATTTGTTTTCGCAACAATAAAGAGAACACGCTTGACTCGAAGCTCTTCCTCGGAGCCACGTCCCGGCTTGAAAATTAATTGAATTGATATTGATTGCATGTTATCGTAATATTGGATACCTATCAATAAAACCTCTTTGGTCTAAAATGTTTTTAAATTACGTACAGACCAACCATATTTATATTATTTATATAAGTCCATCCCATAGATAAAAAGGAAGGAGATATGGCATCGAGCGCGTCTCCTATGGGACACGCTGTCTCCAATTTTCAATAATTACCAATCCAACTTAAACGTTCATGCCACATGCAAACATAGTCGCAGACGTATTAGAGGATTCTTGTGGGTGTGAACTGACTTTAGAGCACATTTGCTCGCGGTGGGGATGTTTCAACTGTGTGGCATCAGGCGCGCCTCCGGATTCCCATACAATCATATGGTAATTTTGACCATATAGCGATATCGGCCGCATGCTAGTTCTCATTCATTTTCTTTCAGTGGTCCGTTTCATTCTAAGTAAGTAAGTAAGTAGTAGTAAGTAAGTAAGTAACTAAGTAATCATTCTAAATGATGGATAATATAATGGCCAAATTATGAACCACACGAAATTACTTTTTATTTTGATAGCGGTGTGACCACGAGCCTTTATTCATGGTCACACTAGTGTCATATTGTGCCCACGATTAACAAATTAATCCCTATTATAAGCTCGAAGTCCTCAACGAGCATCAGTATTTCTTCAGTAAAACTTGCGTGGAGTTTTGTTCGCATATATGGGACAGTTCAGCTAAGGATCTGCTTGGCATATTTGTTAGTCTTCGATAAAGTAATTAATTCAAAACATGAATGGGCATTCATGTTTTGAATTAAACATCCCCAACTCCCAACTCCCAACTCCCAACACTGGAGGGAATGTTCCCAGCAGCCAACTAATGTTGATGTCGTTTCCCCACAAGTGAAGTTCGCTCAATGATGCTTCCTTGGTATTGGATTTTCTCACAATTTTTCCCATAAACCTAAGCGCTTGTGTTATTAGCAACTAACCTATCAAGTTAAAAATGGGAATTAAAGTGGTACGCACAGACCTAGCATTCGCGCGCAGCGCGTGGTACGCATGCTAATTGGTATCGAACCAATGTTACCTTTAATAAAGCAGATCCAAACTGTAAAAGCTACTAAAGCTCTATCAAGAATAAAACACACATATTTATAACGAAACGGATTTTGTAAGACAATTATTTAATTTTATTCATAGTTTTACAATAGAAGCTTCAAAAAACATTTCATGCAAAAAAAGATAAGAAACAGCCAATATTTCTGAGACAATTAATCGAATTGTAAGATCATCGGTCCATGCCGGTGTTGAGTGAGTAGTTGCGATACATGCCGGCAACGTAGAGGCGGTTCGTGAACTTCTGGCCCATCGGAAAGTACACGTTGGGCACCGTGCAGTAGCCTGAAATGAAGAAGAAACATTTCATACCACTCGCAGCGCGGTTATCAGAACACGAAGCCCTGTCTTCAGTGAAGGCAACAATTTTGAAAGCATATCTAGGAGTTTTAATACAGCAAAGCACTTGACTCTATTTCGGAAATATCCATCCATAAATGTTGTATAAAGTAAGTAGAGATTTCAGGATGTTAAATGAACTAAATGAAATAGGAATAGTTAAGACTGAAGGAAGAAAACACAATAATGAAAGCAGTTTACAATAAGAGAAAACTAGACACACACTTAGCTCATAATAATATCTCCAGTGATTTTGTGATGTGGAAGAAACTAAATCAATCAAAACAAACCACATACAAAAAACATTAAAGACAATAATTTACATAAAGATTTTCATCGTGAACTCTTTAAAATATAACGTCAAATGTGAGGTCTTATAACTATTCGTGCAGAAAACAATAGAAAAATGAAATAAAAAGTGTTGCATGCACTCACAAAGGTGGTTTTGGTGTGAAATTTAGGAAAGAGTATCGGGTTCGTAGTCTCTTTGATACCCCAAATGTTTGTTTCCATTTTTTCACCCAAACATTTTGTTTTTTTTTACACGCATGGCCATCATTAGGGAGATACCAGAGAAGACCACGGCCCGCCTAGCGTGAACCTCAACGGAAGGTGTCGTCGGAGCGCGCCGTGTTGAGCGAGCAGTTCCTGTACATCCCCGCCTCCGCCAGCTTGCGCGTGAAGCTCTGATTGGCGGGGAAATACACGTTCGGCACCGAGTGGTAACCTAGGAGGTTTAACAATGTCTGATGTGTAGGTAGAATCGACCGTGAAGCAAGGATGCGTTCGTTGAGCAAATAAATCAGAAACATTTACCTACTACTTTGTAAGAATAGTGCAAGGCTGGACTCGAACTAGCAAGTAAATCTATCAATTCAGTTTCAGTTTCAGTTTCAGTTTCTTTATTTCCTCCATTAGATGTATATTACACACTCGGATTCGTCATTTTTTTTTCCTGTCGGTTCGATTACTTCTGGCGAAGAAGAGCCGACAAGAAACTTCGTCAGGTTGGTCATTGTATTATTATTTTTTTCAGTGATACTTACAAACTAGTTTACAGTGATTGATTGATTACTACTGCTCACAAAGAACATTATTATAAGAACATTATATACATTGGTGAGGAGCAAACTCTTGACTACTATAATGACATCTTATTCTAAATTAATAGGAATTATGATCTAAATTATTCAGGTGTAAAAAGCCATCGTCATTTTTGATACAAGGTAATATCAAATTAAATATAAGTTAGTAAATAAACAAATTCATACTACAATGTAGTACCCATGTCAGAGAAAATAATAATAATAATAAAAAAAAAAAAAAAATTTGGTAGTACCGTGTTAGGTACCCGGTCAAGTATGTAGTCATGAGCTTTAATTTAAACAAGTTTTCTATCTAATAAGGCTTCCTGGATAGTGTAGTAGCTTTTTTTTATTAATACTGATTTCAATTTGCTCTTAAAACATTTATCTCCTAATTTCCTAATCTCCTCTGGAATTTTGTTGTATAACCTAATACTATTGCATATAAAACTTTTGAAAATTTTGATGACCTATGCTTAACATTTTGTAAATCAGTTTTATGTCTAGTATCGTAGTCATGTACATCAGCATTTAAGGTATAATATTATGGTGCTTATATTTCCTAGCATGGCAGATATTTTGATACACATATGCGCTAGGTAGGGTCATAATTCCTATTTCGCTGAATACATTCCTACAAGATTCTATAGCTTTCATGCTAAGAATACAACGCAAGGCTCTTTTTTGCAAGACAAATATTCTATTTGCTTCTGCTGCATTTCCCCAAAACATTAGTCCATACAACATGAGACTATCGAAGTAAGCAAAGTAGACAGTTTTTGCAGCTTGCGTGCCACAGAGTTCCTTGATTTTTTTAATGGCATAACAGGCTGAGCTCAGTTTACCAGCAAGACTGTCTATGTAGGGTTTCCAGCAGAATCTATTGTCAATTATTAATCCCAGAAAAGTTAATTCATTAGCCATGTTTAACGATAATTCCTCTATAGTATTGGTTACGTCTTCATTATTTTTACGCCTATGTGCCCCAAGAACAAAATGCAATACATTCGTTTTATTAGTATTTAACAATAGATTATTGTGTTCAAACCATGATGTGAGCGACTTAATTACTGACAAGAAAACCTCCCGTAGTTCAATTATATTTTTGTTTTTCAAAACTACTGAGATGTCATCTGCAAACATAACTAGTTCTATGTCTTGCCCGATTGAACCGGAAATGTCATTCACATAAATCAGAAAGAATAATGGACCAAGGATAGAGCCTTGCGGTACTCCTATTGTAACAGGGTCAACATCCGATTTTATACCACTGACCTCACATATTTGTTTTCTGTTTTCTAGGTATGTTTCACATAAACGTAGCTCTTTTTCTCTTACTCCATAATACTCTAATTTTAATAACAATATATCATGTCTTACACAGTCAAATGCCTTTGATAAGTCACAGAAAATGCCATATGTGTGCTGAGAATCATCCAAAGATGTTAATAAAGTTTTTATCATAGATGCAATGGCATCTCCTGTTGACTTACCTTTGCGAAATCCAAATTGTCTGAAATTTAGTAGATCGTGTTTAGTGAAGAAGTGAGTCAAACGTTTTTCCATAACTTTTTCAAAAACCTTGCTGAAAACTGGTAGTAAGGAGACCGGACGGTAATTCTCAACATTATTGTGACATCCTTTTTTATATAATGGTATGACCTTTGCTATTTTGAGGGAATCGGGAAATGTGCCATTTTCTAGACATTGATTTATAACTTGTTTTAGAGGATTTATGACACCTGTTAGTGACTTTAGTAATTTGGGGGAAATATTCCAAAGATCTTGAGAACGTTTAGACTTAAGGTCTATAATAATGTTTTTAACTTCTAAGTATGTGACAGGACCGAAAGTAACTGATGCAGTGCTACGTGCTGTATAATCCTGCAGGTGATTTAATGCTAACTGTGTGTTGGAGTCAATTTTATTTGTTGAGGTTTTAGCCACTGAAGTGAAGTATTTATTGAAGTAATTTGCAATCTTACAAACATCAGATACAATGTCTGCCCCAATTTTTAATTTGAGTTGAGTATTTTCAATAATAGGTGCTTTGCCCGTTTCTTCTTTGATTATACTCCAGGCCATTTTAATCTTGTTTTCGGAATTTAGTATTCTGTCCCTTAAAAACAACTGTTTTGCCCTAATTGTGACCTTTTTAAAAACTTTGCTGTAGAGAGATACATATGACTTAAGGTCTGTACTTTTGTTTAACTTCAATAAATCATACAATAGAAATTATTTTTCCTTTGAAACCATGATACCACGTGTAGCCCACTCTGCAAACTTTTTTTTGTTCGATATTTTTATGCGTTTTAGTGGCATATGCATATTTACATACTTCATGAAGGTATTAAAAAACTGTTTAAAAGAGATTTTTTCAGAAACCTTACCAAATTCAGTATTCAAGTCCATATTTAAGGATTCAATTCTATGCTTATTTACAGTTCTTGTCACTTTGAATGAATGTGTGACATTCATTTTGCATTCATGTTTTACAGTTATCAACTGGGCATAATGGTCTGACTGTATACCTGTAAATACCTTTGATCCATGGACTTGACTATCAGTAAAAATATTATCTATACACGATGCACAAGTGTTAGTCACCCTCGTGAACTCAAATATTGTTTGTTGAAGCAAAAAACTATCGAATAAATCCGAAAATTCATGTTTTCCCCCTGCATCTAATGAGAAATTTACCTTAAAGTCCCCACATACTATTATTGATTTGCTATTGTTTTTATTAATTTTGTATAAACATTCTTCTAGTTTTTCTATAAAAAAGGATATGTTTCCTGAAGGAGACCTATAAACACATAAAACAAAGAAGGAATTCATTTCTATGCAGCTTATTTCAAATTCTTTGTCAACTGACATCTTTACAATATCTAGCCTATTTTTTGCTCTCACCCCATTTTTGACGAGCACGAGCGTGCCCCCTCGTATAAAGTTCTTTCTGTGACTACTGCTTGCAATTGTGTAGTTATGGAGGTGGTGAGTGTTGATTTCATTTACATCTATCCAGGACTCGCTAACACAGTAGATATCTATGTTATATTTTTTTTAATACTAATTCTAGCATTTGATTTTTGCCACGTAGGCCTTGAACATTTTGATGGCATACAATTAAATTATTCATTGGTATATTTTTCGAAGTAACATTTTTACTATTTATATTTTTTTCTGTCGGTATAAAACGATCTATATCCTCTGTGGCATTTATTCTAAAAAAGAATTTATATCTTCACTAATAATGTAGCTACTTTCTTGTGGATGCTCTGTGCATGTAGCATCCAAAACGCAAGAACGATGTTTTTATTGTGTAGTTACACTTTTGCACATTTTGCGCTATAAACATGAGCCCCAAGTTACTAATATGACCATTTCTTAAATAACACTGTTTCTCCATAACATTAAGATCTAAATACACAGTATTTGGAACACTATTTGCTAAATAATACACAAGCAAGTTACTTTTGTGAGCAGTAGCATTAATCAAGTGTGAATTATGCAGTGTTGCAGAAGTGTACAGCAATGAGCAAACAAATAGTTTAATTTTTCTTTGGCTGCACACCTGAACTACATACTTCACACTTCTGTAGTAAGCATCAGAGTCCAAATTCCTCCACGCGCTCTATACCCATAACTAAAAAATCTCTTACAGTTCTTCCGCCCATAATCAATGCTTCCGACAAACACATCTGAGGCCCCATTACGAGTTACAAATCACTTAGGCCTGGCTGGCTAATTTCACGACAGTAGGTGTGATATTAGCCATTCATGTCCTATTATTACTTACAAGTTGTAAGGAACGTTGTAAGTTACAACGTTCCCACGTTTTTTTACACTAAATTAATGAATTACTTTGTATGGAAAGTCTAGCTTTTAATTTAGATGATATTCAGAAAAATGTTATTAACTTTTTTTTCTTTGTTTCAATCCCAATAATAATTTCCCAAATTGTACGTAGTGGCCGTCGCAACAACCTGTTTATCATATTCGTTGAAAATATAAAGTTTATTTGACTTCCTGAATCTAATTCTCCGTATTTTGTACAAACAAAGTTTTCTACATTGATTTGCTTCTTGATTGACTAGATTTGAGAGTTTAAATGTTCACGAACAGGTTGAATAGAGGTAATAATTCCCTATGAATAATTAGCGATATGAGAGATAACTGTAACTCCTAAATATAGGATATTAGGTCTAGAGGTGTCACCTGGAGGATACCAGCCGTATTCGCTGTAGCTGGTGCGATAGAAAGGGTGCTGGGTGCTCGTTTGGGAGCCGTATCCGTTGAACCAATCTGTGAACAGTTTGTATATGTAAATCATCTTGTTTATCAGCCTGAATAGCCCAGTGGCGCGACACTTCGGCGATCGCTCTCCGAAGTTAAGCAACGCTGGGTCCGGTCTGGTCTTGGATGGGTGACCATTCGACCGTTAAGAGAGGCTGGCCGTGGTTCGGATTCCACGTTAAACTGTAGGTCCCCTTCCTTACTTACAAGGTGGTAGGGTTAATCCCGCCCGGGTTGGTACCATCGCATTGGATAAACGATGGTCGAAGCGGCAATGAAAATTGTCCGTGTTTTCCATCCGGTTCAATGTAGCTGTGCAATGTAAGGAAGGTCCTGGAATGGCTCCTAGTTTCCATGTCGTGTGTTGGGCTAATACCATGACAGAAGGTGTGGTAATAGCCATCCATGTCCAGTCACATAAAAAAAAGGTCAAACACAATTTTCGATTCACCGTGGGTAGTCGATGAATAAAATTATTACATTAAATTGATAGCAATGGGATACCTCTAACAGGTGTCAACGTAGGTATGGTCCAAACGTTAACCAGGTGTTCCTTCAAGGAACACATGTTTTGTACTGACACAATGTCAGTACAAAACTTGAAGGATTCCTAATTTAATAACAACAATATCTTTTTTTTAATCATCGTAGAGACGATTTTGTGAAATATACATTTTGCACTCATACAGCGTGCTGTTAACTGAGACTTTGAATATCTATGTCTAAATGTCTTATATCTTGTAAACACATTATTAAAAGAACACAGGTAGTCCTACTAGTTTTCGAAATGTATTTTTTGTAGTTTTAATTTTATTTAAAGTATCTAACCAACTGTTCCTTCAGATCCTTTATATGTAGGATCAAAGTACAACCTAAGGTCATTCAAAAATGGTGTGAAGAAGCACCTGGTCGGCCGGCATGGTTTTCGCAGACCCCGTAAAATTTTGCAATCCCATGGGTTTCGTCCCGCACCTCTTATATAGCGCACAAAACAACATGCAAGCTAAATGCCCGGGACGGACTTTGTCCTACGATCTCCAAGAGCCACCGGCTGCGGAGAAACCAAATCCGATATAGTTCTTGTTCTGCGCAGCCGTTTGCTAGTGAAAGACTGACAATTTAGATCAAGAAGCTTTTAAATATTTAAATTAGAAAAAAAATTAAGCTTTACATTTTTTTTTTAAGGAAATCGTTTGAACAAATAAACTAAGATAAAGTTATTTAGAACACACTCATGCAACGTTTATAGTTTGATGTTACATACAGTTAAAGTTGTATGTGATATTTGTGGATTTCATGATTTTTAGGGTTCCGTACCCAAAGGGTGAAAACGGAACCCTATTACTAAGCCTCCGCTGTCCGTCCGTATGTCCGTCCATCCGTCCGTCCGTCCGTCCGTCCGTCCGTCGGTCCGTCCGTCCGTCCGTCCGTCTGTCACAGGGCTGTATCTTATGAACCGTAATGACAGCTGAAATTTTCCAAGAATGTGTATTTATTTTGCCGCTATAACAACACACAAGTAAAATAAAAAAAAAATTAAAAAAAATTGTTTTAAATCTTGTACGACGGTACGGAACCCTTCCTGTGCATGGAGTTGAAGAAATAACACCTCCATGTTCCTGTGCAAGTCCGACTCGCACTTGGCCGGTTTTTACCTATTGTTGCGTCAGGCAATTTTCCACCAGTACGTCCCAGGTCATTATATACAAGGTATTATTTTAAGATATAACTTACGAGGGTGCTCAAATCTCTTCGGGAGGTTGCATGTAGCAAAAAGATCAGAAGTCTTGGGGAGGGACTTCTCAATATCTTTCTGGAAACTGTTTCTATCCGTTGGGGTAGCAGAGCAGAACACGTGCTTATCGCCACCAGAACTCATGGCCACAACCCACTACACGTGACCAGTAACTTTAAGGAACAGCCTATGACGGCCACAACAGGGAATGTGTGGAGATGTCAATCAATTCAACACATGCGTCAAATAATGGATGAAACAGGACCGTTTCTATGACGACGATTGAGTATATTCGAGGGAATAAATGGTTTTATGCTATGGCTAATGATAAAATCTGACAAATCCGAGTGCAGTGTGCTGCCTGTGGATGATGAATAAACAATAAACAATAAAAAATAAACCCATGGAGGTGTATTTCTTCACCTCCATGTATGAACAACAAAACCTTAAAATTTTAGTAGAAATCGTTATTGAGTTTCATTCTATGAATAAGATCCCCATCATGAGACCAGACTGGCAAGACAAATATTTCAGATGAATTGTTAGTAAATTAGAAATTTCAGTTTAATGGCCCCTCATTAAAAATTCTGGGTGTCTGAGAAATAAAGAGAAAAAAATAGTGGACATAGGTGGCTAATACTAAACTGTCCGTCAGATATTAGCCTAGGAGGCATCAGTGAAAATTGCATCTTGCACTGGAACATCTGCATTCGAAAAATTTGCATTTTAAAAATGACAATATGGCGGCAAACCGAGATGAGACGTCATGAGCAAGCGGGCCTGTGATTGGTTTATTTGAGCATATGTATACATACGGCAAACATACAACATAGTATAAGCCATACAAGCACGAAGAGTAAAATGTTTGCAGAGGATATTGGTTTTTTAAATCGTCTTTCGATCATTTATTTTAATTGTTACATGAGTAAATATTAGTTTAGATTGTGAAGAATTTGATTCTTAAGCATACTACTAAAAAAGGTATTTTTTGCCTAAATGGTCTGTTGGCCAAACAAGCACTAAGGGTGACGACCTATTAATTAAGGAAGGGATAATGGAAGGGAAGGAAGGATATGTTAATGATTTGAAAAAATAAACAAAGTCTACCTATTTAGGAAATGAATCATTTTTATATGATCTCCGAAGAATTTAAATACCTAGACCGCTTGTTAACTTTTTTTAATGGTTAAAGATATGGGGGTCCACCATGACTACCCACAATTAAATGCGACGAAGCACTTACTTTATCGAGTATCTTGTCCTTCCAATTGTTATTTCGCAAGGGTTTGCGTCCAACAAGCACGAGTAAATACAGTTGCTTACTACCACTTTTAGTCATTTATATTGAAAAATCTGGTTTGCTAGGAAACATTCAATGGTATCTGTAGGTAGCGTTAGACGACCTCCTTTGGAATTCTTACGAGGATTGCTTTATAAGAATAAAAATACGGCTGGATATTAAATACCAGGAAATGAATATACCCGAGATTGCATGGTCGAGCTTTTTTTTTTCTCACATTTGAATTTGTATAAAGAAAGTGATTTGAATTCATGAAATGAGAAAAAGCCATTTTTCTATTCATACTTGATAAAACGTAATGAAATAACAAGCGTAAAAAATTAAATGAACTGCACAAAAGCATACATAACTGGTAATGTTATCTTCCAGTCAAACATTGGAAATATGCTTGAAATGCATAGTAAACAATGCACACTAGGTGAGTTAAACCAATATTTATAAACATAAAACCCTAAATATTTTAAGTAAATTTTAAATATCTTACAAATCACTGATACTAAATGTCGCCTCGGGGTCGGAGCGCGGCAGCCTCCGATGGCTCGGCAGACGACCTTCGTTATCTTGTGATGGACAGTAAATGAAATTCTTGATTATTTTTTGCAGGCAGGCAGTTCTTCTATTCTTCAGGGTCAAGTGTCCGCTGGCTCGTCTTCTTTGAGTCTGCGGGCTCGGCCATTTTGGCCTCTTTATATAACAGTTGCCCCTTCACTCCGCGGACGGAGTGGAGGGGCGGCTGAACGAGCGGACCAGAGACCCCAAAAAATGAAAGATGCATGTTTCATAGTTTATTTTACCTATTTTTGACATGCTAACTTAAAGCGCTAAACATCCTATGATAAAATCAATCAATCAAATCATACAGTCAGAACCATTTTGTAAAGCACATATACAGATACTAAAGCGCACTCACTACCGCTCACGATAGGCAGAGCTTGTCTTTCACCTACGTGGCGGGTCACTTAGCACTCTCACTGTTCCGTCGACAACATTCTCCCCCCGGTCGTCCACGTCGACTCGATCAGTGGGGAGACGGACCAGCTTCCTCGCCGGGCGACGCAGCACTCCTCCGGCGACGCGCACGTCAGCGACGCGCACGTGTCCGTCCTTGCCGGGCAGCACCTTCTCGATGATCCCTCGCGGCCAAACGTTGCGAGGCAGGTTCCCGTCGACGATGAGCACGACATCGCCCGAGCTTAGCTCAGGGCGGCCGTCGCCGGGAAGAGGCCGTGGCAGGAGCGTCGGCAGGTACTCGCGCACCCAGCGCGTCCAAAACAGGTCTGCCAGGCGCTGCGCAGCGCGCCACTGGCGCCGCCGCACGAGGTCGGAGTCGTCGAACACGCCCGGAGTCGGCGCGCCGGACGAGCTTCCCAGCAGGAAGTGGTTGGGAGTCAGTGACTCCGGGTCCCCAGGCTCCGTCGAGACGTGGGTCAGAGGCCGGGCGTTCACGCAGTGCTCGGCCTCGGCGAGCAGAGTAGCGAGCACTTCGTCGGTGGGCGCTCGTTGGTGTAGTGTCACGTTTAGCGCCTTCCGGATGGAGCCCACGAGTCGCTCCCACGCGCCTCCCATGAATGGCGCGGCGGGAGGGATGAACCGCCACTTGGCTCCGCGGTTCAGCGCGTAGTCTCTGATGATTTCTTGGTCCAGCTCGGCCCAGGCACGGCGGAGCTCGGCGTCGGCACCGTGAAAGTTGGTGCCGTTGTCGCAGTGAATCTCGGCGGGAGCACCCCGGCGCGCAATCATGCGGCGCAGGGCGCAGATGGCGGAGTCCGTTGTCAGGCTGTGGGCGATCTCGATGTGCACGGCGCGCGTCACAAGGCATGTGAAGAGCGCGCCGTACCTCTTCTCTCTGCGGCGTCCGACCGTCACGTCCATTGGGCCGAAGTAGTCCAGCCCGCAGAACGTGAACGGTCGGTGGTGGTGGCTCAGGCGGGCGACAGGTAAGTCGCCCATCGGAGGTGCGAGCGCAGTCGCGCGTCGCACTCGACACGCCTGACAGGCGCGTTCGACGGCTCGCACGGTCGGGCGGAGATGCAGAATCCAGAACTTCTGTCGGAGGTGGTTCACCACCGCTTCAGGGTAGGCGTGGTGCGCAGTCACGTGGTAATGGTGTACCAGGAGGCGGGTGATGCGGTGCCGGCCACATAAAATCGTTGGTTCCGCTGCTTCCTTGTCGATGCCCGGCGCCGCGCTCGCGCGTCCGCGCAGGCGCAGTAATCCATCGTTATCAATGTATGGCGACAGATGTTGTAGGCGGCTACTTGATGCGACTGGTCGGTTCGCGCGTAAGTCTCGCAGCTCCATCCCGAATGCATCTTCCTGTACTCTTCTGAGTAACATTCGTACCGCTGCGTCCATGTGTCGCCGATCGAGAGCGCCGGTGTGTCGCCGGCGACATTTTTCAGTGAAGAGCACGACACAGGCGGTCGCGCGTACCAACTTCATCCATTTTGAAAATCTTGAGGCGTCCGGTAGGCAGTCGGCTGCGGGCACCGCATCAGTCACTGTCACTGTTTCGGCCGTATTTTTTCTCTCTTCCGTCGTTGTACGATTGTCGTCGGGTTGTATCGGCCACGCGTTTTTTGGTAGTCGCAGGAAGGCGGGTCCGACGAACCAGCGATGCTCGATATTGAATGTCTGTTGAGCGCGCGTCGCGTCGTCCGCTACATTTTCTGTGGTGTTCACCCAGCGCCAATCTTCCGGTCGAGTGAGCTCGTCTATTTCGCCGAGCCGATGCGATACGAATGCTCGGTAGTCACGTGGGTTTCCTCGTATCCATGCCAGGACCGTGCGCGAGTCCGTCCAGTAGTATTTCTGTGTGACGTTCGCTGAATGTTCGCTGATGACAGTAGCCGCGAGTCGACTCCCGAGCAGCGCGGCCTGTAACTCGAGGCGCGGTATCGATGTTGGTCTCAATGGTGCAACTCTTGTCTTGCTCGCGACGATCGATGTATGCACGCGTCCGCTGCTCAGTTGAAATCTCAAGTATGTGACGGCGGCGTAAGCGTCTTCACTCGCATCGCAGAACGTATGAAGCTCAATTGCGAGTATGTCGGAGTCAGTGCAGTAGCATCGAGGCACTCGGCACGTCCAGGAGTCGTGCAGATGTTGTACCCAGTCGAACCATTTGGCCGCCTCGGCATCAGCCAGCTCGTCGTCCCAGTCTATGGCGGATCTCCAGACGTACTGCAATATTATTTTTGCCTGTATGATGACGGGGGCCAGGAGTCCGAGGGGGTCGAAGACGGACATGACGACGGCTAGCATTTGTCGCTTCGTCGGGCGGCTGTCGCCGGTAGCTATGTCATTCGGAATGCGTGCGAGGCTCAGATTGAATCCCAGCGTATCGTCACCGGTGTCCCAGCGAAGTCCCAATGTCTTCTCTTGATCTGCTTGTAGGTCTAGATCGCGCATGTTTTCCTGGCGCCCCCCTGGATTGACGTGCTCGGTCACTTCTTTACTGTTTGACGCCCATCCCACTAGTTCGAGGCCACCGCGCTTGTTAATTTCTTTGACTTGTGATGAAATCTTCACCGCTTCCATGGTCGAGGGAAAGCTTTGCAGGTAGTCGTCCATGTAGAATTGTCGCTCCACGGCTTTTGCGGCGTCCGGGTACAGGTGTGCGAACTCCTCTGCATTTTTATTTTTGACGTAGATGGCGGTTGTTGGAGAGGAGGCGGCGCCGAAGATCATTGAGCTCATTTCGTACTCTGCTGGCGGCGTGTCTCGGTTCAGTCCTCGCCAGAAGAAACGTTGCGCGGGTCGGTCCGCAGGCCTTATTTGTATTCGGAGAAACATTTCCTTGATGTCCGCTGAGACTGCCACCGCCCCCTCCCGGAACCGGAACAATACGCCGAGCAAAGGTTGCAGTAAGTCGGGTCCCGTCAGTAGCGCATCGTTGAGTGAGCGTCCATCCACCCGCGCTGCTGCGTCGAATACGATCCGTACCTTGCCTCTTTTATTGGAGTTAGTCACAGCGAAGTGAGGCAAGTACCATAATTTTTTGTCGGTGGTTGGCGCCATCTGTCGAGCGTATCCAGAATCTATGAGGTGCTTCATTTGTTTCGCGTACGCTTCACCGAAGTCTCTGTTAGCATCCATCTTTTTCTCAAGTAAACGTAGGCGCTTAAGTGCGGACCCCTTGCTCGGCGGCATCGCCGTCGAGTCAGTTCGCCACAGCAAACCGGTTTCCCACCGGTCATCATTATCTGTGCGTCGGCAGGTGGTGTTCAGTATGTCAATAGCTCGCCGGTCAGTGGGCTTTTCTCTTTCTTTCGTAGATACGCCCAACGCGTCCAGATCGTAGTGACTCTTGATGAGTGAGTGCAGTTCTTCGTTGTCCCGCGTCAGGTGTCCCACGAAGTGAACCGCTTGCTGTCCGCGTCGTCGGTTGGTCGCGCCGCTCCCCCCGGTCGAGCCGCTGAGTACCCAGCCGAGCAGGGTGCGGACGGCCGACGGGCTCTCCCATCCGAAGCCGGCTGTGCGTCTCTCTCTCTCGGCGAGCAGGTGGAAGTTGTTCTGCCCGACGACTATTCCTGGCACGACGTCAGTATATGGTCGCAACGGTAGGTTCTTTAGGTGCGGTAGATGCGAGTAGTCGGGCACGGTTTGTGCTATCAGCTCTAATTTTTTCACTGTGTAGGCGCCCCACAGTGGGTACTTGGTGCGAGTAGGTCCCGCTATCTCCAAGTCAATAAGTCGGGACGTGTGGACACCTTTCGTCGTGGTTTCTGAGAGCATCAGTCGTTCAGTTGGACCAACAGCTCCGACGCGATCGGCCAATTCTGTTTTTATTAGCGTCGTTGTAGCCCCGCTGTCAAGTAGCGCGTGAGTACGTACACTGCCTTTTGGCCCGTAGACAGTCACTGGGATTATCATTAGCAGGGCTCGCGTCTTATTTCCTCGTGCGCATGCGGCATTTTCTTCATTCGCCTCTTCCCTTTCATTAGACAACGTCAGTGGCCTAGTGGGTGGGGGAAATGACTTGTGCAGCAGCGTGTGATGTCGCCGGCCGCATCCTTCCATCGCGCATCCTTGTTTCGTGCGGCAGACTTGTGACCGGTGGCCACTTTTTAGGCAACGAAAGCAGGCCCGAAGCGCAGTGGCGGCGTTCCATTTTTCATCTTCGGAAAGTGCCTTGAATTTCGCGCAATTGTGTATAGTGTGGTCTGTAGCTTCACACTGTAGACAGATGGCGCCCCCCGCGGCTGATGTGTGTACTGCTTGTGTACGTGAGCCCTTCTGTCGGGCGGCGGCGGCGGCGGGAGGCTGATTCTGACGCGCGTTGTTGATTCGGCCTTGTTGAGTCGTAGCGCGCGCGTCGGTACTCGCGGCAACATCTTTTGTCTCCACTGCCCATGCGTAAGTAATCTTCTCGCTCTCGCATTCCAAAAATTCACTTATCATCGTCAATTCGGGCTTGTTGTCATCTCGATGCGTATGTACGTAGTCGGCGTAGTTGTGCATCAGTATTTTATTTTTTTCTTTTATCGCTTGTACTGCGTCGACGCTATGTAGATATTTATCTTGCTTCATGCTTGATATCGTTGCGATAACATCTTCAATCGTACACGCGAAGTCATTTATTTGGCGTGGGACGTTAGTGATGGTCGGCAAGTTTCTCAATCGACGTAGTTGATGCATAACTAAGTCGTGATCGCACCCAAACTTCTTTCCCAGCAACTTCATTACTCGATCTGGATCGCCGCCGGTCAGTAATTGGTGCGACACGGTTGCTTTTGCATCTCCGCGAAGACATCGTCGCAGTCGAGCGAGATTTTCTATTTTGTCGAATCGTCTAGATTGCTCATCGTAAGCGGCCTTAAATGCGAGCCAGTCACTCGTTGCGCCAAAGAAGTCGGGTAGCTTCGATGTACAGCATCTATCTTTATTTGTCGCAAGCCCTTTTAATTCGCGCGCCAATAATGCTATGTCGCTCAATCCCACTCTCGTGGTCGGGTGTGCAGCCGATGTGTTGTGCGCTCCTACGTCCGTGTCGTTTGCGGGCGGCGGCGGTGGCGCTGCAGTCGGCGGCGGGACGAGGGGTGCGGGGCGCGCGAGCGGTGGCGCCACCGTCGCATGATTCACCTCTTCATTTAGCGAAGCGGGGGGTGAAGGGGGAGGCGCTCTTTGGCTGTCGCACCATTCGCTGGTGCGCTGCATTGTGATATTTTCAAGGTCGTCGGCTTCCCGCGAGCGGTCATCCTCTTCCTCAATATCTTGTAAATCGGACTGCAATTTCTTTTGTATTAAATCGCTTTCGATCTCCAGCTTTTTTCTTTCGATTTCGGCCAGCTTTTCTGCTGCCGCTAACTCAGCGGCGCGGCGTTTTCGGGCAGAAAGGCGTGAGTGCTTGGTCGACGCGGCGGGCGAGCGGTCGATTCTCGGTGCGGTTTCGATAATCGTTCTCTCACCGACGGACACATTGAGGGGGTCGGTCGGGGATGCCGGTGGGCCCAGTCTGACTATTTCCGGATGTGTTTGCACTCCCGAGTCGGCCGCGGTGCTCGGCTGGGGCGCTGTCTGCGCATCCGCGCTTGTTCCGTCGGCTTTGGTACTTCTTGTCTTAACCATTGTGACGTTCGCGTCGTGTTCTTGCTCTCAGCGTTAGCGATGTGGAGCGCGGAACGGCGACCGACGCGACGCGACAACGCGAAGTGTGGCGGAACGAGGCGGGCACGCAGCGGACAGGCGCACGGTGCACTAGTCTCGCTGCGCTCGCGACCGGAGGAAGCAGAGTCTTGAGGGGCGCGGGCCTTATCTGCTGGAGGGAAGTAGGAGGCGGAAGGGTTAATGGGATACCGTTCGGCAGAGAAACACAAGCGGGCCAAGTGCTCTCTCACACCAGGGAAAGGGTGCGAGACGGTGCCTTCCAGGAGGCATGGCTTGCGCAAGTGAACATACCGACACGGCTCGACTCAGAATTTGACTTCTCGTCCTGAACAGGACGGTCCGTCTGGTGTCAGTCGCAAAACACCACGCACCGCTTCGTTGGCACCGTTAAGTATCCACGGGCGTATGCCAATGTTGGCGTGTGGCTTGCGTCGGTCTTGATGCAGGCGGCGCCAGGCGGGCAGGTTGACGAGCGATCAGCGGAGCGGCGTCTTGATCTCGAAGTGAAGTCAGGATTCGGCGGCGAAGGACCAAACAATGTCGCCTCGGGGTCGGGGCGCGGCAGCCTCCGATGGCTCGGCAGACGACCTTCGTTATCTTGTGATGGACAGTAAATGAAATTCTTGATTATTTTTTGCAGGCAGGCAGTTCTTCTATTCTTCAGGGTCAAGTGTCCGCTGGCTCGTCTTCTTTGAGTTTGCGGGCTCGGCCATTTTGGCCTCTTTATATAACAGTTGCCCCTTCACTCCGCGGACGGAGTGGAGGGGCGGCTGAACGAGCGGACCAGAGACCCCAAAAAATGAAAGATGCATGTTTCATAGTTTATTTTACCTATTTTTGACATGCTAACTTAAAGCGCTAAACATCCTATGATAAAATCAATCAATCAAATCATACAGTCAGAACCATTTTGTAAAGCACATATACAGATACTAAAGCGCACTCACTACCGCTCACGATAGGCAGAGCTTGTCTTTCACCTACGTGGCGGGTCACTTAGCACTCTCACTGTTCCGTCGACAACACTAAACCTCACTGATTTGATGAATCAGAAAATTCTTACAGCCCATACTGAAACGATCACGCAACAAAATGTGAGGAACTGTTCTTAGATATTTATTTGTATTGTAAGGGGCCCGATACACGTAGTATACATCCGACCTTAGTTCATTTGTCGCGTAGAAGCTCAGAATATATTACTGCTTATCACCAGAGCACTATCTTCGCCACAGGATATTATTATGCGAGTGGGTGCCTATCGGTTAGCGTTCCCTGCCAACCGGTGATGCCCCACAACAAAGCTATCTTTCGGCTTTACAGCAGCTGCTAGCGTTTATAAAGGTTCATTTAATAAAAGATAGTATTTTAAACTTAAGCCTCCATAACTCTTTATATTTATTTATTTATTGAGAAAAAATAATCCTTGCGGGCCGTGCAAATATTGTAATACATTTACTATCATACAGTTACTTTAAATATACTAGGAAACATGAAAAATAATAAAAACCCGGTCAAATAAATTAATTATTAATATCATAACATTAAAATAAATATTAAATAAATTATATTTATATTATATTAATACAAACTAAATAAATCATAACGGAAAACATTTAAACATTGCAAACTCAAATATCAAATTTATTATCAATCTTGGTCTAGATTGCAATCAAAGTCATTGAAAAATTCTTCTAAATTATAAAATGGGTGATACAATAAATATAAAAAATATTAAAAGTATAAAAAGTGTAAACATGTGAATATAAATCGAAGTTTAAAAAATACAAAATTACTTCTTAGTAACTTCAGAGATTTAAAAAAAAGATATTAATTCCTGATTATTCACGTGATCGTGATTTTCCACTATTATTGACGAACACTTAATACAACAGGCCTTGTCAATGTCACAAAAAAGGAAGCGTTGCAAATATTTTTGAACTTATTTGAACTGTCAAAACGACTTCAATATTCAGTGCTGTCTTCTCAAGGAGTGTTTGTTTTCAGATAAACATACATTTAAGAGTTGTACGCGATGAAAACCATTAGCAACACTCGTCCCATCAACCTGAAGGTTGTGAGGTTCAAGCTGGACATCGCACCGCCCACGGCCGAGTCGCTGAAGCCCAAAAAGCCGCCGAGGAAGATCCACATCCCTGAGCCGATGATGAGGCGGAAGAAGCCCAGTGTGCCGCCACCTCCTAAGATTATGAACAACATGAAGGTACATAGCTACATTGCTCCTTATCCTGGTTGAGATTAATGTCTTGATCAGTCTGGCGCAACTCCCTTTGTAAAAAACGTTGCATGAAACGGGTGTTGACAGCAATATGTCGATTGGACCTTAGATGAAAAAGGAATGGATAGGGGACTAAACACATTTTACGGTCCGTCAAAAGTAAGCTCAGTCAGCCGATATGCTCTCAGTCGGTGTCAGACGTCAGTGATGAATTCAGTTTGGCGAGATTTCAAAGTATCAACAAAATGTCGTCTTGTGTTGTTGAAAAATATGGAAATAACGCCATAAAGGACAACAAGAGCAATGGAATCACATTCCACGTATAAGTGCAAGCATATTCAGTATATTTTTAGTTTAGTTGACCTGAAACCTTTTATGTGTTGTAAAGGCGCAAACAGGGTTGGCACAAGCAAACTTAAATTGTCAGTTCGATTTTTATTTTTGTTTTCATTTCAGTATTATATATTGAACTAAATTTTATTTTAAAAACAAGTAGGGCTGCCAAAAAACAATAGTCTACGTACTGTTTATTATTTTTTATAATGTCGTTTAGGATATTTGTATAATATGTCTTAGTTCTGAGGCTGTGATAAAAAGGTACATCCTTGAAAATGGTCAAAATTTTACATGTGACAGACAGCTCGTTTCCATAAAGATTGAAATTCTCAAGTCGTTTCTTGGCTCAAATGTCCTTTTGTCATTGAATGAGTATTCATTCCTTCAACCTGCTACATTTAATCATAGACTCCATCTTCTTAGGGCTATTATCGAAAAATATGTAAATGTAAAACTTTATCATATACATAAAACCAATCCGGGGATTAAAGCCGCCACAAAAGGACAAAAGCGTAATAAACTGAACCTATTTGAGGGAAATAAAAAAAAATTAAAAAGAAAGAACTTAGTGGTTTATCAAAATACCATCACACATTTACGGCGAACGGCAATAATCATCAACAGGTTTTACATAACACTGTACTGACTATTATTTTGACTATTTTTTAGCATCTAAAACGCATTGAACGAAATTTTGAAATGCATAAAATGCAAACATGGACAATTCAAGAATAATCAATATTATTTGTTTTGCAATGTTTGACCCATACTTGCAATACATTAATGATTCCCTCTTTGTGTTTATTTTATTTTATGATTTCAATATTTACAAATTGTGTATATTCGACTTTATTAATTTATCCTTAATATCGATGATTTTTACTCAGAATAACGATGGTTTAATGAATGATTCCATTAATATTTTTTTAATTTTCCCGCTTGCAAATTCGCGAAAAGATTATTTGATGCCTTGTTAACTATACAATACTTGTGTTAACCCTAATACTAAATAGGAACCTTAATATTTTAATGCACAATACAATATATTGTTATTTATTTTCGTGATCATTTTTGGCAACCCTGCCGTTTTCACTTTCATTTTTAATTTAGTTTTGACGCGCCATTCTGCTCAAAGGGCTTAGGATGCGCGCATCGTTGATGTGTCATGATGGATTAGGATGAATTTTGCACTATATCTACGACCAGATGTCACAAATGTCACCATCCCTTTTTCTCACGCTATAACTAATTCAATTCAAGGAAATTGTTGTCTCATTTCATTTTTCCGCGATTAGATGAATCTATTTGTCACTTTTTTGCATGCTGCATTTCCTTATACCTTTGTCCTGCTCTTTTACCCTTTACGTATTAGAGTTTGGTGTGCATGTAAAAGTATAGGTGTGTAAGTTTTTTTAAAAATAGGAACGCTTTTGAACTATCATCAGTATGGAGGTACCGTATCCATTCTTTTTCATCTAAGGATTGGACTGCCAGTTAGTACAGGTTTCATTGGATCTGTTCGGGCTACTTGCTCTGAGCCACTCTGAGCGGGAAAGTGCAAGAAAAAGCGTTTTGGCTAACGGAATGACAGTTCTGAGTACCTACCCCGTTTTCGCTGAACAATAGAACTGTTCGGAATCGCTTGGAATCACTCCTTTCTGTTCTATCATGCGAAATAGAATCGCGGAACGGAATCAAAACTATCAGCTGTCAGCGAGTTGGATCGCTCTTTATTTGTCTTCACAGATGATCTTCTTCTTTCTTTAATTGTTTGTTGGGTTGGGCTTCCAAAATAATTCCGTCACACATACGTCAAACTGTGCGTCAAACAAATGGAATGGATGTCAAATGGTTGAGGCGTTCGGGCTGTCGGAGCATGAAATCTTGCACCGTGCTGTTCCGCCTGGTTCTGTTCTGTACCGAACAGAATGGAACCGTTCCGCGGAGCAATAGCCCGAACAAAGCTATACATTCGGGTGAAATCGACCAAAACCGTTCCAATGTATGAGAGTCCCAACTCTTAAAACGCAGCGATTATTATTATATTTGATATTATATATATTATTATATATTGATATTTTGGTCTTGATCAAAACAAATATGTTCATTATGATACTTTTGAGACTACCGCGGTCGTTAAACATATTTGAAAAATGTTACGGGTTTTGACCGGCGGGAGATGGGGGGCCTGACTCACTCGTCGTCTGCTGCGTGCAAACGTGGCGGAAGTCGGAGAATATCTCCTCCCGCGATATCCATATGTTCGTTATTGTTAATGAAGTTTTAGGTTACCAAACATAGATGTCGATCTATATTTTTAACGTATTCGGCATTCTTAGCATTAACTTCATATTCATAACGATTATGTCAAATATTCTTAACATTAACTACATATTTAAAGCCAATTTGTGAAGCATTCTAAACATCACCTGGGTCCGGTCTGGTCTTGATGGGTGGATGGGGGATGGGTGGGGATTTATGGTGCTTTTTCACACTGGAGAAATTCCGCTTTTTAATAAAGTTGAATTATTTTTTTTCTCGGAAACTATTAGGTATATTAATATAGTTTCTTCGGAAAAGTTGTTAACAATGTTTAGACCTTTCTTAGGTTTAAGTATTCGGAACCTTATTCCGGACACGGTGTATATGCAGCGATTTTAACATTAAACTCATAAATATTGTAAACTTACCTATTATGTGCAGCGGTTCAAATATAACTAAAAATGTTTTCCTTTACAGTTTTGTACTCTTATTTCTATTTATTTATTACAATCATATATCCCTTTAACAAAAACAAATATCACAAAATGCGATTTAATAACGGTTTTTAATGGCATGATTAATGATATTGCAATTTTATTAATATTTTCTAAACCAAGAAACGGTAGATATGTTTTGCTTCCTTTTATTTACTCTTTTATTTATATATTTATAAATTTATTTACACTTTGCTCCTAATTGCTGCTAGCTTCTTTACAGCTTGGAAATGATTCTTTACAAAATTTGGTAATGTCTTTTAACAGAGTCTTGGCGTAGAAGAGTTGATAGAAGAGCTGTTAGAAGAACTGTATGCCGGCCACCGAGATTGGTGCGGGAGCAGGGAAGACTACAACCACAGGTATGTCTCTATGACGCAATATCCCCATTAATCCTATGAGAACCAGTCGATTCTGTAGATCCTTTATCTATAAGGTCCGTAAACCGTGAAAACCGTTTAGTGCAACTTGCTGTCCTTTAAAGTTAACTTCAGAAACACCTAGCCAGCCAGCTAGGTTTTCGCACCCTACAAAAGAGAGGCAAGGCCCATGGACACCGTCAGGCTCCTGTTAGCTGACATTCTGACGTACGCCATATGTTGGGCTTTTCTTTAAAACAAAAAACAGATTACAGTTCTAGAATATTTTATTTTGCGTTATTATTTATTTTATGATACGATGATCATTTCTTCACCTTCAAATCATGAGAGGGAAGTTGCGGATCGGGGTTTACTCTGGTAAAATAATTCGCCGGGTGAACTGGCAAGTCAGTTATTAATGCTAACTACCAAATGACGCGTTATAGCCAAGTGAATTTAAATGTACTGGTTAGCATTGTTCGAAATGGAACTAAACGTCAGATGTAATCACTAACTTGTCAGTTCACCCGGAATGTTAAGTTCGGACTCCACGTAATTCTGTAAGTGCCAGCAGGTCTATTCCTGGCATTCCGTAATCAGGAATCAAGAATTCTGAGTCTAGAAAATCGCTTTTGTAGCGGTTTTCAAAGCGATTTTCTTGACGAAAATATTCCGGAGCGTAGTTTTTTTAATTAATCAAGGTTTTCTGTCAAAAAACTCGCTTTGAAAATCGCTATAAAAGCGGTTTCCTAGACTCAGGATTCCTGATACTGAGACTGCCAGGAATGGACCTGCAGGTAGTAGGATTGATCCCGTCCGGGTTCATAACAACATATTGCATGAACGCAGCAATGAAAATTGTCTGTTTTCCATTCACTGCAATGTAAGCGTACAATAAAAGGATGGTCGTGGCATGGCATTTCGGTCCCGTGTGAGGTGCTGAGCTAATATCAGCAGGTGAGGTGTTAGCCACACATTTCCAGTTAATTAAAAAATATAATAATATGAGGCTAAGCAATATCTCCATATGTTTGAAAAATGTTAAAGCTTTTCACGCGGCAGGAAGAGACATTCTCCGACGTTTCGAGCTAATCATTCAGCCCGTTGTCAAGGAGGCATCCGCCGCGGTCGTCTGCTGCGTACGAACGCGGCGGATGCCTGCCGCGTGAAAAGCCTTAACATTTTTCAAACATGTCTAACGACCGCGGTAGTCTCAAAAGTATCATAATATCACCATATTTTGCTAATTTAAGTTACATTTTGATATCATTTTAAGCTGCCCGTTAAACGTATTTTTTAGATTTTCGAGTTCTGCGGGTTCGTACACATCTTCAGTAACCAAGTTCGAGCAGTCAGAGGCGATCGAGAGAAGCCTCTTGGAAGAACTCGGTTAGTAATGGTTTACAAAACTAACCAGAAATGTTGAAAACAATCCCTTGTCTTCATAATTTTTCCAAATCTTTAAAATTCAATCGTTGGATTTGCGTTCCATACATCCAAATGAGGACACCATCAGGGGGGAAGATACATCCCAGTTCCGTAATTACATATAATTTATTTACATTCTAAGCATATGTACATTTATTAACCTAAAATTGCATACTATGTATGATGTGTACGTACAAAGAACTATTTTTTATGTGAGAAATTACCCGGAATTAAATAATAATTTTGAACACGGATATTCGACGAGAAATAAAAATGTGATCCAGCAAGCTGCACACTCAACATCAAAATTTGAGAAGGGTGTCCACTTCAATAGTATTAATATGTATAATAAGCTACCAAGAGACTTGCGAGAAGAAACTAACATAACATTTAAAAAGAAGTTAGGTACATGGTTGCTTGACAAAACTTTCTACGATTTAAGTTATTTTAATATTATTCTGTAAAACGACGAATTCACATGATTGGTATCAATATTATAATCTGTTATGCAAATTCTTAATATTGTAATGTAATCACTGCGAATAAAAATATTTTGATTTGATTTGATTTGACATGTACAGCTCGTGGTGAAGGGGCTAGAGGACTTGCCATTCGTGTGGTCGTGGGTTCAAATCCTCGCCCCGGTTGCACCATTTTCTTTCTGTTTGTTAATAAGTATAGTGTGAGTTGGAAGTAAGTGCATTTTGTTGCGGATGCCATGGTTCGGAGCACATGTAAAACTGTAGGTCCTTTTCCCCTATTAGGTGGTAGGTTAAAGCCCGCCTTGGTTATAATAGGAAGGTGCTGGCATGGCACCTTATTCCTTCAGGAATGTTGTGTATCGTGGCGGTAGTTGTATGGTATTGTGGGCTATCCATGTCAGGTTCAATAAAAAAATCATTAGTTTCAGTTTCAGATTCTTTATTTCCTGCATTAGATGTATATTACACACTCGGATTCGTCATTTTTAGGGTTCCGTACCCAAAGGGTGAAAACGGAACCCTATTACTAAGCCTCCGCTGTCTGTCCGTCCGTCCGTCCGTCCGTCCGTCTGTCCGTCTGTCACAGGGCTGTATCTCAGTAACCGTAACAGGTAGACAGCTGAAATTTTCACAGAGTGTGTATTTATTTTGCCGCTATAACAACAAATAGGTAAGATTAAAAAATAATTAATATTAAAGGGGGCTCCCATACAAAAAACGTGATTTTTTTGTTTTATTTTTTACGATGGTACGGAACCCTTCGTGTGTGAGTCCGACTCGCACTTGGCCGGTTTTTTTCCTGTCAGTTCGCTTAGGTACTTCTGGCGAAGAAGAGCCGACGAGAAACTTCGTCAGGTTGGTCATTGTATTATTATTTTTTTCCATTGACATTGCAGTGGCGATTGAACACCCAGCCCGCATTCGAGGTTTAGCGGGATGGCGTGAATGCTTGATTCGAGGAGGTGCATGTGCCCGCAGACGCGGGCGAGCTGCGCGCGATGGCGGAGCGGTGCGCGCGGCGCATGCGCGAGCAGGGCGCGCGGCTCGCGCGGCGGCTGCGCGCGCGCGACAAGCTGCGCCGCCGCCAGCGGACCCTCTGCGACGGCCTCTCCGTGTTGCTGCGCCACGCGAGTGAGTCGCTGGGGGCGTTTGAGTGATACATTAAAAAATATCATCACGGGTGCTATTTTATGACTGGCGAAACAAAAAAAAATATTAAGAGGTTTCTTATTAAGATTGTTAGTTCCCGTACCCAAAGGGTGTCAACGGAACCCTATTACTAAGCCTCCGCTGTCCGTCCGTCCGTCCGTCCGTCCGTCCGTCCGTCACAGGGCTTTATCTCATGAACTGTAATAGGTAGGCAGCTAAAATTTTCACAGAGTGTGTATTTGTTTTGCCGCTAAAACGACAAATAATAAAATTTAAATCATGTACGATGGTACGGAACCCTTCGTGTGCAAGTCCGACTCGCACTTGGCCAGTTTTTGCTAATGTCGTCCTCGCTACACTATTTGCTGGGGGAAAAGTGCTAAACGATGTTTAAAGGCTGTGAAAACTGTGTTTGACAGAACTCCGAGGGTTTTGAATGATACATTAAAAACCGGTATTTTTTTTTTCACAGCTGTTGAGCGCGTGTATGATAACATTCTATTTTATATACCATTCATTAATACCAATGTTTTTTAACTTCCTATGAACATCTTGCTACAATATTTATAAATATATATAATATGCAAAATATTGGACTTTCTGAAGAAAGCGCAGCAATAAATTTCCATCACAATGTTCAGAGACTGATAAAACGGCGCCCTTTCCTGTCTTTGCATGAGAATAACGCCGATACAATACCATTTTGAGATGGCCTTAATATAAATTATGAATGGGCCCTTGGCTGTGGAAAATACGAGGCAAAGTATCAAACCGCGACACTCTAGCAGCGCGAATATTCCTGCCTACTTTGAGTATCAAATGCGTACGTTTTGTCCTGTCAAAAATTGTTGAGAGGGTATTTCTCGAGTGACAACCATTTTCTGACGTAGAAAGCATCTATTCAGATCGTGTCTCCGTATCCGGAACCACACTTACGTACGAGGACACGCAATCAATATACCTCACGCACACACCAGCGTCGAGCCCAGAAACCCTCACGGCGCGTGCGCGGTTCCGCTCTACCACGGAACCTTCGGCGACTTAATCGGAACGGTTCCTAGCGATATTTAAAGAAGTAATTTCGGTCATTTTGAATCAAGTGGTAAGGGGCGCGTTAAGTGACTGCTTTTCCCTTCTATGCGTCCGCAGTAAACACGATAACAGCTGGGCGTCTGACGCGTGTTTATAGTGAGCGATGCGTTGTCTCAATGGGGCCCCATTCTGCGCCCTATCTGCGTCCATATCTCATTCAGCCGCGTGGCGTGTTGGGGCGGTGTAGACATGTACAATAGAGGGGTGTAGGCGCGGTATCCGCAGCGCTCACCCACGCCGCAGTGATGACGGAAAAGTGACAATCGAAAAGCGGTACAGATGAGCGGAATTTTCAATTCGTTGAAGAACTTGGCTAGCTCCACCAGGGCCGGCTCAGGTAAGTTTACCCGATATGCTAAGAAGATTTACGAACCCGTGCACTATTCCCGACATAACCTATTCAGGGTGAAGCCAATTAATCGTGTTAAGCTGCATTGAAGTAGTTGCGGATACGAGAAACGTAGTCACGTTTACTTGAACGGTTTGATGGTGGACGCTAATTGTGACACTTCATCATTGTGATGTGAATAATAGAAAACAAGTTGCGGAGATGAAGTTGCGTGTCTATATTTTGAGTTTCGGAGATCATTATTGCATACATTGCACGAAACACAATGCTACACATGACAGTCAAATAAAATTGTTATATTATAATGTCAAGAAGTGTTGCATTACATATAAAAATAAGAACTGCCCATGCCCACACTATGATCGCTTATGTATCAAAGAACGAATGCCAAAATACAACTTTACAGTTTACAGAAAACACATTCTTAAAGTTTACCTAAAAGTATGAATGATAATAAGTTTATTTTTTCTAAAAAAATATAAATGTTGATTGCCTCAAAAAACACATTGTAAAAACATGTTTTAACTGCAGTTTTATTGGAACTTTTTTCATTATTGCGCGTTTGCGGTGGGCGAATTCTGTGAAGTAATATCAAACGGAATTCTAACAGAAAGGGCAATTTTTTAACAAAATAATTATTTTATTCGTTAACGAAGCATTCAATTGATACATGAGCCCTTTCCTTTATTTTGCCATTTGATATGACCTCTCAGAATGTTTTCCTTATAAGTGACTCTATCGGCTGGTGCAATAATAGCGGTTGCGCATTTTTTATTAAAATCAACGGATTTTTTTTTCAAATCTAATGCAATTTTAGTTTTTATGAAAATCAGCCCCATTACTCCTTTAAGGATTTTCTTTTTTTTACTTTGCTCGGAAAATTCGTTTATACAGCATTTATTTTACGTTCGTGCCACGTTTGGCGTACCCAAGTCTTACTTAGATGCATAAGCGTAGGATAAAAGAGTATTTATCAGGACACTTAAAACATTTCGATGGCAAGTAATTTTCTGCCCTTAAAAAAGTCATTACCCTATCAATTCCCTATACTTCGGGCGATGACTGAATACATGCTCTTAATATTATACAAACTTTTGAGATTTTGGATTCTAAAATATATTGTCGGAATCTACGTCTATACTTTTAAATTTTTTTATCATACCATTTAGATTGGAAAATTTTAGCCAATTGGAAAAAGTTCATTTTTTATATTTGCACTGAAAAATACAGATATTTCCAAAAAAATTAAAAGGTTGGAAATAGAATGAAGCTTTCTCAAGTGAATATTTTTTTTTAACTCTGACAACTGTTAGGGGTAGGGAAACGTAGAGTGTGGAAGACAGTCGCCGTGCAAAATTGTGCCTTGGCCAATGGACAAAGAGTGCATTTCATAAAATTTTCAAATCTTAGATTTCCTGTGACTTAACGATAGCCTCAAGTATATAAATACATTTTGAAATCGAAATGACTACAAAAATACAGTTTCAGTTTCAGTTTCTTTATTTCCTCCATTAGATGTATATTACACACTCGGATTCGTCATTTTTTTTTTCCTGTCGGTTCGATTACTTCTGGCGAAGAAGAGCCGACAAGAAACTTCGTCAGGTTGGTCATTGTATTATTATTTTTTCCAGTGATACTTACAAACTAGTTTACAGTGATTGATTGATTACTACTGCTCACAAAGAACATTATTATAAGAACATTATATACATTGGTGAGGAGCAAACTCTTGACTACTATAATGACATCTTATTCTAAATTAAAAGGAATTTTGATCTAAATTATTCAGGTGTAAAAAGCCATCGTCATTTTTGATACAAGGTAATATCAAATTAAATATAAGTTAGTAAATTAAATAGAAAACACCGCATTCAAGACTTAGAAACACAAACATGCTCAGAAGTTTTCAAATCAAAGGAAAAGTAATGAAGTGTTCGCAGTACGTTTTTCCCAATTTTCCCAACACTTCGTCCGGGATTGCTGACGGCATCAAGTGTTCGGCTAAATATAGCCCGAGCCCAAGACGGTCGACCTATGCTCTTATGTGCGAACTGAACGCTCGGTTGACGTCTGGCGGGCAGCTTTTGTGGCTCTAATTATTTAAAAAAAACGGCCAAGTGCGAGTCGGACTCGCACACGAAGGGTTCCGTACCATCGTACAAGATTTGACACAAAAAATCACGATTTGTGAATGGGACCCTCTTTAATTTTTATTTTACCTATTTGTTGTTATAGCGGCAAAACAAATACACACCGTGTGAAAATTTCAGCTGCCTACCTATTACGGTTCACGAGATACAGCCCTGTGACAGCCGGACGGACAGCGGAGGCTTAGTAATAGGGTTCCGTTTTCACCCTTTGGGTACGGAACCCTAACAAATATATATATATATATATATATATTTTCTTATATATAACAATTTGAGTGCAATAACAGTATAGGTACTTAAAACTAAAAATATTTACATTGTTTTTTTATTTTTTTATGTGACTGAACATGGATGGCTAATACCACCCCTTCTGTCATGGTATTAGCCCAACACCCCACATGGGAACTAGGTGTCATGCCAGGACCTTCTTTATATTGCACGGCTACATTGAACTGGATGGAAAACACGGACAATTTTCATTGCCGCTTCGTCCATCGTTCATCCAATGCGATGGTACCAACCCGGGCGGGATTAACCCTACCACCTAGTAAGTAAGGAAGGGGACCTACAGTTTAACGTGGAATCCGAACCACGGCCAGCCTCTCTCAACGGTCGATGGTCACCCATCCAAGACCAGACCGGACCCAGCGTTGCTTAACTTCGGAGAGCGATCGCCGAAGTGTCGCGCCACTGGGCCACTGAGGCTGACAACTTAATGAAACTTAAAAGTATCAAAAGCCATTATTGCCGTGTCAGACCTTGTCCCTTAAACTAGCCTTACGTGCTGTATCATAAGGGGCAGTACTGTGTGTAATGGCATTTGTGATAAAAAATCTTACAGAATATTTAAAGTTACTTAACAAAATAAGCTAAAGACACAATCAAGAAATATACAAAGGGAAAAACTTAAAAAGATAGAGAAGAATACAAAATATAGTCATCGTACAAAAAGTTCACGAGCCGTTTATAATTCTAATTAACTAAGAATGTCAAACATTTTTTCTTCTAACTATTCTTAGATTTATTATTCCAGCTAACTGAAATTATTTAATGCTTAATACATTTACCATAACCTAGCTCAGGGCGCGGTGTCTTGCTTCACATGCAACAGGTCACAGAAAGGGTTATTTATTTTCTGAAGAAATAACTTTATCACGATTTGGTCACGAATGCGAGGTGTTTCATTGTTCGGGATCTGTAAGGAAAACTGTAAGGTGCATTGGTACCATCGCATTGGCTGAAGGATGATCGAAGCGGCAATGAAAAACTGACAATGTTTTCCATCCGGTTCAATATAGCTGGGCTCATAAAGGTACTTTTTCCTGGCATGGCACCTAATTCTATCGGGAATGCGGTGTGTTGGGCTCTTTACCTCTATCCTCCGTGGTTGGGCTATTGTCATGAGGGGGATATTGGTATTAGCCGTCCATGTTGTATTATATTTATGTTGTCGTTCTTTTAAAAAGCGTTTTATTTGCAAAAAACTTCCTTAATCTTAAATTAAATTTTAACTAAAAAGTTTGTAAGTAAGAATAATTTACTCGACTTTTTTATTGCTTTAGAATTGTTCTTGGTTTCGAACATTTTTCAATTCAGCTTTCGTCACGGCGTTCCGACCCATGCAATAAAAATATTTTTGGACTCAGAACGCAAAATGTATTGCACTTTATTAAACATTTACATAGTAGTTGCGTCGAAAACATTTTGACAATTTCACGTTTAATGGTTTTCTTGTAATTAGCGATTAGAAATTTTACACCGTTAGATGGTGCTGTTAAATAAAAGTAAAATATACAACAAATATACAAAAGGTCGGCTGGAAGAAATCTCTTTGAGGGATAAGACCGCCTTTACGCCCCACTTATGTTGTTATTTCACTATACTTTCTTTTGTAAATTGTTTTTTTGTTGCGTACTCATAAAAAACGGAACCCTATTACTAAGCCTCCCCTGTCCGTCCGTCCGTCCGCCCGTCCGTCCGTCCGTCCGTCCGTCCGTCTGTCACAGGGCTGTATCTCATGAACCGTAATAGGTAGGCAGCTGAAATTTTCACAGAATGTGTATTTATTTTGCCGCTATAACAACAAATAGGTAAAATAGAAAAAAATAAAAATTCAAGGGGGGTCCCATACTAAAAACGTTTGTGTTAAATTTTGTACGATGGTACGAAACCCTTATTGTGCGAGTCCGACTCGCACTTGGCCTGTTTTTAAAATTGTAAGAAACCAACAAGCCTGAAATCATGAAAATGTTTTCGCCTTTATACGTCATTTATACTGAATTCGTGATTTTTGCGTTCCGTGTACTAATAACTTTTTATGTATCGGAATAGCCTTAATCACCATCGACTTAATGACGAGACTGTCAAATATTTGACCAATTTCTCGTCCGATATTAAAAGACCCTACCCTGCCGGGTAATGGCCGCAGGACCCTTTTTTACGAGGACTAAATTGATTTCCAAGCTTAAGAGGGTGTTAGCAATGGATCACATTCAATTCCATAATGGCGTAAGTTAAAGCACGTTTTATTATTCTTAAAAATAACTCAACTGATTATAAAATTTCAAAAAAATTTAAGATAAATTGATTATTCAGCTGGATTTGAAACATAATAATTATATAAATCTGTGTCTCCCCTTCTTTGTTCAAACTTTTTTAATGCATTTTTATATTTTCTTCATTTCCCCGAATCTTACCCGGGTCTTACAAATTTATCTTTAAATTATGGCTAGACCATCAATCTACAAATGTACTTTTTTGATAATCGAAATTTGTTGCAGTTATTTCGTAATATAGTTAAATGTTGTTTTAATTACGCCTTTATGGAACTGAATTCAATTAGGTGCTAACTAGAAAATACTAAACATGTTTTTTCGGTCTTGCCAACTGTTTTTAGGGTTCCGTCCCAAAGGGTGAAAACGGAACCCTATTCCTAAGCCTCCGCTGTCCGTCCGTCCGTCCGTCCGTCACAGGGCTGTATCTCATGAACCGTAATAGGTGGGCAGCTGTAATTTTCACAAAGTGTGTATTTATTTTGGCGCTATAACAACAAATAGGTAATATTAAAATAATATCAAAATAATATTAAAAAAAAATGATATTAAAAAACTTATTTTTTTTGTATTCAATATTTTACGATGGTACGGAACCCTTAGTGTGCGAGTCCGACTAGCACTTGGCCGGTTTTTTTATGTAGTTACATGGATTTTTTATGGATGGCTAATAAAATAGTCACCTTTATGATATGGCCCAACATACCTTTGTTTTGATTATGTTTTCATCCAATGCGATACTACCTATCCGGTCATAACGTTACCACCTTGTATGGGAAAGGGATCTATTATAAGGGAATTCAAAACATACAAAAATTAGGTACAATGTACAACAGATCGCATTCGTGACGAAATTTACTAATCTAACTTAAAAACATTAGACGTCCTGCATGGGCAGGACGGCGATTTGAACCTATGATCTCTGGTATCCAAGGCAACGCCTCAGAAATGGAAACCGCTCTACTTACTGCTCTCTCCGTATATATACAAGTGCCTTAACTTTTTGAAATAGCAAAACTCGTTTTTAACACATTTCATTAGCTGATAGTGGAACGCTAGGCACAGATAATTTGGATTGGAGGACTTACATAAAACCATGGAACTTGGATCTACATAGTATACAAGCTTCTTGCATAAAACTCAATGTTTTTTAGTGAAATAAGAATAGCTACTTACACTATTTTGTCATATGATGAATAAATGCTTGCCTTCCCGCGTGGATTTTATTAAATCATTCCTTTTTCATCTCTAGGCATATTTTAATCGTCCGCTTATAATGACTGGAAAAATAAAGTATGTAAAACTTAAAAAACACCGGTTCTATGTTTGGGTTATATGTGGTTAACTTTACGTTTACAAACCTCACAGTTGTTATTTGGTTATGATATTACAGTTATATATCACCACACATATTTTCGGTGGTTTGTTGAAATAATTGATTCGACATCTACATGCAGGTATCTTGGTCAGATTTTGAAAAATATGTTGTTCAAATTAATAGTTCAAATATGAATTCCCTTCCGAGGTATTTTCCCGAAATTACGACCTGGGGTCCTTCAAACGTGGTGTGAAGAAGCATCGGCAGGAAGTTAATTTCTCAATCATTGAAGTCAAAATGTCTTAGCATACTATTAATATACGCAACGATATTGCCATTCAGTAAGTAGAATAATCATAGAAAAAATGCGATACACATTTGGATAGCTTAGATACAGATTTCATTTAATTTAAAGTATTAATATAAGGTAAATTATTGTTATAAACACAGAACACATAACAATACACACAAGGAATAGACACATATGAAAAAAAAAAACATTACAATGACAATACTAATCAACCTTAACAAACAGCAATCATAAATAAAAAAGTTCTTCAAAGTCAGCCGAAGCTGCTTGAGCCCCTAAGACGCTTATTGCGTTACCCCTTTGGATCTAATTAATCTATAGACTAATGCGACGAATAAAGACGGCTTTTGAGCGTAAGTCTTAGTGGTTCAAAATTGTTCCAGTTCTGTTATTTTGTTTCTAATGTTTAAATGGCATTGTCGTTGGATTTTCCAAAAGAACAGGCCATTACCTTCTTTTTTATTCCTTTTTTAATTTCGTGAAAATGAGTCGGACTTGCACACGATGGGTTCCGTACAATCGTGAGATATTTAATACAAAAAGTCACGTTTTTTGTATGGGGGCGGATTTTTTAAAATTATTACCTATTTGTTGTTATAGCGGCAAAATAAATACATACTCTATGAAAATTTCAGCTGCGTACCTATTACGGTCAGCCCTGTGACAGACGGACGGACGGATGGACGGACAGCGGAGGCTTAGTAATAGGGTAAACATCGTACAACCATACCATCTTGTACGATGGTACGGAACCCTTCGTGTGCGAGTCCGGCTCGCACCTGGCCGGTATGTCCAGTTCGAGACATGTGTGTGTGCGCCGGTAGGTGGCGACAGCGGCGCCCGCTTCAGCGTGTCGCCGAGCAAGGGCGGCGGCGGGGGTGGGGGTGGGGGTGGGGGCGCGTGCGGCGGCGGCGAGGGCGAGGGCGGCTTCACTCAGTGGCTGCACGCGATGCGGCTCGTCGCGCGCCTGCCGGCCGGCGTTCCGCACCACTTCCGCAAGAAGGTAAGCTCCGCCGTACGCCTATTCTTGCGATTCCGCGCTCAGGAGTCAGGAATACTTCAGTCCGGAAACCCGCTTTTGTAGTGTGGCCAAGCGGTTTTCTCGACGCAAAAGACTCCCGAGCCCGGGATTTCAACATCCAGTTGAGAAAACGGCTTTTTCAGTGTGTCAAAGGGGTTTTCTCGACGCCCGCCTCGGTAATTTAATGATTCAAGGCTTTCCGTCGAGAAAACCGCTTTGATGGACTACGACGCCTTATTATTAGAAATCCGTGCTCAGGAATCAAGAGTGTTTGAGTCGAGAAAACGGCTTTTTAAGTGTGTCAACGCGGTTTCCATTCGCCATTCGAGGTTTTTGGTCGACAAAACGTCTTAGACTAGGAGGTCGCGACAAAAATGGTAACGATAACGTAAATGGCTGAAAATGGGTTCACGGGATAAAGTACAACCCTCTGAAGCTAAATGTGTCAGTCTGCCTGTTCCAAGTGGTTGCGTTACGTAGATAAGGCGCCTGAAAAAGTAGTTATGGTGACAAAAAATACATATGATAAGGTAAATGGATGGAAATGACGAAGCACGAAAGTATCAATACATACTTGCTTAGCAATCCTGAAACTGAACTAATCTTTGGTTGCATTTAGTAGTTATAGGCGATTTAGGTTACAGATATAACTTTAGGTATATTTAAGTATTATTTAAGTAACCGTCTGTTTATTGTTGTATAATTAATAGGTATCAATGATTCCAGATAATCAGTATATTCATCAGCAGGTACATACCAGCATCTATTATATTTTATGTAGCCAATCTAGAAAACGCAACCACTTAGGACGGGCAGACCGACATATTTAGCATCAGAGGGTTGGTCTCTAACATGTCAACCCAGATTCAGCCATTTACCTTATCGTGACCAAAAATGTCGTGACCTCCCGGAATATCTTGGACACACTGTGACGGCCAATTTATGGAATCCCGTGCTCAATAATCAGGAATATTCCAGAAGAGAAAACTGCTTTTGTATTGTGTCAAAGCGGTTACTCATTAATCAAGAATTCCCGTCGGAAAAATTATCCCTGAAAAAAAAATATTCTCGACTGAAAGATACCTGATTCCTGTGCACGAAATTAATATAATATGCCTGCTGTTCGTATGTATGTTCGTATGAGTTTTGCCTGCAGCACTTTATTGAATGTGTGTGCATACCGTAATTTTTTTACTGTAAATATTACTGTAAATAACTCAGATGTGATTTACAATATTTTCACTAATTTATTCTTTTAATAAGTACACATTGTCACAAAACGTTTGTCAACATCACATTTTTGGCATGACTGATATAATGTTATCAGGTTTCACAAAACATAACTGTCACTGAGCTAGTCAAGTAGTTTTACAGTATATTTCACTTTATTAATCTTTAGATGTTGAGTTTCATCACATATTTAAAATCCCTTTCTCCGGCGATCACACTCGTACAAATATTATAAGGATTCACAGGCGTTTACAATAATTTAGATTGATTTATAGCGGAGCTACATCCGATCATGCTCTCAGGGTCCATGCCCGTCTGAAAGGGGACGGGAATGGAGGCTCCTTCGTATGACGGCGCGTATTAGTGGCTAGCTGATGTCTCCACTCGGGTCAATTTAGTTCTGTATAGTCTCCCGAGAGGAGCTCCGTAGAACGCGCCCTCAGCGTGCCACTGCGTCGCGTCGCCCGCCCGCGCTTACACTTCGTTTTTGCCTAGCGTTAATTATATCTCTGCTCCAAAGCCTGGTTTTCACCTAATGCTGATATATTTTATTTATTTATTTATTTATTTATAGGCTTACATACAGGATTGAATCACATTAAAAACAACAACAACATGTATAGTAACAAAAGCTTATGAAACATCCCACGAGTAGTAAGCACAGCATGTGCTAGCAGTATTTAGAATAAACAAAAAACACAAAACAAATATGGCAATATAAAAATAGCAAGGAAAATTAAAATGAAGTTTCCAATAAAGAAGTAACAATAAACGACAAAACTGATGCATTTAAGAGAGTGACAGCAACAATAAAGCAAATAAATTAAGTGAAAGAAAAGCAAAAACAACATTAGGCTAACAATGATGCATGAATGGTCAAAAGGTAAGTGGTAACAAGCAATAATTATATGAGGTTTTTATACTTAATTGCGAACATGAAAAAAGGTCACACTTATCCCTAAAGTCGTTGCATGTTTTCAGCATTCTGTTAAGGGGAGAATGAGAACCTATGTTCGTGCGAGAGTTAACGGTCTGGAAAGGCATTCTATTTTTTCGAATCTACTTGCAAGACGAGGGACTTTAATATCAATTCCTTGTTTGAGTTCAGGGCAATCGATCAGTGCATTGAGAATTGTATGTATGAACATTAAGTCAGCCCGGGAACGACGTAGTGCTAATGTATCCATTGAGTAATACTCGAGGCGAAGGTTTGTGCTAGTGAGTGACTGACAACGATTGTCAGCGAAAGTTAGGTGGTACAAAAATCGCTTTAGCACTCTCTCGAGTCTGTCGATATGTACCTTGTAACATGGACACCAGGCCGTGCTGCAGTATATAATAGGATGAGAGTATATGGGCTTTTATAAAACACACTTTAATTTTAATTGACACTTAAAGGGTCTTTATTACTAATGTGCTGATTATCTTGTACTGGTATTTATTGCAAGAGCGTCGCGATTTAGCCAATCAGCAGTAGGTGAAAAAGGCCCTTAGGGTCGTAACGTGATGTTAAATAGCGTACTAACTTTCCACAATTATATAGGCTATCAAATGCATTAATACTTTTTTCAAATTCTACTGGTAGTTTCACATATAAGCGCGTTCAAACAAAAAACCAAAACACAGTATTAGTACCAGTAGTACTATTAAAATACTATTACTAAAACAATGACTTAAAAACAGCAAAAATATAAGAATTATGTAATATGCATATATTAGAAGAAATTGAGTAGAAAACAAAAATAAAAAAGAAGCAATCCCTCTACAATTAGGTCATTATTCTTGTAGTATAATATAAATTGTTTATTTTAACAATTAAATAATAAGTGAATACTCATAATAATTTCTAAAATGCGTGTCAAGTAAATGTATAACCACTAAACGCAAATTTAACGTGTACGTGTGTAGCTTCTATTGCGGTTAACGAAATTTGAATAAATTCGAGATGTGTAAATATTTTATCGTCAACGAAAGAGAAAATTGCTTCAACGAAGATAAATTGGACGAAAGACTACTGAAGTAAATAAAGTTAGCTCTTTGGGGAATATTCAAAGCGGTGAAATATTATAAATGTTATTAAGGAGCGGGTGCGGGCGGGTACTTACTTCTCGAACGGCTTAGGTTTTTGCTATTTTTAACCGACTTCAAAAAAGGAGGAGGTTATCAATTCGTCGGAATCTTTTTTTTTTTTGGACGGAGCGTAATTTGGAAGAAAGTCGTTGAAAGTTTTTCCGATAGCTTTATTTGCTGTTCACATTGAATTTATCAGACCAAAACACTACTCATTAGAATATACAGGTGGCCTGAAAATGCAGGCTTTCCTTCACACCACGTGTTCTAGGCATCAAAATGAAAACCTATACATATTTCAAAAGAGCTACATATACATTTGTAAGGGAAAGTTTAATTATTATTTTGATTGGAAACAACATTAGTTTAATTTTTAGAATACGCGTTTTGGAGAAACGCACTGTAAGAAGACTCGCAGAGACCTTGGAATAATATTCCGGGTGGGCTCTCCATCGCACAAAGGGGCGCGTATTCAGTGGGAAGCGGACTCCGTTCAGTGCGGCTCCGACCTTCCAGGGGACAACTCTTCGTATTGAAGATCACGTAGGGATTCTTGCTCCGACCTGACGCATGACCTCAGTTTCAGATACCACAACGAGGATAAAGCCAAGCTCGCCTACATGAATTTTACATCAGCACTAACTCTTATGGATATCCTACGACTGCCGTTTGTCTGTCTCTTTTATAGGGTTCCGTACCCAAAGGGTACCAAACGGAACCCTATAACTAAGCCTCCGCTGTCCGTCCGTCCGTCTGTCACTGGGCTGTATCTCATGAACCGTAATAGGTAGACAGCTCAAACTTTCACAGAGGGTTTATTTATTTTGCCGCTATAACAACAAATAGATAAATAAATAATAATAAAAAAACGCGTTTTTTAAATTTAAATCCTGTACGATGGCACGGAAACCTTCATGTGCGAGTCCGACTCGCACTTGGCCGGTTTTTCTCTGAACCGCATCAATTTTAACAGTTTTCTGTGCAACAGTTATGTTGATTTCGAACCTGCCTGTTCATGTTAGTTATGGGTTGTCTGTGTGATGTTTCCTCCAGTGCAACAATGATGGTTCGCTTGCGATTTGCAGCTGTGGCTGACACTCGCCGAGCGCCACCTGGTGGTGCGCGGCGTGGACTGGGCGGCGGCCGAGCGCGCCAGCTTCCGCGGCACCGCGCAGCCCGAGGACTCGGAGCTGGGCGCGCAGATTGTCAAGGTCAGCCGCGTGTCACACGCGCTTCAAACTAGGCGCTAGGACTAGCCAACTAATCGCGCCATACAAATTTACCTTTTAACAAAAAAAATGTAGCGAAACGCCTCAGTAAGCTCAAACATAACTCCAGACTAATATTTTTTTTTAATATTATTTCATTCCATCATTAATTTAAACAATAATTGTAATGATAAAGTAGATTTTTCACATTAGAAATTTGAAAGTAATATGATGTCTAGATATAAGTAAAACAGCATTTATGCATAAACAAATAATTACATTTGCTTTAAGATTTCTACATTTAGTCACAAAGGTTCGGAAATGGATACCTTTTCAACAATTCATTTTGTATGGAAAAACGAAACATACATTAACAAAAATAGTTTGATCTCTAGACAAGAAAACACATATTGTACTGATGCAACGTGTAATCGTTTACATGGGGGGCCTCGTCAAACTTTGCGATTTGGCTAGTACCAGGACCTTAAGGTGGCCCATCCCGCTCAACTCCCCATACAAATGGGGAAAGAAGATCACGCCCATATTTCTTGTCAGAGATCCCAAATTTTACTCAAAATAACTTTATTTGATCGAACTAGATGTGTGATGACCGTTGGCATTGTAAAATTGTGTTTGGTTTCAAAGTTATAAGGTCCTAAAGTTCGAATTTTTCGCGCGTTTTATACAATAACTTTGGAGGTGGATTACGCAATGATAAAGTAAGAACATCTTAAAAAGATTAGTCATCAGACATAGCTTATTTAATCAATATTTATAATCTATTTGGTACTGTTAGATTTTTTACTACAGCGGTCGTGGTTTACTTTTAGCTATAAGTCCTTTTGTAATTAAAATTTTCGTAAATCTTACCAAATCATAGTTGTGCATAGTACATTGTTTTTTTTTTTGTGGACATGTTGCATCTTCCTCATCACAGAGCCTGTCTTTTTCTTGGAAACAGAGAAGGTCCCATAGCGCAACAGCACGGTTTAGTACCGTGCCCGCGAATTAGTTAGTCCCGCCGGGTTGGGCCACCTTAACGTTGTATATTGGAGCTGTATATTAGCGTTTGGCGGATGGGAGCTGCATGAGAAGAGTGTCCGAAGGATTATTTTTACTTTACGGCCGTAACTGGCTTCAAAATGAAGACAGGCATTTGTATCAACTTTCCGAGCGTGGTTCAATGCCAATGCGTTGGGATCAAAATGCAAACGAAGCGCTCTGCAACAATGTGTGTCAATTTTATTAAAATAAGCGTCAAGCGCTCTGTTTAACTTGACGATTGGCACTTGTGAAATGTTATTCCGTCCGAATTTGAAGTGCATCTTGAGGTAAAATATAGTTCTTATAATTCTTCATGCACTAACTACAAAATTACACATTGTGGATTTTATACGATATGCATGGTTTTGATGTTTTGCACAAAACTACTTTTATACGTTGTGAATTTTATACATAGTGAATACGACTCGTGGACAGCGGTGCGCGATGTATGTTGTATGCAGGACAAGAACAATTTTCATAAAATAGCGAGTAAAAAATAGATTTAAAAAAATATATTACAGTGACTATTGTAAACTTAAAGATGAATATAGCCCCGAAGTATGTATAGAAGAAGAAGTGAAGTAATGCGGAACTAATGGTGCACTGAATTTCAGGATCTCCACCGCACTGGCTGCTCGTTGTTCTGCGGAGCGGAGGGCCGCGAGAACCAGGCCATGCTGCGGCGGGTGCTGCTGGCGTACGCCAGGTCAGTGCGCAATCAATATTTACCTGTTTTAAACTTTATCTGGTAGGCCGAACGGTTAAATAAAGTAAAAAAAGTAAATATACTTTTTCGTACTGAGCGCTTTTTAGGGTTCCGTACCCAAAGGGTGAAAACGGAACCCTATTACTAAGCCTCCGCTGCCCGTCCGTCCGTTCGTCCGTCCGTCCGTCCGTCTGTCACAGGGCTGTATCTCAGTAACCGTAACAGGTAGACATCTGAAATTTTCACAGAGTGTGTATTTATTTTGCCGCTATAACAACAAATAGGTAAGATTAAAAAAATAATTAGAATTAAAGGGGGCTCCCATACAAAAAACGTGTTTTTATTGACGATGGTACGGAACCCTTCGTGTGCGAGCCCGACTCGCACTTGGCCGGTTTTACTATGAAGTATGTGTAATCGTGGTCACATTACTTCAAGAAAGAGAGAGCTGTAAAAAGAACTACAAGACTGGAACCGAACGAGCAAAATATACCTCTTCTACTCTACCGCTATTTCGTCACCTGATATATATACCCTTAATTTATATGTCTACGTTTTTATTTTATTTCCTTAATTTAAATTCGGAAGGGGTCGATCATATATTTGAAATTTCGCAATTGACTACAAAAGTGATGTTCAGAATTACTTAGCTGCCCGTCCGCCCGCCTGCCTATCTGTCTTTCTGTCTACTTGCCTGTCCGTCTGTCTGTCTGTCTATCCGTCTGTCTGTCTTTCCAGCCGTCCGTCCATCCGTCCGCCCGCCTTCCCGCCTGCCTGCCTGCCTAGCTTAGGCAAATTAATAGCCACCACCCCAACTGTAACGTTTTTTTCACACGATATCTTCCTTCACCATATGAATTAATGTAATACAAAAGCATTTATCAAACTCGAAGAGAAGTTAAACGATGCCCACCAACGGGTAAACCACGGCGCCCGGGGTGGAATCTTTATGAGAAAAATAGAACAGAAAATCTTGACATCAATCTGGGAAGCTAAGGTTCTCGTTGGGCGCTTTATGCAGTGCTTCTTGGCATATTATACGTTTTACATGGTTTTCTTTTTTTGTGAATTCACGTTAGGAATATTATACGTTGTGACCATTATACGTTCTGCATGATGCAGTTGATTCTATTTTTAAACTTTCTTCATGCACAACGTATAAAATTATAAGTTGTGAATATTATACGATATGCATGGTTTTGATTTTATGGAAAAAAATACTTTTATACGTTGTGAATATTATACGTAGTGAATACGACTCGGAATCAAGGACGGCGCTTAGATTGCGGAGGTCTATCTAGCATACATCGCACTATAGGTATACCGACTCGCTCGTCCTTTCATAGCAATGAATATTGGGCTGCCCTCCATCCACCCTTACGACCGCTAAATAGTGTTTGCTCAATCAACATTCAAGGTTACCGACAGCATATTCAAACTTTGTGAAGATTGATTATAAACTGCTCTATAATATTATATTGTTAGTGCGTTCGTTTTTTAGGGTTCCGTACCCAAAGGGTGCCAACGGAACCCTATTACTAAGCATCCGCTGTCCGTCCATCCGTCCGTCGGTCCGTCTGTCATAGGGCTGTATCCCATGAACCGTAATAGGTAGCCAGCTGATATTTTCACAGAGTGTGTATTTATTTTGCCGCTATAACAACCAATTGGTAAAAAGTAAAAATAATAAAAAGTAAAGGGGGCCGCCACACAAAATAGGTTTTTTTTGTGTTAAATCTTGTATAATGGTACGGAACCCTTCGTGTGAGATTCCGAAACGCACTTGGCTGGTATTTTAGTCTCTCTTCGTCCGTGGTAACGGAACGTGGAACTGTCCTTAAAAGAGGCTATTAACACTAGATTCTCTCATTAGTTAACTTTGTCGAAGTATATTTTTTAGATCATCAAACTTAAAACGAGTTTTGCTCTGCGCTATGTTACTATGCGGGTAGGCTACGTCATGACAGAAATAAATAAAAGTATTAAAAGTCAACGTGCAAATGTTTTTCTTGTTGCCACTGGTGTAGTGAATGCATCGCTTACGGTGGCGCTTGGTTCGGGTCACCTCTTTCCCTAAAATAGGGTCGATAGAGGTGATGGGTGTACCCGGCGTGATGCTCGTGAGCGGGTGCTGTTTGTGGGGACTAGCCTGCTGCAATTGGCACCGTGTTGATTAACGGTGGTCTGTGGTAGGTGTAGTCTCTACCTAGTATCATAAACTGTTGACTTATTCAAGTCAAAAATAGAATGATAATAGTGCATGAATTGGCTGGGGTTGGGTTCTTAGCTACAATCCGCACAAGTACAACAACACTTGGCAATGGTTATCTTACAATACTTACTTTTACAATTTTACATGTTATTAGATGCAGTACCCGACTCTACTGAAGGAAATTTCGTTTTGTGAGACTTTAAATTTAAAAAGTACCCAATATCCCTCTCTCTACACTGAGTTATCTATCAATGCAACGGCAGCATTGATTTTTTTATTGATTTATTTTGTTGGAAACTAGCCAGATAAATAAAAAATCTATCAAATTGCTCGTTGCAGATGGAACAAGGACGTGGGCTATTGCCAAGGGTTCAACATGCTGGCAGCCATTATTTTGGAAGTGATGGAAAAGTCCGAATCCGATTCTCTCAAGGTAAATATTTTTAAAAACTTTGCTTCAATCGCGTTGAGTACGTTTTGGTAATTTTCAAATAAAACAATCTGTTTTTTTTTTCAAAATTTTCTAAATTTCTATCACTCGTGGTGATTATTTCATACCAAGGGTAAGAAACATTTTGGATTTCATTAGCGATTGTCAATTATCTCTTGTAATCGAGACAGTTTCTTGGTAATCCTTTACATGGATAATATGTCGATTAAATTAATTAAAATAATTTATAATATTTTATTTAAAAAGTTCGTCCAAAAATATATCATATTTATGAAAATAAAAACGAACCGAAACCATAAAAAAATAACAAAAACACAAAGTTTATTGTAAATATGGCATCAGCAACCTCACCTTAGAAACGTCAAAACTCTATCCGTAATTTCTGCAAGTTGTATTTACGAGTTTTTAGATGAACGATGTACTCTAAACTGCAGACGTAATAAGGTCAAACCTATAATAAAATCTTTTGTTTGTCTTCAAACTAATTTTAATGTAATTGACGAGCACAAAGTTTCAAATGAAACATCATAGGTTATGTTAATATGATGTTTTATTTGCCACGGCGTCATTTGATTAGCACAATTTGGAACAATTATTTTTGGAATATTATCCAATAATATTATGTTATGTAGATTGAGTAAATGTAATTTAAGAATCTATTTTAGATTATTTTGCAGGATCTCTGACAGCTCTGAGAGATCGGATATATGCATCGAAATAAGCAGTTTTCCTCCTATTTCTTCCCCATTAAAGACAAACATAAATTATTTACATTACACTAGTTTACAAAATTTTATTTTTTGTCTGTTGCCGCGAATTTTATAGTGTTTGTTGTACGCTTATGACGTGTCACTTTGAAATCTAACCTTACAATTTGTTGTGCAGCTCAAGTTACTTTATTGTTGATTTTCATCATTAGTGTTTTTGTTTGATGATAATGTGTGTGTTTCACTTTGTTCAGATAAATATCTAAAGTTTCTGCAATACTTCAAGAAAAAGTTGTGCAAACGATCCAAACATTTTGCTACATTTGTGGAGAATATGTAGTCCATAATTGTAGAAGATCTGTATCAGAGTTCTTTAAAATACCTATTATCTGTTTATTAGGATATTCTTGGATAACAATGAGAAGTCTTGGGTACCTGATTGTGTTTGTAAATCGTGAGAGATTTGAATCTTATATTGATTTTGAATTGATTTGATCTTATATTGAGATTTGAATACTCTTTGAATTTATTTTTTTTTGTTCATACATATCTGAAACTCAAAAACTAGAGCTGATCAAAAAAATCTAATTATATATCTAAACTAAGCATGCCATGTGTAGCCAACAACAACAAAAATGTTACCGGCAACAGGTACGTTGTAAACTAGTGTTATCGACTAACTCCAACGTCTCAGGTGATGATCTACCTGGTGGAGGCAGTGTTGCCGGAGGGGTACTTCGCGGACGACCTGCGCGGCCTGTCGGCGGACATGGCCGCATTCAGGGACCTCCTGCGCATCCGCCTGCCGCGACTCGCCAAGCACATGGACCGCTTGCAGCGAGCTTCCGATGGTGAGGCTGTCTTTGATTCTTTGTCGGAATCAATTGTGTACAGCAGGTCTATTCCTGGCATTCAGCAATAAGGAATCAGGAATCCTGAGTCTAGGAAACCGTTGGGATTTTCGAAGCCATTTTTTTGACGAATATAATCCGAAACAAATTATCAATTAATCAAGGTTTTCCGTCCAAAAACTGAATAGACCTGCAGAATCAGAAACTTTGCCTAAGCATGATTAATTTATTTATCGGTTCACGAACAGCATAATACACAATACATGATAGAATACAAAATTATGCGGTTTAAGAATATGTGTACATTCTACAATCAGTGAACACAGCATGAACGTGACAACAACAAATTATCCCATTTAAAATTAATACAGTACAAAAATTTCAGTTCTAAGAAAAACAATTCAAAATCCAATATCATTCAAAATGTAATGTAATTTAAAATGTATCGTAATTCAAAATATAATACAATTATAAATCAAATACAATTGAAATTCCAATTCAATTAAAATTTCACTTCAAATAAGATTAAAATCAAATTTAATTAAATCGAAGTCAATCCAGATTATTGTCACATAACAAACAAAGACTTAAAAATAAAATAAAATAACATGAAATAAAATTAAACAAATAAATAATTTCAATACAATTTTCATGATCAAATAGATTTGCAGTCTTACTTTAGTGTCATTTTGGGTTAACAGATACGTATATTTAAGCTTCAAGATAATTGAACAAGTAATGATGGAAGCGACTCAGATCTGCATGAATGTAAAACAAGAAATTAGCTGGACGAGACCAGAAGTCGCCATTCTTACTAATTTACTATTATTTTTTTAAATTACTGCCACTTTACAAGAAAGCATAAAGTCTAGGGCGAGGACTGTCAAAAGACTGCAAGCAATATAAGCATACCAAAGTAAATCTTTCAAAAAGTCACATTATGCAAAAATTATATTCTAGTTCATACATAGGAAAATAAAGGGAAGTACCCTATACATTATAGGTTTTCATTTATTGGATTCCTTAGAGACAGACGGACTAACCCCGAAGTGATCCTATAAGGGTTCCCTTTTCCTTTTGAGGAACGGAGCCCTAAAAACCGGCCAAGTGCGAGTCGGACTCACACGCGAAGGGTTCCGTACCATCTTACATGATTAAACACAAAAAAAACAGGGTTTTTGTATGGTTTAATTTTTATAATTTTTTTATTTTGCCTATTCGTGATAGCGACAAAATAAATACACATCCTATGAAAATTTCAGGTGCCTACCTATTACGGTTCACGAGACACAGCCCTGTGACAGACGGACGGACGGACAGCGGAGGCTTAGTAATAGGGTTCCGTTTTCACCCTTTGCGTACGGAACCCTAAAAGGAACCCTAAAAAGGAGGGTCTACGCCGATCGACGCTTCTACCACAACTGGTTACTCTCTTCAGGCGGCGGAGTGGAGCCACCGCTCCCGGACGTGTTCACGATGCAGTGGTTCCTGACGCTGTACGCGACGTGGCTGCCGCGGGGCGCGCTGCTGCGCGTGTGGGACCTCGTCTTCCTCGACGGCAACGAGGTGCTGCTTCTAACCGCGCTCGCCATCTGGGACCTGCTGCAGGAGTGAGTGAACGAACGCCTTCACTGAAGAGGGATCCCAAAGGATACCAAAACTATCCACGGCGTAATATTTAGCAACTTTCTGTGGAAATTGACATGGATTACTATTATAGCACCGTAACCAAGGCACTCGGTGCCCGACCAGGATCTTCCGTCCCATTCCTGAACTCCTCAACCAAGATATAAGAGGGACTTGTGGAGTTGGAAAGTTAGGTCAGGTCTTAAGAACGGCGCGTAAGCTATGCTCCCCATACAAACGTAGTTTACTAATCATTTGGAAACCGCTATTCCAATTAAATTGATATTTAATATCTAATATCAAGTAACAAATATCTGTGTCTGCATGCTTTTGTTTTTTTGAAAAATCCAAACAGAATGAAATGAAAGCAAAAAGAAAATCTTCATACGAATTTTGTTTTCTCTGTGGTTTGACCCAGAATACTTTTACTGAAAAACAAAGGCATGCAGACACAGATATTTGTAGCCTAATATTAGATACCAAATATCAAGTAAGTTGGAACAGTGGTTTTCAAATTATTAGTCAACTACGTTTGTATGGGAGGCGAAATTTTCTGATGCTTACGGGGCGACCTTAAGGCGCTAGGACTAGCCAACTACTCGCGCCATACAAATGCACCTTTAAACTAATGTAATAATATGTAGTGAAATGCCTCAGCAAATCCAATTAAAACTCCAGACTGGATTGTTAATATTTTTTGATTCCATCATTTATTTGAGTAATAATAATCATAAAAAAGTCAATTTTTCACATTAGAAATTTGAAAGTTATATGATTTTTAGATACAAGCAAAAACAGCATATATCCATTAAACAAATAAATCCATTTGCTTTTAGATTTCTACATTTAGTCAAAAAAGTTCGGAAATGGACACCATTTCAGCAATGTATTTTGTATAGAAAAGGAAAAATACATTAACGAAAATAGATTGATTCCTAGACAAGGAATAATATATTCTAAGAATGACACTTCTAACCGTCAGACTTAGTTAATTTGGGGTGCCTCGTCAAAGGCCCTGGTACTAGCCAAATCGCAAAGTTAGACGATCTATGTAGAAACAGCGGCGGTCACTACGGACTCGTGCAAAGGTACAATTAAATTCTTACAAAAAATGTACGAATACATTGGTGATTTATGTTCGCCCAGATGAGCCTGAAATATCAACCGCTTTTACAGATGAATTAGCGCGATAAGACTAAGTCCATTTGACGGCGTTAAAAGTGTATAAACAATTGGTGGTCTCGCAGTCGGATACTTTCGGCGCGCACAGCGGACGAGTTCTACAGCTGCATGGGAGGCGGCGCGGGCGCAGTGTATGCAGCGGGCGAGACACTGGTGGCGCGCGTGGTGGCGCTGGGCGAGGCGCCAGAGCTGCCGCGGTTGCGAGACCTGCACCGCTACCACGTGACACCGCCGGCCGCGCCGCCGCCGCCCATACACACCGCGGTGAGTACTACCTGTTGCGGATACCGCAGCCGGGTACTGTCGGCACGCACGGTGGACGAGTTCTACAGCTGCATGGGAGGCGGCGCGGGCGCAGTGTATGCAGCGGGCGAGACACTAGTGGCGCGCGTGGTGGCGCTGGGCGAGGCGCCAGAGCTGCCGCGGTTGCGAGACCTGCACCGCTACCACGTGACACCGCCGGCCGCTCCGCCGCCGCCCATACACACCGCGGTGAGTACTACCTGTTGCGGATACCGCAGCCGGGTACTGTCGGCACGCACGGTGGACGAGTTCTACAGCTGCATGGGAGGCGGCGCGGGCGCAGTGTATGCAGCGGGCGAGACACTAGTTGCGCGCGTGGTGGCGCTGGGCGAGGCGCCAGAGCTGCCGCGGTTGCGAGACCTGCACCGCTACCACGTGACACCGCCGGCCGCTCCGCCGCCGCCCATACACACCGCGGTGAGTACTACCTGTTGCGGATACCGCAGCCGGGTACTGTCGGCACGCACGGTGGACGAGTTCTACAGCTGCATGGGAGGCGGCGCGGGCGCAGTGTATGCAGCGGGCGAGACACTAGTTGCGCGCGTGGTGGCGCTGGGCGAGGCGCCAGAGCTGCCGCGGTTGCGAGACCTGCACCGCTACCACGTGACACCGCCGGCCGCTCCGCCGCCGCCCATACACACCGCGGTGAGTACTACCTGTTGCGGATACCGCAGCCGGGTACTGTCGGCACGCACGGTGGACGAGTTCTACAGCTGCATGGGAGGCGGCGCGGGCGCAGTGTATGCAGCGGGCGAGACACTAGTGGCGCGCGTGGTGGCGCTGGGCGAGGCGCCAGAGCTGCCGCGGTTGCGAGACCTGCACCGCTACCACGTGACACCGCCGGCCGCTCCGCCGCCGCCCATACACACCGCGGTGAGTACTACCTGTTGCGGATACCGCAGCCGGGTACTGTCGGCACGCACGGTGGACGAGTTCTACAGCTGCATGGGAGGCGGCGCGGGCGCAGTGTATGCAGCGGGCGAGACACTAGTCGCGCGCGTGGTGGCGCTGGGCGAGGCGCCAGAGCTGCCGCGGCTGCGAGACCTGCACCGCTACCACGTGACACCGCCGGCCGCTCCGCCGCCGCCCATACACACCGCGGTGAGTACTACCTGTTGCGGATACCGCAGCCGGGTACTGTCGGCACGCACGGTGGACGAGTTCTACAGCTGCATGGGAGGCGGCGCGGGCGCAGTGTATGCAGCGGGCAAGACACTAGTTGCGCGCGTGGTGGCGCTGGGCGAGGCGCCAGAGCTGCCGCGGTTGCGAGACCTGCACCGCTACCACGTGACACCGCCGGCCGCTCCGCCGCCGCCCATACACACCGCGGTGAGTACTACCTGTTGCGGATACCGCAGCCGGGTACTGTCGGCACGCACGGTGGACGAGTTCTACAGCTGCATGGGAGGCGGCGCGGGCGCAGTGTATGCAGCGGGCGAGACACTAGTGGCGCGCGTGGTGGCGCTGGGCGAGGCGCCAGAGCTGCCGCGGTTGCGAGACCTGCACCGCTACCACGTGACACCGCCGGCCGCTCCGCCGCCGCCCATACACACCGCGGTGAGTACTACCTGTTGCGGATACCGCAGCCGGGTACTGTCGGCACGCACGGTGGACGAGTTCTACAGCTGCATGGGAGGCGGCGCGGGCGCAGTGTATGCAGCGGGCGAGACACTAGTCGCGCGCGTGGTGGCGCTGGGCGAGGCGCCAGAGCTGCCGCGGCTGCGAGACCTGCACCGCTACCACGTGACACCGCCGGCCGCTCCGCCGCCGCCCATACACACCGCGATGAGTACTACCTGTTGCGGATACCGCAGCCGGGTACTGTCGGCACGCACGGTGGACGAGTTCTACAGCTGCATGGGAGGCGCTGCGGGCGCAGTGTATGCAGCGGGCGAGACACTGGTGTCGCGCGTGGTGGCGCTGGGCGAGGCGCCAGAGCTGCCGCGGTTGCGAGACCTGCACCGCTACCACGTGACACCGCCGGCCGCGCCGCCGCCGCTCATATACACCGCGGTGAGTACTACCTGGTGGAGATACCGCAGCCGGATACTCTCGGCACGCACGGTGGACGAGTTCTTCAGCTGCATGGGAGGCGCTGCGGGCGCAGTGTATGCAGCGGGCGAGACACTGGTGTCGCGCGTGGTGGCGCTGGGTGAGGCGCCAGAGCTGCCGCGGTTGCGAGACCTGCACCGCTACCACGTGACACCGCCGGCCGTGCCGCCGCCGCTCATATACACCGCGGTGAGTACTACCTGGTGGAGATACCGCAGCCGGATACTCTCGGCACGCACGGTGGACGAGTTCTACAGCTGCATGGGAGGCGCTGCGGGCGCAGTGTATGCAGCGGGCGAGACACTGGTGTCGCGCGTGGCGGCGCTGGGCGAGGCGCCAGAGCTGCCGCGGTTGCGAGACCTACACCGCTACCACGTGACACCGCCGGCCGCGCCGCCGCCGCTCATATACACCGCGGTGAGTACTACCTGTTGCGGATACCGCAGCCGGGTACTGTCGGCACGCACGGTGGACGAGTTCTACAGCTGCATGGGAGGCGGCGCGGGCGCAGTGTATGCAGCGGGCGAGACACTAGTGGCGCGCGTGGTGGCGCTGGGCGAGGCGCCAGAGCTGCCGCGGTTGCGAGACCTGCACCGCTACCACGTGACACCGCCGGCCGCTCCGCCGCCGCCCATACACACCGCGGTGAGTACTACCTGTTGCGGATACCGCAGCCGGGTACTGTCGGCACGCACGGTGGACGAGTTCTACAGCTGCATGGGAGGCGGCGCGGGCGCAGTGTATGCAGCGGGCGAGACACTAGTCGCGCGCGTGGTGGCGCTGGGCGAGGCGCCAGAGCTGCCGCGGTTGCGAGACCTGCACCGCTACCACGTGACACCGCCGGCCGCTCCACCGCCGCCCATACACACCGCGGTGAGTACTACCTGTTGCGGATACCGCAGCCGGGTACTGTCGGCACGCACGGTGGACGAGTTCTACAGCTGCATGGGAGGCGGCGCGGGCGCAGTGTATGCAGCGGGCGAGACACTAGTGGCGCGCGTGGTGGCGCTGGGCGAGGCGCCAGAGCTGCCGCGGTTGCGAGACCTGCACCGCTACCACGTGACACCGCCGGCCGCTCCGCCGCCGCCCATACACACCGCGGTGAGTACTACCTGTTGCGGATACCGCAGCCGGGTACTGTCGGCACGCACGGTGGACGAGTTCTACAGCTGCATGGGAGGCGGCGCGGGCGCAGTGTATGCAGCGGGCGAGACACTAGTCGCGCGCGTGGTGGCGCTGGGCGAGGCGCCAGAGCTGCCGCGGCTGCGAGACCTGCACCGCTACCACGTGACACCGCCGGCCGCTCCGCCGCCGCCCATACACACCGCGGTGAGTACTACCTGTTGCGGATACCGCAGCCGGGTACTGTCGGCACGCACGGTGGACGAGTTCTACAGCTGCATGGGAGGCGCTGCGGGCGCAGTGTATGCAGCGGGCGAGACACTGGTGTCGCGCGTGGTGGCGCTGGGCGAGGCGCCAGAGCTGCCGCGGTTGCGAGACCTGCACCGCTACCACGTGACACCGCCGGCCGCGCGGCCGCCGCTCATATACACCGCGGTGAGTACTACCTGGTGGAGATACCGCAGCCGGATACTCTCGGCACGCACGGTGGACGAGTTCTTCAGCTGCATGGGAGGCGCTGCGGGCGCAGTGTATGCAGCGGGCGAGACACTGGTGTCGCGCGTGGTGGCGCTGGGCGAGGCGCCAGAGCTGCCGCGGTTGCGAGACCTGCACCGCTACCACGTGACACCGCCGGCCGTGCCGCCGCCGCTCATATACACCGCGGTGAGTACTACCTGGTGGAGATACCGCAGCCGGATACTCTCGGCACGCACGGTGGACGAGTTCTACAGCTGCATGGGAGGCGCTGCGGGCGCAGTGTATGCAGCGGGCGAGACACTGGTGTCGCGCGTGGCGGCGCTGGGCGAGGCGCCAGAGCTGCCGCGGTTGCGAGACCTACACCGCTACCACGTGACACCGCCGGCCGCGCCGCCGCCGCTCATATACACCGCGGTGAGTACTACCTGGTGGAGATACCGCAGCCGGATACTCTCGGCACGCACGGTGGACGAGTTCTTCAGCTGCATGGGAGGCGCTGCGGGCGCAGTGTATGCAGCGGGCGAGACACTGGTGTCGCGCGTGGTGGCGCTGGGCGAGGCGCCAGAGCTGCCGCGGTTGCGAGACCTGCACCGCTACCACGTGACACCGCCGGCCGCGCCGCCGCCGCTCATATACACCGCGGTGAGTACTACCTGGTGGAGATACCGCAGCCGGATACTCTCGGCACGCACGGTGGACGAGTTCTACAGCTGCATGGGAGGCGCTGCGGGCGCAGTGTATGCAGCGGGCGAGACACTGGTGTCGCGCGTGGTGGCGCTGGGCGAGGCGCCAGAGCTGCCGCGGTTGCGAGACCTGCACCGATACCACGTGACACCGCCGGCCGCGCCGCCACCGCCCATGCACCGTAATTTAAAAACAATATTAAATAAGAGTCCATGTAAATTGTAATTTGTTTTTACGAAACGTTGGCATGGAGATGGATAACAATCTTTGAGTTATGTTTGAACGATTGTGAGCGAACAGGAGGTTTCAGAAAATTATGCCCAACTCATGCCATACTTACTTTTTGTCCCTACTGAAAACGCCTATGTTACCGTGAATTTAAGATTACAAAGAACAGGTAAAAATGAAGCACATGCATCATTCCAGGTGCAGTCCGTAACCAGGAGAGGCTTGAAATTGTTCTACTCGGAAGATGAAGGTGACTCTAGTGATGACGGAAATCGGTTGGCCTTAGCGACGGTAAGTTATATTTAATTACTCGTCCAAATCATTGTATGTATGTCGCAAAAATGTGATAAGATTAGGGTTTTGATCAGTAGACCCATCATTGAAATTCTATGCTCACGAATCAGGCATCTTTCCGTCGAGAAAATAGCTTCATCAACGGTTTTCTCCACCGCAAGACTCCTGATTCCTGAGCACGGAATTCCTAGAATAAGCCTACAGGTCCCTACAAAAACCCTGCCGATGTTAGAATTTAAAATTCCTTCATGACATGACCTTCATTTTAAATAAATATTCCGAATTAAAAACCGAATAAGAAAGGAAACATTGCACACTTATCGAGCCCACGGTCAGTCTACATTACAGGCCATTTAATTTTTCCAGATTTGTTTAACCTAAATGGGGATTTCTATCCTCCTTTAACACAAGCTTCCAGGTAATTAAATTGATCGGTCGGTCGACTACTGCAGGTGAACTTGCCTCGGCGCGTGGAGACGTCGGGCGGCGACCGGCTGTCGCTCGACATCGGCGCCCTGAAGCGGCAGTACGCGCGCCTCCGCGAGCGGCAGCGGCAAGCGCACGTCATACTGGCCGCGGCTTGCGCACGCCACGCCGCAGGTACATAGCGACTAAAGAAATGTCATCCAAGACAAGATCTCTCATCTAATGGCACGATGGAGGTAAACTTGTCTCGGCGCGTGGAGACGTCGAGCGGCAACCGGCTGTCGCTCGGCATCGGCGCCCTGAAGCGGCAGAACGGGCGCCTGCGCGTGCGGCAGCGGCAAGCGCACGTCATACTGGCCACGGCTTGCGCACCCCACGCCGCAGGTACATAGCGACTAAGGAAATGTCATCCAAGACAAGATCTCTTATCTAATGGCACGACGGAGGTGAACTTGCCTCGGCGCGTGGAGACGTCGGGCGGCGACCGGCTGTCGCTCGACATCGGCGCCCTGAAGCGGCAGTATGCGCGCCTGTGCGAGTGGTAGCGGCAAGCGCACGTCATACTGGCCGCGGCTTGCGCACGCCACGCCGCAGGTACATAGCGTCTAATGAAATGTCATCCAAGACAAGATCTCTCATCTAACGGCACGATGGAGGTGAACTTGCCTCGGCGCGTGGAGACGTCGGGCGGCGACTGGCTGTCGCTCGACATCGGCGCCCTGAAGCGGCAGTACGCGCGCCTGCGCGAGCGGCAGCGGCAAGCGCACGTAATACTGGCCGCGGCTTGCGCACGCTACGCCGCAGGTAGGTACATAGCGTCTAAAGAAATGTCATCCAACACAAGATCTCTCATCTAATGGTACAATGGAAGTTATTAACGTATACTACTTAATATTTACTGATAGTTATACAGTTTGAAACCTTACTTCTTTCCGACAATTCGTGCACCATGTCGAGGACATCATCAGGATAGCGGCGAAACCTCGCTAGTCCGGCTCGTCATTATTTCTTGTTATTACACGTTTCTAGTCCAAAGCAACTACTCATTCGACTTACTGATGTGTTTTTAATCAAGTTGTTTGTCAATTTTAGTTGGAGTACCTGCCGCGCCGACATCACTCACGGTTAATCATCTTCTGTTGGGAAAAAGCGCCATAGTCAGCTCGCGTGGACGCCGGCTGGGTCCACCACCTGGTGCGGTGCCTCCAACGCGCCGCCAGGCACCTTCCCGCGCCTCTCGCGCCCGCACCGACGACACTATCAGTTGGAAGGATGAGCATCACCGCAGGACAGCCACGAGGCGGGAATCCATCAAGTGGAAAGACATCAAAAAGGTCAAAGATGATAGGAAAGGATCCCTGGAGTCCGACGAGGCCGGAGACGGAGTGATCGTTTCTGAGAGAGAAGCTAATGAAATGATGTCAGCTATGCGCTCCCGTAGCATGAGTGAGTCTTCGTCGTACTCATCTCGGTCACCATCAGCTTCTAGCACAGATACCAGTCTTTGTGATGACAACAACCGGGCTAGCGACTTTGATTCCGAGCCAGCAAGCGTTGATGATAACGCTGTTGCAGTCAATAGAGCCCCTGATACTAATATCAAACCACCGAATGAGGAATTAATTCGACTTTCGCCAATTCCTGGATTGGCTGAATTTGATTGTGGCGATGAGAAAATATACAGTAAAAATATGGAAAATGTGTCCGTCAACATTAAAGATAAACCTGCTACACAATTACAGGGAATACCTGAGAGCCCTATCGACGAGTTAAAACTCAATGAAGTAGAAGCTGTTACTGAGTTTGTTAGTTCGACTCCAGGTGAACAGCTTCGGAACTATTTGGAAGAATTTGAGAATAGAAGAAATAAAGAAGATAAATGGAATACGTATGAGGGCACATCAGCAATGTGTGGTTCAAAAAGTCCTCTGTTTGATTTAGATGATAAAAAATGTAAAATATTTAGCGATATTTCTTCTAAAAGTGACAGTGACCTACTCGGACTACAGTGTTCAATGAAAAAAGATCTCACTAAGACTCCTGAATTTTATAAAAACTCCCCAACGTATCCACCATCACCTACACGTATGGATTTTATGGAACTTAGATCATCAAAGTTAAAATCACCTCATAATTTTGATTTCAAATCGACATATGACAGCACGCATCACCTAACAGATCTTTCCGAAAAGTTGACAACATATTCAAGACAACCTGATATTATTGATAGCCTCATTATGAGTCCTAATTTTATGCCTGACATCGATTTGACTGAAAGGAATTTATCTGACATTGAAAGCCCTATACGAAGTCCCAGTGGAGAGAGTATTGTTATCAGTGAAGATGAACCTCCGATTCCATTGAAGATAGATAAATATTTTGAGCATAGCCCCGAGTTTTTTGGTGCACGACAGACCACTAGCCTCCTCAGCTCTTATGAAGAGGACGCACCAAATAGGAGAACTCAAAAAAGAATGTCAAGGTTGCATAAAAAACCAGACTCTCTAATGCTTCATTGTAATCTTAATGAAAAATTACAAACAAAGACTGAATATGAACCTAGTCTAGCAATATGTGAAAGCAATTATAATCCTATTAGTTCAGATATAGATAGAAGTAAAGCTAACTCGTATAGTATAAAAACAAATATTAAACCCAATTATAGTAAGCATGACGACAACATTCTTAGCAGTTGTCTCGAAAAAGAAATTGTTTCCAAAAATCCATTAGATAAAGTAAGCATTTTAGAGAGCGGTCGTCGGAATAGTGAACTGGCTTTGCAAATTATTCAAGAAAATTCTAAAATCTTGAACAGAATTTTAACGAAACAGACTTCATCAAATAATTTGCAAGATACGGAGAAGGCATCGATAGTAAATCGTAAGCAACATTTTCAGTCATTTAGGTTTCCAGATAGGTCTATTATTACTGGAAAAATAATAGAATCACCTGTGCTTAAAGGATCGGCTTCTGATTCATTAATCAATTTTGAAGAAAAGCCATCAATATGTGATAGTGAAAAAGCCTCTCCTTTTTTGCGGCTGAGGCCTACTTCACTCGATGAACCTTCTTCAACATCTTTATTTAATGCATTTTCATCCAATAGATCTGTGTCTTCGAAATTTCTAACAAAATCTCCTAGTAAAGATGATGCGATCGAAAACAAAACCGACATCTACGGGTGGGAAAATAAAGGTTTCTTGGCAAAGAATAAAAATGTTAATATTTCAAATGTATCAAAGGGGACTACAAAATCACAATCACCGGAGAAATCATCTTCATCTCTATACAGTGATGGATTCACAAAAACATCAACATCTTTGAATGAACCAAGATACGATTGGCATATTCACAACATCGATAGTCCTAAGTCAGTTGAAAATAAATCTCAAATTGGTATAGATCACGTAAGTAATTGGCTAACAAAAAGGGAGCAAAGCAAAAGTGAAGAAACGAAGCCAGATCAATACGATTTCTCACAAAATAGTAAGTATAGTGACTGTTTGCTCTCAAGAGCTAGTGATATATGTAGTCGAACGCTCGATAGAGGGCCAAAAGTGTGCGAAAATATGGCTAAAGCTGAAAATACTGACGCAAGTGACTTTGCTCTCATTGTGACTTCATCCGTGAGCTTTTCGTATGATCCTTCGGCTGGTGATGACTCTCTCACGGCACCGAAGAGCAACTCCAGTGACACGCTTTGTCAGATCACATCTTTAGACCAAATCTCTACTCCTATTTCACCGAAAATATTTCCGAAGGATACGCCGACTCCTAAAGAAGCGCCCGAAAGGTCGGTGCAATCTTCGGACGACACTTCAAGCCAGATAACGTCCCTGATTGAGACGGAGACGGTATCATCTCTGTCGTGCCCTCGCAGTCCGTCCAGCGGGTCATACCATCCCTTTCCGGCCCGACCTGCCATTCGGATGCCCAAGGAATTGGGCGTTCGACTTGGTCTTTACTCTCGTGATTCTTTGAACTCTTCGTCAAAATAGAAATAGTTTCATTGCTACTCCTTCAAATTACGAAACATTTTTGCTTTGCATTCCTGCGAAAAGGTGTCGGTCTTTTACAATATTTCGTTTTCATCTGATAAACCTAATGCTCCATACTAGATTAAAAATGTATGATCAATAGTATTAACTTGTTCCGATTCTGAATGGATTCTATGAATTAATGTGTAATGTCAACCGTCTATTAAGTATGGCCTTTCGTAGGCATTATGTATTCGATCAATTTATCGTTACCGCAACACCTCATTAGAATACTTTATGGTAACAGAAACATAAACATACATCGTATGTATATATATATAGGTTGTGCTACCACACCGCTCGAATGTGCCTAAACTACTATCAAAGTGAGTTTCCATATCTTGTTATAAGTATTCGTAGGCCAGAATCTTGACACATAATGGTACATATCTATTGGTTTTATGTTTGATTTACCATTCTGTATTCCTATCACATGAACAAATTTTGTCGTACTCCTTGAGTTGATTGTTTCTAATCTACAGTGAATGTACTGGAATTTATTTTACACCCATGTGTTAAAAATACAAAACTGAACCCAGTTGTCAGGAATTATACAAACTATATTGAATTGGATTTTCTGTGCGCAACAACTACTCTTGGATCGAATCAGTATGTGGACTGGTCATTTGTATCATTGAAGACAAGAAACCCTGAACTAATACATTTCTGTTAAACATATGTGTTGACATAAATCCTCTTTTGGAATAAAACAATACATTGATGGTGGTGCGTCTCATCCCAGATCAAGTGAGGATTATTGGATAGCTAACGGCAAATATTAATATGTGACAAGTCAGTTAATAATCTATGCTCACAGCCATTATTTGCTTAGTCTCTTTTATGTGATCAACCCTTGTTACTGAGCAGAGGTTCTAGTTAGTCGCCAGTTGCCTTTTCCTTACCTTTTTTATTAGAATAAAAAAATACATAAGTGTTTTACCTATTAGTTCTGTCTGCTCTAATAATATTTTCAGTCTATGTTTATAATAGTGTTATTTAGGTTTATTTAGATTCATAGCTGTTACGTTGTTGCGACTTGCATACAACAAATGATCGTAGAGTTTCGTTGTAAAGATGCAATGATATATTCTATGACGACATATAAATAAAATTAGTATTTACCGTATCGATTCAAGACAGTTTTATTAAAAAAAATCGACATTCCCAAACATATTATGAGAAGAAGAACAAGGTAGTATAATGAGACCGGATTCTTATTCGTCGCAGTTCGGCCTCTGGGGAAGTCCAGAATTCTACCAAAAGTTCCGAGTCTTGACTCCAGCTTCTGTGAAATTTAGTAGTTCATGTAACTTGGAGCAAATGTTGATATGAGCGCCAGAATTTTGTGGAATTTGTTGGTCCAGCTACGAATTCTGGCGAAGCAATACCGAACCAATATTTGCATGCGCGGTCCAAATTACATCGGACGTATCAGATGATCTCACAAATACTCGCCGATTTTTCCCGAGTTTAAGCCCCAATTGCACGAAGCGACGGTCGATTTAATCAATGTGCAAACACGTCACTTTTAGTGAACCGCACGGAGATGCTTCCATACTGTCCAATGCATACTAGTCGGAAGACATCAAATGTAGCTGACACACCCGGAAAAGCCGGCTTATTGCCCCAATTACTAGAGAAATAAATTTTATCTGAATCTGAATCTGAATCTTCCATACTGTCCATACAAAGTGACGTGTTTAAGCATACGTTGACGTTGATTTTGATGTTTTTTGCTTTCGTGCACTCGGCCCTAAGAGTCCACTACACGTGTCAAATGATTAATTGTGTTTCCACGCACTAGAGGTTAGGTATGGGCCTTGATATATTTATGAGGTCCAGTGTCAAGTTTCAAAATCCGGTATTTCTTGAAGGGCTGCCTCGCGAGGTTGATGAACGGAATTATTTAATGATCTGAAAGCAACTATCTAAGTTGTAAACAGTTATTAAACCCTAAAAGTTATCATGCATAAAAAATCACTTTAATTTTCACACAGTCCGATTTTAAAGGACTCGTGAGAACGTAAAATTCACAAGGTAAACCCTTGATAAAAAGGTCATACGCACTTAAGTAAATTTACTTTTTCGTACTAAGCAGGTACGTCGCTTATTCCGAGGAATGTGATATGCATGTATGTATAATCGACCGTGAAGCAAGGACACATCAATTGAAGAAAGAGCCCAGAAAAAAGAACTACTTTACGAATATACTGCAAGGCTGGACCCGAACCAGCAAAACATACCATTCGCGGGTATTGCGTCTACCAATTTCGCTACCGGCTGTATACCCATAATTTGGAATTCTCCTAGAGTCCCTCCTCCCATAATGAATGCCTCCTACTACCACAGTGTTTAAAATTATACCTACATACATTTATTTAACGCTTCATCTGCGGCGAAATTGGTAGACGCAATACCCCGAATGGTATGTTTTGCTGGTTCGGGTCCATCCTCGCAGTATTTTCGTAAAGTAGTTCTTTTTACTGGGCTCTTTCTTCAATAAATGTGTCCTTGCTTCACAGTCGATTATACGTACATACATGTCACATTCCTTGGAATAAGCGACGTACCTGCTTAGTACGAAAAAACAATTTAACAAAAAAAAATAACCGACTTCAAAGAAAAAGCACTAAAAAGTAAAAAATAATTTCCATTTCTGTAGTTACGATTTTTGTTATTTTTTGAGTCGGCGTCAGCCGGGCACGCGCTGCGCCAATCAAGAGAACCTTGGCTACCTTGGCTGACACCGACTCAAAATATAACAAACATCGTAACTACAAAAATGGAAATTATTTTTTACTTTTTAGTGCTTTTTCTTTGAAGTCGGTAATTTTTTTTGTTAATTTTTTTATTTTTTTTTATTTTTAGTGAATCTGAAGTACACTTACTAATTTGTACACGTCCTTTCCAATAAAAAAAGAATCACCGAAATCGGTTGGCGTTATATTGAGTTATTCGTCCATTTCGTCGCGCACATCTTAATACAAATTTAAGACTTTTATGATTTTCTCATGGATATCATTGTCAGAACTTAACCAAATTAAAATGGGACCACTTGGGAAGTACTAGCTATCATTTAAAAAAATAATCATCAAAATCGGTTCACCCACGCAAAATTTATGAGGTAACAAACATAAAAAAAAACATACAGACGAATTGATAACTTCCTCCTTTTTTGAAGTCGGTTAAAAAGTATATTTACTCAGGGGTAAGTCATTCACAAACACCGCAACCCAGAGTAAAGGATTTTATTCCAAAAATCTGTTTAATGAAGCAATTCCCTATGGAATTATCCATGTTTTTCCAACCACGGCAATGATCTATCAATGTACCCAGTGCACCTGTGGCCGATCACTTCCTCGAACGGAATCGCCAGCAACAAATGTAACGTATAATCTGGTGTAATCAAGTGAGCTAGATGTGTCACGACCAAAGGCGTTGTACTTGGATGACGAGAAGAACAGCACGCTACCGGTTGACACGTCACACGCTGATATTTCCGATTTCCGCGAACAAAACAATTAGATTAATTGCACACAGAAATGTGCATAGCAATCAAGACGTGAACATCCGTAGAGTCGTAATAATGTACGAGCAACTCGTGATATTGACGTTTTGAATTTATTATGTTACCATAACCTTCTGCAGACATCTTATAATGTGTTCTCTTCGATTTAGGGTGCTTCTTAATTTCTTGGCATCACGGGGCGAAAGTCTTTTTTTCATTCTTTCAATTGTTTTGTGATTATTTCATTCAAAGTTCGAATGTCCATTGGCGTCAAGGGATCCTTAAAAAAAAAGGTATCAAGAAGCACCTGGCCGGCTGCCATGGTTTTCACAGCTCCCCTGAAAGAATAAATGCCCATGGGCGTCTTCGAGCTCCTCAATGGGTCCTCCAAATATGGTGTAATGAAGCACCCGGCCGTTCGGCATAGTTTTTGCAGCGCCCCTGAAAGTTCGAAAGTCCATGGGCATCGTCGGGCACCTCAAGCGCTTCTGGCGTACGAAAACAGGCCAAGTGCGAGTCGGACTTGCACACGAAGGGTTCCGTACCATCGTACAAGATTTAACACACAAAAATCCCGGTTTCTGTATCCCCCTCTCATTTTTATTATTTTGAAATGTTACCTATGTGTTGTTGTTGTGTTGTACAGACGGACAGCGGAGGCTTAGTAATAGGGTTCCGTTGGCACCCTTCGGGTACGGAACCCTAAAAATTTAAATAAATTGCACGTATCTCGAACCATTTGGGCAGCGTACGCCGATAAAGCAGACGGTTTTTTTTCCAAATTTAAACATTATTTAACGTATAAATATTATTTATAGCCTATGTTAGTAACTTTCCATTGGTGAAATTATTTTTAGAATCGGTTCAGTAGATCCAAAGATTACCCCCTACAAACAAACAAACAAACATCAAAACAAACTCTTTAGTGTAATATTGGAATATTTCTATCGATCGCATCACAGGGTCAAGGAAGCAGAAAGAAATCCTAGGATTCACGTAACTCAACGAAATCCTTTTCTTTGCTTTTTTTATTTAAGTGTGTAGTAAGGTAATTTTCTTCTGATTTTCAAAATATTTTGCATTGACTTCTAAAAGATTAGTTTACAATTAACTTATTTTGATTTTCTATTTGAATATCCAAGCGTACAGCACTTTTAGATGAAAACACAGTTGTTAGGGTTCCGTACCCAAAGGGTACCAACGGAATCCTATTACCAAGCCTTCGCTGTCCGTCCATCCAACCGTCCGTCCGTCCGTCCGTCCGTCACAGGGCTGTATCTCATGAACCGTAATAGGTAGGCAGCTGAAATCTTCACAGCATGTGTATCTATTTTGCTATGATAACATAAACAATATCGGACCAATCTAGGTATACACTCTCCACTTGCAAGAATGTTTAAAATTACAATATGGTATCACACATTGGGTTGGACCTCGATTTAAATTCATGCTCATTAGAAACGTGGAAAAAGGGCCTAATCGATCTTTTTAAAACCGACTCTTTCTTTGTTTAACGTTAAATTACATTATTTTCAGTTTTGGTTTTTTGTTAGTAAGTACTTAGTCGTTTGTTTTTTAAAGTTTTAAATTTTTTGTTTCCTTTCTTATTTTTTTATACTAGTCACTTTTATTAGACCAGTCACTGAATATTCGCTTTAGGTTAAGATGCATTCTGCTTGTACATGTTGTGTTTGTCTTTTACTGAGAGTGCACTCAGGCTTAATGTTAATGTATTCATATTTTCTTATGTAAATGTTGGAGCTGTACTTTCGTTGACGAACCTAATAAAAAAAAATAGGTAAACTTAAAAAAATAATAAAAAATAGTGGAGTGACTTTTTGGTGTTAAATCATATACGATTTTACGGAACCCTTCGTGTGCGAGGCCGACTCGCACTTAGCCGGTTTTTAGATTAATTTTGCGATCAGATCCACCCGGATATCGAAAACGCCACTGCATTGCATAAACAACGTTGTCAGTTTCACATCTTTTGATGCATCCGATGTCAATTAACGCAATATGCTAATACAACTTGTTGGCCTTTGTGCATATATTATTTTTTATCGGTCAGTGTCAGATTCGCAAAGATTTCTTTTTCGCTGGTATTCGATAACATTCTAAGGGTTCAGTAGTCAAATAACGAAATTGTCTCTCGTCCCATCCGTCCGTCCGTCTGTGCGTATTTCAGAGCCATTTTACTCGGAGACTAATCGCACTATATCTATGTATGCATGAAATTTGGGAGGAAAGGTTTTTATGATCAGCCGCTATAAAATAGTGTTTTGAAATAGCGCAAAAAATTAAAGGTAGGGGTGGGATGTGTGAAGGTTACAAAATGATTTTTAATCAATACCTAGTGATATTTGGGCTTTTGAAGTCTGGGCTTTTGAAGTCTAATCCTCTTTCCAATTTTAAAACATACCGTGAAATATTCCGTAAAGTAGGGGTCGTTTTATTTAAGATGGTAAAACTTTAAAAAAAAACCGATTTCATTCAAAGAACTTATGTCGTGTAGTTTTTGAGATATGGGATATTTTCGTTACGTCCCTTCACTGAAATGCTTCACTGTGCGTGGTCCGACACGCACTTATTTGTAACTCATAGCCAGCGAGCATGGAGAGACGGGAGTAGCGATACGAATGCCGCCATACGAAACTCATTCGTATGGCGGCAGTGTAGCCACGAGTTAGTGGAAAACATCTAACGTCGTAGACCCATCATGCGACCACTCAAGGTAAAACGCCCCAACCTTATGTACCTACTTGTCATGTACTTTGTTTTGGTTATATCTTAGGAAACACTGGTCGTAGACCTATCAACGCTCCAACCCGATCTAACTACCTGCTACCATTCGAACTTTCAGGGAGGCTACGAACCGCCGGCCGGCTAGGTGCTTCTTCACACCGTGTTTGAAGGACCCATTGAGATGCCCGACGATGCCCATGGGCTTTTGAACTTTCACGATGGCTGCGAAAACAAAGCCGGCCGGTCGGGCTTTAATTAAATTAAATTCTTGGTTGCACTAAAATGTTGTAAATAGGCCTAAAATCGGTATGTTGTTGAGAATTCTAAGGAAGTTGATTTTAAAATATGGTTATTTTTTTAAATCTGAGATGGCTATATTTTTTTTTAAACCTTATATGGGGGATTAAAAGCATTTATGGTAAATCAATATAGATTTCGAAATTATTCGAAATTCGAAACGGTTTCTAGCGGGAGCGAGGCCGCGGGGAAACGCTAGTTATATACAATTTGAATACAAAGATATACTGAGATACGAAAGTATTAACAAGTTATGTGAGATGACTTTTCGACGGTTATCATTATTTACGAGGTACCATCGCTGTTGAAATAACAAGTCACGAACGAATACTAAACCAGTGGTAATTCTTGATCACATTTATGAGACAATCAAGAATTTCCGACTCGACTTCTTCATTTATTTGACAAATACAAATAATTCTAGGCACTTTTTATACTGGTTCTTAATACATACCTAAAAGTTACAACCTCTCACACGGCAAGTTATGGGCGAGTTACAATAATGCCTACTCAACGAGAAGTCTAAATTATAACGAAAGTAATAATGGAATAATCTCCAACCGCGTATTAAATACCGCAAGAATTAATATATTTAATTACATTTAACACACCCTTACACATTCTTGCAATTCTAACATACTCACTTATACCCTTTCTTTTGAATTTTCACAAACACACAACTTTTTTTCAAACTTGCTAAGCAGCATCATCAATTTACCATATACAGATTGAATTCACGCTGTATTTAGTGATGTACCTAATAGGGATTCGTTTGCAAAGGAATTCCGAAACGAAAATTCGTTTTCGTTGGAATGCCCTGAACTCCTAGATAAATTCGGTGTTTTGGTGCCACGATTTATTTTTATTTTTATTCTAAATAAACATGAAAATATAATATAAATTCTCGATTTCGACAAAAAGTTTGACGTTCCTGTTTTGACTTCTAACTTACCTTCAGAATCAACCTTGCCGAGAATGTTACAATGATCTGCCCAGCCTGATGGATTTTGGCATTTTCAACCAGAGTAATTATGTTTATAAACAATATTATTTCTTATGTGTCGGTAACTTTAACAATAATAATTAATAATTTAGCTTTTGTTAAATAGATAATATGTACTTAAAATTAAAATTAAAATATTTAATTACTTTTAAGAGTTTAAATTGAGTTGATTGATTGATTGAAAATTCTTTATTACGCCACAAAAAAAAAAACAATTTACAAAAGAAAGTATAGTGCAATAACAACATAAGTGGGGCGCAAAGGCGGGCTTATCCCTCGAAGAGATTTCTTCCAGCCGAACTTTGGGTGTTTGAGAAGTTCAATAGGTATATATTGGTTGGTAGGCGCCACTTACTCTTGTAGAATCGTACTGTTATGGTTATTATATTGTTTTGTGTGTTGTTTCTAAATTGTCCGTGTATTGTACCTTATTTGCGCTCCTACAATGAAAAATTCTCCGAGTTTATTTATCTTCGAATACAACAAACAACGCAAAAACTCAATAACCTTGATCCGGTACATACATATATAATGCATGTCAACTATTTGCTTGATTCAGAACTGGTTTGCAACCGGATTCTCGAACGGGTTTATAAAACTGCATTTTGTTTTGATTTCACCAAACACGAGCATTCCAATTCATTGTAAATAAGGCTTCCGTAAGCCCTCTTAGTATAGTTTGGTGTTATCAAAAGCGAATGATTTTATAAACCAATCTGATGGAAAGTCTTACAAGGAAACTTGGAACAAGCTGATTGGTAAATTCGTGTGTGAGATCTGTAATTATTTACCTGTCCTTTGAAGTTATCAACTATTTCAATAAATGAAAATGATGTATACTTTATATATATAAGATATGTTACATAGATATCGGTATTAAGATGTATATTATTGTCTATGGATGTGTATGCATATATTTGTATACATAAATTTCTGTTTTCGTCACCCTTTACGCATGCCTAAATTTTTTTTTCTTTCTTATCCTCATCACGCCAAAGGTTGACTGGACGAAATTACTTTTAATTATGAATTCGCCTTTGTTGTTTTTTTTTCATGTTAAGCGCGGCCCAGGACCTCACTAAAAAGGCCCCCAACGGCGCCCATGGGCTTTCGGACTTTCACAGGGGCTGCGAAAACCATGCCGGCCGGCCAGTTGCTTCTTCACACCATGTTTGAAGGACCTCCGGGTTGTAATTTGAGGGAAAAACTTCGGCAGGGAGTCGATTCCATAGTTTACCGACCCTATAGATAAAAGATCTAGAGGATCGGTGGGTTCTTATTTTGGGAATGTCGACAGTGAATGGGTGCATACCCTGCCTGGACGGGGGGACAGCGTTGTGCAGCTCCGAAGACTCTCCATGGTAAAGATGATAGAATACAGCGAGAGACCCTACATCCCTTCAGAGTTGAAGGGTATCCAAATTTAGGGATACCTTGGGATCGTCGACGAGACGCACGGCACGACGCTGTATCGAGTCCAGGGAGCCAAGCAGATACTTAGCTGAGCCGTCCCACAAATGCGAGCAGTACTCCACGCTAGACCTTCTCTGCGCCTTGTAGAAGAGCAGTTTTTGGTCAGGCGTGAAATACTGACGCCATGCATTGATGACGTCCAAAATTTAGATAATGCGCCAGGTCGACACTAAGAATCCCGTTGTGGTCGTCAATACCCAGAGTTGTCCCCTGGAAGGTCGGAGCTGCACTGAAAGGTGTACTCTTCGCACTGAATATGCACGCCTGTGTCTTGCTCGCGTTGAACTCAACGAGGTTCTGGAGACCCTACCCGGAAACTTTTTCCAGGGTCTCTTCGAGTTTAACAACGAGGCACCGCCTATTCTCCTCTACTTCATACCGGCTTGCGGTCCGGTGGCTGGCGTACCTGGCTAGCACTGTGCTGTCATCTGCGTAGCAATCAATATCGCCCAAATTTAGCAGATCATTAATTTGCAGCAGGAAAATTTGTTGTTCCAATTTGTAAGATTTAATTGTCCTATGTATACAATTTATTGCAATTGCACAATAAACAATTTAGATATTTCTTTCATACACAGTAAGTTGCTAGATTTGAACAGATATCGACTAGCTTGGGAATATGTGATCTTGACATGATGCTATAGAACCACAATATTGGAAAAATATATATATGTGGTTATTAAATTGTGATAACTATTATAACTACATTCAAGAGAGACGGACACTTTAAAAGTTCTTAAATCTTCACTATTACGAAATCCTGCAATGTTTGCATATTCAATGTATCCAATATATGAGGTCATTTACATTTGCGGGGAAATAAAATGAACGCTTACCTGTCCAATATGTAAAAAAACACTAAATAATTCTGCGGTTTCCTCACAGTGTACAGTTCACAACACAGTAAACGTCACACTCCGTTCAGCTTTCCTAACTGCAAAGAATAACAAAAATTGTAAAAAAATGGCTATGTTCTATTTTTTAATAAGTAAATATATTATATACTTCCAGAGACCTATTATATTTTGCCAAAATTTGCCAAAACAAATTTGCATTATTTTTATATTTATATTTTAGGGACATTGTCAGAGCTGTGACACTCTTATCCCATTGGTCCGGCCTGTAGACAAAGTTTTTTCTACTTTCTACAGAGTGTAATGGGCTATGATGAGGCACTAATTAATAATTAACAAATTTGAAATGTAGCCATAGTGCAGCCAAATATTCAGAATTTTAGGTTCGTGGATTTTGGAATTATATATTTTAAACTGAAAAGTGGCTATACACACGTTTTTTAACTATTAGTAATGCAAAATTTAAAAAAATAGGCATCTCTCGTTAAAGACTAGGAGGTCGCGACAAAAATTATAACGATAACGTAAATGGCTAAAACTGGGTTCACAGGATAAAGGCCAACCCTCTAAAGCTAAACGTGTTAGTCTGCTTGCGCCAAGTGGTTGCAGCACCTAGATAAGGCACCTGCAAAAGTCGTTACAAAACATATATAAAATAAATATATATAATATATATAATAAAGAAAAATATATGTTAAATGGCTGAAAATAACGCAGCATGAAAATATCAGAACAGCTTAGTAATGCCAAAACTTAAAAAAACGTTGGTTACATTTCGTAGTTTGTAGGTTACAGGTATAACTTTACGTATATTTAAGTAGATAATTAAACAAAGATTCCATTACATACATACATACAACCCAAGCTAATAAAAGCGTGTTAAAAACCGACTGGTTATTGTTGTATAATTAATATATATCAATATGTCCACACAATCAGTATATTCAGCAGCAGATATTTTATATAGACAATCTAGCTAAAGCAATCACTTGGCGCAGGCAGACTGACATATTTAGAATCAAAGGGTTGGTCTCCAATCTGAGAACCCAGATCCAGCCATTACTCATTGCATGGATTGCCTGTCAGCCTTTCAGCATTCTCTGCTGAAGTTAGGCATCCAAGGGTGTCGATCCTAGACCTCCTTACATAGTTATATCCAGCAGCATTTAGCAGATCGTCTGTCCAATGAGCCACTGGGCATTCCACACTACGCTTGCCGGTACGTGGTCTCTTATTCAGGAGATTTTCCCTCAGAGAAATTCTGAGCACAGTTCGTTGAGTGGCCAGAACTTGAAACTAGCCTCTTCGTCATTATCCACGTTTTTGCACCGTGATACTTTCGATCAATACTGATAGAATGCATTGGTTGAAGATCCTAGTCTAAAGGTACTGCGGTATAATTTCGGAGAATATAAAATGAACATTTTCGAAAGTCACCCGCTCCTAACGATTTCTCCTTTAAGCCTCTTTGTCGAAGAGATTTTGGACGGTTTTTCCCTGTTAGACATATTCCTGCATCACTTCGAATGACGTACCACCGACGGAAATCAGAATGATGTATCATTAAAAATAACTATAGTATGTCCAAGTTCATCCCGAGTCCCGAATCGACACAATCTTAATTGTGGCCTTCGTTGAGTTCTTGCACAGTTTCTGCTATCACGACGATGTCTTCTAAAGCAGGACGACATTTTTGGTAACGATACGGTAAATGGCTGAATCTGGCGTACGCAGACTGACATATTTAGCTTCAGAGCGTGGGTCTTTATCCTGTGCACCCAGTTTCAGTCATTTACGTTATCGTTACCATTTTTCTTGTGACCTCCTAGTCTATTCGGGGAACCAGAGATGAGGTATACTCGCCATTTATATTTATACTCTTTCCAGCCCAGTCCAGTTTAAAATGCTTCCTCCAGCTCACTAGACGTTTGGGTGATATGACATTACCCTGTCGTACACTTACATGAATTGGATTGCTTTCATCGACTGTTCTTGGGGTCATTGAGGTGGTTTGATACAGACGTAGCATTGCATTATATGTATATATTTCTGTTTTTGAGAATTGATAGTGCGAGTATATTAGGCATTGCTGCAGGAATTCCAGAACAGCATAGGTTTCAATGGATCTAAGGCTTTCTCGTTGTTCACAAATGTCATATACAACGTTTGTTTATAATATTCGGTCTTCTGTATAATCTGCTGAATTGTACGCATTGTATGGATTTTAAAAAAGAAAAAATCAGTACCCACTCGATTGAGCGAGTGTGTGGTTAAAACATTACGAATCATATGACTTAGCTTGTCGTAAGGTCTTCTCTGTCGTCTGGACATACTAGTTCCACCCACTTTCGCTCTGTTAATTCGCTTCATCATTATTTCATCGCACATTCGTTCAGCGTGTTCAGTATGTTTGCGGGCGAGAGATCACCCTCTTTTGGTCCCACTAAAGTAAAATCTTCACACGAATGGAACGAACGCCTTTGCTTTGTTGTAGCGGTACTGCATTGGGGGGAACGGCAGAACGTCTAATATGCAGATCGTATAATGTCATATTTTAACAAAATTTTAAAAACCATGCACAACGTATAATCGGCAGTTCGTATAATTTTATACGTAGTGCATGAAGAAGTTTAAACAATAAAATTACTTATTTCTCCATGCATAACGTATAATAGTCACAACGTATAATATTATGATCTTTATTTAACAAAAAAAGGAAACCATGCATATCATATAATCCAAAAACTTTTCATACGATAAGCGCCCTTGTTTATAAACTTTTAAATCGTATACTCGCACATGACGTTTCGACCGTCTCAATTAGCGTAAGGTGGCCTTTCGAAATTGTAGCAAATATCGTTTCGTAGCAATTTCAGCCTTAAATGTATCGTTATTAGGGCGCTTTATGCAGTGCTTCTTGGCATATTATACGTTCTGCATGGTTTTCTTTTTTTCTGAATTATTGTTAGGAATATTATACGTTGTGACTATTATACATTCTGCATGATGCAAAGAGTTGATTTTATTTTTAAACTTTATTCATGCACAACGTATAACATTATACGTTGTGAATATTATACGATATGCATGGTTTTAATTTTTTGCAAAAAAATACTATTATACGTTGTGAACATTATACGTAGTGAATACGACTCCTGCATTGACGTCATAAGTTCCCACAAACATGAAAACTTACGCTGCGTGCGAAAGCATTGACAAAAAACTGCATGAATAATCTGACGCACCTTGACCCTGTCCGACCAGATTTTCGGGTTTTCAATGTTTTGATGCCACCGAAGTTTCCGTTGCACGTGTCACGATCCGGTATACGTTAAGGTGCATTGTCAGTAGTCTTAGTGACGCATGTTTGGGAAGTTGTTTATCTGTTATTGAAAAATGAATCGCTGTGTAGCATACATGAATTACCCATTTGTATATTGCAATAGGTACTTTTTACGGTTGTAGTGACACACGATTGTCTACATTATAATAGTAGGTTATTTCTCTTACTTTTATGTATGTTACAGAAAATTCGGAATATTATTGGAGATATTCCAATCGAATTCGCGAATATGCTAGGACTAGAATCGTATTACTTAGTTATTGACCTATCTCCTACATTATTCGATTATAAATACATACATGTCACATTCCTTGGTATAAGCGATGTACCTGCTTAGTACGAAAAAGTATATTTACTTAAGTCAACCTAGGTCTGGCTCTAGCGTCTGATGCCAAATACGATTTTGGTGATGACGGCAATATGTTTGATTGTTCAATCTTTACAGTCAATGTCCGCAACGCAGATGTAGCGTTCAATAAATGTACTCAAATGTAATCAAACACTGTGTTAGTAGGAGGCATTTATTACGGGAGGAGGGACTGAAGGAGAATTCCAAATTATGGGTATACAGCCGCTGGCGAAATTGGTAGACGCAATACCCGCGAATGGTATGTTTTGCTGGTTCGGGTCCAGCCTTGCAGTATATTCGTAAAGTAGTTCTTTTTACTGGGCTCTTTCTTCAATTAATGTGTCCTTGCTTCACGGTCGATTATACATGCATACATGTCACATTCCTTGGAGCTGTCATAGAAACTGCAATGCTCTGCACGGCTCGGCCGACACGGTCAGGCGAGCGGCCAGGTTCGAGATGGGTTGCTTATTTAGAGAGATTTTATCTTACCATGATAAAATCTCAGATTAAAAATGAAAGCGCCTTTTAAGAACAGCTCGAGTTCTAGGGCCTAGATGACTTGCCGTTCATGGAGGTCTGGGTTCAAATCCTCGTCTCGGTCGTGCACCACTTTCTTTCTCTTTATGAGTTAGATAAGTGAGAGCTGTTCCATGGTTCGGAAGCCACGTAAAACTGTATGTCCCCTTCCCTTACTAAGTAGTAGGGTTAAGGCCGCCCGGGTTGGTACCACCGCTTTGGATGAAAATATAATTGAAGAGCAATGGAAAATTGACCGTGTATTCCATCCAGTTCATTGTAACCGTGCACATAAAGGGAAGGTCCTGACATGGCCCCTAATTTCTTTGGCAATGTGGGGTCTCTAATATCATAACGGTAGTCATTCATGTAAGGTTCAATAAAAAAAAACCTGTCTCCAATTCTATAAAACTACCAACCCAACTTGACTGAAGAGAAAGGAATGAGAAGTGGCATGCGGATGATATATCGTCTCCGCTATATGGTCAAAATTACCATATAATTGTATGTAAGTCATTGTATTGAGTTGTATTTAATGGTCTTGAGGCAACATCGAATGCACATCGGGTACACGCGAAAATGCGTAGTAGCACCAAATTTCTCAATACTTAGGATACACGTGAACTTGAATTTGAAAAATATACATAAAACATTTTAGCACGCCACAGCGTAGTGCAAACGCGTTATAAAATTTACCGAGCAAGCTTGAACCGGAACAACTGGCTTTGACTTTATGCGTAATGGCGTGTTTTACTATTATGTTCATAGATCTCCATCTCGAATGTTAATCACTTGGAAATGGAAATGGCTAAATAATACTGCACAGGCAAAATTTCAATATTTATAAGTTATTTATAAGATCTAGGCATGGTACCTTGTTCCCGTGAGGTGGGTCGGGATAATATAGTGACAGCAGGCATGGTATTAGCTATCCATCCGGATCGGCAATGAAAAATTTCCGTATTTTCTGTCTAGTCAGTTAGAAGGTCCATTATGTCTCCCAGTTCCGATGTGGTTTATATGATTAATCATGAAACCAGGTATAAATTAGCATAGATGGTTCACATAAAAAACATTGTTTCCATGACATTTTCGGGATAAAAATATCCCTTGGACAAACGAGCGTTGAAATGCTTGGATAACACTTACCATAACGTTTTAAAGTCGTTTAAGAACTAACCGTAACCATCACGCTAAGTAGATAATTGGGTCTATTCGCAAAACAAAAACAAAAACTAGCAAAAACATTGTTTATGTGATATTAAATATTCATAAACTAATATTATTCCAACTCATTGTTGTAAAAAATACAAACAATGACATATTGAACGGAAACTTTTAACTATGTGCCTAGGAAATAATAGCGTTCGTCGACCATCGAAACAGAACAATAACGGAAATCGCAAAACGGGTCATGACCTCCAACTGTACATTTGGTAAGAATATTTTAATTCTGTGCAAAATGTGTGTTAAGGGGAACTAAACGATGAACGTTTCATACATAATATTGTTGCCCGGATTTGCTACACGTGAAGAATTTACAATTTTTTATAAAAACAAAAATGTGATCAAAAAATTCTCTTTTCGCCAACCTTTAAAACATTTTAAATTAATGAATTTTTTCGTCGTTGAATGGGTTTGGCAAAAAGGTAATTTTTTGTTTCTATTTTTGGTGTTTTAAAAATATGTAAATACTTGCAGCAAAATCCAGGCAACAATCTTTTGCATGAAACTTTCAAGGTTTAGTTCCCTCTTAAATATAAAATTTGTAACTAATGCTTTACTTTGATACCCGATGAACTCAAATAAAGTAAACGTTAGTAGAGCTGCTATGCTGACGTTTCTTTCATTTAAGCAAACCTTTTTTTTTAGAAAAGCTATACAGTATTTTAAAATTAACATTTTTTGTTATTATAACCACCCGACTACACACGACACATAATGGTATTTCAAATTTAAAAAATCCAATTTTACACGAACAGTTTTCATTATTTACATAAGTACATGTCTCCTTTGCTGTAGACGTTTACTGGATAAATACGTTAATGGTGAAGTGATGGCCGCAGAATGAAAAACCACAATCAAACTTTTCTCAAAAACATATGGAAGAATAAGACCCGTAAATAAAGATTTCTTAGTCCAAAGATTTAGTTCACAACCGTTTTCGTGACATAGTTCAAAATTGTTCTTCAAAAGTGTTGTGACAAGATGTAGCTACGTACGTTTGTTCGGGTACGTGCAAGCATTTAAAAGCAACAAGTATTCATTGGCGTTCGTCTCCTTGTCATTGTTTGAATGGTTAAGTACTGTATGTTTGCTCAGAAGTCTTCCAGCATGGGTGGGCAGGTGCACACCAGGTGCTTGTCTCCATACATGTCGTCAATGCGGCCAACCGTTGGCCAAATCTTCGTTTCTCCTTTCACGAACGGCTGAAAGCAAGATTGCACTGCGAATATATACGGGTCCATCTGTCTTTTTTAGCATGTTGAGCGTGACTTATGGCGTGCGCCAGGCCGCTATATTGGGCCCGACGACGCCCAAGGGCATCCGGTAATCGGAGGCTCTGAAAATGTGTGGATGCCGGCCATCCAGGTGCTTCTTATCATTATTTTTAAAGGAAGTTATACTTTAGGAGAATCTCTAGGTAGTACATTCCGCGGTTTACCAACCCCATGGAAAAAAAATATTCACATTCGGATTTACATAATCGATTTGCAGCACAGATCGTGGTGTAGGGGCTAGAGGACTTGTCTTTTATGTGAAAAGTTATGGGTTCAAATCCTAGCGCCGGTCATGCAGCACTTTCTTTCTCTTTCTGAGTTAAATATGTGCATTATTTTAGGGTGGAACCCATGTAAAACTGTAGGCCCCCTTCCCCTAGTAGGTGGTAGGATCAAGGAACCACATTGTATGAAAATATATAGTTATGGCAATTAAAGTATGTCCGTCTTTCCAACCATCTGCAGTTCAGTGTAGCAGTGCTCATAAAGTCCCCTTTCCTGGTATTCACCTAATTTGTTCTGGAATTTGGTGTATTGGGCTTATTATGACGGTAGTGTGGTATTTGACATGCATGTTAGGTTTCTTAAATGAAAAGGTCTTTAAGTTAAATTATTAGTAGTTTATACAATTATCGCACTATTTTAATGGTGCCATCTAACGGTTAAGGCTTCTAATTACAACAAAACAAATAAAAATAAATGTAAAAATTTACAATTAATTATTGCCACAAATTAAATTACTTTTTAGTACTGTATACTAGAAACATTACATGAGTTGGATAATTTCGTAACTCCCTCAGAATGTAATTGTTTTCACGTTAGTTCACAAAAATGATTCCGTTTTTATTTTGTGTGAACTTGTGGGGTCATAATGTAATGGTGTATTGAATTTTAATCTTAATAATATTGTGATGAAGATACCTAAAAGCCACATCCATTTCACTTTAGCGAAAATATTCATCGCATTAACTAGACACGCGTGCATTCAGTCGGTTGGACTAGAAAATAGGTTTGATTACTATTCTACATAACTCTAACTTCTGTTTGCAAGTCAAATAGGCAATATAAATGCACAAAAACAAGTTGTATCATTCTATATATCAAACGCGCCAGACTGGTCTGCCATTAAACTTGTCACCGAAAATTAATATCCTCTGCAGGCAACCGGTAAAACTTGGATTAGCATTCAGTGAAAACGCACTAGATGGCGCCTCTCGTCAGATAAATCGGGGATGAAGAATCATTGATCTCCGTAATAGGTATACGAAAGTGGTTCTCTTGGTATCCTAAGTCGGTAAGAATAGATCTCCGGAATAGGTATTTCCTAATACACAACCACGAACGTGGCTCTCTTGCCCTAATTCTGTTGGAATCGATTTCCGGAATAGGCATTTCATAGTAGACAACAAGGAACGTGGCTCTATTGGTATCCTAAGTCCGTAAGATCCGATCTCCGTAATAGGAATTTCTTAATACACAACCACGAACGTGGCTCTCTCGGTATCCTCGGTCCGTAAGAATAGATCTCCGGAAAAGGTATTTCCTAATACACAACCACGAACAGGGCTCTCTTGGTATCCTAATTCCTTTGGAATCGAACTTCGGAATAGGTATTTCCTAGTAAACAACAACAAAATGGCTCTATTGGTATCCTAAGTCCCTTTGAATCGATCTCCAGAATAGGAATTTCTTAATACACAACAATGAACGCGGCTCTCTCGGTATCCTCTGTCCGTAAGAATCGCTTTCCGGAATAGGAATTGCTTAATACACAACAATGAACGCGGAACTCTCGGTATCCTCTGTTCGTAAGAATTGCTCTCCGGAATAGGAATTTCTTAATACATAACAACGAACGCGGCTCTCTCGGTATCCTCGGTCCGTAAGAATCATCTCTGGAATAGGAATTTCTTAATACACAACAACGAACGCGGCACTCTCGGTATCCTCGGTCCGTAAGAATCGATCTCCGTAATAGGAATTTCTTAATACACAACAACGAACGCGGCTCTCTCGGTATCCTCGGTCCGTAATAATCGATCTCTGGAATAGGAATTTCTTAATACACTACAATGAACGCGGCTCTGTCGGTATCCTCGGTCCGTAAGAATCGATCTCCGTAATAGGAATTTCTTAATACACAACAACGAACGCGGCTCTCTCGGTATCCTCGGTCCGTAAGAATCGATCTACGTAATAGGAATTTCTTAATACGCAACAACGAACGCGGCTCTCTCGGTATCCTCGGTCCGTAAGAATCGATCTACGTAATAGGAATTTCTTAATACATAACAACGAACGCGGCTCTCTCGGTATCCTCGGTCCGTAAGAATCATCTCTGGAATAGGAATTTCTTAATACACAACAACGAACGCGGCACTCTCGGTATCCTCGGTCCGTAAGAATCGATCTCCGTAATAGGAATTTCTTAATACACAACAACGAACGCGGCTCTCTCGGTATCCTCGGTCCGTAATAATCGATCTACGTAATAGGAATTTCTTAATACATAACAACGAACGCGGCTCTCTCGGTATCCTCGGTCCGTAAGAATCATCTCTGGAATAGGAATTTCTTAATACACAACAACGAACGCGGCACTCTCGGTATCCTCGGTCCGTAAGAATCGATCTCCGTAATAGGAATTTCTTAATACACAACAACGAACGCGGCTCTCTCGGTATCCTCGGTCCGTAATAATCGATCTCTGGAATAGGAATTTCTTAATACACTACAATGAACGCGGCTCTGTCGGTATCCTCGGTCCGTAAGAATCGATCTCCGTAATAGGAATTTCTTAATACACAACAACGAACGCGGCTCTCTCGGTATCCTCGGTCCGTAATAATCGATCTCTGGAATAGGAATTTCTTAATACACAAAAATGAACGCGGCTCTGTCGGTATCCTCGGTCCGTAAGAATCGATCTCTGGAATAGGAATTTCTTAATACACTACAATGAACGCGGCTCTCCTGGTATCCTAAGTCCGTAAGAGTAATGTAAGTCCGTAATGTATATGAAAGGGTTACCGCAGGGAAAGCTGCGTCATTCCGGCTGTAGGGCCGGTTCCAGTCATCAGAGACGATGACAGCCTGCGTGTGTGGAGCCATCTGCGAATGAAGCAACATATTGATAAAAAATCACTGCAATGAGACAATTGTTCGGTGCCAAGTGCTTAAGTAAGGCCACTGATTGCAAGGCTAGGCCATTAATTGAAATTGTTTCCATCAATTTAAGAAAATAGGTTTAAGCAAAACTTTTAAGGAAATCTTTGAATGCATTTAGTTGGCGTATTTAACCACTGACGCCGAAATATCCACAAATTTTGGAATGCACATATGCATTTATGGTTTTATATATATCATTACAATATTCCGTAAGTCAATTCTTTTATTAGTAAGTTTTTTAAATATAAATGAATTGTTAAAAAACATAGACTTGTACTGTTAAAACACCAAATTTTAATGTTGACATTTGATCTAGACACTTCACCCTAGAACAAGATACTTATCTTTGTGTTTAAAACAGTAGATTTATTACTGTGCATTAAAAGAAGGATTAAAATTTTCAAGGCAATTAAATGCGTTCTGAGAAAATAAAGTGATTTTATGATTTTTTTATTGTTTTGGGTGATTAAAACTCACAAAAAGCATTGATCTTAATCTATGACAAGAATTCATTAAATTACTTTCTAGTTCATCTCCATTCGTTTCTTATATTCTAGCCGTTAGAAACCAGAAAAAACGAAAATCTGAAGGTCGCAGGTTCGAATCCTTCTTCAGATTAATGTCACAATCTGTAATAATATATGTAAAAATCTGATAAAATTATTTAATGAGGACGTCGCTGGATAACCTAAAGTTAATATGAATAAAAAAAAGAATTAAAATTTATTCGTTTTACCAAAACGATCGAAACTTATTCGTATGGCGGCAGCGTAGCCACGAGCTAGTGGAAAACGTCAAACTGAAGTCACACAGTTCGTTTACGAATTCGGGACGCGCAACATCGAATGTTCGTTGCACTAAATATCGTCCTGTGAAGTTCTGACGTGTTCTACATGTCGTTAAAACTTGAGAAAATGAGTAGTAAGCGAATTCGTAACTCTTTCGCCAGCGCGCTGCAGAAAAGCGCAGCCCCCATACAAACGAGTATTTTCGTTTCAAGCTGCGATTCAAATAAGAATAGGATAAGATCACCGCCATTTTGAATGTCAAAAGCTTAAATCCTCACTTCATTTCACCAACTTCAGTACTTTGCCGAGGTGTTGCCGCGTACTTTTCCTCGCGAATTAGAGTGAAGCTAGGTCACGAACCCCGTCCTATTCTTATTTGTATCGCGTTGTACCGTTTACCTTCAGTGGATTTATTCTGCGGTCCAGTACGCCGTCCTCTATGTCCTTGATCTCGCGACGTATGGCGATGAGCGCCTCGCAAAAGCGCTCCAACTCCTGCAGGTCTTCGGACTCCGTGGGCTCGATCATGAGCGTGCCGGCGACCGGCCAGGACATCGTCGGTGCGTGGAACCCTGCACGGGAGACACACTTTGTTACCGCGTTTCGTCCCTTGACATGAACGATACATACACAAAAAAAATATCACTCAAAATATCTATGTAACTGTAATTCCGATCATAACAACCGTCTTGCAAAGTTAAAATATAGCCAACTAAGTAAATCGGTTACTCTAACTGAGCGATAACAGTTACCATTCATTAACTGTTACTGTATCTTTTAATAGTTTTTTTGTAACTGTTTTCTCTTACCGTTTCCCTAACTTTGTGAAAACTGTTTTAGTATTGTTTCCATTCTTACTCGCGTCTTGTATTCAGTGAAAAGGTACTGTCCAATCTGTTAAAATTACTGTACCTCTCGAAACTGGACAGTTGCATGCCTAATTTGTATTCAGCCGCAATGTAGATATATGATTCAAAATCGTCTGATATGTCACAAGTGTTATTTTCACCAAGGGATACTGTTGAAACGGTTAAAATAACAGCATAATATTAAATGTGGGTCATTAATAGATACAGTAATACATTAATAGAAAAGAGAAATACTTTACCATAAATGATTGAATTTTAACTGTGCTAAAACAGAAAACAGTTGCACATATATTTTTTAATATAGGCATCGAATCGCGAAGATATGTACTTATATTCATACAGAGTACAAAAAGTCGATAACGAACAAGACGTACAATTAATTAATTTCTTTTTCCTCCTCATTTTTACTTACAACTAACTCTCCAATGTTTCATACCTCCCAACCCATTCCATATACACACTCATCCATCCATATCACTCACATACAGTTACACACACACCCACATATCCGCTGAAACTATTTTTTATTTGTTGTGAATTTATTTTTTTTAAAATTTTAGACGTTTTAATATTATTATCAGTGAAACTTTTTCATTGACTTTGGGTAAATTTACTATCCGTTTAATGCAAATGAGAATATATAGCTGTTGACTTTCTTTTCCTGAAATACATTTAAAAAAAAGTTATTTAGTTGAGAAATTTTTTTTCTATTCGGTACCAATTTCACTGAAATAAGTCCTTCCAGTTTCAAATAAACCGTCAAGTTGCGATACTCAAAATTTAATTTTATGCTTGATCTGAAAAGAAGTACCTGCCCAATATAGAAACCCAATCAGTTGTATGTGCAAAGTTTAACATGCATATATTATTTTCAGCTTGACACCAACCAATTGGGATTGGTAAACCTTCGCTTGCCCTTCCTCTAACCTTGCTTTTAAATATTACCCTTTTTCCTGCTTGACTGTGTAATAACACTCCATTCCAAGTTTCGATGAGTCCATTTGGCTCTGTATTGACCTAGGTACTGATAGGGTTTCGTACAAGACTCTTAGTAACTTCTAAAAGTCAATATTTTAAAGGCCCCGATAAAGCTAATTTATTATTTATATTCCGTCACCTTTTATTCTATACTATACTATACTTTTCATGATATAAATTCATTGTTGCTGTTATTGTTCAATTTATTGAATGTTGTTTTACTTACGCCCTTATCAGATTGAACGCAATTGACACTTATCACGCTCTTATACTATCACAATCTCTTCCCGATATCACGAACCCTAGCTCGTTGCTCTTCCTGACGCCTCGGGCGCTCGCTCGTTGCTCTTCCTGACATCCCGTATGCTCGCTCGTTGCTCTTCCTGACGCCTCGGGCGCTCGCTCGTTGCTCTTCCTGACATCCCGTATGCTCGCTCGTTGCTCTTCCTGACGCCTCGGGCGCTCGCTCGTTGCTCTTCCTGACATCCCGTATGCTCGCTCGTTGCTCTTCCTGACGCCTTGGGCGCTCGCTCGTTGCTCTTCCTGACATCCCGCACGCTCGCTCGTTGCTCTTCCTGACGCCTCGGGCGCTCGCTCGTTGCTCTTCCTGACATCCCGCACGCTCGCTCGTTGATCTTCCTGACATCCCGAATGCTCGCTCGTTGCTCTTCCTGACATCCCGCACGCTCGCTCGTTGCTCTTCCTGACATCCCGTATGCTCGCTCGTTACTCTTCCTGACGCCTCGGGCGCTCGCTCGTTGCTCTTCCTGACATCCCGCACGCTCGCTCGTTGCTCTTCCTGACGCCTCGGGCGCTCGCTCGTTGCTCTTCCTGACATCCCGCACGCTCGCTCGTTGCTCTTTCTGACGCCTCGGGCGCTCGCTCGTTGCTCTTCCTGACATCCCGCACACTCGCTCGTTGATCTTCCTGACATCCCGAATGCTCGCTCGTTGCTCTTCCTGACGCCTCGGGCGCTCGCTCGTTGCTCTTCCTGACATCCCGCACGCTCGCTCGTTGATCTTCCTGACATCCCGAATGCTCGCTCGTTGCTCTTCCTGACATCCCGCACGCTCGCTCGTTGCTCTTCCTGACATCCCGTATGCTCGCTCGTTACTCTTCCTGACGCCTCGGGCGCTCGCTCGTTGCTCTTCCTGACATCCCGCACGCTCGCTCGTTGCTCTTCCTGACGCCTCGGGCGCTCGCTCGTTGCTCTTCCTGACATCCCGCACGCTCGCTCGTTGCTCTTTCTTACGCCTCGGGCGCTCGCTCGTTGCTCTTCCTGACATCCCGCACACTCGCTCGTTGATCTTCCTGACATCCCGAATGCTCGCTCGTTGCTCTTCCTGACATCCCGAATGCTCGCTCGTTGTTCTTCATGACATCCCGCACGCTCGCTCGTTGCTCTTGCTGATATCCCGAATGCTCGCTCGTTGCTCTTCCTGACATCTCGGATGCTCGCTTGCTAGTCGCCATTAGTTCCGCCTGCTTTCTCATAATCAGCCTAAACACGTTATTGTTCGTATGTATTGATATCTTAAAGTATTTTGCCCGAAACTAAAACCTTTTTTTGCGAAAACACGGCAAAAAGGCATTTTTGTTGGTATTGACCTCTACACATATACAATTGATTAAGACCGTGTTGTTGTTCTCGCACCCTTGAAACCTGTTGAGCAGAACCTGTACGCGTCCGGTCGTTAACGTTTGGTCGTGAAATTTCTGAGCCTTCCCAAGTCCACTTGCTTCATTATGTCATCACGTGAGGATAATGACTCACAACAGTCTCGAATGCTGGTTTGACTTCGACAAGAGGTGTCTCATTGTTTTTCTAGGAAAAAAACAATCAAGTGGAAATCATGGTTTGTTTGCTGGTCTTTGTTTACCTTGCGGTCTATTCAAACGAGATGTGAGATACGAACAAAAAGGTTTCGCACTTAACTGTGCGAAGAGCACTGAACATAAAAAAATGCACAAAATATTCGACAATGTCACCGGATATTAAATATTATAATATTTAGACTTCAGCAAATTTGTACCCGAAGTCTCAGTTGTCACCTAAATTGGCGTTTACGGCAAACCGATCGACTGGCGTTTTCAAATGTATGGAGAAATTGAAGAGCGCGCGCAGTGGGCGTTAAGCGAACTAACATTTGCGAGTCCGAGTTTGATTTGACAGCTTACTCAACGTTGCCGTAAATACGTTGACGTTGCCATTTACGTTGACTCCGCGTTTTCATACAAATCGGAACTCCAAATTTGACATTGACAGCTTGAAGCAGTAAAACCACAGAATATCTAGTAAAAACTTGTATGGAGTTTGACGGTTTTGACTCTGTTCTACCAAGAATTGTTTGGCAGCAGCATTCAGATAAGATAAACGCCCGTCGATCGGTTTGCCGTAAACGCCAATTTAGGTGACAACTGAGACTTTGGGTACTGCTTAAGGCAAGGAACAAGAATAAAATAAACAGGAATCCTTACTGCAAATGGATTAGAAATAGAACTTACTTGACAAACAAAGTTGCTTATATTTTGATGCAAACACTCTCAACATTTCTTTTACTAACCAAAGTCCATAAGCCTCTTCGCTATGTCTCCCGGCTCGATGTTGGCGCTTTTCTTGAGGTCTCTGACGTCAATGATGAACTCGTGCGCCACCAGGCCGCGCTCGCCTTTGAAGAGAGTCTTGTAGTGCCCGTCCAGCCTCCTCGACATGTAGTTGGCGTTCAGGATCGCGACTTGGGTCGCCCGCTTAAGGCCTTTGGGACCCATCATCTGGAAATGACCAATTCTTGCCTCGGTGCGTTGATCTAGGAAGGAGCCCTTACGCAATAAGATAGCAAAATATCACCAAAATTGTCACCATCGGTAGTCTAGTAGCGCGACGCGACGCAATCGGTAATCGATGAGAAGGAACTCTGGGTGTGGTCGAGTTATCGATAGATAACGTATTTAGATCCTCGAGGCTGGTAGTTTATGTCAGGGTAATCTGGTCTGAGTTGGTACCATCACATTAAATGAAAGATAGTCGAAGAGGCAAGGAAATTGATCCGTGTTTTCCATCCGGCTTAATGTAGCAGAACAATATGGAAGGTCTAGGCATGGCACCTAGTTTTTTTATGTAACTGAACATGTTTAACTAATACCACACCTACAGTCGTGATATTAGCGCAACACACCGAATTCCCGAAGGAACTAGGTGCAACCGATTTCATTTAACTACTGAACAAGATAGCCAACCTTTGCGCCCCAATAATTATGTTGTTATTTCACTGTATTTTCTTTTGCAAATTGTCTTCTTTGCGGCGTATTAAAGAATGTTCAATCAATCAATCAATAAATATAAAATGTATATATTCTTAAATCTTCCCGAAATGATAGACGACTTTAAGACGACGGTACTTTAATCAAAAATATTGGTTTAGGTCTCTGGCCAAATTCCTAAAAATTTTTGGGATGCAATCGCTGCGCAAAGGGAGGCATTTATGACATTGAGTCATTATATCCAAACACTTTATTAAGGCTCCATATGACGCTAACCTCCCACATATAGGCTTAATTGTATTATAATAATATATAATTATAATATATAATAGGCATAATTAATCTCAGCGTCGGGTAAGAATAAACACCGGTAAAAAAATCGAAATTTCAATGGTTAGACTTAGATATAGATATTATTAGAAGAATTAGATATATATAGATATACCATAAAAAATCTACCTTTATCTAGTGTATAAGTCTGAAACATATATTAATTCACGTTAGAAAGTAGACATTACAGGTCAAAAACCTAAATTTCGCTTCGTCGCGCTCGATTTTCACGCGCATACTACAATGAACCCTAACGCAAACTCAGTGCTTCCGGAGATCGCCATTATCGTTTGTTTGCTGAACGCCGGAGTCAGTTGGAGCTTTAATGACTAAGGACAAAACAGATGAGTGCAAGACCTTAATGTAGGCCCAAGAGATAGGCAAAATGGCTGAGGAGCCATAGGGTGCTGCACTGACGGATCCAAAGCTGTGCGCTGCGTCGCCCAGGTCCGCCAGCGGGTCCACCACCGGGTGCGACGGCAGGAACGGCGCTAAGTGGGCCTTTCTGTCATCGACAAGGAAAACACGACCGTTATTGTCATCGACACGTTCTTCGAGTTCATAAGCTATGGCATCATAAAAAGTCGCATCAACAAGTCTCCCGACGTTGTTGTTGTCAAAATCCAAGTTGTTTTTGTTGTTATAACAAGGTTAAAGAATCGATTTCATGCAAAAAACTGCAACCTAACTTGTATCGAAATATTTTTTAAATTGCATACCGTTACAATAAACAATTATTTAAAATCATTTTTTAGTAAATTACTAATCCTAGCGTTTAATGAGAGCCAATTTAATAAATTTAGTACTTATTCATTATTCTTCATTTTACACACTTTTCTAGTAATTCGATCTTAAAAGATAAAATAGTTTACAAATACATTTCGCCCGAAGAATTAATTCTTTTTGTTTCTTTAATACATACAAAAAATGTTTGATAGGTAAGGCTACACTAGGTTAGGTTTGGAAAGGGTAATTTTATCATAAACCTAAAAAAGTAGAGGTTTTTGATCAAAAATTGTATTTTCTCAAGAGTATTGTCTTTTTCCGGATCTTGATCAAAATCCTAGGTTAATGATCAACAACTAAAATTTATCATGAAACTGCGAAATACATGAGTTTACTGAAATGATTTCTTACACTCCAATGGGTCCCATGCCGGGGCCGCCGCCGCCATGGGGTATGCAGAATGTCTTGTGTAGGTTGAGATGCGAAACATCGCTGCCATAGTCTCCAGGCCGGCACAGACCAACCTGCGATGAGCGTAAATATACAGTAACAATTACTAATAGACCCTTCAACTCCGAAAGGATGTAGGGTCTCTCGCTGTATTCGTCTTTACCATGGAAAATGTACCTTTTGTACTCTTCCCCCTTCCCTTTCTACCACCGCACAACGCGGAACAGGCAGGGAATGCACCCATTCACTATCGACACTCCCAAAACAAGTACCTACCGATCGTCTAGATCTTTTATCTATAGGATCGGTAAACTATGGAATTTGTAAATACAAACTCTGTGAATATTTTAGCTGACTACCTATTACGGTTCATGAGATACGGCCCTGTGACAGACGGACGGGCGGACAGAAGGACAGCAGACCGTTCGTTCCGTACACCCATTGTGTTCGGAACCCTGAAAAAGTAATTTGTATTTACTTTAGCCACGTGATAAAATGAACAAGTCAAAGATTGGGACCTGTGCGTTCATGTTGGCACCATCGAGGTAGACCTGCCCGCCGTGCTGATGCACCAGGGCGCATACGTCCGCGGCGTGCTCCTCGAATACGCCGAACGTGCTCGGATACGTCAGCATCAGGCAGGACAGATTCGCGCTGTGCTCCTCGACCTGTGTTAATTCGTGAGAGTAGATGAATTATATAACGTTGAGAGTAAATGAATAAAGATGGACAAACGACACAACGTAACTACACTATATTTTGAGACTAATCTTTACAGGTTTATATCATGGATATATGACTCGTTATCGAAAAAATACAAACTTACGGACGCAGGTCTCAGTTAATTTATTTAATTCGCAAATTTTAGAAAACATATTTCTTCATTTGATTGTGGAAATAGGCACGAGTATGCAACTCGATCACCTCATTGTCATCTTAAGTTAAAATTTCATTTTATTCGATCATCACCTAGTATTTAAAAAACTGGCCAAGTGCGAGTCGGACTCGCACACGAAGGGTTCCGTACCATTGTACAAGATTTAACACAAAAAATGATGTTGATTGTTTTTTTATTTTACCTATTTGTTATTATAGCGGCCAAATAAATACACACTCTTTGAAAATTTCAGCTGCCTAACTATTACGGCCCTGTGACAGACGGATGGACGGACGGACGGACGGAGAGCGGAGGCTTAGTAAAAGGGTTCCGTTTTCACCCTTTGGGTACGGAACCCTAAAAAAAGGGACATAGAGTTCCACGGCCACACCTGCGCTCATAGATGTTTCAGATCGATTCTTGAACGTTATGTTTTGCAAATAAATCATTAATTTGAAAGTGGCGAATCAACTGAACTTCTTAAAGTTATTGCTTTCGTGTCAGATACAGGTTAGTCAAGAAGATATCTAGACTAAATTGCCTGTACCTAATACATATATTTGTTTTGATAGTAATTCCTTTCTAAGACTACCGTTGTCGATAGACATCAGGGTTACTGCTAACGATCAGGCTATCCGAATACTAGCGAATTCGATGTCTGTTGGCAACGACCGGAATATCCGGTCAGACGGCAATGAACCCGCCGCGCCAGACATGTGTTGGTCACGTACACCAACGCTGTCCTCGTTCTTGTTATTTTTTTTTACCAATAGTTTGGCCTTTACATTTCGCAGACACGTCATCTATTCACAGATCGCGTGACCATAACTTCAAACTGGCTCCAATGAACATTTGTCAATAGGTAATTTCATACTTGTGTGCAGATGATTAAGGTTCTCAGAATTGACATAGCCGGGTAAAGTTGTTGTTTGGCAAAGCAAACGTGGGCATAATTTCGTGGTTGATAAATAATACCACGGGCTTCCCCGCGTCAATATGTCGAAATGTATTGTGAATGAACACGACAGTCAACTGGGTTCCGAACGTGACTGGCCCATAGAAAGTTTCTTGAAAACTCTACACAAAAGTTATAGTGTTAGAGGCGCTAGGGCCTCTCAGCCCGAACGGCTGATTGCCGCCGTATCATCGAGGATGGTATAAAACAATTCTCAAAAATTTGTTAAAGTTACAGGAAGGTAGATCTCGATGAGACGTTTCATTCGGGTAGCAGTGACATAATTAGTTCGAGGGATATGACACAACGTAATTTGAACATAACAGGAAAGCAGATGTTGATGAGCCCTTGATTTGAGTGCCAACTTGATTGGTCTAGGACTACGATATCCAGAGATGTGACACAAAGACTACTTTTACAAAATGGACGGCAAAAATGCAGTGTGACTATATTTATCCTCAATAATTTTAGTAGAACCATACGCTTTAAAACTGTTTCAATGGAATACCAAAACGCCAGCCATTTTTTTCCTAATCTTTAGCGTTTCAACTTCCAAAGATGGCGGCCACTTTTTTTAAAATTGGAACGTTGTAACTTACGTTCGAATAAGTATGTTAACATAACGATTTACTTTGTCTGAGGCCATCCGAAATGAACGTCCCATTCGAAGGAACGTTCGTAAAGAAGCTTCGTTTCAAAATCGTGTATCGTGCATTAACCCCGTGCTTGCAATCGCCACGCGTAACCGGTCGCAAGTACCCACCTTCTCCTTGAGATGCGCCATGTCGATGTCCCCGGAGGGTGTGACGCGTATCGGCTGCACCTTCATGCCGGCCATCTGCGCGGACGCCGGGTTGGTGCCGTGCGCGCTCACCGGGATCAGGCAGATGTTGCGGCGCGCGTCGCCGCGGTACTCGTGGTACCGCTTGATGGTGCGCAGCCCGGCGTACTCGCCCTGCGCACCACTGAACACACACACATTTATCTCCATTTGTTTAAACTACCCAAAAGGCGGCTCGTAGCCTAGGGGCGCGGGGACTTGCCTAGCACACCAGAGGTCTGGGTTCAAATCCTCGCATGCACGTCGTTTGTTCTCATTCTGATTTGATAAGTGCATTTTGTCACGAATGCGAGCTGCGCAGTGGTTCGGAACACATGTAAAACTGTAAGTCCCCTTTCTCTACTAGGTAGTAGGGTTTAAGTCCGCCCCGGTTGGTAACATCGCATTGGATGAAAAGATGGTCGAAGCGGCAACGAAAAATGTACCGTGTTTTCCATCCAGTCTAATTTAGCCGTGCTCATTGCACCTAATTCCTTCGGGAATGTGGTGTATTGGGCTAACGAATGGTAGTTGTGTTGTATTAGCCATCCATGTAATTTGCATAAAAGAATGAGATTCTTAGACGTTACTAATGCTTAGCTTGGCCAAGGCTTACCTTACGACTGTCAATTTTGACGTTTATCACTTACATTTTATGTAAGTTTAATTTTGACATCAGGAATGTAGGCCCAAGTAACGTCTATGAATCCCAGCATTAGTCATGTAGCAATTTGATCTATCCGTGGATTCGATCAACTCGGTGATGTTCAGTTCTTGTTGTTCAAGTTGTATGGTAATTAACAAATAACCAATCCCGATATTTTATTAACACTAACAGAAACAGTATTCTTCTGTTAAATTAATTGTATGCAACGATTTTCAAACTAATTTTTTTAAGTATAGTCTTTACGGAAGATTTCACAAAATATATGGCACATTTAAATCATAAATTGTAAATATTATGCAGAATATTGGCCTTAAGGAAAACAACATCGTTCTCCGAAAACCGCGAAGTTGTTAGATGGCTTTGAAGGTTTTTCTCATTGGGTTTTCTGATGCGTATGTTTGAGGTCTTTGTGTAAATGTCGACCGAGCCGGGTATTTCCTTTTAAAGCCAAACATTAGGGCCGGCGAGTAGGAATAACAGTGATGTCAATACGTACAGTTCATGGAACAAGATGTCAATGTTGTATTATGTTCAATACATTAACAGATTTATGGTATATTTGTCGATCATCAAGTCAGGCCGGAAATCTTTTATTCGAGAAACCGTTTTTGTAGCGGTTTAAAAAGCGATTTTCTCGACTTAAATCATTGAAATACCGTGCTCCGAAATCTTTCCATCCTGAAAATCTCTTTGACAACCGTTATAAAAGCTGTTTTCTCGATTGAAATAAATTCTAGTTCCTGAGCACGGAATTAAGGGTTACTGAAATACTAATTTAATAACGGAGACAGCTTATTTGCTCCAAACATATTTCCCTTGTGCCGACTCTCAGGAATCCTGAATCTAGATTCCTTAGATTTAGAACGCTCATAATCTAGCCAGTTAGATTTTACCGTTTGGCTTTACATCTTAGTATTCAACCGCAAGCCCGGGCTTTTAATAAACGCTTGCATTAAATTAAGTGGCTAAAGCATGTTTTGCCAAATGTCAGTCAGTCAGCGTGTATGCGTCCACTGCTGCACATACGCTTTTCCAATTTTCCTCCAGTCCTTCCGGCCCTCCTGCCAAATGTGGTCGAATTAAATTGAGATGTATTGTCAAAAAAATAGATGACTAAGGACTAGACGCCACGATGAACGAATTCGAACTAATGCAAAAAAACATTGGAGTTGATAAACATGAAAATAACGTAGAAGTTATTGTTTTCATTGAAACAAAAACTAAAATGAAATGTCCGGGCATCTCTTCGTTCAGACGTTTCCAAATGACTATTGTGCAGAATTAACGAGTCAAAGCAGGCCATGCTGCATCAGATAAAAACCCCACCACAAGATCAATCTGTAAAATTTTCGCAGATAAAGTAGAAGTCGTCAAGGACCTGTTGGGTTGGAAGGAGACGCGGTCATAACCCGTAATGGCGCAGAGGTCCTGTGCTAGCTCCTCGAAGAGCTGGTGGTAGCCGCGACACTGCTCGAGCGGGGCGAACGGATGGATGTCCGTGAAGTGGCGGAAGGAGCATGGCATCATCTCTGTGGTCGAGTTGAGTTTCATCGTGCACGAGCCCTGCAATGGAATCATCCTGAATCTTCACATTGGGTTACATTATATTAGACGGAGATTATAGGATCAATCTGGCATCAGTTTGATCCATCAATCTGGTAAAGTTGACATTAGACTGATCGTGTAATGCATTGTTTGACAGATTTAAGATCCGAACAGATTTATGATCTGGATTGACGCCAGAATAAAACTAACTTTATTATTACATAGTTGTACCTATGCCTACCTTGTCAGAGAGCATATAAAAATATTGTTGATACGTCTCTGCAGACACCTACTCACCTAATTTGTTATTGTCAGCAAATACAATGAGCCATAATTTCTATGTACTTATGTATCATCAATTCAGATAGACCTAAATTAGACTAGACTAATTAAGATAGTATTTACAATCAAAGAGTAACTAAATTTTCCAAAGCCAATTATTAAAGCATTTAAGGATAGATTGTGCATGCTAACACCAGGGCGCTCATGAGGAGACCGACATAGTCGATCGTGATCCTGATTGATCCTGTATCCTCATCCAAAAGCCTGTCAATCTGCCACCAATCTGAATATGCTCAAGGTCACGAATCAGACTGATGTCAGATTGAACGTGTAACCTCCGTCTTATGACGAAGACATCTCGCTTGCTCGTGTTTCAGGCAACGGCGGATATGCCTTGCATACCAGAGATCTGGGTTCGAATCCTTGCCGAGTTCATTTCTCTTTTTGAGTTGGATAAGTGCATTTCGTTCAGGATTTTTTACAATTTTATATTTAAATTCGAATTAATTGTGCTCCTTAAAGACACACAAAAATATGCAGAAATAAAAAGAAACGAAATATTATGGAAACAGGATTTATATTACTCTTATTTATTAAAATGAAAGAAATTAACGGAGACTTCATAATAACTTCAATGACGTCTTACAAACCGGTTTCTTGTCCTTGGTTCAAACTTGATTTTGATTATCTCATTTAAGTTGATCATAATGAAGTTAAACTTGTTTTAAGATTTGAAGGGTAAGCTGAACCAACTCCTTGTCTTGTGGTCAGCTGTCTCCGTGTCTACCCCGCTCTTGCATCAGCATCTTGTCCCAAATGTTGTTGCAAGACAAATTATATTCATTAAATTGATTATTTTATTTAAATATGTTCATATGACTTTACGCCGATTAAAGTGGGCATTCATATTCTGCTATTAAATCTTCGATTCAGTACTCAGTGGCTTGCAGCCCTGTATTTCGTCAGCTATGACTAAGGAAGGCTAAGAATTTTTCATCTGGGTATCAGTTGTAATAATCTATACTATCCAGATCAGTGTAGCCGTGTAAATGTAAATGTCCTCGGATAGATGTACAGATTCGTCAGAATCTTAAGAGGTGTCCGACAACGCTCATGCGGGTTTTCGAAAAAAATCATGCGCTGCGAAAACCATGCCAGCCAGTTAGAGGCATCTTAAAATTTCCATTGAAGAACCCAGATTGTACTTTGGGGGAATACCTCGGAATCTCTGAATTCCACAATTTACCAACAGAACACATAGATGAAGCATCTACGGGCTGGTTCTTATAGAAGGAATGTGGACTTTGATTGGGTGTATCCATTACCAATTGCGCGGCGATTGTACATAGGGACGGAGCGATTTGGTTAGGTAGCTCCGAAAAGCATTCTCCGTCATACACATAGTACAAAGAAAGTTACCCAACATCCTGCTGAAGTTGGGGGGTTTTCTGAGTTCTGCTATTCCTCGTATTATTTAAATTTATATCAATATGATTATAGTTTTGAATTATAACCTTCTCTTATGAACCTCTGTTGTAGAGACAACCCGAGTGGAGTCGGGTACCTCAGCTATTCTTTGAATATATAATAGCTGAGATGCCCGGCTCCGCTCTTGTTAATATCTCGACGACAGCGCCACCTACTGGGTCAAATTGTGTATTAGCTGGACTGATTTTAATGAATATTTGTGTGTGTTTCAGTGGGTCCCTGCAAAGTTTGGATGCACGCTTGGACTCTTTAGATGGTTCTGCGATCAAGTTCTACATCAGGACAACTTCTGTCGGGTCAGCATAATATTTATATTCAAAATTTAATGATTGAAGGCAAACTTTGATTTTTTGAAAGTCTTTTATTGAACTTACTCAAAATGTAACGACTTGTAAACATTAAAATTTTTCATAACTGTAACAACCGACAAAGCACGCACACCTCACAAACGTTTCTATTCATTCTCATTTAATTTGTGTGCCAAAGAATAATATAGAGAGGAAAAACTTTTAATGCTTAATTGACCAGCTAGTCACACAACACATTCAGACGTGTGAAGTGCGAAACGTACACAACTACCTACCTGGCAAGCTATTTATCTTTTATGTGTGGGTTTGACAATCCATTACTATGTCTTTATTTTTCCCTCCAGTTATCGTTTATGCTTAATATCGTGGGCATAATATATCTTGCTGGAAACTTGTCAACACATAAAACATCACGATTTGAAATGCTAAATCTCCTTCCTCAGATCCGCCGATACATGGAGTGTTTGGGGCTTCCTTTCTCGTCCTCGAATCACTTTGAGCCATTAGTCCGCAGAGTGATAGATCAGATAATTACCTGCTTGGCTCCTTGGAGTCAATACGAGCCTTGTGTTTGTCGACAACCCATAGATGTGCCAGAATTTAGAGATCCTTCAACTCCAAAAGGATGTAGGGTCTCTCTCTTTGTTTTATCATCTACAGATTTCACGGAGAATGCTCTACGGTGCATCGGTCATTCCTCCATCCTATTTCAACAATCGCGCAACGCGAAACAAAATCAAATTTCGGAGAACGAAAATCAGTGTTCGAATAAGAACCAGCGAATCCTGTTGACCCTTGATCTCTAGGGTCAGTGAAGTGTGGAATGCAAGCTGCTGAGATATTTCCCTGTGGTCTTTGCAACGTGGTGTGAAGAAGGACCTAACCGGCCGGGATGGTTTTCGCAGACCCCGAGAAAAATCGAAAGCCTATGGGCGTCGTCGGGCACCTCTTAGGTGAGGGTTTGGCGCACGCCATATTCCGCTTTACATAAAAAAGTGTCACCAGTGCGCCGTGCAATACTTAGGAGTGCATGAGGGATAAATCTTGGTTGTCAAGTCGATTAATGCAGCACATGAGTTTGGCCATGGAGAGGCATGTGGTAGGATATACTCACCAACGGTATCATGGAGTGCACAAGGGATACATCTTGGTTCTCGAGCCGCTTCATGTAGCGCACGAGGCGCGTCTCGGAGTGGTGCGTGTTGAAGACGGGGTGGGTGAGATATGGTGATGTGCGACGGAAGGGGCCGTTTGCGATGTTGCGGGCATTGACGTCCCCAGACGCCACCACCTAAAGTCGTCCAAACCAGGTTTATTGGACATCCAGATAAAATCAAATATTTTACTGTATGGGAATGGTTTCTGGTCCATATGGCTGAGTTCACGCAAAGCCGAATGGGATTCAAAATTTCTTTTCAATGTTATTATCGAGCACATAAACGGTGCTCATAAGACTACAGACACATTTCAGTGTTCTTAAATAACCCCATATTGTTACCTTTGGGTAACAAATATGAAGGCATCTCTGGAACACTCCAGAATTTAGAGTATGAGATGTGAATGAAGCTACTTGTTTCGTTTTTATTATGTAAACTTGTAAGTATATTAAAAAAAAATTGTCCCTTCCAGCTATGGGTTGATTTAACGTGGAAACTGAATAAATAAATCAAGTTAATCGACTCTCAGTGATACAAGCGATAAAAACCACACAGGCAACGTCCCAGTGCAGATGCAGTGTTTCTAGGTTGAAAGGATGAGGTTTTGGTTTATCGATGTTCCCTACCTCTTCAACGGTCTTGCAATCGAAAACCCACAGGAGATCCTTGACATCCTGGATAGTAACGGTCTCGTCGAGTGCCACGCCAACTGATCCGTCGTCCAAGTAACGAAGGTTGATTTTCTTCTGGCTGGCCCTCTCCTTGATGGCTGCGGCGTTGTGATCATCCCGAGGTACTACCAGCAGCGTATCGAAGAACACTTCGTTGGGAAGTCCGTATGCTCTCTCTCGAAGTCCTGCCCCAGTGAAATAGAAAAAATAATCAGCAAACCGTCATTGTATGACTTGCATTGGTCACCAGGCACCAGGGCAACATAGCATGTATATAAACAAGTCAATTGAATGAACAAGCGGTATCGGCAGAAATCAAATTGAAGGTATTTAGTATTTTTGCCCTCCTTGAATAAATATATTATTTTAGCAATGGATACTGTTCCGATTACGGAGGCTGCAAACTCTTCTGCATGGCACGTTTGTCTCTAGGTGACCCAATCCTTAGCGTGTTTTTTGTTTCTAACAGAAATAGGTTAAGAGATTCGTTGCCTATCAATTCCCCATATTACGGGCGATAACATGGGTAATGGGGGTAAACATGCTCTTAACATTTTACTATGTTTTTGAAATTTTGGATTCTAAAATATTTTGTCGAAATATACGTTTGTATTTTTTTTATTTTTAATATACCTTTCAGATTGTAAATATTGACTAATAAATACTGGAAACAAACCGTCTTTTTTAAGTTTATTTTAGATTTTTTTAAACTGAAAAATACAGATATTTATAAAAAAGAAAATACACACGGACATAGAATGAAGCTTTGTTAAATTATCAAAAAAAAATATTAAAAACTGACGACTTAGGCGTAGGGAAACGTTAGGGCCTGGAAGACGATTTGCAAAAGTGTGCACTGGCCAATGGACAAAGAATTCATTTCTTAAGGTCGGCCCGTAAGCACCTGAAAATTTCGCCTCCCATACAAACGTAGTTTACTAATCATTTGAAAACCAATGTTCCAACTTACTTGATCCTTGGTATCTAATATTAGGCTACAAATATCTGTGTCTGCATGCTTTTGTTTTTTCGGTAAATGTATTCTGGGTCAAACCATAGAAAAAACAAAATTCGTATGAAGATTTTCTTTTTGCTTTCATTTCATTCGGTTTGGATTTTTCAAAAAAACAAAAGCATGCAGACACAGATATTTGTTACCTGATATTAGATATTAAATATCAATTTAATTGGAATAGCGTTTTCCAAATTATTAGTAAACTACGTTTGTATGGGGAGCATAGCTTACGGGCCGTTCTTAAAATATTCAAATCTTACATTTTCTGTGACTTCACGACATCCTTAATGAATTTGTCACAGCAGTCAGTAATTTGTCACAGCAGCAGATAATTTTGCAATTAATTTATTCAATTAAATTTGAAGCTTATGTATAATTTCCACATCATTTTAAAGTTTTCTTTGAGAAATGTCGGAAGTAATGTCGGAATGTTCATTGTAATAAAAAAAAAAAACTCCATGATCAAATAAACTAGTGGCGGTCGGATGAAAATTTGAAATTTAAATTATCCTGTTGCATGATATTATGTAAATGCAATAGATTTTTTATTATTTGTTTGACGTCAGTTAGCGGCTTCGTTAAACTGGTTATTCAGCATAAAACGACCAACCGAAAACGTGAAAACAATTTATGATCGCCTTTTTAGGGTTTCGCACCTCGGCAAACGTGAAATGTAGAAAGACCAAATTTTGCGCGAATATCTGGAAATTGTGCCTGTATTAATAACGATTTTTTTTCTAATGATTTAATTTAAGTGTGGAACTAAATATTTCGAACCAATTTTGCGCCGGTCGAACTCACATTACGTCGCGTTTTTAATTTTACGAATTATTCGCAATGCGTGCTCAGAGATCCGCGCAACTCGGTCACTAAACTAAACAAACACATTTTAATAACCAATAACTTGCGGCAGAAAAACGTTATTTAAAAAAAACTTATGGGGTCTAGAAATTTTCTAAAAATATAATTTTCTGACTCAAGCTAGGGAATTGTTCGATGTTATGACGCATCAAGTTACAATATGTATACAATAGCTATAGAAGCCTGATTCTTAAATTATTGAATGATTGTACGAGTATCGTATTTTTCAACACCAAATTTGGAGAATTCGTGAATTATTAATTGATTTCGTCGTGTTTTTCAACGCTCAATCTGGATATTCATGTCTGACAAGAATAATGACGGGAGCTATTTCTGACAACCGAGAGACGAAAATTTCCAGATATTTATTAATTTCGCAAGGTCATATCTGTGCTAAGAGCTGGGGGCCCATTCAGGTAAGAGTGAGTTCGAGTTCGGGAGTGAGTTAACCTAAAAATAGCAGGGAATTATATTATTATTTAAATAACGGAACCGTTATTTATACTTTCAACGTATTTACGGGACAGACCAGATTTTTGCCTCACTGTAATAATGTTCAAGAAGTTTGGAAACATTAGCTATTTAAAAAATCACTTAGAAAACCGGCCAAGTCCGAGTCAGACTCGCACACGAAGGGTTCCGTACCATCGTAAAAAATAAAACAAAATAATCACGTTTTTTGTATGGGAGCCCCCTTTAATTTTTATTATTTTTTAATCTTACCTAATTGTTGTTATAGCGGCAAAATAAATACACACTCTGTGAAAATTTCAGCTGTCTACCTGTTACGGTTACTGAGATACAGCCCTGTGACAGACGGACAGACGGACGGACGGACGGACGGACAGCGGAGGCTTAGTAATAGGGTTCCGTTTCCACCCTTTGGGTACGGAACCCTAAAAAGTGAGTTGATAATTAGTGACGCATTCGAACTCACTCTTGTCCCGAATGGACTCCCTGATAACACGATTGCAGTTATTTGTTTCACGAGATATTTTCCTTCACAGTAAGCATTCGTGTGACATTATACGAATAAGATCTAACTCTAAGATCACTCAAAATCAGTGTATGAATGCTTAGTCCAATGGGATCTATAAAGTCTTGTAGTTTATTCTTCCGGGGTGCCTTGACCACCCGACCACATGGGTCATGGAAACGATTTGATATTATCATGGTTGGAGCAGAGGAAGTGTAACTATTAGAGTACATCGCGCGATACATCGATGACACATGAAATTGAGGATATCAAACCATTTAACCAAATTAAATTGACACCTTGATTATTTTAGGAAACTCTCCTCAAAGTCCCACTTTCTTTTTAGATCGCTTATGTAGGGTACCCGTTTTAAAAAAAGCCGGCCAAGTGCGAGTCGGAATCTAACACGAATGGTTCTGTACATGATTTTAAACCAAAAAAAAACACTTTTTTGTATGGATGCCCTTTAATTTTATATTTTTTAAATTTTATTTATTTGTTGTTATAGCGGCAAAAAAAATACACACTCTATTGAAATTTCAGCTGCCTACCTATTACGGTTTATGAGATACACCCCTGTGACAGACGGACGGACGAACGGATGGACGGACGGACGGACGGACAGCGGAGGCGGTAATAAATAGGTTTCCGTTGGCATCCTTTGGTTACGGAACCCTAAAAAGAGCGACGGGGGTTAGCTTCCTAAATTATTAACATAGAGAAATTGAAATGATATCAAAAGATGCGTTAATAAACGGTCTATAAAACTGCAAAAAGATAATTTGTAAAATGTTAAAATATATTTTATTATTAAAAAAAAAACAATTTAATTGAATTGATTTGAAAAAAAGGATTTACCTTTTAAATTATGCCTGAGGCCGAATATTGGAGAAATGGCGCCAGTGTGATGTAAATTTTTTGTATTTTTTTTGTAAGTAAATTTATTATACTTTTAAATTCGGGGCGATCTCGTGAATACATGTATGAATTGATGGCAATAATTCAACAATATATTCGACATGACATAGCGATCCCGCAAAATTTGTGCCAAGTCACACTCAAGGAAAGACCCAGCGTCTGCCCTGCATTCCAATTAAGTATTACGACAAACCGAGCCAATCTGAACTTGTAACATTGCATGCAAGTTAAAGTGTAAGAAAGATTCATGTGTTATTCTGACAAATGTAATACAACTTACATAAATAACGTTATTACAACTATTATGGTCTCTCTACTCCATTACAGCTAAGGGGACTTAAAATAAATATTATAAATAAACGCCATTTTTTATCGTACCATCGCACAAGATTTAACACAAAAAAACACGTTTTTTGTTTGGAAGCCCTCTTAAATTTTTATTATTTTTAAATTTTACCTATTTCTTGTTATATCGGCAAAATAAATACACACACTGTTTTTCAGCTGCCTACCTATTACAGCTCATTAGACAGACGGACAGACGGATGAACGGACGGACGGATGGACGGACGGACAGACAGCGGAGGCTTAGTAATATAGTTTCGTTGGCACCTTTTGGGTACGGAACCCAAAAAATTAGTATTGTATCCTTTGCAGTTTATATTTCTCTCAGTTTGTTTGATTCTCAAAATCTCCTGTGATTGTATGTCCTAGCCAAATTCGGTAGTATCACAGCTCGTACCATAAATCCCAACTTTATGGTAGATAGGCCCACTAGACATCAGTCGTTAGGTTTAGCCATAAAATCTCTCTAATATCCCAAGTTGTAGACGTCTTCAACCGAATATTGAATCATATAACTCAACATATAACTGGTCATAAATGGCTTATACCACAATCCCCGTCGTGATATAATCCCGAAACACCGCATTACCAATTTAATTAGGTGCCATGCCAGTCATACAGGTGCTCATCCCCTTATAAGCCTGTCGTTTCGAACATATCTTAATCCAATTGGTACCATACCAATTCGGAAAAGATTAAACCTCCATCTAGTAACCTACAGTTGTACATGGATTCCGAACCATTGAACGGGACCGAAACGGAAAGAAATGCGTGCATCAACGGAGCGGATCCTCAGGCATAGAAGACAAGTCCCCGAGGGCAAGTCCACCAAGTTACGAGCCGCACACAACATTATTATATGTGTTTTAATCATTAGAATGCCTAATTTATTTTTATTGCTTTGTCGAATCTTACGAGTTTTTGATAACCACAAAATCAAAGTTATTACTAAGCTGCGGTTGCTTGGCAACGGTTTGATGTCTCGGGAATTCCATGCTTCGATTTTGTACCTCACTCTTCTCACAGACGTATCGTAATCTTGGTAAATAATGTACAGTTAATGTGAAAATGTAAATGAAAAGATTTTATCGGTAAGCAAAAATCCCTTAAGAAGGTTTGCTAAAATTCTGAGCACGTATTCAATTTTTTTTTCGTCCTGAAGTACACTAAGATATTGTAATTTTTTTTTGTAATCGGTCATAGCAAAACGGAGGCCTCGTTAAGGGCGTGGTAAGATCCGATTGCGTTAGGTTCGATAAAATCATAAGTAAAACCACATTTAAGCTCATAGACAAAAAAGTTCAAATATGGTTTGATGGTTTATTTAAATAAATTGGTTTAATTTAAATAACAAACTGTAAATGTCTGGTGCTTTGTATTCTCAAATTAGGCAAATATTCATCATCACTATTTAAAAAAAAGTTTGAATATAAGATATGAGCATCAGATATTAATTGTTATATATTTCAAATATAGCTAAACCATCAATTCATTCTTTATCTTTTTGAAATATCAAAAAAATAAAATATGGTTTCACTTTCGCTCTTATGGAATTGATTGTAATCAGGTACTATCAGGCCCTTAAGGTGGCCCTTCCCTCTCAACTCCCCATACAAACGGGGAAAGAAGATCACGTCCATATTTCTTGTCAGAGATCCAAAATTCTTCTCAAAATTGCTTTATTAGATCGATGTTTTATTATTATTTTTATTAGATGTCTGATGATCCTTGTCGTTGCACAATTGTGTTTGGTTTCGAAGTTATAAGGTCAGAAAGTTCGAATTTTCGCGCGTTTAATGCAATAACTTTGGAGCTGGATTTCTCAACGATAGAATGGAAACATCTTAAAAAGATTAGTCATCAGACTAATCATAAATACATTTATAATCAATTAAGTTTTTGTTAGATTTTTTACTACAGCGGTCGTTACTTTTAGCTAAAAGTCGTTTTGTAATAAACATTTTCGTAAATCTTACCAAATCAAACACCATGCGCATTGTTTGCTTTGAAGACATGTTGCATCCTTCTCATCACGGAGCCTGTATTTTTATTTGAAACAAAGCAGGTCCCAGAGCGCAATAGCACGGTTTTGTACCGTGCCTGCGATTGAGTTAGCCCCGCCGGGAAGGGACACCTTAAGTAAAAAAATGAAACTTCTATCTAGACTTAAATATAGTAAATCTAGCATATGTTCTACAATAACCTAACTAAAATCATTAAGGAAGAATTTACGTGATAGCAAATCCAAAATATTTATAGATAAAATATGGTGGACGAGCGCATATGTGCAAAGCCAAAAATATTGATATAAGGAGAAAAACATGGATAGAGAAAAACAATGAACGTGCTTTAGGATGAATGTGCAATTTTTACGTGAAACAATCGGAGAATTATCCCAGAACGTCTCGTGCTGCGAACATGCATGTAGTTACAGCTGCATTCAATGCAATTAGAACATGTGCCGACGAGGGGAAACCCCTCGCTCTGCGAACACGCTTGGTGACTCTACCGCGAACAAATACATTAGCGTTGTGGAATTTATTCAATGAAGCGAATTATATATGTAGAATGTTCCGCTTAATGACGATACCGGTGAAACGTGAGAACATAATGAAACTGCCCGTCCTTACAAGTTTTTTTTTTGTGACTGGACATGGATGGCTAATACCACAAGTTCTGTCATGGTATTAGCCCAACACACCACATGGGAACTAGGTGCAATGCCAGGACCTTCCTTATATTGCACGGCTACATTGAACTGGATGGAAAACACGGACAATTTTCATTGCCGCTTCGACCGTCGTTCATCCAATGCGATGGTACCACCCCGGGCGGGATTAACCCTACCACCTAGTAAGTAAGGAAGGGGACCTACAATTTAACGTGGAATCCGATTCACGGCCAGCCTCTCTCAACGGTCGAATGGTCACCCATCCAAGACCAGACCGGACCCAGCGTTGCTTAACTTCGGAGAGCGATCGCCGAAGTGTCGCGCCACTGAGCCACTGAGGCTGACAAAAAATAAGTATTTATTTTATAATTAAGTCGCATATATTTATGAAGGACATTAATTTTACATTTTTTAACAATTCGAAGCGTTGTCATTCGACAAAGTAACAGATTTAGGGTTTGAATTGAATTGATTGAAGGGTTCCGTAACATCGTACACGATTCAACACAAAAAATATGTTTTTTGTAATTTGTTTCATGTCACCTATTTACCCATTTTATAGCGGCAAAATAAATACACACTCCGTGAAAATTTCATCTGCCTACTACGGTTCATGAGATGCGGCCCTGGACGGACGGACGGACGGACGGACGGACGGACGGACGGACGGACGGATGGACGAACGGACAGCGGAGGCTTAGTAACAGGATTCCGTTGATAACCAACCTTGATCCAGCACAAGCGTGGCGCGGTGCACCCTGGTCGCGATGTCCTTCAGGCCCTGAGGTCCGTGGTACACGGCGAACATGGCCGACATGTTGGCGAGGAGCGCCTGCGCGGTGCAGATGTTGGACGTCGCCTTGTCGCGTCGGATGTGTTGCTCCCGAGTCTGGAGCGCTAGCCTGGTGATGGTGAGAAAAAAGGGAATCAAGAAGGCGCGAGGTTGAAATGTTATTACCTTTATTTAACCTCATAAAAGTCCCTCAAGTCGCTACCGTAAAACACGTTATAGCAAAAACGTAATATCAGAGACTTGCCACATCATAAGTTATCACCGAACCTTATTTTTAATGTGGAAGTTACCACTTAGCTCATGTTTTGTGTATTAAGGCTAAGGTTTAGTTAGTTATTATATATTATAACTTAGTTATTCGTTAATTTCTCAAAAGATACTGAGCTTATTAATTTCAAATGTAGTATAAGATAACTTCGTATTTATCGTATTAGTATTCGTTCGTTATAGTATTAATCGTCCGCGTTTTCCATCCAGTTCAATGTAGCTTTGCGCTCATAAAGAGAAGGTCCTGGCATACAAATCCTTGGAAAATGTGGTGTGTTAGGTTATTATCATGACGGTGTTTGTGATATTAACCCTTTATATTGAATCTGTAGGTTTTCCTGCCAGTGGCATCACGCGTAACGCTGACCGTGCGGCCCGGCATGAGCCAAGCGGCACTCCGAGCCGCTGCGACGTGCCCACCGCGAGCGCCGCGTCGAACTCCGCCGACAGCCGCAGCAGCAGCGTCAGCGTAAGCAGGTCCGTCGCCACGCACAGCGTCACAATATTACTTGTGCCGATCGGTGTCGGTGTGATGAATCGTTAGTAGATACCTTTAGGCGGCCTGCCGTAGCCGAGCGGCACGCCGAGCCGCTGCGACGTGCCCACCGCGAGCGCCGCGCCGAACTCCGCCGGCGGCCGCAGCAGCGTCAGCGCGAGAAGGTCCGTCGCCACGCACAGCTGTGTCTGCGTCGTCACAATATTACTTGTGCCGATCTGTGTTGGTGTGATGAATCGTTAGTAGATACCTGTAGGCATCCCTGCCGGTGGCGTCTCGCGTGACACCGACCATGCGGCCCGGCATGAGCCGGACGAGCGCCTGCTCGGCGGCGAAGAAGCCGGCGTGCGGCCCGCCGTAGCCGAGCGGCACGCCGAGCCGCTGCGACGTGCCCACCGCGAGCGCCGCGCCGAACTCCGCCGGCGGCCGCAGCAGCGTCAGTGCGAGCAGGTCCGTCGCCACGCACAGCAGCGTCTGCAACGTCATATTATTATTTGATAGGGATGGCACTTTAACTATAGTTGGTGATGTATGGGCTTGGATTCCACGTGAAACTGAGATCCACTTCGTTACTTACTAGGTGGTAGGATTAATCCCGCCCACACCATCGCGTTGAATTAACGATGGTCGAAGCGGCAATGAAAATAGTCCGTGTTTACCATCGAGTTCAATGCAGCCTTGCAAATTTTAGTAAGGTCTTGGCATGGCACTTAGTTCCAATGAGAAGTGTTGGGTGCCATCTAGTCAACCTAGTTAGTTTTCATATCTTATTCAGGTTATTTCAAATGAGCAAAAACCTTGTTTTTATCTGTTTCTAGTAGAAACCATACGTAAATTTAAAATAAATGCTGACTCAGTTTTCTTAACAATTATTTATTAATTTTATTACTGTTTGTCTTGTAACAGGATGTCAGTTGATGAAGATCTTGTTCATTGGTTCTTAGCGAGAATTTTACTCGAAGAAAACAATGTGTGAACTCATAAGCCACCTTGGCTAAGGAATCTTTCTGAGCAACGATGTTGAAATAAGCGAGTTGAACCGTGTCGCCAAATTACAAATCTGTTGACCTCAGTCACCCTGAATATGCCTTTGTCTCCATCGAAAGCATTGTCTACTTACTTGTTTCGAGGTGACTGCAGATCATGTTGGAACTTATGAAATTGTCTTTGTTGCATTCGTCAATTTAGGATTGGGAACACTAGACTTATCCCGATGTGTTTAAATATTATTCCATTAAAAATGAGCACGCCAATTAGAAAGCAAATTATTTATGAACTGGTGATATCCAAAACAGATAACCCAACAGAAGAAACAATTGAAGGGAAAATTAATTAAGTGATCATACTTTTTCATTCTAAGCAAGCTTTTTTTACTGAATGTGTTGTGTATCCAGTTCAGTGTAGCCGTTCTCATAAAGGGAAGTAGGTCTGCCTCGATAAGCACGCTCAGTACCAGCGCCTCCAGCCGCGTGCTCACCACCACCAACGCCTGCGGGTGCAGCCGCGCCGACTCCACCACCTCCGCACGCGATTCTACTACTACAAGTGAAGACTAATGCTCCAATACTGACCCCATGCTCGTGTGTGGTGCGCGCCAGCTCCTCGTAGTCGTAGACGGCACCGAAGGTGTCTGGGTACTGCAGCAGCACAGCGGAGATGTCGCGCTGTGCGTAGTCCGCACGCCGCACGTCCGCCTCGATGAGCACGCTCAGGCCCAGCGCCTCCAGCCGCGTGCTCACCACCACCAACGCCTGCGGGTGCAGCCGCGCCGACTCCACCATCTCCGCACGCGATTCTACTACTACAAGTGAAGACTAACTCTCCAATACTGACCCCATGCTCGTGTGTGGTGCGCGCCAGCTCCTCGTAGTCGTAGACGGCACCGAAGGTGTCTGGGTACTGCAGCAGCACAGCGGAGATGTCGCGCTGTGCGTAGTCCGCACGCCGCACGTCCGCCTCGATGAGCACGCTCAGGCCCAGCGCCTCCAGCCGCGTGCTCACCACCACCAACGCCTGCGGGTGCAGCCGCGCCGACTCCACCACCTCCGCACGCGATTCTACTACTATAAGTGAAGACTAATGCTCCAATACTGACCCCATGCTCGTGTGTGGTGCGCGCCAGCTCCTCGTAGTCGTAGACGGCACCGAAGGTGTCTGGGTACTGCAGCAGCACAGCGGAGATGTCGCGCTGTGCGTAGTCCGCACGCCGCACGTCCGCCTCGATGAGCACGCTCAGGCCCAGCGCCTCCAGCCGCGTGCTCACCACCACCAACGCCTGCGGGTGCAGCCGCGCCGACTCCACCATCTCCGCACGCGATTCTACTACTACAAGTGAAGACTAACTCTCCAATACTGACCCCATGCTCGTGTGTGGTGCGCGCCAGCTCCTCGTAGTCGTAGACGGCACCGAAGGTGTCTGGGTACTGCAGCAGCACAGCGGAGATGTCGCGCTGTGCGTAGTCCGCACGCCGCACGTCCGCCTCGATGAGCACGCTCAGGCCCAGCGCCTCCAGCCGCGTGCTCACCACCACCAACGCCTGCGGGTGCAGCCGCGCCGACTCCACCACCTCCGCACGCGATTCTACTACTACAAGTGAAGACTAATGCTCCAATACTGACCCCATGCTCGTGTGTGGTGCGCGCCAGCTCCTCGTAGTCGTAGACGGCACCGAAGGTGTCTGGGTACTGCAGCAGCACAGCGGAGATGTCGCGCTGTGCGTAGTCCGCACGCCGCACGTCCGCCTCGATGAGCACGCTCAGGCCCAGCGCCTCCAGCCGCGTGCTCACCACCACCAACGCCTGCGGGTGCAGCCGCGCCGACTCCACCATCTCCGCACGCGATTCTACTACTACAAGTGAAGACTAACTCTCCAATACTGACCCCATGCTCGTGTGTGGTGCGCGCCAGCTCCTCGTAGTCGTAGACGGCACCGAAGGTGTCTGGGTACTGCAGCAGCACAGCGGAGATGTCGCGCTGTGCGTAGTCCGCACGCCGCACGTCCGCCTCGATGAGCACGCTCAGGCCCAGCGCCTCCAGCCGCGTGCTCACCACCACCAACGCCTGCGGGTGCAGCCGCGCCGACTCCACCACCTCCGCACGCGATTCTACTACTACAAGTGAAGACTAATGCTCCAATACTGACCCCATGCTCGTGTGTGGTGCGCGCCAGCTCCTCGTAGTCGTAGACGGCACCGAAGGTGTCTGGGTACTGCAGCAGCACAGCGGAGATGTCGCGCTGTGCGTAGTCCGCACGCCGCACGTCCGCCTCGATGAGCACGCTCAGGCCCAGCGCCTCCAGCCGCGTGCTCACCACCACCAACGCCTGCGGGTGCAGCCGCGCCGACTCCACCATCTCCGCACGCGATTCTACTACTACAAGTGAAGACTAACTCTCCAATACTGACCCCATGCTCGTGTGTGGTGCGCGCCAGCTCCTCGTAGTCGTAGACGGTACCGAAGGTGTCTGGGTACTGCAGCAGCACGGCGGAGATGTCGCGCTGTGCGTAGTCCGCACGCCGCACGTCCGCCTCGATGAGCACGCTCAGGCCCAGCGCCTCCAGCCGCGTGCTCACCACCACCAACGCCTGCGGGTGCAGCCGCGCCGACTCCACCATCTCCGCACGCGATTCTACTACTACAAGTGAAGACTAACTCTCCAATACTGACCCCATGCTCGTGTGTGGTGCGCGCCAGCTCCTCGTAGTCGTAGACGGTACCGAAGGTGTCTGGGTACTGCAGCAGCACGGCGGAGATGTCGCGCTGTGCGTAGTCCGCACGCCGCACGTCCGCCTCGATGAGCACGCTCAGGCCCAGCGCCTCCAGCCGCGTGCTCACCACCGCCAGCGTCTGCGGGTGTAGCCGCGCCGAGACCACCACTTTCGCACGTTTATTGTGCCTGCAAACGCAGTTTTATCTTTAGTGCAGAAAGTTATGAAGGGAAAATGAAATGACTTATTTCTAAATTTCTATTTTTGTTATGTATTGACTCTCCCATGTAAAAAGCCTGTAGTCCGGTATTCTCCGGTCCGCCCCCAACATCCGCGCTCGTTTCCAGAGCCCGCCTCTAGGAATCCTTCGCGGGACACCATAGCAGACTAGCCTTTCTACAACCAATAGATAAGTATTGTATGCTGTGTTGGTTTTTAAAATATATGCATTCACAATAAATGCATTTTTGCACTATTTTGAGCTATTGTAAAAAGTCAGAAGATCAGTCTTCAATAGCATTGGGGAACGCTTTCAACACTGCTTCTAGACTCGTACATTGTTAGCTTCTAAACGTATCTTTAGTAAGTCTTGGAAACAAAAATAAGTCGCAAGGTGCAAGGTCCGGGCTGTTTGGAGTATGCGTCATCAGTTTTCCATTTGAAGCCCTCAAACACGCATGCGTTACTTTAATTAAATTTCGTAATTGGTTTTTCTTTTCTTTCAATATAAGTGGCTACTTCCAGAAACTTTCTGTATGCTATGCCTCACGTAACACAAGTTCCGGCTCGTTCCATTTCGTGGCTGAGCAAATTCTACGACCGCTCATCTTTTTATGCCACATCTCTAAGATGTTCGTCTGTTTGACTTTGCGTTTTTGAGAACTTGCCTGGTTGGGAACTTGGAAGGTTGCCTGAAGAGGTAATATCTTCACCAAGTTGACCACTCGCGAAGGTTATGTCAATCAACCAATGAAACCAATCACCCAAATATTAAAATGGCCGAAATGTAGAAATCGTAGACAAGCGGCGACGTTAATACGTTTCATTATGTCGTATCTATTCTTTTGGTAACACAATATAATCAATCTATTTAATACGAATCAGTTGCCTTTATTGTTGGGTTGTGACATCGTGGCCTCCGTTATTACTAAGAATTGTAATACTAAGAGTAAAGCTAATAGTAAAAGTAAAATAAATAGAAGGTGTTGAGTCTTAACCTGTGACACAAGGAAAGCGCTTCAGCAGCTGCTGTTCCTTCATCCAGCAGTGACGCGTTGGCAACGTCCAGCCCTGTCAGGTCGCTCACCATTGTCTGATAGTTCAGAAGGCCCTCCAGCCTGCCCTGAGCCACTTCGGGCTGGTATGGCGTGTACTGCGTAGTCCTGAAATACATTTCATTGTTCTACAACAAACACAGTGGGATGGTAAAGACACCTACCGCGTTGTTTTACTAATGTCTATCCAAGTATTTATCCACGAACGACCATGGAGGTGAATTTCTTCACCTCAATGCGAACGACCTGTATATAGTTTTGAGTTTAGGTGGACACTATTTCAGTCCACGGAGATCGTCGATCTCGAGTAACCACAACAATTATATATCAATAAGATTCCTGTATAAGATATTGACTATCATCTAGAGCCAAACAATGATGAAGAAAAATTTGGGTGCACATAACCTCGTCATTATTGATATTGATTGATTATGGTCATAATATAGTGAGCCATTCCTACGAGTGCATACATGTCACATCGCCCATGGTGCCCCCATTGCCGGCCTGCTCGCATCCTGGCTGTACTGTACTAGAAGTTGTTAGCCAGTGTAAATATGTGGGGCTGATAATCGATTCCAGCTTCTCGTGGAGTTATCAAGCTGACCACATCTGCAGCAGGTTGAGGCTATGTCTAAAAAACTTTTACTACCTTAGGCACAAACTCCCGCAAGATACACTTCGCCTTATTTACACTTCTCTTGCTGAGCCAATAATAATGTATGGAATAAGAGTATGGGGTCTTACATTTGATACATACATTGATAGGGTGCAAAGCCTGCAGTATAGGATCTTGAAATTAATCGCTCCACGCGCGGAAAAAAATATTTCAATAAATAATCACAATCATCTTTTTAAATATTTTAAAGTACTGCCTGCAAAGGAGATGTGCCTCTGGAAGATAATAGTTGACCATTACTACGACAACTCGCGAAAACAGCCCATAAGTCACACTTACAACACACGGCTCAAAGAGGACGGACAGTTCTTGGTGCCTAAGATGCAAAACTACTACGGCCGAAGAACCTTAGACCATATTATACCAAAAGCGTTTAACACACTTCCACGTAAATTAAGAACTAACTTACCAGTTTCACAAATAAAAAAAAATGTTAAAGAATTTTTAATTGACAGTTTATGATTTTCTATTTTATTTTATGTTTTGGTTTTCTCTTATCTGCCTATAACAATTAGAGTTTTTTATTATTATTTTACATTTTCTTAATAATTTCTTATTGTTTACTGTTTTGGTGTATTTTTTAAACTAATTTTATGTTGTTGTTTGTTTATTTTTCTTTTCCTTCTAAATTTGTAAAAGTTACTGTATACAACTGCTCATGTTTATTTAGAATTTATCATTTGTGTCACACGCAGACAAACTGTAAGGTTTCGCGTGTACAGTTTCATGTATGTACATAATATAAAAAAAGTTAAATAAACGCCACTACGTGGCACTGAACCTGAATTGGTATCAACTCAAAATTGCTTCCTTAGAAAGTATGTATTATAAGAAAAAATTGAATCTGTAAGTTAAAAAACCCGGAGAAAGTTCATATTCATGTACGTAAACTATTTCCGCATTTACTTATATCATTAGATCTACGCTTTAACATTTAATGTACTTAAAAAATGTGTTTGGTATTGGTATAAATGATCTCAGACATGTACAATGTACAAGGGTATATTTCAAGTTGCCTTACTTTGCGAGCACATTTTCCTTCTCGTAGTACAAACATATAAATTTAATTTGTGACATTGACCCTGACACCGCACTGACACAATGTGTTAAGGTCAGTGCAGACTCATGATGCATTCAGAGGCACTGACGTGGGAAAATATTATACCGGTTAAATTGTTATTATTTCAACTGAAATCATACACACAGACCAGGCCTCTACTCTGTGATCGTATACATCGAACTTTTCTTCAATTCATTATTATTGACAATTAAATTAGGTTATCATACCTTGAAAATAAATTTGATATTTTGAAATCTCATTAGATTCATATTTATTACTTCATAGCACCATTGACATTAAGTACAGATCACATTGGTAGAACACTATTCACATTTGTAGATCATATTAATGTACTTTTTTCATCGATTTTATTAATGTATGCTTACTTTATGGAATTTTGTAATTAATATTTCGACCATTTATTTCTTCTGTTATTTAAATACCGAAATAAAACGAAGATAAAAAAATTATGATATACATTAATGTATTTTTGTTTAAGTTTTTTATCGCTTCTAAATTAACCTTTTTCCTTAAATTGATAACACTTCAATTATCCGGAATACAAGTAATATATTAAAAAAAATATATATCAAAATATGTATTTCAAGCTTTGGCGATTGCTGACGACACATTTTAAGTGATAAGTTGAGTGGACTCTTCAATCACCTCAACATAATGGACTGTTACATGATGGACTTAAAAAATATTACTTACCTTATGCGGATTTCTACGGGGTTTTATTTATATTGTGAAAATAAGTGAAGATACAAAATAAAAATGTCCTATAATAGCATCAGATTGCGATTAAAACGATAAAAAACTTGTCAAGTGTGAACATTTTCATGTGCCGAGGGTCCCGTCACTGCTGGACATTAAATAAATTCGCCCTCTCCTGATTATTATTAGTTTGAAATTTCATACAAAATTTACGATTCAGAAATCTAGCTATTTCTCAAAAAGTATGTAGTACAACTATAAAAGTGCAAGTGCCTTGCGTAACAACCGTTAATAGGAGAACAATACGAGACGAAATGCGTTTGACCGACGGACAACAGAGCCAGACCATGCGAACGCTCGAAATGGGCGAATGGCTAAATACTCACCATCCAGGATTCTCGAACATATTACGCATGATGGTGTGGGGTACGCAGCAGTTGTGGTACCCCATGCCGATGTATGACCGCCAGATGTCATTCTTCTCGGCCACCTTCCTGATGCGGTCGATAAGCTCGTACTCACCTGCAGACGCCATCGGGACACAGGATTACAATATGTAAACCGAACGACAGAGAGACATAAATGACAGCGAGTTAATGAAACCTTGTAAATAGGCACGCAAACGCAATATTTGAGAATGTAGTTGAGTATTGTGCAGGGTTTTAGCAATCATGTCAAGTTTCATAGATGTGATAATTCCGGACATATGAATTGGTAAAGTTTCAGTCTAAGGTTTCGAAGATAATTCCTTATCCCCTTAGATCGTAGATAATACTTACTAAATTACTGGACAGGAGAAAAGGGATGAAAAAAAATAAAATTGGTAAATGATTGTTATTTGTACTGTTTTAATGGTCGTCGCTGGATTTTTTTGTAATGAAACTGTATATGGTGGCTAATACCACTCTCACATTACCCACACCCTAATTAGATGCTAGGACATTCCCTTTATGAGCACGGCTACATTGAACTGAATGGAACCATGGATTTGTTTTCCTTGCCGCTTCGACCATCAAAGCTATGTTCATGGTCTAGTCTATTTGATAAAGTAAATGTTTGTTATAGTAGACATATCTGTACTCACTGGTAGGTTCTTCAATATCCATGAGACCCCCGAGCTTGATTTGAGCCGGCACAGCATCGTCTGTCAGGTCATCCAAACTCTGCGGAAATAGAGTCACATATAGGCTTGAGGCGTATTTTCCATAAGAAATTAGACTAGGAGGTCGCGACAAAAATGGTAACGATAACGTAAATGTCTGAAACTAGGTTCACAGGATAAAGACCAACCCTCTGAGGCTAAATATGTCAGTCTGCCTGCGCCGAGTGGTTGCGTTGCCTAGATAAGGCGCCAAAAAAAGGAGTAATCATAAAAAAAAGGCTGCAAATAACGAAACATCAGAGTACATACCGTACATACCAGAACTGAACAAATCTTTGTTTGAATTTCGTAGTTATAGGCGATTTAGGTACAACATATAGGTTTTGGTACATTTTTTTTTATGCGACCTGACATGGATGGCTAATACAACACAACTACCGTTATGATATTAGCCCAATACACCTCATTCCCGAAGGAATTTGGTGCCATGCCAGGACCTTCCCTTTGTGAGCACGGCTACATTAAACTGGATGGAAAACACGGACAATTTTTCATTGCCGCTTCGACCATCCTTTAATCCAATGCGATGGTACCAAACCGGGCGGGCATAAACCCTACCACCTAGTAGGGGAAGGGGACCTACAGTTTTACATGGATTCCGAACCATGGAGCAGCTCGCATTCGTAACGAAATGCACTTATAGAACTCGGAAAGAGAAAGACAGTGGTGCATGTCGGTATTGAACCCAGGTCTCTGGTACGCTAGGCCAGTCCCCGCGCCACTAGGCTACGAGCCGCTCAATTATGCATTTAAGTATTTAACTATTAATCTGCTGGTACGAACCGACATATATTTTGAATAGTCAATCTAGCTAACGCAACAACTTAGTGCAGCAGACCGACATATTAAGAGGGTTGTCTTCAACCTGTGAACCCAGATTCAGCCATTTACCTTATCGTGACCAAAAATGTCGTGACCTCCCGGAATATACGTACAATAAAAACAAAATTCGTTCTTTACCTTGTAGCCAAGAAGATCCAGCATGGTTACGATATCTTGATCGCGGGGCCCAATATGTCTGCTGGGGAAATCGACACGAGGCGGGAACAATTTATCAATGGTGTTACCCTGAGCAGACACGGACCTAACCCACTTCTCTCCCAATCCATTCTTCACAGAGTTGAAAAGAGTATCTTTTATATGCCTGGCCTTATTGCACCGAGCTAAGCGAAACATTTTCGGAATTAACTTATTTTAGTTTGGCTTAAAATTATTCCTTAAAACTACTGCAACATCTCTCGGAGATGTTCGCTTATTGAGTAACTGAGTCTAACTGATAACAGCGGGTCAAATGGCACTGATAGTGATTGAACCAATGTACAGATGATTAGTTAAGTAAGTAAAACTCTTACTAGCACGGAGTGACGACAAACTTATCTTAATTACTGCAAAAACAGTCATCTTTACCTACGGAACCCTGCGAACTTGTCTCATTACATAATCAGCTTAAACATAATATTGATTTCGTAGAAGTTAGAAGAGGAGCAGAATTATTTTATCTGCAAAGGTTCGTTGCATGGATATGGTACTGGGGTGTCACGGAAGTAAAGAGACAAAATAATCTTATCAATATTTAATGAAAAATAATCCGATGGCATATGAATTTGTCATGCAAATGAAAGTAAAATTAATTAATTTTAATATCTAAATGAAATTTGTTGCAGCGATAAATTTGTATCCAATTTTGCACCAATTAATAGCTGTACGCTTCATGACTGCTCTTCTAGATGTAGCTGATATTCTTTTGGCCAACCTTGTCCATCGGTGTTTGAATAATGTCAACGTTTGTGGTATATATGTGTATTTTCTATATATTTTTTACACAGGGCCCAAAATATTTCAATACCTCGAGCTTGAGGAAAATTTGGGGCATTGTTTCGTTTAGTTCAAAACTCCACACCTGCATACTACACTCCATCCTGTATAATAATAGGGTTCGGAAAAATCACTGTTTTCGTTCATAGGTTGCCAAACAAGGTATTTTTTTTAAACTTAGCCACTGGAATGATTTTTTCGCTATAATCAACCAAATGACAATGGGTTGCATGGAAATATTGTTTCCCAGGAAAATCGCTCGGGAGAACCGGTATATATGTCTCATCGTCAATTAAAAGATTTTTTTTCAAAGTTTTTTCATAAACTTTCCGGCAACCTCGCTTGGCACGTACCTTCTGGGCTTTGACATATTTGGGAGAGGCCTTTCTAAGGGAGCGGCTAAATTTGTAAAAGCTTTCAAGCTTATATCTTTACATTTCATTCTAGATACACTAAGCTTGGATTTGTTTTGTGTCCGTTCAAATTCTCACCGATGTCGTACATGCCTGTTCAAAAACCTTTTTTACTCGACTAATATTTCTTCATGTAGATACTGGACTTAGTCTTCATGGAATCATTTTGAAATCGGTCTCTTCCGTTTCTTCGTAACGTTTATTATTCGGGACATACTAATTCTTCTTGCTCCCTCTTCAATAACATGAGGCACTGACAGATTTCTCATTAAACAAATAGTAATGAATAACTGTCTTTGAAAACATTTTTTGTTCGCCTCCATTCATTAAAAAAAAAAAATGCAAGACGGTTTTAAAACCCGCCTATTTTGACAGATTAGTTATGTATGGTTACCATGACAATCATTAATTTTATCTGTGAAAACTTTTTCTGTGGCCACTTTGATTTTGAGAAAAGTCTCTTTACTTCTGGGACACCCTTTATAATATCACAAACACTACAAAATAACAACATTTGTTTTTAATAATAAATAATTCAGGAATCTATAAGAAGCATAATAAGGGTAGGAAGGATAGATGAATAGATTTGGAGCAGCTGTCTACTTCTTGTGTTTCGAAAAGGAAACCAAGAGCTAGCCAGGTTGGGTTAGGTTAGGTTAGGCGGATCTGGCGGATCACAGCCTCTATTACGAGTTACAAATCACTTATCGCAAAATCGTTATGAACATCGATTCGGCGTGCTTACCATTGAATAGAGCAGGCATTTGAGGAATACGCTAAATCGCCCGTCCATGTTTTTATATCTGTGTGGATATGTTTCTACATATTTTCATATCTGTGTTTTTATGTGACTGGACATGGATGGCTAATACCACACCTTCTGTCATGGTATTAGCCCAACACACCACATGGGAACTAGGTGCCACGCCAGGACCTTCCTTATATTGCACGGCTACATTGAACTGGATGGAAAACACGGACAATTTTCATTGCCGCTTCGACCATCGTTCATTCAATGCGATGGTACCAACCCGGGCGGAATTAACCCTAGCACCTAGTAAGTAAGGAAGAGGACCTACAGTTTAACGTGGAATCCGAACCACGGCCAGCCTCTCTCAACGGTCGAATGGTCACCCATCCAAGACCAGACCGGACCCAGCATTGCTTAACTTCGGAGACCGATCGCCGAAGTGTCGCGCCACTGGGCTATTGAGGATGTGTGGATGTGTACCTATCTTCATATTTTTATATCTGTGTGGATGTGTGTCTACATATTTTAATGTCTGTGTGGATAATCTACATATTTTCAACATATTTATATATTTTTTCTCTTCACAAATAAAAAAATAATGGACAGACGATTTAGTGTATCTCTCAACTGCCTACTCTATGCAATGGCGTAATCCTATTCCTTGGTGTAAGCGATTTTACGATGAGTGATTTGTAACTCTTATAGAGGTTCTGCTACAGGTTTACAACAAGTTACATTTCGCCTATCCTTAAATCGCTTTCAGCGAGCCCGTAGTCCTACTTGTCACCTAAATTGGCGTTTACGCCAAGCCGATCGGCTGGCGTTTTCAAATCCAAGGAGAAATTGAGTTGCGCGCGCAGTGGGCGTTAAGCGAACTAATATTTGCGAGTCCGAGTTTGATTTGGCCGCTTAATAATCGCCTCTAGTACTGCCCCTAATTATAAACAGGGTGAAATTTTGAAGTGTGCGAAAAATACTCAAAGGAGTTACGGGGCCGATTTTAATAAAAACTAAAACTGCATTATTATATTTGTGAAAAAAAAAATGGTTTTGTGTGCTACCATTTATAGTAAGCAACTTGTGCATGCTTTTTTGCCAATCACGGCAGCGACCAAGTGCAATTTTTAGAAGTTGCTAATATGACCTTGCGAGCAAGGAGCCGTGCCGGCTGCCGAGCCGGCCATTGAGTTTAGATTGAGTTTATTCACCCAGCGATTGGACAGGTGAGGAGCAGTGAACACACATGACAGTTTCACAATATCGCAGTACGTCATAAGTGCGATATAGGAAATATCTGGAGAATATTTAGGTTCTTAACCAATTTCTTACGGCCACTGTGCGAGGACAATGTCAAATGTTCAAATATGGCTTGCAATTGTTTCATGTATTCTCGCCTTTTAATTTTAAACATTTTAGATTTATAGTTTCTAAAAAAAGAAACTTCCTATTTTTGGGGAGTTATAGACTATTACTTATCCTGTGTCTGCGAATGATCTTGGCGCAATCTACAAGGACGCTCTGGCTAATACCACACCTACTGTCATGATTTTAGCCCAATACATTACATAGTAGTAACTATGCGACATGCCAGGACTTTATTTATATTTAAAAAAGGTCAGTTTTCATAGCCGAACCCACTCCGGGCGGGAAGAACCGTACCCTGTAGTAAGGGACCTACTGTTTACCATTGAATACCAGCCTCAATAGTCGAACGGTCATCCATCCAGAACCTATCTGCGCCTAGTGCTGCTTCACCTCGACGATCAAAAGCAAAATCAATGCCCTAATGGGCTACAGAGGCTGAGAATTGAAGTGCCATATTTATTTATATTAAAATATAAGTTTCTTTGTGACTTACTTCTCTTGGTACATAATCTGATATTTTGATTACGCTCATAGTATTTATCATGTGTTTGATAATTGTTAATATTTGTGCAAATTCTTAATTGGTATCAATGCAATGGGAATTTACCTAATAAAAAAAAGAATTAGCCTATATCGAAAAACAACTAATGCATTGATATATTCAATTGTACGCTCATGCTTCTTTATCAATTATATATTTTTATTTTAGCTATGTATATTTGGCACCACTATAACAGTAAAGCAGACAGAGATACTAACATTACATATTAGAAATAATGAATATAATATAATTTAGTATCAGAAATGTTACTCATGCGATTCTACATCTGTTATCATAATTTATTCATAACCTTCCTTCGGCTAAAATACAATGTCAACTACTTTTTCTTGCAAAATTCATTTCAAATCTAGTATATCGAAGATTTTGTAATAATGCCTAAAAGCTTAATCATATGTTTGGTCACCTCACGCTATACGGAACAGAAAAAAAAAACCACAAAAGTATGAAATAATTGCTGAAAATAACTCAACGAATGTGTTCCGATCAAGTTTCTGCATATATATTGGACCTCTAAACTAAATATCGAGCTATATAGTTTAGATAGACATTTAAGAGTAATCTTAGAATTTAGCTGTCAAAATAAACGTGGATTTAACTTCGTACTTACCGCAGAATACGCAATCGCCACCGAACGTAATCGACTTTGTAAACTTCACACGCCAACTCTGAATATCAATTTTAGATATTACACACGAATTTATGATCGATTATGTACACACGCGCAACAATATGAAACTAGTAGGTTTTTTATAATTCCGGTGTGAAAGTAAAATTTTCTTGTCATGAACATTTTATCGCAAGTTAGTTATAATGAATATGTATATAATAGCTACGTATATTTTCGTATTTATTTAATAATTTTATAGCATACTGAGCAATTTGAATGAAGTCAATCTCTGAAGCATTCATTCCTTGCTGCTTGAATTGATTAGAATATCTCGTTCAAGATTTTTTATAAACAGGTCAACCAAGGAAGACTGGCTTGATCCACATACCAATAAATCAATTAATGTTATTATCGTAATGCTGCAAACGCATGTTTTATGTATGTAACAAAGGTAATATTTGTATTATAGCTATACGAAGGAAATTATATTTATGTTTAACTCCCAAAGAAGTGTCGAGTCATCCTTTTACTAAGAAACGTTCGCATATTAAGTTCTTAGGCCGGCAGGTTGATGGCGAGATTAGAAAAATATATTTATCTGGAAATATTGGTGACTCTATATGACTTTTTCCTGGACATACTTATTGCTTCATATATTTGAAGACTTTTAGGATATTAAGCTCAGTTGATATAAGACAACCGAACGCGAATGTACGAATTTGTTTTATGACACGTGGATAAAGTTTCAGAAGTGCCAAATAGATTAATACCTGTGACGTTGCTTTCGAGACGAACATATCAATTGTGCTGAACGATTACATACAGTGTTAACTTTCATACTTTTCTTAACATAAATAAAAACTATACTTTCTATAAAAGTGTGAGTAAGTTCGTTTCTCATTGTCGATTATCCCCGATTGTGAACATGTCATTTTTGCAATTAATGCTTACATTTACTAAATAAATGAATGAAAATTAAATTGGAAAATATAGACTGGGTGAATTTTTGGTCACTAAAAGAATGTGCCCGGCATGGCCAAATCGAATTGTCGGTATATTACTCCTCCGAGTTATTTTTTAAACCAGTATTGTTGGTCAACTGAGAGACTAAAGGTACTCCGAAAAGCTCTATGGATTGTTAAGGTGGCCCAACCCGCTCAACTCCCCATACAAAAGGGGAAAAAAGATCACGCCCATATTTCTTGTCAAAGATCCCAAATTTTGCTCGAAATAGCTTTATTTGATCGAACTCGATGTCTGATGACCGCTGTCATTGTAAAATTGTGTTTGGTTTCTAAGTTATAAGGTCCGAAAGTTCGAATATTTCGCGCGTTTTATACAATAACTTTTGAGATGGATTACGCAATAATAAAGTAAGAACATCTTAAAAAGATTAGTCATCAGACATAGCTTATTTAATCAAGATTTATAATCTATTTGGTTTTTGTTAGATTTTTGACTACAGCGGTCGTGGTTTACTTTTAGCTATAAGTCGTATTGTAATTAAAATTTTCGTAAATCTTACCAAATCATACATTATGCACATTGTCTTTTTTGTGGACATGTTGCATCTTCCTCATCACGGAGTCTGTCTTATTCTTTGAAACAGAGAAGGTCCCAGAGCGCAACAGCACGGTTTTGTACCATGCCTGCGAATGAGTTCGTCCCGCCGGTTCGGGGCACCTTAAAGTCAAATACACCACATTCCTGGAAAAGTATCGTATATAGGCTTATTGAAGTGAATGCAAATCAAGTTTTAATTGCGGCTCTGATCATATTACGTCCAATGCGACGGTACCGACCCTAGTGGATCTTACCATACCATTTCGTAAGTAGAGTAAAGAAAGGCGACCTACTCTTTTTCATGGGTTCCGAAACATGGGAGTGCCCCGCATTCTCAACGCAATCTCAGAGAATAATCAAAGAAATGCATACCCTGGGAATCGAAAGAGGCATCTTCAAAAGGAAACGACTAAACTACCGGAAGAATGCATATTCAGGGACTGACTGTCAAAATTAATTTAATCAATTATATTGATATTTTATTCATAGCTTATTAGAAATCCATTCTTCATTTAAATTAAACGAAGTCAGCCTAAACGTTTTTCCTCATAGGGTCATCGACCTTTTTCTCCAATAAAGCTGCTCGCAATGTGAGTTTCGTACCGCCCAGTTCTTCATTCCATAAAGGTCTCTACGGAGCCCTCGGCAAGGTAGGTTCTCGCGCGAGATATTTCACCGCGCCTTTGTCATCCCCGCGCGTGTGAGTGCGGTGTGCAGTGCCGCAGGCACGGGGATCTGGTACATTAATCTTCCGAGGAAAATCTCGCGTTCAGTAGTGAAGGGAAAGCCGCGGCACACGAGCGCCGGCACAGCCGAGCTGCATACAATTCCGTCTGAGAGCGAAAGTGCATCTTTCACTGAAGACGCGTAGTGTATTTTCGGTTTTTTTAAAAGCTCCATAGATGTGAGTGTAATCGTATGTCATTGTTCTTTGAATTCGTGTTTTAAGATGATAAGTGAATTGTGGTTGAGGTTTCAAGAACTCAAACTAAACATGTAAAACGTATATCAGTAAATAGCATTGCTCTAACTGTACAAAACAGTATATACATAATATCGCGATTGCTCTACGTGAATTACCTGAATACATTTATGTGAAATTGATAAAATACTTATGATAAAAAAATCATAACCTTTAAAAAATACTGAATAACTGTGCAAATAATTTGAAAATTTCAAGGGCTAGAAAATGAATTTCAAACTAGCCTCATGTGATATGTTGCTCACTTATTTTACATTATAGTAACTCATATAAATCGAGGTTTTTTTCATGTAACTGGACACTGATGGCAAATACCATAACATACCTACCTAAATACTACACACACCATCATGGTATTAGCCCAATAAGCCGCATTTAGGAAATTATTAATTATTATTATTTGATCAGGGCTCCATAGAAATGGATGGAAAACATGGAAATATTTTTAACCAAAGGGCCCCAAATCGGACAGCCCGAATACTAGCACATTGTATGGAGAGGCGACCTGCCGTTTTACATCGATACCGAACCACGCATTTGTGACAATATGAACCTATTGAATTCAGAAGCCCGAAGGTAGGCTAACCCCTCGTAGACATTCTTCCACCCGACCTTAAGGTGTTGGTGATACCTAATGGGAATATTCGTAGTTCGCGAAAATGTTTAGTCAATAAGGTCAGAGTTTTGGTCGTTACATCAAAATTGAACTATGCATTGAACTAAAATATTTTCAAAAGTTCTTCCATTCAAAAGTTATGAATAATTGTATTAGTTTTATGGACCTAATAACATTTCATGGGAAAATATTAGACAAAAGATTTTTATTTTAAAACAATATATTTAGACACCTCCATGTTACGGATTCATAGTGTTAATCTTGTAGACTAGCAGGTCGCGACAAAAATGGTAACGATAACGTAAACGGCTGAAACAGGCAGGCAGACCGACATGTTAGCATCAGAGGGTTGGTCTCGAACCTGTGAAGTCATTGACTTTATCGTGACCAAAAATGTCGTGACCTCCCGGAATATTGCTTCTTTCCGATGTTTTTGTCACAAACCCAAGATGTGGTAGACGAAACGTCGAACTAAGTAATCATTAACACTGAGGCTGAGATAAATAGTCGTAACAGAAACTAAGACTAACGAAAAGTAGTACTTTGTGACGTCAATTGGCATTATTTTGAGATCTTGTTCATACAAAACGTGTCAAAGTGACGCCACAAAGTACTACTTTGCGTTAGCATTAGTTTCGGTGACGACTATTTATCTCACCCTAAGACTTACGAAAAGTAGTACTTTGTGACGTCACATTGCATTACTTTGTCATTTCGTCCATACAAAGTGTGGCGAAATGACGTCACAAAGTACTACTTCGTCACAAAGTACTACTTTTCGTTAGTCTTAGTTTTGGTTACGACTATTTATCTCAGCCTGAGCATCCGTAAACTTTAAGTATTCTATCGAACAACACCATTATAAGTAGAATAGTTGATAGTACGGGCATACATAGAAGCGAAGGCACCGTGATTATTTTTTTCTCGCCAACGCGGAGCGCGCTGTTGCCACGTGCACCACTAAATCGGTGCTCTCGCGCTGCGCAGATGCTGATGCTGTGGCTGGCTGCTGTGACGTGCGCGGGAGTGTACCTGCACTTCCGGCTGCGCAGGCGCCGCCTGTACGCGCTCGCCGGCAAGATCCGCGGCCTGGACGCGCTGCCGTTCGTCGGCAACGCGCACCAGTTCGCCGGCAGCGGAGAGAGTATGAACCTTTCCTATATGCTGGAATGTTTCAGGCTACAGGCGAAGAAAGATATCTATGATCAACAGATAATGTTGAATATGGTTATCGTTTTAGCAATTGTTTTCTCTACTCTCATATTGTCTCGTTTCTTTTTATCTTCTATTCAATATTATTACATTTGCTGAATATTCAAAGCTTTTCCTTCTACGAGTATGAATAAGTAATATAGGGGTTACTATAATAACTTAACTCGTCGGGTGAAGAGGCAAATGAGTGAATAAATCTGAAGTTTAGTTGCATTAAAAGTTTTGAAATTTAGGTTTTTTAAGAACACTTAAAAAAGGAAAAAAATATTTGTGTTAATAATTAACATTGCTATTCGTTATTGAGTATTATAAGATTTTTCTAGCCATCCACACGCTTTGTAACAATTTATATATTCCAGCAATATAGGCTTTCAATGGTGGATACATTTAAAGAAACTTGCTGACCTACATCATCGTAAAAGGTTCTCCGACATTTTCTAAACGCTTCTTAGCCGAGACGCAGTCCGTATGTCCGATTATTTCTTACGAGTCTACGCGCACAGTCGGTACCATTCACACTTGCACGCGACTCTGACGTCAGTTACGTAACTGTCCAGACATGCTCGGAATACGTAAAGGCCCGATCACATTTCGCGCTCGTAACGGAGAACCAAATACGTTTCATGACCGATGGCGAGCTGACGGTAACGCCGCCATCTTGTTTATCTGTGCTACCTTTTGTTTCGGGTTGACGACCGGTGAATTCCCTTGAAATATTAGGATTGTAAGAGTCCTCACCCCAGGTACAAATATTAGGATCCACACATGAATGAATTAAATGAATTATTGTCATAGTATGTGTACATGTGTATGTGGGATTTTAGTATGATATTTGATTATATATATATCGGTCTAAAAAGACAACTAATATATGAATAAACTTAATAAAAATTACTTACGCTGAAAAAAATATGTTATTGTTACCAGTGTAGCCAGCAGATTTTTTTACGATGCGTTATGATATACATAAAACGCGATAAAACATTATGCCATACATACATAAGTAAGATAAAGGTGGTGTCGGATGGGAATGTCAGATCAAATATAAAAAAAAACCCTGCGTTTTGCTTTCAGTTGACGGTCAAATCAAATCATTATCACAATAACATTTATATATACATTCCATATTCTTCTTATAAAAACGAATAGCTTTAGTCTTGGCATGACTGAATTCTAAAATATTGAATTGTGTAAGCACAACGACCAAAACCTACATAAAATAACAGAACTGCTAAATAGCATTTGTCGATAATACACAAATGTTACAATCTTTTTAATTTCTGTTTGAACATTTCCTTGGAGATGTAATTTCACACGTAAATGACTACGGATGACGAACTATGATTACGACCGCGCGCGTCAGTGTGAATTGCCCTTTACAACGCGGCTTAATTGCCCTGACCACGCCGACCGGGAAGCAGTTGTCAAGCTCAACTAGATGTATGATAGCTACTATAAGTGGACGTGATTGGCTTATAAAGTTACGCTAATCTCAGTAAGCACCGAGATTGTGTGCGACAGTTTTGGCTGCAGTAGACATCGTCCCGGAGTCTTCCGCGTTGGGGGCATTGCAACTCGCTGGCATGTCACTCGTTGATGGTATACAGGCTGTTGCAACAGTCACTACTTAAATTTAGGAACGTAATTTTCAATTTTTTTAAGGACCAAAAGTCAATATATTTTGTAATAAAGACTGTTCATGTGTAAAATTGACATCAATTTGTGGTTACACAACAACATTCACATTAAAGTATTTTAATCATAATTTTAGAACCTTGTAGCGGTGCCCATTAGACTATATAAAAAATCTCCTCCATGGGAACCGACTGCGGAAAGGTCGGTTTTTTAAAGTGTCTAGTTAAGGCGGCCCAACCCGGCGGGCCTAACTCATTCGCGGGCACGGTACAAAACCGTGCTGTTGCGTTCTGGGACCTTCTCTGTTTCAAAGAATAAGACAGGCTCCGTGATGAGAAAGATGCAACATGTCCACAAAAAAGACAATGTGCATAGTGTATGATTTGGTAAGATTCACGAAAATTTTAATTTCAAAACGACTTATAGCTAAAAGTAAACCACGACCGCTGTAGTCAAAAATCTAACAAAAACCAAATAGATCATAAATCTTGATTAAATAAGCTATGTCTGATGACTAATCTTTTTACGATGTTCTTACTTTATCATTGCGTAATCCACCTCCAAAGTTATTGTATAAAACCCGCAAAAAATTCGAACTTTCGGACCTTATAACTTAGAAACCAAACACAATTTTACAATGCCAATGGTCATCAGACATCTAGTTCGATCAAATAAAGCTATTTTGAGCAAAATTTTGGATCTCTGACAAGAAATATGGGCGTGATCTTCTTTCCCCTTTTGTATGGGGAAATGAGCGGGTTGGGCCACCTTAACGAGATATACATTTTTGAAATGTATGTTATTGTCTAGTGTAAATTGACGCGACGCTTAAACCAAGCATAAGGAAGGTCTTGGCGTGCAACCTAGATCCCACGTGGCGTATCAGGCATGTCATGAGCGTAGGTGTGATATTAGCCACCTATGTTCTTTTCACACTAAATTATTGAATTACTTTGTATGGAAAGTCTAACTTTTTATTTAGAAGACATTCACCAAAAAGTTATTATACTTTTTTGTTTGTTTCAATCCCAATAATAATTTCCCAAATTTAATGTAATGACCATTACGACACCCTGTATTTAAAAATAACCACAAAGATTTCTGCAATCAAAACAGTCATGTTTAGATTGATGGTCTAGCTATAATTTAAAGAAAAAAAACTGTAAGTCTCTGGTGCTTTGTATTCTCAAATTAGAGAAAAAATCATGAAATGTCATAAAAAAAGTTTGAGCACAGAATATGAGCGTCAGAAATTCACCCATAAAAGTATCAAATATCGTTAGTTATACCATCAATGCATCTTTCATCTTTTTGAATTCGAAAATATGAAGTAGTTATTTTTAAAGGTTTCACTTAAGCCCTACTGATTGAACTGATTGCAATGGGTCGCCTTCATGAAGTCCAAAAATCATAAGGTCCAAAACCCAGAACATCCAAAAGTATGTACTTTTGCATATATTTATAAATGCAAAATCATAATCTAACCTAACCTAACCTAACCTAATTGAAACAGTTCCGTATTCATTAGTGTTTTGGACGGTATGGGTTTTGGACCTTGTGCTTTTTGGACTTTATGATGCGTTCCCATTGCAATCAGTTGATATCACCTCCTTAAATGTGTGGTATATGTATTGTTCTTATTTTTCAGATATCATGAATCGAGTCAGGCAAGTAGCTTTGGAGTCCATGGAGTGCCTTGAAAATAAATATCTATACAAGATATGGCTTGGTCCACGTTTGATATTTTGTAAGTACCTAATCAGAATTTCTATTTTAATTGGACTTTTATGATTGAAATTTTATTCCAAATTTTAGTATGAAAAAAAAAAACGGTAAAACAAAATTTAATCAATATTGTTTTGCTCCAAATCGGCGAAGGAATACCTGGTTAATACGCTGAATTAATATGATTTGATTTCATTGTTTCAGCGATCGGTGATCCGCGCGATGCTGAAGTTATTCTTAAGAACTGCCTGGAAAAGGAAGATCTCGTTAAGTTCATTTGGCCTTTGACCGGTTTCGGCCTCATATTTGCACCAGGTGAATAAGCTTGACAGTAACAGAGCTAGCTGAAAGCAACTTTCCCGCTTAGGTCACCAAGTTTTGCATAGCGCATATTCTTATATATAGGACAGGCGCATTTGAGCAATAACGTTAGACTAATCAACTTAAGAGGATAACGAGGTGATCAAGTTTCATACAATGGTGCGCGCCTATTTCCTCAGTCAAATTAGGAATTATTTTTCATTAATTTTGTACAATAAATAAATCATCTTAGTGCTACGTCAGATGTTTTTTTTTTTTGATAACTTAACTTACATCTTCAAAGGGTGTTTACACATTTTATCTATATGTTACGGTTAAAGCCAGATGTTGGTTAAAGTCCGAAATGTTTTATTCCTTGAAGGTAACTAAGATTTTTAAAATATACCTGTGTTGCGGACGTTAATTTAGAAATTAAGGTAAGAAAATAATTACCTTAACCAATTTTTTTCGAATTTTTCATTCAAAAAAAAATTAAAGTACTATTATTTTATCTTGACGAAAACTCTAAATTCGTGCACTTAATATGGGTATAAGTGCAGAAATACAAAAAACTTCAAGGAAAAAAATATTTCTTGCTTTAACCAACATCGGGCTTTGACCGTAATAAATATATTTTTTATTCTTCACAATGAAATTCCATTGGTCAACTCAATATAGGTTATTCTTGACATCCTAAACAAATATAAATAAGATGGATCCCGAGCAATACAAATCAGGTAAAAAGAAATGCTAATACAGACATTTTTGTAGTGTCCATATGGAAGCACCGGAGGAAGATTGTGATGCCAGCGTTCAGTAAGAAGATACTGGACACATTCGTGGGCATATTCTACGAGCAGAGTGAGATTCTGGTGGACGTGTTGAGGAAGCACGAAGGCAAGGGGCGCGTGCGCATGTGCAGAATTCTCAACGCGTGCACGCTTGACTCCGTCAGCGGTAAGCACCCTTACGCGAGGTGGTTTATTGATATCACTTGAAATGGATGGATATTCCTATCTATTATCACGAGCACATCACACCCAACATTGTTTATCTATTTGTTTGTTATTCATATAAATATATATATACAGGATGTTTGGTAATTGCATACATTCCTTTTAAGGGATCATTCCAGAGCAAATTTTCAACAAATTTGGCCCAGAAAAATGGGGGTCTAAAATCAATAGTTTTTGAGTTATTTAATTTTTAAGTTTTTTTAAAAGTGAAAAAGTGATGATAGTAAAATTACTACTACACTCTGGGAATTTTATCAGCGATTTAATAATAGCTTATGAATGAGAGACTCCTTCAAAAAAATTAATAAATTAAAAATATCCATAACCTCAGAAATAAAGGGTCATAAATTACTGTTTATGTAAATAATACAACATTTATTTATATCAAAGAGGATTACAAATAAAAAAGTATGACCGGTGGGAAACGAATTATGGAAATAATTTCATTATTTTATAACCTTCCAGAAAAGGTACAAATGTTGTCCACTTTCACACAAATTCCATATTTTTTTATTTGGTTCGGTGTACTCTGAGGATTTTTATTCAACAAAAAAGGATGTCCTTTTAAAAAAAACTAGTCAACAACCAGGACCGTTGGACGGACGGACGGACGGGGGGATGGGTAGACAGATGGACGGGCGTACGGACAGCGGAGGTTTAGTAACGTTGGCACCCTTTGGGTACGGAACCCTAAAAATACCCACTTGTTGAAGTTATCAAGATGCTAGTATAGACCAAGACTGCACGATGCACGGTACCTATATGGTTATTCAAGGTTAATGTTGCCAGGTCGAGCAATGAGAATGCGGTTGTTTGCTAGTACTGCCTTGAAAGATATAATTCTTTTAATTTTTCTACTGTTTGGTGTTTAATTAATCTTATTAATGTCTACTTAATCGCTGCGTCCCTATAACAAAATGTGTTAAATTGTATTTAAATGAGTTAAAAAACGATGATTTCTCTTTTATAATAACTTAAGTATAAAAACTAGTAATTAATTTAAAAAATACGGATAAATTTACGTAGTAAAAAGTTGCTGTTAATTAACTGTTATTAATAGGAGGACTTATGCTGGATTGAAAAAAGTTTTATTTTTAAGGGTTAATAATACGAAATAATGGTTACATTTTATTTTAATTTAATTTATTTAAACTTTTTTGGTAGTCAAACTATTTAAGTCAAAATCCGAATCCGCGTATCTATCAGATACGCGGATTCGATCACCTCAGTATTTTAGAATAAGCTTAGAAAATTTAGGAGTTTTCCGTCTACAGTAATGAAATATATACTTAGAAAAAAATTATACTGCCAAACATATTTTGGTGTAAAAGAACAAGAATAAAGGAGTACACAAGTGATAATACAATCATACATATGTATACTAAACAAGTCATATAAATATTTTTAATATTCGTTTTGTATGCAACATTTCTTTCAGAAACGGCAATGGGTGTTCAGCTGAAGTCACAGCAGTCCCCGCAGGCTCCGTACCTAGAGGCTGTAGAGAAGGTCATGAGTATCATCTGCACCAGGATTTTCCACATCTGGCTGCATCCGGAGGCTATCTTCAATTGGTCGTCATTGAGGGATGAGCAGCAGAAGTCTGTTGACACTATTTACAACTTCACTGATGAAGTGAGTATTAACATATAAAGTTTACTAAATACAAAAATCTAGTATGTTTTAATGTAAATGGACATGGATGGCTAATACCACACATACAATCATGATGTTAGCCCAACACACAGCATTCCCGAAGGAATTAAGTGCCATGTCTGGACCTCATTTTTAGAGCATGGCCACATTGAACTGAATGGATAACGCGGACCATATTTGTCATTGCCGCTTCACCGCCTTTTCATCAATGCCATGGTACCCGGACGGATAGCCCCACCATCTAGTAGGAAAAGATAACTACGAGCTATGGAACAGCTCGCATTTGTGACGAATGCACTTGAGAGAAGAGAAGTGGTGCATGAATTGGGCAGGGATTTGAACCCAGACCTCTGGTATGCAAGGAATTTCCCCACGCCACTAGGCTATGAGCCGCTCAAAATCGTTCGTAGAATCGACAGCGATATGAAACAATATTTACTCGAACGTTTTTGAAAGTTTTAATTAATTACATCTGTAGACAAAGCAAATTGACAATATTTTGTTAATTTAAATTTAATAATAATAAATTAAATTGCATGGACAATATTGTTTTCCGGTTACCGTCCTGCCAGATCATCTCAAATGCTTCAATGGTAAACAAAATGTACAAGGATACCTAATCTGAAGTTGAAAAGACATGTTTGTGTTTCTGACGTAAAATTAATGCGTGACGGTGATTTACAATGTATCTCGATGACACAAATACCGTTTTGTTTACAATTAATGAACATTTTCCTTTATGTAAAGACTCAGGTCATTAGCCGTCAGCCTGACATTAAGAATACATGAATAATATTACGGTATATTGCAAAAGTTTGAATGTTTGTCATTGTAAAGATTCACATATGCATAAGTTCACAAGTGCTTTTAACTTTCTGCAATGAAAATCCCTTAAAATTATTAGGCAATCAATTTGTAACATAAGAAAAAAAGCGTTCGTGGCCTAGCGGTTTGGGCCGCGCTTCTCGACTGGGAAGCTTATAGACTAGTAGGTCGCGACAAAAATGGTAACGATAACGTAAATGGCTGAAACTGGGTTCACAGGATAAAGACCAACCCTCTGAAGCTAAATGTGTCAGTCTGCCTGTGCCAAGTGGTTGCGTTACGTAGCTAAGGCGCCTGAAAAAGTTGTTATGGTGACAAAATATATATGTGATGAGGTAAATGGCTGCAAATAACGATGCAGGAAAGTATCAGTATATACTTGCTTAGCAATATAAAAACTGAACAAATATTTGGTTGCATTTCGTAGTCATAGGCGATTTAGGTTACAGATTTAACTTAACGTACATTAAAGTATTTAATTAAATAAACCGACTGGCTATTGTTGTATAATTAATAGGTATCAATGTTTCTATACAATCAGTATGTTTATCAGCAGGTACATACCAACATCTATTTTATATAGCCAATCTAGATAACGCAACCACTTGGTACAGGCAGACCGACATATTTAGCGTCAGAGGGTTGGTCTCTAACATGTGAACCCAGATTCAGCCATTTACCTTATCGTAACCAAAAATGTCGTGACCTCCCGGAATATTAGGTTCGATACCAGTACTATGCACCACTTTCTTGTTTAGAGTTTGATAGGTGCATGTGACATGAATGTTGCTGGTTCCTCATATTGTGTGCTTGGAAACATCTTGGGGTTAAATGGGTTGAGACCAAAGGTCGGTGAATGAAAAAGGCATGTTTGATTATTTTTATTTATTTGATTTCAATATCAGTCCTTAAATTTGGTAACAAGAAAAGGATATAAAAATATGAGAAAAAGAAAAGGAAGCAAAACGCCTAGACAAATCCATATTTTTCTTTGAATTTTTTTCGTAGAAATTTAAATATTGGATATTTTACGGTATAATATAATTATATTTCACAAATCTTTGGAAATCGTAAAAATATTTACGTTTTACTATTGCAAGGGTGCATTAACTATAGCTTATGTAATTATTAAATTTAAATTCCTTAGTTCTAAAGGATTACAGTAAGATTTTAAGGAGGTGATTTTATTTACTAGAACGAGGCAACGAACTGAAATAATTTTTTTAAATGTTTAATTTAGTTATAGTTTGAACCTTGCTATGTAAATATTATTTGTATTGAAATAGTATATAAATACTGTCGTGTTACTTAAAAAAAATCTTTTTAAAAATCTAGTTTTACAGGAAATTAGAAAAAACTTGTATTCATCGTTGTAAAAGACTGAACATTTTTAGGTGATCCAGAACAAGAGACAGCAGTTTCGCGACCAACCTGAAAAGAAGGATGAAGGTAAAATCATATATTATATTCTTAGTGATATGGTTTTTTATTGTATTGCATTGTATTTTAGATTCATTCACACGGAATACTTGGAATCGCCTAAAAAATCGGCACTTATACGAAATGGTTGTTTGCAGAAAACCATACATTTAGTACTGTTTGCCTAAAATAAGTGTTTTTTTTGTCCAATGTCTTCAAGGCTTTATTATTTCAGTCAGTCATTTTGACAAAAAAGTATAGATTGACAATTTTGTAGATAATCCAAATAAACTTATGTTATAATATGTTAAACTAGCTGCGGTACCCGGCTCTGCTCGGGTTAGTGTCGGCTAAATTATTTCATGGATAAAAAGTATCCGACATGGCTGATCCAAAGTAGGGTCAAACTGGTCCAGGACCATGTATCCATTTACCAAATTTAATCAAGATCGTTCGAGATGAAATAGCATGATTTAATGAGAAACATCCAATAATTCCCATTTAGAGCTTCGTTGACATTTGGTGGCTATTTAAAAAAAGCATTTGTCGCCAGAACCTTTCTGCACTTGCACTGCAACATTGTTTACCTAGTAAGTAAGTAACGTGTAATGTAGGTAAGTTTTGCGTGGACTCCAACCCACAGCTAGCCTCAACATCGAAAACAGTAACCCATCTCGAACCTGACTGCTCCCAGAGATCCTATACATTGATAAAATACGCACATAAATCGGGTTAGTGGTTCGCAAGTTATAAGAATTTAACACTCTCTACTTACCCTTCAGGTAATGAAGCGTTATATTATGTAGCCTATAAATTTTGAGTAGAATCAGGCTAGACGTAGATACAATCCGCATCTAAATCGAGTAATTGGTTCTCAAGGATTTGGCCAAGTAGTCCTAAAGTTGCGGGAAATACCAAGATGTACCCGCCCCCCCCTCCCCGCCCCCGCCCCCGTTGGACCGCCCGCCCCGCCCCCGGCCCCGCTCCCGCCTCCGCCCCCGGCCCCGCTCCCCTTGCTGTGAAGTAGCGCTACCGGCATCGTTTTCATAGCCCCGTGAAAGTTCTAAAGCCCATGGGCACAATATGTTTATAAATTGTAGCCTATGTGTTATTCTGATGTATAAGCTATTTTATTGTAAAGTTTCATTAAAATCCATTCAGTAGTTTTTACGTGAAAGAGTAACAAACATCCATCCATCCATCCATCCATCCATCCATTATTACAAACATTCCCCTTTATAATATTTATTATTAGATGGTAACCATTAATTCCAAGCTAAAATTTCATTGAAAGTTTGCATTTTATCAAAAGCCAAACAGTATAGTAACTACACATGTACTTTGCGAAAATGAAAGGTAAAACTAAGAGTGTTTGCCTAAAGAGGGAATGGAGAATGTCTTTGGCGAAAAAAGCAGTGTCTTCTTGAATGTTCCTGTGTGAATGTCGTTAGTTTGTACATATATAAATATATCATTTTTTTCTGATTGGAAAATCACATCTGGTATTTTGCCTGCTCCGCATCGGTGAAAAATGAAAAAGTCCTCTATCATATTTTTAATTTACCATGTACCAGAAAAATGTGATTGTAGAAAAATTTTTTAAGTATGAAGCAATATTTTTCTTCAAAGAGTACATTAATCATGTAAACAAACCAAATGGAAACAGGATGCGAGCGGCGTCTGTTGGAGACTTGTGTAATCGCGGTTGATTTGGCGTGCACAATTGGAAGTTAAAAATCACAATTTAATAATAAAACATTTTTATGCAATCTTCCTGCAATGAAAAGACCACACCATAAATTTCCATATTAATTTGGAATTCCAACATTTTAGGCATTTTTCGGGAAAACTTTACTTACCCTTCAGCTCCGCATTTCAAATGAGCATTGTTTTCATTTTACATGCCAACAGCCAACAGCGACTAGGCGCACGACTCGCTCTGATATAAAACGGAAGTTTGTTGTATATATTCATGAAAAAGCAACAGAAATATAAAAAAACACAGGCTAAGTGAGAGTCTGACTCGCACACGAAGGGTTCCGTACGATCGTACAAAATTAAAAAAATCACGTTTTTATTTTTATTTACTTTTTAAATTTCTTATTTATATGTATAAATGTTTTATTTATTTCTTATAAGGGCGTCAAAATAAATACACACTCTGTGAACATTTTAGCTGCCTGGGTTTATACGTTCACGAGGTAGAGCCCTGCGACAGACGGAAGGACGGACGGATGGACGGATGGACGGACGGAAAGCGGAGGCTTAGTAATAGGGTTCAGTTGGCACCCTTTGGGTACGGAACTTGAAGCATAACAAATCTATCTTATCGTCTGTAACGGTTTCAGTCAATTAATTCCGGTATTTCTTTGTAAAACCGATAATAAGAATTTTGGCGACACTTTTAGTGATAACTGATTTTCTTAACGTTCTTGGCTTTATCACTGTAACAAGCGCGTCTCCACAGACGAGGACGTTCTATCTCGGAAGCCCTTCCTGGACTTGCTGATCGGCCTATCTGGCAAGGAGAAGGCCTTCACCGATGTGGAGCTGCGCGAGGAGGTGCTCACAATCATCATAGCCGGGACGGACACCTCGGCGCTGGCGGTCGGATACACACTGATATGCCTCGGTGCTCACCCGCACGTGCAACAGAGAGCTTACGAAGAGTGAGTAAACATTTGTATAACTGGGCATAGATATCTGATAAGACACTTAACTATCATGACGCAACCCCAGCACCCTACTTATTTTACACGGCTACATTGAACAGAACAGAAAAAAAATCAATTTTCATTCCACTACGGCCATAGTTTATTCATTGCGGTGGTACCAATCCCAGCATAATTAACCCTATTTGTAAGCAAGAACTTACAGTTTCACGTTAAATCCGAACTGCCTTAGTAGCCTCTTACGAATTTTTTTTGAAAAGCCGTGGATGGCTGCGCTGCGGACCGAAGTGCTCAGAAAAGCCAAATACACCTCGCCTCATAAAACCACGCTCAGCGAGGTACCATACCAGCGGATTTGCCGTCTATCGCTGAGCTATCGAGCTTGTTCATATTACGCTTCTTATAGGTATGAGGCCGGCAGACAGTTCCATATCCTGGCGGTGCGGTAGAGAAATGAGTTCGTTCTCTTCCAGGTCTAGTCTAGGGTCTACTATTATACTGAAGTTATTGGTTTTCTTGCTGTTTTAAAAATGTATTTACTATAGATTCGCAATAAAGTTGGATTTTTCAACATTAAAATTTCAGTACCATTATGAAAATAAAGCTTATGCTAGGATTCTGGCACGCCCATGCTGTTTTTTTCCGATCGAAGTCGTAAAATATATCATTCCTGCGAAACTTTATTTAAAGAGCTGAACATATTGAGCTTACCTGCACTCTACACTTACGATGTTTGTTTATTTGTTAAAAATATTCATTGTATTTTAAAAAATTCAGTTCCATCCACACGGAGTCGTAGCTCTAACAAACTATGTTACACGCGATCTAAGATTTCACTGTATCGCACATGACGAGCACAAACATATTTAACAATATACCGATTGAGTTGAAGGACCTCGACTTAAATATTTTTAAAAAGGGTTTATTTAATTGGCTAGGACAGAAATATATTTAATCGTTGGATGACTTTCTAAAAAATATATTTTTTTTTTATTTTTTTTAAATTAATGTGTATCCATCTTAATTATTTGTGCGCCATACCTGGCAGATTTTTACAGATTTGTGGTGATACCGAATAGTTGATTAAGAAATACTGTAACACTAATAAGAGCACAAAATAAAATTCATTTCATTTAATGTACTGTTCATGCATGCTGAAATATAAGGCACGCAAAAGGCCTGTAGTGCATAGGCTAGTTACCTCACATCTGGCCACTCTTGTATGTTGCAACAGCAGTTCCTCCGAGACCGCCACGTTGGTTAAGCTTGAACCTTATTTTGATTTCATCACCGGTATTGTCAAATACATTACGGACACATATTACGGATACATTACCGCGCTAGGTGCCACCACAAAAAAAAATCAACCTCCATCAAATGAGGGCGTGTTTCATCAATCTAATATTTAGTACTCTCATAGTTAGGCTGGCCTCGCGAACCGGTTCGCTTATGCAACATTGAATTAAAAAACCGGTCAAATGGACAACATATTCGCCACACGTGCATATTCGTAAACAAACTAGTGAACATTTTACCAACGCCCTTGCTTAGGACGATATATGAGATGGTCACTTACTTGAGTCAGTTATAAATTATGTGACAATCGATTTTTGTGAGAATGAGTGTTCAAAACTTGAATACATACAAATGAATTGAACTGGTATGCAAATAGGCGAGACCACGTAACACTATCCATATATCTTATCTTCCATACATCTATCCATCAATCTTAAAATTTATCTAAGGACTTAAACTTAACATGGACCTTGACGGTTGGTACAACATGAATCGAAAAATGAACAAAATTTGGGGTTCTCTCACTCATTAAATTAAATATGGAGAGATCATCTATCTCCGTGAGCACAGATGAGAGCACAGATGGGAGACTGCGAGATTATCAGGAATGAGCGGCTGCTGTACTTAAGTTAGCACAACAGCCATAAGGCTGAGTAATTAAGGAGTCTATGAGGCTGTATATTATACTGTTGAAGAGTAATGGCGGTAGTGGGAGACCGCGAGATCACCAAGAACGAGCTGCTACGGGTGCAGTACTTGGAGCGAGTAATAAAGGAGTCTATCATGCTGTATATATATGGATTATACTATTGCACAGAGTGATAGCGTTTATGAGGGACCGCGAGATCACGAAGAACGAGCTGCCACGGTTGCAGTACTCGAAGCGCGTAATTAAGGAATCTATTATGCTGTACATACATGGATTATACTATTGCACAGAGTAATGGCGATGGTGGGAGACCGCGAGATCACGAATAACGAGCTGCTACGGTTGCAGTAGAGCGAGTAATTAAGGAGTCTATCATGCTGTATATACATGGATTATACTATTTCACAGAGTAATGGCGGTGGTGGAGGAACGCGAGATCACGAAGAACGAGCTGCCATGGTTGCAGTACTTGGAGCGAGTAATTAAGGAGTCTATAATGCTGTATAAACATGGATTATACCATTTCACAGAGTAATGGTGGTGGTGGGGAACCGCAAGATCACGAAGAACGAGCTGCCATTGTTGAAGTACTTGGAGCGAGTAATTAAGGAGTCTATCATGCTGTATCTACATGGATTATACTATTTCACAGAGTAATGGCGGTGGTGGGGGACCGCGAGATCACGAAGAACGAGCTGCCACGGTTGCAGTACTTGGAGCGAGTAATTAAGGAGTCCATGAGGCTATACCCGCCTGTACCACTGACGATCCGTAAGGTCGACAGAGAGATCCAACTACGTGAGTTATCCCTATCCTTATTATTTAAAACCGATAAAAGCTCAATGTTTCAATATGTCACAAATATAATTCATTGCAATTAATTCAGTCAACTTTTCCACTTACTTAATTATTTAAAATTTGTTTTATTTTTTCATTCATAATTTTGAGAAAAAGAACGTTATCTTTATCAAGAATCTATTGACCACAACATATAAAGGAATTCGATATTTATGCAAACATTAGCATAGTAATAATACAAAGCAAGTTTGGGCGACACACGTTTATAATAAAACATTATAGGCCACAATTTTTTTTTACCTGTATAATATATAATTAGAGGAATTTTCCAATATATACAATGAAAAAAATAATGAATACATAACTGTTTACAGTGTATTATGTCATTATTCATTTTTCTTTCGACATTCGGGTGTTGTCGGAACGTTGCCAAAACATGTCGCTTGACTTTGTGAAAATTTGTTGCTTGCTATATGCGGTACATTATCACGAAAAAAATATCAGTGAATCTAACTGTAATTCCAATAATGACAACCATATTGCAACGTTAAATTAGATCCAACTAAATAACTTGGTTACTCTGAGTGAAAACACCTAGCCTTAAAAATTAAATATTACTGTACCTTTTAATATTTTTTTCACTGTGTGCATAACTATTTCTTTTACTGTTTCCGTAACTATGTGAACAATATTTCTACCTTATTTTTTTCCATTCTGACTTACTTCTTATATTCAGACTATAAATGTACTGTCCAATCTGTTGAAATTACTGTACCTCTTAAAACTGGACAGTTGCACACCTTATTTGTCAGCCTTAATTTTCAATCTGTTAATATAACCGTTTCAAAATAATATAATCTGTCACACGTGTTATTTTTACCAAGTGGTACTGTTAGATCGGTTAACTCTGGCTCATTTATAGATATGTATTTACCGTAATACATTATTAGTAAGGAGAAATAATTTACCATAAATGACTGAATTTTAATTGTGTTAATAGAACATCATTTTTTTCCGTGTTGATTTGTGTTTTTCCTTGTATTCCGGGAGGTCACGACATTTTTAACCATGATAATGTAAATCGCTAAATCTGGGTTCACAGATTAGAAACCAACCCTCTCATGCTTAATATGTCGCTCTGCCTGCTCCAAGTGGTTGCGTGAACTAGATTAGAAATACAAATTACATGTTGGTGTGGACCTGCTGATGAATATACAGATTGTCTCGATATATTGATAACTATTAATTATGCAACAATAAACACTCGAGTTTTTTATTAAATACTTGAATATACCTAAAGTTATATCTGTAAATTAAATCGCCTATAACTTTTCAATGCAACAAAATATTTGATTAAATTAGGTATTACTAAGCAGGAATGTACCTTATCATACTTTTTTTTTGTTACAATAACTACTTTTTCTGGCGCATTATCTAAGTAACGCAACCACTTGGCGCAGGCCGACCGACACATATAGTTTCAGAGGGTTGGTCGTTATCCTGTGAACCCAGTTTCAGCCATTTACGTTATTGTTACCATTTTTGTCGCGACCTCCTAGTCTATTAAGGTGGGCCATCCCGCTGAACTCCCCATACAAACGGGGAAAGAAGAATTAGCTTTATTAGCTTTATTAGCAAAATAGCTTTATTTGATCGAACTACATGTCTGATGACCATTGGCATTGTAAAATTGTGTTTGGTTTCTAAGTTATAAGGTCCGAAAGTTCGAATTTTTCGCGCGTTTTATACAACAACTTTGGAGGTGGATTACGCAATGATAAAGTAAGAACACCTTAAAAAGATTAGTCACCAGACATAGCTTATTTAATCAAGATTTAGAATCTATTTGGTTTTTGTTCGATTTTTGACTACAGCGGTCGTGGTTTACTTTTAGCTTTAAGTCGTTTTGTAATTAAAAATTTTCGTAAATCTTACCAAATCATACACGATGCACATTGTCTTTTTTGTGGACATGTTGCATCTTCCTCATCACGGAGCCTGTCTTTTTCTTTGAAACAAAGAAGGTCCCAGAGCGCCACAGCACGGTTTTGTACCGTGCCCGCGAGTGACATAGTCACCTTAAGAATGCATATTTGCAGCCTCTGGGCCCACGCTGCCGGCGGGCTGCGGTGCCGCCATCAACTTGTTCTGCCTGCACCGCAACCCGGACCACTGGGGGCCGAAAGCGGACCAGTTCGATCCGGACCGGTTCCTCAACGAGGAGCGCCATCCCTGCGCCTACGTGCCCTTCAGTTACGGCGTCAGGAGCTGTTTAGGTAACCTTGAAAGTTCACTTAAGGGCCTGATAACACCTGATTGAAATCCGTTCCATAAGAGCGTAAGAAACCATATTTAATTATGTTTGAATAATGTTTACGGCTTTTCACGCGGCATGAAGAGACATTCTCCGACGTTTCGAGCTAATCATTCAGCAGACGTCGAAGCAGATTAGAGCAGACGTCTGCTGCGCACGAGCGCGGCGGATGCCTCCTTGACAACGGGCTTAGCTCGAAAAGTCGCAAAATGTCTCTTCGTGCCGCGTGAAAAGCCGTAAAAAATTTTCTAACGACCGCGGTAATCTCAAAAATATCATATTTTATTATTTAAAAAAAATACTTTAATTTTGAAATTATAAAAAGATGAAATATGTATTGATGGTCCAGCTATGTTTGAAACCAATAACAATAAATGTCAGACGCTGATATTCTGAGTTAAATTTTTTTCATGAAATTTTATGAATACTTGTCTAATTTGATAACACAAAGCACCAGAGACTTACAGTTTCATCTAGCTAGACCATCAATCATCATTTTTACTTTTTGGATTATAGAAATTCGTTGCGGTTATTTTTCAATATAATTAAGTGTTGTTTTACTTACGCCCTTATCGAACTGAACGCAATCGGCTCTTATTACGACCTTAATCATTCGCGCATTATTGCAAGATGAACTATAAAGGCCCAAATGAGGACCGATTTGCATTCATAATGTGAATACCGCGTCTCGCAGTGGCCGGATAGTAACCAGTTTGAGAAGTTTCGCTTCAGAATCGAAGATGAACTTTTCGGCTTCTCTTTTTACTTGTAAACGTATCTAGATATATAATATGGGTTCCCGGTAATATCATAGTAGAGAATTACTTTAGAACAAACAGAGAATTACTTTTGAGCGGCTCGTAGCCAAGTGGCGCGGGGACTGGCCTAGCGTTCCAGAGGCTTGGGTTCAATTCCGACTTGCACCACTGTCTTTCTCTTTCCGAGTTCGATAAGTGCATTTCGTCAAGAATGCGAGTTGCTCCATGGTTCGGAATCCATCCAGCCGTGCTCATAAAGGGAAGGTCCTCGCATGGCACCTAATTCCTTCGGGAATGTGGTGTATTGGGCTAATATCATAACGGTAATTGTGTGGTATTAGCACATGTCAGGTCGCATAAAAAAAAACAAGTATAAATTAGGTACGAGAATACACCTATTGAGTGATTAAGAAGCTCCGATTGCCTGTAAAATAGAAGGACTATTTTTTTTATATTGCGAGTAATTTTAACATAAATTAATTTTAATTATCGCAATTTAATATTTGATATGAATCATAGAAAAACCGGCTAAGTGCGAGTCGTGCTCGCACACGAAGGGCTCCGTCCCATCGTAAAAGATTTAACACAAAAAAAAGCCGTTTTTTGCATGGGGCCCGTTAATCTGTTTTGTTTTTTTAATTTTACCTACTTGTTGTTGTAGCGGTAAAATGAATACACACTCTGTGAACATTTCAGCTGCCTACCTATTACGGTTCATGAGATACAGCCCTGTGGCGGACCATAGGACGGACGGACAGAGGAGGCTTAGTTATTGGGTTCCGTTAGCACTCTTTTAATACGTAACCCTAGTAAAAATCATAAAAAAAATTAAGATAAACTATACATTTTATTTTATTAATCAAAGGTTGACTAAAATATGTCTTCATTTATAAGTTGAAGAAGAGCTAACGTATTAAATGATTTTAAATGTTGTATGCAAAAATTTCGCAAAAGAAAGACACCGTTTTTACAAGAATTGATGATTTCCTATGCTGGTGAATTAGACAAAATCACATCTTGTTGGAACCCATAGCCCTAGCTAGTCACAATATCCGCGTCACCTTAGCTCACCACTCCTCCGACGTCCTTGAGGTCAACGGGCTGCTGGGATAGGTTTCTTCGCTCTTAAGAGGATAATGAGGCGATCAAGTTTCATGCGATGGCTCGTGCCTGTTTCCTCAGGAAAAATAAGAAATATTTTTCTGATATTTTGCACATTAAATTAATCAACTGAGATCCACGTCTGTACGTTTTTGTTTTTTAAATACATTAAATTCTATCCGTGATATACGCATCTATTGATTTGCTTACAAATACAAAAAGACGTATATCATGGATACAAGTTAAGACATAAAAAAGGAAAATGTAGAGACGTAGCTCCCAGTTGACTTATTTAATGTGTAAAATTTCAGAAAAATACTTCTTCATTTGACTGAGGAAACAGACACTAGCCATTCTATGGAAGTTGATGACCTAATTATCCTCTTAACTCACTTTAAATCCAATAGCGCGCCTAGAACTTCGCCTACAACGTGAATTCGACATCGCCTAATTTCTACTTAGTCCCTGCCATCTACGCCGGGGCACATCAAATAATCCTGCAATTAAAATGTTAACGGGTATTTTATTTTGTTACAGGTTACCAATATGCTATGATGTCTATGAAGACAGTGGTAGCGAACCTTCTAAGGAATTATAGGATAAAATCAGAGATGGTTAACGATCTGAAAATGGAAATCATGCTGAGACCGACGGAAGGAATTCAAATAGAAATTGAGAAGAGATGCTGAATAAAAAATTAGTCAGATGTGATTTAAATTAGATTTAAATAGTTTTTTCATGTATTGTTTTGTTTAAAAACAATGAATTTAAGTTCCCACTGGCTTAAATAAAATTATTTTTTTAGGAAATTTAAGTGTTGATAGACACTTTGGATGGATATAAAAAACGATTATTTTCTAATTTATTAAAATATTAATGGACTTTGGAGCGAAGAAAGAAATAGAAGAAAGGACGTTTCAGTTTCAGTAATTTATATTTAATAATTATATTACACAGTCGAATCAGTATTTTTTTCACTTTTTTTATATTTTTTTTCATGCAATCCTTATTTCAAAATGGAATGAGGTAAATACGCACTGCTCTGAAAGGTATGATTACTGAGGAATGTGATGTGTATGTATGTATAATCGACCGCGAAGCAAGGACCAATTAATTGTAGAAAGATCCCAGTAAAAAGAACTACTTTACAAATTCACTGCAATATTACTGGGCTCTTTCGTCAATGAATGTGTCCTTGTTTCACGGTCGATTATACATACATACATATCACATTCCTTGGAAAAAGCGACGTATCTGCTTAGTACGAAAAGTATATTAACGTATGATTACTGGCTCGGTCCAGCCCAGCGAGCATGGAAGGACTGGTGTCGCGATCGAAACTCATTCATTTGGCGGCGCCATATTTTTGACGTTGTGCAATGAATTTCCAATCGGAGTTTTTATTTGATGTTAGAATGCTAGGTTGCAAATCGACAAAAATCCAAACCGAACATTCAAATATTTTTGACGTTCTGCAATTACATTTTATAATGTTTATTCAGAACTTAGAAAATCATAACGACAAATTTGACGATGTTGATGTTCTGCAATGGTATTTCAAAAATAAACATTTTTGTCGTTCTGAATTTTTAACGTTGTAATAATATGTAGTGAAACGCCTCATCAAGTCCAAATAGAACTCCAGACTGATAATGGATTGTTAATATTTTTTTATTCCATTATTTATTTAAATAAGAAAACGTCGGTTTTTCACATTAGAAATCGCAAAGTAATATGATTTCTAGATGTAAGTAAAAACAGCATACACGCATAAACAAATAATTCCATTTGCTTTTAGATTTCGGAAATGGATACCGCTTCCTCAATGTATTTTGTATAGAAAAAGGAAACATACATTAACGAAAATAGGTTGAACCCTAGACAAGGAATTTTAAATTGTAATAATGACACTTCTAATCGTCAGACAGACTTTAACTTTGCGATTTTGGTAGTACCAGGGCCTTGACTGCGTCCTGTGAAGTTCTTGCGTGCATAGTATGGTAGAATTTCGAGAAAATGAGTATAAAGGGAATTCGTAAGCGAACTCACTCGCCGGTGCTGCCATTGAATATAAGAGGGGATATGCGGCCCCCACACAGAGTTTTAGTTGCTACCCTCCTTTCGTGCTCGCTGATCCAGGCTATAACTTGAATTGTAGTTAAATTTACAGCGCTGTTTCTTAAAATTTAAATGTTCTTGCTTTTTCTTGGTCGAATATACATTATATACTCGTACTAAACATATTCGTTAAAAAGAAAGGTAATGTTCTAAGTAGAAGTAAATATTGCACGTGAAATAATAACCGTAATTTTACAAATATTCTTGAATGATGACTGATTTTTGTATGATGCCATAGGATAAAATAGTTGACGGAAAAAGTTTTATTTTAGTAGAGTATTATTTAAATTTTATTTAAAAAATCGGTGAAATATATGTAATACACAGATAAACAGTATTGTTTGTTAGTTCTACTTTGACAATAAATACATCAAATAATAAAAAAAAAACAATATTTTCATAGTTTATTTCATGCATCCTTTCCTAGATTACTAAGGGCCGATTTTTCAATTCTCATGTATAACTTATCGGACTGATAGTACAAATTCACGTTTTTCAAAAGACGGATAGTCATTGCCGATATCTTATATCATAATTATCTGACTATAACTATATTAATAAACGTATGGACTTACTATATCGGATGTATAAGCAGAAGCGTAGTAGAATAGTTATCTGGCTGTTCATCAGACTATTGAAAAATCAGCCCTAAACATGTAATGCTATTCATTAGTTAATTTTCCAACCTAGTCGTTTCTCGGCCAATTTTATTGAACTTGTAACGTTCACATTTTTTTTAAAGTGATTTGGCTTGTCCTGGATATCGCAGCCTTCGTAGGCCAAAGATGCCATGCCCATCAAGTGGGACGACACCTGCACCATTAAGACTATCTACCTGGGTCGACTGGTAGCTTGACCAGCTTCTTCGTCAGGCGGCGAGGTCTCTATATCCGCAACTCTAATGACCTTGTCCAGTCCTGAGTATACTGCAGTCATGCCACGTTGTTCTGATTAAATTGCCATCAGCTATGAGGACTAAATTGCCAACACCGATATTTTGAGTAGACTGGGCGATTATAGGTCCGGGCAAAAAGATTGACCTTGATCCATTCTCATCCTTGATCATAGCTTACCATTTCTGGGGGTCCATTCAGGCAAGAGTGAGTTCGAATTCGTCACTAAATCAACTCACTTTTTTAAATAGTTAATGTTTTCACACTTGTTGAACATCATTACAGTTAGGTAAAAATCTGGTCTGTCCCGTAAATACGTTGGATGAATAATTAACGGTTCCGTTATTTAAATATATATAAATATATTATATATTTGCCAGCTATTTTTAGGTTAACTCACTCCCGAACTCGAACTCACTCTTACCTGAATGGACCCCCAGAAATGGTAAGCTATGCAACGCAATTTCTTAAAATCACAACTTTGGTCTCTCTATCGTCAAGATTCATATGAAAAATAGCGGCGTAGGAAGTGCGCAAGATGAAAAGAAAGTTTAGAGTTCGATAAGTGCAGTTCGTCACGAATGCGAGCTGCTCCATGGTTCGGAATCCATGTAAAACTGTAAGCCCGCCCGGCTTGGTACCATCGCATTGAATGAAAATATGGTCGAAGCGGAAATGAAAAATTGTCCGTGTTTTCCATCGAGTTCAATGTAGCCGTGCTTATAAATGGAAGGTCCTGGCATGGCATGTAATTCCTTCGGGAATGTGGTGTATTGGGCCAATATCATAACGGTAGTTGTGTGGTATTAGCCATCCATGTCAGGTCGCATAAAAAAAATATATATCAAAGTTGCTCTGTCAGCTAAGACACAACCGGTAGAGGTCGAGAGTTTATCAAAGAGTATACACCTCTTCGTTTGAGCCTGGTTCGTGCAAAGTTACAGACAGGGCAAGTGACTCCCAGGATCTTCCGATAAAGGATGCAGAAGGTAGGATGAAGGTCTACAAGACGCCTGTGTTGGCTGTGAGATCCGTCACTTGTAACCATTAGCTTCGTAAGTTACTTCTTCGCCCTAACAAATGTAGTCGAATATAAGAATCTTTAAAGTTTTTCCTTTTCTGCCAATAAATCAATTTATACTCATGGCCGAGTCGGTCGTTAGGCTTTCGATAATTTCTAGATGAATGGCTCTTGTGGTCTTGCAAATACAGAGTGCCGCTCATCTTTTCATTCATTTCGGGATGACAGCTGAGGAACAAGGTAGTCCAGTCCCATGTATGTAAAGCCCTTTTATGGTGTGAGTTTAGACTTAGATGAAAAAGGATCCTTTCCTTTTTCATCTAAGGGTTTAGAGAACAGTTCGTCGAATATTACAGAATTGGCATTTTCTAGCCACAGCACTGGCTTTTCCGTGTTAACGTTGCATCCAGTATCATTGTCTGATTTGCTGTATCGCTGTTTCATTATTAGCGCGTGCACAGTCCTTATGAATTTGGTGTGTCAATATATGAGTCATACCGTATGTGAGATACCGTCAATGAGAATAGGGGTTTCCGTACAATTACAACAGGTACAACGTTGAGTAGTACTCAATGTTATAAGAAAGATGACTACGAATAGGGGTCCAAGTTTGCGTTAGAAGCAATGATGTTGTTTTCATTTTGGTCATTGATCAAAGTAATCGGGCCTATGTTTTCGTGATTAGGAAGTGGGTGACATTGCGTTTTGTAAAATTGTTGTAAATTTTGTAAAGTGCTCTCGGCCGCTAAAAATCAGCCTCCGTGTAGTAAGGTATAATGGCGGTATTTTCATCAATCTTCTTTACACGGCTTCCCTCTGCGAAACTTCCACTTGTGCGGGGGGAGACCCTGATTTTGCTACAAATCAAAATTGAGCGATTTGAACTTTTTCCTGTTCTGAGTATTATTTAGAATGTTTAACCTTATACCTGGTCAGGAAATAACTACAGATGTCTACTGTGCAGAACTCCGAACAATGATGGCGAAATTCGCATCGAAACAGCCCCGACTAGTCGATAGATCTTCAACATTGCGACGACCCTATCCCTATCCTACTTATTTATCTTACTAATCAACCTGTCTGCTAGCTAACTTATATCAAGTCTCACATAGTTAGAAAAGTCTAGTGCTGCTACTTAATTAACTAATATCTGGAATTGGCCATAGTTATTAACATGTGATCGTCTAGTAAGATATAGGCCATGGAGATTTGAACTAATGGTCACTCCTTGGCCGCCATTCCGTCTTTTACACTTCTTCTAATGATTGAATGGATATAAATTGAATGAAATACAACAAGAATATATCAATTTAGAATGGACGTTACTACCTGCCGCCACGTAGAGGCGAGAGACTATGGGCAGGCGCCTAATGTCATGTCTGTCATCGGCCGAGTCATGTCAGCTATCTTAGGTCTAAGACATTTGACTTCCTAACACTAGCTACAAGCCTACACAGTTATACAAAGCAAGACCTTATGCTAACTTAGGTACTAGAATTATTCTACGTTACCTTGGGGCCCCTGTCGACTTTAGCTAAAGAGTCCTCGTGAAGGGAATTTGTCCTGATGACTTTACTTGAGCAAATTGGCGGTTCCATCCCTACGGCGGTCGCCGTGGAACTTCAACACAGCCGCTCAGTAAAATCCGTCGAAACCGTTATGATAATTGTATAAATTAGGTACTTTGAGCAAAATTGGCGGTATCCGATCCGAACGGGCAAGGCCGTGGAAATTCTACCAGCCGCTCAGTAAAAGTCCGCCGCAACCGTCCGTAATCGAAATTCAATTCCGTACCGAAATTTAGAGCGTCACGCGAATGCACCTAATTAAGGCGCTAGGACTAGCCAACTACTCGCGCCATACAAATGCACTTTATAACAAATGTAATAATATGTAGTGAAACGCTTCAGCAAATCCAAATAGAACTCCAGACTGATAATGGATTGTTAATATTTTCTTATTCCATCATTTATTTAAATAATAATAAAAATAAAAAAGTTGATTTTTCTCATTAGAAATCTGAAAGTAATTCGATTTCTAAATATAAGCAAAAACAGCATATATGCATAAACAAAAAATTCCATTTGCTTTTAGATTTCTACATTTAGTCAAAAAAGTTCGGAAATGGACACCGTTTCCGCAATGTATTTTGTATAGAAAAAGGAAACATACATTAACGAAAATAATTCAATTCCTAGACAAGGAATCATATATGGTAAGAATGACACTTACAATCGTCAGACTTAGTTAGTTAACTTGGGGTGCCTCGTCTAACTTTGCGATTTGGCTAGTACCAGGCCCTTAAGCACCTTATTCCGTCAACGCGCGACGGTAATTCCTGAGCACCGTTCATCTTCTTACTCAAACTTATTTACAGTTCAGGCTGCCAGACTTTGGAATGAGCTGCCCGACGAAGTAAGAGTAAGTGAATCTCTTAATTCATTTAAGTACAGAGTTAAGAACATATTCAAGCAGAAAAAAATGTATGTTACCTAATGTCTATTTGTATATCACATCAGTGTTTAATTATAGTTTAAAAAATTTACTGTAGTTGCGTATGAGGGTGTGTGTGTGTGTGTGTGTGTGTCTATGATTTTCGTTTATAAGTCTTTTTTTATATAGTCTCGTTTTTTAATAGTTTTTAAGAAATTTTCTTTTTAAATGTTTAACTTCTACTACTCTATACACTTTCTTTTTCGGTAGGGTTAGTTGTAAGATATTGCTTTTTAGCGATAAGCTCGCCCTTTACATGTATGTATCAAAGAGTAAATAAATAAATAAATAAATAAATAATTTATCCGGTTACATCAATGATATCAATCAAGTTTAAAACAGTGTAACGAAGAGAGCACTCATTCTCTGCAATCTGCTTGCAACACGATCCCGCCACCTCGTACAGTTGTAGATGTCCTCAGGAACCAGTCTTTCTTATCACAAACCTATAATTAATCTATTCACTCTCTAGGATGGTCACAGTTCATTTCCTAGCATTATCACAGTTCACTTCCTCCACTGATCGAATATCGGAATACATTCGAGGTCCTCTATAATGTTGAGAAAATTCGCATTTTCCGCCGACCGAGCGCGTCACCGTTGCGCGCTACACCGCTGTCCGAACTTCAATGCCAAAAATCCCGCGCTCGCGCAGCCCCCAAAACCACCCGGAAATCGTAAATTACCGCTTTCTCTAGAAGGGACTAAGCAATTGTCATTGAGTGCTGCGAAGACCGCTGCGGCCCTACCATATACACATGCATACGTAGTATTTTAACAAATATATTTGAGGCGGTTGTCTCAACATTATTGCTTAATGATAACGCAAGACTCACACTGCTTGAAAAACGGTTTTAACACTACAAAACCTGCAGTTAGAAAACATCTGTCATCCTCACCGAACCTCGCCACAACATATAAGTTTTTCCGCGATTTAGACATTATTTTGCATGAAAAGAAAATGTCTTCCCAGCAAGCAGTACAAGATGCCTTCAATCAGTTTGTGGAGTCGAGGTGCCCAGAGTTATTTTTAAATTTTTTTTAATTATCTTTTCAACAGTCTCAAGATCTCAAGCAGAAATCTAAATACTTAGATTAAATAAATACATTTTATCCAAAAAAAGTGTTTTAATGTTTTACCACGAAACAGCAATGTCATACTTAAAAGATTAAAATATGATATGAATAATTCAAGGCCAGCTGAATAGTCCAACAACCTCAATTTTTATAGTATTATAAATAGTTTTTTTAACAGAATCAGTAAATATCTACTTGATTTGAATAAAACTTTTGTCCGTATTTTCGGGGTTAACGTCGGAACCCCTAAACAAATGTTGATATGGTTTGCACCAATGTAAAAAGTAGTTCCTGCCTACTATAGGTTACATAACATCACGCCAAACGGCCTTAGGGTTCAGCAGGATCAAAGGTGAGTATGAGAATCGAGTTCAAACTTTAGGATCGTTGATGCTCTCTTTTTAATAACGAAGCAAGTAAGTGTAATAGTGGATGTCTATATAGGATTATTTAACTATCTGTTACCTGTCGAAGTTTTTTGTACACAGAACGCAAAAAATATTGCACTTTAAGCCACGAACAGCGTTGCCGATGTGCGGGGAATTCCCCAATATTTGGGGGATTCGGTGATGTGTTGAATTCCACAATATTTGAGGAATTCGGTCGATGTATTGGGGAATGTTTGAGATTGGGGAATATAGGGTTTTTGGTCGGAAATCTCAAACCATTGTTTTTTAGACGAGGCAGTCGGCGTTCGATTTTTGCACTTCATGTTCAGCCAATTAGATTAAAATAAGCATGAAGAAGCTAATGCTGCCATGACAAAAACGGAACCTTATTTATTTCTATTCAATAACTTGTTGCCCGAGTAGAAGGTGAGACTCTTTGTGAAAGATAAATTCAAGGCACTTTGATAAAAGAAATGAATTGGAAAACAGGGTCGAAACAGTTCCTTTTTGCATGGCTAAGCAACGAGTCTGGGCACATGCAGTCGGATCTATCAGCTTTCGTGGAAAATTATTTCAGGATCTACTTAACTTTTAGGTCAACAACTTCAAGGAGGTTAGTTAAATTGTGTTGTGGTGTCGATGTTTGTCTAGACAAAGATTGCGATGTTATCGTTGAATTTTAGAATGGTTGTTGCGGTCAACGTAAAATTGTAGTAAAAATTTAAATGGCCCAAAAAAATATCGTACAGCTCCGCCCGTAAAAAAGGCAGATTGAATTGCGGCTCCTAAAAAAAGATGTGTGTTAAAAGAAATAATAAAGGCAGAGGAGTCGGACTTTTGAATTGTGTTGAATTCGAAATGTCCTGTTGCTAGTGAGATGGAGGTATTGGTATGAAAATGTATAGTAGACGAAACTGTTACACATTTAAGGGCGGAATATTTTTTTATTTTTTTATTTATATGGTTAATAAACAGAGACAATAGAATGTGAACACAAGCTTAATTAAAATATAAAATAAAATTATTTACCTCTCTTATTAAAAATTCTCACTTAAAAACAAATAAAATTAAGAAGCCAGTTTACAAACATCAACGCAACTGAAGAAAGATGTATTTGTGATAAAAAGGAAATATTATGCAACCATCAATAATTTAATAATCCTAAGAAACAAATAGCCGAAATAAACACTACGCGACTGCACGTTTCAGTGTACTCACTATCAAATTTAATATACTATAGGTTTTTTAATTACTGAAATCAACAGATTTACCACTGGATTCCATGCTAACCTAATTCACGTATCAGCTAGGCGCTAGGACTAGCCAACTAGTCGCGCAATACAAATGCACCTTTGAACAAATGTAATAATATGTAGTGAAACGCCTCAGCAAGTCCAAATAGAACTCCAGACTGATAATGGATTGTTAATATTTTTTTATTCCATCATTTATTTAAATAATAATAATAATAATAAAGTCTATTTTTTACATTACAATTCTGAAAGTTATATGATTTCTAGATATAAGTAAAAGGAGCATATATGCATAAATAACCGAACTAAAAAATAGAAAATAATTTTTAATTTTAAAGAGTTTATATTACAGTAGTAGAAGATCGAACAATCAATCAGAATTTATCACCTCAAGATAAAATTATAATAAAGTTTCAGTTATTAACAAAATAATTCAATTCAGAGTAAAAAGCGTGGGGTGCATTTTACTACTTTTCATAACTCTCCTCTGATAGACAGTTGCAAATAGAATGATTGTTACATTTACTTCATCAAGCACCCCACGCTTTTTACTCTGAATTGAATTATTTTGTTAATAACTGAAACTTTATTATAATTTTATCTTGAGGTGATAAATTCTGATTGATTGTTCGATCTTCTACTACTGTAATATAAACTCTTTAAAATTAAAAATTATTTTCTATTTTTTAGTTCGGTTAGCTATAAAAGCGTGTTTTTTTAGTTTTTTTAAACTATTATTTATTTTTCATTTTTTAGTTCGATTTTTCGAATTCATATGCATTATTTGTACTCCAATCAATAAGACTTTATAATTACAAATTTTTTGATCGTATTAAATTCCTTCCTTATCGACTGTAATTTCAAAGCATTGGTGTTTACCAAATTTTGTCCCGTAAAATAAATAGATTAAAAATTTATGTTCGGTTGTACAATCTCTTTATTAGATAGGTAGGAACTAATGTTAATAAAATACATATTTAATTTAGACTTAAAGATAAAAAACTTCTTCTAAAAGAGCCGGAGCTTCAGCTGTACCTAGAATACTGGCGGTGTTGCCTCTTTGGATTTCGAGGCTTATTCGCCGGACAAAATGTGCCCCGGACCTGGGATCACCAGAACTTTCATTTAAAAGTTTGCCTAACGTTGAAGCAAAAGTTATCGCTTCTGGTGACCATGAACCGAGTGTCTCGGCGGCGAAAGCTAAAAACTCAAAAGAACTCGCCACGCAGCTGTATTTTTGATGTTTATTTGCTGCTGCCCTCTCAGCTGCCGCTCCGCCCGCGCGAGAAGTGGCCTGAATGTAGGACGGCGCCAGAGTATCCACACAGGTGGCGTCCCATATTAATGCCTTTCCACTTGCCCACGGCACTAAGGTCACCCCGTCCGGGCGTTTACCATCCGAGCGACTGATTCCTGGGGGCTCGGTGATGCTGGGGTAGTTTGCTGTCACCAGTGCTCTTTTTATAATGTTATTTATATTGTAATGGCGGGATAAACGACCAGCGCTCCTTTGGCATGATAAACCGTGGTGGCCCCATTCGGTAACGTTGGTACCACAGACGCAACTCAGAAATGAATGACAGAACTCAAAAATGCTGGAAGTGCAACATCTTTTGTGCATCGTATGCCAACTCCGCCGAAGCCTATGGGAAGAGAGGCTTGTATCCAAGCATTTCTTTCTAATTGAATGTTCGTTATTTGGGATAGGCCTTTTTTGACAATAGCGTCTATTTTAGTTAGTGCTTCTGTATTGCGCCATAAAGGGCAACAGCGCATAAAGTATGTGAATCGTGGGATACCAAAACAAAATTTAAGGAGATGTAAGCCGACATGAGGTTGGATAGCACGAAGGCGATTTGTGAATATCTCCAACATATTGGTTTTATTTTCTAAAAGCGTTGTTGTGGATTGTTCCGTCAACGGGGCGCCCAGGAAGAATCTGTTCTCTTCAGTTAGAGTTTTGATTCCCGGTGTAATTTTTTCCAAAAGGCTTTTGATTTCTGTTGTCCTATCGGCGGTTAATTTCGAGAATATTGCTTCGCATTTTGTAGGGTTCAGCTCTGCATAAAGAATGAACAAGGTGAGAACGCAATTATCCTGAAAACATTTTTGCCTCCGTTGTACTGTACCAAGTATGGAGTGTACAGAGTCTCTACACTCCATAGTACCAAGTGCCCGAGCGAAAGAGTAAGTCCGAAAGTGCGGGCATGCGCAGATCTCGCGCTAGCTCTGTCTCTTTTACTCCACTACAGAGGATCTATAAAAGAATTTATTAATCCTGGCGGTCCTAATAAGGATAATGGGAAACTGTTATGAAATTATTGCATTGTCATCGGTCCTTGATACTTTTTTTTTTATGTGACTGGACATGATGGCTAATACCACACCTTCTGTCATGGTATTAGCCCAACACACCACATGGGAACTAGGTGCCATGCCAGGACCTTCCTTATATTGCTCGGCTACATTAAACTGGATGGAAAACACGGACAATTTTAATTGCCGCTTCGACCATCGTTCATTCAATGCGATGGTACCAACCCGGGCGGGATTAACCCTACCACTTAGTAAGTAAGGAAGGGGACCTACAGTTTAACGTGGAATCCGAACCACGGCCAGCCTCTCTCAACGGTCTAATGGTCACCCATCCAAGACCAGACCGGACCCAGCGTTGCTTAACTTCGGAGAGCGATCGCCGAAGTGTCGCGCCACTGGGCCACTGAGGCTGAGAATGCAAAGTTTCAAATTAATCAGACTTCTGGAAACTGGTGAAAATTAATCTCAAAGATTCCATTACATACATAGATACATGCAACCCAAGCTAATAAAAGCGTGTTAATGATTAATCCTGGCGGTCCTAATAAGGATAATGGGAAACTGTTATGAAATTATTGCATTGTCATCGGTCCTTGATACGTATGCAAAGTTTCAAATTAATCAGACTTCTGGAAACTGGTGAAAATTAAGTTCAAAGATTCCGTTACATAGATACATACATAGATACAACCCAAGCTAATAAAAGCGTGTTAAAAAATAAATCCATTTGCTTTTAGATTTCTACATTTAGTCAAAAAAGTTCGGAAATTGACACCATTTCCGCAATGTATTTTGTATAGAAAAAGGAAAAAGACATTAACGAAAATAAATTGATTCCTAGACAAGGACTAATATATTGTAAGAATGACACTTCTTATCGTCAGACTTAGTTAGTTAACTTGGGGTGCCTCGTATAACCTTGCGATTTGGCTAGTACCAGGGCCTATTCGTATATTTTTGGCACGACGAGTCGCATATTTTAGGTACTGGCGCCCTAACACCTGCTATGGTTGAGGTTTTATTATTATTATTATTATATAAGCCTTTCTGGCACACATATTACAATATTTGAACCTAAGCTTATCTTAAATCGTTCTAGTGCCACCCACTGCAGGGCTTAGGCCTCTCTCAACCTTACAGGTTTCGAGGTTGTGATCATTTTCCTCCCTGCCAACCTAATCAGGGAGTAGATACTTGTCTTGTGTTCTGGCACACACATTACACTATTTAAACCTAAGCTTATCTTAAATCATTCTAGTGCCAACAGGAATCGGAATATACTAAATCTGATTTCTGTGCTAGTGCCGCCCACTGCAGGGCTTAGGCCTCTCTCGACCTTACAGGTTTCGAGGTTGTGATCATTTTCCTCCCCACCAACCTTATCTGGGATTAGATACTTGTAGTATCATTTGATATATTTTTGTTACACTTACATTACTTTTACCACCTTTTGAGGTTTTATCCTGAAATAATCTGCCTGAAATAATTGCCGTACCTACATGGTATGTGGAACCCACAGTCTCTATTAGCTCAGGGCAGTTATATACCCCAATATATATATTTCCCAATACGGTCATATTAAGCACCATGCGGCGGGGGGGGGGGGGGGGGGGGGAGTGTTCATGATACAGGAGTAAGCTGTCATTATGGGTCCTTTGGAAAGTTGAATCGATAGTGAAGCGCAAGAAAATTTCTTTTTTGAATCATCTCGATTCGATCGGAGTACACGGCAAGGTTGGGTTGCAAACAACAGACACATATTCAAGTGAACATTGTTGGAGACAGACAACTATCCTACCACTTAAAATACAGCCTCTGGTCCAGTTTAAGTGGTAGCGAATATTATTTGTTGTTTTTATTTGCATGAAAAAATTATAAATAAAAAAATAAAATAAAAAATAGTTGTGAACGTACCAGTGGAAGTTCGTTATCATGTTGCAATAAACAAAATTTTTGTTGCCAAAACTTAGATCGCACCTGGTGTATTATGGCTATTATTATGACAGATGTGGTATTATCATATATAGTCTGGTTACAAAAAACATGTATTTTATTGATACATTTTTATAATTTTATAGCCAAATAATAAATGAAGGCTAATCCACTCTTTCAGGGAGCGTTTTTTCGTTGCGGATCCAAAGGAGTACAAAAACTCGTCCAAGATTTTTTAGGAGTTGACGTTTAGGTAGGCAGCTTAAAAGTCTAAAACGAGTTATCGACTCACAAGGAATACTCGGTTATAATGGTGCATCGATATATATAATGGGTCAACGATACATTTGCACATTAATAATACAATTTTAGTTCAAGATTGTTGGTGAGACTGTTCAGTTTGATTAAATATTCATCCTGATTAGCTGCTATACTTGAACTGTTAAAATAAATTGAATAGATAAAGGAACGCGTTGTGTGAAAATTAAGAAAATTCGTGGTACCCGGAATGTTTATGTGGATAGCCTTTAACAGTGCCTAATAAAATAATGCTGACACTTTGTCACAGACAGCTTAAGAAGTGTTGATCTATTACTTATTTGCATACGGTGCTACTCAGTTGCATACTTGAATGTGAGTATATTCCTTTTCTTATTTTTGTGTGTAGCATTTAGATCTAAGTATGTATTTCATAATTGTGGACGGAAAAATATGTTATGTAAACCCGTGAAGTTTCTTTGCGGGTTCTTCTTTACTGGGTTGATAGAATCCGCGGATCTTTGTGACGTAACTTGGTTAAAATTTTTAAATAAATGACTGATGAGGCTGGCCGTGGTTAAGATTCCACGTAAAACTGTAGGTCCCCTTTCTTCCTTACTAAGGTGGTAGGGTTAATCCCGCCCGGGTAGGTACCATCGCATTGAATGAACGATGGTCGAAGCGGCACTGAAAATTGTGCGGGTTCTCCATCCAGTTCAATGTGGCCGAACAATATAAGGAAGGTGCTGGCATGGCACCAAGTTTCCATGTGGTGTATTAGGCTAATATCGGACGGTCAGTTCGGTATTAGCCATCCAAGTCCAGTTAAATAAAAAAAACAATGTTTCCACATCCTGAAGCAGTTCGGGACTTCAGGTTTCCAAATAGCCTTTAGCGCATTAATGTGAATTGCCTATGTGTCATCAAACCAGTGCTTATTCAGGTAAATTTTTAATCTAGGAAATATAAATTTGTAGGGGGCAAAAACTGTTGTACAAGGTTCGATTAATGCACTGGTTCATTGTTGTGGTGCAAATGCGGTCGTTCTCTGCTCACTGCGTCATGCAATCTCGTCAGAACGTCGAGGTAAAATTATTTGTTTGAAAGTAAACATTGATGCAAATTCGTTGATCACATCTCTGCAGTATCATTAATTAAGTATCAAAAACTGACGATTACCACCTGCTAGTATGTAGAGACCAAACCGTTATTCGATATCGAAAAGATTATTAAGATATCGATATTATAATCGTTTTAGTGAGTGAGCGAAATAAACCTTTGACGACATGTCGCTTGATAGATCCAGAGACTGTAGGCGAACTGTTAATGTCTGCATGAATTTCAAACAGTAATCCACTATAGCTCGGTATCGCTGTGCATGGAGTCGCTGAGCACGGTGTCGCTTCCAAATAAGAACTGTCCGTTCCTAATGCTTTGGTCCCTTATATATCAGATGAGATTATCACGAGAAAGTCGATATAAAGCCCCTTCGAGGTGTATCTCGAATATTCCAGAGATGTAATTATTTTAGGAGATAACGACTACGGCAAACTGCGTCACCCAATGGATTTCCCTATTATATTCAATTGATAACATGCAAGACTACATTAAGGCATTTATGAGTACAATGATTGAGATATCTACCCATAATTTTGTATCCATTAAACATATAAAAATGTCAAAACAAAGAATGATTTAATCCAAACAAACGATACTTAGCCTCATCTCGAGCATAATTGTCTCGGTTGTTTCGGGTCAAGAGATCTACATGTACAATATTGGCCTGGCTTCTACCGTTCCATTGAATACAATTGGTCACGTCTGTGATTTTAATCGAGTATTCTACCTATCTTAGATTTTGTGGCTTTCTTTTTTCCATTTCGTTAAGAATTATTAAGCTGAACTTAAGAGCTTTTTGAATTGAGTTAGTGTTGTAGTTCGCTATCTTGTAGGTAGACTGACTGCTAATGTTCATTGCAGGTCGGACTCGGTTATACTACAAGATAACTCTGGTGGACTTCCTGTCAAAAGATCTGCAGGTAGTCTATGCAGGCTCACATCCAAAATATTATTCAGGCTATAGTTTTTATCTACGCTTTCGGTAAAACACAGGATTTTTCTGCTAACAATCTTTTTTGATGATCCTACACTAATATTGCCAACGTTTCAATCTTCATCATTGCCAGAAGCTCGCGTCTATTCAGACAACATGATTTTTCTATCTTTGACAGGAGTTTTCCTAAATAACCAATAACGACATAAATTTTCACAATGAAGATGTGAAAATACGTCGCCTATTTCAGTATCACTTGCATCTGTGTCTCTTAATGGACATCGGGATATCCCAAGAAAAGAGAGTCACAAAGATGTTACTTGCATTGTTGGAATGATCTTGCACACTCCTCGTTCCAACGATATTGATGCTCGTCTTTAGTGAGCCTACACAGACTCTAAGCAACTTCGGAGAAATTTAGGAAGGTATAGTTAACAGAAACATAATCCATTATCCCAGTTCTGTGAAGTAAGAAAAGTTCAAAGTCAAAAGCACTGTAATCCTTTTTTTAAGCGATTATAAATGTGGAGTGCGATGCGGTACCATGGTTTCAACTAAAGCGATCCACCCGTGCTGCTGTAGATGCTGGTGCTGTGGCTGGCGGCGGCGACGTGCGCGGGCGTTTACCTGCTCTTCCGGCTGCGCAGGCGCCGCCTGTACGCGCTCGCCAGCAAGATCCGGGGGCTGGACGGGCTGCCGTTCATAGGCAACGCGCACCAGTTCGCCGGCAGCCCAGAGAGTATGATCCCTCTATCTAACGCTTTTCTAAATGCTGGGATCTTCCATGGGTCCAATGAAAGAAATGTTTCATAATTACATTTATATTTCGAAAATACTGGGTTAGAGAGCAATGTCAATTGAAAAATTATTTGCGATTGGAATCGAGCATGGAGTGCTTAGATGGCTGAGTTATGGAATGGATGACGAAAAAATTACGAAACAAATTTACAAAGCAGAAGTGAGCGGAAGTGTCGTGCCCGGACGGCCTAGAAGAACGTACAACGACCAAATCGATGTCATTCTTCGTAAAGGTCTGGTACGTAGCACCCGTAATCGTAGAGCATGTATGAAAATATGTATGTTTGTAGATGAAGCGAAAGAGGTGTGCTGTGATCGTACCGTATGGCTCTCTATTATATCCGCCTACCCCTCCGGAAATGCGGCGTAAAGGTGTGTATGTATATATTATCTAATAACACATGTTTGTCAGCTTATTGATACAACATGATTAGTATTAGTATAAGAACCTTTTCGCACTCACGCGGATCTCGCTTACGTTAGGAATTAAGATATAGTGAGATGGTTAAAATAATAATATCAGATTCACGAGGAAATTATGTATGTATGATAAATGACGAACATTGACGAACATATGCACGTAAAAATGGCATGTCCCAGGCGGAATTTAAGAAGTAGAGCATGTGTGAAGAAGGGAAAAAACAAAAAAATTATGCACGTATCGGTACGCCATAGTCTTTGTAGTTTTTATTTGACAAACCCTTTAGGAAGATAGGTGATTTCATTCATGTGGACACGTTGTGTTCAATCTCCTCTTCTTGACTTTAAAAATTCAACTTGCTTAGATCGAATGAACTTAAATCATGGCGTAATATTATTATTCTCTTTTACTATTTTAGCGAATCGTAAATTACCAATCACATATTTTCCAATTCACCCACGATGATTTTTAGGGTTCCGTACCCAAAGGGTGAAAACGGAACCCTATTACTAAGCCTCCGCTGTCCGTCCGTCCGTCTGTCACAGGGCTGTATCTCAGTAACCGTAACAGATAGACAGCCCATACAAAAAACCAGATTTTTTTTGGTGCGATGGTACGGAACCCTTCGTGTGCGAGTCCGACTTGCACTTGGCCGGTTTTTCATTTGATAAGCAGATGTGATAGAATCTCTCTGAAGTGTGTATTTAACAACTAACATTTTTCTGTAATTTTTCAGATATTATGAATCGAGTTAGGCAAATTACCCTCGAATCCACGGAATGCCAAGAAAATAAATATCTTTACAAAGTATGGCTTGGTCCACGTTTGTATTTTTGTAAGTAGCCGTTCATAATATATATTTTTATGGGACACTTCCCGGGAAGGGTAGACGCAATACCCGTTGGCAACATCACTTGTTACAGTTTTAGTTTGATATATGCTTTTATGATATATGATATGATATATATATGATATTTGATATATGCTAGAACGCTTGCGGTGATGCAAAGCAAGAAATGTACGTCGCTTATTCCAAGGAATGTGACATGTATGTATGTATAATCGACCGTGAAGCAAGGACACATTAATTAAAGAAAGATCCCTGTAAAAAGATATACTTTACGAATGTAGTGCAAGGCTGGCCCCAAATGCCTATTTACAAATGGTATTGCGCATACAAATGGTATTGCGTCTAACCAATTTCGCCACCTGCTGTGTACCCATAATTTGGAATTCTCCTACAGTCCCTCTTCCCGTAATCAATACCTCCTACTAACACAGTATTTTATATATATATTACACTGGCTTCATGAGATACAGCCCTGATGTATGTACGTATACGGACGGACGGACGGACGGACAGTGGATGCTTAGTAATAGGGTTGATGATAAACCAATCGATGATTGTAAATGATAGCGCCGGCGAGTGACATATTTAGAATTCGCTTACTACTGACTTTTTCTAGTTCCAATGAACTTAAGAACCTCACAGGATACTCATAGGATTTGAGCGGCTCGTAGCCTAGTGGCGCTGGGGCTGGCCTAGCGTACCAGAGCCCTGGCTTCAATTCCGACATGCACCACTGTCTATCTCTTTCTGAGTTCGATAAGTGCATTTCGTCACGAATGCGAGCTGCACCATGGTTCGGAATCCATGCAAAACTGTTGGTCCCCTTCCCCTACTAGGTAGTAGGGTTTGAGCCCGCCCGGGTTGGTACCATCGCATTGGATGAAAAGATGGTCGAAGCGGCAATGAAAAATTGTCCGTGTTTTCCATTTAATTCAATGTAGCCGTGCTCATAAATGGAAAGTCCTGGCATGGCACCTAATTCCTTAGGGAATGTGGTGTATTGGGCTAATATCATAACGGTAGTTGTGTAGTATTAGCCATCCATGTCAGGTCGCATAAAAAAATCCTATTTAGTGCAACAAATGTTCGATGTTGCGCGTTCCGAATTCGTAAACGACCTAACTACAGTTAGACGTTTAAAACTAACTCGTGGCTATGCTGCCCCTATACGAATCAGTTCCAATCGCTCCTCTGTCCTTCCATTTTTTTAATATTTTTTTTATGCTCGCTGGTACCTTATTACAATTATTATACATATGCCGACATTGTATACATATATCGATTGCATTGTTTCAGCGATCGGTGATCCGCGTGACGCTGAAGCTATTTTAAAGACGTGCCTGGAAAAAGATGATGTGGTGAAGTTCCTTTGGGCTCTGACCGGATGCGGCCTCATATTTGCACCAGGTAAATTGGCTAAGTATTAACTTAGCTAGCTAAAGGCAACTTGGCCGCTTTAGATACATCTGATCCGTTTTGCATACACATTCTTGGGTCAGAGTGGTCAGTCTGAGTTCTCACCTAAATTGGAGATTACGTAACTTTGAAGTTCCGTAAAAACGTCAAACACTCCATGCAAGTTTTTACTAGATATTCTGTGGTTTTACTTCTTGAGCCTGTCAAAGTCAAACTCGGACTTCCGATTCGTATGAAAACGCGGAGTCGACGTAAACGGCAACGTCGACGTATTCACGACAACGTTGAGTAAGCTGTCAAATCAAACTCTGACTCGCAAATGTTAGTTCGCTTAACGCCCACTGCGCGCGCTCTTCAATTTCTCCATACATTTGAAAACGCCAGTCGATCGGTTTGGCGTAAACGCCAATTTACGTGACAACTTAGACTACCGGCTCAGATGATAGGATCTATAGGCGTAATAAATATAATTCAGAATTTAGAATTTTCCTCTTGCTGCATATGTATCTCGTTCGAGTAAGATTTCAATGGTTACTTTGATTCATTTCATTCTTGTATCACATTTGCCCACCCCACCCCCCCACCTCTTTAAGTACCGGCGGCTGCGCAGAACCAAAACTATATCTGTTTCTGCGCACACGCTGCCGCTTGGAGTGGATAGGACTCGATCCGTCCCGGGTAGAGTATACAACAATATTTGTTCGATTATAATGGCGTTTTAATTATTACAAAATCTTAGAGTTGTATAAAGACATATTATAATATAATTAATAAAAATATATGCTGTTTTTATAGTGTCCATATGGAAGCACCGGAGGAAGATTGTGATGCCAGCGTTCAGTAAGAAGATACTGGACACATTCGTGGGTATATTCTACGAGCAGAGTGAGATTCTGGTGGACGTGTTGAGGAAGCACGAAGGCAAGGGGCGCGTGCGCATGTGCAGAATTCTCAACGCGTGCACGCTTGACTCCGTCAGCGGTAAGCACTCCTAAATAACGTTTTTTTTTTAAATAACTGGAGATGGATGGATTGTATCATACGCAGTCTACTACTCGAAATTACTTCAAAACTCAAATAATATATTAAAAATAGACATTACATGAGAACGGGAGTCTGCCTTTGCATAGCTTAAAACGGAATAAATGTTCACCGCACAAAATCCAAAGGTGCCAACGGAACCCTATTACTAAGCATCCGCTGTCCGGCCGTCCGTCCGTCTGTCACAGAGCATGTACCGTAATAGGTAGGCAGCTGAAATTTTCACAGAGTGTGTATTTATTTTGCTGCTATTACAACAAATAAGTAAAAACATAAAATAACAAAAATTTAAGGGGGCCCCCATACAAAAAAACCAAAAATTTTCTGTTTAATCTTGTACGATGGTACGGAACCCTTCGTGTGCGAGTCCGATTCGTACTTGGCCGATTTTTTCTCACTATAAGGTGCTAGTACATTTAAAATTTTTGAGGCAGTTTATTGCTGGGCAATTGTTGTGTCCGACATAGTGGAGCGATAAATCGAACAAGATAGAGCAGCCCCTAAAAATGTTTTGTTTGTAAAGCGCGGCATATGGCGTACGCCAGATTATCTTAAGGTGCCCGACGACGCCCATAGGATTTCGAATACAGGGGGGCTGCGAAAACCATGCCAGCAGGCCAGGTGCTTTTTCACACCATGTTTGAAGGACCTCAGGTTGTACTTTAGGGGAAATACCTCGGAAGGGAGTTCATTCCATAGTTTTCCGACCCTATAGATGAAGGTTCTAAAAGATCGGTGGGTTCTTATGTTTGGAATGTCGACTGTGAATATGTGCATTTTCTTCCTGTTCCGCGTTGAACGAAGGTAGAATGTTATGTTCGCCAATTATTCCGGCGATATCGCTCCGTACTTTCGTGTTGCCAGCGAGTGGCCTTTGGAGTTGCCGTGTCTCCACACACCTTGGAACACATTCGGCAATTCTTATTTCTGTTTCCCTCGCAACCATAGCTGCGTCTCTGTCTCCCGCCTCGAAGCTGCAGCGCCATCCGGCGATGTGTTTTGTTTTATTTTATTCCGGAAGGTAACGACATTTTTGGTCACGATATGAGATGGTGAATCTGGGTTCACACGTTAGAGACCAACCCTCTGATGCTAAATAGGTTGGGGAAAAAGTTTCTTCGCATTTTTTAAGATAATTCAAAACATTTTTTAATATGGTTTATTTACATTTAACTAAAGTATGTAGGTACCATTTTGTTCGATAACTTTTTGCCATCTTGTAGGTAGGGACATGATCCCATTGCTATAGAAATATTGGGACTTCTGATCAATATACCGCGACAAGTGGTTTTGGCAGTCCTCTCGTGATGTTAACCTGACACTGCCTAAAGAATTCTGAAGAGACCTAAACAGGTGGAAATCTGAAGGTGCAAGGTCAGGACTATACGGCGGATGCATTAACACCTCCCAGCCAAACTCTGTTAGTTTTTGCTGAGTGGCTAAAGATATGTGAGGTCTAGCCGGTTCATTAGGTTTCTTTCAGTGAGCTCGTGAGGTACCCAAATATCGAGCTTTTTTGTGTACCCAGTTCTTTTCAAATGCGCCAAAACTGTTTTGTGGTCAATTCCTAGTTCTTCAGCTACGTCGTAACTACTAATATGCCGATCTTGCTCCACTTTTTCAAAAATGGCATCCATTTTATCCGTAATAGGGCGACCAGAGCGACGTGCATCTTTGACATCAAAATTTCCGGATTGAAAACGCTTAAACCAAATTTGTGCTACTCTAACAGACACTGTACTAGGTCCATAAACATCGCAAATTTTTTCCGCGGGTTGCGTTGCATTTTTACCTTTTTTGTAGTAAAATTTTAAAATGTATCGAATTTCTTCATTAGATTCACTCATTTTGACAGTACGAAAAACAAATGAGAATCACACATTTTCCTAATTTGAATTTGGAATTATGTTCTTTAAAATTTAAACTTTCAATGATACCAAAACCAGCCAGATACAAATAGTATAGCCAAAGAGATTTTATAACAAGTTCATACATACTATAATGCGAAAAGACTTTTTCCCCGACCTATTATGTCGGTGTGCACGTGCCAAGTGGTTGCGTTATCTAGATTGGCTATATAAAATAAATGCTGGTATGTACCTACTGAAGAATATACTGATTATCTGGAAACATTGATACCTGTTAATTATGCAACAATAACCAGACGGTTTCTTAATTAAATACTTAAATATACCTAAAGTAATATCTGTATCCTAAATCGCCTATAACTACTTAATGCAACCAAAGATTTGTTTAGTTTTTTGTATTGCTAAGCAAGTATGTACGGATACTTTCATGCTTCGTCATTTGCATCCATTTACCTTATCATATGGATTTTTTGTCACCATAACTACTTTTTCAGGCGCATTATCTACGTAACGCAACCACTTGGAACAGGCAGACTGACACAATTAGCTTCACAGGGTTGTACTTTATCCCGTGAACCCAGTTTCAGCCATTTACGTTATCGTTACCATTTTTGTCGCGACCTCCTAGTCTATTTCGTGTTGCGAGTCTAGGCGCAAAGTATATTCAAAATGGCATTGAAAAATACTGTACATTTTTTGAATGCTATTCAGTTGCGACCAACTTTGTGGGAAATGACGAAACTTAGGTACAAAAATTTGGAACTTAAAGAAAGATGAACTAAAATCGGTTGCATATTAATAAATTAAAATAACATAATAAACATCGAACTGGGTTGAAAAAAACGGAAAATGTTTCCTTGCCGCTTCGGCCATTTTTTTTATCCAATGCGATGTTACCGACCGCGGCGGGCTCAACCCTATCACCTACTAGGGGAATAGGGCCTAAGGTTTTACATGGGTTTCGAGTCCGAGGGAAAAAGAGAAAGAAAGTGTTGTACGAACGGGATGGGGCCCAGACCTCTGGCATGCAAGGCAAGTCCCTGCGCTACTAAGCTACGAGCCGATTTATTTATTACCTTTATGTATTCACTAAAAACTTGAATGATGGCTTGGCACACTGCAGTTATGACACGTGCAAATCATGAATATGACACTCTAAATAGATATTTTCAATTTATGTTGAATCTTATGAAAATTTCAAGTTTTGTTTCCACGTCAAATTGACATTGGGTTGCGCATGTTGGTTGTTGTTCACAAGGAGTTCAAAATCACACTTTGACATCTTGGTAAAATGTTAAAAAAAAAATATATCCCTGCTTAATTCTCGATACAATGGCATTAGTAACTCTTGTTTTTCTAGAAATGGTCGCTCCCACATACTTTTTTTTTGTAATAGTATGCATTATTATAAAAGTACACATATATAACGTCGTCAATGACTGTATCAAAAAAAAAAGGTACAGACGCAGACGCTAAATTACGGCTTGACGAGTATGACAAAATAAAATTATGTTTTATCTGAATGTGTTAGTTTTACGTTTATTAATTTTACGAAATCGTCCAGAAACGGCAATGGGTGTTCAGCTGAAATCACAGCAGTCCGTTGATGCTCCATACATGGAGGCTGTAGAGAAAATCTTTAATATCATCTGCACCAGGATATTCCACCTCTGGCTACATCCGGAAGCTATCTTCAACTGGTCGTCGCTGAGGAATGAGCAGCAGAAATGTGCTGATATCATTTATAACTTCACTGATAAAGTAAGTATAATCATAAAAAATATGTGTTAATTGTAACAACAACTGTTGGAGAAGGTTCTTTTCACCGGTACAACTAATTCTCCTTTATAAATAGGCCGGTGATTTATATTTATTAAGGAATACTGTAGCCACATATGGGAAGGTAGTCCCCAGTACCTGCTGGCGTCCTTGGACTCAATTCAGCGCCGAGCGGTCCATCTTGTTGGGGACCCACAAATCACCGCTGGCTTGGAGTCCCTGAGCCACAGACGGTTTGCGGGGTCGCTCTGTCTGTTCTACAGGTACTACCATGTTGATCCATTTCTCTCTTTCTTTTTTATTTTTCTCTCTCTCTCTCTCTTTCTTTATTCTTTCTCTCATTCTCCATTTTCAACCGTTGAGGCTGGCTGTAGTTCGGATTCCACGTAAAACTCTAGGTCCCCTTCCTTACTTACTAGGTGGTTGGGTTAATCCCTCACGGGTTAGTACCATTGCATCGAATGAACGATGGTCGAAGCGGCAATGAAAATTGTCCGAGCTTTCCATCCAGTTCAATAAAGCCGAGCAATATAAGGAAGGTCCTGGTTTGACACCTAGTTCCCATCTGGTATGTTAGGCTAATATCTGACGGTCAGTTCGATATTAGCTATCCATGTTCAGTTACATAAAACAAAACAAAATATTACTTGCATCCCTCATTCATCCCCATCCTACCTATGTCCGGAGCACCCGCCGCAGAGAATCAGAGCACCCCCTTGTGGTTTATATTAGGCTTTTGAGATCGAACCGTTTCTTAAACTCATTTCAGCACCGCCAGGATATGGAACTTCTACCGGCGGGTGCCTTTCCACAAACCTATAAGCTGGGGGTCTTTGGGCGTAATTCGAACAAGCTTAATAGGTCAGCGATAGTTCTTTAATCCGCTGGCATGGTGCCTGAGTGAGCGTGGTTTCGCGAAGCGATGTGTTTTTGGCTTTTCTGAGCACCTTTGGTCCTCAGGACAGCCACCCATACCGGGTTTTCATAAAAAACGGGGTTGAATGTAAAAATAATAAATAAAAGGTGTCGAAATGTTTTTTGAACCGATAGTGAATTATGGATTAACACAAAAATTATTGAGCATGTTCCATATGGAAAAGTATTTTTTTTTTGTTAGAACGTTTATTTTTTTATTCTTTTGTATTTAATTTTGGGTATCTTCTGAAAACGACGTGATCCAGAAGTAAAGGCTCTGAAACAGGCCCTTAAGGTGGCCCAACCCGGCGGCCTCAACTCATTTGCGGGCACGGTACAAAACCGTGCTGCTGCGCTCTGGGACCTTCTCTGTTTCCAAGAATAAGACAGGCTCCGTGATGAGGAAGATGCAACCTGTCCACAAAAAAGACAATGTGTATAGTGTATGATTTGGTAAGATTTACGAAACATTTAATTTCAAAACGACTTATAGCTAAAAGTAAACCACGACCGCTGTAGTCAAAAATCTAACAAAAACCAAATAGATTATATATCATGATTAAATAAGCTATGTGTGATGACTAATCTTATTAAGGTGTTCTTACTTTATCATTGCGTAATCTACCTCCAAAGTTATTGTATAAAACGCGCGAAAAATCCGAACTTTCGGACGTTATAACTTGGAAATCAAACACAATTTTACAATGCCAATGGTCATCAGACATCTAGTTCAATCAAATAGAGCTATTTTGAGCAAAATTTTGGATCTCTGACAAGAAATAAAGGCGTGATCTTCTTTCCCCTTTTGTATGGGGAGATGAGCGGGTTGGGCCACCTTAAGGTCGGCCCGTAAGCATTAGAAAATTTCGCCTCCCATACAAACGTATTTTACTAATAATTTGAAAACAACTGTTCCAACATACTTGATATTTGGTATCTAATATCCGTGTCTGCATGTCTTTGTTTTTTCGGTAAATGTATTCTGGTTCAAACCACAGAGAAAACAAAATTCGTATAAAGATTTTCTTTTTGCTTTCATTTCATTCGGTTCGGATTTTTCAAAAAAACAAAAGCGTGCAGTCACAGATATTTGTTACCTGATATTAGATATTAAATATCAATTTAATTGGAATAGCGGTTTCCAAATGATTAGTAAACTACTTTTGTATGGGGAGCATTGCTTACGGGCCGTTCTTAACGCAGAAGTTTGATTATATCAGCATTCATCAGCCACCCAACTGGGAGCCGTCTGGCCCTCGCCAAATCTGTTGAAGAATACAAGTCTTGGTTAACGGTTTCTGTTCCATCGCCATGTCTGTGAATGCCGGCGTACCGCAAGGCATTGTGCTGTCCCCAACCCCTTTTCTGCTGCAAATTTATGATTTGCGTAATTGGGTGACACAAAACAAAAACAAAATGCTATGTAAATTCTTACAGGATTTGAATAGAAATAAAATTTACCAACGAAAACGAGGTAACGAAGTGGAATGAATTAGTTATGACGTATTTGATTTAGTCGAAGTTCCAAAAGCTCGTTTTTTGTAGGTCTTAGGTAAAAAAAAATAACAATCGAACGTTAAGTGGTTGAATCTAAATGATTGTAATAATATGTGTTGTTAATGTCAAACGTTTTCGTGTTTCTTTAGAATATTTTGTTTAAAAAAAAATCTGCTCACTCAGTATTCAGTCAGTGAATGAACATTTGTATGATTCAGTGATAAACAGTGAGTGTTTTCAGGTAATCCAAAACAAGAGGCAACAGATTCGCGACCATCCTGAAATAATTAAAAATAAAGATGAAGGTACATAGCACATTCCTGCAGTGTATTATTTTTTTATCAGTAAGAGTTATAATATTATTAAATTTATACACATCCTTTGCGATACGCGGAATGCTTGGAATCGTCAAAAGAAGGACACAATTTGTCGCAGTGATTTCAAGAAGCTGAATATAACTAATATCTAAAAAGCAGTTGAGGTCTATTCATTTATCAGGAACTTAATTATGAACGTTTTTTAAAAATATAAATACCCATATAACTACAATTCAAACAAGATAAGAATACAAATTCGTATTCTTTCAAAAACCAAGTTATAGTAGTAAAAAGTGAAATTCATGCAACCCAAAAATATGTTTTTGCGTTGCTCTTTAAATGAAATAAAAAACTAAAACCATGCTAGCGTAGAAAATTCAACACTAACGTTTTCCAAAATCTCTTTAGCCTTATCGCTAATACAAGCACGACTCCACAGACGAGGACCTTCTACCCCGGAAGCCTTTCCTGGACTTGCTGATAGGCCTCTCTGGCAAGGAGAAGGCTTTCACTGACGTGGAGCTGCGCGAGGAGGTAGTCACCATCATCGTAGCCGGGACGGACACCTCGGCGCTTGCGATCGGCTACACACTGATATGTCTCGGTGCTCACCCGCACGTACAGCAGAGAGCTTACGACGAGTACGTAAACATTTATTTCTATTAGGTAGCATCCACAGCAATTGTTTTTGTTGCCTTCAGTGCTCGTAACTTTTTTAAATCTTTTGTGTAGAATATAATTTATTTTATTATCTAGGTCATACGGGCACGGCCTTTGACTGAATATGCAAGCTGAAATAGACGTGCTAACTGGAAGAAAAAGCGAGTGCGAGACTGTACATATGTTCCGTAGAGTAATGGCGAGACCGCGAGATCGCCAAGAATGAGCTACCACTACTACACTAGTTGGAGCGAGTAATTAAGAAGTCTACTAGGCCAAATATATATGCGTTCTGCTGCTTCGCAGAGTAATGAAAGTAGTGGGAGCCAGCGAGATCGCCAAGAATGATCTTCCACTGCTGCAGTATTTGGAGCATGTAATTAAAGAATCTATGAGGCTCTATATATTTTAGTTGTGCTGTTACGCAGAATAATGGTGGTGGTGGGAGACATCGAGATTACCAAGAAATAGCTGCCACGGCTGAAGTAATTGGAGCTAGTAATCAAAAAGTATATGAGGTCAAATGAAAGTCTATGATTTTAATTAATTTGAAGTAGTATGAATTTGTTTATTTACTAACTTATATTTGATTTGATATTACCTTGTATCAAAAATGACGATGGTTTTTTACACCTGAATAATCCTATGAATTTAGAATAATTGTCGTAATAATTATCGTAGTCAAGAGTTTGCTCTTCACCAATGTATGGAATATACTTATTATAATGTTCTTTGTGAGCAGTAGTAATAAATCAATCACTGTAAACTAGTTTGTAAGTATCAATGGAAAAAATATATACAATTACCAACCTGACGAAGTATCGGCTCTTCATTGCCAGAAGTATTAGAACCGACAGGAAAAAAAATTACGAATGCGATTGTGTAATATACATCTAATGGAGGAAATAAAGAAACTGAAACTAAAATAATTGAGCAGGAATTGAGGGCAATTGAGAATTGAGAAAGAATAGAACGAATAATTAGGGAGTATGGCGATGGTGGGAGACCGCTAGATCACCGAAAGTTAGCTGCCAGGGCTGAAGTATTTGGAGCAGGTAATTAATGCATCCGAGGTGAATTACAAATGAGAAATGCTGTTCCGCAGAGTAATGGCGGTGGTGGGAGACCACGAGATCACCAAGAACGAGCTGCCACGTCTGCAGTATTTGGAGCGAGTAATTAAGGAGTCTATGAGGCTATACCCGCCTGCACCACTCACGGTCCGTAAGGTTGACCGAGAAATCCAACTACGTGAGTTGTCCCAATTCTTTTTTTTAAGGCTAATAAAAACTCAGTTTCAAAATGTTTGAGAGTTAATTCTATTAAATTCACATTTACGTGCATCGTGACTATTAGGCCGCTTCCCTGGAAGGCACTGCATGCTTCTTTCGCATTATCTACCGAGGGCATTATATTCGAACATGCTCTACTATTACGGGTCTTGCGTACTTGACCTTTAGGAAATATAACATTTAACTAGTCGTGGCACATTCGACGAGGATGCCCAGGCACAACAATTTCACTAACTTCGGCTCCATAAATTTGTTTCGTCATCTTTTTACCATCGGTTTGCTTTACAAACTTGTGGCTTTACATATTAAAACCATTGAAAAATACGCTTTTTCAATATAATTGTAGTTTCTAAATATTCACTCAATTGCCAATGCTCCCCAACCCATCAATGTATTGCGGAAACTCACGAAGCAAACTTTCCTCGAAGAATGCATTTCTACTGCATTTGTTTTGAGGTTCTCAATTCGTCGGATTTTTTTTTCGTACATTATTAACAAAGAATGCGCATGCTTGCAGCCTCTGGACCCACGCTGCCGGCGGGCTGCGGTGCCATCATCAACGTGTTCTGCCTGCACCGCAACCCGGACCACTGGGGGCCGAGAGCGGACCAGTTCGAGCCGGACCGGTTCCTCGACGAGGAGCGCCACCCCTGCGCCTACGTGCCCTTCAGTTACGGCGTCAGGAGCTGTTTAGGTACAAGTCCGATATATATATATTTTAATTTGGTAAATCAACATTACTCTTACTTACATATCGAGTACAATTTTGAAAATTAAAATTACCTTAAACTAAAGCCAATTACAGATTTCCTCTAGTTACTGTTCCAATTTTATAGATTAATATAAGTAGTATAATATGCATGAAAAGAGAAAAAAGGAGAACAAGTGAACATACATTGTAGTATACATTACATTACATTACCTGCGTATGTTTGCGTAGGTAGAGTGAGTTACAAATGTGTACGTGAGTGAGTGAGTGTGTGGGTGAGGGTGTGGGAGGGTGAGAGGGTTTGTGAGAGAGGGTGAGGGTGAGAGTGTGTGTGAGGGTGTGTATATTTTTATAAACATATATGTATACTTGCGTTGGAGTGATAGGGTTTGCTTGCATGTGATTGTTGATAAAAGAGGTGTCAATTAGTTGTAAAGGTTAACTGGAAGAAATCACTTTTAGTGATAAGTCCGCCTTTGTGCAGTTTCGCTCTGTTAGATTTAATTGTTCTGAGCATGTATAGTTTTAATGTAATTGGCACAATAAATAATTTATTTCTTTCTTTCTTTCTTTCTTTCTTTCTTGTATTACTCTTGTCTTTGCAATAGTAAGTGTTTTTTAATCATATTTTTAAAATTATCTTTTGTAGTTGAAAAAAGATCTGCATTACTAAAACTGCTGTTATAGGTATTAACGAGTCGTCGCCAACAAAATTTTGGGCGTAGTTTGTGCGGTGTAGTTGAGTATGAAATAGATGAGTGTGTCGTGTGCGGCGCATTTGTACATTGTTAGGTGACTATGATATATGTAGGTGAATATTTTCGGCACTGGGGCAACCTTAGTAAAGCCCGAATGAAGACGGATTTGCATTCATGAAGTGAACAACGTGTCTCGCAGTAAGCGGATAGAAAGATTTTATTTCGAAATGAGGTACTTTTGTGAAAAAATACAATTATTTTTAAACCATCGAAAGTGGCAAGTGTTTCACTATTTTGGAATCTTCATGAACTGTGACATCTTTATAAATAATGTGCCTTGATTTTCAAAACTATCCAAAAAAGCCTTACCCAACTGACATTGATTGTTTTTTTTATTTTTACAAGAACAGGAATAAACTGCTCTCTCACTCATTTCGGGACATCCATTTTTAACTAGCAATTTTTTAAGATATGGGATATGTATGTATGTATAATCGACCGTGAAGCAAGGACACACTAATCGAAGAAAGAGCTCAGTAAAACGAACTACTTTACGAACCAGCAAAACATACCATTGTCCAGGGTCCAGCCTTGCAGTATATTCTTTTTTTTTATGCGAACTGACATGGATGGCTAATACCACACAACTACCGTTATGATATTACCCCATTACACCACATTACACCATTACGCCAGGACCTTCCCTTTATGAGCACGGCTGCATTGAACTGGATGGAAAACACGGACAATTGTTCATTGCCGCTTCGACCATCTTTTCATCCAATGCGATGGTACCAACCCGGGCGGGCTTAAACCCTACCACCTAGTAGGGGAAGGGAACCTACAGTTTTACATGGATTCCGAACCATGGAGCAGCTCGCATTCGTGACGAAATGCACTTATCGAACTCGGAAAGAGAAAGATAGTGGTGCATGTCGGTATTGAACCCAGGCCTCTGGTATGATAGGCTAGTCCCCTTGCCACTAGGCTACGAGCCGCTCAAACTAGGCTACGAGCCGCTCGTTCGTAATTCGTAAAGTAGTTCGTTTTACTGGGATCTTTCTTCAATTAATGTGTCCTTGCTTCACGGTCGATTATATATACATACATATCCCATTCCTTGGAATAAGCGACGTACGTGCTTAGTACGAAAAAGTATATTTACTTACATATAACATTTTTTTGTTAAAAATTCAAAAATAATAATTAACACTTGATTATCAAAGGACAGGGTTATAAGTCAAAAACTTGGTTCTTCAAACACATGGTTAATTATTTACTTACTCTCGATACAATAGCGTGCCTAGGAGTCGGCTTGCAACTTTACTCGCAATGTGAAATTTGCAGCGGCCAATCAGGGGATCCATTCAGGGCAAGAGTGAGTTCGAATTCGTCACTAAATATCAACTCACTTTTTTAAATAGTTGATGTTTCCACACTTCTTGAACATCGTTACAGTTAGGAAAAAATCTGGTCTGTCCCGTAAATACGTTGGAAGTATAAATAACGGTTCCGTTATTTAAATAATCATATATTTCCTAGCTATTTTTAGGTTAACTCACTCCCGAACTCGAACTCACTCTTGCCCTAAATGGACCCCGTTCCATTACCTTCCCAGTTTGCATAACTGGACAGAAGTGGAACTAGTTAACATAATGAAAGGAAAATTAAGGAAAATGTTAACAAGTATTATATTTTGTTACAGGTTACCAATACGCTATGATGTCCATGAAAACAGTAATAGCGAATTTACTGAGGAATTATAAGATAAAATCGGAGATGGTGAACAATCTGAAAATGGAAATCATGCTGAGACCGACCGGAGGAATTCAGATAGAATTTGAGAAAAGAAGCTGAAAAACGATAAAGCAGATATCCGTAGATTTAGAAAGTTATTTATATGCATTGTGTTCCAATTTTAAACATTATTTTATTATATTTTAAGAAATATAATAAGACATGATGAAATTACTTAACAAACAAATATTTCCTACTATATTGAATATATGTACATATACAGGTGTAAATGACCGTCGATCCTTTTTCAAACCTAGAAATCTATATTCGATATCAAACACATTTTTTTTTATTATATGAATAAATCCCTATTGAACTTCTCAAACACCCAAAGGTCGGCTGGAATAAATCTCTTTGGGGGATAAGCCCGCGTTTGCGCCCCACTTATGTTATTATTGCACTATACTTTCTCCTGTAAATTGTTTTTTATTGTGGCGTATTAAAGAATTTTCAATCAATCTTACTAGCAGGTACGCAGGTACAGTGGGCAACAGACCAAAGTTACCGGAAATGGCTCATGCAAATAATGAACAGACAAAATAGGTTGACTTCTGGCAACGCTTTTAAAAGGGACCATACGTACAATCATTGTTTAAAGCATACATTTATTTAACTCTAGATGCAATCCTAATCACAGTAATAATTTTGTCTTTCAACCAGAAGTGTTAAGTTAGGTCTTTGTATGGAGACGTTAATATGAAATGGTAGTGAATTTAATCTTACCCGTCAAATATTTGATTGAGTTCATGTGATGCCATATGATTAAATTGTCGCTGGAAAAATGTAAATAATATTTTTAAATATTTATAACTGTTTGTTTAAAAAAATGTTAATTAAGTCTAACAAATAAGGTACATTTCAGTATTTATTGCAAAGTAAGCTCTGATAATAAACAAATAAATCCAATTAAAATGTAATGTTTTCGTTGTTCATTGCAGCGATTGATCCCATATTTGACCCATATTAGTACAGGTAAAATTAGCTAAAAATTACAGTTTGGTGACAGAATGTGTGCATCAATGAAACTTTGCATAGAACTTCTCTGTGAAGGCATATCCATATCCATACTAATAGTATAAATGCGAAAGTAATTTTAAGTGGACTTTACAGATCCCCATTTCTAATACCAAGTTGAAGTCATAAGCAAAGTTTCCTTCATGTACAAATGTTGCAACCGAAATATCCTATTTTTCCTGTGCTATATTTTTCGATAATTACATAGATTAATATCTATAATAACATATTTACATGAGTTATTTCATTGTCTTTGTTACTATTGCTACGATCGCGCCATCTAATGTGGCGTAGCGCGACTACATAATTGAAGCGCGAAAAAACTTTGCCCGCGAACCGACCTTCGTCAACAGATGGCGCAGTTACCAACTTCCATGGCGAACGGATTACATAATACTCTTTACATAACCTTTTCTTGCCTGCTCCTGTAAGACCTTCTCGACAGCCTGGTCGCTTCTCCCCGACACGCCCCGGTGGTTTTCAAAACCATTCACGCCAATCACGCCTTCTTATCACGTAGGCTGTGACGTAGAGACCCAGTTAGTGGGCACGTGCCCCGTCTATACTCGCTGGGATGGCCTGCCTTCCTACGCTATGTAACAAACTCTATTCAACTTAGTTTAGAGTGAGTATTCAAGCTGTAGAGTAAGAACGCCTCTCACGACCAACCTCTCTCATGCAATGCCATCAGCTCTTTGCCCACGAATACTCGTAGCCGCAAACTATTTTTGTCTACGACGGGCATATGTACTATTCCGGGAGGTCACGACATTTTTGGTCACGAAAAGGTAAACGGCTGAATCAGGGTTCACAGGTTAGAGGCCAACCCTCTGATGCTAAATATGCCGGTCTGTCCGTGCCAAGTGGTTGCGTTATCTAGATTGGCTATATAAAATAGATGCTGGTATGTACCTGCTGATGAATATACTGATTGCCTGAAAACATTGATACCTATTAATTATACAACAATAACCAGTCGCTTTTATTATTAAATACTTAAATATACCTAAAGTTATATCTGGAACCTAAATCGCCGATAGCTAAAAAATGCAACCAAATATTTGTTCAGTTTTTGTATTGCCAAGCAAGTATGTACTGATACTTTCATGCTTCGTCATTTGCATCCATTTACCTTATCATATACATTTTATGTCACATTAACTACTTTTTCAGTCGCCTTATCTACGTAACGCAACCACTTGGAACAGGCAGATCGACACATTTAGATTCACAGGGATGGTGAACCCAGTTTCAGCCATTTACATTATCGTTACCACTTTTGTCGCGACCTCCTAGTCTATACCGGGCTATTTTACTCGCAATTTCGAGATGTAAAACGGAAGAGCAGCCGTTAGGGTATTGCGCTATCTATCAAGTGTGAAAATTGAGTGAACACACACACGAGCTCCGGATTCAAATGGACCGAAGGTTCATGTTTGCAATCACTAACTTATGGATGGCTAATACCACACAACTACCGTTATGATATTAGCCCAATGCACCACATTCCCGAAGGAATTAGGTGCCATTACAGGACCTTCCGTTCATGAGCACGGCTACATTGGACTGGATAGAAAATGCGGTAAATTTTTCATTGCCGCTTCGATCATCTTTTCATTCCATGCGATGGTACCAACCTGGGCGGGCTTAAACCCTAGCACGTAGTAGGGGAAGGGGAACTACAGTTTAACATGGGCTCCGAACAATGGAGCAGCTCGCATTCGTGTCGCACTTATCCAACTCAGAATGAGAAAGAAAGTGGTGCATGCGAGGATTTGAACCCAGATCTCTGGTATGCTAGACAAGCTCCCGCGCAACTAGGCTCCTCTTTCTAGATAAGGGTAACAGTATCAGGTTTTTGTACTACCCTACGCGTAATCGTAGACGATGTGTTAATATATGTAATGTGTATGTAATATATAAGTACATTGCACGAATGCGAGCTGTTCCATGGTTCGCAATCCATGCAACAAACACTGTAGGTCCGCATCACGGAGGATAGAGGTAGAGGTACGCATACACTACTAGGTTGTAGGGTTAAGCCTGCCTGGGTTGGTACCATCGTATGGATTAAAAGATGGGCAAAACGGCAATGAAGTATTGTCCGTGATTACGATCCAGTTCCATGTAGCTGTGCTCATAAAGGGAAGGCCCTGGCATGGCACCTAATTCTTTCAGGAATATGGAGTATCGCACAATTATCAAGACCGTGTTTGTGTGGTTTTAGCCATCCATGACGGGTTCCCTAAACAAATTAAAAGTGTCCCTAGTTTCTTCGGAAATACGGTGTTATGATATAAGTCATTATAGACGTCACGTTAACCTTCCGTGTCATTTATAGGCGGATGTTGTAAAAAAATCGGAGCGCTGTCCTGTCAGCATTGGTTGCCCAATCTCTAGAAGCTGTTATTGAGAAGAGGTCACGTCACATACAAGTTGACCTACGTCCTACGTCGAAGGAACGTGTCGTAGTGACCTTGACCATCATACTAGCTCATTCGCTCAGAAGTGGTACGTACGAAGGCTCCGCGTTAGTTCTCCTATTCCGGGAGGTCACGACATTTTTGGTCACGATAAGGTAAATGGCTGCATCTGGGTTCACAGGTTCGACACCAACCCTCTGGTGCTAATATGTCGGTCTGCCTCCGCCAAGTGATTGCGTTAGCTAGATTGGCTATACAAAATAGATGTTGGCATAAACCTGCTGATACATATATTGATTGTCTTGACATATTGATAACTATTTACTACACAACAATTATCAGTCAGTTTTTATAATTAAATACATAAATATACTTAAAATTACATCTGTCACCTAAATCGTTTATAACTGCCAAATGCATTTGTTCAGTTTTAGGATTAAAAAATATACTGATACTTTCATGTTGCGTTATTTGCAGCTATTTACCTTATCACTGTTGTTTTTTGTCACGATAACTACTTTTTCAGGCGCCTTATCTCGGTAATGCAACCACTTGGCGCAGGCAGAGGGTTGGTCTTAATCCTGTGAGTTTTAGCCGTTTACGTTATCGTTACCATTTTTGCCGCAACCTCCTAGTCTAGCCATTGATGGATTAATTTGAGCGAAAACTACACGCAATACATTAAATTGCGACTTTGGAGTTAATGACAGCTAATATGCGAAATGTTGGTATAAGTTTCCAGTCAAAGCCCTATTGCAACTATAAGAATGTCATCCTTCTTTTGAGATATTGAGACATCTTCACATCTGATAAATGTCGAAATTCTCTAATGTTTAATAAATGGTTTAAATTGTTTGTATTTATTTATTTAGGACCTTACGTTTGAAATTGCCATTTCGTACTGAAAAATTTAAGCATATATTTTTTTATATAGTCGATTTACTAAATCAAAGGATTTACCCTTGCTGTCAATGCAAACAATTTGAAAGATCATTTAAGCCTTTGCGAAAGAACTCTGGAGTTCTGGACTCCACAAACTGTTTTCTTACTGCAGGTCGTGTTTTTAGAGCAGTGTACAGCTCGTGGTCTAGAGGACTTGCCTCTCATGCGAGAGGTCAGTTTTCAAATCCTCGCCACGGTTATACACCACTTTCTATCTCTTTCTGAGATGGATAAGTTCATTTCTTTACGAACGCGAGCTGATCAATGGTTCGGAACCAATGTAAAACTGAAGGTCCTTTCCCCTACTACCATAGTTTTGACGGGCCCTACGTATATAGCTCTATCTAACAATTTTAGGTATTTTGAGTTTTGAATGCCAGTGTACGTTAAAAGACAATATTTACCAGTGGAGTCAAAGAAATTTTGAATTTTCGTGAAAATAAAAAAGTTATCCAAGCGTATAAAGCTCTAACTTCACCATGATTCGAGAAATGTACGGTGTAAATAACTCTATCTAAAGTTGGCGCCGTTTACGTTGGCGCGCGTGCGCCACTCGTTCACTCATCTACCAGTTGGCGCTGTCTTCGTGGATCGCATGCACGTGATACATCTAACATAACTATTCCTAACGTAACATAAAACCATGTTTTCTATTGATTTTTATGTTTAATGACGTCTTGGAATTATGGCGAAAATGAATAGAGGGCGACTTTTAGTTGATATTGCGAAATAACAGCTGATAAAAACATTGATTTATAGCTAGCTTTGGGAGAACAACAGACTACGTAAAGATGGATTGCTGATAAGCCTATAATTGTGTTTTTATTAATTAAATATTATTATGAGCAAATATTAGTAGAACAATATATATCCCATTATGAAGTAATTTTTAAAACTTGCTTCTGAACGACGGAAACAGCACTAACTACCACTTAGAGCTCTATACGTCATTTCCTTACCCTTGGAAATGTCAGTAGTGGGTAGGTATACAAAGAAGATGTAAAGAAAATGAAGAATATAAAATCAGTCTATTGCCGTGCTTGGAGTTTTACTGTCGTTCCTTCCCGTTGTCCCACATTCATAACAGGAAATGGAGCAAACTGCAAGCTGGTTGAACTTTAAGTAAAAAAACTGTGTTGTTAAATAGTTCGGCAAAAGTTACGCTTCAAGTGTTCAACTAAACTCACACACAATCATAATTTTAACACATTTTGGGCTACCTACTGGGGATAGTCTCATACAATGCAATGGGACATCATTTGTAAATGTTCTAAAAGAGAACCAAGACAAAAATGTATGAACGACGCGGCAGAATCCAGAAGAGGATTTTCTGTTAAGGTGGGCCATCCCGCTCAACTCCCCATACAAACGGGGAAAGTAGATCACGCCCATATTTCTTGTCAGAAATCCCAAATTTTGCTCAAAATAGCTTTATTAGATCAAACTAGATGTCTGATGACCGTTGGCATTGTAAAATTGTGTTTGGTTTCTAAGTTATAAGGTCCGAAAATTCGAATTTTTCGCGCGTTTTACACAATAAGTTTGGAGGTGGATTACGTAATGATAAAGAAAGAACATCTTATAAAGATTAGTTATCAGACATAGCTAATTTAATCAAGATTTATAATCTATTTGGTAATTGTTAGATTTTGGACTACAGCGGTCGTGGTTTACTTTTAGCTATAGGCCGTTTTGTAATTAAAATTTTCGTAAATTTTACCAAATTGCTATTTATCTATGCACATTGTCTTTTTTGTGGACATGTTGCATCTTCCTTATCACGGAGCCTGTCTTTTTCTTTCAAACAGAGAAAGTCCCTGAGGGGCAACAGCACGGTTTTGTACCGTGCCTGCCAATGAGTTAGTCCCGCCGGGTTGGGCCACCTTAAATATGTTATTCCAACTAGACTAGAAATGTAAAATTAGGCCCTGAGTAATGTCTGTTGAACAGAAACAATAAAGCTTTTAAAAAAATATTCTATAAACAATAAGTAATTGTACTTTTTCGTACCAAGCATGCACGTCGCTTATTCGCTTCTATAATTCCTTATTCTACAAAGATTTTCAATTGGTAGGTAACAGTTTTGTAGAGATATCACATTTGACAATAATCGCGAAGGTAAGTAGTTAGCAACATCTATGGGTAACCGTGGTCATTATTATAATAATATAAAGAAAAGTATAGTGTATAAGTGTAATAATTAAAATAAAGTAAATAAAAATAATCATGCCTGAGGCCAAGAATAATGTCATCGAACCAGATTCATTCGTTTGCTCCTCTGCCATCACATTACGTTATAAAATACTCCAGCAGGATAAGATATTAATCTAAGCTTTTCACTGATGTTTTACACAGAACAGTGCAAAGAGCGAAACATAACAGATACAGTTCTACTCTTCGCCAAAACAGAGACAATATACATTCTGACATGAACATTGGATTTCATGTGTTGTGATGTTTGTCACTGGTACAATAATTTAAGCAATCCAACGCCAGAAATAATAGCTAAATATCACTGCAAAATAAACTAAAATAACAACCTTAATTAACTGAGCATATTTCCATTTCATGAACACCGTCTAAAATCCCCGAAGTAGACAACGCTAAATGGTATTTGAAGCTATTTACGCCTGATTATTCCTGAAAACCCACCAACGTAAAGAACCCTAACTACTGTAAAAATGCATTCAGGCCACAAAACAAATCATTTAAAAGTTGTTCGTAGTTCAGACAAGCGTTCCTAATAACATAGTTTCACGTTAAGACATTCCTAAATGCGTTTTTGTGTAAACTGAATTGTGACTAGTGCAATGAAAATAGCGCTAAGTGGTATATAGAGCTTTTGGCTTGTTTAAAAATACGACCTAAATAACTTTAACTGCAATATCTCGAAAAATTTTAACATTAGGTAAATTTTAAGAACTACATACTCTAACAATAGTTATCCTCACATACAGTGTCGAAGTGTAAAGAATTATGTTAATCGGTTGTAGAATTACGCTATGTTTTGACTTCTAAACGCTCTACTGTAAAATTACATATTTGCAGATAGAGCTATATACGTAGGGACCGTCGGTTGGTAATACCAGCCCGCCGAGGTTGGTACCACCGCATTTGATGAAAGTATGGTCGAAGCATAAATGAAAAATTGTCCGTGTTTTCCATGCAGTTCAATATAGCCGTGCTCATTAAGAGAAGGTCATGGTATAGCACCTAATTTCTTCATGAATGTGGTGTATTGGGCTTATATCATAACAGTAATAACTTGGTATTAGCCATCCATGTCAGGTTCCATAAAAAAAAGAAATTATAGTGAAGATCGATTGACGAGTCGGGGCTGTTTTGCTGCGAGTATCGTCTTAATTGTTCAGAGTTCTGCACACTAAACATCTGCTGTTATTTCTTGACTGGATCTGAGAAGCTGTAGTGAACTCCACTATGAAGTGACCACCAAACAGTCACCATCGTCTTTCTATGAGTACGCTTAACATTAGGGCATTGCTGTGGCGTTTGACCTGGGGTCAGCTATTGCGTTGTTCGCTTGCGATTATCGTAAACAGTTTTATTCACTTTTCGTCACACATCACATTCTAAGGGACCAAAGTCTCTTCACTTTCCGGTTTGACAGGGTAAGGCAAGTTTCAACGCGCGCTGCTCTCTGCAAATCAGTCAAATCATGAGGCACCCATTCTTTAAGTTTTTATTTTATCGATTAGGAGCATGGAGTTGAAGAATGTAGAAGAATGTATGGAGAAATTACTTCCATACAACGAGTGCGGAAAAAATGACGCCACGCGACTTACAACATTATATCGCCGTACACATTTGTAGCGCATTGATGAAAACGGAGAAAATTCCAATTAGAAGTCCCCCAAATTAGTAGGTAAGCTGATAAAGATAGGAATTCGTTTGATGGTCGTTACGTCATTCTTCATTCGTAATGATGTATTCAGCGAGAGCCGAAACCAAAGAATATATGCCTAAACAAAGGCCAAATTGCTCCGGCGGCACAATTGAGGTGTCGACACTTTTTTAGTTCCATCCGTTCTCCTGTTATTTCTTCAACTCCATGATTAGGAGTAAATGGGTCAATATTGTTGGTATATTAACGTCAAACCATGACACTAATACCTTGGTAAGTTTAAATCCTTGATAAGGCCCGCTGAGTTTGATATGGATCGACATCCACCACACCTTCCATTCGTCGTTATTTACCTTAGTGGCTGGTCTTCCTAGTGGATCATTTTTAAAGTCGAAGTTTCCACTACGAAAGCGGATAAACAAAAAACCCATGTAGGGGCGGCTTTAGCCGTTGCGAGGCCCCTGGCGAGTAGATATTTGCGAGGCCCTTGCCGTTTAATATATAGATAACCAATTATTATTAATCATGATAAACTAAGGTTCTAGTTCTTTCTCTGAGACTAAAATAATTAATTAAATCATTATAATTCACGAAAGAGCTACGTCATTTTCCGTTGAAAATTTAGCAAGAAATCCGATATTATATTAGGTTTGGCAGAAATGTTTTAATATTGATAACCTCGACGCAACTTTTAAAGGTGTCTTGGTTATAATTTTCAGGACTACTTCGGAAGTAGGATACACTTCGGTTAATAATCTTATCTTTTATATTGCAGCCCCGAAATAATGTCATAGTTTCCGCGATAACTACCGAAAGAAAGCGCGAGTGGTGTGACGTTGACGTTAGTTTTACGTTGCGAGACGTACGGCGCGAAATTCAAATAAACATATTAGTGCCTAATATGTTTCTACGCGAGGCCCCTGCAAGAGCGAGGCCCCGGGCGGTTGCCCTGCTCGCCACCCCCAAAGCCGCCACTGAACCCACGGCGCGTTCGTTAGCCGTATCCTCTCTTAGGGCCGAGTGCACGAAAGGACAAAAAATCAAAATCAACGTCAACGTATGATTAAATACGTCACTTTCTATGGACGGTATAGAAGCAACTCCATGCGGTTCACTAAAAGTGACGTGTTTTAACATTGATTAACTCAGCTGTCTCTTCGTGCAATCGGGGCTTAGCACAGATTTGACATTACGAGCCGTTTCTGCTGCGTCGTTAGTCCCACGTCGGAACTCGTTTTCGAAAATTACTTAGATTTTCGCCGTAGTTTTTATGTTCACTTGAATGTAAAAGCGATTGAAAGACGAACAATCATAAGTATTTTTTTTATGAGATTCATAAGTAATAGTTTACGTGTGAAAATAGTTTCACTCTGATATCTGACATAATGCATGTTTACTTTTAACTCAAGTGGGACATTACGTTAAAATGGATTTTTTTTTATTTTTTTTACAAAACTTGAGATCCCCAACGAAATTACAAATGAAGACCAGATTTTTAATCAAACTCGATTTTTATTGCGAGCAATACTTGTATGGTTTGGATGCACGACTTTTAATAAATAAATCCCATTGTATTTTTTTTTTACATTTTTAGGTGTTCTTAACTTACTTGTCTCGGACAGTAGAGCCTTTCCTAAGCATGTCCTGGGTCCGTTTCAGAAGGGCATGTTAGCACATGATTAAGCCAGGTTGTCGTACTCCGGAGGGAAGCGGTCCAATTCGATATTTCACTATGTCAGCCTCGGTGGCCCAGTGGCGCGATACTTCGGCGATCGCTCTCCGAAGTTAAGCAACGCTGGGTCCGGTCTGGTCTTGGATGGGTGACCATTCAACCGTTGAGAGAGGCTGGCCGTGGTTCGGATTCCACGTCAAGCTGTAGGTCCCCTTCCTTACTTACTAGGTGGTAGGGTTTATCCCGCCCGGGTTGATACCATCGCATTGGATGAACGATGGTCGAAGCGGCAATGAAAATTGTCCGTGTTTTCCATCCAGTTCAATGTAGCCGTGCAATATAAGGAAGGTCCTGGCATGGCACCTAGTTCCCATGTGGTGTGTTGGGCTAATACCATGACAGAACTTGTGGTATTAGCCATCCATGTCAAGTCACATAAAAAAAAAAAAAAACTCTGGAATGGACAGAACATTAATATGGATGCCAAGTTTATTTGCGAATACCGTATCGTGTAGGGACTATGCCTACAAAATGCTTTAACAAACAATATAGGTTCATTGCCATACCTACGTCCCTGGCTAAGGTGAGAATCTTAGCAAGTTTGTATACTAAATAATCAAATTTAAGATCAATTCGTCCCAGAGAGCCCAACACACCGCATTTCCGAAGGAATTTGGTGGCATGCCAGAACCATCACTTTATGAGCACGGCTAATTCGAACAGTATGGAGCACACGGTAATGTTTTCATCTATTGGGGCAAGGGGAGTTAGAGTTTTCATGTATGCCAAACCATCAAGCAGGCCACATTCGTGACGAAATGAAAGTAAAGTGGGATGCTCTGCTACCGCCCGCACTCTTAGGCTGAGATAAATAGTCGTAACAGAAACTAAGACTAACCAAAAGTAGTACTTTGTGACGTCACTTTGCACTACTTTGCCATTTCGTCCATACAAAATGTGTCAAAGTGACGTCACAAAGTACTACTTTTGGTTAGTCTTAGTTTCTGTTATGACTATTTATCTCAGCCTTAAAGCTGTCATGAAGTCACAGGAAATCTAAGAATTGATTTTTTTAAATAATGAATTCTTCATCCATTGACCAAGGCACAACGTTGCACGGCGACTGCCATTGAAATAGCTAAATCGTCTTCCCGGCCCATGTCACAATTAATTTTTTTTTTTATCAATTGAGAAAGCAATGTCCGTATTTTTTGATTTTTTTCCATATATCTGTATTTTTTTTTCCGAAAAAACAAAAAAAGACCACTTATTTCCAATGTCTAATAGCCAATATTTTCCAAACTAACAGATATATTAAAAAATTAAAACATGCAGGCATAGATTTATATATTACATTTGAGAATTCAAAATTTCAAAAACCTAGTATAACTCTAAGAGTATGGAAACAGTTATCGCTCGTAGTTTGGAGAATGGAAGTTTGGAGAACGACTCTGTTAAGCTCACGTTGATCGACGATCTCCGTGGCTGAGGCTGAGATAAATAGTCGTAACAGAAACTAAGACTAACGAAAAGTAGTACTTTGTGACGTCATTTTGCATTACTTTGAGATTTCGTCCATACAAAATGTGTCAAAGTGACGGCACAAAGTACTACTTTTCGTTAGTCTTAGTTTCTGTTACGACTATTTATCTCAGCCTGTAACTAACGAAAAGTACTACTTTGTGACGTCACTTTGCATAACTTTGACATTTCGTCCATACAAAATGTGTCAAAGTACGTCACAAAGTACTACTTTTGGTTAGTCTTAGGCTGAGATAAATAGTCGTCACCGAAACTAATGCTAACGCAAAGTAGTACTTTGTGACGTCAATTGGCATTGCTTTGAGATTTCGTCCATACAAAATGTGTCAAAGTGACGTCACAAAGTACTACTTTCGGTTAGTCTTAGTTTCTGTTACGACTGTTTATCTCAGCCTAAGACAAACGGAAAGAAGTACTTTGTGACGTCACTTTGACACATTTCGTATGGACGAAATCTCAAAGCAATGCCAATCGACGTCACTTTGCGTTAGCATTAGTTTCGGTGACGACTATTTATCTCAACCTTTGTTTTTGTTACGACTATTTATCTCAGCCTAAGACAAACGGAAATAAGTACTTTGTGACGTCACTTTGCATTACTTTGACATTTCGTCCATACAAAATGTGTCAAAGTACGTCACAAAGTACTACTTTCGGTTAGTCTTAGTTTCTGTTACGACTATTTATCTCAGCCTAAGACAAACGGAAAGAAGTACTTTGTGACGTCACTTTGACACATTTCGTATGGACGAAATCTCAAAGCAATGCCAATCGACGTCACTTTGCGTTAGCATTAGTTTCGGTGACGACTATTTATCTCAACCTTTGTTTTTGTTACGACTATTTATCTCAGCATTAGTTTCTGTTACGACTATTTATCTCAGCCTAAGACAAACGGAAAGAAGTACTTTGTGACGTCACTTTGCATTACTTTGACATTTCGTCCATACAAAATGTGTCAAAGTACGTCACAAAGTACTACTTTCGGTTAGTCTTAGTTTCTGTTACGACTATTTATCTCAGCCTAAGACAAACGGAAAGGTGTACTTTGTGACGTCACTTTGACACATTTCATATGGACGAAATCTCAAAGCAATGCCAATCGACGTCACTTTGCGTTAGCATTAGTTTCGGTGACGACTATTTATCTCAACCTTTGTTTTTGTTACGACTATTTATCTCAGCATTAGTTTCTGTTACGACTATTTATCTCAGCCTAAGACAAACGGAAAGAAGTACTTTGTGACGTCACTTTGCATTACTTTGACATTTCGTCCATACAAAATGTGTCAAAGTACGTCACAAAGTACTACTTTCGGTTAGTCTTAGTTTCTGTTACGACTATTTATCTCAGCCTAAGACAAACGGAAAGAAGTACTTTGTGACGTCACTTTGACACATTTCGTATGGACGAAATCTCAAAGCAATGCCAATCGACGTCACTTTGCGTTAGCATTAGTTTCGGTGACGACTATTTATCTCAACCTTTGTTTTTGTTACGACTATTTATCTCAGCATTAGTTTCTGTTACGACTATTTATCTCAGCCTAAGACAAACGGAAAGAAGTACTTTGTGACGTCACTTTGACACATTTCGTATGGACGAAATCTCAAAGCAATGCCAATCGACGTCACTTTGCGTTAGCATTAGTTTCGGTGACGACTATTTATCTCAACCTTTGTTTTTGTTACGACTATTTATCTCAGCCTAAGACAAACGGAAAGAAGTACTTTGTGACGTCACTTTGACACATTTCGTATGGACGAAATCTCAAAGCAATGCCAATCGACGTCACTTTGCGTTAGCATTAGTTTCGGTGACGACTATTTATCTCAACCTTTGTTTTTGTTACGACTATTTATCTCAGCCTAAGACAAACGGGAAGAAGTACTTTGTGACGTCACTTTGACACATTTCGTATGGACGAAATCTCAAAGCAATGCCAATCGACGTCACTTTGCGTTAGCATTAGTTTCGGTGACGACTATTTATCTCAACCTTTGTTTTTGTTACGACTATTTATCTCAGCCTAAGACAAACGGAAAGAAGTACTTTGTGACGTCACTTTGACACATTTCGTATGGACGAAATCTCAAAGCAATGCCAATCGACGTCACTTTGCGTTAGCATTAGTTTCGGTGACGACTATTTATCTCAACCTTTGTTTTTGTTACGACTATTTATCTCAGCCTAAGACAAACGGAAAGAAGTACTTTGTGACGTCACTTTGACACATTTCGTATGGACGATATCTCAAAGCAATGCCAATCGACGTCACTTTGCGTTAGCATTAGTTTCGGTGACGACTATTTATCTCAACCTTTGTTTTTGTTACGACTATTTATCTCAGCCTAAGACAAACGGAAAGAAGTACTTTGTGACGTCACTTTGACACATTTCGTATGGACGAAATCTCAAAGCAATGCCAATCGACGTCACTTTGCGTTAGCATTAGTTTCGGTGACGACTATTTATCTCAACCTTTGTTTTTGTTACGACTATTTATCCCAGCCTAAGACAAACGGAAAGAAGTACTTTGTGACGTCACTTTGACACATTTCGTATGGACGAAATCTCAAAGCAATGCCAATCGACGTCACTTTGCGTTAGCATTAGTTTCGGTGACGACTATTTATCTCAACCTTTGTTTTTGTTACGACTATTTATCTCAGCCTAAGACAAACGGAAAGAAGTACTTTGTGACGTCACTTTGACACATTTCGTATGGACGAAATCTCAAAGCAATGCCAATCGACGTCACTTTGCGTTAGCATTAGTTTCGGTGACGACTATTTATCTCAACCTTTGTTTTTGTTACGACTATTTATCTCAGCCTAAGACAAACGGAAAGAAGTACTTTGTGACGTCACTTTGACACATTTCGTATGGACGAAATCTCAAAGCAATGCCAATCGACGTCACTTTGCGTTAGCATTAGTTTCGGTGACGACTATTTATCTCAACCTTTGTTTTTGTTACGACTATTTATCCCAGCCTAAGACAAACGGAAAGAAGTACTTTGTGACGTCACTTTGACACATTTCGTATGGACGAAATCTCAAAGCAATGCCAATCGACGTCACTTTGCGTTAGCATTAGTTTCGGTGACGACTATTTATCTCAACCTTTGTTTTTGTTACGACTATTTATCTCAGCCTAAGACAAACGGAAAGAAGTACTTTGTGACGTCACTTTGACACATTTCGTATGGACGAAATCTCAAAGCAATGCCAATCGACGTCACTTTGCGTTAGCATTAGTTTCGGTGACGACTATTTATCTCAACCTTTGTTTTTGTTACGACTATTTATCTCAGCCTAAGACAAACGGAAAGAAGTACTTTGTGACGTCACTTTGACACATTTCGTATGGACGAAATCTCAAAGCAATGCCAATCGACGTCACTTTGCGTTAGCATTAGTTTCGGTGACGACTATTTATCTCAACCTTTGTTTTTGTTACGACTATTTATCCCAGCCTAAGACAAACGGAAAGAAGTACTTTGTGACGTCACTTTGACACATTTCGTATGGACGAAATCTCAAAGCAATGCCAATCGACGTCACTTTGCGTTAGCATTAGTTTCGGTGACGACTATTTATCTCAACCTTTGTTTTTGTTACGACTATTTATCTCAGCCTCAGCCACGGAGATCGTCGATCTACGATCCACACGATTCCTCTTTGAGACGAAACTGTCCGTGAGTCTGGGACTACTGTCTCTTTTCTCTTTGTTATTGCGATACCTTCTCACGAATCAAGTTTCGAATAATAAAATGGACACTCGAGAATGTTCGATTCGTATATCCGGTTGAATGATGTATTCGTTAAATTAATTTTGTCAAAGCCGGCTTATTAACTGCTTTTTTTTCTTGCTAATTTGTTTAAAAAAGTAAATTATGTAAAACCAGATAGGAACATGTATAATTTGGGAAAACCTGTCCCTGGCCATGAACAAAGCATATATGTAATTGTAATTATTTCAATTGAAATCGCTGTCAGTTTGTTCGACACAAAGATACATTTGAAACTAATTGCTGTCAGCATTAAATAAAATATAAAAAAACCGGCCAAGTGCGAGCCGGGCTCGCACACGAAGGGTTCCGTACCATCGAACAAGATTTAACACAAAAAAATCAGGTTTTTTTGTATGGGGACCCCCTTTCATTCTTATTATTTTTAAATGTTACGTATTTGTTGTTATAGCGGCAAAATAAATATATACTCTGTAAAAATTTCAGCTGCCTATCTATTACGGTTCATGAGATACAGCCCTGTGACAGACGGACGGACGGACGGACAGCGGAGGCTTAGTAATAGGGTTCCGTTTTCACCCTTTGGGTACGGAACCCTAACAAACGTTTTACTCTGCTTTTTATAACTTCACTGGTTACCTTCAATATTTACCTACTCTTGTAGGATTTTTCGTACTAATAATTTTTTTATGTAACTGGACATGGGTGGCTAATACCGAACTGACCGTCAGATATTACGCCTCACACACCACATGGGAATTAGGTGCCATGCCAGGACCTTCCTTATATCGCTCGGCCGTTGTTGTCCTTAAAACACGGACAATTTTCATTGCCGCTTCGACCATCGTTCATTCAATGCGATGGTACCATCCCGGGCGGGATTAACCCTACCACCTAGTACAGTGCCACAGTTTTACGTGAAATCCGAACCACGACCAGCCTCAACGGTTGAAAATGGTCACCCATCCATAACCTAACCGCGCTCAGTGGTGCTTCCCCAGCTTATCGATTCGCAAGGCGTCTCACACTGAGCTACCGAAGATAACTGCCTCAATTTCAAGGGTTTTTGTTTAATATTTCAATTCCAACGCCTATTTCGACAAAAATCCTAACGCTGCCCAAAAGTTTCGCATAACCTTAGAAATAAAACTCGAAAAAATAAGTATTTTCAATAAAACAATATATTATGGACTTATGTATGCTGCACTCTGATTTAAGCCAAACTTGAATAAGAAAAAAATCCAGCCACGGTAAAGCAAAACAGAACACAGGGGTAATATTTTTTGTTAGAAGAAGAAAATAGTTTTAATGTTGCGCTTTATGCATATCATATTGATATCTTTTGTATTAAACGAAAACGCATTCTGAGTGCAATTATTGAAATATCAATCTTAATGCTGTCGTAGATGTTAATGAGAAAATGGTAATATCGTAACCATTGTGTATATGAAATTATCATGTTTAATCCGGCCATAATATTATATTTTTTACGGAACCGTTAAAAAGTAAATCAATCATTTTTTTCTGATAGAAGAAGATTATAATTATTTAAGTAAAAAGATATTCTCAATATTTTTCGACTTATCCAACGATACCCCAGACGCTGTTTTACAATTGTTTTTTTTATTTTCTCATGCAAGTATGTATGGTATGTCATCACATAAATGTGTAATTTTATTTTTTTGCGTTAATTTTCTTGTAAAGCGGTTCAAAGGAAAACCTTCCATCCAAATTGTATCCACACAGTGCAAAACGTGTGACGTTCTTTAATTTCTCGCTTTAAATTTAGAAGTGTTAGTGTGCTAATAGACTTGAAAAACTACTGGATAATAACAAAATTACTTCATATGGCCTGTGATCGAATAGCTATGTTATTTAGGGCTCAATACGCGAACTAGACGCTCTGCTGGCCCGTAAAACACTCCACGTCACCCTGAATGGTAAATTGCTTGTAAGGTTGGTTAACTTATTCAAATTAAAGGTAAATATTGATTAACTTATATCATAAAAGGGATTGGAATAGGGTTTCTCCCGATCACCGCGCAGAGGTAGCGTGATCGACCAGGGCCTACCTACCCTAGTATCGAGCCCTGTGGCACTACCTAAAGTTAAACGACAAAGCTAAGCTATTTACTTATTCTAACTATATTGTCAGTCAAGTCGGCCGTCGGACGAGTTGGTACGTTTTGTTCCTAAATTCCCTTAGCTTCCCTTCAACGTCGGGTTTGGGCTATGCAGTCAGGAAAGAGCTCGCATCTAATTGCCACCTGCATCAGGAACCAGTGGTTCCACACTTGCAAAAGTCGGCCCGAGCACAGGTAATATTGTTATGGCAAATTATGAGGAGGTGATCAATCCAGACCCGTACCCATTGTATCAGGGGTCAAAGTGCATTTGTTTCGTATGCCTTCACGCGTGCCATCTGCTTGAGTTCAGGTTTGACAGGTGAGATAAACGGCTAGCCTTCAAGTCGAAATAAATCACAGAAGTGCCCGAACCCTTGATTGCATGAACAATTTCCAATCCATATAACACCGACGTAAATAGTTCTGCTTCTCCGAAGTTAGTATGATGTCTCTAAATCCAATTAAATTAAACATTCAAAAAGGCCAGCTCCATTCAGTCAGATAGGTAGTCTGTGATTCGAATTGAAGAGTAACGCTCCTACACGGATAATCGGTGTTGCTTTTTTCGAGGCGTATTTAATTACGATGGTAAGGTTTAACGAAGATAATGCGAAGATATTATAAAATAAAATAAGATCTGTTTTGTTCGTCCTGTAAAACTCACACAAACACAATGATTTCGTACAACAATAGATATAGTAAGTCGCAATTGTATGCCATGCATAACGATACCCAGCCGCAACCAGCATTCGCGTACAGTCATAACGTTTCAAATCCAGACACTCACTTTAGGCACATAAAAATGTTAGCGGTCGAAGCGAGAGTAACCTCGGGAAATTTCGGCCTTCCTCGGCTAAACATGGCGCGGGCGCCGCGGGAAGGGCGAAAAAAGCAAAGCGAGCAAACGGGTCGTCGGCGCCGCAGTATCCAGTGACGTTCGAGACGTGCCCCGCGCCGCCCGCCGCCGCCGCTGTGCACCGCTGCTCCTGGGTGAAAATTTGTGTTCGGGGTCGCTGCCGGCGCCGCCAGTGTGAAGTGTCCAAAGTCAATAATGCCGCGCATTACACCAATTCAGCGGATGACCATCGTTGCGCTCAGTGAGTCGGGATATACCCCCACTCAAATAGCTGCACGATTGGGGGTTGCCGTAAGTAAACTATTTCATACCTTTTGTTTTATAGCGATTATGTTTATTAGGAATAGGAATGACTCAAAGCAGCCAGACATTTGTAGAACCTTTTTTAAATCTAAGATTTTATTAAAAAATACGTGACCTCAGGAAAAATAAACGAAGAGAAAGTAGATTAATAAAACTTAAATAGGCCCAAAGATACTAAGGAAACTCACTATTACACATATTTTGTAGTGAATAGTTATTAAAACCTGCCAATATAATCCCTAAATTATTTGGTTGTTGTATAATGTATTTTTTCTTCAATTACCAATGTTTGTTGGATTTAAAATTTTAACAACAATAATGAAACGAATTAGTGTTATCCTGAATGAACGGAAAATAGGAATCATTTTACACGCATTCTCATTGTTCGCTATAATTAGATGTTACCTAGGAATGTTGTCAAATAAATTAAAAAAAAATAAAAAAATATTTTTAGTTTACCTAAGTAAACTGAAAATATTTTTTTATTGTTAATTTCATTTTCAGTCGCCCATGTTAATAGTTTTTCAAAATATTTACCGATATTTATCTTTCAGAGTTGATTAGGTATCATAATAATATATATTTTTTAAAACATGTGGAACTATATTTTTGAATATGAAATATTAAAAAATATATATTTCCTCTATTTTAAGGAACTTTTACAAATACTAAGCATCTGTTTCTTATGCTCTCCGAGAACATTATTATTACAATTTATTACCTACGACTGCGCTAGACAGAGCGGCTATGACGGCGGCGCGGGGGAGTTTAGAAGGAAGCGAGGTAAAAGGGTCACCTCAAAGCGCGCGCGCACCTCCCCCGCCCTCCGCGCCGCGTGTCAGAACACCGCGTCTCAGTAGGTATATGTTAGCTGTTACCGTTCCTAAAACTTAATGGAAAGTAGCTATATGACAATTTGACTAAGATCTAATATTGCGAGTAAATTAGAGTGGACAGTGTATAGGCTGCGATGGGCCTACTGACAAGTGGATTAGATTATGCGCGTTCAAAGCATACCTAGACGCACAAATATTTTCTAAACAAGGGCAACGTTTCTTAAAATACTGATTTTTTTTTTAGCTTAATAAAAACACATACTTAATAAGTAAACTTTGTTCTTTTTAAGATACTGAATCAACTCTGAAAGTATACTTACGATAATATTTGATTCAAGACTATTAAGACTATTAATTAATTTATTTTTGTTCCCAGAGAGCAACTGTATACCTGTGGTTACAGCGCTACGGTGACAGGGAAAATGTCGACCCTCTACCACCAACACCCAGGCAGCGGGTAACCACGGGAGAACAGGATGAGCAGATTCTGGCTGCCCACCGCGCGCAACCGTTCCCGCCAACCGCAGAAACGGCCCACGAGCACGGAGTCAAGCCCATCATCATCAGACAGCGGCTTCGCGAGGGTGGGCTTCGTTGTCGACGATACGCGCGCAAGCCACAACTTACTCTCGGGCATATGGAGGACCGGGTTGCCCAATATTCAAGGGCGAATGGGCCCTTGAATATTACGACTTCGATTGGATCAACGAAGTCGTAATATTCACAATATTCCTATAGTTGAGCCACGGCCAGTCGCAACGTTTGAAGAGTAACCCATCCAGTAACCAACCGCACCCAGTATTGGTTAACCTCCAGTCAGTCTGTCCAACATCTTAAGTAAGGAAGGGAACCTATAGGTGAACCACGGCCAGGCTCAACGTTTGAAGAGTAACCCATCCAGAAACTGACTACACCCAGTATTGCTTAACCTACTGTCCGGCTGTCTAACATCTAATTAAGCAAGGAAGGGATCCTATAGTTGAACCACGACTAGCCTCAACGATTGAAGAGTAACCCATACAGAAACCGACTGCACCCAGTATTGCTTAACCTCCAGTCCGTCTGTCTAACATCTTCTTAAGTAAGGAAGGGACCCTATAGTTAAACCACGTCCAGCCTCAACGTTTGAAGAATAGGCCATCCAGTATCCGACTGCACCCAGTATTGCTTAACCTCCAGTCCGTCTGTCCAATATATTCTTCAGTAAGAAAGGGATCCTATAGTTGACACATGGCGAGGTAACCCTTGAAGAATAACCCATCCCGTAACCGACTGCACCCAGAACTGGTTAACCTCCAGTCCGTCCGTCCAACATCTTCTTAACTGAGGAGGGGGTCCTTTAGTTGAACCACGGCGCCTCAACGTTTGAAGAATAACCCATCCAGAAACGGACTGCACCCAGTATTGCTTAACCTCCAGTCTGTCCGTCTAACATCTTCTTAAGTGAGGAAGGGATCCTATAGTTGAACCACTCCCAGCCTCAACGTTTGAAGAGTAGCCCATCCAGTAACCGACTGCACCCAGTATTGCTTAACCTCCAGTCCGTCTGTTCAATATATTCCTGGGTAAGGAACAGATCCTGTAGTTGAATTACGGCCAGCCTTCATCTTTGAAGAGTAACCCATCCAGAAACTGGCTGCACCCAGTATTGCTTAACCTCCAGTCCGTCAGTCCAATATATTCTTGAGTAAGGAAGGGATCCTATAGTTGACACATGGCGAGGTAACCCTTGAAGAATAACCCATCCCGTAACCGACTGCACCCAGTATTGGTTAACCTCCAGTCCGTCCGTCCAACATCTTCTTAAGTGAGGAAGGGATCCTATAGTTGAACCACGGCGCCTCAACGTTTGAAGAATAACCCATCCAGAAACCGACTGCACCCAGTATTGCTTAACCTCCAGTCTGTCCGTCTAACATCTTCTTAAGTGAGGAAGGGATCCTATAGTTGAACCACTCCCAGCCTTAACGTTTGATGAGTAGCCCATCCAGTAACCGACTGCACCCAGTATTGCTTTACCTCCAGTCCGTCTGTTCAATATATTCCTGAGTAAGGAACAGATCCTGTAGTTGAACTACGGCCAGCCTTCATCTTTGAAGAGTAACCCATCCAGAAACTGGCTGCACCCAGTATTGCTTAACCTCCAGTCCGTCTGTCCAATATCTTCTTAAGTAAGGAAGGGATCCTATAGTTAAACCACGCCCAGCCTCAACGTTTGAAGAGTAGCCCATCCAGTAACCGACTGCACCCAGTATTGCTTAACCTCCAGTCCGTCTATCCAATATATTCCTGAGTAAGGAACAGATCCTGTAGTTGAACTACGGCCAGCCTTCATCTTTGAAGAGTAACCCATCCAGAAACTGGCTGCACCCAGTATTGGTTTACCTCCAGTCCGTCTGTCCAACATCTATTTAAGTAAGGAAGGGATCCTATAGTTGAGCCACGGCCAGTCGCAACGTTTGAAGAGTAACCCATCCAGAAACCGACTGCACCCAGTATTGCTTAACCTACTGTCTACCTACTGTCCGTCTGTCCAACATCTATTTAAGTAAGGAAGGGATCCTATAGTTGAGCCACGGCCAGTCGCAACGTTTGAAGAGTGACCCATCCAGTAACCGACTGCACCCAGTATTCCTTAACCGCAATTCCGTCTGTCCAACATCTTCTAAAGTAAGGAAGGTATCCTATAGTTGAACCACGGCCAGCCTCAACGTTTGAAGAGTAACCCATCCAGAAACCGACTGCACCCAGTATTGGTTAATCTCCAGTCAGTCAGTCCAACATCTTGTTAAGTAAGGAAGGGATCCTATAGTTGACACATGGCGAGGTAACCCTTGAAGAATAACCCATCCCGTAACCGACTGCACCCAGTATTGGTTAACCTCCAGTCCGTCCGTCCAACATCTTCTTAAGTGAGGAAGGGATCCTATAGTTGAACCACGGCGCCTCAACGTTTGAAGAATAACCCATCCAGAAACCGACTGCACCCAGTATTGCTTAACCTCCAGTCTGTCCGTCTAACATCTTCTTAAGTGAGGAAGGGATCCTATAGTTGAACCACTCCCAGCCTTAACGTTTGAAGAGTAGCCCATCCAGTAACCGACTGCACCCAGTATTGCTTTACCTCCAGTCCGTCTGTTCAATATATTCCTGAGTAAGGAACAGATCCTGTAGTTGAACTACGGCCAGCCTTCATCTTTGAAGAGTAACCCATCCAGAAACTGGCTGCACCCAGTATTGCTTAACCTTCAGTCCGTCTGTCCAACATCTTCTTAAGTAAGGAAGGGATCCTATAGTTAAACCACGGCCAGCCTCAACGTTTGAAGAGTAGCCCATCCAGTAACCGACTGCACCCAGTATTGCTTTACCTCCAGTCCGTCTGTCCAACATCTTTTTAAGTGAGGAATGGATCCTATAGTTGAGCCACGGCCAGCCTCAACGTTTGAAGAGTAACCCATCCAGAAACCGACTGCACCCAGTATTGCTTAACCTCCAGTCTGTCTGTCTAACCTCTTCTTAAGTAAGGAAGGGATCCTATAGTTGACACACGGCCAGGTAACCCTTGAAGAATAACCCATCCCGTAACCGACTGCACCCAGTATTGGTAAATCTCCAGTCCGTCCGTCCATCATCTTCTTAAGTAAGGAAGGGATCCTATAGTTGAACCACGCCCAGCCTCAACGTTTGAAGAGTAGCCCATCCAGTAACCGACTGCACCCAGTATTGCTTAACCTCCAGTCCGTCTGTTCAATAAATTCCTGAGTAAGGAACAGATCCTGTAGTTGAACTACGGCCAGCCTTCATCTTTGAAGAGTAACCCATCCAGAAACTGGCTGCACCCAGTATTGCTTAACCTTCAGTCCGTCTGTCCAACATCTTCTTAAGTGAGGAAGGGGTCCTTTAGTTGAACCACAGCGCCTCAACGTTTGAAGAATAACCCATCCAGAAACGGACTTCACCCAGTATTGCTTAACCTTCAGTCTGTCCGTCTAACATCTTCTTAAGTGAGGAAGGGATCCTATAGTTGAACCACTCCCAGCCTCAACGTTTGAAGAGTAGCCCATCCAGTAACCGACTGCACCCAGTATTGCTTAACCTCCAGTCCGTCTGTTCAATATATTCCTGAGTAAGGAGCAGATCCTGTAGTTGAACTACGGCCAGCCTTCATCTTTGAAGAGTAACCCATCCAGAAACTGGCTGCACCCAGTATTGCTTAACCTTCAGTCCGTCTGTCCAACATCTTCTTAAGTAAGAAAGGGATCCTATAGTTGACACACGGCCAGGTAACACTTGAAGAATAACCCATCCCGTAACCGACTGCACCCAGTATTGGTTAACCTCCAGTCCGTCAATCCAATATATTCTTGAGTAAGGAAGGGATCCTATAGTTGAACCACGGCGCCTCAATGTTTGAAGAGTAGCCCATCCAGTAACCGACTGCACCCAGTATTGCTTTACCTCCAGTCCGTCTGTCCAATATATTCCTGAGTAAGGAACAGATCCTGTAGTTGAACTACGGCCAGCCTTCATCTTTGAAGAGTAACCCATCCAGAAACTGGCTGCACCCAGTATTGCTTAACCTTCAGTCTGTCTGTCCAACATCTTCTTAAGTAAGGAAGGGATCCTATAGTTGAACCACGGCGCCTCAACGTTTGAAGAGTAGCCCATCCAGTAACCGACTGCACCCAGTATTGCTTAACCTCCAGCCCGTCTGTCCAATATATTCCTGAGTAAGGAACAGATCCTGTAGTTGAACTACGGCCAGCCTTCATCTTTGAAGAGTAACCCATCCAGAAACTGGCTGCACCCAGTATTGCTTAACCTTCAGTCCGTCTGTCCAACATCTTCTTAAGTGAGGAAGGGATCCTATAGTTGAACCACGGCCAGCCTCAACGTTTGAAGAATAACCCATCCAGAAACCGACTGCACCCAGTATTGCTTAACCTCCAGTCTGTCTGTTTAACCTCTTCTTAAGTAAGGAAGGGATCCTATAGTTGACACACGGCCAGGTAACCCTTGAAGAATAACCCATCCCGTAACCGACTGCACCCAGTATTGGTTAATCTCAAGTCCGTCCGTCCATCATCTTCTTAAGTAAGGAAGGGATCCTATAGTTGAACCACGCCCAGCCTCAACGTTTGAAGAGTAGCCCATCCAGTAACCGACTGCACCCAGTATTGCTTAACCTCCAGTCCGTCTGTTTAATATATTCCTGAGTAAGGAACAGATCCTGTAGTTGAATTACGGCCAGCCTTCATCTTTGAAGAGTAACCCATCCAGAAACTGGCTGCACCCAGTATTGCTTAACCTCCAGTCCGTCTGTCCAACATCTTCTTAAGTGAGGAAGGGATCCTATAGTTGAACCACGGCCAGCCTCAACGTTTGAAGAATAACCCATCCAGAAACCGACTGCACCCAGTATTGCTTAACCTCCAGTCTGTCTGTTTAACCTCTTCTTAAGTAAGGAAGGGATCCTATAGTTGACACACGGCCAGGTAACCCTTGAAGAATAACCCATCCCGTAACCGACTGCACCCAGTATTGGTTAATCTCCAGTCCGTCCGTCCATCATCTTCTTAAGTAAGGAAGGGATCCTATAGTTGAACCACGCCCAGCCTCAACGTTTGAAGAGTAGCCCATCCAGTAACCGACTGCACCCAGTATTGCTTAACCTCCAGTCCGTCTGTTTAATATATTCCTGAGTAAGGAACAGATCCTGTAGTTGAATTACGGCCAGCCTTCATCTTTGAAGAGTAACCCATCCAGAAACTGGCTGCACCCAGTATTGCTTAACCTCCAGTCCGTCTGTCCAACATCTTCTTAAGTAAGAAAGGGATCCTATAGTTGACACACGGCCAGGTAACCCTTGAAGAATAACCCATCCCGTAACCGACTGCACCCAGTATTGGTTAACCTCCAGTCCGTTCGTCCAACATCTTCTTAAGTGAGGAAGGGATCCTATAGTTGAACCACGGCCAGCCTCAACGTTTGAAGAGTAGCCCATCCAGTAACCGACTGCACCCAGTATTGCTTAACCTCCAGTCCGTCTGTCCAATATATTCCTGAGTAAGGAACAGATCCTGTAGTTGAACTACGGCTAGCCTTCATCTTTGAAGAGTAACCCATCCAGAAACTGGCTGCACCCAGTATTGCTTAACCTTCAGTCCGTCTGTCCAACATCTTCTTAAGTAAGGAAGGGATCCTATAGTTGAACCACGCCCAGCCTCAACATTTGAAGAGTAGCCCAGCCAGTAACCGACTGCACCCAGTATTGGTTTACCTCCAGTCCGTCTGTCCAACATCTATTTAAGTAAGGAAGGGATCCTATAGTTGAGCCACGGCCAGTCGCAACGTTTGAAGAGTAACCCATCCAGAAACCGACTGCACCCAGTATTGCTTAACCTACTGTCTACCTACTGTCCGTCTGTCCAACATCTATTTAAGTAAGGAAGGGATCCTATAGTTGAGCCACGGCCAGTCGCAACGTTTGAAGAGTGACCCATCCAGTAACCGACTGCACCCAGTATTCCTTAACCGCAATTCCGTCTGTCCAACATCTTCTAAAGTAAGGAAGGTATCCTATAGTTGAACCACGGCCAGCCTCAACGTTTGAAGAGTAACCCATCCAGAAACCGACTGCACCCAGTATTGGTTAATCTCCAGTCAGTCAGTCCAACATCTTGTTAAGTAAGTAAGGGATCCTATAGTTGACTCACGGCCAGCCTCAAGGTTTGAAGAGTAACCGATGCAGTAACTGACTGCACCCAGTATTGCTTAGCCTCCAGTCCATCAGTCCGACATCTCCTTCTCAATTATTTGTGGCGGACAAAGATTTTACAAATCTCGATCCCTAAGAAAATTTTTTCACCTATCCAACGGCCTGGCTTAATTGAAACAATAATGACAATACTCAATAAATAGGTAAAAAAAATAAATATATAAATTGCAAGATACACGATTAATTTTATTGAAATATCCTTTCCATCTCGCCTCTATGCTATCTCCTAAAATCACGAGGTCACGCGCCGATTACCTTGCGCGGCCTGCGGCGTCGCGCGTCGGCGGCGGCGGGGGTTGGGCGCGGGCGGCGGAGACGGCGCGGAGCGACGACGCTCGCCTGGCTTGGCTTAGCGGCTGCACGTCCTGCGCGCGGCCGTCGCGGGTCAAACTAGATCGGAAGAGTTCGGGCTCGTTCGTGCTCATACGTTTTACGCTAGCGCGAGCAAGGGGGCGCACTGTATACGACTATACTCTTTCCGCATGAATCAAGCGCGGACGCAATGTGCGACGTAAGTGACCGAAATCACTTATCTCGTTCTCTCATTTAGTCTGTTCAACTTTTAAAGGTTCAAAGTCTATTGTGACTAGATTTGAGGCGTTTTGACTGTACACCGCTCTCCGCCGAACACCCACAACGCACCATCCATTAGTTCCAAGTTCAATAATTGTTCACCCACGTATCTAATCACAACGACACTACACTAACTAGTTCACCAGCGGACCTAAGTTTGTCCTTGATACTTCGCGCTGCGTTCGTCCGTCCGCTCCGATGCGCGTATTACACACGACTGTCCAACTTTATTCCAAATTAAATATCAATTTCTTGCAAAAATATGTAAGCCCACCCCGAGAATAACGGACTTACCGCTCTATCCAAGAACTAAGAAATGCACCCTTAATCATTATGCATAAAGCTGATAACCCCTGTCGTTCCTTTTCGCACAATCCGCATTGACGAAAGACATCAATTATATCGTTTATTAGTTTTGAGTAAAGTAACAATATTTCACTGGAGCCGGACAGCCAACATGTCGTTCGAGTGCCTTGAAAGCATGGTGTCAAATCGCGCCTGGCCGGCGCCATCGTTACTGCTAACAGATGTGAAGAATCACGAATTGCAAGAATGTTCGGTCAGAAGTGTAACATCGAATTTATGAGCATTTTTAGGGTTCCGTACCCAAAGGGTGAAAACGGAACCCTATTACTAAACCTCCGCTGTCCGTCCGTCCGTCCGTCTGTCCGTCCGTCCGTCCGTCCGTCTGTCCGTCTGTCACAGGGCTGAATCTCAGTAACCGTAACAGATAGACAGCTGAAATTTTCACAGAGTGTGTATTTATTTTGCCGCTATAACAACAAATAGGTAAGATTTAGAAATAATTAAAATTAAAGGGGGTCCCTATACAAAAAACGTGATTTTTTTGTATACATTTTTTTACGATGGTACGTCTACGTGTGCGAGTCCGACTCGCACTTGGCCGGTTTTTTTATGTTGACGAAACAATACGCGCATGGTAAGTATTGGAGCTGTCACAAACGTTTCCGAGTCAAGTGAACAGGCGGTTGGTGTGAACTAGTGAATGAAATGATGGCTCGTAGCAACAAGTTTGCAAACTCATAATGTTTTCTTGATTCGTTTTTTACCTTCGTTTTTACGAATACGGAAAAATACAACACAAACCGTTTTAAAGCGGTAAAAACTAGATACATCGACGGCCAATTCAGAGCAATGGTTTGACAAAACGTGTTTTCCATCCAGTTCAATGTAAGCATCCTCGTTAATGGGAAGTATTGGCACGGGAAGTATTGGCGGAGCGGCTCGTAGCCTAGTGGCGCGATGACCAGGGCCCGGGTTCAAATCCTCGCCGCGTTCATGCACCACTCTCTTTCTCTTTCTGAGTTGGAAAAGTACATTTCGTCACGAATGCGAGCTGCTCCCTGGTTCGGAATGGGGTTAAACTGTAGATCCCCTTTCCCTACTAGGTGGTAGGGTTTACAGCCCGCCTGGGTTGGTACCATCGCACTGGATGAAAAGATGGTCGAAGCGGCATTGAAAAAATGTCCGCGTTTTCCATCCAGTTCAATGTAGCCGTGCTCATAAATGGAAGGACCTGGCATGGCACCTAATTCCTTCGGGAATGTAGTGTATTGGGCTTATATCATAACGGTATTTGTGTGGCATTAGCCATTGTAGGTATTATATGTTAGGTTGCAAGAAAAAAAAACCTTCAGAAATGCGTTGATAACTTACTTACAGCATGCCAGTAGGTATGGGATTAGTCGGACGTATCTAGTTCTATAAAAACATTAAGACTCTGACAGTTACTTTAGTTGAAGAAATATTGGATTTGGTCTCTAGAAGCGCTCCCGAATGGTCAGCCGGAGTTCTCACTTAAATTGGCGTTTACGGCACTTTGAAGTTACGTAAAAACGTCAAACTCCATACAAGTTTTTACTAGATATTCTGTGGTTTTACTTCATCAAGCTGTGAAAGTCAAACTCGAACTTCCGATTTGTATGAAAACGCGAAGTAGGTGTAAACGGCAACGTCACCGTATTTACGGCGACGATAATGAAAATATGAAAATATTCTTTATTGCTTACAACTATTAGATAGTATGCAAAGGCGAGCTTATTGCCAAAGGCAATCTCTAACAGCTAACTATAACTATTAGAAAATATATTAAGAGGTAGCAAGAAACAATAAATTACTTAAAACTAAGCACCATAATCACACTTAAAAAACATTAGATAACTTAAAACTATATAAACAGAAAATATTTGATTGATTTAATTGTTATTACATGTCAAGTACCAAGATTTTAATTTTACCTTAAAAATAGACTAAGAAGCACTTTCCCTAATAGTAAGAGGCAATTGATTCCACAATCGTGCTGAGTGAACTGTAAAAGAACCCGAATAAGCAGTGGAAGAATACGTAAGCTGTCAAATCGAATTTGCACCCGCAAATGTTAGTTCGCCAAACGCCTACTGCGCCCGCTCTTCAAATTCTCCATACACCTGAATACGCCAGTCGATCGGTTTGGCGTAAACGCTAATTTAGGTAACAACTGGGACTATGGGCTCTGATCCTAAACGACTCCCTATAGAACTCTCTTTAGCTCTACGACTGAGATAAATAGTCGCAACAGAAACTAAGCCCCGGTTGCACGAAGAGACGGCCGAGTTAATCAATGTTCAAACACGTCACTTTTAGTGAACTGCATAGAGTTCCTTCCATACTGTTCACACAAAGTGACGTGTTTGATCATACTTTGACGTTGATTTTGATTTTTTGTTCTTTCGTGCAACCGGGGCTAAGACTAACGAAAAGTAGTACTTTGTGACGTCACTTCCACACATTTTATATGGACGAAATGTCAAAGTAAGGCAAAATGACGTCACAAAGTAATACTTTTCCTTAGTCTTAATTACAGTTACGACTATTTATCTCAGTTTATAGTCACGGTCTACGATAGAGAACCAGTGGGAGTGGGAGTATCTTTTTTGGCCCGGCGCGGCGGCACTAAACGCTGGGAACGTCCCCCCCCCGCAGTCGTAGTCCAACGCGTACAGCCCCTGTCCATTACGTCTTGGTGTCTGTCCATAACCTAGCATAGCTCGCTGTGCTTACAAAACGAACAAAGCGTGGGAGTGAGACGTCAACTCAAGTACCGCTGCCGTGAGTTACCCGATGAGACCACTTCCGAAATCTTTATCAATTTTAGTCGCGATCATGGAATGTGAAATATTTTTTTGTGAAATCTTTATGATTTCTTCAGTTTTTCTTAAAGAAAGCATAGTGACGTGTGCATTTATAGATTGTTTAGTGAACGGGAGTAAAAAACCCGGACAAAAACCCGTTTTTGATGACAAATGATTTGTTCTCGATCAAATTTCTTATTTTTTTCATAATATGTGAAAGTAAAACTTAAAACATAACTTTAGATCATTGTTTTAAAGCTACACAGCGATTTTGAAACATTTTTGAGTACGAAAAAATTCAATACATTTTGTATGATACGATTTTGGTCTCATCCGTCAGTTGACTCTGTATGTCTTTACATTCTAAGCCTGTGGTTGTAACAGCAGTCACTACAAAAAAAATTATACTTGATGGTCGTTATAATTGATGGTTATCTATGCTAATAATAAATCTTTAAGGGGTGTTCATGGAGTAAGTTGCTTTGTTTTCTAAGATACCTCGTTTGTAAACTTTATGTATGATACTAAAACTAAATTGACCATTTTTAGAAATCAGTTCTGTATGTATGTTTGTATGTACGTTCCTCCATAACTCTTAAGCCGATCATCCAAATTTGATTAAACTTACTACACGTATATTTAATAACATGGGACACAGGATAGGCTATATAAAATTCAGTTCCGCTTACGCTAAGATGCAGCTCTCATACAAACCGAAATGCCCCGATGTGGCGGCTTGGGGGGTATTCGCTATCTGCCTATGTTTCTCCGTTTACTTCTTCTAAGCCACGCGGCTTTTTGATCTTTTTGGCTTTTTGATACGGTTTTCATTAATATCGATCGACGAGCAAGGATTGTGTATGTAATTTTTAAATATGTCATACAAACCTAAAGAGAAAAAAGAAAACTATGTATTGGAAAATTGTAGGTGTTAAAAAGGCCTACAGAAAGTTCCATGATAGCATGTAGAGCGATAACTTCGACTACTCACCCGATTTATATACGTATTTTATCAACGTATAGCAACTCTGGGAGCTGTCAGATTCCGGATGGGTTACCATTTTTGATGTTGAAGGTGGCTGTGGTTCGTATTTCTCATAAAACTAAAGGGTCTCCTTCCTTACTTACTTACTAGGTGGTAGGGTTAATCCCGCCTATGTTGGTTTTGTGTCAATTTCTATGTAGCAGTGCCAGTACAGTAAGGATCTGGCGGCACATGCTTGAGAATGTGAATGTGTGGATGTTTTAAATCATGCGATATCGGTTCAAACGATTTTGATTAAATTTAGTAGATGGATACATAGTCCTGGACCAGCCTTTTGGTGGGTTACTTTTTATCCAGGAAATAATTCAGACCGAAATCATGCAACACGACATTGACCCGAGCGGAGCCGGGTACCGCAGCTAGTGAACAATAAACTAAGAAGTAATTTTGTTTATTTTACGCGTAAAACAAAATGGTGTTTTATGTCCTCTGAATAAATTTACTTTTAATTTTTTTAACACAATTAATTAATTTACATCAACGTTAAGGAACAATAAGGAGACCAAACTAACGATTGGCAAGCATCCAGTTCGGCTACCTTGAGTTATTAAATCTGACATACAGTTTAATTTTGCACCATGCTAACTCATAAAATTCAGTTTACTCGGCCGAATAAGGTGTCGTTTACAGTGAGCATGGTTCGAACTGCAACTAAACGTCACATTTAATCATTCAATTGCCTGTTGTCCCCTCTCTGTCTGTCTGTTAATTTACCATGTCAATCCACCAGGTATAGCAGATATAAATGGTGCATGAACGGAGCGGGAATCGAACCATTGACCTCAGGCTACGAGACGCTGGTTTTCATGGGTTTAAGTACCCTAACAATACTAGGTGGTCAGGTAAATCCTCTCATGAGCTTGCCATCGCAATGTGAGAAAGATCTTCGAATCGACCATGAAATGTGTACTTATTTTATGTCCTTCAATGTGGCCGTGCTCAGGTAAGGGAATGGTCCTGGCGTGGTACGTACCTTAGGGAATGCGGTGTATTGGGCTAATATTACTCTTGTCAGAGAAAGCGAAGAAAAAGCGAGCTTCATCAGAGTATTTCTTTATGTTCACAGTCGATGTTTAAGCCGACCTCGCTCACCAGTTTGATTAAGCAATAAATATCAGTCCCATTGACCAAGAAACCGGTCAAAACCGGTCAGCCTTTAAGCTCGCAAACTAACAAAGTATGATTTTTAACTAAGTCTGTCGGTATACCATCGACAGACTTTCCCTGACATATGTGTGACATGTGATAAATCGGTTGTCATATCCATATTTTATTTCGTTCGCTTTTTTGAAAACTGCTTTGCACATGAATCATTCGTTTTTAGGGTTCCGTACCCAAAGGGTGAAAACGGAACCCTATTACTAAGCCTCCGCTGTCCGGTCGTCCGTCCGTCTGTCACAGGGCTGCATCTCATGAACCGTAATAGGTAGGCAGCGTAGGTATAAATGTGAAAATACATTTATGAGGTGTGTTAACAAAGAAAAAATGATCTTATCGCTTATTTAGAGAACTTACTTACTTTTTTAACTACTTATTTAAGTTTGGTCCACAAGTAACATCGCCAGCCCGCGTCATACTTCGTTTTCGCTAAGCGTTTTTTTATTGTTTTGCTTCAGGGTCGTAGCGTTATAAGAAATAGTCTATAACGTTCCTCAAGAATTGGACTTTCGCATGCCAGTTTTCAAATCCGACCAACACTTCAAGAGATTAGAGCGTTCAAATAAAAAAAAACCTCCCCAACATGTAATTCTTCTTCACAATCGGACCCCGTAGGTGGCTGCTGTCAAACTCAACTACTATTTGTACAGTTATTCCAAAATTAAAGTATAGACAAATAAAGTGTTAAAAAAGTTTGTCGTTCGGACATGCATAGCTAATACCGACTGACATGATATGAGCCTAACTAGGTGCCATACCAGGTCCTCCCTTATATTACTCGGCTGCATTGAACTGGGGGTCCATTCAGACCAAGAGTGAGTTCGAGTTCGGGAGTGAGTTAACCTAAAAATAGCTGGAAAATATATTTTTATTTAAATAAAGGAACCGTTATTTATACTTCCAACGTATTTACGGGACAAACCAGATTTTTACCTAACTGTAATGATGTTCTAGAAGTGTGGAAACATTAACTATTTAAAAAAGTGAGTTGATATTTAGTTGCGAATTCGAACTCACACTTACTCTGAATGGACCCCCTGGATATTTTTATTGCCGCTTCGACCATCGTTAATCTGACGAGGATCTTACTATAAGTCCGTGTTCCAGCGACTAGACTGCATGCGTAAACTTGAGGTCGCGAACCAGATGTAGTATGTTGTGACTTAAGGATGTTCCGCCCCATACAATGTTTTTTTTACACAGAACGCAAAAAGTATTGCACTTTAAGGCACGAATTCGTCAAAAATATTAAATATATCCATAGTAGTTGCAGCGAAAACATATTCACAATTTCAGGTTTAATGGTTTCGTTGTAATTGCCGATTAGAAGTTTTACACCGTTAGATGGCGCTGTTAAATAAAAATCGTATTTAAATAAATTGTAACAAAACCAATAATCCTGAAATTGTGAAATTGTTTTCGCTGCAAGTAATATGACTATATTAAACTTTTATTATTAATTCGTGGTTTAAAGTGCAATACTTTTTGCGTTATGTATGCAAACAACTTTATATGGGTCGGAACAGCCTTAAGGCGCTAGGACTAGCCAACTACTCGCGCCATACAAATGCACTTTTTAACAAATGTAATAATATGTAGTGAAACGCTTCAGCAAATCCAAATAGAACTCCAGACTGATAATGGATTGTTAATATTTTTTGATTCCATTATTTATTTAAATAATAATAAAAATAAAAAAGTTGATTTTTCTCATTAGAAATCTGAAAGTAATTCTATTTCTAGATATAAGCAAAAACAGCATATATGCATAAACAAAAAAATCCATTTGCTTTTAGATTTCTACATTTAGTTAAAAAAGTTCGGAAATGGACAGCGTTTCCTCAATGTATTTTGTATAGAAAAAGGAAACATACATTAACGAAAATAATTCGATTCTTAGACAAGGAATCATATATTGTAAGAATGACACTTATAATCGTCAGACTTAGTTAGTTAACTTGGGGTGCCTCGTCTAACTTTGCGATTTGGCTAGCACCAGGCCCTTAAGGCCGGCCCCACGGGCCTACTATATACTTACTGGAAACTTGTTTGACTGACACGTGTTGACAAAATGTGTACGCACGAAATACTGCCTCAACAAGTTTTACGTACACACGTGATCACTGTTCATCGAGTATCCTCTTTATGTTCTAAAAGTGTAGACGTTTCCTTATCGGGGGTTTTTTCCAAAATGTATTAAAAAAACTTTTTTTATTTTTTAAAAAGTTTTGTAGATAGCTGTTTCCTTATGACATTCATTCAATATGCTACGTCTGCCCGTGGTTATCCTTATATTCATTAATTGACCGAGCGTAGCGAAGGTCCCGTTTCAAGATTGGGCAAAAATGCTTTCGTATGTCCAGCTGTTCTCTACAAGTCGTATTTTTTTACCGATTCGCGTGAAATTTTGCAAGCGGTTCGATATTTTTATGGATTTTTTTAGTCGAGCCAGTTCTTGAAAATTTTCCCAAATGGCGGAATAATTTAGAAACATTTTTTTTTCATGCAGCCTGCCGTTATGATATAAGCTCAATACACCACATTCCCGATGGAATTAGGCACTATGCCAGGACCGAGCATAGCGCACGGCTACATTGAACTGGATGGAAAACACGGACACTTTTTCATTGCCGCTTCGATCATCTTTCGCTTCTTAACATCTTATGCGATGGTACCAACCGGGTGGGCTTAAACCCTACCACCTATTAGGGGAGGGGAACCTACAGTTGTGAATGAACGGGGCGTCGTCGGGCACCTTTATATGGCGAGCTTAACATAAAAAAAAACATTCTCGGCTAAGAGGCGTCCAGCGTCCATTGTGAAAAAACCATGCCGCGGGAGCACAAACGAACGATAAAGCTATATCGTCCGATAAACGTATGTCTTTCTCGTTTCCGCTCGCTTGAAAAGCGAAACAAAAACACAGTTAGCGATCGATACAGCCGTATCGTTGCGTTTGTGCTCCCGCTACAGGTCCATCTGATGGACCATAGATCGTTCTTTGTGGAAAATACGTCAGCAGGGAATGCCTTCTATAGTTTACCGACCCTATAGTTAAAGATCTAGAGGATCTGTTGGTTCTTATTTTGGGACTGTGGGAATTCAAAGAGTGTGAGCAATGGTAGAGAGGGGGCGGAGGGAAGGATTTTTTCTTTTGCCAAAAACAATCGTTCAGAAACAGATAATCGTTGGCTTATATTAGATACCAAATAGAAAGTCAATTGGAACAGTGACCGAGACAATTCCGAATTCGCTGTGTTCTGTTGGATAAGGCTGTTCATAAGGATGTTCATGAATAAGACTCTTCGGTGTCTGAAAACAATGATTTTCAAATTATTAGTAAACTACGGTTGCATGGGAGGCGTAATTTTCTTAGAAAATAACGGTCCCCAGATTTTTTTCCGATCCTCATTCGAGGGAACTTACCTTAAATCCCTGCACTGTAATTTTTTAATCTATGTATTTAGCTGTTACTTTAACCGCTTAGCAGTTATGTCAGCCCCATGGTACCTTTCATCTTCAATACTACAATTTAAGGCTGTTCCGTCCCATATAAAGTTGTTTGCACACATAACGCAAAAAGTATTGCACTTTAAGCCACGAATTCATAATAAAAGTTTAATATAGTCATATTACTTGCGGCGAAAACAATTTCACAATTTCAGGATTATTGGTTTTGTTTAATTTTTTTAAAAACCGATATTCATTTGATAGCGCCATCTAACGGTGTAAAACTTTTAATCGGTAATTACAACAAAACTATGAAACCTGAAATTGTGAATATATTTTCGCCGCAACTACTATGGCTAAATTTAATATTTTTGACGAATTCGTGCCTTAAAGTTTTTGCGTTGTGTGTCAAAAAACATTGTATGGGTCGGAACATCCTTAATAAGAGTTTCTCAGTGTCAGTGATTGCTTAAATAAATGAGTACCCTCTCGGAATTCTCCAGAGTTGCGAAAAAAACAATTTATTTTTATAGGTGCATTAAAATCTCATAAGAGTGTTATGCACCGATAAGAAGAAAACCTGATAAACACTCGAAGGCAGGAAGTATAATTTCAGATACTGAATGTGATCGGTTTTTTTTTAACAAAATTCCAACAAAATTTACAGTACTTCCTGCCTTCTTATTTTCTGATCACCGTGAGTAATGTATATTATTTCAATGTAAAACTAAAAATGTGGGTAAAATTGTTCTTCTCGTTTATATTCCACAAAATAGCGACAAAAATCATAGATTATAAATTCATAAATATTTTTTAGAGGCTCTGACAGATGAGTCAAGCAATAAACCAGTTTATCTAACGGGTAATTCTCCTAACTTTATAAATTGGTGAATGTTTCTCAAAGCAGTTTAGTAACCGTCACAGCACAGTCCGGGCAGCATCGTTGTTGCCGCCAGCGAAAATGTTCCTTGTCGTAGTAGTGATGTTGGCTGCAGTGTGGTTCTTCCTCTTTCGCTATCGGCGACGGAGACTGTACGAGTTGGCCAAAAGAATACCCGGCCAATGGGAATTTCCAATGATCGGACATCTTCACAATTTAATCGGGGACTCTGAACGTAAGCCACACTTAAAAATATAGTTTTTTTTATATTAGCCAACCACATGGGAACTAGGTGCCATGCCAGGATCGTATTTGAAAGGCTACATTTGACTGGATGAAATAAATTGACAGTTTTCGACGATGTAATATAATTATATTATATATATATTTATAATATATATATATTCTTTAGATATATTATATATATTATTTTTTCTTCATCTCGTTTATTTAAGAGTCGTCGGCTATAATGATGTTCAGCCGGAAACAATCTGCTCCCGCCTAGGAACCTCCCGGGAAAAAGAGCAGATGTTCTTTATATATATAGTATATATATATAAATATATATATATATAAATTTCTTCATCCAGTCTGTTGGAGTCTCCGGCATCGTCGTGCCGGAAGTCCGACTTATTCCCGCCCAGGTTCCTCCCAGGAAAAGGAATAAGCGTCAAATATGTTATTTTTGAAGTTCTGCATTATTCTTGATTATTTACTTCAATTTGGTTAATTTCTTCTAAATATCCGCTCATAAATTTTGCCATAATTTTCGTAGTATGTATCGCTGCCTGTTTTTGTAGAATTTCTATCTTTATATCAGCCTCTAAAGTGTCGATATAATTTTGTGCAGTTTTACTTATTATGCCAGTTGTGCCAATAACAACTGGGATAATTTTGCAAGATGTGTTCCATAGCCTTTCCACTTCTATTTTAAGTGCATGGTATTTCGATAATTTTTCTGCTTCTTTTTTCATAATGTTGTAGTCCGAAGGTACTGTTACATCGATCAGGTAGGTTTTATTTTTTGATTTATTGATGTATATCAAATCTGGTCTATTGTTGGGTATCGCGAAATCGGTGGTTACTGGAAGTTCCCAGATAATTTTACTCGACTCATTTTCAACAACATGGGGCTCATTAAGTGGACAATGCCACCAAAATTTTGTTGCTTCAAATGTATGTTTTTTCCTCAGGCACCAGTACACATATTTAACAAGATTGTTGTGCCTTTTAACATATAGAGGTTGTACCAAAATTTTACATCCTGATATTATGTGCATTACAGTTTCGTCTCTTTCACTGCATAGGCGACATTTACCATCGACATCTCGCTTGAGTATATCCCTTTCAAATTGTTTTGTGATAATTGCCTGATCTTGTATTGCAAAAATCTGAGATTCCAATTTGGGGGTTTTCGGATTTTTTTTTAACCATGTAAACGATTTCTGATACTCTGTATTTGTGTGTACTAGAATTTTGTTGACTATCTGACCGTGAATGGGTTTATTCTTCCACTTTTCTTTATTTGTCAGTATTTGCTTTTTAAGTATTTTATTGTTATCTTCAGTTGGTTCTAAAATGTTGAGATCAATTCTAAATTGTTCAGCTTCTCTTTTAATGCTATGGATGGCCTTTCCACTATCATGTGCATTTATTGTCTCTACAATGCAGTCAGGTTCACTTATTAAATACGCTTCCAATTTAATAGTAAGACGTTTATACAAATCTTCCATATTTAGTAGTCCTCTGCCCCCTTCGTGAACTGGGAGATACAATCGTTTCACATCAGACTTTTGTTGATGTGCTTGGTAGATATTGAGTAGTTTTCTTGTTTTAATATCGATTTTTCTTATTTCACTGACATTGTAGTTAATAATATTAAATGTAAATAATAATACTGGAGAAGCGTAGCTGTTGATTGCTTTCATTATGTTTCTGGCATTAAGTTTTGATTTCAAAATAGTTCTTACCCTTTTTAAGTATAATTTTGTTTTCTCTTCTTTGATTTCATTGTGATTTATTTCTCCATTTTCACATATTCCTAAATATTTATATTTTGTTTTATCATCCAACGATACGAATTTATTTCCGTTTAGTAGTATGTGGCCTTCTCCTACAGCATAATTAGTTCTTTTTCCGCATTTTAATTCGAGTACATTGCATTTGTCTAGTCCAAATTCCATTCCAATGTTGTTGGTAAATATTTCAACAGTATCAATTAGTGTCGTCATTTCGTATTTGCTTTTTGCATATAATTTTATATCGTCCATATACATTAAATGATTAAATAATCGCCCATTCTTTAGTTTGTATCCGGTTTTGTTGTATTTGTTTAGCATCGATGATAACGGATTGAGGCAGAGGCAAAATATGAACGGAGAAAGGGAATCCCCTTGGTAGATGCCTCGTTTTATTTTTATTGGTTTGGTTTTAATTGTACATGTTTCACTTGAAGCGGTCATATGTACTTGCCACATTTCCATGGATTTAGTTATCAGACTAATTATGTTTTCTGGGCATTTGTAAATTTTTAAGATGAATAAGATCCATTCATGTGGAACTGAATCATACGCCTTTCTGTAATCTATCCATGTCATATTTAGATTTTTTTTATTGTGTTGGGCATCTTCCAGAATGGTTTTATTTAGTATCAGTTGATCTTTGCATCCCCGAGATTGTTTTCTGCATCCTCGTTGGTGTGGTGCCATAATATTGTTTTCCATACAATGCATATACAATTCTTCATACAGGATAGATGTTAGTAATTTGTACATGGTTGGTAAGCATGCAACTGGTCGCCAATTTTTGGGGTCTTTGCTATTTGTGTTTTTCGGTATTAATGTTACCAGTCCAGTCACAAACCATGACTCAATATCTTCTTCGTTGCTTAGAATTCTGTTGAAGCTATTTAAAATAAAAGGATGTGCCTCAGTAAAATATTTAAGGTAGTAATTATGTAATTTATCAATTCCAGGTGATTTCCAATTATTAATTTGTTTGACACTTTGTAGGAACATCAACTCACTAATTTTTTCAAAGGTAGATTCTCTCTGAATTATTATTTCATCTTCAATGGTCTGTAGCCAATTATTTTCTCGATTAATTGGTACTGGTTTACTAAGAATTTTACTCCAAAATATTTCAATTTCATCTTGAGTTGGTATTTCAGTAGGCATTATATTTTTGTCAAATATTTTTCTATAAAAATTATGTTCATTTTCTTTAAATAATTTATTTTCAGTTTTTGTTAGGTTTTCATCTGTATATCGCTTTATTCTTCCTGCGTACATTTTGATTTTTTGTTTTAGATTTTCGATGCAGTTATCAAGGGTAATATTAGATGTAATACTAAATTTGTCATAGAGTTTATTCTTGATGGATTTTAGTCTGTTACTTATGGTTCCTCTGCTGATTTCTAGTAGCTGTCCTAATTGTTTTCGAAGGATTTCAATTTTTTTCTGTATTCTCTGCTTCCAAATTGGTAAATCATTGATATGTTTATTAGATTTAGTATAAATAGTCTGGTTATTATATTTAATAAGAGTGATTGCAGCAGCGTATAGTATTTCATTTATCTGAAATATATGCATATTCTCTTTTAATATTTTCGGTAGATATTTGTTAATGGTATTAAAATTTTTAATGTAGTTTTTGTTTATTTTCGCTTTTGGCAAGCACAATCTTTCTTCTATTTTCATATTTTTAGTAGTCTTTACATTTTCTATAAATTGGATGATTAGTGGGTCGGTTTCGATTTCATCAGGCAAATTTTCGTCGTTTGAAAATATGGTTTCTCTTAAGACCTCACTTAAATTTAAGGATTCTTCAATCGGTAAGTCATGTAAAATATAATTATTATTTATAGGTATCTCGAGTTCATCTTGTACATTGACTAAACAATTAACGTCTTCGGTGTTTCTGTTTTCTTGCTCAGATTTTTTTCTAATCATTTCAAAAATATTCTCCGTATCTGTAGATAATGTTTCAATTTTTTCTATCGTATTCGTAGGTAACATTCCGTAAATCATAATTTTTCGAGCTTGGTTTGATAATGTGTTTCCATTATGATTAACAAATTTTGGGCTGTTTGGGTTTCTTTCTTTGAATAGTTGGTATAATCTTTTTATGTAGCCACGCCCTTGTTCTCTCGTTTTTAAATAACAAAATATTAGTTCACACATTTCCTTTTCTGACCACTTTCGTCGTATATTTATTTCTTTATCCAAATCAGAACCAATGTTAAAGTTTTCGCTGTTACTGTTATTCAGACTATTGTGAGTCATCTCATTATTGTTTTGTAATTCAACACTATGCTCTATATTTTTTAATAACTCTGACGAGAGCATTTCATATTGAAGAATTCTTCTAGCTTGAGTCGATAATGTCGTACCCGTGAATTTTATACTTTTAGGGTTGTTCGGGTTTCTCTCCTTATATAGTTTCTCCAGTCTTGCCAAATACCCTATTCCCATAGATCGTGCTTTATAATAGCAGAACATCAATTCAACCATTTCATCTTTAGACCACATTCGCCTTCTATCTTCTAAAATATTGCGTCGTGGATTAGTTTCTGTTTCAGATGTACCGGCAGCATTATGAGAATGATTCCCTTGCCGCAAAGTAGCATCGGTTGTCCCTGCTGTGTGTGAATCCATATTGAGTGCTACTGGCCACTTTTATAACATTTAATATGTCAATATGTCAATGATGTCAACTTGTCAAATTTTTTAGCTCCACCTCACATTTTTAATGCCCAATAACTTCTCAAGATCTTGATCAATTTAATTTCTGGTTGTAGATTTGTATTGAGGAAGTTCGTGAGTCTTACCTCATGTGTTGATATTTTCCTGTTGCATGTTTTTCGAAAAAAATATCAGAACTGTCAGTCGGTACCCGTAAAATTTTATTTTGGTGGAATCTTCTTCTAGTCGTAAAATATCTATAAAACTACACTTTCCTCTAACTAAATATCTAGTAAACTACCTAAAAACCATAAAAGATAATGTTAAAGCCTATTAAAAAATATATTTCCACTTTTTCAAAAAATCTCACACACAAGTCAGTTGACAGTTGACAGTTGATATATATATATATATATATATATATATATATATATATATATATATATATATATTAATAATCCGACGCGATTGTACCAACCTGTAAGCTTAACTAGTAGGTAAGGAACCCCTCCCTTACAGTTTTACTTGTAACCCGAACCACGGCCTGCCTCAACAGACGAAAACGGTCTCATCCAGAACCGTACCCCGACCAGGAGGCTTACCATGGTAAATCAACTCGCGGGGAACAAAAGCAAGCGAGCGATTCAATCTGACGTCTTGTACCATAAACCCCCAGAGTTGTTTCGCCTTGATTTGTTAACGCCACAAGTGTACCTAGGATAGCATATTTAAAGAAATACATCCATATAAACATCACACTTATTTCAGCGACACCTACATTTGAAGCATTGCAATCAGATTTTGAAAATAATCTGAAAAAGTATCGGTCGTGACATTCGTCGGAAGCAGGACTTGAACCTGCGACATTTGGATTACATGTCCACTACTCTAAACCAACTGAGCTATCCCGACGATTACGTCAGCCAACGAATTTCTCGATTATATTCGAATCGACACAATGCTTCCCCGATCTTCTGCTAGATGGCGCTGATGATGTTTTTGCGTATTGATCCTACGCTAAGGCATTTTGACTGCAATGGTTGAGCTATCATTCTTATTGCTGTCGTCACCAAAGACGTTTTTTGGTCATTTTCAAAATCTGATTAGAATGCTTCAAATGTAGATGTCGCTGAAACTCAAATTAATGAGATAACGGTAATGTCGTATCCATTAAATACATAAAATTATCACTCTTATTGCAAGAAACATACACATTTTAAAGGCTTCAAGTTATAAACTCAATAATTCTTAACGGTGACAGACGAGATAGAGATAGTTCTTATTTGAAGAGCGACTTATGGCGTAAGTCCGAGTAAGCCCATAGCACAGAATAAGTAATTTGGGGTTTCAAACTTTCACAGGGGCTGCGAAAGCACCCCGTCCGGCCAGTTGCTGTTCACACCATGTTTAAAGGATCCCAGTTTGTACTTTGGAGAATTAGTCTGGTAGAGATTCGACAATTTGCCGACCCTATAAATATAGAATGTACAGTATCGGTTGGGACTGTAGGCCTCTAAGATAAAAGTTTACTTAAATTTACCTTAGGTGAGGTTAGGTATCGCAACCAGATACAGCCGCGAGCAAAGGCTGGCGTGAAAATTAAAGATAACTAACAAGGACGAATCGAATTAAATTTAATCCGAGGTACAGTCGTTTCCTCTCAATTGTATACACTGGAAAGATAAGGAATTCCTAAGTCCCTTTTACTCTATAGTTGACGTCAGCATGACAGAAGGAGATATCAAATTTGTCTCTATTTCCGGTGTATAGATTTCAGACGAAACGACTGTACATATATAATAGATACAAAAAATATTAGTTACCCTTTGGAGCAGAATGATTAGCGTGCCGAATTTGATTTTGTTTTTTTTTTCTGAGGGGCGGTCTAAGGTAAATTGTTTTTTTTTTAAAGTTACTGGGTTGTAAGTTAATAAGTTTATACGGTATTACGCACCGATTAGGAATATACACTAAAATTAAATTTCTGAAAATACTGATGAAATATATTTTTGCAATAATACGATATAATTATATTATATTTTATTTACAGTACCACAAATAACATTTGCTAAATAAATTTGATTCCACAATAACATTTACATAATACTATTTTGATAGAACAAATAAAACAAATGAGAACCTGCCAACAAATAAACTAATTATGCAACAAAAAATATATAAAAAAACCGGCCAAGTGCGAGTCGAACTCGCACTCGAAGGGTTCCGTACCATCGTACAAGATTTAACACAAAAAATAACGTTTTTTTATTTTACTTATTTGTCGTTATAGCAGCAAAATAAATACACACTGAACATTTCAGCTGCCTAGCTATTACGGTTGATTAGATACAGCCCTGTGACAGACGGACGGACTGACAGACATCGGAGGCTTAGTAATAGGGTTCTGTTTTCACCCATTGGGTACAGAACCCTAAAAACCTATGCAATATTAAATATTGACCCGGGGGAAAGATTTCGATACGATGACAGCATTTTTCCTGTGGCAAAATATCCGTTATGGAAATTTTATACTTATTAAAGAGCGGTATCAGGTGATTCATCTTTCATAACTGTGCACTAAAAAAAACACTTCATTAGTTTAGTAAACAAGTTATTTACATCTAGTCCGTAGCTTCGACTATTTATCGGCATAGGAACAAAGTATCGGATTCATACTCACATATACGAGTTTCGTGCACATATATATCTATATAATACATAATTTCGGATATACATAACCGTTTACTGTGTTCTGGGTAACTATGTTCATCAAATTATCTCACTAAATATAATAAAATGTAGTATATTGCACTTGTCTTTAGTTCCGCTTGAAGCTTGAGAACCACTCACCCGATTTGAATGGGGGTTGTACCGACGTATTTACCATGTTAAGAAGATTTATTATTATGCATGATAAAACATGTATTAAATCATAGGTCACTAGCACCCAAATTATTCCACTAAATATAATAAAATGTAGTATACTGCACTTGTCTTTAGTTCCATTTGAAGCTTGAGAACCACTCACCCGATTTTAATGGGGTTTGTACCGACGTATACAGATGCAGCTTGATTATCACCTTGCTACTACCCAAGGGATGGCAGAGTTACAAGGCTAATACAAGGCCCGTGTGTAAGGCTACTATCACGACCGAAGGTGTGGCATGAGTCAGCCCATGTCCAAGTTGCATAAAAAAGACGGGAGAATATAAATCACTGATTTGAAAGGAAGGAGAAGTGGCTGCGATCGATATCACGTCTCCGCTATATGGTCAAAATTACCATATAATTGTTTGGGAATCTGGCGGCGTCTCGTATGGCAAGCAGTCGAAACATCGCAACCGCGCGCGAATGAGGTCTAAATAGCGTTCGTCAAGTCAGTTCCCACCCACACAACCCCTTGGATACGTCGGCGACTATGTTTGCATGTGGCATGTGCGTTTAAGTTGGATCGGTAGTTTTGAAACAGACAACGGGTCCCATAGTAAGCGCGCTCGATGCCTAATATGACTGGCCTAGCGTACCAGAGGCCTGGGTTCAATACCGACATGCACCACTGTCTTTCTCTTTCCGAGTTCGATAAGTGCATTTCTTCACGAATGCGAGCTGCTCCATGGTTCGGAATCCATGTAAAACTTTAGGTCCCCTTCCCCTACTAGGTGGTAGGGTTTAAGCCCGCCCGGGTTGGTGCCATCGCATTGGATGAAAAGATGGTCGAAGCGGCAATGAAAAATTGTCCGTGTTTTCCATCCAGTTCAATGCAGCCGTGCTCATAAAGGGAAGGTCCTGGCATGGCACCAAAATTCCTTCGGGAATGTGGTGTATTGGGCTAATATCATAACGGTAGTTGTGTGGTATTAGCAATCCATGTCAGGTCGCATAAAACAATAAATATATATGAATAGTGTTTTTAAAATATTGTTTTTTGCCCCGAAACATGCGGGGCCTTCCTAATTGATTCTGTAATTCCGTTAGAGAGCTTGAGTTGCAGAGCACTTAACAGCATCACCTAATACGATCACAAAACCTTGCCCTTAGCGAAAATCACATAGACGATCGTGATATTCCGTCCCACCACATTCCTGGAAATAATAGGTCCGGGATATCCATAGATTTCTGCACGACTAAGGCACTAAGGCCCGATTGCAGAAAGAGACGGCTGAGTTAATCATAACGTCACTCATAGTGAACCGCATGGAGTGTAGTCAGATCCCTTCCATACTGTCCTTAAAAAGTCATGTTTAAGGGCCTGGTACTAGCCAAATCGCAAAGTTAGACGAGGCACCCCAAGTTAACTAACTAAGTCTGACGATTATAAGTGTCATTCTTACAATATATGATTCCTTGTCTAGGAATCGAATTATTTTCGTTAATGTATGTTTCCTTTTTCTATACAAAATACATTGCGGAAACGGTGTCCATTTCCGAACTTTTTTGACTAAATGTAGAAATCTAAAAGCAAATGGAATTTTTTGTTTATGCATATATGCTGTTTTTGCTTATATCTAGAAATCGAATTACTTTCAGATTTCTAATGAGAAAAATCAACTTTTTTATTTTTATTATCATTTAAATAAATGATGGAATAAAAAATTTTTAACAATCCATTATCAGTCTGGAGTTCTATTTGGATTTGCTGAAGCGTTTCACTACATATTATTACATTTGTTAAAAAGTGCATTTGTATGGCGCGAGTAGTTGGCTAGTCCTAGCGCCTTAATCATACGTTGACGTTGATTTCAATTTAGTGTCCTTTCGTGCACTCGGCAATTTATAGACATTATGTTTTTTTTATTTTTACTTTTCCCGGGTAATGGATAACATTTTACGGGCAATAACATCGAACAAATGTTTGCCTGTCCAGAAGTGTTTTACAGTGGAAATATAATTAAGTGCTACCATTGCTACTGACGAAACTTCATTGATATTAAAGCCCAGTAACTTTTTAGCTGTCGAAAATAAAACAGTCACAATAAATGTGAGGACTTAATACATGTTGTATTTATAGGTATAATGAAAACGATGGTTTCCACAAGCTACGAGGCGCTGAAGAATGGTTCCATTGCTAAGCTTTGGATTGGACACCACCTTTATTTCGGTAAGAATACTCTTTTTTTTTCTTGGCCTCGTCTCTTAATTAGTGCATAAGTATAATTAGTGCAACATAAGTATAAGTGCAGAAATCAAATAAAATTGAATGAAAACATATGTTCGGACTTAAACCAACATCGGACGTTAACCGTAATAAATGCTTTTTTATTTTACATATATTGAAGTACTAATTCATAAAATGCACATCTTACTCAGTTAAAATTAAAAATGTTGTATATTACAGTGATGACTGATCCAGTGGATATCGAGTACGTCCTTAAAACGTGTCTCGAAAAGGACGACCTGCATGAGTACTTCAGAGATGTGATCGGGAATGGGGTTGTCTTTGCACCAGGTAAGCTGAAATAATGGAAAAAATCGGAATCATTCCATCTGGCTCGCAGTTTTTTTATAAATATATCAATACATTTTGGAGAACATTACTTTTACTCCGATCACTTTCTTTTCAAACCGGACTGAACGATTTACTAATAAATTATCAATGAAAAAATACGATTACAAACCTGTCTAAGTTTCTTGACGGTTCTTCTTCGTCAGAAGTAGTCGAACAGAAAGAAAATAAAAAAAACGGCGAACAACTGGCGAAATTTCTTGTCGACTCTTCTTCGCCAGAACTACGAGTTGAACCGACAGGAAAAAGAAAGACGAATCCGATTGTGTAATATACATCTAATGAAGGGAATGAAGAAAGTGAAACTGAATAATAATAGAGAGGGAAGGACGATTTTAATATGTGTCACAAATTCGAACGTTCAGTAGTCCAAAATGCGATGCCTTCGAAACACATCTTGGAATAAATATAATTTGGAAACCGTTTCTTTCAGTGAACATATGGAGAAAGCGTCGTAAGGTTATTGTCCCAGCTTTCAGTCCGAAGATAGTGGAATCCTTCGTGGACGTGTTCTCTGAACAGAGCCAGGTGCTGGCGCAGCAGATACAGTCCCGAGTTGGTACAAGCACTTTCGACTTGTGGCCATACTTCAGTTCCTACACTTTGGACTCCGTGTGCGGTAAGTGAATTAACATCTTCGGGTGTGTTGTAGAAATAGGGATTACCGGGGCTTTAAGGCGCTAGGACTAGCCAACTACTCGCGCCATACAAATGCACTTTTTAACAAATGTAATAATATGTAGTGAAACGCTTCAGCAAATCCAAATAGAACTCCAGACTGATAATGGATTGTTAATATTTTTTTATTGCATCATTTATTTAAATAATAATAAAAATAAAAAAAGTTGATTTTTCTCATTAGAAATCTGAAAGTCATTCGATTTCTAGATATAAGCAAAAACAGCATATATGCATAAACAAAAAATTTCATTTGCTTTTAGATTTCTACATTTAGTCAAAAAAGTTCGGAAATGGACACCGTTTCCGCAATGTATTTTGTATAGAAAAAGGAAACATACATTAACGAAAATCATTCGATTCCTAGACAAGGAATCATATATTGTAAGGATGACACTTATAATCGTCAGACTTAGTTAGTTTACTTGGGGTGCCTCGTCTAACTTTGCGATTTGGCTAGTACCAGGCCCTTATCGGAGAGTTTGCGGTGAGGGGCGTTCATTTGGGGGTACAAATGCGTGCATTAAGGTGGCCCAACCCGGCGGGACTAACTCATTCGCGGGTACGGTACAAAACCGTGCTGTTGCGCCCTGGGACCTTCTATATTTCAAAGAATAAGACAGGCTCCGTGATGAGGAAGATGCAACATGTCCACAAAAAAGACAATGTGCAAAGTGTATGATTTGGTAAGATTTATGAAAATGTTAACTTCAAAACGACTTATAGTTAAAAGTAAACCACGACCGCTGTAGTTAAAAATCTAACAAACACCAAATAGATTGTAATCTTGATTTAATAAGATATGTCTGATGACTAATCTTTTTAAGATGTTCTTACTTTATCATTGCGTAATGCACCCCCAAAGTTATTGTATAAAATGCGCGAAAAATTCGATCTTTCGGACCTTATAACTTAGAAACTAATCACAATTTTACAATGTCATTGGTCATCAGACATCTAGTTCGATCAAATAAAGCTATTTTGAGCAAAATTTGGGATCTCTGACATGAAATATGGGCGCGATCTTCTTTCCCCATTTGTATAGGGAGTGGAGCGGGATGGGCCACCTTAATATGAAATTTCATTTTTCCTCATAAATTATCAAAAATGTATATTGAAAATAAATTGTTAAATTTTATTTTTAGAAACCGTGATGGGGACAAAAATCAATGCACAAACTGTGCACAACCCTCCATTCCTTCAAAGTTTGAACAGACTCCTTAACACGAGCTGCGAAAGGGTTTTCCACGTGTGGCTTCAGAGCAACTTCATCTTCAGGAACTCACCTAATTACAAGAGCTACGAAAAATCCCTGGATACTGTTCACGACTTCACTGATAACGTAAGTCAGATCAAGATCATTGATTAAATATACGTCTAATAATATATATGCTCTAAACAGAATTAAATAGTAAAAAATCACAGACATATTTTTGTTAATCTCAGTGTTTAAACATTATTCTTTTCAAGGAATGTGATATGCATGTATGTATAATCGACCGTGAAGTAAGGACACATTAATTGATAAAAGAGCCCAGAACTGCGGGTATTGCCACCAATTTCGCCATCTGCTGTATACCCAAAATTTAGAATTCTCTTACAGTCCCTCCTCCCGTAATGAATGCCTCCTACTAACACAATATTTAAGATTATACCTAGATACATTTATTTAACGCTTCACCTGCGTTGCGGACATTAACTGCAAAGATTAAACATTAAAACATATTGCCGTGTCGTCACCAAAATCATACGGTAGTCACGGTCGACTAATTATAATGGTATGAAAAAGTACCTAAGCATTCAAGATCTACATTTATTTCAATATGTATAGATATTCTATAGAGATTATGTATTTGATAGAGATAAGAAAGAAATGTAGTCCTTAAGGCTGTTCCGACCAATATAAAGTTGTTTGCACACATAACGCAAAAAGTATTTCACTTTAAGCCACGAATTAATAATAAAAGTTTAATATAGTCATATTACTTGCAGCGAAAACAATTTCACAATTTCAGGATTATTGGTTTTGTTACAATTTATTTCAATACGATTTTTACTTAACAGCGCCATCTAACGGTGTAAAACTTTTAATCGGCAATTACAACGAAACCATTAAACCTGAAATTGTTAATATGTTTTCGTTGCCACTCCTATGGCTATTTTTGATATTTTTGACGAATTCGTGCCTTAAAGTGCAATACTTTTTGCGTTCTGTGTAAAAAAAAACATTGTATGGGTCGGAACGTATTCAATGCGGCGTAAGTAAAACTAAATCAAAATATACTTAAAAATATGTACATTGTTCCATATATTCCTTACATTGCCGTTGTTGCACGGTTACCCACAGTCAGCTTAACTTCGTCAGTGTTTTTTTACACTTAAGTTTCGATTTTTTTTATGAAGCATTTTTTTTTTGCTCTAAAAAACAGCAAAATGACCTCGGAGTGTATCGTGTGTATTTGGCCATTTCTAAACAATAAGGTGATAGCATTGTACCTAAATACATGGCCGCAGCTATCGGTAAAGAGCAGTAAAGGGGTGTTTCTGTAAACGGTTTTTTTTTTGTTTTTAAATATTTATCATTTATTATTTATTTCGTATTAAGTAATTCAACAGCGTTCACTAAGGTTAGTTTTAATAGTTCTTAGTCTAATTATTATGGCCAATAAAAGAGTTCCATTGATAATTTGGGAATTACAAGTTCATATGTTAGGCATTTTTCCAAGGTTATGTATATAAATAATTTAAAAAGCTTGTGGTAAGTGATTTGTGTTGTGCAAGGTGTGTGTGAAGGGGGAGGGTGTGTGTGCGGGGGAAGGTTGTGTGTAAAAAAGGGGGGGGGGGGCGACTTTTGTAGTTTGTAGTGACAGACGTAGTTACGACTTTTGTTTTAGGCCAAATCAATAAAATGGGTGAACGGCAGAACGTCTAATATGCAGATCGTATAATGTCGTATTTTAACAAAATTTTAAAACCATGCACAACGTATAATCGGCAGATCGTATAATTTTATACGTAATGGATGAAGAAGTTTAAAAAATAAAATTTCTTATTTTTCCATGCATAACGTATAATAGTCACAACGTATAATATTATGATCTTTATTTAACAAAAAAAGAAAACCATGCATATCATATAATCCAAAAACTTTTCATAAGATAAGCGCCCTTATGAATATACTTTTAAAGCGTATACTCGCACGCGACTTTTCGACCGTCTCAATTAGCGTTGTAGCAAATTGTGACTCTTCAACAAATATCGATTCGTAGCAATTTCAGCCTTAAATGTATCGTTATTAGGGCGCTTTATGAAGTGCTTCTTGGCATATTATACGTTGTGACTATTATACGTTCTGCATGATGCAAAGAGTTGATTTTATTTTTAAACTTTATTCATGCCCAACGTATAACATTATACGTTGTGAATATTATACGATATGCATGGTTTTCATTTTTTGGAAAAAATACTATTATACGTTGTGAATATTATACGTAGTGAATACGACTCAATAAAATCACCACCTTTCTGATTACTGGTACCCGGTGAATTACATACCAAATTACCTTATTAAAATCACAAATAATAAAACTTTCAGGCAAGCAAAACGATTGTCATGTTCAACATTTGAGTAACCTTAAAATTATTTTTCAGGTAATCAAACTGAAACGCGAGACAATTAAGAGAAACAATTACAAAAAATCTGAAGTGGATCAGCAATACGGTAAGGATGTTAACGTACACCACAACAATAACTGTAAAAATAATAATAAGTATATAAGCTAAAACTGGACTGAAGTAAGTAAGAAAAAGTAAATACCACGTTTTAATAATACCGACAAAAATGCAAAAAATATTTCTCGAACACTAAAAAAAAATTTGGTACACACGAACTGCTCTTTACTCTCCGTACTTTTTAGTATTGCAACCCACGTTTTTCGTTTTTGAGAAACATTTTAAACTTTTGTGGTCCGTCTTAAAAACATGGATATTTTTTTCATGCAATACAGTTCAAAGCGATGTTTAGTTGAGGCAGTTGGCTCATCGGGAAGTCAGTCTCAAGTTGAGTGCAAAAACATTCTTACTTCCGTCAAGTTTTGAAATAATATATACTATCGTTATCGCTAAATTCTGCCCATAATCGAAAAAAACATTTATTGCTCAGTCCTTTATTCAGTTAGTCAGCAGAGTCTCAAAGGTAGTACTTCCACTTGTATACTTGCAAACGGCAGGCCTATTCCTGCAATTCCGTGCTCAGGAATCAAGAATCTTTCAGTCGGAAAACCGCATTTATAGCTGTTGTCAAAGCTATTTTCTTGAATGAAAACCTGGAATCATTGAAATACCGTGCTCCAGTATCTATCCGTTCAAGAAATTGTTTTTACAACCGCTAAGATATCGGCTTTCTCGGCTGATTACTTAGCAAGAAAATCCAAGAATTAGCCTACAGTGGGTTTACTTTATCATTAAAAGATCCGAAATCAAGTAATTCATTAGAAACCAAGTAATTAGTTTCAAGTAAATTGTGTGATCTGTCAATCCTGCCATATAATATCAGTATTCACATTTTTCCCTCACGAAGTGACAATTGTTGAATACATTTTTTTTAACGAACAAGATATGTGTTTTGTATGAATACGTGGGCTTACGGACTTTGAAAGGGGCAGCAAAAACCATACCGGCTAAGATAGGCAAAAAGTGTATTTAGTAATAACACAAATCCTATAAAAATAGTTCTACTAACTTAAAAAAACCACGCGAACTAACTCGCGGGACTAACTCATTCGCGGGCACGGTACAAAACCGTGCTGTCGCGCTCTGGGACCTTCTATGTGTCAAAGAAAAAGACAGGCTCCGTGATGAGGAAGATGCAACATGTCCACAAAAAAGACAATGTGCATAGTGTATGATTAGGTAAGATTTACGAAAATTTTAATTACAAAACGACTTATAGCTAAAAGTAAACCACGACCGCGGTAGTCCAAAATCTAACAGAAACCATATAGATTATAAATCTTGATTAAATAAGTTATGTCTGATGACTAATCTTTTTAAGATGTTCTTACTTTATCATAGCGTAATCCACCTTACAACACAAAGTTCGTTTTATACAAAGTTATTGTATAAAACGAACAAATAACTTAGAAACAAAACACAACTTTACCATGCCAACGGTCATCGGACATCTAGTTCGATCAAATAAAGCTATTTTGAGCAAAATTTGGGCTCTCTGACAAGAAATATGGGCGTGATCTTCTTTCCCCTTTTTTATGGGGAGTTGAGCGGGATGGCCAACCTTAATGCTGATGCTTTGACCACAGGATTAGAAGACTACAAGCGCAAGACTTTCCTCGACTTGCTTATCGATAAGTCCAAGGAGAGCACACCCTACAGCGACCTGGAGCTGCGCGAGGAGGTGCTCACCCTGACCGTGGCCGGCACCGACACCTCGGCCGTGGCCATGTCCTTCACGCTGCTGCTGCTGGGCAAGCACCAGGACATCCAGGAGAAAGTTTACCAGGAGTGAGTTTCTCACTACATCTGCAGTTTGAGCAATTAATGTGATATGTATGTATGGATCGATAATCGACCGTGAAGCAAGGACACATTAATCTAAGAAAAAGCCCAGTGAGCGAATGGTATGTTTTGCTGTTTCAGATCCAGCCTTGTAGTATATTCGTAAAGTAGTTGTTTTTACTGGGATCTTTCTTCAATTAAGTCCTTGCTTCACGGTCGATTATACATATCGCATTTCTTGGAATAAGCGCCGTACCAACTTATTACGAAAAAATATATTTACTTAAGCTTAAGCAATAATTGCTTCACAATTGTTTTCAAATTAAAACCAAACCTTGAATGGTTTAATATTAAAACATTTTTTTTCCTTTCCCAAAGATATCCACGCCTTTGCACACCCTGAAATAAATGATTCAACATATCATTAATCAATGTATTTATTGCAATAGATGTTGACCTACCCGATCTTTTGTTAGAACTTTTTGGGTTGGATTTTAGTAAGGCTTTTAAGTTAGAAGCTAAATAACGGGCAGATATATGTATTTATTAATAGCACAAAAAAAATTACATCATAATTTCCTAGAATGAACCATTCATTTTTTTGAACTTATTTGAGGTATTATTAGATCGATTATAATTTCATCAAATCCAAATTTGTTCTTTCCGAAAATGTGCACGCCTAATTTAGTATTATAGATTAAGTTGATTGCAACTACGGACATGAATTGACACTTGACGTCTTTGTATGATCTCAGATTGCTAGATATCTACGGCAACTCGGAGCGGCCTCTAGTCAAGGAGGATTTGGCCAAGATGGTGTACCTTGAGAGAGTCATCAAGGAGTCACTTCGCTTGTACCCGCCAGTTCCTTTCATCATTAGAAAGGTCCTGGAAGAAATCAAGCTCCGTGAGTAATAAATTTTACTTTCGTTAATTGCAATCACAAGGAGTCGTATTCACTACGTATAATATTCACAACGTATAAAAGTATTTTTTTATAAAAAAATAAAACCATGCATATCGTATAATATTCACAACGTATAATTTTATACGTTGTTCATGAAGAATGTTTAAAAATAGAATCAACTCTTTGCATCATGCAGAACGTATAAAATTATACGATATGCCGATTATACGTTGTGCATGGTTTTAAAATTTTGTTAAAATATGATATCATACGATCTGCATATTAGACGTTCTGCCGTTCCCCCATCACAAGGAACTTCTTATCTCTGGTTCTCGCTTTCGTTTAATTTGGGTGCTCTTACTGTCAATCTTGGAAAAAATAATTAGCAACAATCTACAGGTATATAATAGGTTTCGTCGATATCTCTACACAAACAAACAAACAGAAACAAAGTTTATATCATGCCTACAAAGCACTAGCACGTTTCAGTGAGTGGAATTTATGTTACAATAGTCTATGAAACTACTCCGTTAATGCGTAATCTTAGGTATTAGAAAAGGAACCCAAATCTGCGGCTTCTGAGTCGTATTATTTTCTCAACAAAAGTTGGCTGGAGTGCATCTTCTCTGGTTACAAAAAATATAAAAGTCAAGTTAAATATTGTCTTTCTTCTTCTGTCTTACGTCTTAAGACAAGAAGAAAAAGACAGACAAAAGAGAGAGATCACTCCAACCTGAGTTAGCAGGAGCTTTGGTAAAAATAACAAAAATATCTGCAAATAAAAATTAATATCCTTTAACATTTTAAATAGTACTAAACGCCCATTATGAAATAATTCCATATAATGAAAAAGAAAACAGTAAATCTGAATAAAATAGAGTCAACTTAGTAAATTTACTATTTTAAGTAAAAACAGTTGACCTTAAACATTAAATGTTACTGCATCTTTTAATTGTATACCATAACCATTTTCTCTTATCGTTTTCCTGTGTATAAAAATTCTTATAGCATTATATTTTTTTCCATTCTTACATACGTTTTATATACATATAGTGAAATGTACTGTCCACTCTGTTAAAATTGCCGTAACTTTCATTAAGTTGAGATAGCTGTTACAAAATCACCAAGCGGCACCGTTTATAGATACGTACCGTAATACATTAAATACTAGTGAGAAATCCTTACCATAAATGACTGAATTTTAACTGAACTAAGACCGAGAACGGCTGTAAATAATACTTATTTACAGTGCAAGCTGTTCCGTAGCAAGCGTAGGAAATTTATATTTTTCGTTATTCTCTAGGTAGGTAAACAATACAATATTTTACCAGTATGATGGTTAACATCAGGAGATTGACTCGTTTGCGAAAATCATATTTTTAATACTTTATGAATAATCTTTAAAAAATCTTTTCAAAAGCTTTTTTAATGGTTTCTTTATTTTTAAATTACGTCATTGCAACTGGGTATTTCACTTTCAGCATCCGGGTCCGTATTACCTGCGGGTTCCGGTATTCCGATCAGCATCTGGGGTACACACCGCAACCAGAAGTACTGGGGAGAGGACGCCGAGACATTCGACCCAGACCGCTTCTCCCCGGAGCGCTTCAACCTGGCTCACCCCTGCGCGTACATGCCCTTCAGCAGCGGACCCAGGAACTGCTTAGGTAAGGCTGCTAACCCAATTAGAAATATTCCTAGAAATAAGCATTCCATCAAAACATATTGGCACTTATTTTCAATAAAAATTAAACAATAATAATCAACATTAAAAAAAATATTTTATTTGATATTGTAACTTAAATTGGTCAATAAATAACTGGAAATAATTAAATAAATTTATTATGATTTTTAACAGAAACATTGGTGATATTTTAATTTTTTGCAAGGAAACAATACTAATAATATTTAAGATGTATCATTAAATTTCTTATGTAATAACAAATTACAGGATTCATATGTATGTCAATATATTAAATCAAATATTTTTCATATATTCTTATAAATTAAAAGTTCTTTTCTTTAAGCAATGCTACCTAGAATATATGGTCAGCAGTAGCATTTATATACTAAATGATACAAGACCATGACGTTTCTTTGGGGTTTGTAAATAAATAAATTAAATTTAATACGTTCTATCGTTAGATCCTGGTGTACAAAAGTCCAGTTTAATTGTTTAGTTTTGTTGGTAAAATGACTCAACTTTCTTTAACATTATGCTTGGTCACAAGGAGAATATGCAAATAATAAGTTTAATTAGTAACTGATGATCTTTTCAACAAGACAACAACATAGTTATATAATACTATGTCTATGTGCTAGCTGTTCTTTAGCTAGCAAAGGAGTTTTTTGATATTTTGAGTATTTTAGTTGTTATTGACTTGTAGGTATTTATTGTCTCATAAAATTTGTATTAAATAAATAAAACAACAAGCCTTTACGTATTCATTCATAAGTGTATATTATTCAAGTGGTCGAAAAAAAAAATCATTACTTATAGACCAGTGAAGTTTCTTTGCGGGCTCTTCTTCACTGAGTTGATCGAATCCGCGGATCAATCAACTTGTGACATGACTTAGGGCTGATTTTTCAATAGTCTGATAAACAACCAGATAACTATTCGACGGATTTATTTACGATTCTGCTTATCCATCCTATATAGTAAGTTCATATGTTTATTAGTAAAATTATAGTCAGATAATTATGACAGAAGATATAATACTCCGGCAATGACTATCCGTTTTTTGACCAACGTGCGTCCAATAACTATCTGAGCATTGAAAAATCGGCCCTTAGTGTAGTTTGACTACCAAAAGTTGAATAAATAAATGAAATGAAATAATGTTATATTTTAGTAACAAAACAAAAGTTTAATTTGTTTGTTTGCCTCCAGGTTACCAGTACGCCATGCACTCGATGAAGGCTTCGTTATCCACCATAGTTCGCAAGTTCCGCGTACTCGTGGCGGAGGGAAGTGCCAGCGCCAAGATTCGCGTCAAGCTCGACGTCATGATGAAGGCAGCGAACGGATACGAAGTTGCTTTGGAGCAAAGAATATGTAGGAGTTGAATGACAAGTGTGATTAGCAAAATTTTTGTACATATTTAAATAATATACATGCATAGGTTAATCAATAAATGTGGTAAACAAGTGAAACAGGGAATATAAGACAGTTAGATTAGCATAGTTAAGCATATGTTTATTTGAGATAAAGGCTTTGAAAGATTCGTATAATTTGTTGTTTTTTTGTAATAGTTGGTCTTTTCAGTACAAAACCTTCACTCAGAGCTTCCTACATTGTAAAGATATGAACTATTCCGGCAGGACTACTTTGAATATTTTTATAATATAAAATGTGAATAGGAAATAAATATTAGTTATTGAAAAACCAAATAAACGTTTAGAATAAGATGACTCAATACAATTTATTTGTGATTGAAATGTTATCATTAAATATTTTGAATATATCATAAAATATTGCAATAAAACTTTCTGAAACTATTTAAATGTTGTCTACAGTATGCGATCATACGGTTTTGAACAACCAGTGTAAGTTCCTTTAAGGATTATTTTCTTTGAAATCAATCATCAAATCATTTCAATCAACTTTTAAAAGGAACCACAGTGAAACGGGATATTCTGAAAAAAAAAGCAACATTTAAAAAAAAAAATCAAAATAATCCCTAGTCCTATTATTTTTCTATATATGGCTTGCGTAAGCTATACATCCTATCCTAATTTACGCTAAAACAGACAGATGTCCTACTTCTCCGTCGCCTATCTCGATCAAACTGGACACTTATTTTTTGTCGGAAATCCATACTATAATTGCATGATGATGAGACTATGATGCAACTATGGTGGCTCTTATCCTACTATCTTGCACGGTAAGGAGGCTTAAGGGGGCCCAACCCGGCGGGACTAACTCATTCGCGGGCACGGTACAAAACCGTGCTGTTGCGCTCTGGGACCTTCTCTGTTTCAAAGAATAAGACAGGCTCCGTGATGAGGAAGATGCAACATGCCCACAAAAAAGACAATTTCATTTTTTTCATTTATTTTAACTTTTTGGTAGTCAAACTACACCAAGTTACGTCACAAAGATCCGCGGATTCGATCAACCCAGTAAAGAAGAACCCGCAAAGAAACTTCACGGGTTTACATAACATATTTTTCCGTCCACAATTATGAAATACATACTTAGATCTAAATGCTACTGCCAAACAATGTACTTGTCTTCTTATGATATTAAGTCACAAAAGAGAGTTTTATCGGAAAGAGCTTCGCTTATATTATAATATACTTTACTAAGAAGAACTGATTTAATTTTATTTTTAAATTCATTAAGGGGCAAATTTCTCATTACTGCTGGTAATTTATTGTATAATCTAACACTGTTGTGAATAAAACTCTTCGAAGTCTTTGCTCGTCTGTGTTTTGGACATTGTATATTAAACTTATTTCTAGTATTATGGGAATGTATGTCAGCATTAAGAGTAGCCGATTCTATAGTTTTTTTTGCATAGATTATATTTTGATATACATACTTATTTGCGAGGGACATTATTCCGAGATCTTTAAAGACATTTCTACATGAATCCCTGACTTTCATGTTGAGGATACTTCGCAAGGCTCTTTTCTGTAACAAAAATATTCGATTTGCTTCGGATGCATTTCCCCAGAACATCAGACCGTATGACATCAGACTGTCAAAGTAAGCATAATAGACCGCCCTTGCTGCCTGAATACCACATAATTCCCTTATCTTTTTTATAGCATAGCACGCTGAGCTGAGTTTACCGGCTAGCTTATCTATATGAGCTTTCCATGTCAGCTTATTATCAAATACTACACCAAGGAAATTTATTTCATTCGTGATATTCAAAAACATGTCTTTAGCAACATTACCTATCGTATCACTTAACATACGCCTCTGTGTTCCGAGAGCAAAGTTCATTAAATTTGTTTTATTCACATTAAGCAACAAATTATTACACTGGAACCACGACTGTAGGGAAGCAACCGTTATTTCAAGAGACTTTTGCAACAAATCCGTGTTTACATTATTTAAGACTAAAGAAATATCATCAGCAAACATAACTAATTCTACATCGTCCGAAATGCAAGCAGAAATATCATTAACATAGATAAGGAAAAGCAAGGGGCCTAAAACAGAACCCTGCGGTACTCCCATGTTGATGGATTCTGTGTTACTTTTAGTGCCTTGCACATCACAAATCTGCTGCCTCTTGCAAAAGTATGACTTGATCAAATCTAATTCCCTACCTCTAAGCCCGTAATGTTCTAGTTTCATAATTAATATGTCATGATTTACACAGTCAAAAGCCTTGGAAAGATCGCAGAACATACCATATGTATATTTGGATCCATCCAAGGCAGTCATAACCGATTTTACCATGGCAGCTATAGCGTCACTGGTAGACAGACCCTTACGAAAACCAAATTGCTTACAGTTTAATATATTATATTTAGTTAAAAAACTGTGTAGTCTCAGCTCTATAACTTTTTCATACACCTTGCTAAAAATGGGTAAAAGTGACACTGGACGGTAATTTTCGACATCACAGTGAGCACCTTTTTTGTACAAGGGTATGACCTTTGCTATCTTCATTGAGTCTGGAAATGATCCTTCTTTCATACATTTATTAATGACAGTCTTTAATGGTTCAATGAGAGCATGACCTATGGATTTTAGTAAATGTGGCGAGAGATTCCAGAGGTCCTGTGAGCGCTTGGGTTTAAGATTTTTTATAATGGTCTTTATTTCTATGTATGTTACTGGCAGGAACGTCGCAGAGTCAACATTTCTTGGAATAAATTTCAGGATATATTCTAGTGCTTCAGATGTACTTGAATTTAAGTTCTTAGTAGTATCCTTAGCTATTGTTGAAAAATATATATTAAATTTATTTGCTACGGCTGCACGCTCAACTATGCACTCACCTCCTATTTTAAGCTCAAAGTCCGCTCCATTAGAGGGAGGACATTTGCCTGTTTCTGATTTTATAATATCCCATGTTGTCTTTATGGTGTTACCAGAAGCTAAGAGTTTATTCCTTAAATTCATTTGTTAAGCACAGAATGATACCTTCTTAAAAATTTTGCTGTATACAGAAACATATTTTCTTAAATTATTGTGTTTACTTATTTTTAACAAATCATACAGGAATAGCAAATGTTCTTTGGACTTAATTATTCCTGGAGTAGCCCAGTCCGCAAATCTAACTTTATGCCCTATTTTAACGCGTTTGATAGGTAGGTGTAGGTTCATGTACCTAATAAAAGTATTGAAAAAATTCTTAAAATCATTGGGCGTTTGATTCCTAAATTCACTATCTAAGTCTTTGCATAAGGAAGCTATTTTTTTTTTATCTGTTATTCTAGTACATCTGAATGCGTTTGAAATTTTATTTTTAGGAATATAAGCAATAGAAACCAACTGAGCAAGATGATCTGATTGTATTCCCGCAATCACCCTAGAATCAAGAACAGCGCAATCTGTAAATATATTATCAATGCAGGATGCGCTAGACTCTGTCACTCGAGTGTGCGCAAATATAGTCTGACTCAGCAAAAAGCCGTTCATTAAGTCAGAAAGATCATGAGTACTATGTTGGTCAATTGGGAACTTTATATTAAAATCTCCACATACTATTACGGATTTGCAATTATTAGAGCTTATTTTATGCAAGCATTCTTCAAGTTTATCACTAAATAAGGATATATCAGCGGATGGGGATCTATAAACACATAATACAAATATGGATTCTAATTCTATACAGCTTACTTCGAACTCTTTGTCTTCCGACATGTTCACAATATCAGCTCTGTTCTTTGCTCTCAAACCGTTTCTGACCAAAATTAGTGTACCTCCCCTAATAAAGTTTTTTCTGTGACTACTGCTAACAATAGAATAATTTTCAATGGTTTGAACGTCTAATTCATTAGTATCAATCCAAGTTTCACTAACACAAAATACATCACAGTTATATTCTTTTACAATTAGTTCTAACAAGAGATTTTTTCCACGCAAGCCTTGAACATTCTGGTGGCAAATAACTAAAGTTTTTTTTACGTCTTTACTAACTAGTGATTTATTTGATTTATTTTTATTTCCATTATTCAAATAACGGTTTTGGAAACTTGGCTTTGATATAAAAAATGCTCTTTATTTTTATCATTTGCAACAAACTTAAGACATGAGGTCATAGTAGCTATATTACAGTTAATAATAATGCTTGTTACTGTTTTTATTCCTAACACGTTCATGATACCCAAACTATTGTAGCAAGATTGACTCATTCGATTTAAATCAACAAAAATAGTGTCAGGGACAACATTGGCTAGCTCATATAAACCTAAATTTATTGTGAAGGCAGTAGCATTTAGAATGCTAGAATTATATGTACTTTGAGGTGCATACATTACTAAGCTTACGAATAATTTAATTTTTTTATGTATGCAAACCTCTGACACATATTTCACAATGTGCGTAGTGTATGATTTGGTAAGATTTACGAAAATTTTAATTTCAAAACGACTTATAGCTAAAAGTAAACCACGACCGCTGTAGTAAAAAATCGGACAAGAACCAAATAGATTATAAATCTTGATTAAATAGGCTATGTCTGATGACTAATCTTTTTAAGATGGTTGTTGACGACAGCTTTAGTTTATAAGTGCATGCCTATGTATATTCACTAGATTTAGGTTGTACTTGTAGATGTATTTAGATATAGTTGCATATGCATTGTGACATGTTTTTATGTGCATCCCTTCTCGCCTTCGTCGCCACCACCCGCGCAGACAGCGGGTGGGGGTGGCGGGCGCGGGAAGGGTGCGGCCGAATGCCGCGAGCGCACCCAGTCGCCGACGAAAGCCCGCCAGGGTTACATTATACAGTTATTTACGAGACACAGTTTTTCATTTCTAAATGAGTACTTGAGTAAATAGTGTAATTGACGCCGAAGTAAGTAGTGGCCGCTACGCAGCTCCCTCCGAAAGCCTGCATCCTGCTTGCTGGTTGCCTTGTCGATAACGTCAGAAGACACAAGAACCTACCGCACGACGCGACGCGACGCCGATCGTAACATTGGTCCTTCGAGCGCGGATCTGCGATGTCGACAAGGGAGACCCGAAGCAGGACGAGAGCGGCAACCGAGGAGCCGCCGCCGCCGCTGCCTACCGACTCTGGCATGGCTGCGACCAGACACACCGACAACCTTACCGCCGGCGGCCCTACATCCGCCGGCGCCCCCGTATCACCGTGCGACCAGCTCAACTCGTCGGTCGCTACAGTGGTACCGACGCACACACCGACGAACCAAGCGACGCTGACACGTTCTGTCGCTGCATCGTCACGCCGCTCAAATGCTTCTACGGCGAGGCTTCGACGCCTTGAAGCAGAATATCAGGCCTCGCTGGAGCTAGCAGAGATGGAGATAAGAGCGGAACAAAGAACAAGGGCGCTGTTGCAGCAGAGAATAGAGATAGCCCGCGAAAAAGAGCGGCTCGAAGCAGATGACGCCGCGTCCCAACCGCTGTCCGGTGACGCCGCGGCGGAGAGAGGAGCGGGGGCAGAGATATCGTTCCCGCCAAACACTTGGCGGATCGACGCACCCGCCGCCGCCGTCGCTGCCATCGCATCTCGACCGCTACCCGATTCGGCGAGGGGAAGAGAGAAAGACGATGTCGCACCATTTTTTTATGGTCAGTCGCCCATACCCCTCGCCCCGCAGCCGGCCGCCGCAGTACCCGGCGTCGCATCTCGAGCGCTGCCAGATGTGGCGCATAGAACAAAAGGCGCTGTGGGTCGAATTCCGGCGCCGAGTGAACCCTCCGCGCCCCGCGCCCCGCCGGCCGCCACCGCCGCGAGCCGCGCTGCGTCCGATGTCATCGTAAGGCGCGCCGTCGCCGTCGCGCCGGCGGCGCCCGCCCTCGACGCCGAGCCGCCCGCCCAAGATAACGTCGCTGCACACGGAGGGCAGGAGCAGGTCCCGCTGGACCCGATTTCCTTGCTCGCCGCAGAACTGAAGAAACTTGCCGACCGACCGACTACTGCGCCGCTGAGACACCGAGATTTACCGCGCTTTTCGGGAGATCGGTCTGAATTCCTCGCATTCTTGGCGTCATATAGAGAGACGAACGCTACATATCCCTACAGTGCAGCAGAGAACATGTCGCGCCTGCGAGCTGCACTTGCGGGAAATGCGAGAGAAAGGGTTGACGCAATCCTTTCTACCTGCGGCGGTGACCCGGAAGAAGTGATAGAGTGCCTCCAACGATTATACGGACGACCGGAAGACATTATCAACATAGTGATTAGAAAAGTGCTTCAGTTTCCGCCTCTGACCGACGGGGCGCATGGCATGTTGGATGAGTACGCGTGTAAAGTACGCAACTGTCTGCGCCTTGTCCGACATTTCGAGAGCGCGTATATGGACAATCCACAGTTGATTTTCGGCGTGATCGGTCGACTCACCCCGATGCTACGTGCGCGATACATGGATTACGCGACGCAGTTTGAGCACTCCGGGCAGCATAAACTGGAAATTTTGAGTGATTTCCTTTGTCAGGAAGCAGACAAAGCAGCGAAATTCCTGACGACGTCGTACGAGCAAGATATGCCCGCCGCGCATACGACGGCGAGAAACCGCCCTCCGCTCGCCACCGCCCCCGAACGCGGCAGTGCCACCCCTCGTTACACCCACAGAGCGAACGCCACTGATACAGCAACATTTACACCGATATGCGAAGAATGTAAGAACCCACACGCGCTGCCTGACTGTGAACGATTCCAAGCACGTTCAGTGGATGAACGATGGCAGTTTATAAGAGATCGAAAGTGGTGTTTCAAATGCATAAGCGGGAAGCACCACTGGAGAAGCTGCCGCGCAAGGACATGTGGCGTACAGGGGTGCAGACGCCCGCACAATCGATTGCTTCACCAAGATCGACGAAGAGACACGCTAAATGACGATAAGACTAGTGTATCTCCCAAGGTCGATATGAACACAGCGACGATCAGCGCTTGTTGCGCAAAAGACACGGCGAGATACGCCTTCTTAAAAATAGCACCGGTGGTGGTGAAGGGCCCGCGCGGAACGTACGATACATATGCGCTTCTCGATGACGGGTCAACTATATCTTTAGTGGAGTCCATGGTTGCTGAAAAAGTGGGGGCAGAAGGCCCTCGGAAACCGTTGCGGCTCCATGGGATCGGAGGAGAGATGACGGGCACCGATTCGTCGCGGCGAGTGAACATACAGATACGTGGCCGCCACGATGTCACCTGGTATGAGCTATCTGGTGCCCGTACAGTCGAAGCAATTGGTCTCGGCAGCCAAACTGTGGATTTCAGTGTGCTAACGGACTGTGCACACCTAGAAAACATCAAAAGAGATCTCCTGTGCAAAGACGCCAGGCCGAAGATTCTAATTGGACAGGATAATTGGAATCTTCTGGTTTCACGGGAAACACGCACGGGGCGCAAGAACCAGCCAGTTGCGGCGAAAACAGACCTTGGCTGGGTGCTGCATGGCTATCGCGGAGCGGCCACCCCCGTATTAATGGCACGAACTTGCCATGTACGGGATAACGAAGACGATTTGGACCTTCACCGGCTCGTTAAAGATAGTTTCGAATTGGAATCGATTGGAATAATTCCTCGCAACCCTCGCAATGCCAAAGAAGATCGTGCGCTGGATATATTGAGAAATACGACCTTAAAAACGGAAACCAGGTACGAAGTTGGCCTATTGTGGAAGGACGACTTCACGGATATGCCACCGAGTGAGCAGCAAGCCCTTACGCGCCTGAGAGGAGTAGAGAAAAAAATGTTAGCGGATAGAAACTACGAAACCGCATATAGAAAAAACATGAAAGCTCTATTTGAGGCGGGTTACGCCGAAGCGTGTCCGCCAGGGCCACCAAACGATCCCGTTTGGTATCTGCCACATTTTGCTGTAAAGAATGCTAATAAGCCCGGAAAGCTGCGCATCGTGTTCGACGCCGCTGCCCGCATTGACGGAATATGCCTTAACGATAAGCTCCTCGTCGGCCCCGACCTCTTACAGTCACTGCTAGGGGTTCTACTGCGCTTCCGTGAAGGGGCTGTAGCAGTAACTGCTGACATAAAAGAAATGTTTTTGCGCGTTGGAGTGAAAGAAAGTGACAGAGATGCCCAAAGATTCTTGTGGCGTGATGACCCGACACAACCGCCACAATTATACAGAATGACTTCTTTAATTTTTGGAGCCGCTTCCTCACCGTGTAGTGCAATCTATGTCAAAAACTTGAATGCGAAAAAGGCGACGGACGACGCGGACATTATCGACATAATTGAGAAAAGTTTTTATATGGATGACAATATATACAGCACCGAAAAGGAAAGTTACGCGGCCCACGTCGTTCGCGAAGTTACACGTGTTCACGCAGAAGGAGGCTTCCTTATTCGGGGCTGGGCTAGTAATAGACCTGCCGCGCTAAAGCACATAGAGCCCGCTGAAAGAGGAGTCGGGACCGTGGATCTCATGTCAGAGGGCGCTGGACACGAGAAAACGCTCGGGCTTGTGTGGGATACGAATGAAGACACTCTAGGTTTCAACCTAAACTTACACCGTGTACCGGCAGAAGTCGCCGCAGGGGAGACGCGGCCGACAAAACGCCAAATGCTCAGTCTTGTCATGTCCATATTCGACCCTTTGGGCTTACTGACACCCGTCACAACGGAAGCGAAAATATTATTGCAACGTGTTTGGAGTAGTGGTGTGAGCTGGGATGACCCGTTGCCCGACGACTTACACACCAGCTGGCGGGAATGGCTCACGAATCTACATGCATTACGCAACCTGCGCGTACCTCGGCACTACGGCAGCGAGATTAATGCGCCAGCCGATTTACATGTATTCTGTGACGCGAGCTCCACCGCCTATGCCGCCGCGGCGTACTGGCGTTTCCCGAAGACGGATGGGAGCGCTAATACCGTGCTGATTGCAAGTAAATCCCGAGTTGCACCCACGAAGCCGGTTTCGATTCCGAGACTAGAGCTGCAGGCAGCCGTTTTAGCCATACGACTTGCCGACGCCGTTAAAAGAGAGCACCGCATCAAACCCGAATATGTCACCTTTTGGAGTGACTCAAAAACGGTATTATGCTGGATTAAAAGCGAAGCACGGCGGTACAAACCATTCGTCGCTCACAGGGTGGCCGAAATACAAGAACAAACGAAACCACAACAATGGCGTTGGGTCCCGACAAAGAACAATGCAGCTGACCTTGCCACGCGCGCACCCCCGCATAATTTCGATGCGAAACATTGGTGGTTCTCGGGTGCCGGCTACCTGCGCGCACCGCAAAGTGAGTGGCCAAACGAAGATAACGCACTTATGCCGACCTCTTTCGAAAGCGACGCGGAGACACTACGCGCGTTCACGGCTAATGAAAGAAAAACGGAAGTACTGATTGACGTCGAACGATTTTCTAGCTGGCGCCGACTAGTGAGGACTACGGCGAGAGTACTTCAATTCATTAGCCTTCTGAAACAACGTCGAGGAATGCGTTGTGCTGTAACGCGAAATAAAATTGTACGAAAGAAATCGAGAAACCTGACGGGCGTGAAGATACCGACCGTTTCAGATACTTCTACATACCTGAGATTGGACAAAAGGTATATTGATGCAGCACAACAAATATGGGTGCTAGTTTGTCAATCGAATTCTTTCTCGGAAGAAATAAAATTAATCCGGGAAGGTAAGCCTATTACCCAAGGACGACTTGCGGCGCTGTCACCGTATATTGACAGCGAGGGAATACTGCGTGTCGGTGGGCGAGCAGGTGCAGCGAAATGTATGGCTCCGAGCGCGCGCGAGCCAGCCATTCTTGATGGGAAACACCGCTACGTGCGCTTGCTGATAGCAGAGTTTCACGCGCGTTATCAACACGCAAATTCAGAGACAGTGATAAATGAACTTAGGCAAGTGTGGTGGATCTTACGTCTGCGCACGACGGTGCGGGCGATCGTGAGCAGTTGTATACAGTGTCGAGTGAAAAAAGGTCTACCGCGCGCCCCCCCGCGAGGGGACTTGCCGAGCGCGAGACTAGGGTACAAGTGCCGATCGTTTACCTTCACCGGGGTGGACTATTTTGGACCTATGGAGGTTACTGTTGGACGCCGACGGGAAAAACGATGGGGTGCGCTGTTCACGTGCCTCACTACGAGAGCGGTGCATCTAGAGTTGGCGAGCAGTTTGTCCGCCGATTCGATGCTATTAGCATTGCGCCGCATGGTAGCGAGACGCGGGACCCCGCGCGAGATATGGAGCGATAATGGTACCAATTTCGTACGCGCCAACCGTGAGCTGCTAGAGGCTCGATCGGAACTAAAGAAACTCGTTGACGCGTCCGAGGGGATGGACATCGAGTGGCGTTTTATCCCGCCAGGAGCGCCGAACATGGGCGGAGCGTGGGAGCGACTCGTTCGCTCTACGAAGACAGCGCTCGCGGCGACGTTGCGCGAGCGAGCTCCGCGCGAGGAAGTGCTGATGACGCTACTTGTCGAAGCAGAAAATACCATCAACAGTCGTCCTCTCACCCACGTACCCGCGCAAATGGATGAAGAAGAAGCTTTGACCCCGAATCACTTTCTGATCGGAACCTCCTCAGGTGCAGCGTTACCGTGTCATACGACCGACAGGAACTTGATCGGTCGAGCGACGTGGCGGACCGCACAGCGGCTGGCAGACCATTTTTGGAGCAGATGGTTACGAGAGTATCTGCCGACATTGCTGCCGCGTGGGAAAGCTGCAATAGAACAGGAAAAGCTTGCTGTGGGAGACGTTGTCCTCATTGTGGACCCGACCCTACCTCGTAACACTTGGCCCCGCGGAATGGTAGAACAAATTTATCCTGGCACGGATAAGCGAGTGCGGGTTGTCGATGTACGAACAACCGCGGGGCTACTGAGAAGACCGGTGCGAAAGTTGGTGCGATTGCCAACTAAACCGGAGGAAGCTGTCGTCTCTGATTGAATTGCACGCCGCCTACGACGACGTACAGGAGGGCAGGATGTTGACGACAGCTTTAGTTTATAAGTGCATGCCTATGTATATTCACTAGATTTAGGTTGTACTTGTAGATGTATTTAGATATAGTTGCATATGCATTGTGACATGTTTTTATGTGCATCCCTTCTCGCCTTCGTCGCCACCACCCGCGCAGACAGCGGGTGGGGGTGGCGGGCGCGGGAAGGGTGCGGCCGAATGCCGCGAGCGCACCCAGTCGCCGACGAAAGCCCGCCAGGGTTACATTATACAGTTATTTACGAGACACAGTTTTTCATTTCTAAATGAGTACTTGAGTAAATAGTGTAATTGACGCCGAAGTAAGTAGTGGCCGCTACGCAGCTCCCTCCGAAAGCCTGCATCCTGCTTGCTGGTTGCCTTGTCGATAACGTCAGAAGACACAAGAACCTACCGCACGACGCGACGCGACGCCGATCGTAACAATGGTCTTACTTTATCATTGCGTAATCCACCTCCAAAATTATTGCATAAAACGCGCGAAAAAAGCGAACTTTCGGACCTTATAACTTAGAAACCAAACACAATTTTACAATCAATGGTCATCAGACATCTAGTTCGATCAAATAAAGCTATTTTGAGCAAAATTTTGGATCTCTGACAAGAAATATGGCCGTGATCTTCTTTCCCCTTTTGTATGGGGAGATGAGCGGGATGGGCCACCTTAAGGTTTAACATGCATTTCGAACAGCATTGACGCTTGCTTGAATATCCACCTTATTAATCACAGAATGTTGCGCCTCGCTGGGCTGTGAATCTCTGCTCATCCAATCCCTGACATACCCCTCATGCCCCGTGCTGTTATCGGCGTAACTGTGAATCATGCCTAGTGACAGTAAATCGTTCATAAAAAATAAAAACAGCGTAGGTGACAGCACGGAGCCCTGTGAAACACCAGTCCCAATCGGGAAGTGGTCTGAATTCGCACCACCAATAGCAACGTATAAAGAGCGGCCCGACTGGAAGCTAGCGATCCATGGGCAAAGCTTGCTACCACATATGCGTTACGTTACGTAAACTACATTACGTAAACCGCACTGCTTGTCATCCAGGAGTTTATTCGCTTATAAGTACGTTAGGAGCTGCGAGTTGAGGAGCATGCTTTACAAGACGTTTTATACTTCACATACTTATAAGGATTTGTCTTATACTTATTAATTTGAGTTTCAGCGACATCTACATATGAAGCATTGTAATCAGATTTTGAAAATAATCTGAAAAAGTATTGGTCGTGACATTCGTCGGAAGCAGGACATCACGCCCAATACTTTTTCAGATTATTTTCAAAATCTGATTACAATGCTTCATATGTAGATGTCGCTGAAACTCAAATTAATGAGATAACGGTAATGTCGTATCCATTAAAAACATAAAATTATCAAGTTAAATCCGGGCTGACTCTTAGTGTCCGATACCAAAAACGGTTTTGGTGACGACAGCAACAAGATTGATAGCTCCAAAATGCCTTAGCGTAGGATCAAAACGCAAAAACATCATCAGCGCCATCTAGCAGAAGATAGGGGAAGCATTGTGTCGTTTCGAATATAATCGAAAAATTCGTTGGCTGACGTAATTGTCGGAATAGCACAGTTGGTTTAGAGCAGTGGACATGTAATACACATGGCACCTCGTACTAAGGCCCTCCTGCCAGTAACTAGTAGGAGAGGTGCAGTGCGGTGGAAAGAAAAACACTGTTGAATATATTTTCTAGAAAATTAGGATTTACTGGGCCATATTAAATAATATTTTACAAGTGAAAAAAAATTCAAATAACTAGCTCAACACTTTTTTCAAATCATTAAAGAAGTCTTAATACTTTCCGAGAAATAATTATTGAAAGTATAAGTTTTTTAAACGCTCTGTGTGACGTCACAGCTTCCGTCGCAGGTCGCTATACACGTTACCTTTTAAGATATCAAAATAATTATTTCAGTGTTGGTTATCATTTTTTTTAACTTATTTATAAAAACTAAAATAAAATTAGTCCATTTGTCGTTGTTCACTAGGTTAAAATAACAATTTATATATTACACCTATGTAACTATGTATACATGCTAATAAAATAACTAGAATAAGATACGTGCTAAGGGATATAATATTTTTAATATTTCAAGTGTTTTGTTAAATGTTATCCTTTTATCAAATAGGCGCATGTACATTCCGTCAATGCAACAGGGTATTTCACTTTCAGCATCCGGGTCCGTATTACCGGCGGGATCTGGTATCCCGATCAGCATCTGGGGCACGCACCACAACCAGAAGTATTGGGGCAAGGATGGCGAGTCTTGCGACCCTGACCGCTTCTCCCCGGAGCGCTACAACCTGGCTCACCCCTGCGCGTACATGCCCTTCAGCAGCGGACCCAGAAATTGCTTAGGTAAAGCTGCTACCTCCACCAGACGTATTAGAGCGACAGATACAAGAAATTCCAACCAGGGCGCTTCTACTCGGAGTGCTATAACCTGGCTTACGCCTGCGCTTACATTTCCTTCAGCAGTGGATCCAGGAACTGCTTAGATTCTTCTACGGCAACCAGAAGTATTAGGGCCAGGACAGCAGCATCTTGGATGTTTGTTCAATTTTAATGTGGATCAAACTGCCTGCCGAGTTATTTCTCCCAAAGACCTAGAGTGCTAAAAACATGATCCAGCGAAGCACCTGGCCGCACCGGCATGGTTTCGCAGCCCCTGAAAAATTTTAAAAGCCCACAGTCGTCTTCGGGCACGAATTTTACACCCTGCATATGCCGTATTAATAAAAAAACTACATCAAATCAAATAAATGTATTGCATTAGTAAAGTTAAAACTAGGACAGATATGCAGCTGGTTCTCAATTAAACTAGGCTTATGCTAGAGGACCAGCCATGACAGATAATATTTGGTAGCACATGATGGCACACTCTTAAGCCTGATATGATAATAACATGACATACATGCTCTTTTGTAATGGTCATGGAAACAACAAAGTATTTTGCCATGTATTTTGGTATTTTTTTTAATGAAAAACCGGTATGGGTGGCTGTGCTGAAGACCAAAAGTGCTCAAAAAAGCCAAAAACACCTTCCCTCACGAAACCACGCTCAGCGAGGCACCATGCAGCGGATTTGCGGACTATGGCTGAACTATCGAGCTTATTCAAATTAAGCATAAAGACTCCCAGGTTATAGGTATGAAGAAAGGCATCCGCCAGTAGACAGTTCCATGTCCTGGCGGTGCTTCAGAGAAATGAGTTTGAGAAACGGTTCGTCATCCGCCAGTAGACAGTTCCATGTCCTGGCGGTGCTTCAGAGAAATGAGTTTGAGAAACGGTTCGTTCTCAAAAGCCTAATGTCAACCACAAGGGGGTGCTCCGGATATAGGTAGGATGGGGAGGAATGAGAGATGCAAGTTCCACAGAGCAACGTCCATGGTAGTACCTGTAGAACAGACATGTTGTTTACAAGTATCTATCTTCTTGGCGAAAAATTGGCCGAATATTGTTTTTGTTCCAGGTTACCAGTACACTATGCACTCAATGAAGACATCAATATCCACCATAGTTCGCAAGTTCCGCGTACTCGTGCCGGAGGAAAGTGCCAGTGCAAAGATTCGCGTCAAGTTCGAAGTCATGATGAAGGCAGCGAAGGGATACGAAGTTGCTTTGGAACAAAGAACGTGTAGGAGGTAAGTGACGGGCATGGTTAGCTAAAAGCATGAAACAAATGTGACAAATAAGTGAAACAAGAAAATGAAAATAGAGAGTGTTTATTTTGATTTTGTGTTATTTGTTATGAGATTAAGGGTTTCTTCCACCAAGTACTGATTAACTTAATCCTCACATTAAAGGGCCTTTGATTAAAGGAGAAAGCGGAATGGGTGGCTGTGCTGAGGACCAAAGGTGCTCAGAAAAGCCAAATAAATCACCGAGGCACCATACCAGCGGATTTGGGGACTATTGCTGAGCTATCTAGGTTGTTCAAATTCCGCTTGAAGACTCTCAGGTAATAGGTATGAGGAAATGCACCCGCCGGCAGACAGTTCCATATCCTGGCGGTGCGGCAAAGAAATGAGTTTGAGAAACGGTTCGTTCTCAAAACCACAAGGGGGCGATCTGATTATTTGCGGGGGATGTACCGGATATAGGTAGGATGGGGAGGAATAAGGGATGCAAGTTCCACTGAGCAACACCTGTAGTAGTACCTGTAGAACAGACTGAGCGACCCCACAAACCGTCAAACGACTTCAAGCTAGCGGTGAGCTGTGGGTCCCCAATTACAATGGATGCTAGCCCTCGGCCGCACATTTCTTGAAAATTGAAGTGATCGAAAAAGCACTTTCAATGCTTAAAACGTTTTAAATCTTTCATTCATTCGAGCTTTTTTAGCGATTTTCTCGACGGAAAACATCTAATCATTCAAATACCGAACTTGGATAAGCCCTAGAACTCTAGCTAACTCTAGCTCGTGCAAGCTATACTCACTGCTACATGTGGTGACATCTAGCGTCGGCGAGGTGGGATCGTACCGGAGAAGCGCTATGAGCCGAGACCGAAGGTAAACAAGAAAGCGGCTCAACATGTCTAATGCGTCGGTGCGCCGTCGACCCGACGTCTCCGGCAAATTAGTGCCCACCCATTGACCTCCAGGTGATCACGATTCACCGTTTAGATAGCATACGAGTTTTAGCAAGGTGCGATGTTAATTTGCATGTTATAATGCTTCTTTGAAATGTATTAAATGCTTATGTTGTTTTGAATGATTGATCTCTTTATTTTCCTTCATTGCGTTTGTACGATACGTTACGTAAATTACGTAATTAAATGACGAAACCAATATACAGAACAGAATGAGTGGAAGTGTCGTGTCCGGGCGGCCTAGTAGAACATACCGCGACCAAATCGATGTAATTCTGCGCAAAGGTCTGATACGTTGCACCCGTAATCGTAGAGCAAATATGAAAAGATGTATATCTGTAGATGAAGCGAAAGAGGTATGCTATGATCGTACCGGATAGCGCTTTATCACCTCTACGTCTCGATAACCAACAAGAAACAGTTAATTAAAAAAAATATAATTTTGTATTTAGAGCTATTAAATATAATGCATTGACTTCTTAATCCCTACGAAATGATCATTCTGACCAGCACCTAAAACTATACGGTTATACAGATTCCTCGTCATGATTGATACCAAATAGCAATGTAAGCAATTGAAGATACAACCACAATCACACCATATAGCTAAACCGGAGTTTATGCATGAATCGACACTATCCTACAATGAATCTTAATAATAATAATAATTACATTTATTGTCACGATAAAAATGTACAAATGGTAGAGCTTAATGCCTAAAGTCATTTTATTATATGTCATTTGAATTTGTTTATTTTAATAATGTTTTCTCAACACTCTATTGTATTTTTGAATAGACCAATGTTTGCTCTTCATTTGTATTTTAGAAAGACCTGAAATAATATAAGAAAAATTATTTATCTTCTCGGTCCGAAGAAGTGCCAGTCCAATTCCACCTCTTATAATACAATCCAGTCCAATAATACCTCTAATTTTTTTTAAAAAATTAGGAAACTCGTTTTTAATCTCGCAACCTAATTTTAAACGTATTTAAAGTTAGTTATTAATTAAGAAAATTTTATGAAATAAAAAAATATTCTTTAGAATTTGATTTAAAAATTATTTGAATGTGAAATAATGTATAACATCGGTAAACCCTGCTTTTACGTAATCTCCATAAAAAATATGATGTAGCATCTACATATGTAGTGAGTCATAATAAAAAAATCACCAAAACATGTTCATAAACCTGTTTTCAATTTGACAGAGATCTACATGCGAATTTCATGTAGAAAACGTGCGTTGTGACGGTAAAATCACAGTGGTCGAGGCCACAAAACAGTATCTCAACTAAGATGATTTTCGAACCTTCGCACTATTGAGTATCAGAAAAGCTTTTGTTATGTTTATAACTACATATTTCCAATGGAATAGGTGAGAATTAGGTGAGGTGTAGTAAAGGAGAGAGGAAGTGGGATTACAATGTTCTGTCAACAATGAAAAAAATTTTGTGCCAAGCGGTATAAAATTGAAATTTCTCGCTCATTCTGTGTAGGATGCAACGAATGTACCTACCCCCCCCCCCCCTTCCCCAATTTCCTTCCCAACGCCTTCCCTTTCAACACTAGTGTATCTGTTAGATCGAGGGGAGACGCTGCCGAGGCACTCGCACCAAACCGTTTCCCTTCAAACTTCACTTATCGTAACGCTTGAAAGTTGTGGACCACTAGCAAAGTTATTCAATTTAGTCTCATATACAAACCTGATCGGACTGAGAATTCGTTACTCGACAGAATCCTTCCATAATAATTATCTGAGAGTCTCTCTGGTCAGTAAAAAAGAATCTAATATCAGATCTTAAAAAAAATGTCGCCATCTTGAATCTTTTCATTAATGGACCAATTGCTTTTAAAATCGATACGTTGTAGTTCCTGTTGTCGGATAATACTAATCTTAGGTAAGACTAAGAAAAAGTGGCCGTCATATTTAAAGTTTTATTAACTGGACTAAATCCTTTCAAAATAAATATCCGAGGGTCCCCGTGATCAGAAACAACAGAGACTTTTACCAGGGTTTTTTTTTTAAACTAACATTATATTATTAAAAATTATGACCAATATGTTTGTTAACTAAATACTTTTAAATGACGAATTATTTTTCCAAATCTGACGTTAGATACTTAATATCTGACCACTGAGATCATCATATATCGATTTAGAAAGAAATTTAAGGAGGAATTTTCCTCTAAAACCGATTTACCGGATATAGAGACAAATTCTAAATCTCATTCCGAGTCCTCACTGACGTTAATATTCAAGCATAGAGTGAAGGGGACTTTGGAATTCTTTCTGTTCTCAGTGTGTACATTTGTAAGTAAGCGACTGTACTGCAGAATTGTTTCACCCCTCTGCGAGACGGGCCTAGCCCAGTGCAGAGTAGGTGAGCCTAAAAAACACGGTCTCCAACGTTATGAATTTGTAACAAATAAATAAACAAATAAATAAATAAGTAAATAAGCCACTTTTTTCGTTCGAAATGGTAAACGATTGTATTCAAATTTTATATTAGATACTTGTTCTCTAACTAACGGAACCTTTGGATTCCGATTGTGAAAAGATTCAATCTAGTATCTAAAAAGTTAAATATGGCGACTACTTTTTTGGGTTGTGACGCCCCTCACATGCTCTCTCACCCTCCCACACCCACACCCACACACTCACTCACTCACGTACACTTTTGTTACTCACCCTACCTACACAAACATGCGCAGGTAATGTAAAGTAATGTATACTACAATGAATTTTCACTTGTTCTCCTTTTTAGGGTTCCGTACCCAAAGGGTGAAAACGGAACCCTATTACTAAGCCTCCGCTGTCCGTCCGTCCGTCCGTCCGTCCGTCTGTCTGTCCGTCTGTCACAGGGCTGTATCTCATGAACCGTTATAGGTAGGTAGCTGAAATTTTCACAGAGTGTGTATTAATTTTGCCGCTATAACAACAAATAGGTAACATTTTAAAATAATAAGAATTAAAGGGGGTCCCCATACAAAAAACGTGATTTTTTGTGTTAAATCTTGTTCGACGGTACGGAATCCTTCGTGTGCGAGCCCGACTCGCACTTGGCCGGTTTTTTCTCTTTTCACGCATTTTATACTACTTATATTCATCTACAAAATTGTAACGGTAATTAGAGGAAATCTGTGATTGGCTTTAGTTTAAGGTAATTTTAATTTTTAAAATTGTACTAGATATGTAAGCTGTTGGTTTCCCAAATAAAAATAAATAAAAATAAAATAAAATAAAAAGTAATATTTGTGATGTTCGACCACAGGGACCCTTAGATATCGTTCTTGAAAACATGCTGGCACAAAAAAAAATTGGCGAATTCCAAATCTTATCTCAGAAAAACATTCTCACGTTTCTACTTCAGCCGGAAATATAAAACTATGCACTAGCGAAACTAGCTTAGAGCTCCTGCAAGCGACCTGAGTCTGTGTGAGTGTACTGAACCGGAAGTTTGTATGAAGTTGTGCTACTGGATGTAAACGATGATATATTCTGTGGTAAAACGACAGTGTGCTATATATTGGTATGCGATTCTGTAAATTTCTCACTTTTAGTGTATCTAACTGACGCGACGGTGGTCTTTGAGAAAATTAACAAAAATCTAATTAATATATTATTGAAAAATATTCAAGTAAAATAATTTAAAATGTTCCTGGTTGTGGTAGTGATTTTGATTGCAATGTGGGCTTTACTGTTCCGCTATCGGCGGAGAAGAATGTACGAGCTGGCTAAGAGGATCCCTGGCCAGCAAGAGATTCCCCTTTTCGGACACCTGCATAATTTCGTAGGAGACACCGAACGTAAGTGAGACGTTTTGTTATATCTATATCATTATATTTTTTTTAAGGCAGAATGAAAATTTATTTGATAAAATGTTAAGAAACTAAAAATTAAAATCATAATCACAAATTAAAATATTCTTCCATGGGGACCGATGACATTGTCCCCATAACGGAGGCAGCGTTTCCCCGCTGTATCGCCTGGCTTATGCGCTGCTTAAAGAACGCTCCTGCTCGAAGGTCGCCCGAAGCTTCTATCAAAAGTTTTTCGATGTCGGTAGAAAGCGCGACTGCGTCCTCGCTCCAAGGGCCAAGTGTCTCAACCGCAAAGACCGAAAGTTCATAGTTCGCCGAGAAATTACTATACTTGCGATGTTTATGACTTTCGGCCTTTGCGGCCGCAAAACCTGCCTCTCTACTCCAGCCCTGTATGTGGCTCGGAGCGAGGGTGTCCACGCAGGTCGCGTCCCAAATGAGGGCCTTGCCTTGCTTCCACGGCAGGAGACTCATTCCGTCGGGCCTCTTACCGTCGTCCCTAAAGATTCCCATTATCATTATATTGATTTTGGCGATTATAATGATATATGTATAAATATCATTATATTTTATGTTTATAAAACCGTGTCCTCATGAATCATAAAATATCTTTATCTATATCGGTGTATTTAAATCTGATTTAAAAAATTAGAAAAAAAGTTGCGAATCTTCTATTATAAAATAACAGTTATATATTTTTTACCAACTGAGCCGTGTAGCCAACAGATATAGTGTTTAACCTCAAATTACCAACTGAATAATAGTAAAATTTTACATGAGTACAATACTCGTAGTGTGTAAATGATCATTTGTGTCAGTTGTAATAAAGTACATGATTTGCTTGTAATGGTTGTAGCTTTTTTTTTTAATCATAGTGCTTCAATTCAATCCACTATGAATTCAATCCCGCTGAAGTTCCGTTGCATGCGAGGTCAAAGGATTTATTTTCCTTTTATTATATTCTATAGGGTTGAGTAAATGTTCATGTCCAGAAAAAGTATCGATAATATAAAATAAAGGTTAACCGATATTTTCTCAAATTGTACTCTATATTTTTTTCTGTAATGATTCACGATGAACTCTGTTTAGAAAACCAGTTTTAGAGAAATGATTCACTCAAACGCATTGACCGCTTCTTCTATTCTATCCTTGAACTTAGGAAATACGAAGAAGTTTGGCTCTACAGCTGTACAGATTCTCAGTTTAATTATATATGTTTTCGATTTATCTAGACATGGGTGGCTATTACCACACCAGCCATCGTTATTTTAATTCAATGCGATATAAGGACCTGGGAGGGTTTAATCCAAAGTGAAGGGGACCTTAAGTTTTGCATGAATTACGAACCATAAAAGAAAGTGGTGCCTGAATGGTATCGAACTCATGATCCCAAGCACGTAAGGCAAGTCCCAAAGGAAAATATGAAGCTACAAATATGTGTTTATGTTTACAGATATAATGAAAGCATTGACTGACATCAGCCATGAGGCTCTGAAGAACGGCTCTATAGCCAAGGTTTGGCTTGGACACAACCTTTACTTTGGTGAGTTATCTTTTATGCCTTTCCTAAGGACGTATACCATTACTATTGACATTCGTATTTTCAGTCAGTCAGTCGGTGTGTTTGCGTCCACTGCTGGCGATACGCCTCTATAATTTTCCTCCAGTCCTCCCGGCCCTCAGCGGTACGGAATCACTACTTTCCGCTGACACACTGGGTGTCGTCGTCCCAGCTGGCGGGTGGTCTTCCCACACACCCCCTTTTCCTGTCCACGGCCGCCAGTGTAGGACACGGTTACTCCAACGGTCGTCGTCTCTTCGGCTCACGTGACCAGCCCACTGCCAATTGAGCTTAGCCACCCGGTGTTCAATATCGACAACATTGCTACGTCGGCGGATTGCTTCATTACGCACCATATCCCGTAGCGATATTCCCAGCATGGCTCGCTCCAATGCTATGCATTTACTATGAAAATAATAAAGGAACGAGGTTCACGCCAGCTGCAGGACTATTCCTGGAATTCCGTAATCATTCATCAGAGATTCTGAGTCTCGAAAACCGCTTTTATAGCGCGATTTTCCCGACGAAAAGATTTCAAGGCATAGTATATCAATGAATCGAGGTTTTTTGTCGAAAAAAAAACGCTTTGAAAACTGATATAAAAGCAGTTTTCTAGACTCGGGATTCTGATTCCTGATTACGGAATTCCAGGAATAGGCCTGCTGATATCGACCCAATTCCTCCATGAGCGAGATCCATATAACTAAACCGCTATTGTAAACATTACAGTGATGGCGGACCCTGTGGATATCGAGTACGTTCTCAAGACCTGCCTCGAGAAAGATGATTTGCACGAGTTTTTTAGGGAAATCATTGGGAATGGCGTTGTCTTTGCACCCGGTAAGTTGATTTGTTTACGCTGGATGGTATTTCCTGCATTGCTTCAGAAAGGTTGGAACGTATTCCAGCAAATGTAAATATCGTGGGCCAGCTAAGCCGATGCTAATATTCCGGATAAATGGACTGTATAATGTCGTACAGTCGAACAAAGAGTTTAGGATACACATCCGGTTGAATGAAAAGATGAACAGTCAAAATACTATAGTATAGATTCAAACATAGTTGACGATGTCTACTAGCTACTAAGTAAACAAAATCCTAACAAAGTTGAATCAGAGGTTGTATTTAAACACCATTAATTTTTACGTTTAACCGGAAGTGTATCCTTTAATCTTTGGTAGACTGTACATTCTAAGGAACAGTAGAAACGGAAACGAATAATGCCGCAATCGTGCAGACCTATACGTCTCAATTCGGTACTTCAGAAAAATTTGGAAAAAGTAGTTAATCAGTTTATGAGATCGTTTGCTATATTGGCCCTTTAAATAACTAATTACTCTTTGATCTGTAAACAAAAATCACCTCAATAAAATAAAACGGTAGGCACCGAATAATATTCCGGGAGGTCACGATATTTTTGGTCACGATTAGGTAAATGGCTGAATCTGGGTTCAAGTGTTAGAGAGCAACCCTTTGATGCGAAATGTGTACGGTCTGCCTGCACCAAGTGGTTGAGTTATCTAGATCTGCTATATAAAATATATGTTAGTATGTAGCTGCTGATGAAAAAACTGATAGTCTAGAAATATTTATAACTATTAACTATGCACCAAGATCTAGTCGGTCAGTGTGGCAACGCGTGACTAGGCAACGCAACCACTTAGCGCAGGTATACTGACACATTTAGCTTCAGAAGGTTGGTCTTTATTCTGTGAACCCAGTTTCAGCCTTTTACGTTATCGTTACCATTTTTGTCGCGACCTCCTAGTCTATAAAGGTAAAGATATATGCCACAAGTTGCCATGATTCATATGTACTCGTGTAACATCTAAATGACATCATTAGTTTGACAGTTTTTTGGCTGGTGTCTCTAATACATTACTTCCTACTCAACGCTTCGCAAGCACTGTAGTGAAGTTAAGCAAACTCGAGAAGTCTGTTGTTCAAAACCAAAAGATTTGTAATGATTTCATAATATTCTTGCTTTTCAGTAAGGATATGGAGGACACGCCGCAAAGTAATCGTCCCAACATTTAGCCCTAAGATAGTAGAGGCCTTTGTGGAAGTGTTCTCAGAACAGAGCGAAGTTCTAGCTAGGCAGATAAAGGCACGAGTAGGCACAGGGACATTCGATCTGTGGCCTTACTTCAGTGCGTATACCCTGGATTCCGTCTGCGGTAAGTTTAACATTGTTACAAAGTTTACGATACTATTAATGTAATGACGGTAATGAAATTAGTAAGGGAGTTAAATGTTTGCGTTCACATATTCTCACATATGATAGACTATGCTCAAACGAAATTCATTGGCTAATTTGAATTGCTTGTGTTCTGAATTCTGTCAATCATCATTTAAATGTTTAAGATAACACCATGAGATAGCGAAAAATAGTATAGAATATTCCAAAATGGATGATGCATGTTGCTTATATGTTGGTTTTACTCGAACCTATCGACGCTTGCCTGATTGTAATATCTTTATTTTTATTCTTCAACAGAAACCGTATTGGGAATAAAGATTAAGGCACAAACTACGCCCAATCCGCCATTTCTCGAAAGTTTGAATAGTATTCTCAATAAGACGTGCGAGAGAATTTTTCACGTATGGCTGCAGAGCAACTTCATCTTTAGGAACTTACCAAACCACAAGACTTACCAGAAACACCTGAACGTTGTTCATGACTTCACTGATACCGTAAGTGTTCACTGTTAATAGCCCTTTGTTTAATATATCTATCTTTGCATCGCTCATTGGTGAATAAAGGTGAAGTATGCTGGTGAAATGAAATTAAAATGAAAATATTCTTTATTGCTTATAACTTTTATTAAATAGTATGCAAAGGCGAGCTTATTGCCAAAGGCAATCTCTAACAGCTAACCTTAGTATTAGACAATATAGCTGGTGGTAAAGTATTTCGAGTACTTTTTTTTCGCTCCACTTTTTATTTCGAGCTCGACGATTTGCAAAATAAAAATGAATACAAGTAAAACTGATCATCTGTTTGATTCCAGGTAATTAAAGAGAAACGAGTTGAAATAATCAAAGATGAATCTACAAATACTGAAGTCGATCAAGAGTACGGTAAGTACATTCAAATTCATATTTACTAATAGAAAACATGAATAAATATATCACAAGATTACCTTAAGGTGGCCCAACCCGGCGGGCCCAACTCATTCGCGGGCACGGTACAAAACCGTGCTGTTGCGCTCTGGGACCTTCTCTGTTTCAAAGAATAAGACAGGCTCCGTGATGAGGAAAATACAACATAACCACAAAAAAGACAATGTGCATAGTGTATGATTTGGTAAGATTTACGAAAATTTTAATTTCAAGACGAATTATAGCTAAAAGTAAACCACGACCGCTGTAGTCAAAAATCTAACAAAAACCAAATAGATCATAAATGTTGATTAAATAAGCTATGTCTGATGACTAATCTTTTTACGATCTTACTTTATCATTGCGTAATCCACCTCCAGAGTTATTGCATAAAACGCGCGAAAAAATCGAACTTTCGGACCTTATATCTTAGAAAAAAACACAATTTTACAATGCCAATGGTCATCAGACATCTAGTTCGATCAAATAAAGCTATTTTGAGCAAAATTTTGGATCTCTAACAAGAAATATGGGCGTGATCTTCTTTCCCCTTTTGTATGGGGAGATGAGCGGGTTGGGCCACCTTAACATAAGATACCTCTTTCATGGTTAAAGCTTGTTTGATGACGTAAAAATTGAGAATGCGGGTTAATTCATTACCGAACAACAACGAATCCGTTTTATAAGTTTACCCTTGCATTAAAATTGTTACCTCGTATAATATTGTCGAAGCGGGAGCAAGAACAATGCTTTTTATAAAGTTTGTACTACCTTTGGAAATGCATGTGACATTAGCAATCCAGATCAATTAAAATACTTTATTTTGTCCTCAGGATTGAACGACTACAAGCGAAAGTCCTTCTTGGACCTCCTGATAGAGAATTCTGGCAAGGGTACCTCCTACAGCGACCTGGAGCTGCGTGAGGAGGTGCTCACCCTGACGGTGGCAGGCACCGACACCTCGGCCGTGGCCATGTCCTTCACGCTGCTGCTGCTCGGCAAGCACCAGGACATCCAGGAGAAAGTTTACCAGGAGTGAGTTCTTACACATGGTACCCGCGTATTTACCCACGGTTTACGAAAGTTATCCTGGCCCTGACCTTGAAGGCCGCAAAAGGATGCTCAAGTCTGTGATATCACCCAACCTTAAATTCGAGATATTTTCACTCAGGGTCGGTAAATTATGGAATCAACCCCGAAGAATTCCCCCCAAAGTACAGTAGTTTTTTTCTGAAATCTATACACCGGAAATAGAGACAAACTTGAGATCTCTTTCTGTCATGATGAAGTCAACTATAGTAAAAGGGACTTTGGAATTCCTTCTCTTTCCAGAGTATACAATTGAGAGGAAACGACTGTACAACTTGGGATCCTATAAATGTATTGTGACCATTCGGTATGGTTTTCGCAACCCCCTGAAAGGACACCTCGTGCGCCATATGTCACGCTCTACTTAAAAAAATACTTCTGAATTGTTAAAATATTTTAATGCTTACAGATTGCTCGACATTTACGGCAACTCGGACCGTCCCCTGGTTAAGGAAGATTTGGCGAAGATGGTGTACCTTGACAGAGTGATCAAGGAATCGCTTCGCTTGTTCCCGCCAGTACCCTTCATCATTCGCAAAGTGGACAAAGAAATCACACTTCGTGAGTATATTTGCATTCAAATCAAAGTAATTGCGTCTATTTCATCTTGAGGCTAAAACAGACCTTATTGCTTTCCATTGAAATACTTTTTCGAATGCGACTCTACGAGTATCATGACTTTTACTTAAAAAAGACTTCTTTAGTGATCTCCTACGCTAAATTTACACATTTATTCTTCTTTTGCAATCAAAGTTCAATAGTAATTTCAATCATTGTAAAAGATTTGTTTTGCTGTTATTTGAATCGCGGTTGCCCAGTGCCGCGGTTCGGTTCTAGATGTATGACCATTTTCAACAGCTGAGGCTGACCGTGGTTCGGGTTCCACGTTAAACTGTAGGGCTTACTTACTAGGTGGAAGGGTTATTCCCGCCCGGGTTGGTACCATCGCATTAAATGAACGATGGTCGAAGCGGCAATGACAATTGTCCGTGTTTTTCATACAGTTCAGTGGTGCCGAGCAATATAAGGAAGATCCTGGCATGGCACCTAGTTCCCATGTGGTGTGTTCTGCTCAAATCTGACGGTCAGTTTTGTATTAGCCATCCATGTCCAGTTACATAAAAAAAAGAAACATAAGCGTACAGACACAGATCTGTGTTCTTTCATAATTGCCGAAACCGAAAATCAAGTAAATTGGAAAAGTGGGTTTCAAATTATTCGTAAACCACGTTTGTACTGGACAAAATCGTATCGTTGTTGACGTATTTGTTTTCTTTTCAAGCATCCGGGTGGGTTTTACCCGCGGGATCCGGAATACCAATCAGCATCTGGGGTACACACCGCAACAAGAAGTACTGGGGAGAGGACGCCGAGACGTTCGACCCAGACCGCTTCTCCCCGGAGCGCTTCAACCTGGCTCACCCCTGCGCGTACATGCCCTTCAGCGGCGGACCCAGGAACTGCTTAGGTAAGGCCAGTTTGTGTGTCATCCATATGTCTTGAATTTCTAGTCTCTCGGTCTCTATTCTGATAATGAAATTAAAGCTTTCATAGAGTGAATGAAACTTGAATGAAATATTCATATTTATTGCTGAATATCTTTCTCTCGTTTCCATTGTGTCATATCTCTGGAAGCTCTCGAACTAGACAGGAAAAAAATATAACAGTTTCAATTTTGTCGGGATTCCCATGACCTTAACTTTATTTTGTTAATTTTTTATCACTAAAGCACTTATCCATAGTAAAAAATTGTTCCTCAATTTTCAAATTTGATCGCTTTGTTTGTTACAAATATGACCTCCATACAAACGCATTTTTTCTTCACGTGTTAGTTTTGAGAAACTGAAACTTAGCAATATTTATTATTTCGTTACTGTTGACAGGTTACCAGTACGCCATGCACTCGATCAAGTCATCAATATCGTCTATACTCCGGCGGTATCGCGTTCGCGTGCCCGAAGATACTGCCAAGTGCAGGATACGCGTCAAGATTGACGTGATGATGAAGGCTGCCACTGGATACGAAGTCGCTTTGGAAGAGAGAGCCGCCTGGAAGAAATGAACGGAGATATTTTATTATTTATCAATCCATTGTTTAATTCTTTATGAGGCTCTACCATGAGGTCTATTAAAGGAGAGCAGCGAAAATGATAGGACTCGATCGAAACTCGAATAAGTGGAGAACCACAAACTATTTTTATGTTATTAATTTGAGTTTCAGCGCCATCTACATTTGAAGCATTGTAATCAGATTTTGAAAATTATCTGAAAAAGTATTGGTCGTGACATTCGTCGGAAGCAGGATTCAAACTTGCGATCTTTGGATTCCATGTCCACTGCTCTAAACAACTGAGCTATCCCGACAATTACGTCAGCCAACGAATCCGAACCAGCCTCAATGGTTGAAAATTGTCACCCATCTAGAACCTAACCGCTTTACCGAGCTTATCGACTGGGCCATCGAGGCTGATAAACGAATTATAGTTAGTTCGCTTACGAATTCGGGACGCACAAATAATTGAATGTTCCTTGCACTAAAGATCACCTGTGAAGTTCTTACGTGTCCTTGAAAATTGAGAACATCAGTAGTGAGCGAATTCGTTAGCGAATTCGTCAACGAATTCGCTCCCTATCGCTACTGATTTTGTATGGAAAAGTGGCTACGACGCTCCCATACAAGCGAGTTTCGGTTTTTACTCCCGTCCTGCCGTGCTCGCTGGTGGAGATTGACATAAAATTTTAGATAGCGGGAAATATCCTATTTGTAAAAGTCAACTTACAAGACAGTTGAGCACTGATAAGGCTTGAATTAAGATTAAGAAAACTAACCAACAAATGTTAAGTTGCATTATTTTTTTAATTGATGTATATATAAATGGGATTTTAAGAAAAAACATTATTAATCGTATAACACCTCGAGGATAACTATGGTTTTTTTCGCCCATTATGCATTTATAAGAATATTTTCTTAAACATAAATAGGTGATTGTTAGAAATAATAGATTGAATATATGTTTTCTGGATTTTCGGATACTTGATGTTATCCTCATATTTCCTGGCATCATTGTGAAACTAATATTTCATGCAGACTATGCGGAGGAAGTGAATAGTATTTGAGAGCACTGCGTTGCTCGTATTCGCTCCTTTTTCTTAGTATTGTAATTTCTGTAATAGAGCCAGATCCAAATAATAGAACTTCTTAGCCTTAAAAAAACAGTATCGTTTTACATTCCGACACCGTCTTCTTCCGAACGGACAATCTTTATGTAAGTTTAATTAAGTCAACACCAGTATTTGTGTTTCTATGTTATTGTGTCCATCTACAGTTTATCTAATAATTAGCTTGTTATCCAAAGACTTCAATGTATACGTTGGATTGTATTTCATTTAATGTCACATCCTAAATAAATTTCTTTAGTTATATAAATTTTAAATTATTATAATTGTAAGTTTTGTTAAAAATGGCTTTAAGATAAAATTAATGTGTAATTTTATAGATAACAGAACTTGTTATGTGATATCAATGTTTATTCTTTAGTTAGCAGTTAGCATTTTGAATGAAGTCTCTAATAAACATTTAAAAGATCTGCAATTATATGAAATGTTTTCTACGATGAGCACTTGAAATACCTACGTACATTAGTTTTTTGTAAAAAATACTACTTTTGAAATAAAATAATATTCAAATGGAATTGTTTGGTTGTCTTTTTATTTTTTAAATGTGTGTGTCTTACTTGTGGTGAAAAACAAAGGGTGGTCGGTCAACATATTATTAAGGTATTGTTTTAATGGTACTGGGCACGGAGATCTACTGGGCATGGATGGGCTAATGTCACATCACCTGACACACACGTAAAACCATAGGTCCCTTCCCCTACTAGGTATTAGATAATAGGTATTCTTTGGTGGTAAGTTTAAGCACGCCCAGGTTGGTACCACCGCATTAGATGAAACAAGAGTAGAAGCAGAAGTGATCAATTGTCCGTGTTTTCCATCCAGTTCAGTGCAGGAAGGCTACCTAGTAAAGGTTACCTGTTTATAACCTTGATAATTGCCTGAAACATCATGCAATCGTTCTGAGACCTGAGAATGCTATATGTTTTCCCCCACGCGTGTGTGTGCGCGTAATATAATATCCCATCAAAAACATAAATGTGAAAATGGTAGCCAAGTTCAGTATCAAAAAATATTGTTTGTTGGCGACTTTGCCGATAAAATAATTGAGATCTAAATGGGTGCCAAGTTCTTTAGAAAACCCAGAAAGGTATTAACAATTTACATAAGCAGAATAATTAAGGATTATCTGAAGTTTTTTTTTTAAGAAGATTTAATTTGACCAGTTTTTACAAGCAAACGAAATAAGAGATGTTGATCTTACAATATGAAAACAGTAACTTGCGTATTTAAAAAGATGATAATTTGATTAGCCAAATATAAGATATCTTGCATGTGAAAATTAGGCAAGTCAAATTTTGAGCTTCAATTTGATCCTTAATTACTTCTAGACACGGCTGCCGCGTGTTTTCAGACCGAGTGCCTCCGAGTCTCGGAATGCATTTTGTGATCGCTTAATCTAGGAAAATGTTTTACTCGCCTTCTCCAAATCCATAGCTGTAATACACTGCTGGCAATATTCCTCACCATCGCACTCGGGCAACAGTCTTGTTAATAATATATTTAATTTGAATAGAGTAAGTATAGATATTGATAGTGAATTGAATTTCAATGTCGTAAATAATAAATTTATATCGTATTGCTTGGGCTATGATTAGATCGTCTTAGATTAAAAAGACGTCTTACAGAACGCAATGTCTGATCTGTTCAGTTCGCAGATACACATGACCGTCCAGATATGAACCGCTCTCGTACTTTTGTTTTTTAATCTGTAATAATTATTTAATATTCGGATGGCCATCCTTGGGCAACTTGATGTAAATAGCTCTATTTAATAGCTTGTTGTATCAGGTTTCGCTCTCTGGCCTAGACCTCGCAACACTATTATGCGTGAGATACACTTATTGTGAAATCGGCATGACCTAAGTCTATAGTTGGAATATGTCTGAAGATAAAACAGAATACACAGGTTATGCTCGCAACTGGCGGGTGAACTGTTTTTTAACGACTTAAAAAAGGAGAAAGTTTTCAATTCGACTGTATGTTTTTTTATGTTCGATGAACCGATTTTGAAGATTATACATTTTTAAGCTCGACAATATAATATTTTTTCTGGATCACATTTTTATAAAGAATTGCTAATGATCATCCACTGTATTAACGACTTCGTTGAGTGTAGTCCAAAATTTAAATGTATAGCCAGAGTGATGCAAACAAACAATTTACTCCTAAAGAATACACGCTACTGTTGTCCGTCCAAACATAACACATGACTATAATTCACGGCTGTTTCGTTGCCCGCAACTAACCCAACTCGATATTCAAATTAGAACACATGTGTCAGACACTGCTCCCCATTCAAATATAGTTTACTAATCATTTGGAGACCGCTATAACAATTAAATTGATATTTAATAGCTAATATCAATTTTTTTTGAAAAATCCAAATCAAATGAAATGAAAGCAAACAGAAAATCGTCATGAGTATTTTGTTTTCTCTGTGGTTTGACTGAAAAAACTAAGAAGTGCAGACACAGATATTTGTAGCCTCATATTAAATACCAAATATCAAGTAAGTTTGATTAAATACCAAATATCAAGGAACAGTGCTTTTCAAATTATTAGTATACTACGTTTGTATGGGAGGCGAAATTTTCTGATGCTTACGGGCCGACCTTTAGTCTCCCAATATTTACATGGCTGGACTTCATGAGGCGCTCCCAACGAGTGTCACTCTTTCTTTTCATTGGTTTCACCTCCAGTACTCCTCTTTTCAACATTAAGCTTCCAGGATCAATCCTTAAAATTATCTTTATTAATAATCGATAAATCTAATCGGATCACAAGTTGTGATGTACATATAACGAATGTGGGATGGAATCAATTCCACGCGCCTTCATCCAGTTTTGCGTGCGTTTCGCTGTATGACCTGACGCAGAATCTTGTCGGTCTGTTATTGAACGTGGTCAGAAAAACAGGTTCCACAAGGTTTGCGAGGACTGTGTTTTGATACACAACTAAATTATATTCAACTCCTTGCTCACAAAATGTACCTCAGTTAGGCCCGCATATGAGACTCCCAGCAATACCATGATTGACGAGGGAAAATAGCCTTTCTGGATAGGCAGTTTGAAGCTGCTCGCTTTGTCAATGTTTTAGGCGCACATCTTATGATTTTGTTAATTGTAGCTCTCATCCACGGTAAAAAAAAACTAAATTAACATTAAATATTTCACGGTTTTTTTTCCCACGTATCGCTTCAACAAAACGCGGGATCTCTTCCGTCTCCGGTCCCTTAAATGCGCTTCTAAACGATGTCCTGTTTTTCCTCGATAAGCTCGGAGCCCTCCGTCTACATTCAACAGCCTTTTAACTGTGGTTATGCTTAACCCCATCTGTAGGGGAAACAGTTTCTGCTCACGCAAGGAGTCTGCTGGAGTCCTAGCAGTGCGAGGGGGAACTCTTATTTTTCTGTCTTGTCTTGAATCCGACATTGACCCGAGCGGAGCCGGGTACCTCAGCTAGTTATTAGTATAGATTGTGCAGCGGCGGATTGCCTGCTGTAGTCATCTCGGGCAACGACAGACGTTTGCGACGCGAAGGCCGTGCTCGCGAAACTGAATGGTAAGTCCGAGTTCTCACCTAAATTGGCGTTCATGGAACTTAGAACTTTTGTCAGCCTCGGTAGCTCAGTGTGCGATTCGATAAGCTGGGGAAGCACCTCTGAGCGCGGTTAGGTTCTGGGTGGGTGGAGCACTTTCAACTGTTGACGCTGGCCGTGGTTCGGATTCCACGTAAAACTGTCCCCTTCCTTACTTGCAAGGTGGCAGGGTTAATCCCACCCGGGTTGGTATTATCGCGTTGAATGAACGATGGTCGAAGCGGCAATGAAAATTGTCCGTGTTTTCCATCCAGTTCAATGTAGCGGAGCAAAATAAGGAAGGTCCTGGCATGGCGCCTAGTTCCCATGTGGTGTGTTAGGCTAATATCGGACGGTCAGTTCGGTATTAGCCATCCATGTCCAGTTACATAAAAAAAACGTAAAAACGTCAAACTCCATACAAGTGTTTACTAGATATTCTGTGGTGTTACTTCTTCAAGCTGTCAAAGTCAACCTCGGACTTCCGATTTGTATGAAAACGCGGTTTTGGCGTAAACGGCCACGTAAACGTGTTTACTACGATGGTGAGTAAGCTTCCAAATCAAACTCGGACTCGCAAATGCTAGTTCGTTTAACGCCCACATCGAGCGCTCTTCACTTTCTCCATACATTTGAAAACGCCAGTAGATCGGTTGGCGTAAACGTCAATTTAGGTACGAAGATGACAACTGGGACTAGGGGCTCTGTTCAGTTTCCTGCTGCATAAACTGGGGCACGTTAAATAAATAAGGCGGCCCGTGGGCTTGTGTCTTGGTGTACCGTATACGTTGGCTCCCAGCTCGTCCACGTTCTGTACCGCTGACGCATCGTAGTGTTTTTCCAACTCCTTCCGAGTAGTTTCCAGTGCTGAAAAAAATACGATGTTATTCCATGGAGGTGAAAAAATAACTCACCTCCATGTGTTATTCATGATGAGCTTCTCCACAGATGTGGCAGTTGTTGTCACCGGAGTTGTTACACCGGTCGCGTTTCTGCGCAGCCAGTGATATTTAAAGGTACGCTAGTAATATAATAAGTATATTTGCGCAGCACAGCTTTTTGGGGTTTCGTACCCAAAGGGTGCCAACGGAACCCTATTATTAGGGTTCCATACCCGAAGGGTGCCTAAGGAACCTTATCACTAAGCCTCCGCTGTCCGTCCGTCCTTCCGTCCATCCGTCCGTCCGTCCGTCCGTCAGTCCGTCTATCACAGGGCTGTATCTTATGAACCGTAATAGGCAGGGCAGCTGCAATTTTTACAGAGTGTGTATTTATTTTGCCGTTATAACAACAAATTGGTAAAATAAAAATATAACAAAAAATAAAGGGGTTAAAAAAACATAAAATGCGTTATTTTGTGTTACATATTGTACGATGGTACGGAACCCTTCGTATGCGAGGCCGATTCGCAATGGACCGTTTTTTTTTCTCCGTCTCCGTAACATGTTTTTGTTCGTCACACCTCAATGTTAAAATATGCAGTCATAGTACATATACATCATATAATCAGACAATGTTGTCGGGGCCATCCCATTTTTTCATTCAAATAAAACACTGTACCTCTTTATATTCACTCGTGGCATATGAAGGGCTGCGGGAGAAGTGTCGGCGTAACTCCTCGGATCCTCGGGACCAATAAGGTCATCTTGTATCTCCGGCAACGACACAGAATATGGCAACGCAGCGAGCGGAGCTCAACTGGGCTGTGCAGAAGACTCGAAACGCTGAGGCGCTTCCACCAAATGTAATAGTTAGTAACTTCTTTTGAGTGAACATCAAAAGAAAGTTATTTTATCAAATCCAAAACCAGGGCGTGTGAGAATCAACAATAAGAGGTAGATTCCTCAGCAGGGTCACATTTCACGCCTGACCAAAAACTGCCCCTCTACCAGGCGCAGATAAGGTCTTGCGTGGAGTATGTTCGCATTTATAAGATGGCTCAGCTATCTGCTTGGCTGCTTGGACTCGATACAGCGTCGGGCCGTGTGTCAGGTCAACGATCCCAAGGTAACCCTAAATTTAGAGACCCTTCAACAAAATTTTCATCGAACTAGATGTCTGATGACCGTTGACATTGTCAAATTGTGTTTGGTTTCTAAGTTATAAGGTCCGAAAGTTCGAATTTTTCGCGAGTTTTATACAATAACTTTGGAGGTCCATTACGCAATGATAAAGTAAGAACATCTGAAAAAGATTATTCATGAGACATATCTTATTTAATCAAGATTTATAATCTATTTGGTTTTTGTTAGATTTTTGACTAAAGCGATCGTGGTTTACTTTTAGCTATAAGTCGTTTTGTAATTAAAATTTTCGTAAATCTTATCAAATCATACACTATGCACGTTGTCTTTTTTGTGGACATGTTGCATCTTCCTCATCAAGGAGCCTGTCTTTTTTTTTTAAACAGAGAAGGTCCCAGAGCGCAGCAGCACGGTTTTGTACCGTGCCCGCGAATGAGTTCGTCCCGCCGGGTTGGGCCACCTTAACTAAGTCTCTGTTATCGACATGACATCAAAGTAATTTAATAGAGTGGACGTTTTGGTACAATTCTAGTAATTCAGTCGCAAGAGATAATTTTCGAAATTTATTTTTAAACAGTTTAAATTAAAACACGTCCCCAGAGCAAAGTTCATTCAATTTGTTTTATTCCATTTTTATTTCTTAATTCAACCGATTATTATACTGGAACCACGACTAAAGGGAAGCAACAGGTAATACAAGAGGCTCTCGCAATAAACCCGTGTTAACATTTTTTAAAACTATAAGCAACCGATTATTATACTGGAACCACGACTATAGGGAAGCAACAGGTAATACAAGAGGCTCTCGCAATAAACCCGTGTTAACATTATTTAAAACTATAAGCAACCGATTATTATACTGGAACCACGACTATAGGGAAGCAACAGGTAATAGAAGAGGCTCTCGCAATAAACCCATGTTAACATTATTTAAAACTAAGGAAATATCATCAGTAAACATTACCAATTCTACACAGTCCGATATGCGATGTTCCTTATTTCTAGGCAAAATCTACTTTAACATTTCAATCGAATTATGATTATTTTAAAAATTAAATGCGTAGTAAATCTCGGTAAAGACCCTGCTCCCATAAGTATCAGTCGTAGCATAAACATATTTCACATTTTTATCGATTTGAATAATATCAATATCCACGTCAAAATATTTTAGAAACGTTTAAAATTTGCAATAATTACATGCAAAAAAATGCAAGGTAACGAAAGCACCACTAAGCCAAAAATATCAGACTCGAATATAATCTAGAATGACCAGCTTTGTGATGGTAAATCGACCGTATGCTATATATTGGTGAATGAGCCACGTAGCTCTTCACTTCGAGTGCATAAGGCCGACTCAAACGGACATCTTTTGAGAAATTTCCGGATTGGTACAAAATCTTTAAGTAAAATTTATTTAAAAAAATGTTCCTAATTTTGTTAGTGATATTGGTGGCAGTGTGGTTCTCGCTGTTCCGCTATCGGAGGCGAAGGATGTATCAACTAGCTAAGAGGATCCCCGGCCCGAAAAGTATTCCCATATTCGGGCAACTCCACGAATTCATAGGAGACGCCGAACGTAAGCGAAAACTAAATATTTTTTATGTGTTTAATTGCTACCCAAGCGTCTAAATGTTTTTTTAAGTTTTCAATTGTAATCAAACCAACTAAACATAACTACTTACATACCTACCTACCAATGGTCCCTATCTCTTCATGGTCTAGTACTGAAACGAATGAAAAGTAGGTGAGGTCATTACAGTTTTTCACATTGATTTTTTTCTGTTTGTCCTCTAAATAAAAAGTTATACTTTCCATACAAAGTAATAAATTAATTTAGTGTTAAGAGATTGTTATGTTCCGTAAGAACCTAGGAACGTTCTATGTAACTGAACATGGATGGCTTATATCACACCTACTGACATGTTATTTTTTTAGTCATTAGCTTGACACGCCACAAGGTGTCTAGGGTTCACCCTAAGACGTTCCATCGGTTACGATACAACATCGCGTCAAATTACTCTAGACGAAAACATAATGTCAAAAATGTATGTCTCGGGAACTAGACACTTAAGAAAAGAAAAGCCGTTGAAACAACCTGAATAAAAATAAGGGTCCAGAATCACTGACTCATCAACGTTGACCCTTGAACTTCGGACGTTAATATACATATAGCGTAGAAATTCAATGGCAGATGTTTGCAAGCACTAAGAAATGATATTTCGAAATTCAACCCCTAAAGGAGTGGCGAAGTTTGTATGGAGCCTTATTGTTTGTGGTCAGATTTACTTGCAACAGGGTCTCAATCTTCTTTAAAATTCAAATTCTTATTTCAATTATTACCTTAATTTAGTAGAGGGTTGAAAAAGGGTGCCAAAGTATGCGTAGAAAATATTTAGTTTTTAATTAGATTAAATTTAAACTTGATCTTAATTCTATGATACTTTTACCAAGTCTATACCAAGATTAGTCCGAGAAGCTATCGAGATTAAGAAGCACAGCAACTTCAATCGAGAAGATTCATTTAAGCTCTCTGCAATGTGGAACCCCGTGCTTCAGCCACTTAGAAGGGGCCAACGAGACGATAATATCGGCGACGATATTGACAGCTCATACTGCCTTTCGTCTGAAGTTCGGACCGCAGCCAGACACATTTCCGCTTCCGCCCCCACTCACAGCTACGATCTACGCCCACGGCGAGCCTAGCGGTCACCTCAGTCGTCTGCTGCGCACGAGCGCGGTGGATGCCTCCTTGACAACGGGCTGAATGATTAGCTCGAAACGTCGGAGAATATCTCTACCTGCCGCGTGAAAAGCCGTAATATTTTTCAAACTTGATCTTAATTATCTTTGATATAATCTACAAATCAAACAACTATTTCAGCATTTTGTAAAATTCAACGCATAAGGGGTGGAAAGGAATGGCAAAATTTGTATGTAAATAAAATTATTTAGTTTTTGGTTAGAATTACTTTTAAGTTGGTCTCAATAAAAACCGAACTGCATTGTTTTTTGTTCTTCAGTGAATGCGGATTTTGGAGGTTCTTCAAGAGATTTTGTCACTAAGACTGGTCTGTCCACGTTGAAATTCAAAGTCCGTGTTCAACAGTCCGCAGACATGAGGCTTCATAATGGAACACAGGTCTTCATAACACTGAAGCCGTGTTAGGCCTCGTTAAAAGTTGTGGAAAGTTATTATACATGTATATTTTTCCTTGGTGAGATTTATTTTCATACGCAACTGATTCAAAACGACGTTTTGACTAAACAATAGCATTAATTAAATTTACTTTTTCGTTCTAAACAGGTACATCGCTTATTCCAAGGAATAAGCTTTCTTTTTACTGGACTCTTTCTTCAATTAATATGTCCTTGCTTCACGGACGATTATACATGCATACATATCACATTCCTTGGAATAAGCGAATAACCTGCTTAGCACGAAAAAAAATATTTTCTTAAGTCAACCTAGGACTGGCTCTAGCGTCTGATGCCTAATATGATTTTGGTGATGATGGCAATATGTTTGAATGTTCAATCTCTGCAGTCAATGTCCGCAACGCAGATTAAGCGTTAAATAAATGATGAAAAATTATGAATAATCAAAAAATCTTAAGCACTGTGTTAGTAGGAGGCATTCATTAAGGGAGGAGGGACTGTAGAAGAATTCCAAATTATGCGTATACATCTGGTGGCCAAATTGGTAGACGCAATACCCGCGAATGGTATGTTTTACTGGTTCGGGTCCAGCCTTGAAGTATATTCGTAAAGTAATTATTTTTACTGGACTTTTTCTTCAATTAATGTGTCCTTTCTTCACGGTCGATTATACATACATACATACATACATATCACGTTCCTTGAAATAAGTGACGTACTCGCTTACGTACCACTGCATAGTACGAAAAAGTATAACGACAGCAAACATCGGTGAGAGGCTACGGGCGTTGGTGGAAGGTGCTGGCATGGCACCTAGTTCCCAGGAGATGTTTTGGGTTGACATCACCACAGTAGGTATTCATTAAGCCATCCATGTCCAGTCATGTGAAACCCATCATTTTCCTACTCTCATAAAATAAAATCAATTTCATAAATAGGTACCTTATTTTCCGATAAAATCAGCTTTAAATGTTCAATAAAATTATGATTATTTTAAAAAGTAAAGGCCGTCTCGGTAAAGATCCTGTTTCCAAAAGTATCAGACTTAGCCTAAACATATTTAATAATGAATGTAATATGTAATTAATTAAAGAAAGATCCTAGTAAAATTAACTACTTCACGAATATACCGCAAGGCTGGAACCGAACCCGCACAACATACCATTGAATAAAAAATGATATCCTCATAAACTTTATTTGGTTAGATGTAAGCATTTACAATAATTATATGCAAAATATGCAATTCAATGAAAACAACTAACAAATAACTTCATCCATATTTATCCTGTAGCATCTACATTATGTACAAACAAGGTTTACATGAAACCTGTTGAGAGCCTAACACCCCAGACTCCCAGAATGTAGAATATCGAGTTTTGAAAGGGTAAACCCTAATGTGGTGCTATATATTGGTGAGCGATCGACCTAACTCTTCACTTTGTGTGCATAAAGCTGACCCGGAGCGACGTATTTTGCGGAACACGTATTAGTACAAAATATTAAAGTAAAATAAATAAGAATGTTCCTAATTTTGTTAGCGATATCGGTGGCAGTGTGGTTCTCGCTGTTCCGCTATCGGCGGCGTAGGATGTACCAGCTAGCTAAGAGGATCCCCGGCCCGAAAAGTATTCCCATATTCGGACAACTCCACAAATTCATAGGAGACTCAGAACGTAAGTGAAACGTTGTTTTTTATAAAAATAAAGGATATTTTTCACTCGAGATGCATGAAGCGAATAAATATTTTTTATATCATAAAAAACAATGAATATTTTTTTTTTATTGTTACATAATCATGACCTCGTTAAAAATAAAAAAGTTAAAAAACTTAACTAAACAATGATCTAAAATATTCAAAATCATACAATATCTAAAGGATAGGATAGGAATTTGATTAGTATAGCTCGATTTACTTTTCACGTAATACCGCAATCAACGCTAACTTATTAAATATATTTATACCTTAGCCTTAGTTATTTCAGTGTTGTCATCTTTTTATTGAATTCTTCAACCTGTTTATTTTGTATTTGAATACGTTTGAAAGTTTCATGCTCTGTTAGATTAGATAGAGTAATGTATGTAACACAATCAAAATAATGATATTATTATAGTACATGAAATGGCGTATCAATTACCTCAGACTATTTCTACTAATAGGGAAATTTTAAATCTTAGGGTATAGGAAAAAAAACAACGCTTAATTACTATTAACAATGTTATAAACTACCATACAATAGAAAACTAAACTAAAACTAAGTATTTTCTGTCAACGGGCCGATTTTTCAATCCTCCTTAAACTTAAGGCTGTTCCGACCCATATAAAGTTGTTTACACACACAACGCAAAAAGTATTGCTAAAGTGCCACGAATTAATAATAAAAGTTTAGTATAGTCATATTAATTGCAGCAAAATCATTTCAGGATTATTGGTTTTGTTAGAATTTATTTAAATACGATTTTTATTTAACAGCGCCATCTAACGGTGTTAAACTTCTAATCGGCAATTACAACGAAACCATTAAACCTGAAATTGTGAATATGTTTTCGCTGCAACTACTATGGCTATATTTAATGTTTTTGACGAATTCGTGCCTTAAAGTGCAATACTTTTTGCGTTCTGTGTAAAAAAAACATTGTATGGGTCGAAACATCCTTAACGGTCTGACGGATAGTCACGGATAGTCACTACCGATTGATCAAATCTCCTAACACTATTATCTTAGTAAATTTTTTAAATAAAAATATGGGCTTACTACAACGGATGGATAAACAGCGGCGTAAATTAAATCGTCAAATTGTTATCAGACTATTGAAAAATCGGCCCAAATTTATTGAACTATAAAACAATTAAAGACTGTCAATCGAACGAGGTTCTCTATGATAAAACCCTCTTTTGTGACTTATTCTAGGACAAGTACATAATTGTACAATTTATATTAATTATATTTTGACATTGACACTACAATGGTAGTATTTTGTATATATTATATTATATTGACTTGATACACTTTATCTGTATCAAAATTGACGAGGGCTCTGTACACCCGACGTAGCTGTTAAGTTGACGAAGGCGTTTACACCCGAAATAAATACTCAATATGTATAGTTATTAGATTATTAAGTTAAGTAACTTATTTATTATTTAAGACTTTTCACATTATGGGTTGTTGTTTCCTCGTAGTTCTTAGTTCTTTGCTTTAGACCGTCCTACCAATGTAAGTTTGGCAGCAGCATTTAGATATGAAATCCTAATTGTGTTATATCATTTATGTGGACGAAAAAAAAAGACAAAAAAAAACATAATTTATAGACCAGTGAAGTTTCTTTGCGGGTTCTTCTTCACTGGTTGGTCGAATCCGCGGATAAATCAAATTGTGACATGACTTAGTGTTGTTTGACTACCAGAAGTTGAATAAATAAATGAAAGAAATGAAGAATTAACATGACCGTTCTCAGAATATGGATATCAAACAATGGAACAGTAGTTAATTTTTTTTATTGTACACTGCAGAGTGTGTCCCAACATCACTGACGGCGTGATGCTCATGATCGAGTGCTGTTTGTAGGGACTGACCTGTTTAGATGGCGGACATTGGTTTTGCAAAATAAACTGATATTTGTCATGAACTGTTTCATACGACATGAACTGGATTTTTTTCTAAATGTTTATTGCTTTAGTGTATTTTCATCAGTTTTTCTCTTATCAAAAATAATTGCTATTTATGTTCCAAGGATTTAAACACTTTTGTAAAGTTAGACTGAGTGGACGTTGAAAAAATGTATCCATCCCGGCCATTTATTTTTCTTGCCAGTTCTTCGCTTAAGGCGACATAGGACCCTAGAATAACCGTTACTTATACGCTATCATTTTATATGCTTAGTTTCATAATAAGCACTTATATGCAAACGTGATTATGGGAAAACTTTGGCATGGAACCATTTTACGATTTAAATCAATATAAGGTGGTACTTGCCATTAAAAATCAAGCCTTAAACTGGTTTGAAAAACTTTGAACGCGTTCACTCCCGCAACGTAAGCGGTAAGGGTATATTATTTTAATTATTTTATATTGATTAATCAATATTCTAGTATCGCGATTAGATTTTTTTTATTTTGGCTTTATATTAATTACAATTCATGGAAACTTTAGCAATACTGGGGTAATTCGTCCTTGATTTGTTCAGAATTGCTCATGTTTTAATTAATAGTAATTAATATATATAGCCAAAATGAAAAATATTTCTAAGCGCGACACTAGATGATTGATTAGTGAATGCAATAAAATATAATAATAATATCCTCACCGCTTATTTTGTGGGAGTTAACGCTCTTTAAAGTTTAAGCCTTTTACTGGCAAGGCCCAATTTTTTTAAGTTTTTCCGATGAACACGTTTGAATAAAAGTGCTTAATATGGAAACAAAAATTTAAAACGTTAGCGTATCGGTTACGGTCATTCTAGGGTCCTATATCCCCTTAACAGGCTAATAATAAGATATGACAAATTCGAGTGAAGTGTGCTGTCTCTGGATGGTGAACAAATAATAAAACAATAACGAGGTCTTTATTCTAATTAAACAATTTTGCATACTGAACAATCTGGCCTAAGAATCTGGCCTTTTCGAATATTTTTTTTTGTTTTTGACAGCTTGTCACATCCATTTTCGATGTCCTATCCGAAGAGAGTTAACCGTCATGACTCTAACGTCAATAAATATGACTTAATGGTTTTCAAGTCTATGCATGTAGGTAAAGAAAATTACCTTCACCTCCATGTATGACACATGATATGCATGAATTAATAATGCATATAAATTTAATGCATATTAAATTTATATGCATCAAACATTAGTTATTAGTTTCATTATTAACCTCCATGCATATATATGTATATCAAAGCATTGTAATGTGATTTTTAAAATTTGCAGAAAGTTAAAACAATAGCATTCATAATTTTTTTCCAAATATTTGAAACATTGTTTGGTCGAAAACATTTCGAGTACATATTTTGTTTTATTTTATTTATTTCGTTAATTTCATGGACTTATGATTAACTATACCTATGAAAACAGTTTTTGAGAAAAGTTATTCACTCAATTGCTTATTAAATTTGAAAAACATTGAACTCGGAAAATTAGAAAAAGTTGCCGAGCTAGCTTTTATTTGGACAGTATGGATTATTTACTATTTATTAATATGACGGTACAATATGTTTACAGATGTAATGAAAGAAATGATGGACGCAAGCTACGAGGCCCTGAAAAACGGCTCTTTATCAAAGGGTTGGCTTGGACCTCATCTTTACTTTGGTGAGTTATCTTAATGTCGAATATGCTAAACTCGGTGCTGTTATAGTGAAGGTTCCATGTCATGCTTTGTGCAACTGCTAACTTTTATTGATTAATTTATGGCAGAATCCTGTAAATCCTATTCTCTCGAAGAATGCTCTTTTTGTGTACCCTATGGCGTAATCCCTAGATGTTTCTATTATTAATACTACAAGAATTTTGCATGTAAATCTTTTTTTCACTCTCGCATTTGTGATGCTAATGCTGCAAGCACCATAATAATTTTAATTTTAACATTAATAATAATGTCGACGCGCGACTCGCTTTGCGATTCATGCAAAAACAACAGAATTCTGAAAATTTTGAACCAATTTATTAAATTGATTAAATTTTTACGTGATATTGGCTTATCACCTGTGATTTTTTCTACCAAAATGACTAAACATTAAAATTAATAAAATTTTATTTTTTAAAGTTACAATAAAAAACAGTTATGTTTCCTCTGTTATGGTGTCCATCATCCGTTGCGGACATTGACTGCAAATATTGAACATTCAAACATGTCCGCAACGCCGACAAAGCATACAATTAATGTATGTAGGTATAATCTTAAACACTGTGTTTGCAGGAGGCATTCATTACGCGAGCAGGGACTGTAGCAAAATTCCGAATTATGGGTATACAGCAGGTGGCAAAATTGTTAGACGCAATACCAGTGAAAGTTTGTTTTACTGGGCTCTTTATTTAATGTGTCCTTGCTTCACGGCCGATTATACATACATAAATATCACATTCCTTGGAAAAGCGACGTACCTGCTTAGCCTCAACTGTCAGCCTCAGTGGCCCAGTGGCGCGACACTTCGGCGATCGCTCTCTGAAGTTAAGCAACGCTGGGTCCGGTCTGGTCTTGGATGGGTGACCATTCGACCGTTGAGAGAGGCTGGCCGTGTTTCGGATTCCACGTTAAACTGTAGGTCCTCTTCCTTACTTACTAGGTGGTAGGGTTAATCCCGCCCGGGTTGGTACCATCGCATTGGATGAACGATGGTCGAAGCGGCAATGAAAATTGTCCGTGTTTTCCATCCAGTTCAATGTAGCCGTGCAATATAAGGAAGGTCCTGGCATGGCACCTAGTTCCCATGTGGTGTGTTAGGCTAATACCATGACAGAATTTGTGGTATTAGCCATCCATGTCCAGTCACATAAAAAAAATATGCACGAAAGAGTATATTTACTCAATGCAAACCCATTGCTGTGTCATTTGGATATTGAATAAAAGCTTCCAAAAGTGAGAGATACAGACCTAAACAATTTGTCCGCATACGCTTGAGTAAATGTAATTTAAAATAATCAAATAAAGTGCTCTTATAATGATGATTGCAGTGATGGCAGATCCCGTGGATATCGAGTACGTTCTCAAGACCTGCCTTGAGAAAGATGATTTGCACGAGTTCTTTAGGGAAGTCATTGGGAATGGCGTTGTATTTGCTCCCGGTAAGATAATATACACATATGTTACTAGCGACCCGTCTCGGATTCGCGCGGGTTTTAAAACTGACAGGAACGCAATTCGTTCTGTCAACTTATAGTAGTGCACGAAGCGAAGTACCGGAGTATGGGATGACAGTTCAGATTTGAGTGTTTTTGGCACGGTTCGCCCCGCGGTTTGCATGTGACCCTCTCGCGAAAAACATAATTAACAATAAGATTACCCCATACAAACAAACAAACATTACCTCTTTATACAATAGTGTAGATGTGTAAGCATGACGAATGGCATTTCCCGTATTGATTCAGCAGGGGATAGAACTTAAACTGGCAGTTATTACGAAACCCTTCAGGGAAAGTTACGCCTTGGATTAAATACCGAACTAAAGTACCACGTTACGGGCGACGTATATACCAAAGGCGGCAAGTAATCATTCCTTCTATTATAATTCATAAATTATATCAGTCTCAATGCCTTTCTTCTGAATACATACCACGAAATAAATATTTTAAATATCCGATTATCGTACAGGATCCAATTTTTATCACAACTAACGATACGATACAAAATCCCCTCGTCATTGTGACGGTTGAGTAATGAAATGCAGCACTCGACGCGTGTTTGTTGGTGTGCTTCACTCAATTCATGCGTTACTCATTTATCGAGCATTTTTACTTTTAAAATTTCATTCAAATGAATTAAAATGGTTTTGTCACTCACACCGAAGCCCGCCGCTAACTCTGGCGTGGATCTGATTCCGTGAGCACTTTTCGTTCTTCATTGTCAATTTAGGGTCTCTGGCCGTCCACGGGGTTTGTTCTGTAAGTCAAAATTTCTAAAATGAAAACGTTGGAAAAAAAAGTAAGTACATTATTATTTTCCAATAGCTTCCCCAGACACATCAGTAATCCTTCCATGCTAGTAAAACTAATATTCGTAAATAACGCGATATTTAAAGTTTTCCATAATGTGAACAGCACGATGTTAAAGAAAAAACCAATGTCTCGACAACAACCCTAAATGTGTAATAAATTTGATTTGAATTGATGGAATTCCTAACCAAACTCCAGATATTTGAGATCAAATTGGTCAGTTTGACATAACGCCAATTTAATATGCGAGGAATATTTAAATAATACATAACAGCCACACCAAAATGAAGAGAATCTCCTACCTAGTAGACAAAGGCGACAATATAGCTCAATGTATTCCTTTAGGAAAACGAAGTTCGTATGCATATAATATATATTTCTAGGTTCAACAAATTTTTTGGAAAAACAAAAAGTCACTTAAGTAACATACATTGTGGGAACTAAGCAATAGTGAAGATTTTGAACAAATTGCCGAGACTCATATTTGCGAAAGTGGACAAAAAGAACATGCGGTCGCGTAAGCTAAAGAATCTCATTAGAAATCAACCTTGCCGCAAGGGCTTTAATTGTTCACGGCAAGCTTAATAATCTCGTGCTTACAATAAGACTTACTGACCAGGAGCTTGCAGATTATGTCGCGAGGAAAGGGAATAACATTATATCCGATGGTAGGTCCTTAATCCGCACAGCCCGGCTGTTGATCGACTGTTAATTAAATACTACACTGAATGAAAAACATGGAGGCACAACGGATTTTGAAGGTCGGGGGTGAAGGAGGAGGATATGAGTTATTTCCCCTCAATGCATCGCAAGAAATAGATTAATGCTTAGCAAACTCATTTGAAAAAAATTACATGAGATAATTTTAGCATTTCCATACTTTTCAGTAAACATATGGAGGACACGCCGAAAAGTAATCGTCCCATCATTCAGCCCTAAGATAGTAGAGTCCTTCGTGGATGTGTTCTCAGAACAGAGCGAAGTTCTAGCTGGGCAGATGAAGGCGCGAGTAGGCACCGGGACATTCGATCTGTGGCCCTACTTTAGTGCGTATACACTGGATTCTGTCTGTGGTGAGTATTTACAACATGACAAACTTAAAGATACAAATCATAAAATAAATACATCAATTCAATATGGTCTAACGAAGATATAAAACTGTCGGTTTATGTATTTACTAATACACACACATGCGCAGAATAAGCATCTACATACAAACAGAATTCATAAGCTAACTGAAATATTTTAGCTTGAAATTATTTGAACCGTCATATAAAATGGCTAATGGCAATGGAAGATTTGAAAGTGGTGATTCACAAAATGAATGATCGATGAAATAATTCAAGAATGGTGTATATGGCTAAGATGAACTTTAATATTTTGTATAACGCAATGAAGCCATTGCCGCACCTGATGTTCGTCTGGGGACCGTCATAGGTCAACAGTGGCACTACACGTCTGAGTTCACGGCACTTCGTTAAGCAAAAATTTGTTTTGAATTTTTAGCACCGAGGTAAATCCCTTAACACAGATGTTTCTGGAACTGTCTAATTGTAGTTGGCATCTCTGTCGATTTGTATCTAGGTCAGCAAATGCCTCAAAAAACGATTCTAATTGAAAAAAGATTCTAAGCGGAGCCGTTGCAGCATGAATAATGCCTCTGCGGCGAGAGCCGGCAGTCGTTCTTTAGATACCGTGCAAACGACTTCAGTTACAGAGAGGATGTTTCTAAAAGATGAAATATGTATAATTCTTGGAAATGAAACCGATCCAAAGTTATGTATATTGTTTAGATCTTAATACTAGCTTAGCATCAACTTGGAATAACATTGTGTGCTTTATGGGATTATCAATTACTCAAATTAAACCCACGTAAATATTTATGAATTACCTACAGCAAGCATTTAACTCGAAGCTATCGAAACTATGAAAGATGCTGCGATGCTGTTGTATTTTTTATTGTTTATTTTTCAATTGCAGAAACCGTATTGGGAAGAAAAATACAGGCGCAAACTACTCCCAATCCCCCATTTCTCCAAAGTTTGAATAGCATTCTAAGTACGACTTGCGAAAGAATTTTTCACATTTGGCTTCAGAGCAACTTAATCTTCAAAAACTTACCGAACTACAAGACTTTCCAGAAACACTTAAAGGTCATCTATGACTTCACCGATAAAGTGAGTATCCAATATATTTAGTATTTTTTTAACTTTTAGTCTTTATGCATAAATCGTTGGTTTTTAATAATCAATGAACCGTTAAATTAACCTATTGTTATTAGAGACAGCAAAACTAAAAATAAAATCAGTACTTTCCATTTTTGATGTCATGATAATTTACTATATTTCAGGTAATTAGACAAAAACGAGACGAAATAAAAAAGGAAGAATCAACAAATACTGAAGTAGACCAAGAATACGGTAAGCACGTTAAATTTGATAAAAATAAACGTATATACGTTACATCACCTTAGCTAACGACAAGTTGAGAATAAGGGTATTCTTCGTGCCCATGTAAAGCTGCAGTCCCCCTTTTGATGTAATAACATTTAGAAATCTAGAACAGTTAGATAAAGTATTTGATTTTATAGCGCCATCTAACGGTATGGAGATATTGATGGTTTTTACAAGAAAATAATGAACCAGTAATGCAGAAAATATTATACCTCTCTGACTCTCTACTGAATATAAAAAAAAATTATATTCAGAAAAAGAAAGTGTATAGAGTGGTAGCAGATAATCATTAAAACATATTTTTTTCCGAAAAACTATTAATAAAAGAGACTATTAAAAAAGAATTATTAACGAAAATCATAGACACACACACACACACACACACACACACACACACACACAGACGCAACTATAGTAAATTTTCGGAACGATAATTAAACCAAAATTATTTAATGATGTGACACTTAAAATAGTTATAAAAATAAACATTAGGTTTTTTTTTTCTGCTTAAATATGTTCTTAACTCTGTACTTAAATGAATTTAGAGATTCACTTACTCTTACTTCGTCGGGCAGCTCAATCCAAAGTCTGGCAGCCTGAACTGTAAATGAGTTTGAGTAAGAGGATGAACGGTGCTCAGGAATTGCCAAGGTCTTACACTCAAGGGAACGGAGGGATAGGCCATGTTCTGAAAGGAACGAAAATTTTTCACTTAGATACGAGGGAGCATGAGGATCATGAGAATGCGATATAACATAAATAGACATGTGACAGTCCCTTCGATATCTAATTGGAAGCCAGTTCAGTCTAGCTCGGTATTCCGAAATATGGTCAAACTTGCGTAAACCATAAATGAAACGAATGCACACGTTCTGTAGTCGTTCCAGTTTATCTAGCATGTCCTGCGAGACGTCCAAGTAACATGTGTCGGTATAATCAAGCAATGGGAGAAGTAGAGATTGTGCAAGTAATATCTTTGTCTGGATAGGCAGGAAATATTGTAAACGTTTAAGAGATTGCAAACGGATAAAAAGTTTTCGGCTGATATCTCTTACCTGAGTCTTCCAGGACAATCGATCACCTAACAGAATACCCAATTTTTTTTATGTGACTGGACATGTGACCACACCTTCTGTCATGGTATTAGCCTAACACACCACATGGGAACTAGGTGCCATGCCAGGACCTTCCTTATATTGCACGGCTACATTGAACTGGATGGAAAACTCGGAGAATTTTCATTGCCGCTTCGACCATCGTTCATTCAATGCGATGGTACCAACCCGGGCGGGATTAACCCTACCACCTAGTAAGTAAGGAAGGGGACCTACAGTTTAACGTGGAATCCGAACCACGGCCAGCCTCTCTCAACGGTCGAATGGTCACCCATCCAAGACCAGACCGGACCCAGCGTTGCTTAACTTCGGAGAGCGATCGCCGATGTGTCGCGCCACTGGGCTATTGAGGCTGAGTTTTTTGCAATATTTATGAAAGGGATTCTGGAATCATCATAGTACTCCAGGAACTTTAGCCTTATATCAGCACTTAGAAAAACATTAAATCCGAAATGCAATTTCGGCCCCGCTAAATGTTGCAAACTTAATGTAAGCATGTGAACATGAAATTATATATTTCTGAGAAAAAAAAATCATTTCGGATTTCATGTGCTTCTCAAACCGTATCTATCCCGGTCTATAGACAATTTGAAGAATATCGCCATCAACGGCTGTTATTGTCAGGAAGTGTGACGATCCTGTGATCATAGCTTGCGATTTTTTGGGATTTTTCAACGGATGGCTAATAGTACGAGAGCGGACCGTAGTCAACCCTACGTCATCGAGTAACAACATGGGACCCATTTGTGGTTGTGCGGATTAGAATAGGCTTCCTAAAAATACTAGGTTGCCTGACCCAAACCTGGAACGTTTTGTGCAGTAGGTAATATTAAATCACTTTTTTGGTAGAATTTAACGTCATCGAGTAACAACATGAGACCTAGCACAATCGGTAAAGGTCATCAAGAAAAGCTAAAAAAAAGTAGGTTGGCTCGTCCTACCCTGGCACGTTCTGAGGTTGGCCGGTTTTAAAATGTCGAAAAATAAAAAAAAATACGTCATCGAGTAACAAGATGACAATACCACCATTCGATAGTCCTATGAACATACTTCATAAAAAATTAGGTTGGCTGCCCTCAGCCTGGCACGTTTCCTACGCGGCCATGTTGAACGTCGGATGCGCCCAGTTCTTATATTCATCAATTGTTAAATTAATATAATATAACAGTTTTGTGATATGTATATCTATAAACCGGTGATGTTTTTATTGATCTGAACTCACCTTGGATAGGTAAAAAAAAACAAAATGAAATATTTGTGATATATTGGTAGTTTGGGTGCAATGGTTGCAAAAAAATTCATTTCAACAAATATTTTTCTTCTGTCGCGCAAGATACAACTAAATACATCCAATAAATTGTAAATCTCGCATTAGAGCAACTCAAAATATTTTTACCACGCAATAAGAAGTCTGTCACTTTTGAATCTGTTAGCTGCTCTGAGATTCAAAAAGTAACAGAGACCTTAAGTCCAAAGGACCGCAAGGTTTATGGAACATATTTACTAATCAGTTAAAGTCCATATGGGGTAGTATTATAGAACCTCTTAGAATTGTATTTAAGATGGCACATTTCCAGACTTATTAAAAATTACTAGGGTAATACCATTGCTTAAAAAGGGATCTCATAATGATGTTGAAAATTATTGGCCTGTGTCCTTACATTCACTGTGTTATTAATTATAATCAATTCGGATTTCGTAAGTGTAGGTCAACAGGAGATGCCATTGCCTTGATGTTAATATCTATTTTAACTTCTCTAGTTAAATCTATGAGCACCTACGGCATTTTCTGTGATGTATCAAAAGCTTTTGACTGTGTAGATCACAAAATACTTCCAGGAAAACTAGAACACTTATGGTGTTAGGGAAAATAAATGAGGTATTTGTAATAGACAACAAAATTGTGAAGTAAACGGTACTAAGTCTGATGTAGAATCAATCACTATGGGTATACCGCAGGGTTCAGTTCTAAGACCGTGGTTTTATATGTTGTTATAAATGATATTTCAAGCTGCATCGCAACAGATAATGATATGATTTTATTTACGGATGACAAATCATCAATTTCAAAAAATCTTTTATCAGAACTACGGGAGTCCTTTATACAAGCTATGAACTCACTTAAATTATGGTGTGAAGCCAATAACCTACTTTTAAATGACAGTAAAACGAGTTTAATGCACTGGGGACCCAAATACGTAATGTGAATTGTGATGTATTAAATACAGCAAATGATCTATCTTTAGCTATGACTAAAGAAATAACCTTACTTGTGATACTTTTGGGGTTACCGTGGTCGTTAAATATATTTGAAAATTAATATGGCTTTTCACGCGGCGGGAGGAGACATTCGCCGATGTATCGAGCTGATCGTTCAGCCCGTTGTCAAGGAGGTTGTCCGCCACGTTCATACGCAGCATACGACTGACAACTAGGCTCGCCGTGGTCGTAAGTCATATGTGTGGGTCGAGGTGGTAGCGGAAATGCGGTGATAGCGCTTCTACGGTCTGCCTAAAATTCACAAAGACGGGAACCCCCTTAGACCAATAGTCAGCCAGATAAATGCTCCTACCTACCTCCTCGCTAAACATGTCGCCTCAATATTTCAACCCCTGTCTGGCAAGACGTCGTCCTACGTTAAAGATTCGGCCCATTTTGTGGAATTGTTGTCTACAGTGAAGTTGGCATGCATGGATCTATTAGTGAGCTTTGACGTCGAGTCGCTGTATACACACGTACCAGTCCAAGAGTCCCTCGACATCATCAGAAGCTTAGTCATCAGCAACGACATCGACACTGAGTGCGTCAAGCTCCTGCCATATTGTCTCACTACGACATACTTTCTGTGGCAAGGACAATACTACATCCAGCGAGAAGGTGTAGCAATGGGATCACCAGTGACACCAGTGGTGGCAACCCTTTTCATGGAACCGCTGGAACACCGCACATTGCAAACTTCACCTCTTAAGTCAATGTTTTGGGTACGGTACGTGGATGACGTGATTTCAATCTGGTCACATGGTCGCCAATCACTCGACGCTTTCATCTCTCATCTTAATTAGGTTTACACAAATTTAAAATATACAGTAGATTGTGAGAAGGTAGGCACTTTGGCGTTCTTGGAAGTACTTGTTGCTCGACGATTGGATGGAATCCTAAGCCACACAGTGTACCGCAAGCCGACACACACAAATCGTTGTCTACAAGCTACTTCGCATCATGCTCATTTTGGTGCATTTGTGTGGGTGCATTTGGAATCGGTCGCAAGAGCATTGAGACTCAGAGCACAGCGGTTGTGTGACAAGGACCATATCTTCACCGAAATGGACCCTGTGCTTCGAGAACATGGGTACAATTTTCGCAATGTCGGTTAGTCAGTCAGCGTGTTTGCGTCCACTGCTGGACATACGCCTCTCCAATCCTTCTCCAGTCCTCCCGGCCCTCAGCGGTACGGAACCACTGCTTTCCGCCTACGCACTTGTCTCATCTTCCCACCTGGCGAGTGGTCTTCCCACACTCCGTTTGCCTGTTCACGGCCGCCAGTGTAGGACACGGTAACTCCAACGGTCGTCGTCTCTTCGGCTGACGTGACCAGCCCACTGCTATTTGAGCTTAGCCACGCGGTGTCCAATATCGACTACTTTGGTACGTCGGCGGATTGCCTCTTTACGTACCATATCCCGTAGCGATATTCCCAGCATGGCTCGCTCCATTGCTCGCTGGGTAACTTTTAACCTTTGGACAACGGCGACCGTCAGAGTCCACGTTTCACACCCGTACGTCATGTCATAACCGGGAGGACGCACTGGTCATATGTTCGGGTCTTTAAATTTCTACGGAAGGTCAGACCTTAGAGCGAATTTAAGCTTTCCGAAGGCAGCCCAACCCAGTTGAATCCGTCGCTCAACCTCCAAAGACAGTCCTTGTATATGAAGCCGCAGGATTTGACCGAGATATACGTACTCTTCAACCTGTTCGATCACTTCTAAGTCGATAACGATTTGTCCTCCCGTCATACCCTCAGTCGCCATGACCATGTTTTTATCCCGGTTCATCTTCAGACCTACCTTTATCGATGCTTTATAAAGGTCTTCCAGCATGGTTTAAAGCTGAACTCGGGAATTTTACAGAAGAACAATGTGATCGGCGTTGCGAAGATGACTGAGGAAAATATTCACTAACGTTGATACCCATGTTTTCCCATTCAAGCGTCTTGAACACATATTCCGATGCGTTTGTGAAGAGCTTGGGTTAGAAAATGTGGGTGAGAAAGTAACGTAAATATAAGATATAAAAACAGACCAAATGGAATTATCGATAACTCTGTATCACGATTATTTGAAACCGATTACGGAGTACCTCAAGGCTCAATCATGGCACCATTGCTGTTTATTATTTTTATTAATGACATTGCAAAAGACGCTATGCTAGTACTTCTCGCGAAAACCATAATAATTTACGCTGACGACGCAAATGTAATTGTTACTGATAAAAGTATTGAAACACTCCTTACAAAAACAACAAAAATAATTGAGGAGTTGGGTAAATGGTTCGCAGCAAATGGGTTAATGTTAAATAGTGCTAAAACACACTGTGTACATTTTAAGATGAAAAATATTAAACATGAAGTGAATGATGAGATGTTTATGATGTTTAAGTCATAACGTTTGCAATATATTCTTAGGCTTCACGTTGGATCAAAAGTTACGATGGGACAAACACATTCAACATGTTTGTGATAAATTAACAAAAGCTTGTTATAGCCTCAGAACCCTGTCTAAATGCTGTGACTTGGATACCCTGAAGAGTGCCTACTTCGGTTATTTATACTCTGTCATGACCTATGGCATTGAGTTCTGGGGTTCTTCAGGGGAAGCGGTTTCAGTATTTAGACTACAAAAGAAAGCAATTCGGATAATTACACACTCTAAATGGGACGCACTTGTTTGCACGCCTTTGTTTAAAAACCTAAAATTGCATACTATGTATGATGTGTACGTACAAAGAACTATTTTTTATGTGAGAAATTATCCGGAATCATATAATAATTTCAAACACGGATATTCGACGAGAAATAAAAATGTGATCCAGCCAGCTGCACACTCAACATAAAAATTTGAGAAGGGGGTCCACTTCAATAGTATTAATATGTATAATAAGCTACAAAGAGACTTGCGAGAAGAAACTAACATAAGATTTAAAAAGAAGTTAGGTACATGGTTGCTTGACCAAACTTTCTACGATTTAAGTTATTTTAATATTATTGTGTAAAACGACGAATTCACATGATTGGTATCAATATTATAATCTGTTATGCAAATTCTTAATATTGTAATGTAATCACTGCGAATAAAATATTTCGATTTGATATTTTTGATTTTATTTGATTTGAGATCACATCCCCCTGCCTAACGCCTTTACCAAGAGGGATGGGTTGGGTATTTTAATGGAGCCTCACAGTCATCGTCGCGGACCGATACAGATTTCGGAGTACCTCGATGTAGCGGTGGTCGATTCTGCACCTCAGGAGAAAGTTTTCGACGGCCCATTTTTCAACTGAGTCGAACGCCTTCTCGTAGTCCACGAAGGCTACAAAGAGCGGCTACTCCTCCTTCTAGCTAGCTTAGCCACCCGGTGTCCAATATCGACTACTTTGGTACGTCGGCGGATTGCCTCGTTACGCACCATATCCCGTAGCGATATTCGCCAAGGGAACATGAAGTTGGTTGAGCGCGTTATAGAGGAAAATCAAGACAGTAAAGTGTTTTCCCGTGCCTTCTCTACCGGCGCTAACTAAATTTCAAAACTCGAGCGAGCGGATGGGGTTGTCACTGCAATAAAGACGGATATACTTGAGGGGTGGTAAAAAATTATGACGAATTGTACTCCGCAGCAATGCATGCCCCGAGCCCAAGCAAACCACTCGACTCTGATAGGCGTGCCCCGCTCACTAGATACTACACCGAGGATCTGCCGGAGATTAGTGTCTATGAGATAAAGGCTGTTTTGAAAGGACTAAAATAACACAAGGCTCCAGATGAGGACGGGATAACGATGGAACTGCTAAAGTCTGGCGGGATACCATCAGGAACTGCAAACACTGTGCAATGCAGTTCTCAAAAAAATAAGGCGAAGTTGAAGAACTATCGACCTATCTCACTTCTAAGCCACGTATACAAGGTCTTTTCATGAGTCATCACGAGTTGGCTGACACAGAGGATGGATCAGTACCAGCCTCGTGAGCAAGCTGGGTTCAGGGAAGGATACGGCATAATGGATCACATATTTACTGTGAGACAAGTGGTGCAGAAGTGCGAGGAGTACAACAAGCCGCTCTTTGTAGCCTTCCACTTCTTTTCTAGTCCTTTACGAGAAGGCGTTCGACTCAGTTGAAAAATGGGCTATCGAAAACTCCCTCCTGAGGTGTAGAATCGACCACCGCTACATCGAGGTACTCCGAAATCTGTATCGGTCCGCGACGATGACTGTGAGGCTTCATTAAAATACCCAACCCATCCCTCTTGCTAAAGGCGTTAGGCAGAGGGATGTGATCTCACCCAAGCTCTTCACAAGCGATTCGGAATATGTGTTCAAGACGCTTGAATGGGACAACATGGGTATCAACGTTAATTAATATTTTCCTCAGTCATCTTCGCTTCGCCGATCACATTGTTCTTCTGTCAAATTCCCGAGTTCAGCTTCAAATAATGCTGGAAGACCTTTATAAAGATAAGTAGTAGAAAGATAGGTAGGTCTGAAGATGAACCGGGATAAAATCAAGGTCATGGCGACTGAGGGTATGACGGGAGGACAAATTGTTATCTCGGTCAAATCCTGCGGCTTGGTATACAAAGACTGTCTTTGGAGGTTGAGCGACGGATTCAACTGGGTTGGCTTGCCTTCGGAAAGCTTAAATTCGCTCTGAGGTCTGACCTTTCGCAAAATTTAAAGACCCGAACATATGACCAGTGCGTCCTCCCAGTTATGAGTGGGCTGGTCACGTCAGCCGACGAGATGACGACCGTTAGAGTAACCGTGTCCTACACTGGCGGCCTTGGACAGGCAAACGGAGTGTGGGAAGACCACCCACCAGGTGGAAAGACGGCATCAAGTGCGTCGGGGAAAGCAGTGGGTCCGTACCGCTGAGGGCCGGTAGGACTGGAGAAGGATTGGAGAGGCGTATGTCCCGCAGTGGTCGCAAACACGCTGACGGATTGACTGACTGTTCTCAAACCATTGTACTCTTATTTTTTTGTAGGTGGTAGCATTTAAAGGTTTAATATTATGTCGTTTTTTTTTGCTGTAAGAATAATAAGGTTTTCTTATTTGTCTCTTTGTTTACAGGTCACTATAGTAGTTCATGACAAAAATAATAGTATAAATTCTGGATCTAACACTAGACTCATCAGAAGGACTAAATCGTACACAGGTTTTAAAATGTTTTCTTGTTGCCACAGGAGTGTGCATCGCTTTAAGGTCCTTTCTTCAACCCCTGTCAGCCCATGCCTACGACATTAGAGGCGCACGCTTTACATTCGGCGACGGAGTGTTCAAATTTGATTGAATGTAAACCTAATGTAATGAAGAATTTTAATAGTCATAATAAAATAAATCGCCACAAAGTTACTATTCTTTAATTCACAGGACTTTAGGTTAAATATTCATGGTTATTTCCATCCTTTAAACATATAAATGTATATGTTTTCTATAACTAATACATAAATATTTTTACAGAGCTTTTCAGGTATTATTTAAACTATACCTACGACTTTTTAAAATTCCGCTTCGGTTTGGATACATTGCAACTTTGTTACGATAAAATAAAAGAGATACGTAAATAAAGAAAAGAGAGTGACGCCAAAGCTTACTAAACTTCCTTAATATGTGAGTGACGATGTGGACATGTACTTTTGTATAGACTCGGCAACGTTGCGTATATATTTATAGAAAACATATACATTGAAATGTTGAAAGAATGGAAATATACTCTAGAATATTTACCCTAAATTCATGTGAATTAAAGAATAGTAACTTTAAGATACTTCACTTATGGGTTTAAGTTTTGTGGCGATTTATTTTATTATGACTATTAAAAAATCTTCATTACGTTATGTTTACATACAATCTGATTAAAATCTTGTAATAACGAGGGCCGTGGCAGAATTTAAAGCGTGCGCCTCTAATGCCGTAGGCATGGGCTGACTGGAGTTGCGATTCCCTACGTTGAATGATCCATACGGTAGATTCCGAAAGCATATGTATATGAAACTTCCGGTTTTTACTCTTCAAGTATGCGGAACTATGTGCATAATAACCTAAAGTTAACTTGAGTTAAACTTAGTTAATAATTAGATACGACAATGCCCTAATATCACGTAATCAATCAATACCTATATCACAAATATTTCATTTTGGTTTTTTTTAACCTATTCAAGATGAGTTCTGATCAATAAAAACATCACTGTTTATAGATAGACATATCACAAAACTGTTATATTATATTAATTTAACAATTGATGAATATAAGAACTGGGCGCATCCGACGTTCAACATGGCCGCGTAGGAAACATGCCAGGCTGAGGGCAGCCAACCTAATTTTTTTATGAAGTATGTTCATAGGACTATCGAATGGTGGTATTGTCATCTTGTTACTCGATGACGTATTTTTTTTTTTTTTTCGACATTTTAAAACCGGCCAACCTCAGAACGTGCCAGGGTAGGACGAGCCAACCTACTTTTTTTTAGCTTTTCTTGATGACCTTTACCGATTGTGCTAGGTCTCATGTTGTTACTCGATGACGTTAAATTCTACCAAAAAAGTGATTTAATATTACCTACTGCACAAAACGTTCCAGGTTTGGGTCAGGCAACCTAGTATTTTTAGGAAGCCTATTCTAATCCGCACAACCACAAATGGGTCCCATAGTGTTACTCGATGACGTAGGGTTGACGACGGTCCGCTCTCGTACTATAAGTGGCCAGTTCCGAAAACTTATCATGCGCCCTATGTATTATAAATGGGAATTTTAGAATATTTCTTATTTAACTAATCCATATCGGCTCCACCCGTTATGATTAAAAAGTAGCAGATAAATTAGATCTTTATTGACCAGTCTTTTTGACCAGCCCTTTGAACTACTTTTTATCTTGGAAATAATTCAGCTCGACATCAGTCCAAAACGACATGGACCCGAGCGGAGCTGGGTATAGATAATCATAGCTCATCACAATAGTTGAACCGGCCAAATCCTGCCCTAAGCAAAATTTTACTCAGGTACTGATGAGTGTCTGGTGGACCAGTGCTGGTATCATCCAATACATTTTCCTAAGATCCAGCCAGAACATTACTTATTATCGTATTTATTACTTTATATCTGTATTATCATCAATTGCAAACTATAATGAAAAAGCTAGCCGTTAAACAACAGAGACTGGTCAACGTTTGGTATATGTAGCTGTCCTGACGCAGCAGTAGGCTAGATCCTACTGCTGCGTCAGGACAGCTACATAGACCAAACACTGAACAACAAACGGTCGCTAAATTAGAGAAGCTACGATTGGAATGTCTCCGACACCGACCACACTCCCGGATCTTGCTACAACAGATTACCACTTTTTGAACTTCTTGCACAGAAAAAAAATCCACTCCTATGAGGCACTCAAAACCGCATTCAAAGTTTTTATTGACTCTCGCTCCCAACATTATCTCTAAACTACCTTTAAAATGGCGAAAGTGCATTGATGACCAAGATGCGTACTTTGATTGATTATTAAATATATGATTTCGTTTCACTTTTTCCACATAAAACCACAATTTCATAAGTAACGACATATGTCCTCATGAAGGACATATTCACATGTATATTTAATGATTGCCTCAAAGTCCAATACTTTTTGTGTGGTGATAAAAATAAATGTGGTAACTTTGAACGGCGCGCAGGATGCGGGTACTTACTTCCCGTAACAGAGGTAATGGGTTCAATCCCCGCGCCGTTCATACACAACTTTATTAATCTGAGTTGGATAAGTGCGTGTCGTTACCAATGCGAGCTGTTCCATGGATCGAAATTAATCTGAAACTATTGGCACACTAATGTAGCCTGAATTAGGTCCATCGTTAAAGATGAACTTATGTTCGTAACGGCAATTAAAAATTGTGCGTGTTTTCGATCCGGTTCAATGTAGCCTTACTCAAAAAGGGAAAGTCCTGGCATGGCAGTTAACTACTACGGGCTAATAGCATGACGGTGGGTAAGATATTAGCCATATATGTCCAATTACATTAGAAAAAACCGTTTGAAAACAATATTCATTGAATGGCCTAGACATATTCGGAAACCCGTTAAGATGGATGAAGAGGCAATGAAACAACGTCAGTGTTTCTACCTACTTTTTAGTTCCTTTGGGAAAACGGTGTGTCGGGCTAATATGTGTTAATATTTTGACCATACTTATGATACTAGTTATCCATGTCCAGATCTCTAGAAGAAGTGCTATTTGTCTTCAGGATTAAAAAAACAGACGCGGAGGTCTTTCTTGGACCTCCTGATAGAGAGTTCGAGCAAGAGCACCTCCTACAGCGACCTTGAGCTGCGCGAGGAGGTGCTGACCTTGACAGTGGCCGGCACCGACACCTCGGCCGTAGCCATGTCCTTCACGCTGCTGCTGCTCGGCAAGCACCAGGACATCCAGGAGAAAGTTTACCAGGAGTGAGTTCTTTTTATCGATGTTTTTTCATTTTAAATGCCAAAAATTTTCGGCTCGCAGAGTAATAGATGAAATGATAAAGAAAACATGGATAAATAGTAATATTGGTAACAACCGAAAAACCTCTTTTGCGTTCACAGCGTAGCTTTTACAGTTCGCGCCAGATTTATACGCCTTTTCACAAGAGCGTTTTTTGTACGCAAATGGTGCATATACGTTTGCCGTGTTTTATACAGAGCGCATCACCCTCGGCGTCACAGTAAGAATTGGCCATAGATATATTAAGAAGAAGAGATGTGTGATCGAACGAATTATCGAGCGAAACCGTTGTCTCCAAAAATTTCGCATTCCAAACATTCCGGGAGATCTGACCTTGAACCGACCAATCACAGCACGCAGATGCATTCGCCCACCGCAACCCGCCACCACCCCTTTACACCCGCTGAGACCTAGGCGCGCGGCGATAGTGTTGTAACACGTACTAGATTTGAAAAAATATCGAAATATTGGTACGAAAAGTTTTAACTTTTACTTCTGTTACAAAACAAGCATAAATTCCAGAATCTGTTCATGTGTACAATTTTAATGTTTATTTTTTTTTATTACGCAACTTGACTGGATGGCTTACCACATCTTCCGTCATAATATAAGTCCAACAAGAACCATATTTGGGAATTAATTAGATCCAACCTTTATATGAGCTCGGCTACATATAGACTTTTACATGGGTTGATACAATTTGGGTAATAACCTTGGAACATTCTCAAAGAAACTTCAATGTATTTTTCGATTCTCATTAAATCATACCGACTTTGAGACACCCAACTATATCAGTTTTTTTTAAACATACCTTACTGTATGTTTTGGTATAAAAACTGCAGCTGTTTATTTTGACATTCAGCGTCACCCTTCTAAGTATTTCTTGTTATGTTGTACTCTGTATAAAATATCAAAACACTTTACCATCTTTACTAAATAATATCTTGTGGACGGTACATTCATTATTTACAAACGTATATTTGCATTTCGTGACATATTTTCTGACCTCCATAATTACTTCTCTGCAAAGGAATTCCGACAAGAAACATCGACAGGTTTGTTGCAATGCACATCACAGGGGACGCCATTTTGCTCCGCTCGTTCCGTATGGCAAGATATTACTGTTTTTTAACTTCCTTCAGATCGTTTATTCAACGGTTATCGGTGGAAGGTGATGCCATGGTCCTTGTAGTTTTTATTTAGGCTTTCATGTTTACTCGTTATTACGCAGCAATGGGTAATTTAGAAAAAAACTGGGAGCGCACGTTCGGGGAAGTTGCTACGGAACGACTAAGGCGACAAGCAAAAGGCGCGCGACGATATGCGGGCCGTTCCGCATATCGCGGCGACAAGACCACGCCTCCTTAACATATCTCTCTACTTAAAATATCTGTAGAATTGGCACTTGCAAGGAATACGTATGTATGTAGGTCAAGGACCAATATGTGGAGTTTAAGGTGATGCCGTTTGTACGCTGAGTCACTGCAACTTGAGAATTGAATCTTTTTGTGTAAAATCTAATTAAAGAATTCAAGATTTTCGTAATACAGAATTATAGTGTTAAAACATTTTAATGCCTACAGATTGCTTGACATATACGGCAACTCGGACCGTCCTCTGGTTAAGGAAGACTTGGCGAAGATGGTGTACCTTGACAGAGTGATCAAAGAGTCACTTCGCTTGTATCCACCAGCACCCTTTATCATTCGGAAAGTGGACAAAGAAATCACTCTTCGTGAGTATCAATTAAGACAACAGCTTTTCACTTAAATCCTTTTCTCGAACGCAAATTATAGAATAACCTTTAGATTCTATTAATTGGTTTTTATGAAATTATTATTGTTTTTTTAAGTTTATAGCATATTTTTTTATTTTAAAGCATCAGGGTCGGTTTTGCCCGCGGGATCCGGAATACCAATCAGCATCTGGGGTACACACCGCAACAAGAAGTACTGGGGAGAGGACGCCGAGACATTTGACCCAGACCGCTTCTCCCCGGAGCGCTTCAACCTGGCTCACCCCTGCGCGTACATACCCTTCAGCAGCGGACCCAGGAACTGCTTAGGTGAGGCTTCTACCGTAACCATCAGTACTGCTGCGATGACATAGGACCCCTATTTGTGTTACTAGAACGGTAAAACAGTACATTCTCTAGTAAGCTACTAAATGCTATCAAAAACTATGGCAGGAATCGTAACCCTTAAATCTAAACTATACAACTTAGTGTCTTATGTACCTCGTTTACATCAAGCAAACAAATTTATATTTCACTCAATATCCACAAGATTAACCAAATTTTCCACCCTTAAAACAAATAATTCCATGTAAAAATAGTTGTATTTTAATGTTTACCTTACTTTAAAATCTTCGTGGATCAATGAGATCCACGAAAATTTCTTTCCATGGACTATTATAAAAAAAAAACCTCTTGCAACTCCTACAACTGGCTAAAATCTTGCTTAACACATATATCACAAGCTGTTACTTTTAATGAGGTTAAAAGCAGCAGCAGTTCAATCAACCGCTGTGTCCCACAAGGTAGTACTCTTGACCCTGCCTTATTTCTGATTTATATTGACAACCTCTGCCGGCTTATGATATACGGTGAAATCATAGCGTATGCTGATTATGTATATATATATATATTTATTTTATGTTAATACTCGGGAAGAGGAGTTCTATAAATCAGAAACTGGCTTAGCAAAAGTCAAGCAATGGCTTGATCTACATTTACTGTCACTTGACATGGAAAAAACTAAATATATGACGTATTCCATTGAGTCAAGACGCCAACATCCTTCTTAAAAATCAGTTACCATACGCATTCACTCTCTGACATACCCCGGAATCGTATATGATAAACATTTGAACTGGAAATCACACATAGATAAAAGATCAGGTAGAGTGAAAAAGTTGATCCACATCTTTATAAATATTAGGAAAATCTTAAATATAAAAACTCTGAAATCTATTTATTACGCTTTGGAGCAGTTTATCATCTCATATAGTCTGAATTAATGGGGAGGAATGGCCAAAACGAATATGGATCCATTAGTCAAAGCACAAAAGGGTAATGCCTTTTCTGATGAACGCGTGATCGGCAAGAAGCCTTATAAGATTTCCTCTTCCAAGAATTACACTTACTTGACGTGCGACAGCTGTACATGAGGACGATCGCCATAGAAATACTTAAAGGAAGTTCCTTTAGCGGCAAACATAACCTCATCTGTCCACTCGTACATCACAAGACAAAAACATTTTTTGCCTCATTCCCATACAACTACACATTTTGCGCAGAGGTCTTATGTACATTTAGCCCCAAAAATTTACAATTATATTATCAAGCCCCCCCCCCCCCTTTGAATAGACACATATAAAATATCAGCACTTAAAATATAACTTCGTGGCTTATAATATTAGGTAGACATGAATGTGAGAATGGTCACATAATATAATAAAAACAACAAAACCCATCTTCAATCTCACTAGAACTTGCAGCTTACTAAGTATTCAATTTATGCATTCTTTAAGTAAATTCACGGACGATTTACCGCAGCGAGTTTCCATATCCAAACTTTACTAGACACGGTCTATAAATATGTTCTTAGATTTACACGAGGATTTACACCGTCGCATAATATTTTGAAAACTTACGGTTTTCCGTTTCGCCTCCCACGACGGAAGCATCGTCAGGGCCACTTCGTTGCCCCGGAGTTACCGGAGCAGCCGGGCTGTCAGACGTAAACCTTTCGTTTACCAGCATTATTTCTACTAAGCGGAAGATGAAATGAGTTAGAGCTGCGAGTGACTTGTATTGGGTACATGTATATTAACTTGCGGTAAGACTATCTCTTATTTAACTCCACTACTCACCCGGTAAGTAATTTGGCATGATGATAAGTAGCAGTAATAGAACTCATGAATAGCATAATGGTTAATAGCCTATAGTACTCAGGAATGATGTAGATTTCTTTCAGTGAATGATTTTTTAAATCGAATGACTACCAATATACGACTTCAGGTTTCTATGTGGCTCGCTCAAGAGTGAGCAACATCTGAAAGCGGAACCATTAATTTAGTATATAAACAGGTACTTTTAGTATACACAATCCTAGTCTTGATTTATTATTTTTTAAGAATCTACACTATCTAATTCAATTCATATCTTTGTTTTACCATAATGTTGTAATTCTAGCGCGAGCGAAGCCACGGGCAAAGGCTAGTTCCTTCATAAAGAAAGTGTCAGTTTTACGGAACTGTAGTTCAGCACAATCATTTGTTTCTGTTGACAGGTTATCAGTACGCAATGCACTCGATCAAGGCATCACTATCATCTGTACTGCGGCGGTATCGCGTGCGCGTGCCTGATGGGACTTCCGAGTGCAGGATACGCGTCAAGCTTGACATTATGATGAAGGCTGTCAGTGGATACGAAGTCTTGTTGGAAGAGAGAGCCGCCCAGAAGGAATGTGCAGATGTGGAATGAAAATGGTGTTTGAAGTAAAAAATATTCTATGGTTCTTCTATGGTATGGTGATGCGCTCTGTACATGAACGTACAGAGCGCATCACCCTCGACGCCACAGTGGGCATTGCCATTTGCAAGGAAAACGTATGTGGGTCAAAGTGTAATGTAAAGTGGATACTTTTAAGACACAGTAGTAGTAGCATATGCCAGATATCACCTCACTACATATTATAAAACAAAGTTACCCCTCCGCGTGTGTCCATCTGTCTGAACGCGATAAACTCAAAAACTACTGAAGGGATTTTCGTCTTAGATGATTTTCATACGGTTTTCACCAATCGAAGGAGTGATTCAAGGGGAAGGTTTACGTGTATAAGTCAATAATGTTCTTTACAAATTGGTTAAAATATGACAATAATTGTTGGATATGTCCGAAAAAATCAATCCGACTGGGAAACGGATCGAAAATCGATAACGGTGCCTAATCCCTTTGAAATGCAACAAAAAAATATATAGAGGAATATATGTTTCTCTTTAATAGGTCTACAGAAACATCTGCGATGACATGTATCTATTTTTTAAGGATAGCTTTAAAAAATAGCCGATTTTATATATTGTTTTTAATCTTTACATAAAACATATGTTTCGTAACAACTTCATTTAGTTGATTTTAATTTATATAGAATCACGCCAAGGCCCGATAGTCAGCTTGTAGGTAACGCAATGTCATTGGCGGAACGCTATGATTGATTTAGCAGTGCTTCCTGTATGTAAAATACTTTTTAATCGTTCTGTTCGTTCGTTGTACTCCTGCAATAAAGTTGTGAGTAAAATTTGATCAAATCATTTATCAAATTTAAGTTCTAATACAGTCCACTCCAAAGCTATCGATTCAACCACACTACGCAGGATAGGTTTAGCATGCTCTCTAATCCTACAATATGCTAATTGGAAAGCTATTAAGATGGAAATCATATTAATCGTTATCACATGTAATAGTTTAGTTAACTTGAGCATTTTATGCATATCATAATTGCACTTATATTCATATAATTTACATGAATATCTTATGAGTTACAGCAAAATTATTAAAACTATCTCGCGCGGTTCCACGCCGGCGCGACACGACTAATCTCTCAGAAACTTGGCTTTAAAAAAAAATATTAAGTATCTGATAGCCTAGTTTTTGAAAAAGGTTGTAGGCTATTTAACATCACTTTACGACTGGAGCCGAGCAAAGGCAGAAAGAACGCTAGGCGAAAACAAATTAATATAAAGAGGGCGATGCGAACGCCGAGAACCGGGCAGAAGAGCCGAACTGTGTATGCCTACTTATCTCACCACTTCGCATGGCAAGCAGCAGGGTTCCGTACCCAAAGGGTAAAAACGGAACCCTATTACTAAGCCTCCGCTGTCCGTCCGTCCGTCCGTCCGTCTGTCCGTCTGTCACAGGGTTGTATCTCATGAACCGTAACAGGTAGGAAGCTGAAATTTTCACAGATTATGTATTTATTTTGCCGCTATAACAACAAATAGGTAACATTATAAAATAATAATAACTAAAGGAGGGCCCCATACAAAAAACGTGTTTTTTTTGTAAATCCTGTACGATCGTACGGAACCCTTCGTGTGCGAGTACGACTCGCACTTGGCCGGTTTTTGTACCTTCGCAATAGTTGTGTCCCATATGGAAATTGTTTGAGCTTATTTATGTTGATTATTCTTTAGATATACATATCATTATATATATCAGGTTTTTTGTTGAATACTTTGCATATTGTCGTTTTAAAGGTAAATTTGTAACTTATTATTTTAAAACATTGTTTTATTCTGCTCTGGGGTCATATTTTCTTTGCATAGTAGGCATTCATTAGGTGCGTGTGTAGGTTCTTTTTTTATCGTTGATTATTTTGTTTAGTTTATATTTAAAGTAAGTTAATGGTTAATTGAAAATACCAACTTTGGAACATTGTTGTACCTATTAAAATATGTGCAATAATTTAATTTATGTTTCTTTTACATATTAGTACTTAATTATTAATTAAATTAAATTAGTACTTAGCTTACAGTCGTCCATAATCTATACCATTATATAAAGGGGAAAGGTTTGATTTTTTGTTTGTGTATTTGAAATGAATAGGCTCCGAAACTACTGGACGGATTTGAAAAATTCTTTCACCGTTGGAAAGCTACAGTATATCCGAGTGACATAGAATATGTTTCATCTTCAAAAAATTAGGGATCCTTACCGAAAACTCCGATAACGTAACCCAAGGTGCAAAACAATTACCAAGAATGTTCCTTACATCGCGTGCGCTGCGAAAACTATTCACGATAGAACAAAATGAAGTACTACAATTTTATAGAACCCATCATTATCTACAAAAAATGGCGCGACAGCATGCATCTAACTATTATAGTTATGTTACAATAAGTGTGCATTTATTTTAAAATAAAAATTTAAAAACCGCCGCTAGAAAAGTCTCTTTATTGGTACATACCTGAATAGGTATTAATCCTTATCAAAATAAATAAATTATTATTTAAGTCTGCTTCAATACCTTTATATTATTTTTTTAATTATTCGATTCGGACATTCCATTCGAAAGATATCACGAGTTTAAAAATTAGAAAAAACTCCGCTCGGCTAGCTATGCTTTTTAGAGTTTGTAGGTGAATTATTCGATTCGGACATTCCATTCGAAAGAGATCACGAGTTTAAAAATTAGACATAACTCCGCTCGGCTAGCTATGCGTTTTAGAGTTTGTATGCGTCACTCAGGGGTACGGGAGGGTAGTCAAGGCCACAAAATAAACTTGCTGCGCGGCTCATTCCCGCAGTCGGCTCCCTAAGCAGCGGTCGTGTGCGTAATTGAAAAAATTGTCACTTGATAATATTTTGTCGCTTGATGATAATTACTTTAGTAGGAAACTAAACGCATTCAAAAAGTGCTTTTCAAAACTAGACCCATTAATTTATGTTGTACATTTAGTTATCCTAATAAATAAGTGTCCTAATAAATAATAAATAAGTTTTTATGATTTTCTATTAAATCGTTTTTAGCATGGAGGTGAAGTTTTTAGTCGTAGGTTATAGTAGTAGTTGTAGGTAGCTAATAACAGTTAAGCTAATTATTTAGTGCAAAATAAAACCACATCAAATATTGTTTGCAGGGAGGCTTTAACTCAATAAATTAATTAATGGCTTTTGTTTTGTAGTTATGACCTTTTTACAATAATTGTGTGAAAAAGACATGAATAGAAAAAAAAATATATTCACAAAAACCGGGACGGGCTTCTTCTTCTATCTACTTATATAAAAGGGAACGTATGTCCACATGCAAGAGGTAATCTCCGTAACCACAAAACAGATCAAGATGCAATTTAAACCAATTTAAAGATAGCATCGCTGGGAGCGCTTTAGCGTACATGCCATCACGCTAAATATCCAAAGGGCTTAGCAATATCAATGCAATTACTCTCAAACAAAATTAATACCATGCCGTGGCGTATGGTGGCGTTACTTGCGACGTCATTCAACGATTCACTATTTTCGCGCTAATGTTTAGAAAGCGGATGGCGCAGGGCGGAATACCGACTCTTCTATACATATTTTGTTCGGGAGGGTATGAGTTCGAATCCCGATGGCCTCAATTTTTTATTAGTTTTTTACATTTTATTGTTTAGCATGGATTAGACTCAATAGATATACACACATCTATTAAGATCTCGGATTTCACTATCAAATCAAATCAAAAATCATTTATTCATCATATACTAGTCGTGGGCGTTTCCACTGGTCTTCGAAAACGTTAGTAACGTTAATGCTGATGCCGATAGCCGTTAGCGGAAACGGTTTCAAAAAGAAATGAAAGAAAACTCCCTTTCCCTTCTTCTCCCCTTTTTTTTTGGCTGGACATGAATGGGTATAATGACATCTAGCACGGTTCGATCATCTCACATTAATTCTGAATCTCGAGTGCAGTGACCTGTATTCTCAACAAAAATCAAAATCAAGAATGAGGTTTTGTTACTATGTAGTTATCGCAAACAAATAAGAAGTCAGACAAAACTTTTTATCCTCGACAAAATAATCCCCAGAAATAATATAACACAAATGATAAATAAACATATTTATAATTTATTTCATATGCCTATTAGCATTTAGAAATACTAATGGTTGGACTTTTTCTGTAAGCAAACCACAACGGCGGTCGTAAAGAATGTAGCCCCTCTTCGACTACAGTGCGCACTGCGCGCGCGCATTACAGTTTCGGCGGTAACCCCAGTTGCGAGAGTCGCCGGCTACAAACCACAACGAAGTAATTATTAATATTACTAACTATTACTCGTAACCCCAGTTACGAGAGTCGCCGGCTTCAAGCCGGTTACAGCTACATTGCGCGAGCGAGACAGTCGCGGCTGGCGGGTCGTTGCGTCTAGACGTCTCGCAACCTACGTGCTTTCGTTGGCGCGCCGCGTGCGCGATCCAGTGCGCTACAAGAAATTTGTAGCGGCCATACTGCTCGGCGTAAAATGAATACTTCGTTTTTACACTAGTAACAGTTTACAAACCCATTTCTCATTTCTCGTCCCACGACTATCATATACACAGTAAGATTTATAACATAAAAGTAACACAATGAGTAAGTAAGTAGTTATGAAGAACAGGGGCCATCTCAGCATAAGTTGCAGTTCACTCAGTGAGCAGCAACGCTGATTTACGTCTGGTCCCTAAAACAATAAAATAAAAAACAAATCCTTCGAATCCTGTCGAAACATTACAAAAAGAGAGATAACCAAATATCAAAAAGTATTACACACACATCCGTTTAAAACATAAATAACATTTTAAGAAAAGGAAGCAAAATTTGCAAACTAGCTAAACATCTACATAGTCACCCAAGCACTTACTTTAAGGGTGCTTTATTGACTTTTAAGAAGCCACGCTTGATGATAATGGAACTATAGGATACATCCAATAAGTCTAAACAGCCTATGGCAGTATAAAATAAAGTACACTCTCATAGAAAAGAATAACTTCTATCCGGGTAGAGATGGCGCCACATGTTCATGTAGTCGATTAGTATTAGCGATTAAAAGATCATGGCGCGATAGATGGCGCTGTGAAATTAAAAAGGTTATCGAAAATTGCAGCAAGCCCGAAATTCTGCAAATATTTTCGCCGCAACTATTTACTATGTCATTATATAACTTTATAATTATATTCTTTGCTTTATGTGTACAATAACTTTGTATAGGCCAGAACAGCATTAAATAAGGCATGGGGAACTATCTTTTGTCTCAAAGAAGATCGTGAAACGTATGAAAATTTGTATGGGTAACCCATAACATCTTCAAACTAGGTGTATGAAAATGCACCTGTTTTTTAATGAATAGTTTATATGTTTTTGCTCAAGAAATGGCGCTATCGCTGATTGCATTTATGTATACTCCCTAATTGTACCTAATTTGTATCGTATGGGTTTATTATTCCCGCAATTTTAGGACTAATTAGCATCAGGCAAAATTATGAGAGGGGTGTGCAAATAAGCAGTGGTTTGAAATGCTTATAAATTAAGATCCGATGTAGACCTTTTGGTTTCCACGTCTAGCCTGATTCTGCTCACAACTTAAAAGCTACATGAAATCACTCTAAATTACCAGAGCGGTGAGCAGTAGGGTGAAATGCTTACAACTTGCGAACCACTCACCCGATTTATATGCAAATTGAATCTACGTTTGGCGTCTCTGAGTGCGTTCCAGTTACGGATTGGTGACCGTGTTCGATGTTGAGGCTGGCTGTGGTTTGTATGCCACGTAAAACTTGCATTTCGTAGTTATAGGCGATTTAGGTTGCAGATAAAACTTAAGGTATATTTAAGTATTTAATTGAAAAACCGACTGGTTATTGTTGCATAATTAATAGATTTCATTGTTTCTAGACAATCAATATATTCATCAGCAAGTACATACCAACATATATTTTATATAGCCAATCTAGATAACGCAACCACTTGGCACAGGCAGACCGACATATTTAGCATCAGAGGGTTGGTCTCTAACCTGTGAACCCAGATTCAGCCATTTACCTTATCGTGACCAAAAATGGCGTGACCTCCCGGAATATGAATGAATAGTTTCAAATATATTCATATTTTTACATCATGGGGTGAAGCAGTATTTGATTCATACACGCTGAAAATAAAAACACAAACGTTCACAAACGATTTCTGATACAATCCGATCGTTTTATTTTTAATTTGCTCTTATGGGGGGCCAAATACGTGCTTAATTTTATTTATTTGCTTAAGGAAAAACCAATCGTTTACTAACCTTTTTTAGCGTTCCGTACCCAAAGGGTGAAAACGGAACTCTATTACTAAGCCTCCGCTGTCCGTCTATTCGTCCGTCCGTCCGTCTGTCCCAGGGCTGTATCTCATGAACCGTAACAGGTAGGCAGCTGAAATTTTCACCGCTATTTATTTTGCCGCTATAACAACAAATAGGTAAGAAAATAATAAAAATTAAAGGCCCCGTACAAAAAAACATGATGTTTTTGTGTTAAATCTTGTACGATCGTACGGAACCCTTCGTGTGCGAGTCCGACGCGCACTTGGCCGGTTTTTTGTTATAAAAAACATACACAAATGAATTACAAACGATTGCAATTTTCCAAGTTCCGGGAATTTGTAGTTTTAATTTAGAACGCTTTACCGATTCGAATATTTTTTTTCTCAGGTTGTACACCTTTCCCTGACACTCCTGCCAAATGTCAAATATTAAATGTCATTAGTAATTGTTTAGCGTCTGTTTATATCAATCCAGTTTTTGAATTCCTTTTTCATCTAAGCCTTCAACATCAACTACCGATGATAACGTCGAAAAAGTTCAAGAAATCGTACTCGAAAATCGTCAAACAGTCAATAAGGAGTACTACCTGGCCGTAATTAAGCGTTTGCGAGATGCAGTGCGTAGAAAACGACCGGAATTGTGGCAAAACAACTCATGGATCTTGCACCATGACAATGCTGCGTCTCAAAAAGCGCGCATCGTCACCGATTATTTGACCAAACATACTGCAAATACAATCCAACATATGGCACCATGTGACTTTTTCCTGTTCTCAAAACTTAAATTACCCCTTCGTGGAAAGAGATTTTCGAGCATCGATGAAATAAAAGAAAATGCGACGAAGGCATGGAAAGCCATTCCTTCACCGGACTATCAAAAGTGTATGGAAGAATGGGTTAAGCGTTGGCGTATGTGCATCACTTCAGACGGTTGTTATTTTGAAGGTAATACAATAATTGTATCCGAAAATTAACACAATTTGTTTTTATTTATTAATTCCCGAAACTTTTTGATCATAGTATTTTTTTTTTTTTTTTTTTATGCGACCTGACATGGATGGCTAATACCACACAACTACCGTTATGATATTAGCCCAATACACCACATTCCCGAAGGAATTAGGTGCCATGCCAGGACCTTCCCTTTATGAGCACGGCTACATTGAACTGGATGGAAAACACGGACAATTTTTCATTGCCGCTTCGACCATCTTTTCATCCAATGCGATGGTACCAATCCGGGCGGGCTTAAACCCTACCACCTAGTAGGGGAAGGGGACCTACAGTTTTACATGGATTCCGAACCATGGAGCAGCTCGCATTCGTGACGAAATGCACTTATCGAACTCTGAAAGAGAAAGACAGTGGTGCAAGTTGGTATTGAACCCGGGCCTCTGGTACGCTAGGCCAGTCCCCGCGCCACTAGGCTACGAGCCGCCGTATGTATATAGACTTTGAGGGGTCAAGCACATGAATGTCTCCCCGCGCCCGCGGCGTGCCGTTGCCCTTCAAAAACATGTATTTTAAACTTGTCAACGAACTTGAAAACTGGATTTTTTTTATATAATTCAGATTTTCAAGCTATCTATACAATTTTAATACATGCATGTTATATATTGGTCACCAGTTCCTTTAGCAGCTCACTCTGTGAAAAGACGCCTTTGGCAAACAGACGTCCTAGAGTTGCTGTATAAAAAAAATTAAATAAAAAAATATGTTCCTGGTTGCGATAGTGATATTGACCTCAGTGTGGTTCTTGCTGTTTCGTTATCGGCGCCGAAGGCTGTACCAGCTAGCTAAGAGGATCCCTGGCCAGCCAGAGATTCCCATTTTCGGACACCTGCATAATTTCCTAGGAAACACCGAACGTAAGTGAAAATTCTCTGAAAAACACCAAAGAAAAAATCCAAAGAAACTCAATCATCAAATCATCTATACAGTTTTGACAAACGAATTATGTCAAGAATATGAGCTATTCCGTGGTTCAGAATCCATGTACAACTGTAGGAGGAAAACATGTAAAAACCTGCTAGGAAGGCTCAACCCCACCAGTTGAGCCTGCCCGGATAAGTACCATCGTAATAAAAATATGGCCGATACAACAATAACAAATTGTCCTTGTTCTCCATACAGTTCAATGCAGCCGTTCTCATAAAGCGATGGTCCTGGCATGGCACCTCATTCCTTCGGAAATGTGGTGTTTGGGTTCATATGATGATGGGCGTCGTGTGGTATTAGCCATTCATGTCGGTATCCATAAAAAAACCGGCCAAGTGCGAGTTGGTTACGGAACCCTCGCACACGAAGGGTTCCGTACCATCAACACTAAAAAAATCACGTTTTTTGCATAGGTCCCCCCTTGAATGTTTATTATTTTTTTATTTTATTTTATTTGTTGTTATAGCGGCAAAATAAATACACACTCTGTAAAAATTTCAGCTGCCTACCTATTACGGTTCATGAGATACAGCCCTGTGACAGACGGACGGACGGACGGACGAACGGACGGACGGACGAACGGACGAACGGACGGACAGTGGAAGCTTAGTAATAGGGTTCCGTTTTCACCCTTTGGGTACGGAACCCTAAAAAAGTCAAGATTATGTCAATACTTGAGGACTAAAGCTGCCCTCGAATTATGCAACTCTATGTAACCCGGGTAACACTGTCTTAACGTAACACGGCTTAGATGGTTTTCGACTTATACATCGTATGGTTTGATAAAGTATATTTTTTCTCTGTGCTTTATATCAGTACTACTGTTTGCCCGCGACTTAGATCGTTCGTTGCGAAGCATTATCTCTCGGTAAATGCATGTTTAATCCGGTTAATTAGATGTTTTTAACATGGTATGATAAACCACCTGGCCGGCCGGAGTGTGCTCACCGGAGCTTCCTAACACTGCCCCTCCATTCCCTTAATACCTTAGATCAACGCAAACCACACAATCCAATTTAATAAAATAATAATTAAGATACTCACATAAATAATAATACTAAAATTAGAATAACTAAAATGTTTGGAAGTTCATCATGACAGCTTGTATGTATGCATCAAGGTAAATATCGGTCAGAACGAGTTTTTATTTATTTTACGAAAAAAAAACAGAGTAACATAGAAATCTTAATATTAGTGTTAATATATTGCTTAGAAAATACGTTAGTCCAGCTTCGTATTTCAATAGTTTAGCAAAATTAGTAGGACGAAGGAGTATATGTATAGCGTAGAACAAAGAAACAAAATAAGAAAGGAGAAACTGACATCTAATACTTCACTTTTATGTTTACATATTTATTTATATGCTAGTAAGCAAACCACAGTCGATATTGGCGTTGCAATGTAAGTGTCTTAGTTTAACTAGAGTTCAATAGTTTACGGAGAACCGACTGGCGTCGCTAACGCTACAATATTTTCCTTTAGATCGGAAGGAAGAGGTAACTAGCCAGATCAATTTATATTAAGGCTTGCGACCATAATGATCCATCATAGCATACTTATTTAGCTTCCTCTACAAACATCCACATTTGTAATTATTCTTCAACTACTACTGCAATAATAATCCAATTTAAATTCCTTTTTCGTAAATTTTAGAAGAAATATTATTTATGGTTCTATGCTGAAAGTCCTCAAATTTGTATTTTAAAAAGTGTCTGACGGGTTATTACTACTGTGAAAGTAAAGTAAATCATATTAATTCTTGTACTTTTACATGTGAGGAATGAAAATACGTTTGGTTGATACAGTTTCGTTTCTGGCCCATAGTAAAATCAGTAATGTCCTCTGCTACTTACAAACATTAGATATGAATATGTTCAATTGTTTTTATTTCTGAATTCTCAAATTTTGTACAGTGAAATTAATTACACAAATAAGACAAACGACTCGACCCACCGATGTGGTGAATATTCTTTCACACTTAAAATACACAGTTACAAATATAAATGAATAAGGGGTTATTTAGGTAGATTCGTGTTTTTTTATGTAACCTGACATGGATGGCTAATACCACACAACTACCGTTATAATATTAGCCCGATACTCCACATTCCCGAAGGAATTATGTGCCATGCCAGGACCTTCCCTTTATGAACACGGCTACATTGAACTGGATGGAAAACACGGACAATTTTTCATTGCCGCTTCGATCATCTTTTCATCCAATGCGATGGTACCGACCTGAGCGGGCCTAAACCCTACCACCTAGTAGGGGAAGGGGTCCTACAGTTTTTCATGGGTTCCGAACCATGGAGCAGCTCGCTTTCGTGCACTTATCGAACTCAGAAGAGAAAGAAAGCGGTGCATGTCGGGGCGAGAAATCGAACCCGGACCTCTGGTACGCTAGGCCAGTCCTTGCGCCACTAGCCTACGAGCCGCTGCTCCAATGCCGAGTGCTCCGGCATTCTTCTAAGTCGTTAATTCAATATATTTTCTTTTTCTATGTTCTGACCAAATACTCTGCTAAATATTTAAAGTTTTAATTTTTTTTACAGATATCATGAAAGCACTGATTGATATCAGCTACGTGGCTCTGAAGAATGGTTCTATGGTCAAGGTCTGGCTTGGACACTACTTATACTTTGGTGAGTATCTGAGAGCTGCTGTTATTGTGAATAATGAAGATACTTACATACATTGATTTAACGCTTCATCTGCGTTGCGGACATTGACTGCAAAGATTGAACAATCAAACATATTGCCGTCATCACCAAAATCGTATTTGGCATCAGACGCTAGAGCCAGTCCTAGGTTGACTTAAGTAAATTTACTTTTTCGTACTAAGCAGGTACGTCGCTTATTCCAGGGAATGTGACATGTATGTACGGATAATCGACCGATACTGTTGGGATAGGACTTTCGTGCACTAAAACGAGCTTTATTAACAGATTCTTAGTTTTGGTATTATAATTTCCACAGCACTTGTGACGTGCCCCAAATTAAGATGGCGTCTGTTCTTCTCGCGAATTCGCCGGCGGCGCTGTGTTTTGCTACACTAGCGCCGCCACCGCTCGGAATTTACATTAGCTTCCTAACAATAATTATTCCAGTTTATGGTTATTCATCAGAGCCGGTAGTCTAAGTTGTCACCTAAATTGGCGTTACGGCAAACCGATCGACTGGCGTTTTCAAATGTATGGAGAAATTGAAGAGCGTGCGCAGCGGGCTTTAAGCGAACTAATATTTGCGAGTCCGAGCTTGATTTTACAGCTTACTCAACGTTGCCGTAAATACGTCGACGTTGCCGTTTACGTCCTATCCGCGTTTTCATACAAATCGGAAGTCCGCGTTTGACTTTGACAGCTTGAAGAAGTAAAACCACAGAATATCTAGTAAAAACTTGTAGTTTGGAGAAAACGCCAGTCGATCGGTTTGCCGTAAACGCCAATTTAGGTGAGAACTCAGACTGACCACTCTGTACTCGGATTTGATTTATTGTACCCTTGGCCAGTATGAACAGTACGAGTGATAACTTCTATGGGCTTTCGAACTTTGAAGGGGCTGCGAAAGCCTTGCCGGCCGGCCAGGTGCTTCTTTACAACATGTTTGAAAGGTACTAGGTTGAACTTTGGGAGAAATGCGTCGGCAGGGATTCGTTTAAAGTTTACAGAATCTACAGCGTATGTTAGTTTTTATTTCTGGACCGTCAGCAGTCAATGTGTGCATTATCCGCCTGTTCTGCATTGAGCGACAGAAATGTAGAAGGAGACGACCTGGAGGGATTCCATTTAGCTTACCCAGTGAAAACAATCTATGAGCTTCCTCATAGGGAAATTAAGAGCATCCTCATACCTAAACATTTTGGACCAATTTTTGCTATTAAAACGAGATAGCCAGAGCCCGACGTCGCTTAGTTAGAGCAGCTCGAAATAATTCTTTCTAAATGTGACCAACCCGCATAACGCGTGAAACCGGTTTTTGTATTGTTTCTCTAAAGAAATTGGGAAAAGTTAATCATATTCTTCGCTGAATGGGTAAATAATAGTAAGATCTTTGAAATGGTATTAAAATAAATATTAGTTAACATCAATATAAGCCGCAAACTTGAAAAAGAATAAATTCGAGACCTGATTTAAAAAAAAAACCATGCATAAAATATATATATCTGTAACATTTTTCTTTCTGTTTTGCTAGAACGTTAGCTGGAATTATACATGTTTTTTTTTTCATGTTCTCATTCCATAGAGATCAGGAACTTAACGCAATCAAACCTTTGGAATTGGCTAGAACAACCATCTTAAAATAAAGCTATGCATTAAGCAGATTCTTACGGTTAAGAGTTCTCAGATCTCCATTACATGTTTTTGCCCATCCGTCTGCCTTTGTACATTTTAAAATAATTGTTCGCTCGTTACCATGGCTTTGTTGTTGACTTTGAGCTTTGAAAACATAATATTTACTGTGCTCTTTTGAAATATAATATTTTTGATACGGATAAGAGTGTTTTGATTGAGCAAAGAGAGTCGTGAACTGAGATTTGAAAATTTGAAGAAGTACCTACTCTCCTTGTCCATCGGACTTCCACCCGCGGCCCGTACCTCAACGCACATGCACAGAGTCGTATTCACTACGTATAATATTCACAACGTATAATAGTATTTTTTTCCAAAAAATTAAAACCATGCATATCGTATAATATTCACAACGTATAATGTTATACGTTGTGCATGAGTTTAAAAATAAAATAAACTCTTTGCATCATGCAGAACGTATAATAGTCACAACGTATAATATTCCTAACATGAATTCACAAAAAAAGAAAACCATGCAGAACGTATAATATGCCAAGAAGCACTGCATAAAGCGCCCTAACAACGATACATTTAAGGCTGAAATTGCTACGAATCGATATCTGTTGAAGAGTAACAATTTGCTACAACGCTAATTGAGACGGTCGAAAAGTCGCGTGCGAGTATAATCTTTAATCTTATATCTATAAGGGCGCTTATCGTATGAAATATTTTAGGATTATATGATATGCATGGTTTTCTTTTTTTGTTAAATAAAGATCATAACATTATACGTTGTGACTATTATACGTTATGCATGGAGAAATAAGTAATAAAATTTTTTGGACTTCTTCATGCACTACGTATAAGATTATACGATCTGCCGATTATACGTTGTGCATGGTTTTAAAATTTTGTTTAAATATGACATTATACGATCTGCATATTATACGTTATGCCGTTCCCCCCATGCACACACACCCACCCGCAGTAGAGCCATAACGTCCATACGTAGGTGCCTATGGATGCTGTAAACACACGCCGCCGCCGCGACCGCCACGCGCCGCCCCGCCGTGTTACCTTCAGGGCGCGCGACGGGGCGGAGGCGGCGCGGCGTTACTGCAAGTCTCAGCCCCGAAGAAACGGCTGAGTTAATCAATGTTCAAACACGTCACTTTTAGTGAACCGCATAGAGTTCCTTCCATACTGCCCACACAAAGTGACGTGTTTAATCATACTTTGACGTTGATTTTGATTTTTTGTTCTTTCGTGCACTCGGCCCTAAGAGCGAACCGTTTTCAACAAATCTTTTTTTTACTACCAGTTGCCAGCGCGCAGTGCAAAACAGCTTTTGCGGTGCTATGATTTATGGTTTACGGAATTCGTGTAGAAACGCCACCCCGAGTTATTTCACTTCAAGCAGAGCCTCTATTACGAGTTACGCGTGATTTTTTTAATGGAACCTGACATGGATGGCACTTAATACCGTCATTATGTTAGCCCAATACACCACATTCCCGAAGGAATTAGGTGCCACGCCAGGACCCATTGCCGCTTCGACCACAATTTCTTTCAATACGGTGGTACCAACCCGGCCTGGCTTCACTTATCAAACCGAAGCATGGTGAAGCTCAAACCACCTAGACTAGACGATTGTATCCACACTGCATTCAGGATCACAAAATTGTGATCAACCTACACTTTGCTTTAGTTTGCGGTATAACATTACTTCACAGGATTCGTTCCTTATAAGGGACACGAGTTCGATTCCCGGCTAGGAAAACGATTTTTCCAAAAATCTAATAATGCAGTTTTAGTAAATATACTTTTTTGTACTAATCATGTACGTCGCTTATTCTAAGGAATGTGACATGTATGTATGTATAATTGACCGCGAAGCAAGGACGCATTAATTAAAGATATTTGATGCATTTTGAAGATATAAGATGATACGGAACACCGTTAAGATATTTGAAAAAATAATTAAGCATAGTAGTTTACGAGTATTATGACGATTGCAGTGATGACGAATCCTGAGGATATCGAGTACGCTCTCAAGACTTGTCTCGAGAAAGATGATGCGTACAAGACCTTCGGTGAAGTATTTGGGAATGGCGTTGTCTTTGCACCAGGTAAGTTCATACATACACACATATAAGCTGGATAGTATCTTCTGCATAGATTCAGCAGAGAATTTGGCAATATCAAATCGGTTTGGCCACGCGTCCGCATCGAAGTAACTAATTCTGGCAATTTTTTTTAGTAACTGGAAATGGACTAACACATCACATAGGAACTAGGTGGCATGCCAGGACCTTCCTTATATGGCTTCCTTAGATGGAAAACAGGGACTGTTTTCATTGCCGCTTCGACCATCGTTCATTCAAAGCGACGGTACCAACCCGGGCGGGATTAACCCTACCACCTAGTACGTAAGAAAAGGGACGTACATTTTTAGGTGAAAGCTGAAACACGGTCCGCCTCAACGGTTGAAAATGGTCACCCATCCAGATCCTAACCGCGCTCAGAGGTTCTTCCTCAGCTTATCGATTCTCGAGACGTCGCAGACTGAGTTACCGAGGCTGTTTCATTTACCCGTATCATCACAATGAGAATGTTGCACAACACTGTGCAGCTGCATTCAGCATCACAATAAACGAAAGAAAAAAAAATTTTTTTTCAAAATTTGAATACTCGAAAATTTTAATTAAATTATTAATAAAAACCAACACTTTCCTTTACTTTGTCGTATAACATCATTTCACATGATTTGTTCCTAAAAGCGATCTATTGACAGGTGCAATAATACAGCATGTTTTTTTTTTATCTCAAAATCAACGAGTTCAATTCCCGGCTAGGAAAATCTTTCATTCAAAAATCGAATAAGAAAATTTAAATATTTATCAAAATCGGCTTCATGACTCCTTTGAGTGGTTTTCGCTATTTCTTATGGTTTCAGATTTGGCCCTGAAGGCCCACTTGAAAAATTCAGCCTGTATACTCATCCTAAATCTTCCGATCAGGATAATGGACCCGATAGGTCATCGAAAACTTAACTTTTATATATATTTTATGTGAGCCTTGGATTCATCAATCTTCTATAATTTGCATAACTCCCTGCTCAAAGCTTTGCTAACAACTGATACTCATCCAATCCATGTGAACGAAAATACCTACGTCATATGCTTTTTTCATATTCTCACATTTCAGTCAACATCTGGAGGGCACGCCGCAAAGTTATCGTCCCAACATTCAGTCCTAAGATAGTAGAATCATTCGTGGAGGTATTCTCAGAACAGAGCGAAGTTCTAGCTGGGCAGATGAAGGCACGAGTAGGCACCGGAACATTCGATATGTGGCCTTACTTCAGTGCGTATACCCTAGATTCCGTCTGTGGTAAGTTTTACAGTACTCTTAACTTCTTCATGAAATACATTTTATGGGTTTGTAGTCTCAACCCGGAAGCATACGTAATAATTTAAGGTGGGCCTTCCCGCTCAACTCCGTGGAAAGAAGATCATGCCCATTTTTCTCGTCAGAGATCCAAAATGTTCAAATTAGCTTTATTTGATTGAACTAGATGTCTGATGACCATAGGCATTATAAAATTGTGTTTGGTTTCTTAGTTATCAGGTCCGAACTTTCGAATTTGGAAGTGGATTACTCAACGATTAAATAAAAATATTTTCAAAATATTAATCTTTAGACGTAGCTTGTTTCCTGAAGATTTATAATCAATTTGGTTTTTGTTAGATTTTTGACTACAGCAGTCGTGGTATACTTTTTGCTATGAGTAGTTTTTTAATGAAAATTTTCGTAAATCTTACCAAATTAAACACTATGCGCATCGTCTGCTTTGTGGACATGTTGCATCCTCCTCAGCCTGTTTTTTTCTTTGAAACGTAGAAGGTCCCAGAGCGCAATAGCACAGTTTTGCACCCTGCCCGCGAATGAGTTATTCCCGCCGGGAAGGGCCACCTTAAGACGCACCGGCCGCAAGTCGGGGCAATATATATTTATATTGTTTAAATTAATTCATAAAGATTATTTATTACGCTCTAAACCTCGGCTTACTTGCTCTGTTCTTTTTGTTGTTAGACGAAATGTATTTTCATCATGAATATTTTAAATGATAATTTCAAGTGTAATTTACTGCCATATGACTGCTAAATAAATAAATAAATAAATAAATAAATAAATAAATAAATAAATAAATAAATAAATAAATAAAAATAAATAAATGAACCGTCAATGCTAGAGAGTCCCTTTAAGGTGGCCCAACCCGGCCGGCCTAACTCATTTGCGGGAACGGTACAAAACCGTGCTGTTGCGCTCGGGGAACTTCTCTGTTTCAAAGAATAAGACAGGCTCCGTGATGAGGAAGATGCAACATATCCACAAATAAAAAAAATTTAACAAAAAAAATAACCGACTTCAAAGAAAAAGCACTAAAAAGTAAAAAATAATGTTCATTTTTGTAGTTACGATTTCTGTTATTTTTTGAGTCGGCGTCAGCCGGGCACGCGCTGCGCCAATCAAGAGAACCTAACATACCCTAACCTAACCTAACCTAACCTAACCTAACCTAACCTAACCTTGGCTGACACCGACTCAAAAAATAACAGAAATCGTAACTACAAAAATGAACATTATTTATTACTTTTTAGTGCTTTTTCTTTGAAGTCGGTTATTTTTTTTGTTAATTTTTTTTTATTTGTTAATTATTAGTGAATCTGAAGTACCCTTACTAATTTGTACACGTCCTTTCCAATAAATAAAGAATCACCGAAATCGGTTGGCGTTATATTGAGTTATTCGTCCATTTGTCGCGCACATCTTAATACAAATTTAAGACTTTTATGATTTTCTCATGGATATCATTGTCAGAACTTAAGCAAATTAAAATGGGACCACTTGGGAAGCACTAGCTATCATTTAAAAAAATTATCATCAAAATCGGTTCGCCCAGGAAAAAGTTATGAGGTAACAAACATATAAAAAAACAAAAAAAACAAAAAAAAAAAACATACAGACGAATTGATAACCTCCTCCTTTTTTTGAAGTCGTTTAAAAAGACAACGTGCATAGTGTATGATTTGGTAAGATTTACGAAAATTTTAATTTCAAAACGACTTATAGCTAAAAGTAAACCACGACCGCTGTAGTAAAAAATCTAACAAAAACCAAATAGTTTATAAATCTTGATTAAATAAGCTATGTCTGATGACTAATCTTTTTAATATGTTCTTACTTTATCATTGCGTAATCCACCTCCAAAGTTATTGTATAAAACGCGCAAAAAATTCAAACTTTCGGACCTTATAATTTAGAAACCAAATACAATTTCACAATGCCAATGGTCATCAGACATCTAGTTCGATCAAATAAACCTATTTTGAGCAAAATTTTGGATCTCTGACAAGAAATATGGGCGTGATCTTCTTTCGCCTTTTGTATGGGGAGATGAGCGGGATGGGCCACCTTAAGTGAAATTGAAATAAACACCAAACATGGATTGCTTATTAAAATTTAATTTTAACTTTATTAACATTTATCATTTATTTAACATTTATTGGTTGGGGAAAAAGTTTCTTCGCATTTTTTAAGAAAATTCAAAACATTTTTTAATATGGTTTACTAACATTTAACTAAAGTATGTAGGTACCATTTTGTTCGATAAGTTTTTGCCATCTTGTAGGTAGGGACATGATCCCATTGCTATAGAAATATTGGGACTTCTGATCAATATACCGCGACAAGTGGTTTTGGCAGTCCTCTCGTGATGTTAACCTGACACTGCCTAAAGAATTCTGAAGAGACCTAAACAGGTGGAAATCTGAAGGTGCAAGGTCAGGACTATACGGCGGATGCATTAACACCTCCCAGCCAAACTCTCTTAGTTTTTGCTGAGTGGCTAAAGATGTGTGAGGTCTAGCGTTATCATGATGAAAAACCACACTCCTTCTGTTGATTAATTCCGGCCGCTTTCTCTCAACTTCTTGCTTTAATCTCATCAGTCTCTCACTCTACTAGTTCAGAATCGATGGTCCTGCCTGGTGGTAACAGCTCATAATGAATAATGCCCTTCCAATCCCACCACACACACAGCATCACCTTGTTGCGAGTTAACCCGGGTTTCGCCACAGTCTGTGAAGCTTGACCGGCCTTTGACCACGACCTTTTTCGCACGTTCTTGTCGTACGTGATCCACTTTTCATCACCAGTTATCAGCTTCTTCAAAAATGGTTCGGTTTCATTACGTCGTAATAAAGAATCACAAATGAGTACACGGTTCATTAGGTTTCTTTCAGTGAGCTCGTGAGGTACCCAAATATCGAGCTTTTTTGTGTACCCAGTTTTTTTCAAATGCGCCAAAACTGTTTTGTGGTCAATTCCTAGTTCTTCAGCTACGTCGTAACTACTGATATGCCGATCTTGCTCCACTTTTTCAAAAATGGCATCCATTTTATCCGTAATAGGGCGACCAGAGCGACGTGCATCTTTGACATCAAAATTTCCGGATTGAAAACGCTTAAACCAAATTTGTGCTACTCTCGCAGACACTGCACTAGGTCCATAAACATCGCAAATTTTTTTCGCGGCTTGCGTTGCATTTTTACCTTTTTTGTAGTAAAATTTTAAAATGTATCGAATTTCTTCATTAGATTCACTCATTTTGACAGTACGAAAAACAAATGAGAATCACACATTTTCCTAATTTGAATTTGGAATTATGTTCTTTAAAATTTAATCTTTCAATGATACCAAAACCAGCCAGATACAAATAGTATAGCCAAAGAGATTTTATTACAAGTTCATACATACTATAATGCGAAAAGACTTTTTCCCCGACCTATTATTCCGTCTTATAGTTCACGACTACTTCATTTTGTATTGACGATCATTCCAAAAATGATTTCCAATTTTTTATTTTTTATGTATTCTTAAAACAAAAAAAGCCGTGTTTTACTGTATTTTATTAATATTTTTGTTATTAGTATCGCACCTATAAATCTATCAACGTAATTTGGCTGTTATTTGTTTTAATTTTATCGTTTCATTACAGAAACCGTAATGGGAATAAAAATGAATGCGCAAACTACTCCCAACCCGCCATTTCTCCATAGTTTGAATAATATTCTCAATAAGATTTCCGAAAGATTTTTTTACGTATGGCTTCGCAGCAACTTCATCTTCGTGAACTTACCGAACTACAAAACTCATCAGAAATACGTGAAAGTTGTCCATGACCTAACTGATTACGTAAGTGATTAATAAATATTATTTATTTCAATCGATCGATCGTATTTCTAACGAATTTTCATGTCTTCTTCTTATTTTAATTACATAAATGTTAAAATATAACAATTTGAAATACAACAATATTAATGATTATTAAAATATAAATTCCAGGTTATTAGAAAAAAACGAGATGAAATAAAGGAAGATCAATCAACACTTACGGAAGTCGACCAAAACGGTAGGATCATTCAAATTCAAAACCACTGTGTATTGATAGCATAACGTTAAATATAGACACACATTTACAGATTATCTTTACATTTTATGATTGAAGTACAGCTTGTCTACTTTAATTTAGACTCAGAATTAAAAAACCGCAAACGAAGGACATTATTGGACTTCTTGATCGAGAGTTCGAGCAAGAGCACTTCCTACAGTAACCTGGAGCTGCGTGAAGAAGTACTGACCTTGACGGCAGCTGGCACCGACACCTCAGGTGTGGCCATGTCCTTCACACTACTGCTGCTCGGCAAACATCAGGACATTCAGGAGAAAGTTTACCAGGAGTGAGTTGTAATTGTTTTATTTTATACTAGCTGAGGTATTTGGCTCCGCTCGGGTCAATGTCGTTTTGAACGAATGTCGGGCTGAATCATATCCTGGATGAAAAGTTACCCAAAGGGCTGTTCCAAACTACTAACTACTTTACTAATATATTAGACACTGTGTTTAATTTGAACAAAATCGGTTGAGTCGATATAGCATGATTGAATTGCATACATTTGGGGGGTTTGATTTTTATTAATATAGATTAGTTAGGCGCATATTTTCAGCGTGACGTCGATTTCTGATGGCGCAATTGCAAACACCGTCGCGCAAAAATATGACTGGCGGTCGCTTTTGTGTTTTAGTTCCTTTTTGGCGGTCGGTTTCTGCCAGTGACCCGACTTCAGGTCCAGTAGAGCGAAGTAACTCGCACCTTCCAGACATTCTCGTTCATCCTAGGTAAAGGATTGGTATCGATCTTCACTGTCTTGATCACTGGTCTATAATCTACGCAAAGTCTCCGTCACTGGTTATCTTTCTTAACTAATACCACGACAGCTGCTGCACACGGCGTGTTAATATTCGTGATCACTTTGATTTTCAGCGTTTCAAGTACTTATCCAGCGATGATCTCGCTATACTTCTATGACGCTCGATTCCTATGTACATTCAGTCAAAAAAGTATCTGTAATTAATAATTAAATTAAAATTCCAAATTAAAATCAATTAATAATTATTTTTGTTGCTAAGTTGGGCACAAGTGTTTTCTATTCTGGCGCGGAGTTTGAGTACCAACTGTCATTTAGTTTGTATATAGTGCTCGATTTTGTTGGTTCATGTCAGGTGTGTTTTGCGATTTTTATAATGGATAAAAACATCGAACAAAGAGTTTGTCTCAAATTTTGTATCGCTACGAAATTCCATTCGTGTTCCGAGTCGCTGAAAATGCTTACGGTGAATCGACCTTGTCAAAAACACGTGCATATGAGTGGTACTGTGCATTCAAAAGCAATCGAGATGTGGTGGAAGATTTGCATCGTTCCGGTCGACCATTAACGTCTTCAACTGAAATTAACATCGCTAAAGTGAGGGAAATGGTGACTAAAAATCCTCATTCAAGTTAAAGAGAGATAGCCGCTGAACTCTCACGAATCGATTCGTACCATTTTTAAATGATCGCTTGGGCATGAAACACGTTGCCGCTCGACTAGTCCCGAAAAAGTCGCTGAAGACATGCTAGAACGAATTTCGTAAAACGCATTGTTACTGGTGATGAGACATGGGTTTATGAGTTTGAGATGACCAGTCAAGAATCTTTGGAATGGCGCCTTCCAACTGAACCGAAACCGAAAAAACCACCCCTAAGTCGATCAAAAGTCAGTCATGTTGACTGTTTTCTTTGACTGCCGCGGCGTTGTGCACTCGGAATTCTTTCCAGAAGGTCAGACGGCAAATAAAAGATATTACTCGTGTGTGAGCGTTATGCGGCGGTTGAGATAGCAAATTCTTCGAAAAATCTGGAAAACATTGTTTTTTCTAATGAAAATGATTTTCCGTCCAATAATATGTAAACAAACAAAATGAACGTGTTTGGCTGCATCGCAAGTCCAACGAGTATGTAGACGATAGAGTTGCCGTTCGTTAGCAAGCGCCTGTTTCTCTTATGGTCTGGGCTGCAGTGACCGCTAATGGTCGCTCTCCACTCGTGTTGATCGAAAAGGGCGTCCAAGTAAACCAGCAAATGTATCAGCAAAAGGTGATGCGCTCATACCATGGGCACGTAAGCAATTCGGTACGAACAGCTGGACGTTCCAACAAGACTCAACACCGTTCCACAAAGCTCGCCTGTCACAATTTATTTACAGAACCACGTTCCTCGGTTCATTTCTTCAGAACAGTGGCCTCTCCAGACTTGAATACAACGGACTTCTCGGGATGGCCAATTTTGGAGGCTTGAATGTCTTAAAATTGAATGTTTCTTTAGCATTTTGATTACATTTTTAATAAACCGTACTTCAATTAACCAAATAACATTATTTTCAATTGGTGACACTTCGAATGACGGACCCTATATTGCAATATTTCACACCAGTGACAGGTGACTGATCCTTCAGCTTTATGTCGCGCATAGTCTAGTACAAAGTAAAATATGTGTACAGTGTAACACTTTACAGGTACCACACCAGTCTGGACTAGATGCGCACCAGATATTTTCACTTATGAATTCCATTATTAAAACATTATAATGCCCATAGATTACTCGACATATACTGCAACTCGCACCGTCCCCTGGTTAAGGAAGACCTGGAGAAGATGGTGTACCTTGACAGAGTGATCAAGGAGTCGCTTCGCTTGTATCCACCAGTAGCTGTCATCTCTCGGAAAGTTATCAAAGAAATCACGCTCCGTGAGTATCATATGCATTTTTGATACAATGTAAAAATATATTTTTAAAATAATACCTATTGATTTTCACTGAAAGACTTTGCTTGATCGTATTCCTGGTTTAGATTCCACATAGACTGTAGACCTCTTCATACTGTCTAGGTGGTAGGGTTAATCCGCCCGGGTCGATACCATCGCCTTGAAACTCCGTGCATAGAACGAACGAAGCAAAAGCGGCAATTCAAATGTAGCCGTTCAAAATTAGCGAGTTTCTGGCATGGCATCTCGTTCGAAAACACCTTATATTAGGCTAATATCATTACAGAAGAAGTGATATTAGCTATCTATCTCCACTGGCGTAAAAACTGGCCTATGCGAGTCGGACTCGCACACGAAGAGTTCCATGCCATCGTACAAGATTTAACACAAAAAACCGGCCAAGTGCGAGTCGGGCTCGCACACAAAGGGTTCAGTACCATAGTAAAAGATTGAATACAACAAAATCACGTTTTTTGTATGGTTTAATTTTAATTTTAATTATTTATTAATCTTACCTATTTGTTGTTATAGCAGCAAAATAAATACACACTCTGTGAAAATTTCAGCTGTCCATCTGCTACGGTTTCTGAGATACAGCCCTGTGACAGACGGACGGACGGACGGACGGACAGCGGAGGCTTAGTAATAGGGTTCCGTTGGCACCCTTTGGGTACGGAACCCTAAAAGTATCACGTTTTTGTAGTGTGTATTTATTTTGCCGCTTTAACAACAAAAAGGTAAAATAAAAAAATATATAAAAATTACAGGGGATAAAAACCTGATTTTTTCATTAAATCTCGTATCAGTTCGACTTGCAATTGGCAGTTTTTTTTGTACTAAGCTCGTACGTCGCTTATTCCAAAGAATCGGACTCGGTTAGACCTTGAACCTTCATTTATCGCTTACTTTCAGGACTTTTGTAATTTTTTTTTTTTAAAGCATCTGGGCGGATTTTACCCGCTGGTTCCGGAATACTGATCAGCATCTGGGGCACACACCGCAACAAGAAGTACTGGGGAGAGGACGCCGAGACATTCGACCCAGACCGCTTCTCCCCGGAGCGCTTCAACCTGGCTCACCCCTGCGCGTACATGCCCTTCAGCAGCGGACCCAGGAACTGCTTTGGTCAGGCTCTTACCACAACCAGTACTAGAGCGATGACGAATGACCCCGATTTCTTTAAGGGTGTTCCGACCCATACAATGTTTTTTTACACAGAACGCAAAAAGTATTGCACTTTAAGGCACGAATTCGTCAAAAATATAAAATATAGTAGTTTCAGCGAAAACAGATTCACAATTTCAGGTTTAACGGTTTCGTTGTAATTGCCGATTAGAAGTTTTACACCGTTAGATGGCGCTGTTAAATAAAAATCGTATTTAAATAAATTGTTACAAAACCAATAATCCTGAAATTGTAAAATTGTTTTCGTTGCAAGTAATATGACTATATTAAACTTTTATTATTAATTCGTGGCTTAAAGTGCAATACTTTTTGCGTTATGTGTGCAAACAACTTTATATGGGTCGGAACAGCCTTAACTGGAACTACACGCCTAGCACTCCCCAGGGATCAACTGAATAAAATCAATATCAGATTTAGGAACGGATCTGTTATTATGTTTTGTTTTTTTATGCGACCAGGCATGGACGGCTAATACCACACAACTACCGTTATGATATTAGCCCAAGACACCACATTGCCGAAGGAATTAGGTGCCATGCACGGCTACATTGAACTGGATGGAAAACACGGACAATTTTTCATTGCCGCTTCGACCATCTTTTCATCCAGTGCGATGGTACCAACCCGGGCGCGCTTAAACCCTACCACCTAGCAGGGGAAGGGGACCTACAGTTTTACATGAATTCTGAACCATGGAACAGCTCGCATTCGTGACGAAATGCACTTATCGAACTCGGAAAGAGTAAGACAGTGATGCATGTGGGAATTGAATGCAGGCCTCTGGTACGCTAGGCCAGTCTACGCGACACTAGGATACGAGCTCCTCGAAAACATCAAATCTGAATGCTGAGTTAGAAAACTAACACTATTTTATTTAAATCAGAGGTTTGACAAATTTATTTCCGTCCTCAGAAGACTTTGTGGACCCTCATATGCGGGAGAGGTACAAACACGTAAGCCGTTGTGGTTTTCATTTAATAATTAATGAGATAAACGTGAGTCTGGGAGAGGATTATAATATATCTAGCTGTGGTACTCGGCTCCGCTCGGGTTAATATCGTTTCGGGCTGATGTAGGGCTGAATTATTTCATGGATAAAAAGTAGCCCCAAGGGCTGGTCGAGGATAATGTATCCATCTACCAAATTTAATCAATATAACAAACATACACCGCATCTAAATCGGTAATTGGTTCAAGTAATAATCATTTTATCCCACTGGTCACACCTCTGGCGATTTAGCTTTAAATTCGAGTTTGTATGACAGCCACATCTTAGCGTATGCACAATTGAATTCTTTTTAACCTATCCTGTGCCCCGTGTAGTTAAATGTACGCGTACTAGGTTTCATTCAATTCGGATGATCGGTTTAAGAGTTATGGAGGAATATACAGATATACAGAAAGTATTTATATAAATCGTCAATTTCGTTTTAGTATGATACAAAAAGTCTGCAAACTCATTATCTTTGAAAACAAAGCAACTTATTCGATGAATACCCTTTACAAATTTATTATTAGTATTTATTTATAATATTAGTACATAGAAAACGCAGTATATGTGCGATATAATATATTATAGACTACATAATATAACGCTTAATTACCAGAGGGTTGAGCAGCGGGGGTTACATACTTAAACTTTTCGTACCACTCACCCGATTCATATGCGTATTTTATCAACGTATATCATCTCTGGGCGCAGTCATGTTCCGGATGGCTTACCGTTTTCGCTGTTGAGGGTGGCTGTGGTTCGGATTACACTTTAGGTCCCCTTCCTTTCTTACTTGGTGTTACGTTACGTGGTAGTGTTAATCCCGCCTGTGTTGGTTTTATATCCATTTCAATGTATGTAACAGTACCAGTGCGAAAGGGCCTGGCGCCACATGTTGTTATATTGTTTTAGAAAAATCGTCCCTAAATGTTTACGGAGCACAAAATAGGAATGTTTGGATGTTTCTGATTAAATCATGCCATATCGACTCAAAATTTTAATTAAATTTGTTCGGCCTGGACCAGCCTATTGAACTATTGAACCGGCCCTTTGGCCTGCTTTTCATCCAGAAAATAATTCAGACCGACATCAGTCCAAAACGACATTGACCCGAGCGGAGCCGGGTACCGCAGATAGTTTATTAATATACCCTTAATTATATCTGTAACAATCCAATGAGATCGGAAACGTATTGTACCTTTTATGGGTCAATAGTTACATAACTACGTAAGAACCTACTTTCCCTATCGACAGAACGAATGAAGACATTTTAACGATAGAAAGCTTAGCACAATATTTTTTAATTGTTGACAGGTTATCAGTACGCGATGCACTCGATCAAGACATCAATATCAACTATACTCCGGCGGTATATCGTGCGCGTGCCTGAAGAGACTTCCAAGCGCAGGATACGCGTAAAGCTTGACGTAATGATGAAGGCTGCCAATGGATACGAAATCGCGCTGGAAGAAAGAGCTACCAGAATTAACGTGTAGATGTGACATGAAAAGCGATATTTCAATTTCTTAAACTCATAAAAAATCAATTCTTAAAAATAGCTTGAACGATTTTAGTGACTGGTTTTCTTGTAATTTGGTTTATAATATCAATATCACAATTGACGCACAAAGTAACAAAGTTGTTACTTTTAGCTATTAGTCGTTTTGTAATTAAAATTTTCGTAAATCTTACCAAAATCAAACATTATGTGCATTGTCTACCCCCCCCCCCCCTAATTGTTTTGCCCCCTCATCACGGAGCCTGTCTTTTTCTTTGAAACAGATAAATCGTTCCAGAGCACAATAGCACGATTTTTTACCGTGCAGTTCCGCCGGTAAGGGCCACCTTAATTTTGTTTATTAATAATAAATTAAATTAATAATTAATAATATGTGGAGATCTAAATATTGATTATCTTGAACATTCCTGCAATCGCTTGGAGCTAGACATCATTATGAACTTATTTGAATAAAAAAATGCAATCACAGTACCTACTAGGATATGTCCTACCGGACAATCACTTCTAGACTATGTTATTACAAATATACCTGATGAAATCATTGAATATTCTGCCTGGCAAAATGGCCTCTCGGATCATGGATATCAACAACTAACGATACTCTCGATGAAAATCCCGAATAAACAGTTGACGTGCAATCTTATTTTACGTTTACGGATAAACAGTGTTCCGCTTACTTACTTAGCTCGACGTTTCGTCCACCACGCTGTGGACATCATCCGCGGGATTCGCGACGCGACCTGGAGGACCTCTGACGCTTCGTCCAGTCAGATGTCAACAGTTGACCTCTGACCTCTTGACAGTTGACCTCTGACGCTTCGTCCAGACCTTGTCAGTCACTCCATCCGGCTCCTTAAAATGATACATTATGGAGTAAGAGGAGTTATCCTTAAATGTTTTAGATCATATCTCAGTGACAGAACATTCATCGATAGCATAGCATTTCAATATGGAGTTTCACAGGGGTCCATACTTGCGCCGGTACTTTTTATAATTGGAATTGGTATATAATATGGAAATATAACGAATTATATATGTTCTTGTTTCATTAATTTGTGCACAATCGATAAAATAGGAAAAAAGTTGTCCCCCTAACCCCTAACCTCGCCGTAGGGCGTCGCCGCCACCGCCCCCGCCCCGCCGCCACCACCACCGCCACCGCCGCGGCAGTCGCTGCGCCCACACGGTGCGCCATTTGCATTTTCAAAATAGAGTTAGTCATTGTATCATTATGTTCTTGCTGTACACTACACTAAAAAGTTTATGCAATACAATAGTTTGAATTTGAATAACAATATGTACCAACCCTCGTGGGATTAACCCTACGACCTAGTATTTAAGGAAAGGGACCAAAAATAGGTTTTATGTGGAATCCGAACTACAGCCAGCCTCAACATCGAAAGCAGTCCCTCATCCGGAACCTTACCGATCCCAGAGATTCTGTACGTAGATACAATCCGCATGTAAATTGGGTGAGTGGTTCGCTAGTTATGAGCATTTAATACCCACTACATCCCAACCTGGTAATTTATCTTAGTGTTATGTAGCCTATAAATTATAAGTAGAATCAGGATAGATGTAAATACAAACCACATTTAAATCAGATAATTGGTTTTCAAGTTATAATCATTTAAAGCCATTGGTCACCCCTCTTGCAATTTAGATCGATGCTAAGTAAAAAGTAAAAGTAAATAACATTTATTGAGTAACATCCTTTCACTAGTCAGTAGACTGTACTGAAGAGATCAGTGGACTGTTGATTTTTACACGGGTAAAGTAAGAGGAGATCTAGACACGCGGCAGTGTGTCAAGCCAAGTTCAAGAAAAATGAACTGGCGCGCAGCAGCCGTGTGTATTTTACACGAACCATTTGGAGCCAATTTTGACCCCTTAATAACTTAAAATATATTGAACATAAGCACATGAAATTGAGTGTATTTATTGAAACCCCTTAGATTATCTGAGCCTCCAAATTTCATAAATACAGCCAAAACGGTTATTGAGATATTAAAATAAAAAAATCGGCATTTTTATCACTGACTGACATATAGATCAAAAATCTAGGTGACCAAATGACCTAGAAAGTTAAAATTTGGCGCCCAGCCTGGTTACTTTGTGTATCCAGAGAATATAGAGAGAGTATACAAAGAAAACAATCCGAAAACAGTGATTTTTTTACAATTTGACAGTTTCCAAGTAATCGTCATTGTTTAGAGCGAGGGGGGGGGGGGGGCTTGTACGCGAGCGTACGTCTCTCGAAACCTTACCTACAAGGCTGCTGTAGTGCTTCTATGCTTCGTCATTGGAATAAATAGATTTGGTTTTAAAATAATAAATGAAATGAAATAAATAATAAGAAATTATTAAAACATTTATGTGTACATACATAGCTCTACGCGCCGCGCCCCTTTCCCAGAGGGGTATGTAGAGATGATAGAGCGCCATAGAGCGATCATAGTACACGTCTTTGGCATCATCTACAGACATACTTCTGTTCATACATGCTCTACCGTTACGGGTGCCACACCTTTACGAAGAATTACACCGATTCGGTCGCGACGTTAGTTTTCCTAGACCGCCCAGTTCAATTCCGCTCACTTCTGCTCTGTAAATATGTTTTTTCATTCTTTCCACACCCATTCGTTCATATTTCCAAACTATTTTAGCACTCCCTTCTCGATTCTCGTCACAACATCAATTTTTAATAGACACTGTTTCTCAGTCATTTATAAATATGTCCGTTAGATTATCTCCGCATACTTTCCTCAAGAAACGTATTTATTCTACATTCGTGCCTGTTCTACTATACCCAAATCTCGCTTCCATACATAAGTGTAGGTACCAGTACACAATTATGAGTTTAATATCGCGAGTTTATTATCACAATTATCACTAGCTGTAGGCGTGGTTGTCCGGATTTTCATAACGGCATTAATTATAAAAAAAACATATAATACACGGTCAATATCCGCAAAGCAGGTAAAGCGTTAAATCAATGTATGTAGATATAATCTTAAACACTGTGTTAGAAGGAGGCATTGATGAAGGGAGGAGGGACTGTAGGAGCATTTCAAAGCAGGTGACGAAATTGGAAGACACAATACTAGCGATCGGTATGATTTGCTTGTTCGGGTCCAGCCTTGCAGTATATTCAGCAGTTATTTTTACCAGATTTCTTCTTTAATTAATGTTTCATTGCTTCGCGGTTTTAAACATATATTGGAAAAAGTGACATACTTGCTTTGTATGAAAAAGTATATTTACTTAATTCATATAATTTTACAGAACACTTTCCGCTCGTAGCCTAGATGCCTTGCATACCAGAGTTTCGTTTCAAATTCCCTTCCCCTACCAGGGGGTAGGGTCAAGCCCGCCTGAGTCCGTACCATCGCATTGTATGGCAAGATGGCCTAAGCGGTAAGGATTTTTTTTCCGTATTTTGCACCCAGTTGCAAGTAAATCTGACCACAAACAATAATGCTCCATACAAACTTTGCCACTCCTTTAGGGGTTGAATTTCGAAATATCATTTCTTAGTGCTTGCAAACATCTGCCATGGAATGTCTACGCTATATATTAAAGTCCGTAATATATATTAAGTCCAAGGGTCAACGTTGATGAGTCGTTGATTCTGGACCCTTATTTTTATTCAGGTTGTTTCAACGGCCACTACATAAATTTCAGCAACGCAATTATCTTATTTTCAAGACAAAAAAGAAATTTTTTTTTTCTTAAGTGTCTAGTTCCCGAGACATACATTTTTGACATTATGTTTTATTCCGGGGGGTCACGACATTTTTGGTCACGATAAGGTAAATGGCTGAATCTGGGTTCACACGTTAGAGACCAACCCTCTGATGCTAAATATGTCGGTATGCCCGTGCCAAGTGGTTGCGTTATCTAGATTGGCTATATAAAATAGATGCTGGTATGTACCTGCTGATGAATATACTGATTATCTGGAAACATTGGAACCTATTAATTATACAACAATAACCAGACGATTTCTTAATTAAATACTTAAATATACCTAAAGTTATATCTGTAACCTAAATCGCCTATAACTACTAAATGCAACTAAAGATTTGTTTAATTTTTCTATTGCTGAGCAAGTATGTACTGATACTTTCATGCTTCGTCATTTGCATACATTTACCTTTTCATATGGATTTTTTGTCACAATAACTACTTTTTCAGGCGCCTTATCTACGTAACGCAACCACTTGGAACAGGCAGACTGACACATTTAGCTTCAGAGGGTTGTACTTTATCCCGTGAACTCAGTTTCAACCATTTACATTATCGTTACAATTTTTGTCGCGACCTCCTAGTATATTTTAAGCTAGAGTAATTTGACGCGATGTTGTTTCGTAACCGATAGAACGTCTTAGGGTGAAACCTAGATCCCTCGTGGCGTGTCAAGCTAATGACAAAAAAAATAACACGTCAGTATGTGTGATATAAGCCATCCATGTTCAGTTACATAGAACGTTCCCAGGTTCTTACGGAACATAACAATCTCTTAACCATGGATGTGAAGAAATCTCTAAACATTAAATTAATTAATTACTTTGTATGGAAAGTATGACTTTTTATTTAGAAGATACTCAGAAACCTCACCAGGATAGACCTCACCTACTTTTCATTCGTTTCAGTACTAGACCATGCAGAGATAGGGACCATTGGTAGGTATGTACGTAAGTAGGTATGTATAGTTGGTTCCGCGTCGCTCCAGCAAAACTGAAAGCCGGACCCGCAGCTGGATGTATGTAAATCAGCCCGGTGACTGGCTCCGACACGTTGCACTTTCCTGCGGCCGCACCTTTTTTAAAGTACTCTGAGGCCTGGGGGTGAAGAATTTATGGAGAAATAACTTCTATACAACGACCGCGCAAAAAATGACGCCACGCGACTTACAACATTATGTCGCCGTACAAATTTGTAGCGCATAACGGAGAAAAATCCAGTTTGAAGTCTCCCAAATTGGTAGGTAGACGCACTTGATGTTGTCGTCCCACACTCAGTTATCCTGTCTACGGCCGCCAGTGCAGGACACGGTTACTCCTACGTGCATAAACGCTACATAAATTTGCGTGTCTTTAAACATATACCGTCGCTCAAGCGATAGGTAGCGGCATCGATACTTTTTCCTGCTCTCCGATTGGTCGGCGCCGTTTTTACCAATAAACGTGCACTGCTAATACCTAAGTTCATTTGTCCAAAAAAGCTTAGTCCAAACTAAGCTGTTTATATAATTTCCAGTTGCTTTTTACATGTATCTCTGCAATTTCTGTCTTTGATTATTATTCCCGACTAGGGGCTCCTTTCGGCTCAATCTCCCCAGTTAAAGACCGAAGCTGACAGTAGATATTTATTTCAGATTTCTTCTACATAACATAATTCTAATCATTGACCTTCAGATGTTTCCATTTTTGTTAATATTACATTCATTTGTTTCTGTACTTTTGGGTCACCTTTACAAACTAGTGCTGTGCGGAAGTTTTTAGTAACAATAATATAAATAAAGCTCTTAATACATTTTGTGTCATATATAGACTATGGTCTTTACAAATAAACTGATATTTGTCATGAACTGTTGCATATGACATGAATTGTTAATTCTCGTCAATTCATATTAATTTAGCGTTTTTACCTATGATTCTAAATATATATGCTTAGACGTTGATGAGTCAGTGAATGAGTCAGGACCTTTATATTATTTCATATAGTTTATATGATTATTTCTACAGAAAGAAAAGTATAAAGTGCATGCATGTTTAGTTGTTAATATTGTTGTCTTTTAAAACTATAGCATTTTTTTTCTGTAGTTCTATTAGAGAAATAATAGAGCAGAAATGATTTTTAAGAACGGACTAATAAATATTTATGAATTTAAAAAAAGATTTGCGCTCTTTCAGAACTGACTAAAATATGTTATATGGGTGAGCGAGCTGAATCAGAAATTCACGCCACATCTTCACATTTCTTCTGGACGGCTCTCTCCTCCAACTCGACTTCGTATCCAGTGGCAGCCTTCATCATGACGTCAATCTTGACGCGTATCCTGCACTCGGATGTACCTTCAGGCACGCGCACGCGGTACCGCCGCAGTACAGATGATAGTGATGTCTTGATCGAGTGCATTGTGTACTGATAACCTGTCAACAGCAACATACATTGTGCTTAGGTTCGGTTCCTTTCAACCAACTCATTCGTAATGAACGAAAAATACATATATATAGTTCATGGTATATTAGGTAGAATGAAACTATATAATTTTAAAATGGAGAAACAAGATTAACTAGTACTTTAGAAAAATTCTGGATCATTGTTTTATTGATTTAAAAAAATATAAATAATATCTCTTGGGAATCGTTTTTTTTTTTTGAACGTTGAAATATTGATTGCAATGCAAATATTTCTTTGCGAATGTAAACTAGGAACATAAAACTCCGTTTTCAAGCTTTCAATTTAAGGTTTACGTTTTCTGCCATTGTTTTTGATTGCATAAATTAGCGCCCTAGAAAATGTCCTGTTTTACCATTCCAGTAATAGAAATCGAGGTCCTACGTCATAAAGGCAGTACTGCTGGTTGCGGTAGGAGCCTCACCTAAGCACTTTCTGGGTCCACCGCTGAAGGGCAAGTACGCGCAGGGGTGAGCCAGGTTGAAGCGCTCCGGGGAGAAGCGGTCTGGGTCGAATGTCTCGGCGTCCTCTCCCCAGTACTTCTTGTTGCGGTGTGTACCCCAGATGCTGATTGGTATTCCGGATCCCGCGGGCAAAACTGGCCCTGATGCTATTAAATAAAAATAAAATTCTAGAAATAAACTTTAACTTAAAAAAACATAATGACTTAAAACCAATGAATAGCGAGCATTTGAAATGATCATTCGAGAAAATATACTAAAGGTATTCTAAAATTGCGTAAGAAAAAGCTATGTATGTTTTAAGTGAATATACTTTTTCGTACAACGAAGTCGCTTTTTCCAAGGAATCTATATATGATCGAACGTGAAGCAAGGACACATTAATTATTAAAGAAAGAGAGTCTTGTAAAAATAACTACTTTTTGAATATACTGCAAGGATGGACCCGAACTAGCAAAATATACCATTTGCGGGTATTGCGTCTACCAATTTCGCCACCAAGAAGTATTCTGCAGCAGTATCAAGAAGTAGCTTAAGGTGGATACTGTTTGAGAAAGTAGCTAACTAAGGCCAGGAGAACCTTGCCGCTTACAACGTTCGCAAAACCCAATGCTGTGTTTCCTCTGCCAAGGTAGAACCCTTTCAAAGGCGTGGGTTTCGGCGTTTTATTGAATCCAAGGCCTACATTGCATCGCAGAAACTGGAGATCCTGTACAATTGCAGAAGTTTCTTTTCACCGGACAACTACTAATTAGATTACATATACATAGATTAGGCCAGTGAAATAATACTGTAGCCACATATGGGAAGGTAATTCCCATAATCTGTTGGCGTCCTTGTTCCATTACAGCGACGAGCGAATCTGTCTTGTTGGGGACCCACAACTGACCGTTAGCCTGAAGTCCCTGACCTCAGACGATTTGTGGGTTTGCTTAGTCTGTTCTACAGGACGTTGCTATGTGGAACTTGCAACCCCTATTCTATATTCCTATTCTATCCTATTCTATATCCTATATCCTACATTCATCTGGAGCACCCGCCCCAGAGAAGCGGAGCACACCCTTGTGGTTGACTAAGACTTTTGAGAACGAACCGTTTCTGAAACTCAATTCTCTGTCGCACCGCCAGGATATGGAACTGTCTACTTTCCCCATACCTAAAACCTGGGAGCCTTCAAGGGTAATTTAAACGAGATCGATAACTCAGCGGTAATCCGCAAACCCGCTGTAATGGTGCCTCGCTGATCGTGGTTTCGTGAGGCTTTCTGATCGTCTTTAGTCCCCATATTGGTTTTGTCATTAAAAAGAAACCTGCGTATATTCATAATTCCTCACACTAATCGTGATCAATGCCTCATACTAACACATTATTTAAGATAATACCTACATGCATTTCATGGACTTTATCTGCATTGCGGACATTGACTGCAAATATTGAACATTGAATCATATGAATAATGAGAAGTAGTTCCTTTTACAGGGCTCTTTCTTTAATTAAGGTGTGTTAAATCGATACTCACGAAGAGTGATTTCTTTGTCCACTTTCCGAATTATGAACGGTACTGGTGGGTACAAGCGAAGTGACTCCTTAATCACTCTCTCCAGGTACACCATCTTCGCCAAATCTTCCTTAACCAGTGGACGGTCCGAGTTGCCGTATATGTCTAGCAATCTGTAAGCATTCAATAACAATATAATTAGGTCATGAAAACATCTTTGTTTTTTTGATTGGGCTTAACACAAAAACATGGAATCCCCAAGTTGATGGTTGTAAATACGTGGGTAATATGAAATATCTATACTATTACAAAAGAGGAAAGGTTTGATTGTTTGTGTATTTGAACCGAATAGGCTCTGAAACTACTGAACGGATTCGAAAAATTATTTCACCGTTGGAATGCTACAGTCTATCCGAGGGACATAGGCTATGTTTTATCTTAAACTAGCTGCGGTACCCGGCTCCGCTCGGGTCCAAGTAGTTTTGGACTGATGTTGAGCTGAATTATTTCCTAGATAGAAAGTAGCTCAAAGGGCTGGTCGAAAAGGCTGGTCTGGATGTAATTTATCTGCGACTTTTAAATCATAACGGGTGGAGGCGGTATGGCTTAATTAAATAAGAAATATTCTAACATTCCCATTTATAACACATCCCATTTATAATACATGGAGCGCACTATAAGTTTTCGGAACTGGCCACTTCGCTAAACAATATCGAAAAAGTAATTAAGTAATTTGGAATTATAACTCCTAGGGTCGAGTGCACGAAAGGGCAAACAATCAAAATCATCGTCAACTTAAACACGTCACTTTATATGGACAATATGGAAGGAACTCTATGCGGTTCACTAAAAGTGACGTGTTTGAACATTGTTTAACTCATCCCTCTCTTTTGAACAATTAAATTCAAAAGTGGTTCTGTTTAGTGATGGAAATCTAATCAATGTTAACTGGGCCGACAGATGGCATCACAATCAATGTCAGCGTAAGTTTAAACATGTCACTTTGTATGAACAGTATTGAAGGAACTCCATGCGGTTCGCTAAAAGTGGCGTGTTTGAACATTGATTAACTCAGCCGTACTTTGTATCAAATAACCGACTCGGGAACTAAATTTCTCGCACTGACTACCATGACTTAAAATTGTTCCTTACGAAAAAGGTTTTGCCATTAAACTATTACGTAAAAAAAACATAAAAATTATATGCGAGATAAAAAAAAAAACAGAAAAACAAATTGAGTTCTCAGGATTCGAACCTGAACCCTCCCTCGAACAAAACATATTTGAACCAGTCGGTTAGACGCGCTATACCACCTGGCTTCTTGCTTTTGTCGCGAAAATTGTTAATCCTTTCTTTTTACCCGACTGCGAAAGAAGGAGGGTTATGTTTTTCTAGTGTATGTATGTATGTATATATGTATGTATGTATGTATATTTCTTTGTCGCCCCCTGCAGCCTAAACGGCTTGATGGATTTTAGCTTGAGAGGTGTCGATACATTCGTCTTAATTGTGAGAGTGACACTGGGTATATCAAAATCATAAAAAAAAATCATGGCTGATTTTTGGCGCCAAATTATGTGTTTTCAAATATTTTTTTCTTGAAACTTATCGAGTGGGGTATCAAACTAAAGGGGTTTTTAAATAGTTTACAAAATGGTATGCAACTTATATGTTTAAATGTAATTTGGAATAAGAAATTCCAAAAACATCAAAATATTCAACGTTAAAAATTAATTCAAGTGATTTTTGTTTACGCAAGTGCGCTGGTCACACCAACTCAGATCATATACTCCTCTTTTCACTACCTTCAGCTATATGGAATGATTTTCCATATAGACTTTGGGATGACTATAACTGGAAGTGGTGGATCCGGGCGATAGTCAGATATATTTTCGACATTCTCGGTCGCCGCATAGACCGATATCACCATCATTGCTTTACTATCAGCATTCTGCACCTGCACAGCTCATAAATCCATACTTCCGTTGTCAATGGGTGTCACGCTGGGGAAGGTCCGCTTGTTCCACAAGAGGGCGACCCTACAGTGCCGAGATACTGTGGTGCCCAAAATCGGTATCAATCTGATAATATCTAAAAGCTTTACCAAAGATAGGATAACTTTCCATGAAGATGTCGTCAGCCCCCTGATGAGGACCTATGTTACATAGGGTACATAAAATATGATCGTCATCATAATATCGCTGATCTTTAACCGTGCGTCCTTGGGAGCAGTGGGAAGGAAAAGCACGGCTTTGCCAAAGTTGGGTTTATCATCATATATCACATATTATTAACACGTTATATTATTCAAAATAATAAACCAGGAGTTCATGTACGGATTAAATCATGAACGTTATATTTTGATGGGCTTTGGTGGCAAGAAAAACAATAAACGCTCAGTTGGGATGTAACAGTTTATAAGCTCCAAGGTAACACATTCGATCGGGCGATTGTGGACCTCGGGCCCACATATATTTGCAAACGATGAATCCAGGTCTCTTTCGCCGCATCCAGTTAAAGTTCTAAACTGTGAAACTGGAACTTAACTAGCTCAATAATTTAAAAAAATGGCTTTAACAATGTTTTTGACTCACATTCAAAGCTGTCAGTCAAGAGACAACTTCCAGTCTTATGAAGTAGTGGATATAAATATTATAATCATGGTTATTATGGAGATTATTGAATTTTAACTAGCAGTTAGTTTATACATGGATGAAATCCTGTGATCAAAGCGATTACTACTGGGTCCGTCACTTGAACTGTTACTTCTATTTTCAAAATAATAATGACAGCGCGCCAAATTTTGGTGAAACGTCAATTTGTTTCATTGTTTTTAAGTGGGCGAAAAGAGCGGGAACAAATTTGAATTGTACAATAAATTTTCGCAATGGATATTAAACCTAACATTGTGATCGTTTTGTATTTGACCGGAAAATCACAACCAGTCATCGTTCGGGAGCTCCGACATTTACATGTGAACAAAATGTTAGTGCATCGAACCATTAAGCGTTATAACCCAGCATTGCTAAACGGCATAGAGGCGGTCATCCGAAAATAGCAGTATCACATGATATGGTTCGAAAGGTAAAGGCTAGAATTCAAGGAAATCCTCACCAGTGTTCTGCAAAATTTGCGAAAAGTCAGACAATACCCGACTCAAGTAATCGGCGCATACTGAAACAAAAGAAATGCAACTGAAGCTCTACCAACAAGATACAAAAATTACAGCATCTTAGTTCAGCGCAGAAGGCAGTTCGACTACAAAGAGCTCAAGCAATGAAAGTCTTGCGTGGCGATCTGGAAATCATTGTTTTTTCTGATGAAAAAATGTTTACTGTCTAACAGTATATAAACAAACAACATTTCCATGTTTGCCTACAGGCCAAATCCAACGAGAATTTAGACGATGGAGTTCCCGTTCGTAAGCAAGCGCCCGCTTCTGTTATGGTCTCGGCTGCAGTGACCGCAAATGGTCGCTATTCACTCGTGTTTATCGAGAAGGGCGTCAAAGTCAACCAGCAAGTGTGTGCAAAAGGTGTTAAATGAGGCGCTCATACCATGTGCACGTGTAAAAAATGCAGTACGAAACGCTGGACATTCCAACAACACTCAGGATCGTCTCAGAAAGCTCTTATCTATGGATCAAAGTAGGCTATATCGAACAATAACAATTATTGTCTTAAAATTCAATGTTTTATTGTGATATATTTTTTAACGACCCGTACTTCAATTAACTAAATAACATCATTTTCAATTGGTAACACTTCGAGTGACGGACCCTGTATGTAACCACAGGATTTGAGTGTCGAACTGTTCGCTTATAAATTTAGTGTAACTGTAATCAACGATGATGAGAGGGAGATTCTAAAAAAACCATATATAGGGTGTTAACGGAGATATGGTCCAAAAGCTAACCACGTATTCCTCGGCATATTTGGAGCTAAAAAGGTAGAAGATATTTTGTTGTACGACTTGAAAAAGATTTTCCCCATACATGTAGGGACTAAAATATTGCCTTTCATGCAAGAGGTTATGGGCTCAAATCCTCGCATCTGTTATACACCACTTTATCTTGCGAGTTGTTCATGGTTCGGAACCCATGTAAAACTGTAGATCACCTTACCCTACTAGGTGACAGGGTTAATCCCGCCTGGGTTGGTATCACCGCATTAGGAAAAACTATGGACGAAGTGGCAATAGATCATTGTCTGTTTTTTCCACCCATGGTATCCGTGTGCAGCCGTGATTCTGTGTAAAGGAAGGTCCTGACCTGTCACCTAATTACTTCTGGAATTTGTTGAATTAGGCTTATATCATGACGGTAGTTGTGTTACATTAGCCATCCATGTCAGGTTCCATAATAATACCTAACCTTACTTTCGTTGGAATTTATTAACGTGCAGATATTTAAATGATAAATGCATGCTCTACGAAAACTAAAAATAATTAAAATAAAACAAATTATTTAAAAATATAAAAAACCCGACAGCGTAAAAAAAATTAACTTAAAATTGACTTAGTAAACGAACTGAAAAGATAGAAACAAGTTGAAAAATTAAATATTTGTTGTGTTTGAATGATCATGGTTGACAGTGTTTACAAACGCAGTCGGAGGCATAAGATACATTAACTACGATTTATATTTTCAATGGTGTGCCTATGCAAATTTCACGATGGTCGGTTGAGTTCGCGAAACAGACAAACTTACTTTCGTATTTATTATATGACAGTTAGGAGATTATAATTTGTCTCAATAAGTTTATTTTTGCTATACCCATATCACTAAGAAAATCGCTAGTCATTAATAATGGAATGTATTGGGAAATATATAATATATCATATTGTGCATCAAATAGTTGAACTATGATTTATATATTTTTTTTGTTATTAAATTCATTGAAAGTGTACCTATGTAAATTTCATGATGATCGGTGACACCGAGAACGAGAAAAAAAAACCTCACTTTAGACATAAAAATGAAAGATAGGATATTGGAACTTCCCCCACCACGTATTTTCTTGCTCCACCGAAATAATCCATAAAATCGCTAGTGATTTACTATGGAACGTACTGGGGCTATTTGATGCCTCCGACTGCGTTTGTAAACACTGTCAACCATGATCATTCAAACACAACAAATATTTAATTTTTCAACTTGTTTCTATCTTTTCAGTTCGTTTACTAAGTCAATTTTAAGTTAAATTTTTTTACGCTGTCGGGTTTTTTATATTTTTAAATAATTTGTTTTTAGAGATATTTGGAAGGCGGGCAAAGTGACGCCGCACGTAGCGCCGCCATGCGCAATAAAATTGGTATTAATTTTGTTTGAGAGTAATTTCATTGATATTGCTCAGCCTTTAGGATATTTAGCGTGATGGTATGTATCCTAAAGCAAGCCCTGCGATCGAATCTGTAAATCGGTACAAACGGCATCTTGATCCGTTCTGTGGTTACGGAGATTACCTTTCACATGTGGACAGACGTTCCCTTTTATATAAGTAGAGAAGATAGAGAAGAAGAAGAAGAAGATGAAGATTTTCTCATGAAGGCATTCTCAAACTAAAAAAAAATTACACATAAGATTACAACAACCAAGCGTATGTCGTCGGCTCGTTGGGTCAAAGCTACAAAATACCTAGCAAGACGTTAGCCGCTAAACAACGCGAACATGTTCTTCTATACTTTGGAAAATAAATTCAACAGTGAGATTGTTAAAACGAACATTCATCAATTGGAATGTAAATTTAGAACTAATCTCAACGGTACCACACACGGTTGGATCCCCCCCCCCCCCACACACACACCTCCAATTGTACAATAGTAGAAATAATATAATAATAATAATAATAATAATAATAAAAAAATAATAAAAATAATAAGAAAAAGAAGAAAAAACCTGTCAAAACTGACGGACGGCATTTTATCTGCAAAATTTACAAAAAACTGTTTTCTTGAGTAATTAGCGCCGAGGCGGAACTAGAAGAAATATTCTCAAAGCAATAGTCGGGGCTCTAGCGAGACTGCATCGAGCAAGCAGCGGCGGCAACTCCGTACGTCAGGTCACGACCGCTCCGCTCCCACCGACTCCACTACGCTTCAGCTGCTCACGCGGCCGTCTGAGCCGGTGCTGCCACACCGTCCACAGGCAGACTACAGTATTAGCAAACGGAAACCGGTAATCGGCAACCACCAACGGCACGCGGCAGTACAAGCAACAGAAGTGCTCCGCGCCGGTGCTCCCAGCGCACGACTTTACCAGCCCGCCAAGCACCTGCAGCGCTTTACTGCTGTAACCCCGCACCTGCGACCCAACACCCCCGCCGCTCGCTGACTCCACCAAACACATCAAAACATTCAAAGTTAATATGCAAGTCTACGTACCTTGTTCAGTTCATCGGCCTTCAATTATGAGACTTTTTCCTGTTAATTGTTTAATAATTTTAATAATTTTAGTAGATTAGTTTATTTCGGCAAATCTTCGTTTGAATATCTCTACTAAATTTAAAAAAATATATGCATAAAAATATGTAGGTGATGGGAGAAAGCGGGGGAGGTCGTCGCTATAACCTCCGACGACGACCTCAGTCCACTACATTGGCGGTGGAACCTTCGGATGACTCCGATGGATCTGCCACCGCCAGTGAAGTGGTCACCCCGGCCTTAGGGAGGGTTCACCTGGGAACAACATCTCCACCGGCCGGCTTGGGCTCGGCAGCACCAGCTGCAATTCCGAACCCCGCCACCGGTGGAAGCCCAGTACGCCGTCGCATGCACTGGACTAAAAACATGAACATTAGTGTCATGCGGGCGTACTACCTGGCTACAGAGGCAGATGCTTTCCGTTCCGGTTTTCGTAACCGCATAGCGAGGGAGTGGAACCTGCTTGAGCCTGATATCGATGTCACGGGACAACGCCTAGCTGACCAAGTCAGGACTATTAAAACAAGACATTTTCTTACAGATATTGAAATTGAAGATCTCAGGCTTGAAGCACTTCAAACACAATCACGGCAACCGGTACATGTGCAAACAACGCAATCATCCGCAGCGCAAACTCAACCTATCACCTCACAATCTTCAGAGACGGAAGATGAGGCGGACGCTGATGCCGTGAATGAGTTGGAAGTGTCTCAAGAGGACTTAGAGCCCATCAGAAGCATATTCGAAGAGTTTATGCTGATATATCGGTCGAATTCTGTGACAGAAAGACCGGCTTTACCAAAATATCCATACTCGACCAGGTGTATGCATATAGTGAGGAAGGTAAATGCAGTGGCCTTTGAATATTTCAAGGAAAGCACATCACTCGAAGAAACTCATTTGTTGCTGTATTGTTCTGCTCTTACCGCCTGTCGCGTGGCAAATATTGATTTACCAAAACCGATAGACCCGACGGGAGGTGGGAGCACACCAATATGGCAACGAAGAATCGAGCAACGAATAGCAAAGGCCCGTACCTTCCTCGCTAGACTTTTCTGTTTTAAGCGCGGTAACCACCGGCCCAAAATCATGCGATCGGTAAGAGAAGCTTTTCTTTTTAATAATATTGAACCAACAACATTCAACCTTACCGATCGCATAGATGACTGCATAGACCGGCTAAAACAGAAAGTTGCTGCACTTGGCCAGAGGATACGGCGGTACAGAGCACGGTACGACCGGCGTAGACAGAATAAACACTTCGAGCGTAACCAAAAGAAGTTTTATTCTGGGCTTGAGGGTACGAAGAACTCTATTGGGGCCCTTCCGGACCGGACTAGAATGACGGAATTCTGGTCCGGTCTGTGGAATGTTCCCATTGCACACATAGAGGAAGCATCCTGGATTGAGAGTGTTGAAGAAAATTATAACAACTTAACACCGATGGAAGCTATGCATATCAACCAAAAGGATGTGCAGGACGCAGTTAGGAAAATTCTGAAATGGAAACACCCCGGTCCTGACGGCCTGCACAACTTTTGGTTGAAAAAAATGGTTGCAGCCCACGGAATACTTGCCTCTCAATTCCAGGATGCCATTGACACCGGTACCCTCCCAAACTTCTTTACTACTGGGGTTACGTATATGCTCCCTAAAATACCAGATGCCACTGATCCCACACATTTTCGGCCTATAACTTGTCTCCCTACAATTTACAAATTATTGACATCCATTTTGAGCACGAAGATAAACAACCATTTATTAAAATATTCAATAATGGACGATGCTCAAAATGGATGTCGAGTGGGCTCACGTGGCACCAAGGAGCTGCTTCTGATTGATAGTGTCATCTGCCAACAAGCTCGTCAAAAGAAACGTAACCTTTCGGTAGCGTGGATAGATTATAAAAAAGCTTATGATTCCGTACCACATTCCTGGCTGAGGAAGGTCTTAGAAATATATAAAATAGATGATAATCTAACAAAATTTCTCAGCCAGTGTATGGATAATTGGCAAACCATAATCTCCACTAAAGGTTATGTTTCTGACCCAATACAGATTAAGCGGGGAATATTCCAGGGTGATAGTCTTAGTCCACTCTGGTTCTGTTTAGCACTTAACCCCTTGAGCTTTTTACTGAACCAGACTGGATTAGGCTATCAACTGCGGAGAGGCGGACAAAAACAATCACACCTCTTCTACATGGATGACTTAAAACTGACGACAGCAAACGAGGAACATCTAGCCGAACTTCTAAACGTAACATCAACATTTAGCGACGGTATACGAATGGAGTTCGGCCTCGATAAATGTGCAGTCATTCATGCTAGAAGAGGCGTTGTCCAGAGCTCGCCTGACCTTGTCATCACGGGCGAGCATGCGATTCGAGCCCTCTCCGCAGGAGACTCCTATAAATATCTAGGTCTTAACCAATCACTATGCCTCAATCACGGGGAGGCGAAAACAACTGTGAAAGCAAAGTTTTGGTCTCGCACAAAAAGCATATTAAAGAGCCATTTGAGCGGTGCGAACAAACTCCGAGCTTTCAATGGTTGGGCAGTACCCGTGATTGGATACACCTTTGGCATAGTGCGTTGGTCTAAGACCGAGCTGGAGGCCTTGGATCGCAAAGTTCGCACAACAATGACCACTTTCCGCATGCACCACCCGCGGTCGTCGGTCATGAGGTTGTACATACCTCGGAAATTAGGAGGTAGAGGAATCCTTAACCTCACAAACCTCCATAATTCCGAGGTGTGTAAGCTTCGTGACTACTTTTTAACGGCTGCGGAAAACAACAGGCATATCGACGTAGTGGCGTGCGATTCTAAGCTCACCCCGCTGAATCTGTCCGACGCGAGCTTTACGCTTCCGGTTTTAAGCACTACTGAGCGTGTGGAAGTATGGAGAGGCAAGGAACTGCATGGACGGTTTCTCCGAGTACTAGAATCGCCAAACACGCATCTCTTGGATTCAGTTCAATGGATGCGGTTTGGTGACCTATTCGGAGAAACCGAAGGCTTCGTTTGTGCCATTCAGGACCAAATGATCGTCACGCGTAACTTCCGGAAGTATATAATGAAGGATGGATCGGTCGATACCTGCCGAGCCTGTGGCCAACCAGGTGAGACCATCCGCCATATTACTTCCGGTTGCTCGCGCCTGGCGAGCGTTGAGTACCTGGAGCGGCACAATCAAGTAGCCAAAATAGTCCATCAGCAACTTGCCTTTAAACACGGCCTCATAGACTCAGTAGTGCCATACTATAAGTACAAACCGGAAGACGTATTGGAAAAGGATGGCACTAAGCTCTATTGGGATCGACCAATACAGACCGATAAGACAATTAAGAGCAATAAGCCCGATATTGTATTGGTCGATCCCAAGTCCAACCAGATCTTCCTCGTAGACATAACAATACCACATGACGAAAACCTCGACAGGGCCGAAAATGAGAAACTTATGAAATATTTAGACCTGGCCCACGAGGTTACCGCCATGTGGCGTGCACGGAAAACCACCATCGTGCCAATTGTTATGTCTACGAACGGCGTTGTCCCAAAAAATTTGGCCAAAAATTTAGAAAAATTAGACATCGATATTGGGCTCCGATTCCAGATGCAGAAAGCGGTTCTACTCTCGAACACGAGAATCGTTCGGCGGTTTCTGTCTCTGTAGCTCGGAGAAGCCTTATAGGATTTGTCCCAGGTGGGACCTCCCTAAGGCTAAATTCAGTTTTAGGTTTATATTTTTTAAGACTTCTTTTTTTGTATTTTTGTACTAAATAATATAAACCTAAGATTTGTTATATTAATATATACTGTGAATAATAATAATATGAGCATAAACAGTAGTAAAGTTTCACATAAACGCAGCAACAACGCTTATTATTATGTTCATTTAACATGCTTGGCATGATTGTCGTGGCCATTATATCAAAGTGTGTAATACTTATATCAGCGCAGGCTAAAGAAACACGTACCGCCATTTACATCTTAACAATAAAAAGTAAAAAAAATACAGGAAAAATAATTGAGATTTTTAGGATTCGAACCTGCACCCTCTCAAACAATATACTCAGAAGAGTCGGTTTTACGCGCTACACCAATCGGTTTCTGACAATTGGTGCGAAAATAGTGAATCCTTTCAAGAAGTTAGAGAGCGGAAAAAGTAGCGTCATCTATACGTATTCTTTCTTTGTTTGATATTGCTCAGCCCTTTAGTTCACTTGGCCTAATAACACGTTTGACAGTTCGCATTGCAATTGCAATATTTTTTCTTATGAAAATATTTTTATTATTCTTTTCGTTTTCGGGAAGAGAAGAATAAAATAAACGGGAAATGTTTTTTGTTCATTGTTTGAAATCAAACTCTTCGGCATTATTGTATTAGTATAGATTCGTGGCTCAAATTGCAATTGAGGGCCACAGAATGCTTTTAATTTTGTTTGAGAGTTATTTCGTTGATATTGCTCAGCCCTTAGGATATTGAGACAAAAGATAGTTCCCTATGCCTAATTTATTGCTGTTCTGGCCTGTAGAAAGCAAAGAATATATAATTATAAAGTTATATAATGCCAGAGTAAATAATAGGTCGGGGAAAAAGTCTTTTCGCATTATAGTATGTATGAACTTGTAATAAAATCTCTTTGGCTATACTATTTGTATCTGGCTGGTTTTGGTATCATTGAAAGTTTAAATTTTAAAGAACATAATTCCAAATTCAAATTAGGAAAATGTGTGATTCTCATTTGTTTTTCGTACTGTCAAAATGAGTACTACTAATGAAGAAATTCGATACATTTTAAAATTTTACTACAAAAAAGGTAAAAATGCAACGCAAGCCGCGAAAAAAATTTGCGATGTTTATGGACCTAGTGCAGTGTCTGTGAGAGTAGCACAAATTTGGTTTAAGCGTTTTCAATCCGGAAATTTTGATGTCAAAGATGCACGTCGCTCTGGTCGGATTACGGATAAAATGGATGCCATTTTTGAAAAAGTGGAGCAAGATCGGCATATCACTAGTTACGACGTAGCTGAAGAACTAGGAATTGACCACAAAACAGTTTTGGCGCATTTGAAAAAAACTGGGTACACAAAAAAGCTCGATATTTGGGTACCTCACGAGCTCACTGAAAGAAACCTAATGAACCGTGTACTCATTTGTGATTCTTTATTACGACGTAATGAAACCGAACCATTTTTGAAGAAGCTGATAACTGGTGATGAAAAGTGGATCACGTACGACAAGAACGTGCGAAAAAGGTCGTGGTCAAAGGCCGGTCAAGCTTCACAGACTGTGGCGAAACCCGGGTTAACTCGCAACAAGGTGATGCTGTGTGTGTGGTGGGATTGGAAGGGCATTATTCATTATGAGCTGTTACCACCAGGCAGGACCATCGATTCTGAACTCTACTGCGAACAACTGATGAGATTAAAGCAAGAAGTTGAGAGAAAGCGGCCGGAATTAATCAACAGAAGGGGTGTGGTTTTTCATCATGATAACGCTAGACCTCACACATCTTTAGCCACTCAGCAAAAACTTAGAGAGTTTGGCTGGGAGGTGTTAATGCATCCGCCGTATAGTCCTGACCTTGCACCTTCAGATTTCCACCTGTTTAGGTCTCTTCAGAATTCTTTAGGCAGTGTCAGGTTAACATCACGAGAGGACTGCCAAAACCACTTGTCGCGGTATATTGATCAGAAGTCCCAATATTTCTATAGCAATGGGATCATGTCCCTACCTACAAGATGGCAAAAAGTTATCGAACAAAATGGTACCTACATACTTTAGTTAAATGTAAATAAACCATATTAAAAAATGTTTTGAATTTTCTTAAAAAATGCGAAGAAACTTTTTCCCCAACCAATAGTTGCGGCGAAAACATTTGCAGAATTTCGGCCATCTATGATCTAACGGTGACTAAATAAATGCCTCTATCCGGGTAGAGATGGCGCTGTAAGCCCAGCGTCTTCGCCCAAAGTTTCTAAAGGAATTGCATATAAAAATCAACGTCAGCATACGATTAAACACGTCACTCTGTATGGACAGTATTGAAGGAACTCCATGCGGTTCGCTAAAAGTGGCGTGTTTGAACATTGATTAACTCAGCCGTACTCGGGAACAAAATTTCTCGTACTCATAATTGTTCAAAACACTATTACGTAAAAAAAAACCAGAAAAAAAATTCTTCGTAATTATATGCGAGATAAAAAAAAAGAACAGAAAAACAAATTGAGTTTCCAAGATTCGAACCTGAACCCTCCCTCGAACAAAACATATTTGAAATAGTTGGTTATACGCGCTAGGCCAACTGGCTTCTTACTATAATCGCGAAAATTGTTAATTCTTTCTAGAGCGGGCAAAATGAATTTCATTGATATTGCTCAGCCCTTTGGATATTTAGCGTGATGGTATGTACGCTAAAGCGTTCCCAGCGATGTCCTCTTTAAATTGGTTTAAATTGCACCTTGATCTGTTTTGTGGTTACTGAGATTATCTCTCGCATGTGGACAGACGTTTCCTTTTATATAAGTAGAGAAAAATTAGGGATCCTTACCAAAACTCCGATAACGTAACCCAAGGTGCAAAAAAATTATCTACAAAAAATGTCGCGACAGCATACATCTAACTATTATAGTTATGTCACAATAAGTGTGCATTTAGCCCGTCCCGGCTTTGCACGGGCGTAATATAATTTAAAAAATATTATTTTGACATAATGACACACAAATAAACCCTTATTACGTGGAGTTCCTAAAAAAGAGCATATACCTACATTTAAATATTTTAAATAAAAATAACAAATTTTGTGAATATATTTTTTTTGTATTTCTTACTTTTATGTATTTTTCATACTATTAATTATTGTAAAAAGGTCATAACCACAAAACAAAAGCCATTAAATAAATAATTTATTGAGTTAAAGCCTGAGAGTAAACACTATTTGATTTTGGTTTATTTTTCACTAAATAATTAGCTTAACTGTTATTATGATACTTTTCAGATTACCGCGGTCGTTAGACATGTTTGAAAAATGTTAGGGCTTTTGAGAATGTCTTTAGAGAAAGTATCTTCCTGCCGCGTGATAAGCCATAACATTTTTCAAACATGTTTAACTGTTATTAGCTACCTACAACTACTACTATAACCTATAACTAAAAAGTATTTAATCGAAAATCATGAAAACTATTTAAGTCACTTATTTATTAGGATAACTAAATGTACAACACATATTAATGGGTCTAGTTCTGAAAAGAACTTTTTGAATGCGTTTAGTTACCTACTAAACTAATTATCGTCAAGCGACAAAATATTATCAAGCGACAATTTCCTAAATTCCGCACACGGCTGCTGCGTAGGGAGCCGACTGATTCCCCTCCCGTACCTCTGAGTGACGCCTACAAACTCTAAAACGCATAGTTGGCCGAGCGGAGTTTTTTCTAATTTTTAAACTTATCATATCTTTCGAATGAAATGTCTGAATCGAATAATTCAAAAAGTAATATAAAGGTATTGAAACAGTCTTAAATAATAATTTATTGTTTGAGACATTTATTCTGATGTAGACAATATACACGGTTAAAACGAAAACTTAAATCTAAAATATCAAACAGAACAGAATAAATAATTTATTTATTTTGATAAGGATTAATATCTAGGTACAAATAAAGAGCCTTTTCTAGCGGCGGTATTTAAATTTTTATTTTAGAATAAATGCACACTTATTGTGACATAACTATAACAGTAAGATGTATGCTGTCGCGACATTTTTTGTAGATAACAATGTGTTATATAAAATTGTGTTACATCATTTTGTTCTATCGTGAATAGTTTGCGCGGCGCGCGCGATGTAAGGAACATTCTTGGTAATTTTTTTGCACCTTGGACTATCGGAGTTTTGGTAAGGATCCCTAATTTCTAAATGTCCCTCGGATGACTGTAGCTTTCCAACGGTGAAATAATTTTTCAAATCCGTTCAGTAGTTTCAGAGCCTATTCGGTTCAAATAAGCAAACAATCAAACCTTTCCTCTTCATATAATAGTATAGATTAAAATTTAAATACCGCCGCTAGAAAAGGCTCTTTTTTTTTTTTTTTAATGTGACTGGACATGGATGGCTAATACCACAAGTTCTGTCATGGTATTAGCCCAACACACCACATGGGAACTAGGTGCCATGCCAGGACCTTCCTTATATTGCACGGCTACATTGAACTGGATGGAAAACACGGACAATTTTCATTGCCGCTTCGACCATCGTTTATCCAATGCGATGGTACCAACCCGGGCGGGATAAACCCTACCACCTAGTAAGTAAGGAAGGGGACCTACAGCTTAACGTGGAATCCGAACCACGGCCAGCCTCTCTCAACGGTCGAATGGTCACCCATCCAAGACCAGACCGCACCCAGCGTTGCTTAACTTCGGAGAGCGATCGCCGAAGTGTCGCGCCACTGGGCCACTGAGGCTTTTTGTACCTAGATATTAATCCTTATCAAAATAAATAAATTATTATTTAATACTGTTTCAATACCTTTATATTACTTTTTGAATTATTCGATTCGGACATTTCATTCGAAAGATATCATGAGTTTAAAAATTAGAAAAAACTCCCGTCGGCCAACTATCCGTTTTAGAGTTTGTAGGCGTCACTCAGAGGTACGGGAGGGGAGTCAGTCGGCTCCCTACGCAGCAGCCGTGTGCAGAATTTAAGAAATTGTCGCTTGATAATATTTTGTCGCTTTGTCGAACTAGACCTATTAATATATGTTGTACATTTAGTTATTCTAATAAATAAGTGACTTAAATAGTTTTTATGATTTTAGATTAAATACTTTTTAGTTGTAGGTTATAGTAGTCGTTGTAGGTAGCTAATAACAGTTAAACATGTTTGAAAAATGTTACGGCTTTTCACACGGCAGGAAGATACATTCTCCAAAGACATTCTCAAAATCCGTAACATTTTTCAAACATGTCTTACGACCGCGGTAATCTCAAAATTATCATAATAACAGTTAAGCTAATTATTTAGTGAAAAATAAAACAACATCAAATAATGTTTACTCCCTGGCTTTAACTCAATAAATTATTTATTTTATGGCTTTTGTTTTGTGGTTATGACCTTTTTACAATAATTAATAGTATGAAAAGTACATAAAAGTATAAAATACAAAAAAAGAAAAAAAAATACAAAAAAAATTATTCTCAAAATTTTTTTTTTTTTATTTCAAATATTTCAATGTAGGATATGCTCTTTTTTTAGTAACTCTACGTAAGAAGGGTTTATTTGTGTTGTGTCAAAATAATATTTTTTAAATTATATTATGCCCGTGCAAAGCCGGGACGGGCTGCTAGTATTATATAATACATTGCATATATTGCAATAATAATATAAACTTTTTTTAGACGCCACGTGATACTTAGGGATGCATAAGAGAATATTTTTTTGCAACCCACGTTATGGATGATTTCTTCTTCATCAAGCATCTTGTTTCATGTGTATCTAGGAGCCGAACACTTTTGCGATTTAAGATTAACAACAACTCACTCCTGGTAAACTTTCTCCTGGATGTCCTGCTGCTTAGCGAGCAGCAGTAGGGTGAAGGACATGGCCACAGCTGAGGTGTCGGTGCCGGCCACCGTCAGGCTGAGCACCTCCTCACGTAGCTCCAGGTCGCTGTAGGAGGTGCTCTTGCTCGAACTCTCTATCAGGAGGTCCAAGAAGGACCTCCGCGTCTGGTTTTTTAATCCTGAGGACCAATATCAGTTATTTTATAGATCTGGACATGGATAGCTAGTATTATAAGTACATTTTGTCAAGATATTAGTACGCATTAGGCCAACACACCGTTTTCCCAAATGAACTAGAAACTCGGTATTCAAAAACAGACATTATTTCATTGCCGCTTCTTCCAACTTAACGGAGTACCGATTGTGCGTGGCCCATGTTTTTTATGTAACTGGACATATATGGCTAATATATTTTCCACCGTCATGATATTACATGACTTTCCCTTTCTGAAAAAGGCTACATTTAACGGGATTGAAAATACGGAAAATTATTGAATGGCCGTTTCGAACATATTTTCATCCTTAACGATGGAATCAATTAAGGCGGGCTTAATACTACCACCATTAGAGGCAGAGGACCAATATCTCGCATTGATAACGAAACGCACTTACACAATTCAGAATTAGAAAGTTGTGGATGTACAGGGAAGAAATTGAACCCATGACGTCTTGTATGGCAAGCTAGTACTCGCATGCTAGAGCTACGAGCTGTTCACAATCATCACTTTATATAGTTATCATAAAACAAAAATTATTGGACTAGGAGGCACTCATTAATTTAAATAATATATATTATAGCCAACTTCAAGAGATTAGGAGAGGCCAAACATTTTCGGAAATACAGGTTCATTGATTTCTTGTAACAACCTTTGGAAATTGATTTCTTGTAACAACCTGTGGAAATTCCATACCGTTAGAGGGCGCTGTAAGCAAATGACGCAATCAAACTTTTCATGTCTAATGTTATTACAATAAAGAGGAACTGCAGTTTCTAATGGGCACCGATAATGATATGAACCCTATTCTCAAGTTGTCGTATGCTAAGATGATGTCGTGCTTACCATACTCTTGATTTTCTTCATTATTTGTTGAATCGTTCTGTTTTATTTTATCTCGTTTTTTTCTAATTACCTGTAATATATTATTAAATAATCATGTCATTGAAAATAAAAATCTTACAAAACTGTAACCCGTCTACTAAAAGGTAAGAAACAAGGTAGGTGCTGTTTGATAAAATCGTTTCCTTGGTTTAATCAAACAGCTTCTACCTTTTAGTATTCGGGTTACAGTTTTTCAATCTTTTGTAAAATTTATAAATTACATTAATAAATATATCCGTAATAACGAATCGATTGACACCTTATTCATCAAAATCAGATAAACAGTTTATGCGCTACGATGAAACAAACGCATATACAAATAAGATAAGATTATTATGTAATATTATTACGATTCCTTTTGGCTTCGAAGTAGTCGGGTGGAAAATGCTGAAAATTGTTTAGATGTGCTGTCTCTAATTTCAACAGGTTAATTTCATCAAATAAAAATTATTTATATTGTAAATTATGAAAAACGACCGATTAATTCATAAAGTAAACTTCGTAACACACTCAATATATTGGATACTCACATTATCGGTGAAGTCATGAACAACATTTAAGTGTTTCTGGTACGTCTTGTGGTTCGATAAGTTCCTGAAGATGAAACTGTTCTGTAGCCATACGTGAAATATTCTTTCGCTAATCGTATTGAGAATACTGTTCAAACTTTGGAGAAATGGTGGGTTAAGCGTAGTTTGCGCCTGTATTTTCGTGCCCAATGCGGTTTCTGTAATTGAAGAATAAATAATAAAAAAAATACAACAGCACAGTATGGTCGAAGCGGCAAAGAAAAATGGTCCGGGTTTTCCATCCAGTTCAATGTAACCGTGATCAAGGTTCTGGCATGCCACCTAATTCCTTCGGAAATGTGGTGTATTAGGCTAATCAGGTTGGTCCAGCTAGGTCAGATTGCATAAAAAAATCTGCATGCTTACAAAATAATTATTTTGCGAGATATGTAGAGGTTTTGTTGGAAAAAATAAACAAGTTTTTATTCGGAGATTGCGGTTCAAACCACCAGTATTGATCCAACTGATCCAAAAACTTACCACAGACAGAGTCCAGGGTATACGCACTAAAGTAGGGCCACAGATCGAATGTTCCAGTGCCTACTCGTGCCTTCATCTGCTCAGCTAGAACTTGGCTCTGTTCTGAGAACACGTCCACGAAGGACTCTACTATCTTAGGGCTGAATGTTGGGACGATTACTTTGCGACGTGTCCTCCATATGTTTACTGAAAAGTGTAAAAACATTAAAATTATCTCATGTTTTTTTTTCATCAAACTATTAATTTCTAAAGTTTTATAAGTTTGCAGGCATGGAACTCCCATAGAACTATCTCTGTATCGAACTTCTAAAATCCGTTGCAGCTCCAGTCCCTTGTTTTTCACTCGGCGTAGTTTTTTGAAGAGTCGATCCCGCCTATGTGGATTAAGGACCTACAATTGGATAAAATGTGAAGTAGGGAAATTTCCACTTTCACTTCCTCGCAACAGAATGTGCTACCTTTTGGTCGAATAGTCTAATTGTAAGCACGTGGTCATTAAGGGGACACAGGACCCTACAACGACCCTAACCGATACGCTATCGTTTTTTATTTTTAGTTTCCATAATAATCACGTCAAATCACCGCTTAAATTTATTTGAAAAACTTTGAAGCGCGTTAACTCCCACAACATAAGCAGTGAGGATATTATTTTTAAATTGTATTGCATTAACTTATCAATTATCTAGTGTCGCGCTTGGAAATATTTTTCATTTTGGATATACATTAATTACTATTAATTAAAACATAATCGATTCTGAGCAAATCAATGACGACTTTTCCCAGAATTGCGAACATTTTCATTAATTGTTATTAATTTAAAGCCAAAATAAAAAATGTTTCTAAGCGAGACATTAGAATGATAATTTATCAATATACACTTACCGCTTACGTTGTGGGAGTTCACGCGTTTAAAAGTTTTTCAAACCAGTTTAAGGCTTGAATTTGAATGGCAAGGACTAACTTTCATAAATCTAACTCGTGAAATGGTTCCATGGCAAGGTTTTCCAATCATCATGTTTGCATAAACGTGCTTATAATGCAAACTAAAAATATAAAGGTTTCGCTTACGGTCGTTCTAGGATCCTATGTCACCTTAAGTTTGCCGTGAACTAATAAAGCCCTCGCAGTTAATATTGAGTGATTTCGAATGAGATTCGTTAGCTCACTAGACCGCATTTTCCATTAGTCCATGAAATGCACTTCTGCATGTATGAGCCTCGGCAATTTGTTACATATATGTATATTCACTTTTTTTTAAGTTCCCGCAATATTATTTTGCCTACTTGACTTTTTGTTATTCCAAAGTTATATGGTCGATTTTGTCTCCAAGGACATTCTCCGTAGATCTGCCTCTTGTTATGGCTGTTATTTATTATTTAAATGGCAATTATTTATAATAAAGAATTTATGATTTCGACTGGAAGGGTTTTTTCCCTGCCTTTGGATAAGGCGAAGTACATTTGTTCATGGCCCACAAGTTAACCCAAGGCGTAACTTTAACTGAAGCTTATCGCCATAATTGCCAGTTTAAGTTCTAGCCCTTGCTGAATAAATGCAATGCGGAAAATACCATAATTCACACTTTATACGTATGTGTATGTATATTAACTTACTGGGTGCAAATACAACGCCGTTTCCAAGCATATCCCTAAATAACTCGTGTAAATCATCTTTCTTGAGGCAGGTCTTGAGAACGAACTCGATATCCACGGGATCCACCATCACTGCAAGCATCATAATAACGCTACTTTATTTGATTAATTTTAAAATTCAAATTTTGTTTCTTATGTATCACTTTTGGGACTTTGTATGTGATACCCTTGACACAGCAATGGGATCGCATTAGTTGTGCGTGCCTGGATAATTAGATACTTTTGATATCGTGTACCCAACACGATATAAAAAGTACAGTCGGACCAAGAACGTCCAAAATTAATGGACGCGAGATGTTCATAGTTCGCTACGAGTTGAAGCGTTGTCATAACAAAAAATAAACTTTATTTTGTCTGTCCAGCATTCGGCTGTCCAGCTTTTATCATAGTATAACAGCTGGACAGCCGAATGCTGGTCGCATTTCTAAACCAATTCTCGTTATTTTTTGTGAGCAGGTTTGATCAGGACAGGACAGGTTACGTATTTAATACAGTGAGAAAAGTACAAGAAATATAATAGGATTATGTGACCTAACATAGATGGCTAATACCACACAACTACCGCTATGATATTAGCCCAATACACCACATTCCCGAAGGAATTAGGTGCCATACCAGGACCTTCCCTTTATGAGCACGGCTACATTGAACTGGATACAAAGCACGGACAATTTTTCATAATTGCCGCTTCGACGATCTTTTCATCCAATGCGATGGTACCAACACGGGGGGGCTTAAACCCTACCACCTAGTAGGGAAAGGGGACCTACAGTTTTACATGGATTCCGAACAATGAAGCATCTCGCATTCGTGACGAAATGCACTTAACGAACTCGGAAAGAGAAAGACATGCATGTCGGAATTGAACCCAGGCCTCTGGAACGCTAGGCTAGTCCCCGCGCCACTAGGCCACGAGCATTTTAGTCAGTTTTAAGCTATAGATGCAAAGACTAGTCGAGCCACTCGTAATGTTTCAATATTTTCAGAGTGCGGCAACACGATTGACGGGCGTGTCTCTAAGTCCATTCCTAAGTCCCATTTAACTGTTCATTTGCTTTATGTAATTTAATTGAGACGCTATCATAAGACTAGTTGTCAATCTTTTTTTTAAACTACGACCAGTCTGGCCCATGGAATATTTAAGTATAGGTATAATTAAGTTTCGAAATAATACACTTTGCCACAGTAAACAAAGGGCATTCTGCCATAGATTAGAAAATTCCACGGACTCTACCATAGAGTACTCAAATTAAGAGAACTCTGTAAAGATTTCTTGTCCATAAATATACAAGTCTCAAATCACGTCCCCGAATTTGTGCTTGCATCAACGCAGAGAATTAGCATTTGCACAAAGTATAATATGGAACCTTCACTATAACAGCACCGAGTTTAGTACATTCGAGTTTAAGATAACTCACCAAAGTAAAGATGAGGTCCAAGCCAACCCTTTGATAAAGAGCCGTTTTTCAGGGCCTCATAGCTGACGTTCGTCATTTCTTTCATTATATCTGTAAACATACTTGTACTGTCATGTTCATAAATGGTAAGTCATATATATCGTCAAGATAAAAGCTAGCTCGGCAACTTTTTCGAGCTTTCCAAATTAAACGATCAAATAAAATAAGCAATTGATTAAATACTTTTTCTCAAAAACTATTTTTATAGACATAGTTTATAATAGATAAGTCCATAAAATTGACGAAATAAATTAAAATAAAAAAAAACATACTCGAGATGTTTTTGACACAACAATTGACTAACCTAAACTAAAATACTTCCATGCTAAAAACCCTAAAAACCGGCCATGTGCTAGTCGGACTCGCACACGAAGGGTTCTGTACCATCTTTCAAGATTTTTTAAAAATATCGCGTATTTTGTACCGGGCGCCCTTTATTTTTTAATATTTTTAATTGCACCCATTTGTTGTTATAGCGGCAGAATACACATTCTGTGAAAATTTCAGCTACCTACCTATTACGGTTCATGAGATACAGCCCTTTGACGGACGGACGGACGGACGGATGGACGAACAGCGGAGGCTTAGTAATAGGGTTCCGTTGGCACCCTTTGGGTACGGAACTTGAGTGAAAATGATCCTTTATTTTTATGAAAAATACGTTTCACTTACGTTCCGTGTCTCCTACGAATTTGTGGAGTTGTCCGAATATGGGAATACTTTTCGGGCCGGGGATCCTCTTAGCTAGCTGGTACATCCGACGCCGCCGATAGCGGAACAGCGAGAACCACACTGCCACCGATATCGCTAACAAAGTCAGGAACATTTTAATTAATATAACTTTAATATTTTGTGCTAATACAGGAATTTCTCAAGAGACGTCTCTTTGCGTAAGCTTTATGCACTCAAAGTAAAGAATTAAGTGGATCGCTCACCAATATATAGCACACAGGTTTATCGTCACAAATCTCGATCGTCTTAACAGGTTTTATGTAAGCATGATGCACAAATGATACAGGATAAATATGCATTCAGTTATTGTTGTTTTCAATAACTTCAATTTTAGCATAAAATTATTGCGAATGTTAAAATGTTACCGTATCAAGTTTATGAGGATATCATTATTATTCAATTTGATATGTTAAATATTATGTAAGTACACTTTTTCATACTACGCAGGCACGTCGCTGATTTCAAGGAATGTGATATGTACGTATGTACATATAATCGACCGTGAAGCAAGGACACATTAATTGTTATTTCGTCTTCGTTTCTCTGCACAAAGTATTTGTTTTTTAAATTATTTTTATATTTATTATTATGAAATTGTAAATAGTTTGCCAGTACTGTCACTGAGTCGTATTCACTACGTATAATATTCACAACGTATAATAGTATTTTTTTCCAAAAAATTAAAACCATGCATATCGTATAATATTCACAACGTATAATGTTATACGTTGTGCATGAGTTTAAAAATAAAATAAACTCTTTGCATCATGCAGAACGTATAATAGTCACAACGTATAATATTCCTAACATGAATTCACAAAAAAAGAAAACCATGCAGAACGTATAATATGCCAAGAAGCACTGCATAAAGCGCCCTAACATCGATACATTTAAGGCTGAAATTGCTACGAATCGATATCTGTTGAAGAGTAACAATTTGCTACAACGCTAATTGAGACGGTCGAAAAGTCGCGTGCGAGTATAATCTTTAATCTTATATCGATAAGGGCGCTTATCGTATGAAATATTTTAGGATTATATGATATGCATGGTTTTCTTTTTTTGTTAAATAAAGATCATAACATTATACGTTGTGACTATTATACGTTATGCATGGAGAAATAAGTAATTTAATTTTTTGGACTTCTTCATGCACTACGTATAAGATTATACGATCTGCCGATTATACGTTGTGCATGGTTTTAAAATTCTGTTAAAATATGACATTATACGATCTGCATATTATACGTTATGCCGTTCCCCCCTGTCACTTACTTAAATAGGCTAGACTTAAAATCAGCGACTAACATCTGTTATGTAGTCACATGCTGCGTCTAGACTTTTTGTTGCACCTTGTTAATTTAATTTAGGCTATGTACAAGTATATACATGTAATTGTATTTATAGTAATTAAGTTATTTTTTCTTTTGTATAAATGTTATAGTTTTAATCAGCTTATTTGTGTATAGTTTGTAAAGTTTGTCACATGATTTTTCTAGATGCAATAATAAACGTTTCTTATTCTTATTCTTATTCTTAAATAAAGTAATTTTCAAGGCGCGGGAAAGTCATGGGGCCATGATTTCTGTGGTTTTATTTTCTAATGTTAGCAAATAAAATTAATTAAATGAATATTTTTTTATATTCATCGCTTCGTTCAGCATTTGATATGGTTGTATTGGGTTCAAATCCCCGCCCCGTTTATGAACCACTTTCTTTCTTTTACAGAATTGGATAGATTAATTTCGTTACAAATGCGAGTTTGTTTAACCATCCATGTAAAACTGTAGATGCCCTTTCCCTACTAGTTAATAGGGTTAAGCCCGCCCGGATTGGTACCATCGCATAAGATGAAATTACCTATGTTCGAAACGGCAATGATAAATTGTCCGTCTTTTTTATACAGTTCAATGTATCCGTGGCCATAAATGGAAGAGTCTTATATGTCATCTAATTCCTTCGGGAATGAGGGTGACAGCGGGTAGAGGCGGAGTTCAGAAGGCACAGCGGAGGTTCCGTAATTCGTTTAAATCTTAAACGATGGTACGGAACCCTTGGTGAGCGAGTCCGACTCGCACTTGGCCGGTTTTTGTGTTTACACTGAAAAAAATATATGTGCAACGGTTTACTTTTTAGTAACACAATTAAACTTCAGTCATTTAATAGAAAAGTATTTCTCATTACTATTAATGTATTACGGTAACTATTTATAAATGAGGCAACACAGTTTATATTAAACAGTTATTACAACCGATTGAACAGTACCGCTTGGTAAAAATAGCATGTGTGACAGATCAGATGATTTTGAAACGGTTATCTTAACTTAACGAGCCCGCGCAGTAAGGAACATACCGGACCAACGGCTCGCCAGTATCTACAACTGTCTTACGATGACAAGTCGTGCCCAACATCCTTTTAATGAATAAAAGTATTCAGTGAACAAAAAAACACTTGTTAGGTTTGCCGGTCCGAAGAACACTCCTGAGTGACTCTATTGCCAGTAAGCTTAGAACAGGCAAAAACGTTTCACTGAATATAAGACTTAAGAAAGAATGGAAAATATATTTAAGCGAGAAACAGATTTAACACAGTTAGGGAAACATTAAGAGAAAACAATTGTTGCAAAAAGTTAAAAAAACATTTGAAATATGCGGTAACATTTAATGTTTAACACAAATTAAAGTAACCGATTAACTTAGTTGCCTATGTTTTAACATTGCAAGAAGGTTCTTATTGTCGGAACAACAGTATTATAATTAACCAAAATTAACACAGAATTAAATTGTTGTTACCTAGATGATGGCACATTAGCTGGTGATGCAGATACAGTTTTAAGTGACCTTAAACGTACAATGGCGGAGTTTAAATTATTACGTTTAGAGGTCAATCCAAGTAAATGTGAGCTTTTCTTCTGCTCGTCTACAAATTCTGAGGTGTTGACAAAATTTGATATTATTTTGCCAGGCGTTAGATCCATTGGAATCATTGCTCGGTGCACCAATCACGTTCGAAGCTGGTCACAATATCCTAGAGGAAAAACTAGATGCTCTAACCAGAATGTTTACAAAACTTTCAGGTACATGCACACATGTTGCCTATTACCTTCTTAAACACTGTTTTTGTATACCCAAATTGACTTTTATCATTCGAACAGCGCCTATTTGGAAATATCCAAACTTTGTAAAATCTATCGATAACTTAACCAAAAATTGTCTGAACAAAATTATTAATATCGACGTGGGATTTTCACACTGGAGGCAGGCTTCCCTTCCAGTAAGATATGGTGGGATCGGCATCCGAAGTCTAAGCGATATTGCGCTCCCAGCTTTCCTAGCTTTCACGCATGGGGTTTCAGAATTAATCTCTATCATACTACCAAACTTTGGAGGACATTCTGAAATTTATTATGTGTTGGAAGCAAAGAACGACTGGGAAGCTATGTGTCCAAACGCCATTCCGCCAGAAATTCTAAACGCACAGCGTAAATGGGATGACATCAATATTAAACGCATAATATCTTCTATAACGTTTGATAGTCCTATAGAAGTGTCACGTTTTCGGGAAGCAAGTGAATATGAATCTGGTAGTTGGCTTCAGGTTCTTCCCTCAACTCATTTAGGCACCCTGCTCGAAGATAACACCTTCCGCATATCAATAGCTTTGCGTTTGGGTTGCGATATTGTTCATCCACACATTTGCGTTTGCGGTTTACAAGTGGACTCATAAGCTAGCCATGGTCTTAGTTGTACTAAGAGCGCTGGCAGGTTTTTTAGGCATAACGTCATTAACGACATTTTAAAACGCGCACTCTGTTCTGTAGGTGCACCATCTATCCGAGAACCGAATGTTAGTCGTGACGATGGGAAACGGGCTGACGGAATGACCGTGACAACATGGGCCGAGGCTAGGTGTCTCATTTGGGACGCGACTTGCGTCGATACTCTTGCCAACACCTACTTGAGTGCTTCTTCAAAAAAGGCAGGATCAGCCTCAGAGACAGCCGCTCGGGCAAAAAATAACAAATAAAAGCAGATAAAAGAACGTTATCTATTTCCACATTTCGCAATAGAAACTCTAGGCCCGCTTTGATCTGAAGCCAAAATATTTTTAAAGGACTTAGGTAAGCGGTTGCGTGAGTCATCCGGTGACAACTCTGCTTACCTCTTACAGCGTCTCAGTCTCGCCGTGCAAAGAGGTAATGCTGCGTCATGGGAACGATCCCGCCGTCGACTTCGTTGCAGGAATTTTTTTACTTGCCTGGATATTAGTCTTTATTTAAGTTCTGTTTGATATTTTAGATTTAAGTTTTCATTTGATTTGGATTGTATTTGTGTGAAAAATAACAGTTACATTCATTTCATTATTTTTTTCAGTGTATGGTATTTATATTAGCTTAAACTTTAATATTTACGATGTAAGCAAGCATTTACTCAAATGTAATAATCTTATGAACTCTATTCAATTGTAATTCGTTTTTTTTGTATGTTTTTCAAATACAGAAACCGTATTGGGAATAAAAATAAGGGCGCAAACTACGTCCAGTCCACCATTTCTCCAAAGTATGACTAACATTTTCAACACGACTTGCGAAAGAGTTTTTCACATATGGCTACACAGTAACTTCATCTTCAGAAACTTAGCGAACTACAAAACATACCAGAAACACCTTAATTTTATCAACAACTTCACTGACAACGTAAGTGGCCTGAATATTTAGGAACTGTTTTAATCTTTTCCGGTCAATTTTTGGTTCACCCACCTATTGAAAATAGGCAAACATCACAACTAACGTGTTATAATTACTTTTTCTTTTCAATGTGTTATTAATAACATTGGCCGATTGATTAATGTGGTCATGTAGTCATCAAATATAGAAACAATTAAAGAAAACATATTACATTTCAGGTAATAAGACAAAAACGAGATGAAATCAGGAAGGATTATTTGACGAATACTGAAGTAGACCAAGTGCATGGTAAGATTCAATTTCTTCAATTTATTCTTGTATGCTACGAGAGATATCATTTACATTAATAATAAAAATAAGCGGACCCCGAATTAAGCCTTTCGGTATACCCATTATTACTGCTTCTTTCTCTAATTTCGCACCATTAACTTCACATATTTGAGTGCAGAGTAGCAATTATTTTCCTCTACTACCATAATATTCTAATGTTAGAAGTAATATATTATGATTAACACTGTAATTTACAACCTTTAACACAAATTTGAGCACCTCAGAAAAAGTTCCTTGATTTAAACAGTGATTTCTTATTTGTATTCAATATATATATATATAATAAACTATTCAAAGGAGATTTAATTAGTCTTTAATTAAAATCTGTCTGACTTCCGAAAATGTTATAGGTTCGAATATGACTGCTTCTGGGTTTTTCTCACTGAACAAATAAAAAAAACGGATTCTGCAGCGACAACTGAATTTAATGAAATGGTTACATGATGTAATTCTAAGCAGAAATAATTATTAAAACGCACTACAACATTGTCAATGTTGTCCGTACAGTGCCCCTTTCCCTCGAAAATTCGATGTGTTAGGCAAATGTTATGTGCTGACCTAAGATAGCAGCCATCCATGTTTAGATCTAGCAAAACTGAAATTTGACCTCAGAATTAAAAGACTACAAGCTGAGGTCCTTTTTGGACCACCTGATCGAGAGTTCGAGCAAGAGCACCTCCTTCACCAACCTGGAGCTGCGTGACGAGGTGATGACCCTGATGGTGGCCGGCACCGACACCTCGGCTGTGGCCATGTCCTTCACATTGCTACTGCTCGGCAAACACCAGGATATCCAGGAGAAAGTTTACCAGGAGTGAGCTCAATTGTTTTCATCTCGGCGCCGTGGAAACATTTAGATGACAATATTACATGGAAAACATTAGCAGCGTCGTATGGTTTCAAATAAAAAGGACATAGTGTAGAAAAAATCATGATAGAGGCATAACATATTTTATTTGGATAGAAGGATGTAGGTAACATAAAAATATTTAAGTATTCTCTCATGTATCCATATGTATCACGTTGGGTCACATATGTAATTTTTTTACGATAATGTAAATATTACGATAAAGTTAACACTGAGCAAAACTATTACCACACCTTGAGACGACCCTACCCCTATACTACTTATTTATCTTACAAATCAACCTGTCTGCTAGCTAACTTATATCAAGTCTCGCATAGCCCATACTTAGAAAGGTCTAGTGCTGCTACTTAATCAACTAATATCTGAAATTGGCCAAAGTTATTAACATGTGATCGTCTAGTAAGTTATGGGCCATGGAGATTTGAACTAATGGTCACTCCTTGGCCGCCATTCCGTCTGTTAGACTTCTTCAGTGTGATTAAAGGGATATAAATTGAATAAAATTTGGAGTACAAGAATATATCAATTTAGAATGGACGTTTCTACCTGCCGCCACGTAGAGGCGAGAGACTATGGGCAGGCTCCTAATGTCATGTCTGTCATCGGCCGAGTCATGTCAGCTATCTTAGGTCTAAGACATTTGACTTCCTGATACTAGCTACAAGCCTACACAGTTATACAAAGCAAGACCTTATGCTAACTTAGGTACTAGAATTATTCTATGTTTCCTTGGGGCCCCTGTCGACTTTAGCTAAAGAGTCCTCGTAAGTGCGGGAAAACACATGCAGCGCGAGTCCGCGTTCTCTCGTGAACACATTTGCCGTTGCTTACAAAAACGTAAAGGGAATTTGTCCTGATGAATTCACTGGAAAATTGGCGGAATCAATCCCCAAAACGGACAAGGCCGTGGGAAAATCATACACAACCACTCTGGAAAATCCGTCGAAAATCCCGTTATGGGAACCTTGAGCAAAATTGGCGGTATCCGATCACAACCGGGTAAGACCGGTGGAAATTCTACACATCCGCTCAGGAAAATCCGTCGAAAATCCCGTTATGGGAACCTTGAGCAAAATTGGCGGTATCCGATCACAACCGGGAAGACCGGTGGAAATTCTACACGCCGCTCAGTAAAACGCCGTCAAAACCGTCCGTAATCGAAATTCAAATTCCGTACCGAAATTTAGAGCGTCACGCGAATGCACCCAATTAAGCACCTTTTTACGTCAACGCGCGACGGTAATTTATCCGGTTACATCAATGATATCTTTCAAGTAATAAACAGTGTAACGAAGAGAGCACTCATCCTCTGCAATCTGCTTGCAACACGATCCCGCCACCTCGTACAGTTGTAGATGTCCTGAGTCGTATTCACTACGTATAATATTCACAACGTATAATCTTATTTTTTTCCAAAAAATTAAAACCATGCATAACGTATAATAGTCACAACGTATAATGTTATACGTTGTGCATGAGTTTAAAAATAAAATAAACTCTTTGCATCATGCAGAACGTATAATAGTCACAACGTATAATATTCCTAACATGAATTCACAAAAAAAGAAAACCATGCAGAACGTATAATATGCCAAGAAGCACTGCATAAAGCGCCCTAACATCGATACATTTAAGGCTGAAATTGCTACGAATCGATATCTGTTGAAGAGTAACAATTTGCTACAACGCTAATTGAGACGGTCGAAAAGTCGCGTGCGAGTATAATCTTTAATCTTATATCGATAAGGGCGCTTATCGTATGAAATATTTTAGGATTATATGATATGCATGGTTTTCTTTTTTTGTTAAATAAAGATCATAACATTATACGTTGTGACTATTATACGTTATGCATGGAGAAATAAGTAATTTAATTTTTTGGACTTCTTCATGCACTACGTATAAGATTATACGATCTGCCGATTATACGTTGTGCATGGTTTTAAAATTTTGTTAAAATATGACATTATACGATCTGCATATTATACGTTATGCCGTTCCCCCGATGTCCTCAGGAACCAGTCTTTCATATCACAACCCTATAATTAATCTATTCACTCCCTAGCATGGTCACAGTTCATTTCCTAGCATTATCACATTTCACACCACCACTGATCGAATATCGGAATACATTCAAGGTTGAGAAAATTTGCGTTTCCCGTCGATAGCGTGCGCCACCGCTGCGCGCCGCACCGCTGTCCGAACTCCAATCCCAAACTCCCGCGCTCGCGCAGCCCCCAAAAACACCCGGAAATCGTAAATCACCGCTTTCTCTAGGAGGGACAACGCAATTGTTCTTGAGTGCTACGAAGCCCGCTGCGGCCCTACCATATACATATGCATACGCAGTATTTCAACAAATATATTTGAGGCGGCTGTCTCAACCTACTGTCAGCCTCGGTAGCCCAGTGTCGCGACGCCTTGCGGCTCGATAAGCGAAGAAGCATCTCTGAGCGCGGTTGGGTTCTTGATGGGTGAACGTATTCAACCGTTGAAGCTGGACGTGTTTCGGATTCCACGTTGAACTGTAGGTCACCTTCCTTACTTAGAAGATGGTAGGGTTAGTCCCGCCCGGTTTGGTACGATCGCATTGAATAAACGATGGTCGAAGTGGCAATAACAATATCCATGTTTCACATCCAGTTCAATGTAAGGAAGTTCCTGGCAAGGCACTTTCTTGCCATGTGGTTGTAGCATCCAATCCCTTAACTAAGTAGCAAGATGCGACGTGCTAGCGAATTAAAGATTATTCGTTCAGTCTGATAAGTTGTATATAATACCCTAATACTTCACTCAAACAAATTTCATTTATAATCCCAATTATGTAAAAGGCTACAACAAATATGACAATCTTTCCTTCCTTGTCAATAGATATGACAGTGTCAACATTAAGAGGAAGTATTGAATTTAATCATTTATCTGTATCTGTTTTCTAATTTATTGCACAATCATTAAGTCCTAGTCATATATATGCTAGGTCTTATTGCCTGAATGATCCGCGCGAGGCGAACTGCGATATGGTTATTATATCGACCCTTAGACATCCACAGTGCTAGTGTTTGGCCGCCGAAGAACTAAAACCAATATTAGTCTTTATGTCAGGTAATATGAACACCTTGGGAGAGTATAATAATTTATAAATTACAATTTTTTCTAGCTCAGAACTCTGAACTAGGCTGGTTCCTTTTTTTGTTTAAATTGTAGGAATTTGCATGCTAAGTTTTGTATTGCCGGCCGGCAAGGAACCCTTAGATTATCTCTCCCAATCAATTGTCTAATTGCTTACAATGTCTGGAACTAGACGCGATTGAGCAATCTAAGATCAAAATCAACACAAACCCCAACCTTCTATAAGTATATGGGTATTCTAAAATGTCTATTAATGAGGTCTTACTGTCCAATTTATCCAGCTTTTATTTATTAATTAAGCTTGGCTCAGACCAATTCAATTTTCTCAAACTAGTGACAGTGGATGAAATAAACTTTTCTCGCAATCAACAAGTTACGAGTCAATGTGTAAAATCTCGATATGATACCTTTCAGTAGGAAAAATGTTATGGTAGCTAACCTGATCAAAAGAAAAGTTTGATGTCTATTAATTTCTTTTTTATATTTTTTTATCACACCAGAGTAATCCGGAACTTCGATTTAATTTATCAGGAAGAATGTTCCAAAGAAACCGGATAAATGTTCGTTTAAAGTATACAAAATTCCTACACTATAGTACAGGAAAGTTATTTTAAACAATTACTTTTATTATTGATAATACTTATAAATCCTGGAAGCTACGTTATTTTACATTCAATGATTATGAGTATATTAGCCAAACGTAACGAAAACAAAATAGTTTTTCGATGTAGCCCTATTCGTATGAGCAATCAATTGTTTTAACACTTTACAACACAATAAAATCAAGTCCATACAACTATTACATTACATTATATACATTTAATCATCAATTTCCCCCAATACAATTTCAATACTAAAAAAAGTAGATTACTCTCTTAATAATGGTATAAAAGTTTACCTAAATAAATTTAGTCTTTATAAAACTACTCCCGCTAACAAAAGACAGATATTATCTCATTAATTTTGAAATCCACACAAACTTAATCGGATAAAGTATGTAGTTAGACTGAATGTTTTCAAGTACTTAATTTATTTCGGGTCTCTCGGGAACACACTAAAATTCAGTTGACTATCTGTCTGAGTAGATTACTAAATCCCTTTTAATTCGAGAGTCGAATTAAATCTCGAATATGAATGTTAATCTCAGATGCACCACTCACGAAAGTCAAAACCGACTGCCACTCTCTCTTTTTCCCTCTCCTTACGCTCGCTCTGGACGTGTATTCTTGGCATTCAGTCATTGTGGATTCAGTAGAGTTACCAGAAGAAGAATTTACTTTGACATTACTGTTAACTCTACTGAATCCGCAATGACTGAATGCCAAGAATACACGCCCTGGACTGGCACCCTAGTCTAGAGCGATCCCCTCTCTACCCTTGCTTCAATCCGCTCAATATATGTACTTATTAATTGAACCCTAGTTTCAAGAATCGATAAATTAGTCTATACACGTATGAGCTACATTAATTAAATATCTTATATTTACTTAACTAATTTAAATATACATTTTTTATACGAATAGATAAGTCGTATTATTAAAGAATTAGCTTAAATATTTCGCGTTTTTGTAATATCTTTACGTATTTGCCTAGCTTTCAGATCATGCATGTCATCCAATTAGTATTTATTTCCATGTAATTATTAGTCTCTCCAAAATACTTTTGTAGTATTCTTCTCCCCTGTAGAATTCCGTAGTAATATAGCCGCATTTAGAAAACTTGAAAGTCGTATCGCCACATCCAGTGGATGCTGTCTGATTTTAATGGTGACACATTATGATGATACTTCTATGACTTCCCTTCTTTTTCTAATAACAATGACAACCGCTTGCTTATCGCTCGACGTGCAGCGCTCATTCCATACGGCCCCCAGAAGCTGCTTATATGATCTCAGCATGCCTAAACGTGCTCGAAAAAAGCTGTGGTCTCACGAGACGCCAGCCCCCAGGCCAAGCGCGAGTGATTCTGTCAGCCCTCAGATCCACCCTGAAACCACCAATTGTTCTGCAGAATACATGTGTTTCACAATATTGCAATATTGGGGATAACTCAATGCAGACAAAGAACAAAGTAGTGGCATGCTAGTGACTCCGCAGTAACAATTGCAACATCGCCGCTATCTGCCTCGCATAGTCATTTGCTCCAAACTATTTCGTAAATACATATATCCATCTAACGACTTCCCACGTGCATTCCGCGAACGAGTCCTGGCCGTTGAAGTGTCCATACAAGCGCTCTCGCCCTTGAAGCGAAGAAGCCTTAATTTGACGAATACTGAAGTAGACCAAGTGCATGGTAAGATTCAATTTCTTCAATTTATTCTTGTATGCTACGAGAGATATCATTTACATTAATAATAAAAATAAGCGGACCCCGAATTAAGCCTTTCGGTATACCCATTATTACTGCTTCTTTCTCTAATTTCGCACCATTAACTTCACATATTTGAGTGCAGAGTAGCAATTATTTTCCTCTACTACCATAATATTCTAATGTTAGAAGTAATATATTATGATTAACACTGTAATTTACAACCTTTAACACAAATTTGAGCACCTCAGAAAAAGTTCCTTGATTTAAACAGTGATTTCTTATTTGTATTCAATATATATATATATAATAAACTATTCAAAGGAGATTTAATTAGTCTTTAATTAAAATCTGTCTGACTTCCGAAAATGTTATAGGTTCGAATATGACTGCTTCTGGGTTTTTCTCACTGAACAAATAAAAAAAACGGATTCTGCAGCGACAACTGAATTTAATGAAATGGTTACATGATGTAATTCTAAGCAGAAATAATTATTAAAACGCACTACAACATTGTCAATGTTGTCCGTACAGTGCCCCTTTCCCTCGAAAATTCGATGTGTTAGGCAAATGTTATGTGCTGACCTAAGATAGCAGCCATCCATGTTTAGATCTAGCAACACTGAAATTTGACCTCAGAATTAAAAGACTACAAGCTGAGGTCCTTTTTGGACCACCTGATCGAGAGTTCGAGCAAGAGCACCTCCTTCACCAACCTGGAGCTGCGTGACGAGGTGATGACCCTGATGGTGGCCGGCACCGACACCTCGGCTGTGGCCATGTCCTTCACATTGCTACTGCTCGGCAAACACCAGGATATCCAGGAGAAAGTTTACCAGGAGTGAGCTCAATTGTTTTCATCTCGGCGCCGTGGAAACATTTAGATGACAATATTACATGGAAAACATTAGCAGCGTCGTATGGTTTCAAATAAAAAGGACATAGTGTAGAAAAAATCATGATAGAGGCATAACATATTTTATTTGGATAGAAGGATGTAGGTAACATAAAAATATTTAAGTATTCTCTCATGTATCCATATGTATCACGTTGGGTCACATATGTAATTTTTTTACGATAATGTAAATATTACGATAAAGTTAACACTGAGCAAAACTATTACCACACCTTGAGACGACCCTACCCCTATACTACTTATTTATCTTACAAATCAACCTGTCTGCTAGCTAACTTATATCAAGTCTCGCATAGCCCATACTTAGAAAGGTCTAGTGCTGCTACTTAATCAACTAATATCTGAAATTGGCCAAAGTTATTAACATGTGATCGTCTAGTAAGTTATGGGCCATGGAGATTTTAACTAATGGTCACTCCTTGGCCGCCATTCCGTCTGTTAGACTTCTTCAGTGTGATTAAAGGGATATAAATTGAATAAAATTTGGAGTACAAGAATATATCAATTTAGAATGGACGTTTCTACCTGCCGCCACGTAGAGGCGAGAGACTATGGGCAGGCTCCTAATGTCATGTCTGTCATCGGCCGAGTCATGTCAGCTATCTTAGGTCTAAGACATTTGACTTCCTGATACTAGCTACAAGCCTACACAGTTATACAAAGCAAGACCTTATGCTAACTTAGGTACTAGAATTATTCTATGTTTCCTTGGGGCCCCTGTCGACTTTAGCTAAAGAGTCCTCGTAAGCGCGGGAAAACACATGCAGCGCGAGTCCGCGTTCTCTCGTGAACACATTTGCCGTTGCTTACAAAAACGTAAAGGGAATTTGTCCTGATGAATTCACTGGAAAATTGGCGGAATCAATCCCCAAAACGGACAAGGCCGTGGGAAAATCATACACAACCACTCTGGAAAATCCGTCGAAAATCCCGTTATGGGAACCTTGAGCAAAATTGGCGGTATCCGATCACAACCGGGTAAGACCGGTGGAAATTCTACACATCCGCTCAGGAAAATCCGTCGAAAATCCCGTTATGGGAACCTTGAGCAAAATTGGCGGTATCCGATCACAACCGGGAAGACCGGTGGAAATTCTACACGCCGCTCAGTAAAACGCCGTCAAAACCGTCCGTAATCGAAATTTAGAGCATCACGCGAATGCACCCAATTAAGCACCTTATTACGTCAACGCGCGACGGTAATTTATCCGGTTACATCAATGATATCTTTCAAGTAATAAACAGTGTAACGAAGAGAGCACTCATCCTCTGCAATCTGCTTGCAAAACGATCCCGCCACCTCGTACAGTTGTAGATGTCCTCAGGAACCAGTCTTTCATATCACAACCCTATAATTAATCTATTCACTCCCTAGCATGGTCACAGTTCATTTCCTAGCATTATCACATTTCACACCACCACTGATCGAATATCGGAATACATTCAAGGTTGAGAAAATTTGCGTTTCCCGTCGATAGCGTGCGCCACCGCTGCGCGCCGCACCGCTGTCCGAACTCCAATCCCAAACTCCCGCGCTCGCGCAGCCCCCAAAAACACCCGGAAATCGTAAATCACCGCTTTCTCTAGGAGGGACAACGCAATTGTTCTTGAGTGCTACAAAGCCCGCTGCGGCCCTACCATATACATATGCATACGCAGTATTTCAACAAATATATTTGAGGCGGCTGTCTCAACCTACTGTCAGCCTCGGTAGCCCAGTGTCGCGACGCCTTGCGGCTCGATAAGCGAAGAAGCATCTCTGAGCGCGGTTGGGTTCTTGATGGGTGAACGTATTCAACCGTTGAAGCTGGACGTGTTTCGGATTCCACGTTGAACTGTAGGTCACCTTCCTTACTTAGAAGATGGTAGGGTTAGTCCCGCCCGGTTTGGTACGATCGCATTGAATAAACGATGGTCGAAGTGGCAATAACAATATCCATGTTTCACATCCAGTTCAATGTAAGGAAGTTCCTGGCAAGGCACTTTCTTGCCATGTGGTTGTAGCATCCAATCCCTTAACTAAGTAGCAAGATGCGACGTGCTAGCGAATTAAAGATTATTCGTTCAGTCTGATAAGTTGTATATAATACCCTAATACTTCACTCAAACAAATTTCATTTATAATCCCAATTATGTAAAAGGCTACAACAAATATGACAATCTTTCCTTCCTTGTCAATAGATATGACAGTGTCAACATTAAGAGGAAGTATTGAATTTAATCATTTATCTGTATCTGTTTTCTAATTTATTGCACAATCATTAAGTCCTAGTCATATATATGCTAGGTCTTATTGCCTGAATGATCCGCGCGAGGCGAACTGCGATATGGTTATTATATCGACCCTTAGACATCCACAGTGCTAGTGTTTGGCCGCCGAAGAACTAAAACCAATATTAGTCTTTATGTCAGGTAATATGAACACCTTGGGAGAGTATAATAATTTATAAATTACAATTTTTTCTAGCTCAGAACTCTGAACTAGGCTGGTTCCTTTTTTTGTTTAAATTGTAGGAATTTGCATGCTAAGTTTTGTATTGCCGGCCGGCAAGGAACCCTTAGATTATCTCTCCCAATCAATTGTCTAATTGCTTACAATGTCTGGAACTAGACGCGATTGAGCAATCTAAGATCAAAATCAACACAAACCCCAACCTTCTATAAGTATATGGGTATTCTAAAATGTCTATTAATGAGGTCTTACTGTCCAATTTATCCAGCTTTTATTTATTAATTAAGCTTGGCTCAGACCAATTCAATTTTCTCAAACTAGTGACAGTGGATGAAATAAACTTTTCTCGCAATCAACAAGTTACGAGTCAATGTGTAAAATCTCGATATGATACCTTTCAGTAGGAAAAATGTTATGGTAGCTAACCTGATCAAAAGAAAAGTTTGATGTCTATTAATTTCTTTTTTATATTTTTTTATCACACCAGAGTAATCCGGAACTTCGATTTAATTTATCAGGAAGAATGTTCCAAAGAAACCGGATAAATGTTCGTTTAAAGTATACAAAATTCCTACACTATAGTACAGGAAAGTTATTTTAAACAATTACTTTTATTATTGATAATACTTATAAATCCTGGAAGCTACGTTATTTTACATTCAATGATTATGAGTATATTAGCCAAACGTAACGAAAACAAAATAGTTTTTCGATGTAGCCCTATTCGTATGAGCAATCAATTGTTTTAACACTTTACAACACAATAAAATCAAGTCCATACAACTATTACATTACATTATATACATTTAATCATCAATTTCCCCCAATACAATTTCAATACTAAAAAAAGTGGATTACTCTCTTAACAATGGTATAAAAGTTTACCTAAATAAATTTAGTCTTTATAAAACTACTCCCGCTAACAAAAGACAGATATTATCTCATTAATTTTGAAATCCACACAAACTTAATCGGATAAAGTATGTAGTTAGACTGAATGTTTTCAAGTACTTAATTTATTTCGGGTCTCTCGGGAACACACTAAAATTCAGTTGACTATCTGTCTGAGTAGATTACTAAATCCCTTTTAATTCGAGAGTCGAATTAAATCTCGAATATGAATGTTAATCTCAGATGCACCACTCACGAAAGTCAAAACCGACTGCCACTCTCTCTTTTTCCCTCTCCTTACGCTCGCTCTGGACGTGTATTCTTGGCATTCAGTCATTGTGGATTCAGTAGAGTTACCAGAAGAAGAATTTACTTTGACATTACTGTTAACTCTACTGAATCCGCAATGACTGAATGCCAAGAATACACGCCCTGGACTGGCACCCTAGTCTAGAGCGATCCCCTCTCTACCCTTGCTTCAATCCGCTCAATATATGTACTTATTAATTGAACCCTAGTTTCAAGAATCGATAAATTAGTCTATACACGTATGAGCTACATTAATTAAATATCTTATATTTACTTAACTAATTTAAATATACATTTTTTATACGAATAGATAAGTCGTATTATTAAAGAATTAGCTTAAATATTTCGCGTTTTTGTAATATCTTTACGTATTTGCCTAGCTTTCAGATCATGCATGTCATCCAATTAGTATTTATTTCCATGTAATTATTAGTCTCTCCATAATACTTTTGTAGTATTCTTCTCCCCTGTAGAATTCCGTAGTCATATAGCCGCATTTAGAAAACTTGAAAGTCGTATCGCCACATCCAGTGGATGCTGTCTGATTTTAATGGTGACACATTATGATGATACTTCTATGACTTCCCTTCTTTTTCTAATAACAATGACAACCGCTTGCTTATCGCTCGACGTGCAGCGATCATTCCATACGGCCCCCAGAAGCTGCTTATATGATCTCAGCATGCCTAAACGTGCTCGAAAAAAGCTGTGGTCTCACGAGACGCCAGCCCCCAGGCCAAGCGCGAGTGATTCTGTCAGCCCTCAGATCCACCCTGAAACCACCAATTGTTCTGCAGAATACATGTGTTTCACAATATTGCAATATTGGGGATAACTCAATGCAGACAAAGAACAAAGTAGTGGCATGCTAGTGACTCCGCAGTAACAATTGCAACATCGCCGCTATCTGCCTCGCATAGTCATTTGCTCCAAACTATTTCGTAAATACATATATCCATCTAACGACTTCCCACGTGCATTCCGCGAACGAGTCCTGGCCGTTGAAGTGTCCATACAAGCGCTCTCGCCCTTGAAGCCAGATGTTGGGTCATAGTGTTAAGTAGGGGAAAAATCGACCTAGTCTTAACCATTCAACCCACGCTAAGAATTGATGTTTCCCAAACCGAATTTGGAATATATCATTTCAACCTACCATTACATGGTGTATTAGGCTAATATGACAGTTGGTTTTAGCTATCCATGTCCAGTTAAATAAACGTTCATTGCCGTTTCTACCACCGTTCATTCAAAACCATATTACATCGCCGACCTTCCGAGATTCCGAGGGATAATCCTACTACCTAGTTAAGTCAATAATGAGACCTACAGTTTTATGTGGAATCCGTTCCACGAACGACAATTCCGATGATCACCTTTTACGACATTCACTTTTATTCTTTTGAAATACTGGAACCCACGCGGTACAAATGTGTAAGATATTTTGACAACTGTATTATATTGTTAAAACATTTGATTGCCCACAGATTGCTCGATATTTACGGCTATTCAGACCGTCCTCTGGTTATAGAAGACTTGTCGAAGATGGTGTATCTTGAGAGAGTGGTCAAGGAGTCGCTTCGCTTATACCCACCAGTACCTTTTATCATTCGGAAAGTGGAAAAAGAACTCACACTTCGTAAGTATATATATTGCTAACCACTCAAATACTTTGTTGAAACGCAATTATAATAGCATGAGTTTTAGTATTTTTCCTTGATGAGTGCTCTTTTAGTAGTGTTTACCTTAATAAAATAGATTTAAAATATGATTTACATTAATATGTTTTTGTAGCATCTGGTTGGGTTTTGCCCGCCGGTTCCGGAATTCCGATCAGCATCTGGGGCACGCACCGCAACAAGAAGTACTGGGGAGAGGACGCCGAGACATTCGACCCAGACCGCTTCTCCCCGGAGCGCTTCAACCTGGCTCACCCCTGCGCGTACATGCCCTTCAGCAGCGGACCCAGGAACTGCTTAGGTAAGATTTCTACCGCAACCAAAACACTGGAGAAATTAATTAGAACGATGATGTATTTTTCTGGAACAGTAAAATTTGACATTCTCTAAAACGCTACTACAGCAAAAACTATGGCCGGAATCACAACACCTTAATCTGATCTAGAAAGTGTAAAGTTTTATGTACCTAGTTTACATGGACCACTCAATGTTTGTGTTTCACTACAGATTTATAAGGCTCACCACAATGATGCAGTTATTTCCACCCTCTAATGAAAAATTCCCATGAAATATTTTTCCCAAGCTAATGACAAATCCGAGTGTACTGTCTATGGATGATGAATAAACAATACAATACAATACAAACACATAGGTCAACAAAATTAAGAGATACACAAATGCGAGTTAAATACGTTTTTCTTCATAAAGAACGAACGAACTCGAGGAAAAAGCATTGGCCATACCCTCGCCAAAAATAAAAAATCATTACATTACATACCCCTTTTAATTATCACATTTCTATACTTCCGTTTCAAGCACTGGAACAGATAATATAACCTTAACGTCAATCCCATATTAAACCCCTTTTAATCAGGATTTTGCCTATAGTATAGCACAACGACAGGCCTTGTCAAAGTCACTGAAGATATCCGCCAAGCTGTAGATAAGCGGCATATTAACGCTTCTAGACTTTAGTAATGTATTCAATACAGTTGACTTTGACATTTTAGTGGCAGTACTTGAATCCCTTTTTGTTTCTCAGCAGCTACTTGATTTATAAAAAACTTATCTTAGAGATCCCCAGCAAAGAGTTCGTGATGATGCTTTGTCCAACTAAATTAAACTTCCTGCTGGCGTTTCGCAGGGTGGCGTACGCTTTCATATTATTTATCTATTTTTATAAACACACTCACCAGTAAAAAAAACATGACTCTTTCATGTGTATGTACTCCAATGACCTGCAACTGTATCGTTATTTCTCCAAAACTAACATTTTTTCCAGGATTGACCTATTTCATGTCGACTTGTCTCGCATAAAAATAAAAATCTGAGAGATTTGATCCACGCGAAGTCCACTCCAAAAAATCTGAGTCGATAATTGTAGAAAGAAGCAGGTTTCTTTCCCAGGTCAAAAAAGACGAATTTCGTCGTCATCCCTTAGAGTAGGAGAGTTGAAAAGATTGGTCATATCAGCGGTGTGTGCGGATAAAATTTCGGTGCTATGCACAACCTAAAATGACTCAACCGCTTCATTCCTACAGAGACCAAAATTAGCCTTGTACAGACCCTGGTTCTCCCCATTCTTGATTCCCCTGAAACCTTCTCAATTATAGCATACGATTTATTAACGGACTCTGTAAATATAACCACATTTCGACATACTGTGAACAGCTTCAGTTGCTCAGCATTGGTCATGTCGTTCCTATTTTATTCACAGTCCTCAATAACCACATGCCTCAGGGATTGATTCAATTTCTGGTCATTCCATGCCTTACCATTTTGGTCAATTGATATAATCTTCTTCTACTGATACCGTCATCACTTGTTTTACCGATTGATTCAAAATTAATGCAGCCCGTCTTTGGAATTAATTCCCACTTGACATCAGGAGCTCAGCTTCTCTTGATATTTTCAAAACGTTATTAAATCATACTTCCTCGAAACATTTGTTATGTTTTACTTTTGTGATATTTTAGTTAGATTATCAGGTTACAATTTATTAAATGTACGTATTGTATAGCTATTGAAAATTGTTTATTTTGTTTAGCTGACATTCGTCTGCATAAAGATATTTTTTTTCATGTGATTATCGTTGAGTATCAATAAATAGTGCACAATAACAAATATTAGGTTACCTTGCCTGTATATTTTTGTCCCACAATCGGGTTTATTGGAAGATGTTGATTTTTGTAAAATAAGTCCTCCCTTGCATGTATCGGTGTGTATGGAAGTAATACAGCATATTGTTACTATTTAATTCGACATGTTACAAATGCGAACTAAATCCTTTTTTCCATTCATAAATTAAAGGAACTGAAGTGTAGCACAATTATGTTTTACTGTTGACAGGTTATCAGTACGCAATGCTCTCGATCAAGACATCACTATCATCTGTACTCCGGCGATATCGCGCGCGCGTGCCTGAAGGTACTTCCGAGTGCAGGATACGCGTCAAGCTTGACATTATGATGAAGGCTGTCAATGGATACGAAGTCTCGTTAGAAGAGCGAGCCGTCCATAATGTAATGTAAAGATGCAGCTTGAAAAGCGAATTTTTGTTTAAACAACTACCATTGTATTATTAACTAAGAGGTTCAACTTTGAGGTATGTTGGGAGACATGCTACTTGAAAAATTACTATATTTCAATTTGTTGTTTGACAATAATTACATTGATAAAGTTGAATAAAAATAAGTATACATTATCAGTTCAATGTCCAAAATTACGTTTTTCGAACACAGCAGTGAATAAAAACAAACATAAACTTATCGTGGCTTATTCTAATGGCAAGGCAACCAAATGAATTTTAAAATAATAATATTGTATTATATATTGAATAAATTAACATGGGATGAATATAATCACAGAATATTATTTTCAAGATTCGAGGTTGATTAGGATTTGTCAAATAATATTATCTTAAATTTTGATGTTTGTGATATGAGAGAAATTATCACGAGTGAATTTCGTGTATTTACAGACTTAGTTCGGGAAACCGGTTATGACTACAAGGAAGCCACAGTTTTACCGGATAATAGGGTTTATTTTTTGTCTTCTTCCTGAATATTCTAAATCTAAAAACTAGCAATTCGATTGCAACAACATCTGAAATAAGCAACAATCTCCTTTCGATCATAAAGGAATGCTGTCTAAATACACAATTATTGCAAGGTCCATACAATAATATTTCCTGTTTTGTGCTATTAATCTTAACATCGTCGCTACCCGGCACGATAGTCAACCGTTCTGACCTTGAAATCCCCGCAGACTTGAAGTTGGCAGATCCAGAATTACAAGTACCGTCCGAAATTTACATTCTCATTGGTGCAGATGTGTTTTGGGACATGAGCCGGTAGTCTCAGTTCTCACCTAAATTGGCGTTTACGTAACTTCGAAGTTCCGTAAAAATGTTAAACTCCATACAAGTTTTTACAACACGGTTAGATATTCTGTGATTTTACTTCTTCAAGCTGTCAAAGTCAAACGTGGACTTCCGATTTGTATGAAAACGCGGAGTGGAACATTTGAAAACGCCAGTCGATCGGTTTGCCGTAACGCCAATTTAGGTGAGAACTCAGACTGCCTACTCTGTTCCGATCTGATCAAATCAAGTAGGGTAAAAACAAACCGATTCTCCGCAGCACGAAACTTAGTTAGTTGATTTCTTCAGGAGTACCTTGCAATGAATTTCAGATGGTCGGATCGACCTTTCAAGACGACTTCTTATCAATCTTGTTGCAATTTCGCCTAAATAAGTATGTCTTGACAACTGACATCGAAATGATGTATCGACAAATTTTGGTCACAAAAGATATGAGATATCTTCAAAACATATTATGGAGATTAAGCCATACCGAAGCACTTAAAATTTACCAACTGAACACCGTCACATATGGCAATATCTCACCGCCATATTTAGCTGTTAGGTGTCTCATACAACTTGCAAAGGAGTGTGAAGACCCACTCTGTCCGCCCCGGGGTCAGCTTTAGACTCTATCACCCGGCGGGCAACCTCGATATTATTTAGGAACGCATGTAATTAACAAAAACACTGATTTTTATCTGAAGACTTCAGTTTGAACTTCGCTCGGCCACTAGCTGCATTGTATTGTATTGTATATCATTTTGTCAAATTGGTAGACAAGCTACACTCAGACAGGTCATTTTTTCTTATTTTAAGGCATACAGGCAAACATAGATTCAGCTTACAATTTCTGGCATATACCATCGTCAAATTTACTAAATAAAGCAAACTAAGCTAAATATGTCAACTTAATAATTAGTCAAGGGCTTTATGATACTAGATTATCATGGTCAATTCAATTATGAATACAAATGAACAAACAATACAAAATATAAACGGTAAAAGATTTAGTAGCAAACTGGTACAAAAATGGTACAAAAAAATATCGTACATTTAAAATTAACTAAATTTAATTACAATTACTAATTCTAAATTAACTAAAAATCGTTGTCAGCTAAGGCCTCATTAAGGGTATAGTAACTCTTTTTCAGTAGACATAGTTTTATTTTTTTAAGAATGGCATATCTTCCAGGTTCCTAATATCCTCAGGTATTTTATTATAAAACTTAATACTATTACAAATGAAGCTATTTGAAACCTTACTCAGTCTATTTTTAATACAATGTATGTCATTTCTATGTCTCGTAACATAAAACGCCGCTTGCTCGGCCGTCAAACGAATAGGCCTCGGCGCGCAGTTCATGTCTGTATTTTAATCTCACAGATGCGCTTCCACTGGCCGGCAAACAAAAAACTCGGTTCCTCTCTGACCCGCGGAGTGAGAGAGAGAGACTACAGATATAAGAGCAAACGGCAATAGCGACAGAGACAAAGGCCAATGAAACAAGTTTAAAGACAGTAATAACAATTTAAGTTCAAACAAATAACATTTTAAACAGTTCAGATCGGTAGCAGTGCAGAGTTCGTCGTATACACTACTATAGCTCGACACATACACACTCACGTACACTTGATTTAGTTCAAATCACAGTCCGTCGTCAACACACTCATTTCAGAAATCATCTGGGGGTCCATTCAGGGCAAGAGTGAGATGCCGAATTCAAGCAATTTCGTAAACATTATTGGAAGAGGTGGCAGAAGGAACACCTAGTCGAATTCCTACCTAGGAGGATCTACCACTGCTGCATTGTGGGTCGCATTATTGAGGTATATCCGGGCAACGACGGCATCTCCAGGGTGGCTGACATTAAGACCGCCAAGGGGACCATCCGGTGAGCTTTCTCAAGAATCTGCCCTCTGACATCAATTGCTGAAACTTCTTTTAACGCCGGGGGTTATGTTCAGACACCATCAAGCTTGTTTTGCGTGGCTGGCTGGCAGAGATATGCGGAGCAGCGCCGCCTGCAGCAGGCAGCCATTCGATGCCCCTTTGCCTCAGCAGTCTGGGATAAACTATCGACGCCGATGCATGCACACGCTCTGTATGTAGCCAAATGTGTACCGCAAATATTTATTCTACTCGTCGTTGAAGATTTCGGTTTGGTTTGAGCTTCGACCCCAACACCTACAATAATTGGACAACAAACTTGGGATAACGACGTTCCTGTATTCTAACCGATCAAAATAATCAAATCAATAAACTCACTTAAGGCTGTTCCGACCCATATAAAGTTGTTTGCACACAGAACGCAAAAAGTATTGCACTTTAAGGCACGAATTAATAATAAACGTTTAATATAGTCATATTACTTGCAGCGAAAACAATTTCACAATTTCAGGATTATTGGTTTTGTTACAATTAATTTAAATACGATTTTTATTTAACAGCGCCATCTAACGGTGTAAAACTTCTAATCGGCAATTACAACGAAACCATTAAACCTGAAATTGTGAATATGTTTTCGCTGCAACTACTATGGCTACATTTAATATTTTTGACGAATTCGTGCCTTAAAGTGCAATACTTTTTGCATTCTGTGTAAAAAAAACATTGTATGGGTCGGAACATCCTTAAGAAATCTAAAAGTCCAGGAGACAACGGAATTTTCAATGAAACTATAGTTGCACTGATAAACTGTATCTCAAGACCTCTTATTAAACTTTTTGACCCAATCCTGGAACACGAAAGCATACCAAAACAGTGAACTGAATCAGTAATTACATGACTGTACAAAAAAGGATACTTTAAAAGCATATCAAACTACAGACCAATTAGTTTTATGTCCAATTTATATATAAACGATTTTCTAAAAACCCTTCTGAACAGAATATCAAACACTTTGGACGAAGGCCAACCAAGAGAAAAAGCAGGTTTTAGAAAAGGGTTTTCTGCACTTGATCACATTTATACATTACAACAAATGATAGATAAATACAAGGAATACGGAAAAACATTATATGAGATTTTCATTGATTACTCTAAAGCATTTGACTCTATTGAGCACGAAGCCCTCCGGGAAGCAATATCTGGTCGCGATAGCACTATCACACTCCCTCTTCACTAGTCATGAAAACTATATTAAAATTTTAAAAAAATATATGCAACTTCCTGTTCAAAAAGTGCGCTTATAAAAAGACGAAGATCCCTTTAAAATCAAATGAGGAGTCAGGCCGGGGACATACTGTCCCCAAAATTTTTTTTATCACTCCTCAAAATGATTATAAGAAAACTAGCTGGTTCGGGTCCAGCCTTGCAGTATATTCGTAAAGTAGTTCTTTTTACAAGGATCTTTCTTTAATTAATGTGTCCTTGCTTCACGGTCGATTTTACATACATACATGTCACATTCCTTGGAAAAAGCGACGTACATGCTTAGCATATAAAGTATATTTACTTAAGTCAACCTAGGACCGGCTCTAGCGTCTGATATCAAATACGATTATGGTGACGACGGCAATATGTTTGAATGTCCAATGTTTGCAGTCAAGGTCAGTAACGCAAGTATAGCGTTAAATAAATGTAAGTAGGTATAATCTTAAATACTGTGCTAGTAGGAGGAATTGATTACGGGAAGAGGGACTGTAGGAGAATTCCAAATTATGGGTATAATACCAATACCCGCGAATGTATGTTTTGCTGGATCGGGTCCAGCCTTGCAGTATATTCGTAAAGTAGTTCTTTATACAGGGATCTATCTTTAATTAATGTGTCCTGGCTTCACGGTCGATTTTACATACATACATGTCACATTCCTTGGAATAAGAGACGTACATGCTTAGTACGACAAAGTATATTTACTTAAATACACATTCCGTGAAAATTTCAGCTGCCTACTTATTACGGTTCATGAGATACAGCCCTGTGACGGACGGACGGACGGACGAAAGAACAGACAGCGGAGGCTTAGTAATAGGGTTCCGTTTGCAGCCTTAGGGTACGGAACCCTAAAAAAACAGGTTCTTTTGTTTTTATTTATTTTTATCAAGGGTCAAAACCTCATATGGGCACTCACACACATAGATTAAAGATTTCATGAACTATTATATAAGGAGGAAACGAAATGTGGTATGTGTTTAGAACGGACCATGAAGCAAGAATTCATTAATTCAATAAAAATCATTGTAAACACGTCTATGAATATATTGCAAGGCAGGACCCAAACCATATTAGCGATTAGTGCTCACCCAATGACCTCTAGACGGTCATGATTCACCGTTTACATTTTCATACTAGTTATAAGGTTCCATTTTAATATGCATGTTTTCTTATTTCCTCGTGAATAACAAATGCTTAAGCTGTTTTAATGTCATACATTCATGTTAAGGTGGCCCATCCCGCTCATCTCCCCATACAAAAGGGGAAAGAAGATCACGCCCATATTTATTGTCAGAGATCCAAAATTCTGCTCAAAATAGCTTTATTTGATCGAACTAGATGTCTGATGACCATTGGCATTGTAAAATTGTGTTTGGTTTCTATGTTATAAGGTCCGAAAGTTCGCATTTTTGGCGCGTTTTATCAGTAACTTTGGAGGTGGATTACGCAATGATAAAGTAAGAAAATCTTAAAAAGATTAGTCATCAGACATAGCTTATTTAATCAAAATTTATAATCTATTTGGTTTTTGTTCGATTTTGTACTACAGCGGTCGTGGTTTACTTTTAGCTATAAGTCGTTTTGAAATCAAAATTTTCGTAAATCTTACCAAATCATACACTATGCACATTGTCTTTTTTGTGGACATGTTGCATCTTCCTCATCACGGAGCCTGTCTTATTTTTTTAAACAGAGAAGGTCCCAGAGCGCAACAGCACGGTTTTGTACCGTGCCCGCGAATGAGTTAGGCCCGCCGGGTTGGGCCGCCTTAAGAGCGTATTTAATTATCACTACATCTCACTACATATTATTTTAAAACAAAGTACTCCTGAGCGTTTGTCTGCCTGTCTGTCTGTCGATCTGTCTGAATGCGATAAACTCCTACGCCCACAGTAAAGTCCGTAGGTAATATCTTGTGTCTTACCTCCGAAAGACAATCACAATAACAGTTTAAATATATTTCAGATTATTACAAAATATAGGTTATTTGCGGAGCTTTCTCTACATTTAATTATCAATCCTTATTCAGAAAAATATGTATGTCACTATCCTTTCACATTTAAAATTTGATTAAATTTTTCTTTTGCATTCAAAAGAATAGTTTAGAAGATATGACTGATTCAGAATTATGTGAAACCGACATTTGTATGGGCCTCCTTATATTTGTATTGTATTGTATGTATTATTAAGTTAATTAATTTATTTATTATTTAAGACTTTTCACATTGTAGGTTGTTGTTTCCTCGTAGTTCTTAGGTCTTTGCTTTAGACCGTTCTACCAATGTAAGTTTGGCAGTAGCATTTAGGTATGAAATCATTTATGTGGACGAAAAAAAAGACAAAAAAAATTTATTTATAGACCAGTGAAGTTTCTTTCACTTGTTGATCGAATCCGCAGATCAATCAAATTGTGACATGACTTGGTTTAGTTTGACTACCAGAAGTTGAATTAATAAATGAAATGAAATATGTTAGGGATTAATGTCCCTCATAATTTGGATTTTGCTACCACTTACCGGAGTTCGATGCCAATTGTACCGGATTATTGCTTGGGAACAATTTACCCGATTTAAATGCAGTTTTTATCCATGTCCAGCCTGATTCTACTCAAAACGTATATAATGCTAAAATACCAGAGGGTTGTAGCAGTGAGTGTTAAATTCTTATAAATTGCGAACCGCTCACTTGATTTATGTGTCGCAGGCTCCTGCTATAATCAGGCTTTCTATACAAAGCCTAGGCATTTGCGATTATGCCGGCAGATGTAAGTATTTGATAAAATTAATGCATTTGACTGGACTTTTTCAGGCGTAATCGATTATGCCTGACGTTCGTAGGCAGATGCTATAAAAACTAATTCTATTTTATTTGACTGGCTGATTTCAGGCATATTCGAAAAACCGGCTCAGGCAAATACGATAAAAGCAAGGTTAAGGAAGGACCGAATAAAGGCACTTCCACTCAAAGGATGTTCCGACCCATACAATGTTTTTTTTACACAGAACGCAAAAAGTATTGCACTTTAAGGCACGGATTCGTCAAAAATATTAAATATAGCCATAGTAGTTGCCGCGAAAACATATTCACAATTTCAGGTTAAATGGTTTCGTTGTAATTGCCGATTAGAAGTTTTACACCGTTAGATGGCGCTGTTAAATAAAAATCGTATTTAAATAAATTGTTACAAAACCAATAATCCAAAAATTGTGAAATTGTTTTCGCTGCAACTACTATGGCTATATTTAATATTTTTGACGAATTCGTGCCTTAAAGTGCAATACTTTTTGCGTTCTGTGTAAAAAAAACATTGTATGGGTCGGAACATCCTTAATGTGAAAACGTATGAGATTAGATCGCTAACTCTTAGCTATCTGTGTCGTGAAGAGATGTTCATAGGGCAAGAACGCGGTGAATTAGAAGGACAAAAGTGTGCTGCTAAAAGATGTTGGCTAGTTCTTCTAAAATACCAATCTAACAGAAATACCAAAAATCGACAAATGACCACTACATCATGAGAATGTCAAATCAAATCAAATAAGTTATTGTTATACTCGTATAATTAGGCATTGGTACCACGGAGGTGAAGAAATTACAAGAGTGCGAATGGAACTAAAAAAGTGTCGACACCTCAATTGTGCCGCTGGAGGAATTTGGCCTTTGTTTCGGCTCTCGCTGAATACATCATTACGAATGCAGAATGACGGAACGACCATCTGCTTAATTGAAACTATAATGTTTATCTTTATCGGTGTGCGGCGATATAATGTTGTAAGTCGCGTGGCGTCATTTTTTCCACGCTCGTTGTATGGAAGTTATTTATCCATACATTCTTCAAGTCCATGATTGGTACAAAGTAATCTTACCCCTACCTACCAATTGTTTTTTGTCACCCACGTATTGTGATGGTAGATGTATCGGTGTGATTTTTTTTTTGTGTTTCCTTACAACGCGCTGGCCGCTCACACGATACTAGTCCACATACGGTTGTCATCAAATTGGCTATTTTATGGCACCACTTTCAATTTGACAGCGGCGCAGTGTCGGGCACGCATAGATGCCACTCGAGGTAACGCTACGAAGCGGATCTAATTTGTAGGGTTCCGTACCCAAAGGGTGCCAACGGAACCCTATTACTAGGCCTCCGCTGTCCGTCCGTCCATCCGTCCGTCCGTCCGTCCGTCCGTCAGTCACAGGGCTGTATCTCAGTAACCGTAACAGCTAAAATTTTCAAAGAGTGTGTATTCATTTTGCCGCTATAACCGGTAAGATTGAAAAATAATTAAAATTAAAGGGTCCCCCTATACAAAAAACGTGATTTTTTTGTATTAAATATTTTACGATGGTACGGGACCCTTCGTGTGCGAGTCCGACTCGAACTTGGCCGGTTTTTTTGCAGGTTCCATTAGGTATGTATCACGCAGAGTAGTAAAACAAAGCGTTCTATATTGACAACTTGAAACAATACTTGAATGAGTATTACTATTATTTAAAAGACATTGCCAACTTTACTATGGGCCAGAAAAGCGCTACTACTTAAACGATACCGTATCAACCAAACATATTTTCATTCCTCACATGCTTACACACAATAATTAATATGGTTTACTTTACTTTCACAGACGGAATAACCCGTCAGACACTTTTAAAAATACATATTCGAGGTTAGTCTTGTGAAATGTTACTTCTTCTTGTGTCTTTATTCACACGGAAAGACAAGGACTTTCAGCATAGAACCATAAATATATTTTTTCTATTAATTACGAAAAAGGCATTTAAGTTAAATTATAATTAAAATAGTAGTTGACGAATAATTACAAACATGTTTGTAGAGGAAGCGAAATCAGTATGCTATGATCGAACAGTATGGTCGTAAACCTTAAAATAAATTTATCTGGCTGATAATCTTTTCCTTCCGATCTAAAGGAAAATATTATAGCGATAGCAGCGCCAGTCGGTTCTCCGTAAACTATTAAAGACGTACTGACCGATCTTTACCTTGATACATACATACAAACTCTCATGATGACGGCTTTTCGCGGTCAGAGCTGCCAGATATAGAAAATAGACCAAAACTAAACCGGAAGTATAATGATAAAAAATATATTAGTAACATTATTCATTTTACTGTATGCGGAGTGTATTTATTTTAGATTTTTATTGCAGATTAACGACTGTGAAATTAATCATTTAGCTGAAATCGCAAGATAGGATTAAAATGTCGTTACCTATTAAAGCGAAAATACGCAACATTTGACAACACTGAGAAAAACATGTTGAGAACTTTTTTTAAAATAATAATCCTCGTCCGCGGGGACTTTCATTATGTTTGCGAAAACCCCTTTCTTGATTTTGATTTTTGTTGAGAATACAGGTCACTGCACTCGAGATTCAGAATTCTTGTAAGATGATCGAACCGTGCTAGATGTCATTATACCCATTCACGTCCAGCCAAAAAAAAAGGGGGGAAGAAGGGAGAGGGAGTTTTTTTTAAATTTATTTTTGCAACAGTTTCCGCTATCGGCATCAGCAATAACAGTTACAAACGTTTTCGAAGACAAGTGGAAACGCCCATGACTAGTCTGTACCAGAGCACCAACCACCGCACTTACGGATCGTTGGAGTCAATGCAGCCAGAACTATGCGTATATTCGCAGATCCATCGATATGACATTTATTGTGCGAAATTAAACATGGACTGAAGCTTTCGAGAAATGACTGCTAACGCCATCTATTATGGATCATGCGCAGCGTCAAGAGTATTGGAGAAATGTCAAACTCTGTGACTAGGAAGCTCAAGCGCCCTCTATGAACCATGACTAGTACCTTATAATATAATAAAGTGTAGGAATTCACAATCTCTGAATAAGAATTTGAATATGTTAGTGAATCGTGATGAGTGCATTGTTGATCATTTTCTATTCTAAATAATCGTAAGTTCGAGTGACTAATTAGTGTGAAGTTTATTACTAATTGATAAGGGTAAGTCTTCGATCTAGGGAAATTCTAGATCTGTATTATAAAGCGCTAGGCTATCTAAATATAAGTAAATTGTGAGAGCTGAGAGAGTTTTTTGTCTGTCCTCTGGGGTTTTCTCTCGAACGGCACAGCTTACGTAATAACTCATCAGGGCTTGAAATTTTATAATAAAGAAGATTTTCTTTTAAATAATGGTCGGGGAAAAAGTCTTTTCGCATTATAGTATGTATGAACTTGTAATAAAATCTCTTTGGCTATACTATTTGTATCTGGCTGGTTTTGGTATCATTGAACGTTTAAATTTTAAAGAACATAATTCCAAATTCAAATTAGGAAAATGTGTGATTCTCATTTGTTTTTCGTACTGTCAAAATGAGTGAATCTAATGAAGAAATTCGATACATTTTAAAATTTTACTACAAAAAAGGTAAAAATGCAACGCAAGCCGCGAAAAAAATTTGCGATGTTTATGGACCTAGTGCAGTGTCTGTGAGAGTAGCACAAATTTGGTTTAAGCGTTTTCAATCCGGAAATTTTGATGTCAAAGATGCACGTCGATCTGGTCGCCCTATTACGGATAAAATGGATGCCATTTTTGAAAAAGTGGAGCAAGATCGGCATATCAGTAGTTACGACGTAGCTGAAGAACTAGGAATTGACCACAAAACAGTTTTGGCGCATTTGAAAAAAACTGGGTACACAAAAAAGCTCGATATTTGGGTACCTCACGAGCTCACTGAAAAAAACCTAATGAACCGTGTACTCATTTGTGATTCTTTATTACGACGTAATGAAACTGAACCATTTTTGAAGAAGCTGATAACTGGTGATGAAAAGTGGATCACGTACGACAAGAACGTGCGAAAAAGGTCGTGGTCAAAGGCCGGTCAAGCTTCACAGACTGTGGCGAAACCCGGGTTAACTCGCAACAAGGTGATGCTGTGTGTGTGGTGGGATTGGAAGGGCATTATTCATTATGAGCTGTTACCACCAGGCAGGACCATCGATTCTGAACTCTACTGCGAACAACTGATGAGATTTAAGCAAGAAGTTGAGAGAAAGCGGCCGGAATTAATCAACAGAAGGGGTGTGGTTTTTCATCATGATAACGCTAGACCTCAAACATCTTTAGCCACTCAGCAAAAACTAAGAGAGTTTGGCTGGGAGGTGTTAATGCATCCGCCGTATAGTCCTGACCTTGCACCTTCAGATTTCCACCTGTTTAGGTCTCTTCAGAATTCTTTAGGCAGTGTCAGGTTAACATCACGAGAGGACTGCCAAAACCACTTGTCGCGGTATATTGATCAGAAGTCCCAATATTTCTATAGCAATGGGATCATGTCCCTACCTACAAGATGGCAAAAAGTTATCGAACAAAATGGTACCTACATACTTTAGTTAAATGTAAATAAACCATATTAAAAAATGTTTTGAATTTTCTTAAAAAATGCGAAGAAACTTTTTCCCCAACCAATATATGAAAGTTATAGAATTGCCGAAAACATATAATAAATATAGCAATATGTAATCCTTTACCCGCGAGAAACTTAACTGCCTTGATTTTATTCCAGTAATGTAATTATTTTAGTGTAAGTTAGTACAGAAAGTCACTAATGATTCAAGATAATAAAACTAACATCTCTCTGGGATGACTTTGAAACCGAACTTGCTTTCATCGGCTTTGACAAAGTTTACCAAGCACTGTGACAAAAGTTTGACGCCTTAAAGCGAGATTCGGGCCACCTGAAAATAGTGCACCGAGATGAAAGTAGTACACAAAAGGTGATTAGAAATTAAGAAATTGTAAATAATTAGTTAGGTATTAAAATATTTTATCGCATATTAATTAAAAGTTACCAATTAATTTATTTTTTTCTCAGTTAGCAACCAATCCTTACACAAATCATTCGATCACCTCGTTTGACATCGAAATATAGCCGTCACAGTAATTCTTTTTAGAATTCATTTATTTATATGGTTTCTAATTTTAAAATTTGAGCGGGAAAATAATTAATTGTGAAATTTGTTAAAATAGGTTGAAATTTACCAACGCGCCATCATATAATTGTAATTTAAACAATCATACCGAAATTAATGTATTGTTGTCATTAAATAAGTCATACATTTCCAGAGATCAGAGTTTCCTGAAATTGGTCAATAATGAAAACAAATATTTTTATTTAAGGTGGCCCATCCCGCTCATCTCCCCATACAAAAGGGGAAAGAAGATCACGCCCATATTTCTTGTCAGGGATCCAAAATTTTGCTCAAAATTGCTTTATTTGATCGAACTAGATGTCTGATGACCTTTGGCATTGTGAAATTGTGTTTGGTTTCTAAGTAATAAGGTCCGAAAGTTCGAATTTTTCGCGCGTTTTATACAATAACTTTAGAGGTGGATTACGCAATGATAAAGTAAGAACATCGTAAAAAGATTAGTCATCAGACATAGCTTATTTAGTCAAGAGTTATAATCTATATGGTTTTTGTTAGATTTTTGACTACAGCGGTCGTGGTTTACTTTTAGCTATAAGTCGTTTTGAAATTAAAATTTTCGTAAATGTTACCAAATCATACACTATGCACATTGTCTTTTTCGTGGACATGTTGCATCTTCCTCATCACGGAGCCTGTCTTATTCTTTGAAACAGAGAAGGTCCCAGAGCGCAACAACACGGTTTTGTACCGAGCCCGCGAATGAGTTAGGCCCGCCGGGTTGGGCCACCTTAATGCAAATATTGTAGTCACAAAGTTACAGCACCGGCAAATTTTTATCTAAAAAAAGGCAAAACAACGAATGTCCGAAACCGCTGAACTTGTTAATTTCTCATTTTAAAAGAAAGCTACTATTCACATTTCATTTTTCTGGGTACAGCAGTTCCGGAGAGTCTGTTTCTTGCGTAAGTGTTGTATGAAAATGTGTACATATCGGCCTCGTTTATCCCCTTGACCAGATGCATTTTGTAAAATCCGTTGTGAGCGAGCCTTTTCGTCTTAAAAATAAGTCACTGAAAATTTGAAGTTTCTAGGATAATTGGTTTCGGAGATCTCAACATGCGTGGTTTTCGCCTGAATATGTTAATTTTGGCCTGTTTGTAATGGCCCAATAAAAAATAATACTTTGTCAAGTTATTGTGCCGAAGCTATTACATAGTACAACATCATGTTTGAAAAATATTACGGCTTTTCACGCGGCAGGTAGAGATATTCCCCTCTAATATCTCTATTAGAATATCTCTATTAGAAGGGAGAATATCTCTACCTGCCGCGTGAATAGCCGTAATATTTTTCAAACATGTCTAACGACCGCGGTAACCTCAAAAGTATCATAGTACAACATCATTGATTAATTGAGCATTATATGTACAGTATGCTCGACACATCGGCTAACAACATTTATTTATAGGTAAGTGGGGTCATTTGTAAGGTGTTGACCCATGATGCCTTTTGTCAGATGTCACGTGGTAACGAGATAAGATATTTTTTCTATATTTTTGAAATTTTCCAAAATTCCAGCAGCACACCCTTGCAACTTATTTTTAGTGTTCCGTACCCGGGTGAAAACGGAACCCTATTACTAAGCCTCCGCTGTCCGTCCGTCCGTCCGTCCGTCTGTCACAAGGCATAGGTAAAATCGAACAATAATTAAAATTAAAGGGGGCCCCCATACAAAAAACGTGATTTTTTTGTGTTAAATCTTTTACGATGGTACGGAACCCTTCGGGTGCGAGTCCGACTCGCACTTGACCGGTTTCTTGTGATGTTATCAGGACAAAATAAAATTCAAAAAAATATATATTTCAGCGACATCTACATTTGAAGCATTGTATGGCTATCACGTATGGCTTTTTAAACGTAATCATAATTATTTAGCGTACCATATATTGATACGCGGAATACTGATTTTGCAAAATTGAGAATTCGTTTTCCCTTCGTCGTAATACGAAAACCGTCTACATAGAAGTAGGCAGAACAAATTATACTCCGTTCCCTGGAAAGTCAGTAGTTCGCTTGGCACTGACTTTTTTACAGGAAAATCCATAAATATCTCCGATTATGATCTTGTGGAAGTCTGCAATAATAAACATATTTTGAAATTGGTATTATTTGCACTTGTCACCTAACATGTGATTAATTAAACCCAAAAAAAAACCAATTTAGAAATAGTAGACTATTGCTACGTACCAGCTCTAGTTGTTTTAAAAAAAAGTTTACTCATATTAAATACTTAAATGAAAATCTAAATAAAAATTATAAGAGCTAACCATTCATCGTTACTTGTGCCAACCCTGTTTGCGCGCTTACTGTACATGAAAGCTTTGAGGTCAGCTGACATCAAAATATACTGAATATGCTTGCACACATGCGTGGAATGTTATTCGATTGCTCTTGTCGTCCTTAATGGTGTTATTTCCAAATTTTTCAACAACACAAGACGGCATTTTGTTGATACTTTGAAATCTCGCCCAACTGAATTCATGACAAGCGTGGACTGACGTCTGACACCGACTAAGAGCAACTGCGCTGGGCGAGCGTAGTTTTGACGGAATAAATTTGATTAGTCCCCGATCCATTTCTTTTTCATCTAAGCGCACTCTGTGAAAATTTATATTACGGTTAATGAGATACAGCCCTGTGACAGACAGACAGACGGACGGACGGACGGATAGCAGAGGCTTAGTAATAGGGTTCCGTTGGCACCCTTTGGGTACGGAACCCTAAAAAGGATATGTCGGAAGTGGCAACACTCTTGAGAAACGACAACTATCACTGCGAGTTCCAGTCGCCTTTCCTGTCTGGCATCCTAGGAAATTACACGGCTCGAAATCTCTCCTGTATTTGTCAATACCATACAGTCTCTTCTTCTTCAGCCTTTTGTTGTCCACTGCTGGACGTAGGCATCCCCCAGACTTCGCCAAGTTGTGCAGTCTCCTTTTTTTCTTCGCCAGTTGTCACCTGCTGTCTGACGTATATCGTCTGAACAACGTGCTGGCGGTTGAGTCTACATCTAATAAATACTACGTCCACTTAAAGATGTATCAATCTTACGAATAATGTAACAAACACTATATATAAAAAAAAATGTTCTGTATCTTAGGAGTTATCACAACGGGGGAGCCAATAACATGTTTTGCAAGGTAAACATGTTGACACTTTTTGGAAAACATTAGTTTATTTTTACTGTATGCTAGTTATCCTTGAAAAATCAAACCAAATGAACAGATCATTTAACCGTGTTAGGAATAAAAAACCAATCCGGTTTCAAGTTTAAAAACGACTTCAGCCTATAATGTCAATTTCAACCTCCTACTTCAACCAGCCTCATTCTTAGTTGAGGCCGCTCTGAGTAATAACTAATTGTTTCCGAAAAAAAATTTGCTTTGCATAAAATGTTTCTGGTTGCACTATTTGTGTTGGTAGCAGTGTTGTTTTTTCGGTTCCGAATTCGACGAAGAAGACTGTACCAGCTGGCCGAGAGAATCGCTGGACAGAATGAGCTTCCATTAATAGGACGTCTCCTCGATTTTACAGGGGACACTGAAGGTAAGCATCAAAAGCGGGAAAATTTTGACATGCCCTAAAAACCGGTCAAGTGGGAGTCGGACTCACACACGAGGGGTTCCGTACCATCATACAAGATTGAACACAAAAAAATACGTTTTTTGTATGGGGCCCCTTTAAATATCATTATTTTTTATTTGACTTATTTATTGTTATAGCAGCAAAATAAATACACCCTCCGTGAAAATTTCAGCTGCCTACCTATAGAGGTTTATGAGATACAGCCCTGTGACAGACGGACGGACGGACGGACAGCGGAGGCTTAGTAATAGGGTTTCTTTGACACCCTTTGGGTACGGAACCCTAAAAATATCAAAGCTGGCTTCAAATATGATGCAATAATAATTAATTACACGACTGAAATTGTTTGTTTTACGTAACATGCATACAATTTATTACTATCACTCTAATATTATTTATAAAAAAATGTATGCATTTTTTATTCGGATGATGTGCCCTTTGTCTTAGCGACCGATTTGAGCGATCAAAAATTTTATTTAAAAAAAATGTTGGTCTGAACTAGGCACGTAGATCGTCGAAATTTGCAGTACAATTTCTCTCCTCTTCTGCTATGTTAATGATAGTAATGATTAAATATAGATATAGATGCTTAACTTCAAATAGATCATCAGCAGGCATTAAAATACCCAATTAATTTTTTATATTGTAAAAAATCTTTCAACTTGATTTCGAATGGAATTTTACATAATTAATACAATTTGCCCAACAATCTCAATTTCAATGAAAAATATATGATAAGGACGATGTTGATATCTAACTTGTAGTTTGCAACTTCCATTAATATTAAAATCGAAAATCAAAAATTTAACTTTTTCATGAAAACCCACGTTCTTCAGGATACAAGTAATATATACATAATATATATAATATATATATAATAGTTATTCAGCAGTCATAACCACGTTCGCATCCAATGGTGTGGTTTAGAAACAGAAAAGTAATATTAACGCTGCTCAGGACACTGCTGAAACAGTGTGATGTCCTTTACAAAGAACAAAACTGAAGAGGTGAAAACTATTTCAACAGAAAGACACTCTGTAAATATCACATTGATTTTTTCATGGGTTTCGGAGATTTCTAAAGTGCTTTTCACTTCTATATTTTGGCCGTTTGTACGCCCTTAACGTATGAACATCAACAAATTCCTTTATTAGCAAACATCATAATCAGCAAATAAACTCTGAAAATATCACACTTCTAAGTTAAGCGGTTCCGGAGATTCCGTATTTAAATAAGTCAGTTTGAAATCAAAATATTAGCCTCTTATTTAGTTGAACTTCAGAAAATTATTTCTTAGTTAGCGTTTTCGTTATACAAGAACGTGGTATATCTATAGAATAAGCACTTAAACGAATGGAATGTTGATTTTTTACACCCATTTTTGTATTCATAAGGCGAAAAAACGGCTGTACATGCTAACAGAAATATTTTTAACAAAATTAGCTATGTACAAAGACGACAAAAGACACGCATGTACATTGATAGGACGGATACATCACATACCTTTTAGAATAGAGTTATAAACGAAATAAATCATAATAAAATAATCGAGAAAATATCAAAACAATTATTTCTATCACAACTTGAACCTTTGAAAAATATAAATTTAAAGTGGAAACAAATAAAAACATTAATTCCCGAATCCGAACCACGAATAATAAATCCCTAAGTCGTTGTATTAATTGAATGATTGTTTTTTTAAGTTTTTAGACAGGCATCATTATGTATTGTATCTTTTAAATTTAAATTTCATATAGCAATTTTTACGTTGAATCATTGCAATCACATTTTGAAAATTATCGGAAAAAAGTTGCCCTTATTTATTCGGGCTTGTTCCTGCGACCTCACTTCTTTTTTTTATTAGGCTCCAATCACAATCTTCAGTATATTTCGTTTTGTTAATAGGGTTTGGAAGCAAGATTTGATGCAGTATTAAAAATGCACCATTTTACATTCACAGATATAATGAAAACGTTAAATTCCATCTGCTACGAGGCTCTGAAGAATGGATCCGTCGCAAAGGTTTGGCTCGCACACAAACTTTATTTTGGTAAGTTAGTACTCGGACCTGCTGAACTTAACTTCGTTTGTAACGTCGCTTTTAATATTGTACAATTTTTCTAACTGAGGTGGTGAATTTTATTTTCATTTCATTACATTTATTTATTCAACTTCTGATCGTCAAACTACACTGTCATGTCACAATTTCAGTGAAGAAGAACCCGCAAAGAAACGTTACTGGTCTTTTTAGGGTTCCGTACCCAAAGGGTGAAAACGGAACCCTATTACTAAGCCTCCGCTGTCCGTCCGTCCGTCAGTCCGTCTTAACAAATTTAACGTCTTTGGAATGACAGAATAAAAAAAAAATTTTTATTTTGAGCTGAACACGCCCGCAAAGGTGAAACCACATTTTACCGGGCTCCGGTCGGGTAAATGTCCAAAATTAAATCGGGCCGAGAACCTCAGCGAGTAGCTAATTAATTTGAAATAATAGATATTTGACAACCGTTGGTAAGTACCCCCCGCGCTAAATAAGTGATATCACTCCGCCGATTTTAACATAACCAGTCCTGTCGCTTAGAGAGCCACAGGTATTTTGACGACATACACAGTCATTCCAACCGCCTCGTCATCGCAGGTAGACCTGACCTATTATGACGGCGAGTAGGGAATGTTGTAGATAGGCTCGCCTTTCCTAAAATTAGGAAAATTTTTAGTGATCAACGGAAGAAGCAGTCGAAGACGATTTTTAGTACCCCTATTTTGGAGTATAATAAATGTTTAATAAACTTTCTAGTGTTTTTCTCAAACGGCTAAGCTTAAAAGACATACCACGTAATGTAAACCAGGCTCTGTGCGTTAACAATAGTTGAAGTCTGGAAGTCCTAGCTATGAAGACGGACCCTGAAGGGCAGTGGTACGTGGAGGTTGAGCGAAACCTAATATTTAAGTGGCAGTGAACGCAGCTGGCGTACGGAAATTCGCCACCTCGTTTGTCATCCACTGTGTTTTGGCGACCACGTTATGCAGTCCAATCGTAAATATGTTTTCATTGCAGTTATGGTGGATCCTGTGGACATCGAGTACGTTCTCAAGACTTGTCTGGACAAAGATGACTTACACGATATCTTTAGAGAAGCCCTCGGAGATAGGTTGGTTTTTGCGCCACGTGAGAATAACCGCTATTTATACAGCTTCATCAGCTAATATTAATGTTAAATAACTTAATTGCAAAAACATGTGCAAATATCCGAAAATATTTACGAAAACATAGCATACGTCATGTTAGAACATGCGCTTAAATCTAAATCTAATTTTCAGTTAACATATGGAAAATACGCCGAAAAGTAATTGTCCCAGCGTTCAGTCCGAAAATCGTCGACTCATTTGTGGGTATACTGTCAGAACAAAGCGAAATTCTGGCAGGTAAGATTAAGACACGAGTGGGCACGGGTGCATTTGACCTGTGGCCATTCATCAGTGCCTACACTTTTGACTCGATTTGTGGTACGTACTCTATGATCTTTCATGAGATCATTTTGCTTTTTATTACATATATTTGTATAACAGCTGTTTGCGGTTGAATATATAATGTATTTACTCTCTAAATACTTAATCAACCGAGAGTAAATTTATTGCCCAGACTAGAGAGCAATGAACTCGCACGCCATTCGCACTCGCACACATGAGAAGCGCGACGCCCTTTGAAATCATAGCGAAGGTGTGCCTATTAGCTTGGATATTACCAAAGCGTTCAGAGTGGGTCTGCCACAAGCTTTTGTTTCCCAACATCTTCTTTTACAGCCTTCCACCAGAAAGCTGACTTTCTCCATGGTCGCAACATAACATTCTTGATGAACGCTGGTTATTCCAAAGCTATGTCAGTAAATTCCGAGTTCGATGCTTTCCCCAATCATTTATCTGCTGCATAAGCATATGATAAATAAATAAATGATTTGCTCAATCTGAACGAAATTGATTGCTAAGCACGTTGCGAGCCAAGTGTACTAGTAACCCGACCGTCGATGACAGGAGAAAGTGCGTGAATCGATACAATAAGAATTCACGAAAATCAACAATTCATGCCGTTTGAAATTCCTGATAAACATGTTCTTATAAAAAACTGTGCCCTCCATCTAACATGTTGCTTATTGGAGTAGCCCAGTCCCACAGAGCTGGCTCCAGCTATCGCCAGCTAATCAGAGAAAATAATCATTTCAGAAGCTGTAATGGGGAAGAAACAGTCTATGCGTAGACCTCCACTCCTTCTAATTATGAATTACCTGCTCAATGTGATGACTAAAAGGATTTTCCACGTGTGGCTTCAGAGCAATGTCATATTCAGAAATATTCCAAGCTACAAGACATACGAGAAACACCTCAACACTATTAATTGCTTTACTGATAGCGTAAGTTATATTTTCGTTCGTTTTTTTGTTTTTTATTGAGACAATAACTACAGCTATTATCAGCTTGAAATAATAACTTTCTTATTAACAGTTAATAAATATATAAAGTTTCCCCCAAAGTGATTATCTTATCCAAAAGTCTTTTGGAAATTGAATGTAAAAATATTGTATTTTGAAATGTATCGCTTTACAGCAAAGTCAGATCAATTAGAAAGTTTTTATATTTTTAAGCCAATAAAAGCTGTTGTTATTGACTCAACACCTTAAATGATAGCTTCAAATCAAATCAAATAATATATTGGATAAACTAATTGATTCTATTCTAACTGTTAAAAGAGCAAAGGGGTAAGATAAAACAGCAATGATGTACAGACAGATACGTAACTACCTTCCCTAGATTTTTCAAAAAAATATGACGTTTGAGCAAAGGTAATTAATTGGTGCAGAACTACCCAGTATTAATGTTTGCTTTAATTTTCAAACAACTGTTAATAGGAGAACAAATCGGGACAAAATATGTGTAACCGGCATATACCAGAGCAAGACCAGACTATAAGGGTACCTTTTTCGCTTTTTGCGACGGAACCCAAAAGCCATTCATTTCTTATTCAAATGTTTTAATTTGGTGTATTTTTTTTATGATGTCTTTACTTCAATTTGATTACCACTTTTCCCTTCCGCATTTAGTTGGGAAAAATAATGATAATTCGTTATTTGTTTTAGGTGTTTTAAATTGCATAATTTATTTCAATTTTTTTTAGATAATTCGGAACTTTTTTTTATTAATAACCGTTGCCGACTGGGCTGTGCTGTAAGACCCAAGGAACTCAGAGAAGCCAAATCCACCTCACCTCGCGAAACCATGTTCAGCGAGCAGTTTGGAGTAAATCTGCTTTTTTAAAGCACTCTTTTGTCGATAGTAAGAAATAATTCATATTTTCATTGTCATTACAGGTTATAAGATGCAAAAGAGAAGAAATAGAGAAGAACAGAAACATATTGTATAATGGAATTGGCCAAAAATCCGGTAAATTTTATTTTAATAATAAAAAAATCCGTTTCTTTTTTCTTTTTTTTTATGTGACTGGACATGGATGACTAATACCACACCTTCTGTCATGGTATTAGCCCAACCCACCACATGGGAACTAGGTGCCATGCCAGGACCTTCCTTATATTGCACGGCTACATTGAACTGGATGGAGAACACGGACAATTTCTATTGCTTCGACCATCGTTCATCCAATGCGATGGTACCAACCCGGGCGGGATCAACCCTACCACCTAGTAAGTAAGTAAGGAGCTACAGTTTAACGTGGAATCCGAACCACGGCCAGCCTCTCTCAACGGTCGAATGGTCACCCATCCAAGACCAGACCGGACCCAGCGTTGCTTAACTTCGGAGAGCGATCGCCGAAGTGTCGCGCCACTGGCCACTGAGGCTGAGGTTTCGATCAGTATTAATTCTTTGGTAGGACTACTGGGAATACCGACCCTGCTATCCGGCCATTGTTTGCGCCAAATAATAAGATAAAATAAATATTCGAAAAGTAATTAATATAAAATAAAATTTTAATTACTAATATAATTTACTAATAAAATTTAAGATACTGATTATGCAACACTAATGTAGCAAATTAACTATATACCAATAAGGCATAAAATGAAAAGAAATACAAATCCGAGTGTGTAATTAATTAATTGATTTATTTACACTGTGCAAACTAACTAAACTATAGGCTTCATTCAATTAATTCAATCACAAGATATCAAGAGTGAAGTTTAGTTTTATACACAGTGAACGAAATAAAACAACTGAATAAGGGATAGCTTAGATAACTTCAATTGGTGTATAATTGTAAACTTGTCAAATTACGTCGTTATATATTTTTTTGGGACATCAACCAAAACTGTCTACAGGCCTAACCTTGCCATTTCATATTTATTTTTTGTTGATAAAATTTACCTTTATTAGATCTATTAGATGTATATGTTAAAATAGAAAAATATCTCTTGAAACCAGGGACAGAATTATTATTTTTTTAATAATACGTTTTGCGGTTTACAAGTTAGTTAAATAACACACTTTGATCTATTCGATGGCATGTTTTTAACTGTCTCTTTATGATTTGGGTTTTAATGGTAGCAACAGAAAATTAATATTTCCGTAGCTTTGACCTCGTTTCAAAAATGTATATAAAAAATATTTATTGAATAAAAAAATGCCTTAATTAACACGGTTAAGTTGGACAGACACATTTTCTTACGTAAAAGGAATCGTTTTGAACCAAACCGAAAATAATATTTAAAATCGATATTTACATAAATCACGTAACTGACATGTTTTGAACCAACTGCGTGTTCATAGTGCTCGTTTCGACAGCGTTTTTGTTGTAACCGAAATCGCCAAGTGTCATAATTAACCATTTAAGGCGCTAGGACTAGCCAACTACCCGCAATTTCGCTTGGTGCACATCAAAATTTTACTAAGATCAGTCAATTGTCATAAATATTATTTTAAACCATCTTTATTACACCAAATTAGTGTCAGTCTGTTACTACACCCCTAAGTAATCTATGATAGTGTTATATCCAGCTGATGTTGGTTATTTGTGAAAATATCAAGTGAAAATCAAACACAAAACAACTACCCTCCATTTCAATAGAATTTAAAGTACAAGCCTCAGTGATAACTAAAACTTTCAACTTTTACACCAACATGAGCCCCCCAGCGCAGTCCCCGAGTGCAGGAGGCAATTGCAAAAAATGCAAAAAAAACATTAATGAAAAAAAACCAGGAGTGAAGTGTGACTCGTGCAAAACACAGTTGTGTCCAGAGTGTGCAGGGCTCTCGGCCACTGAGATCCGAGTGCTCGATCTCAAAACCAGCAGGGTGTTGACCTTTCTGTGCCAGGACTGCAGAGACCACATAAAACAGGTACCAACTCTGATTAAACTAATAGCAGAGCTACGTGAAGAGATCCAAATTCTTAAAAAAAGGCAGGATTCATCTGAAACTGAGCGTACAATTGCTGAATGGCAGGAACGAAAAATGCGAGCAAAAAATATCATCTTATTCGACACCAGGGAATCAGATTCAGTAAATGCAGATGAAAGGATGGCACATGACCGAAGAGAATGTGAAAAAGTCGTTGCCAACTTGGCCCCAGACGTCCCTACTGCCAACATGAAGCTCTTCCGGCTTGGAGCCCCGTCTGCTAACACTGACAGACCTCGCCCCATAAAAATCATACTGCGGTCAAATACAGATGCGCTCAAAGTGCTCAAGAACAAATCCAAACATTCCAAGCCAAGTGCGATTAAAGGGGACAGCACACCAATGCAACGTGAACACTTAATTCGCCTGCGTGAGGAGCTGGCCGAACGGACGGGAAAGGGAGAGCCAGATCTCACCATTAAATACATCGGTGGATGTCCTAAAATTATTACCACACAGCAAAAAAACTAGCATACCTAACCGAAATTATATTCTTGTATTCTAACCTTTGCTCAATATGTGCTAAATTTGATGTTTTTCTAGCCAATATAAATTTAATAAAACCCAACATTATAATTATTACTGAAACCTGGTTAAAAAACAGTATCCCAGATCAGGCAGTCAACATAGAAGGATACACACTATTCAGAACAGACCGTCTCACTCGCATGGGAGGAGGAGTAGCAATATATGTAGCAAACCAAAACCAGGGCATACAAATAATTGCAAAACGGAATAATGAATTTGCCCGTTTATCCTCCATCGATACTCTATGGATGGATCTATCTATTAATGCTCACAAATTCCTATTAATTGGTGTTTACCGGCCCGAAGACTGTATATTGAATGAGGAAATGATACTTCTACAGCGCTTATCAACAGCAAGTGAATCTCGTAATACAATCATATTTGGCGACTTCAACTACAGAAATATAACATGGCCCCTAAGACATATACAGCATAACCTTTCCAATAGAGATTTTTACTTTGAAGAAATGTTTACCGGAAGCAATCTGTACCAATCTGTAGACCAACCTACACGATTTAGAGAGAGAAACCAACCATCACTTTTGGATCTAATAATGCACAATGATAAAACCTTAATATCACAGATACAATATCTTCCTCCAATAGGTAAATCAGACCATTGTGTGTTACTTGCGACAATGCAACTCGAATGTAAACAAACTGGTCAGAAAACTATTACAAAAAGGAAAAACTATTTCAAATCAGATTTTAATGCTATATCGACTCACCCAGCCATAGTTAATTTACTTAGCAAAACCATTGGTGTTGAAAACGTCTCAAAAAAATGGGACTTGTTCAAAAGAACTCTACTTGAAATATCAAACCAGTACAGCCCAGAAATGAGAAAATCCCCGAAGCCTCGAAACAAACCTTGGATATCGATCGAAACCTTAATAATTATTAGAAAGAAAAAGCAACTATGGGATAAATATAGACTGACTGGAAATGTAAAAGACTATCAAGAATATAGACAGGCCAACAATGCCTTACTATCGTTAAACCGACGTTCAAGAACATCTTACGAAATTGGCATACTAGACCTCGGAAACAAAGCCTACCATGGGTATATACGGCAACAACTATCTTCTAAGGTGTCTACTCTACAAACACTTATGGACGACAACGGTGACCTAGTCACGACGGATATGGGTATTGCCAACACATTAGCCAAACAATTTGAAAAAAAATTTGTACAAGAACCGCCCGGCGAAATCCCTTTAATTGCACTCCCTCGAATTGAAGATTCGATTGAGGAGGTCTCCTTCACGCAATCAGAAGTTATGAACTACCTAAGAAACCTAAGAGATGATACGGCAATGGGACCAGATGGTATACCATCCATAATTTTGAAAAGCTGTGAAATTCTGGCCAAACCTTTGTGTAATATTATGGAAAGTTCATTTTCAACTAGCGAATTACCAGACGACTGGAGACAAGCGCTAGTAACCCCTATCTACAAAAAGGGGAATAAATTGGATGCCGTAAATTACAGACCTATCAGTCTGACATGCATAGTATCTAAATGTATGGAAAAAATAATCAACTCCCAAATAAGATATTTTCTAGCAAAAAACCACATTATAGTCAATGAACAGCACGGCTTTATGCCCAAACGCTCAACTGTTACAAACCTTCTCGAGTGCACAGACAAGTGGTCAACGGAACTAGACAAACGCTCATCGATTGACGTTATATACCTTGATTACGAAAAAGCATTTGATAGGGTTCCCCATCGTCGACTACTTGCCAAATTAAATCACTTTGGAATACGTGGAAGGTTACTGAAATGGATCGAAGCCTACCTAAATGATAGACAGCTTAAAGTTAGAGTTGGCGAGGCGCTCTCGGACCCAAGGCCCGCGTGGAGCGGAGTACCGCAAGGATCAGTAATCGCAACCACCCTTTACAACATTTTTATAACTGACCTGCACAACATCATCCAATGCAACTTTTCCTTCTTTGCTGATGACTCCAAGTACTTCGGAAATCCTCTAACAAGTCATGCACAGTTACAAAAGGACCTAAACAGTGTTCAGGAATGGTCCTCTCGGTGGTTATTGAACCTAAATGCTGAAAAATGTACCGTGCTCCACATGGGAAAAAAAATCCTAAATTGCCATACTTTTTAAACAATGTCAAACTCAAGCCAGTGGATTCACAAAAGGACCTGGGAATCAACATCACCTACGACTTGAAATGGGAGACCCATATTTCAGAAATTATTAAGAAAGCGAACTCACTCATTTTCATGATTCGAAAAGCCTTTCATGTCCTTACACCTGATATTATGTTGAAAATATTAAAAACATATGTAAGACCACTATTAGAATATGGTTTTCAGATCTGGCAGCCTTATTTTATTAAGGATATCCAGGCTTTGGAAAGAGTCCAACGAAGATTCACCAAAATTCCTCAACAGCTCTCCAACCTAACATATGATGAAAGACTTAAAATTCTAAATCTTCCCTCTCTAGAAAGCCGCCGTCAGAGAGGTGACCTCATAGAAGCATACAAGATAATGACCGGAAAGTATGATTGCGCAAATCTTGGGAATATGCTCACCTTAAATAAAAACACTCACCTAAGAGGACACAGCTTGAAACTCAACTGCACGGAACATAACACCAACACCCGCAAACATTTCTTTACAAATAGAGTTGTGGAGTTATGGAACAAGCTCCCCGAAGACGTTATTAATGCTAACTCAACCAATCAATTCAAAAATCGTTTGGACACTCATTTTAAAAGAAAATAAAACAAATAACCAGGTAATTCATTCATATTACAATGGCAATTGACTAAAAAAAAAAACAAATAAATAAATGTGTTCCCAATTACTAATTAAATAACTTTCCACATGACCATCAACTTAATCTAATGAAAAATAAGATTTAGACATATCAGCTTAGGCTGCCTGTCTAAAATAAATAAATAAATAAATAAACTACTCGCGCCATACAAATGCACTTTTTAACAAATGTAATAATATGTAGTGAAACGCTTCAGCAAATCCAAATAGAACTCCAGACTGATAATGGATTGTTAATATTTTTTTATTCCATCATTTATTTAAATAATAATAAAAATAAAAAAGTTGATTTTTCTCATTAGAAATCTGAAAGTAATTCGATTTCTAGATATAAGCAAAAACAGCATATATGCATAAACAAAAAATTCCATTTGCTTTTAGATTTCTACATTTAGTCAAAAAAGTTCGGAAATGGACACCGTTTCCGCAATGTATTTTGTATAGAAAAAGGAAACATACATTAACGAAAATAATTCGATTCCTAGACAAGGAATCATATATTGTAAGAATGACACTTATAATCGTCAGACTTAGTTAGTTAACTTGGGGTGCCTCGTCTAACTTTGCGATTTGGCTAGTACCAGGCCCTTAATGAAATATTTCCTTGAAATAAGTACCAACACGGCTTGTTGACACGTTTTGTTCCAAACTTCTGATGTATTGTTAATAGCTGATGATGAAATAAACGGATCACAATACGGAGAAAGAAAGAAGTTCCTTGACCTTCTCATCGAGAATTCTAGCAAGAACAAGAGCTATAGTGATCTTGAACTACGCGAGGTTATGCTCACACTCATGGTAGCGGGCTCCGAGAGCACGGCTGTAGCCACGTCCTTTACGCTCCTTTTGCTCGGAAAACATCAGGACATTCAGGACAAAGTCTACAGCGAGTGAGTAATTTACATGTTTTTTAAGATTCCGCAACCCAATAGGTCAGAATCACCCTTAAAATTTAATTTCGTTGTCCGTCAGTTGTCTGATAGTCTGTTCATAAAATCTATTAACCTTGCACTTCAGAAAAAAAATCGTTTGACTGTTTATGTTTTAAGAAGCAAATAATGATACGGAATAAAATTTATTTTTTAAATCTGTGAAGCTTAGTAAAATTTACTATTGACTTTGGTTAGGCCGAATCTTTAAAATAATATCAATATTCTCAACACCTTGCCAATTTCCAAAATGTCAGTAAAAAAACAAACGTGTAACACCAGATTATGAACATTATCATATAACCGTTCAAAATTCAAAATTCACTTTTGAGATTACCGCAGTCGTGAAACATGTTTGAAAACGCGGCGGGGGAGACATTCTCCGACGTTTCGAGTTGCAGGCCTATTCTTGGAATTCCGTAATCAGAAATCAGGAATTGAGTCTCATAACCCGTTTTATTATTTTCCGCTATTTTCTTGACAAAAATATTCCGGAGGATTTCAATTAATAGACATCGCTTTGAATCTAGAAAACCGCTGTAAAATCGGTTTTCTAGACCCAGAATCCCTGATTCCTGATTACGAAATTCCAGCAATAGGCAGTTCAGTACGGACGCAGCGGCTGCCTCCTTGACAACGGGCGTAACGGTGAGTAGAAAAATTTCCGATTCCGTGCACTCCGAAGCAGCGGTGGCGCCGTGAATACTAGGTCAAAACTAAAATTATATGTCGTTAGAGCGACACCTATACGCCTTCGCTGGAACTTTGTGTAAGTTTCGTCGCTTTGCCCGTTTCACTGTCAAAAAAATAAGTGCCATTAATTTTATAAAATCAATAATAGTGCGCAAATTGCGAAATATTTTCAATATTATAATTTATTTGTTCATAACTACTATAATACATTAATAAATTTATTTATTAAAAACGCTACAATTGTATTCTACGGGCAAAGGGCTCAATTTTCAAATATGGCAATTACTTTTTTTGTTCAAAAATTTTCGATGAAATATAACGATATTTTTTTCAGATTGCTCGATGTCAATGGCGATGCGGAGAATGTCCTAAGTAAGGAAGACTTGAAGAAATTGGTGTATCTTGAGAGAGTGATCAAGGAGTCGCTTCGTTTGTATCCGCCAGCACCTTTTGTCGTTCGAAAAGTAGTCAATGAAATCGTCCTCCGTGAGTATTTAAAAAAAAACCTGTTTTACTTACTTTTTAGGGTTCTGTACCCAAAAGGTGAAAACGGAACCCTATTACTAAGCCTGTGCTGTCCGTCCGTCCGTCTGTCACAGGGCTATATCTCATGAACCGGAAGGCAGCTGAAATTTTCACAGAGTCTGTATTGATTTTGCCGCCATAACAACATATAGGTAAAATAAAAAAAATATAATCATTAAAGGGGGTCCGATAAAAAAAACGTGATTTTTTCTGTTGTCATGTACGATGACGGAACCCTTCGTGTGCGAGTCCGACTCGTGCTTGGCCGGCTTTTAAGCTGAATAAGATTATGGTGCTTTAATTGTTTTATAACTTGGATGGTGAATCGAGAGCTAGAACCGAGGAGAAAAAATCTTATTTATTATTATTTTCTCGTTGACTAGAACACATCAAATTGAAGCAAGAAATCTGTAAAAAATACGAATTTAATATTATGAAAAGCCTGGATTGAAACCAAACGGTTAGGATTTTGCGGGCAGATCATCTACCAATAACATCACATGCTTCAAAACCAGTAACTGAAAAAAAAACCCTCAAAGCCTTTGTTCCGTACGGAAGGTTCAAATCCAACGTGATTGCACAATTTCGATTAGGTACTTTACGTTCAAATGTTTCAAATTCAAATTGCAATTAATCGGTTGAGGTTTGAACTTACTTTTCCCTTTCAAATACGCTCGAAACGGCCCGAAGTCTCAGCGTATTGGTTGCCGCCGAAATTCGGCGTCCATGATTGGTCCATGCATCGTGACCAACGCGTCGCCGTGCCGCGGCCGGCGCGAATCAAACGGCAGTGAGAACTGACTTTCGCGCGCGAGCGAACCGACTTCTGGCCGTCCTGTCGCAGATCCACCAAACCCAAGATCTTTTCTTTGCATCGACTACGTTTATCGAGAACAGTGACCTCAGTGACCTCCAGCCCTTTAAGAGACTGCACCGCACCGCCGCCGCTGCCGCCAACCTGAGCCAGTGCGCGGGATGAAAGGTCGTGGAAGGTGTATTCGAAAAGGTTAGTGAGTCAAACCTCCATCATATTGCATACACTACAGTCCACTTACTCTCGTAGAGCTCTAAACATGGCCCTCCGAACCGAACATAAGTAATATTTCTAGATTGTGCATTCACGGCGCGCGTACAAACGCTGCCGCCATACGTTTTCAAAGTTTGCAAAAGGTAACCGTAGTAGGATTCACTTATCGTGGAACCGACGTCATTTCGTGGCAACGTTCCCTGTAAACATTTTTAAATATATTGTTACAGTTGCATTGCAAACGACTTCACAGTGCTTGATAGTCAAATCGCGAGCGATAGGTACCTACTTACCTTTAAACACCTACCTACCTACATTCTTTCGAGTTTGCGCACATCTTCATATTATATCTAACGGTTATTTCATTCATTTTCTAACTTCACAATAATAAGCAATCGCATCTATCGATTACATTTCAACTATTTCAGACACATCTTTACAGCCAAACCGGTTTTGTATTGCTACGCGCGGAGCTCGGTTCGAGCGTTTATTTCAGTTTCAGTACAACCTACTTTACGTTGCATACCCATTTGCGTAATTAACGGCTTACAATTAACAATTTTATATCATTTACACTTGCATATCATTTAAACTTACATATCATTTACACTTACATTTTAAATTTTACTCGGTTTAATTTACGTGTTTAACAAAATGGCGCAACCGGGCGACTCGTTTCCGCCAACCGCCGTTTCAAACATAAATTCTGAAACGGGTTCGAATCCTGAAAAGTCAACACGCCGAGTTATCAAGGCTATTCCGTACGAACAGGATTTGTTTGAACGTGATATAATATTCACGGAATTACGCGCTATTTCCGATATTATCGACACGGACGAGTTTCTTTGCCGCGCAAAAGAGCTCCTAACTCTTCAAAGAAAATTTTCAAAAAATCAAATAAAAATTGAAAAATATCTTATGGCTAGTGGTCAATTTGACAAAACTGAACAATTGACCATACGATCAGATTTCAACGACCTTTACTACAAAATCCAAGTCTCTGCGAGTAAATTAAAGCAAGCCGAGCTAATTACTCGCAGGATGAGTCATTCAGTTCATAATTCTACAGCGCGCGATGTAAGCCACTGCTGCGGGACCTCTGGACACGATAAACCACGACTACCTACCCTGTCCTTACCTACTTTCGCTGGGGAACCTACGGATTGGAACGCATTTTTCGATCTGTACAATTCTATCGTTCACAGTAGCACCAGGTACGAGGATGTTGAGAAGTTTAGGTATTTGTTGACATGTCTAAAAAATGAGCCATACAACCTGATAAAATCCATACCAATCACAAATGAAAATTATCAGGTAGCAGTGGACATGTTAAAATCGAGATATGAAAATCTTCGTCTCATCGCGTGCAGACATCTCGATCGCATTCTCGATTTGGAAAACCTTTCCAACTCCGATAAAGGTTTGCGCAACATCTTAAACATTTTTCAGGAAAATCTTAAAGCACTCGAAATGATGAAATTTCCGATTAAAGAGTGGGATTTCATTCTCATTAACTTATTACTGCGCAGATTAGGCGCAAATTTGCGAAAACGGTTTGAAATCTCGTTGCCCTCATGTAGTTCGATACCTACACTGGCAGAGTTACTTACATTTCTAAATAAAGAACTCGCAGCGAATGAAATTGTAAATTTCAACAGAATTTCTGATTCCTCGGGAAGTAATAATGCGAAGAGTTCCGTTCAAACTAATTCGCATTACAAACAAAACCAAGTGCCGTCGAATTTTTGTGCCGCGGCTACAACTACATCGGAACAACATCGTTTTAAGTGCATCGTGTGTCAATCGGCACACTCACTCGGGAAATGCCCACAGTTTCAAAACTTGTCTGTCTCTGCTAGGCGTACCACTATCAACAAACAGGGACAGAAAATTTGCATCAACTGTCTGAATGTAGGCCACGACATAAAAGATTGTAAATCAAAGTTTACATGTCGAACTTGCAATCAAAAACATCACTCGTTGTTACACGAGGAGATTCCGCTGATCGTAGCCGCTGTCGCTGCGCCTGCGCCGCCGCCACCTCCGCCGCCTGCGCCGCCGCTCGTGCCTGCGCATGCGCCAGAGCCTAACGACACTATGACGTTGGCCGCGTCGCTAGCTAGCACCAGTACGGATGCAAATCCAACCTACACACATAATACTGTGTTGTTGAGCACTGCGCTCGCGGATATTTACCTAGGCTGTGATCGGAAACAAACCGTGCGCTGCATCATTGACAGCGGGTCGCAGGCGACTATCATTACCGAAGCCTGCGTAGAACGTTTACGATTACCAAGGCGACGAGTTGATGTACCTTTGGAAGGAATAGAAATAAATAGAACTATACCGACGCGAGGTGTAGTTAATTTTCAACTTTCTCCGCACAACAAAAGCGGTCCTATCTTAAATGTCGAAGCACTCATTTTATCTAAACTCACTCGCTACATGCCCGATGTTAACATACCTATTGACAGTTGGCCCCACTTAAAAAATATTTCACTTGCGGATTCGGACCTGAAGACGGCGAGACCGATTGAATTATTGATCGGTGCCGATCTATTGGCAGAGGTTCTGTGCGGAGTTCACGGACCCCCAGACACGCCCACTGCTATTGATAGCATATTTGGGCACCTGCTTATAGGTAAAATAAAACATCCCGGTTCCATTCCTTTTCACACATGTCATAGCTCATTTTCCGATGACATCGACATGTCCTTGCAAAAATTTTGGGAACTTGAATCAATTCCCGAAACAGAGTTTATTTCTCCGCAAAATAAATATTGTGACGATTTGTACTCAAAAACTGTCACACGTGACCCGACAGGACGTTTCATCGTACCCCTGCCATTTCAGCCCGATGCGCATCAGTTGGGCGAGTCCTACGATATTGCATTATCTAGGTACAAAAAACTTGAATTTCGCTTGCAAAAAAATCCCTCTCTGCGAGAACAATACAATCAATGTCTCCAGGAGTACGTGTTTTTAAATCACATGGAGGTTCTCGAGAAATCGGAGCGTTCCGTTGCAAATACCTATTTCATTCCACACCACTGCGTGGTGCGGGAGGGTTCCGTCACTACCAAAGTCCGCGTTGTGTTTGACGGCGGATGTAAAACATCAAATGGAAAATCACTAAACGATATTCTCATAACGGGACCTAATTTGCATCAAGATATAGTACATGTACTGTTAAAATTTCGCATTCATCCTATTGTTCTAATTTCCGACATTAAACAAATGTACAGACAAATTCTTGTCCGGGAGCAAGATCGGAACTTCCAGCTTATACTCTGGCGACCTTCTCCTACCTCACCAATACTGACATACAGACACCGCGCTGTCGTGTTCGGCTTGAGGAGTTCACCCTACTTCGCACTGCGAACGATCAAGCAACTCGCTCAAGACGAGAAGGATCGTTTCCCGCGCGCCGCGCAAGTATTACTGAGCGATGTTTTCGTCGACGATGTGGTCACCGGAGCCGCCAGTGAATCGGAAGCCTTGACTCTGCAGCAAGAACTCATTGATATTTGCAAATCTGGCTGCTTCGAGCTGCGGAAATGGTGTAGCAACAACCCCGCTCTCCTCTCCTCGGTCCTCGCCGAGGAGTCATTGGCAGAGCAGAAGCACGACCATATCGTATTTTCCGATCTCGACGACAGCACCGCTGGCGTGAAAGTACTTGGGCTGAGGTGGAACCCGAAACAAGATTGTTTTAATTTCGGAATAAATTGCAAACCGCGTGAAAGTACAAAGCGAACTATCTTGTCTGAAATATTTCGATTATACGATCCTTTAGGATTTCTAGGTCCGGTGGTTATCTTGGCCAAGCAGCTTATCCAAAGTATGTGGTTGACCAAAACCGACTGGGACGAAGCTCCTCCTCGTGAAATCATAGAAATCTGGGATCGTATAAAATCAGAACTACCTCTTCTATCGAAAATACATTTTCCGAGACATATTTTGCCTACAACAGACAGTGTCCAAATTCACGGCTTTTCTGACAGTTCTGAAAAGTCCATGGGCGCATGCGTGTATTTACGTCATTGTGATCGTGATGGCAATATCACCATTCATTTGCTAATTGCTAAAACCAAAGTTGCGCCGTTAAAAAGAATATCTATTCCTCGTCTCGAACTTACAGCGGCATTCATTTTAGCGAAACTTATCGAGTTGGTTGTAAACACATACAGACACATGGTCGACATAACTGAAGTTCACGCTTGGACGGATTCGACAATCGTCCTTTCTTGGCTATCGGCGTCGGCGCACGAGTACAAAGTGTTTGTAGCAAACCGAGTTACCGAAATCCTTTCTCGCGTGCCAGCCAACAGGTGGCGCCACGTACCCTCGGCTGATAATCCCTCTGACTCGGCCTCTAGGGGTATGTACCCTTCGGAATTCATTCAACACAAGTTATGGTTTTCGGGACCTCCCTGGCTTCGATTGCCAGAAAACGAGTGGCCGAAATTACCTACCATACTTCAAACTGAAGAGGAGAAGCGAAAACAGGTTCTTTCTATTTTAAACCCGGAAGCGCCTGACACCGATTTCATTGCAAAGTTTTCAAGTCTCGATAAACTACTGCGAGTGGTTTCTTACATATTCAGATTTTATCGTAAATGTCGAAAACAATTAGATGACAATTGCAATCGTCCATACATTTCAGTTTCGGAAAATAAGTATGCGTTGAAATGTCTCATAAAAATTGCGCAAGGAAACGCCTTTCAGTATGATTTAATAAAAATAAAAACCAAGACAGTGTGTTCAGACAAATTGCGACGTCTCAATCCATTTTTGGACTCTGAAAACATATTGCGAGTAGGTGGCAGGATTGACAAATCATTCCTTCCATATGAGACAAAACATCAAATAATATTACCTAAATCTCACCACCTAACTCATCTTATAATTGATAGTATGCACGTACAATACCTACATGCAGGTCCGCAAGCGCTGCAGTACATTCTGCTGCAACGTTTCTGGATACTTGCAGCGCGTGACGTCATCCGTCGCCGAGTGCACCTCTGTGTAAAATGTTTCCGCGCGAAACCACACGCGCCACAGCCCATCATGTCGTCTCTTCCAGCCGACAGGGTCCGCCCTGCTCGTGTCTTTTCTAAAGTTGGAGTAGATTATTGCGGCTTCTTTCACACTCGCGCGAACAAAATACGTAACGCAAAAATTTATAAATCGTACGTGGCCATATTCGTATGCATGGCGACCAAGTGCGTACACTTAGAATTGGTCAGTGACCTTTCGACTGAATCTTTCATTGCTGCCTTGCGACGTTTTGTATCTAGGCGCGGCGTACCGAGTGACATTTTCTCTGATAATGGCACCAATTTTGTCGGTTCAGATACTTACTTGAAAGATCTGTACTCATTTCTTAACGACAAATCAAATCAGAATTTCGTAGCCGAGCACGGAGTTTCTTTGGGAATTTCATGGCATTTCAATCCCGCCTCCGCCAGTCACTTTGGTGGAATTTGGGAAGCCGGTGTGAAAAGTTTCAAACACCATTTACGTCGCGTAGTCGGTACGCAAGTTTTAACTTACGATGAGTTTCATACTTTCATTTGCGAATGCGAGGCCATTCTGAATAGTCGACCTCTTTGCGTTCTCAGTAGCGAGCCCGAGGTGCTAGCTTTGAGTCCAGCTCATTTCTTGGTGGGTTCTCCACTCACTACCCTCGCGGATACCGACCTAACCGATACCAAGCCTTCACGCCTTACGCGTTGGAGACTGGTGCAGCAGTTTACTCAGCATCTGTGGAGACGCTGGTCCAAGGAGTATCTTCACCAGCTGCAACAGCGCGGAAAGTGGTGGACGTCTCGCGAGGCGCTGACACCCGTGCGCAAGGGTTCCGTAGTTCTTGTTCGCGAAGATAATCTCCCTCCTCTCCAGTGGAAGCTCGCTCGAGTAGATGCTCTACATCCCGGTACAGACGGTGTTACTCGCGCTGTTAGCTTGCGGATGGGCAACAATCTGGTCAAACGACCCGTTGTGAAGGTGTGCCCACTCCCGATTGAATAAATCGTTTATAGCCTATTGGTTATCAAGCACTTTAGACTTTAAGTTCAAATTACGTTATATTTATTTTCGAATATTCATATTCACTATTTAACCACTTTAGAATTAAGTTAACTTTCGTTTCAATTTATATTTACAAGTTCAGCTTTAGCTTTTTCTTTTCATTTACTTTGTTTTCTTTGAAATAACTAGGTTGTTTCAAGGCGGGCTGTATGTTCCGTACGGATGGTTCAAATCCAACGTGATTGCACAATTTCGATTAGGTACTTTACGTTCAAATGTTTCAAATTCAAATTGCAATTAATCGGTTGAGGTTTGAACTTACTTTTCCCTTTCAAATACGCTCGAAACGGCCCGAAGTCTCAGCGTATTGGTTGCCGCCGAAATTCGGCGTCCATGATTGGTCCATGCATCGTGACCAACGCGTCGCCGTGCCGCGGCCGGCGCGAATCAAACGGCAGTGAGAACTGACTTTCGCGCGCGAGCGAACCGACTTCTGGCCGTCCTGTCGCAGATCCACCAAACCCAAGATCTTTTCTTTGCATCGACTACGTTTATCGAGAACAGTGACCTCAGTGACCTCCAGCCCTTTAAGAGACTGCACCGCACCGCCGCCGCTGCCGCCAACCTGAGCCAGTGCGCGGGATGAAAGGTCGTGGAAGGTGTATTCGAAAAGGTTAGTGAGTCAAACCTCCATCATATTGCATACACTACAGTCCACTTACTCTCGTAGAGCTCTAAACAGCCTTTTTCTAATAATCATACGCATATTTTCATGTATTCATAGATTACCCGTTCCTTTACTATCACATTGTTAGAATTTTTTCAAAAATCCAATAATACAGTGATAGTTATTTATCAAAATCAACTCCATGAATAATTTCAGTGTTTTTATGTATGCATGCAGTTTGGGATTTGGCCAAGACGTACATGCTGGCTTTGAAGACACATTCGAAAAATTTACCTGTATACAAAAATCTTCCATTTAACATCACAGCAAGTCGCATGCTTAGTCGACATTACTTTGGCCCATAGTACGGCACTTGCCTCTTTAGGCAAACACTTGGCGACGCGGTTGACAGTCGTGTGTCTAATCTGTTCCCTTTTTAAATGTCTTGATTTAAGGTGGCCTATTCCGCTCAACTCCCCATACAAACGGGGAAAGAAGATCAAGCCCATATTTCTTGTCAATTATTACAAATTAATAATTGACAAGAAATATATAAACAAAAGCTTTATTTGATCAAACTAGATGTCTGATGACCGTTGGTATTGAAACATTTTGTTTAATTTCTAAGTTATAAGATCCGAAAGTTCGAATTTTTCGCGCGTTTTATACAATAAATTTGGAGGTGGATTACGCAATGATAAAGTAATAACATCTTAAAAAGATTAGTCATCAGACATAGCTTATTTAATCAAGATTTATAATCTGTTAGGTTTTTGTCAGATTTTCGACTACAGCGGTCGGGGTTTACTTTTAGCTATAAGTCGTTTTGTAATTAAAATTTTCGTATATCTTACCAAATAGAAACAGAGAAGATCCCAGAGCGCAACAGCACGGTTTTGTACCGTGCCCGCGAATGAGTTAGTCCAGCCGGGTTGGGCCACCTTAAGCATTAACAAACCGATCAAGTGCGAGTCGAATTCTCACACAAAGGTTTCCGTACCGTCGTACAAGATTTTTTTTCTTTTTAATTTCTTTAATTTTTATTATTTTTTAATATTATCTGTTTGTTGTTATTGCGGCAAAATAAATACACACTCTCTGAAAATTTCAGCTGCCTACCTATTACGGTTCATGACATGGACGGACGGATGGACTGACGGACGGACGGACAGACTGGCGGAAGGACGAACGGACGGACGGAAGGACGAACGGACAGCGGAGGCTTATTAATAGAGTTCCATTGGCACCCTTTGGGTACGGAACCCTAAAAATGTGACAGCCAGTCTCGCTTCATCCCAGAAATCCTGTTATTTTGATACACATTAGTGATAAAAACACTAAATTCCCTTAGATGAAAAATTCTAAGTAGGAATATTCTTTTGTTTACCCTGCAACTTTGATACAATTCGACAAACGCTATATTTATTTCTCAAATACCGGACATTGTCTCTTACCGTTTATTATTTTAGCATCAGGTTTGGTTTTGCCCGCGGGTTGTGGCATTCCAATAAGCATTTGGGGTGCGCATCGAAACAAGAAGTACTGGGGAGAGGACGCCGAGACATTCGACCCAGACCGCTTCTCCCCGGAGCGCTTCAACCTGGCTCACCCCTGCGCGTTCATGCCATTCAGCGGCGGACCCAGGAACTGCTTAGGTAATACTCCTACTGTTATGGAACTTGACATTGATGGCTAAAACTACACAAGTACCGTTATGATATTAACTCAAACTCAAACTCGAATTATTTATTGGTTCATGCAACATTATATTATTATATTTACATGTTTTTTTAAATTAAGACTTTTTCAACAATGTGAAAAGATCGTCGTGTTGTATGCCAAATGGCGCTAGCTCAGCTTACCTTGCTAGACTAACTATACAGGCTGTTGTTTTTCAGCTAGGACCTATGTGTGAAGGGATGTGAGGGTGTGTGAGGGTGTTTATGTATGTGTGCTGTAATATAATGCTTATAATAAATGCAATAAACAGTTTATATTTATGGTTGGTGATAAAATATACATGACTGATTTTTTATGTGATACAATAAAATTACTTCAATATAATTTTATATATAAGCTGGTCCACCCAAATTTCACTATTCCTTCTTTGGTGCTCCAGCAACAGTTTCTTACACGCAATTCTAAATGCTGTAAGACCTTATTTAGCCCTCATACGCGGTGGAATGTCATTCCAGCATTTAGATGCCGCATATTTGAAACTGCCTGTGAACAAAGTAGAGAAATATCATTGAATCTGGAGTGGAAAGCATTGAGTCATTAGCCTAGCATTAGCATCAGCCTAATACACCACATTCCCGAAAGAATTGGATGCCACGCCAGGACCTTCCATTAAAACGGTAGCGTATTGGTTGCGGTCGTTCTAGGGTCCTATTTCTAGACCCTGGTACTAGCCAAATCGCAAAGTTAGACGAGGCACCCCAAGTTAACTAAGTCTGACAATTAGAAGTATCATTCTTACAATATATTGGTTGGGGAAAAAGTTTCTTCGCATTTTTTAAGAAAATTCAAAACATTTTTTAATATGGTTTATTTACATTTAACTAAAGTATGTAGGTACCATTTTGTTCGATAACTTTTTGCCATCTTGTAGGTAGGGACATGATCCCATTGCTATAGAAATATTGGGACTTCTGATCAATATACCGCGACAAGTGGTTTTGGCAGTCCTCTCGTGATGTTAACCTGACACTGCCTAAAGAATTCTGAAGAGACCTAAACAGGTGGAAATCTGAAGGTGCAAGGTCAGGACTATACGGCGGATGCATTAACACCTCCCAGCCAAACTCTCTTAGTTTTTGTTGAGTGGCTAAAGATGTGTGAGGTCTAGCGTTATCATGATGACAAACTACACCCCTTCTGTTGATTAATTCCGGCCGCTTTCTCTCAACTTCTTGCTTTAATCTCATCAGTTGTTCGCAGTAGAGTTCAGAATCGATGGTCCTGCCTGGTGGTAACAGCTCATAATGAATAATGCCCTTCCAATCCCACCACACACACAGCATCACCTTGTTGCGAGTTAACCCGGGTTTCGCCACAGTCTATGAAGCTTGACCGGCCTTTGACCATGACCTTTTTCGCACGTTCTTGTCGTACGTGATCCACTTTTCATCACCAGTTATCAGCTTCTTCAAAAATGGTTCGGTTTCATTACGTCTTAATAAAGAATCACAAATGAGTACACGGTTCATTAGGTTTCTTTCAGTGAGCTCGTGAGGTACCCAAATATCGAGCTTTTTTGTGTACCCAGTTTTTTTCAAATGCGCCAAAACTGTTTTGTGGTCAATTCCTAGTTCTTCAGCTACGTCGTAACTACTGATATGCCGATCTTGCTCCACTTTTTCAAAAATGGCATCCATTTTATCCGTAATAGGGCGACCAGAGCGACGTGCATCTTTGACATAAAAATTTCCGGATTGAAAACGCTTAAACCAAATTTGTGCTACTCTCACAGACACTGCACTAGGTCCATAAACATCACAAATTTTTTTCGCGGCTTGCGTTGCATTTTTACCTTTTTTGTAGTAAAATTTTAAAATGTATCGAATTTCTTCATTAGATTCACTTATTTTGACAGTACGAAAAACAAATGAGAATCACACATTTTCCTAATTTGAATTTGGAATTATGTTTTTTAAAATTTAAACTTTCAATGATACCAAAACCAGCCAGATACAAATAGTATAGCCAAAGAGATTTTATTACAAGTTCATACATACTATAATGCGAAAAGACTTTTTCCCCGACCTATTATGATTCCTTTTCTAGAGATCAATCTATTTTCGTTAATATATGTTTCCTTTTTCTGTACAAAATAAATTGCGGAAACGGTGTCCATTTCCGAACTTTTTTGACTAAATGTAGAAAGCAAATGGAATTATTTGTTCATGCATATATGCTGTTTTTGCTTATATCTAGAAATTGTATTACGTTCCGATGTCTAATGTGAAAAAACGACTTTTTTATTAATATTGTGTGGAATAAAAACAATTTAACAATACATTACCAGTCTTGAGTTCTATTTGGACTTGCTGAGGCGTTTCACTACATATTATAACATTTTGTTTAAAGGTGCATTTGTATGGCGCGATTAGTTGACTTGTCCTAGCGTCTTAAGAACCATTTTTCAATGTAAATTTATTAAAACTCTCTTTTTTCTTATTTAAATATGTAAGCCAACGCAAATTAGATATTTTAAAATCAAATCCAGGTCACCACTTCGCGATGAACTCGATGAAGATCTCTATATCCAGCATCGTCAGCAAGTTCCGCGTGATGGTGCCAGAGGAGAGCGTCAATGCCGAGATACGAGTCAAGATCGACGTGATGATAAAGGCTGCCAATGGATTCGAAGTGGCATTGGAAAAAAGAACTATTACTTAGGCTCGACATAGGGCTTTTTGTAGATGTACTTGAAACAGTAAGTTAGAGGTAATCAATGCCGAGATACAAGTCAAGATCGACGTGATGATAAAGGCTGCCAATGGATTCGAAGTGGCATTGGAAAAGAGAACCATTATCTAGGCTCGACATAGAGCTTTTTGTAGATGTACTTGGAACAGTTAGTAATAGGTAAGCTACGCTCAAGATGAACAAAGCGTGGGCTCTCACGATTTTACATTCAAATGCAATCTGCGTTAGAGAAAAAAAGTCAGCAAAAGACGCAGGAATTTGTTAGAGAAAGGCCCCAAAGGGCCGCGGCTACTTTCGTGTTTTCAAGCTATTTGTCTATAATTGTTAATGATTGATTCAAATTCCAAGTTAGAATGTCTTGCCACATTGATGTCAATGATTAACTTTGGTGTAACTATGCGTGTTAATGAAAATAAACACAAATTTCTAATATAACAAAACTTGGCCCATTTTTTTCGGCCCTGTTTCTTGTGATTTATTCATTACTAGCTGCGGTACCCGGCTCCGCTCGGGTCCATGTCGTTTTAGACTGATGTCGAGCTGAATTATTTCCTAGATAAAAAGTAGCCCAAATGGCTAGTCGAAAAGGCTGGTCAATAGCGATGTAATTTATCTGCTACTTTTTAATCATAACGGATAGAGCCGATATAGCTTAATTAAATAAGAAATAATATAACATTTTCCATTTATAATACATAGGGCACACTATAAGTTTTCGGAACTGCCCACTTAGCTAAAAATATCGAAAAATTAATTAAATATATTGGTATTATAATGCATAGGGCCGAGTGCACGAAAGGGCAAAAAATCTAAATCACGTCAACTTAAACACGTCACTTTGCATAGAGAGTATGGAAGGAACTCTATGCGGTTCACTAAAAGTGACGTGTTTGAAGATTGTTTACTTATCCCTCTCTTCGTGCAATCGGTTCTTAGGCTGTTTTGTCATGTTTTTTTTGTCTTACTGTCACTTGTTTTTCCATTGTGACGTCAGATAAAAAAATGCGTGTCTATATCACCATGGTATGAACTTATGAAAATTTCCGTAGTATGATTTTATACGATTTTAAGTGTAATTTGACAGTTTACAAAGCCTTGCTCGGCTTCAAACTGCTTTTGGCGATGAAACACTATGAAAGGCGACTATCGCGTCAATCTTGTGACTAATTTTGTGATGGTCAGCTTTATACAACAAAAAGATAAATGATGTGCGCCGTAAAATGAAACAGACAGGCATGCAGACTGTTACTTTGGAGACTGTGAATAGTGATTTGTATAACACCACCTGTTTGATGGAAGTAAATGACGAACTCCGTAAAAATAACAGTAAACGCAGCATCATCTTGCATCACAACAATGCCAGTTCTCAGACGGCCATACAGACATACGAATTTTCAAAGGTTAAAAACGTCGAACTTATGAGTAATCCTGCATACAGTCCTGACCTGGCACCTTGTGACATTATTCTGTTCCCAAAATGTTTTAACCAATACGTGGCCAACGATTGTCATCACCAGAAGAGGCTGTCGAAGAGTACCAGGTTCACCAGGATCTTCCCACAATGACACTTCCACATTCAAATGGATCTAAAACACGACAATATTCATGTCCCGATTATCCATTCCTTCAATGCGATGGTATGTATCATCCCAGGTGGAATAAACCCTACGAAAGGTGAACAAAAGTTTTACGTGGCATACAAAGCACAGTCAGTCAGTCAGTCAGTCAGTCAGTCAGTCAGCGTGATTGCGTCCTCTGCTGGACATATGCCTCTATACAAAACACAGCTAGCCTCAACACCTAAAACGGTCACCCATCCGTAACTCGAGCGCACTCAGAGATGCCAAACGTAAATACAATTCGCATATAAATCGGGTGAGTAGTTCTCAAGTTATAAGCATTTCACCCTAATGCTCACCGCTCTGGTAATTAAGAGTTATTTCATGTAGCTTTTAAGTTGTGAGCAGAATCAGGCTAGAAGTGGGAACCAAACTTTATAACCATTTCATACCACTGCTTATTTGCACACCCCTCTCATAATTTTGCATGGGGCCCATTCAGGTAATAGTGAGAGCGAATTCGTCGTTAAATATCCACTAATTATATATTTCCCAGCTATTTTTAGGTTAACTCACTAACGAACTCGAAGACACTCTTACCTGAATGGGCCCACTGATGCTAATTAGCCCTAAAGTTGCGGGAATAATAAAGCCATGCATGTCCGTACAATTAGCGAGTCTGGAAAGAAGATACATAATAAGCCGTGCTCATAAAGGGAAGGTCCTGGCATGGCACCTAATTCCTTCGGGAATGTGGTGTATTGGGCTAATATCAAAACGGTAGTTGTGTGGTATTAAACGTCCATGTCAGCTGGCATAAAAAAAATTAGCACGGCTACATTTGAACTGGATGGAAAACACGGTCAATTTTTAATTGCCGCTTCGACCATCTTTTCGTCCAATGCGATGGTACCAACCCGGGCGGGCTTAAACCCTACCACCTAGTAGGGGAAGGGGACCCACAGTTTTACATGGTTTCCGAACCATGGAGCAGCTCGCATTCGTGACGAAATGCACTTATCGAACTCGGAAGAGAAAGACAGTGGTGCAAGTCGGAATCGAACCCAGGCCTCTGGTACGCTAGGCCAGGCCCCGCGCCACTAGGCTACTAGCCGCTCAAGTCCTGTGACAGACGGACGGACGGACAGCAGAACTGACGGACTGACGGACGGAATGCGGAAGCTTAGTAATAGGGTTCCCTTGGTACCATTTGGGTACGGAACAACAAAACAACGAATGTCCGGAACCGCTGAGCTTCTGAATCCTTCCATCGTTCCGGAGAGTCCGTTTCTTGCGTTAGTGTAGTATAAAAATGTGTACATATCGGTCTCGTTTATCCCCTTAACAGTTGAATTTGATCGATGGCAGTCTCAAGCGAGAAGAATAATCATGTAAATAAGATCATAGATTAACTGTTAAATGTGCAATGGCCAAATGGCAACACCCTCTCCTACTTCCGGCATATTGTGTATCTGTCAATTATTCCACTCGCAGTTATTATATCTTTTATTATCATCTTCCTAGCCGACTTTCATTTACAACATAAAGAAGAAACCTTACAGGTTATGGGCCCAGTTCACGAGAAGACAAATATTTTATTGATATATCGACGCTAAGTTTAACTTTGCTTAGAGTCAAGGTTTTTTAGGTTATATCGGCGTGTTCCGATTTGGTGGACGGCGTACGATTTGAGGAGCCGGGAGTCAATTAAGGAAGAGCAAGATGGAGAGCACCGTACAGATCGGTGGCATCAAATTAAACGGCGCGGAAAACTGGTCTGTTTGGAGATTCCAGACAGAGGTGTTGCTGAAGTCGCGAGGCGTTTTCACGATCGTGTCAAGCGACGTTCCGAGGCCGGATTCGGTGAAGGATTTGGAGGAGTGGTGTAAGAAAGATGCGAAGGTGCAAGAAATTCTCGTTACTCGTATGGAGCAAGCGCCATTGACGCATATTCTGTCGTGCTCGTCAGCAGCAGAGATATGGACATAACTGAAAGCTGTTTACGATAAGGAATCCGTAGTGAGTGTGCATCTGCTTCAACAGAGATTCTTTACTCTTGATTTCGTAGATGAGTCAAAGCTAGTTTCTGTCAAAGCTAGCAAAAGAGGAAGCTGACATGTTTCTCATGCGGAAAAGAAGGACATATGGCCAGATTTTGTCAGAGGAAACGTGAAACTAGGAGCTGCTTTTATTGCAAGAAAAGTGGCCATATTCTTGAAAATTGTCGGGCTCTGAAGATGAAAGACAGTCAAGACAAGTCTCAAACGGAGGGACAAAAAAAAACCAAAGTTCATTCAATGCGTTCGTAGGATCGAGCTGCCATGAAAATAGTGAGGACACTTGGTACATGGATTCTGGTGCAAGTGAGCATATGTGCGGTAAAAAGTCATTATTTGAAGTATTGGACCAAACTGCTTGTGGTAAGGTAAAATTAGGTAACGGAGAATTGTTGGATATAAAAGGTAAAGGCACTGTAATATTGTATGCTTGGACAGGAGATAACTACATAAAATCTGTATTGAGTAATATTTTGTATGTCCCCGATTTAAAATTCAATTTATTTTCAGCAGGTCTTATGTCTTATGCCTTACGTCTTGGACAAGGGATACCAGCTTATATCGGACAGTGACAAATGTATATTTTTGAACGAGTATGGTGAGACTCGTGCTGTGGCTAAGAGAGCAAACAAGTTGTACATAATGGAGTTTGTGAACGGAAAGCAAAATAGTGTCGAGCAAAATGTTTGGCATGCAAAGTGTCAGTTTGACGTTTCCGAGTGTCATCTTAGTAAGAAAATAGTAACGCTCTCTTTTTACTCGACACTGGCAGAAATACGCAAAACTCAAGCGTGATTGCCAAAAAGGCTAATCCACCAGCCTGGTGTGAAGCCTTTAAAGAAGAAGAAGAAGTAACGCTCTCTGTGTGGCACAAAAGGCTTGCTCATCAAAATATAAAACAAGTGAAGTGTTTTTTAAATGAAAACAAGGTAAATTATGTCGATGATGTGAAAACTTTGTGTGTGAGCAGTGTCTGCATGGTAAACAAACGCGGAAACCGTTTCCTTTGAGTGAGTCGCGCGAACTGGTGCATGCTGATGTATGTGGCCCCATGGAGCAAACATCACTAGGTGGTGCAAAGTATTTTCTACTTCTCAAGGACGACTACTTGACTACTTGACAAACACTTTTGTAAACTTAGACTAAGTGGACGTTGAAAAAAAAACAGCGGAGTTTCTTTCCAGTTTTTCTTCGCCGTGTTTTGTTTTGCTGAACTGGCCAATGCTAAAATATGACAAATCCGAGTGCAGTGTACTGTCTATGGATGATGAATAAACAATACAATACAATACTCAGCTTACAGGTGGGCTTACTTTTTGAAGCACAAATCTGAGGTAAAAAGCTGCATTGAGAATTTTATCTCACGTTTGGAAAGAGAAACTGAAAACAAGTTGGTCACACTACGGTCAGATAATGGTCTCGAATTTATGAGCATGGAGCTAAGGAACATATTACTGCGTTGCGGAATCGCACATCAGAGAAGCAATGTATATACACCAGAACAAAACGGAAGAGCAGAACGCGAAATGCGCACATTGGTAGAAGCCGCTCGCACAATGTTGGGTGACATGCATAAGAAATTTTGGGCAGAAGCAATAAACAATGCTAACATAAACACTAAACCGAAGTGGTTCGAGTCCATGAAAAAACTCAACGCCCTATGAATCGTTTTACAATAAAAATATCAGTGCAGAAATATTTGAGGAATTCGGTACTAGAGTGTCAGTTCATGTGCCGAAAGAAAAACGATTAAAGTGGGACCACAAAAATGTGATTAGAATTTTTTAGGTTATGGCGAGGACGTTAAGGGCTATAGGGATACTTCCCAAGCAAAAACAAAGTTGAGATTCGACGTGATGTGATTTTCCTAAAAGATAGTTTTGAGTGCAATATTCACAGTTATGCAAATTCAGAAAAGCAGATATTAAGTGATTCCACTGAGGAAAATGAATGTGAAACTACCGAGGCGACAATATTGCAACGAGAGAAAAGTCCTGAGGCCGAAAAAGCTGGTTCGGTAGACTACAATTTGAGACAAAGAAGAGATTTGCATAGGCCATCAAGATTTGAAGATTACCACATAAATTTGCTGACCTTTGGAGAGGACGAGCCAACTACCTATGATGAAGCGGTATCAAGTAAAGATAGCGGAAAGTGGAAGACAGCCATGGAAGCGGAAATAGAGGCCCTAGTGGAAAATGAAACTTGGGAGTGTGTCGTGAAACCAGATGTGTGTAATATTGTGGAATGTAAGTGGGTTTTCAGATGCAAGAAAAATTAGAGTGGTAGCGTAGTATCACATAAAGCCAGACTGGTGGCGCGAGGCTTTCAGCAACAGAGTGAATTGTCAGATATTTACAGCCCAGCGGCGAGGCTTACTTCTGTGAGATTGTTCTTTGCTTTTTGTAACATACAAAAATTACCTATACATCAACTAGATGTGTGCAGCGCTTTTTTCTATGGCAATATAGATGAGAATGTTTATGTATCATTTCCTCAAGGTTGTGAACAGGTGTCTTTTGATAAAAATATGTTTGTGTTAAAGCTAAAGAAATCTTTGTACGGTTTGAAAACATCGCCTAAAAATTGGAACAAGAAATGTCATGATGTAATGACAAATTTAGGTTTTTAAAGAAGTGACTTTGAATATTGTTTGTACATAAAAAAAGAAAGCAGTTGTGTAACCTACATTGTACTATACATAGATGATTTATTGCTAACTTCAACCCTTGAAAGTCAAATAAATAATGTAAAATACACTCTGGGTCAACATTTCAAAATGAAGGATATGGGAAAAATAAGGTACTATTTGGGAATGATCAACAGTCAAAATATTGAAAAAAATATTATTTCAATCAATCAGAAAAACTAGTTGGAAAATTTGTTGGTAAAAATTATCATGCAAAATTGTAAACCCGCAGCTACACCTATGGACGAAAATTTTAATCATAGTTTATTAAAAAGAGATCGTTCAGAGAGCGCTGAAATAGAATACAGGTGTAGGATGGTCATCGGTTCACTTATGTATGCAATGTTATGTTCAAGACCAGATATGTGTCTAGTTATAAGTATACTGAGTAGATTTCAGTAAGGATGAAAAGTGTCATGATATAGGGGGTCATGTAGATTCCGATTGGGCAGGTGACAGAGTAGATCGTAAATCGGCTGGTGGTTTTGTATTCCAAGTTTTTGGTTGTTCTGTGTCATGGGTATCTCGGAAACAATCAACAGTAGCTCTTTCATCCACGGAATCGGAGTATGTAGTCTTAAGCTTAGCTACCAGTGATGCGTGCTGGTTGAGAAACCTGTACAACAATCTTATGAGTAAAGAAGTAACTGTTCGGTTGTATGAGGACAATCAGTCGGTTATAAAATTGTGTAATAATCCTCAAATTCATCATAAAATAAAACATGTGGATATAAAAGCTCATTTTGTAAGAGACAAACTGTTTAATAATATTATAAAAAACCGGCCAAGTGCGAGTCGGACTCGGACACGAAGGGTTCCGTACCATCGTAAAAAAAAAACAAAAAAAACAGGTTTTTTGTATGGGAGCCCCCTTTAATTTTAATATTTTTTTAATCTTACCTATTTGTTGTTGTAGCGGCAAAATAAATACACACTCTGTGAAAATTTTAGCTGTCTACCTGTTACGGTTACTGAGATACAGCCCTGTGACAGACGGACAGACGGACGGACAGCGGAGGCTTAGTAATAGGGTTCCGTTTTCACCCTTTGGGTACGGAACCCTAAAAATGAGTACATATGTACTAATGAGCAAATAGCCGATGCGTTCACTAAACCATTAGGTAGAGTTAAGTTTGAAAGGTTTCGTGCAGCGCTAGGTATGCAAATTATAGTTTAAGGAATGTTTTTGTTCGTACAAGTACAATTAGTATAAGTACAGTTTATTAATTCTGGGGGTGCTTTTTATCGTAAAAATGTATCATTGAGGGGGTGTGTTAAATGTGCAATGATAAATGCGTGCCAAATGGCAACACCCTCTCCTACTTCCGGTATATTGTGTATCTGTCAATTATTCCACTCGCAGTTATTATATCTTTTATTATCATCTTCCTAGCCGACTTTCATTTACAACATAAAGAAGAAACCTTACATTAACCATGGTTAAATATGTATCCCTCCATTCCCTCTCAATATTGACCTCCGGGAATCTCAACTTGTAAGTAAGTGTTATGTACACGCACGAAAACTTACTTAATGATCGGGATAACGCTCGAGACCCGGGAATCGATTTCGTGATTCCCTCGTAGCTTGCCGAGCGTTCCCATTACACAATGCATCCATCCTCGTTTGTCCTCAGGTGTAATAGACGACAAGCGAAGGTCCTTCTTGGACCTCCTGAGCAAGAACACCTCCTTCAGCGACCTGGAGCTCCGTGAGGAGGTGCTGACCTTGACGGTGGCCGGCACGGACACCTCGGCCGTGGCCATGTCCTTCACGCTGCTGCTGCTCGGCAAGCACCAGGACATCCAGGAGAAAGTTTACCAGGAGTAAGTTCTGTTTTGTTTTATCTTAAATGGCAAACATTTTGAGCTCGCATATTTATAGGTAAAATGATGCATTGTGAAGAAAACATGGAAAAATGGTAACGTCGGCAAAAAAAATATAGTAATTGTTTTCATTGAATGTTTATTTTCATGGTTTTAGAGCATATTAATACAATTTTATTTTTAAAGCTGTCTTTATCATCAATTTTTGTTTCGATTTCGCTAGACATATCTTTATGTCTCTTCATTTCATTTAATATTATTTCTGAACACATAACGAAATGAAAAGAAAATGAGACAGTACCATTTGATTTAAATTATCATTGCCGCATGGTTGTTTGCCTGTACAATCTAGATTTTCAATAACGAGAAAATTAAAGAAAGCAGTTACACACAGCACAAAATTCATTGTATCAAGCCAACCAAGGCATAATATCCGTTGCCAGTCATTAGAACTGACTAACATTATTTAAGAGCATCCTGATACCTAAACATTTTCGATCAATTTTTGCGATTGAAACGAGATAGCCATAGCCGGACGTCGCTTAGTTAGAGCAGATGAGAATACATCTTGCACACGCTCTTTTGCAGTTCGGACGTGTTTTTAGTAGTTTCTTATGAATATTATTGAATCATTTAAGTATCTATTTCTTCCAAGCCGATGTTCTTCGAGCTCGTGAAAGTCGGACTCTCCTGCTTCCTCTTGGGCGATGTACCATAAGACTTGGCGGCCATTTTTGTATTTATCGGATCTCTCTGTCGTGCGTCTTTCTACTGGTGACGTCGCTGTGGCGGTTGGTGAGCCGAACTAATTATATCAACATTGCTGAAAATATTTCTGCGACCAAGTCTCGAACCCGAGTCACTCGGATCCAAATCCCTGCCCATGCAGCTGCCGCCACCGATGCCATCGTGACGCCCGGCGAAACAACCGAACGCAACGGGACCCTTCTGCTGACACCCGCACCGCTTACGAGTGCGTGGCGTCACCGATTCTACGTCACAGCGGCGCAGTCACTGCAAGGAGTCTTCTCGCTCGGACCCCCCTCCCGCAGCCACCGCGCTCTGCTCGTCATTGCCTGCATGACGTAGGACTTGTGACGCCGCTACTGCGCCATTCAGACTGAACTCACCCGCTGCGTGCTTCTTCCGCTTTGCTATCCTACCTCCAAAATTACCGTAGGTACGGGCGCCACATTTACTCACATTTACTCGCTACATAAAATTGCAGCGCTCACCAACAAAGTCCTACGGGTCCACCCCGGAGCTGTCTGCTGCATCTTTGCGAGATGCAAATATGGCTGAAATTGTTCATATTACGCAAAGTAAAAGAAAAAACCGAGACCACGACACAGAAATGGCCAGTATACTCGACTGCTTCAGCAGTTTTAAAACAGAAATCCTTGGTAGTCTCGCATCCATTAAATCGGACCACTACACGCACATGAATCTTTTGAATGAAAATATATCCCGGGTGAACAGCAAATTAACCGCTCTAAGCGCAACATCGGCAGAAATTAAATCTGAACTCGCCACCGTACGTGCTGAAGCCACGCAGATGAGAACATCTATAGCTGAAATAAAGACTAAGCAGTGCCAACTCGCAAACTAGACATCCGAGCTAAAGGACTCAGTCAGTTTCTTCTCTGATCAGCATGATCGACTAGAAAAGCGCACCCAGATTCTGGAACAAAGAACCAAGGTTTTCGAAAATATTAATGTGGAAATGGCTGAAATCAAGAAGGGCAATAATGAACTCAAATTGGAACTCCAACAGCAGAACCAACGTCTAAGGCTACAAAACATCGAGGTGTCAGGGTTACCTGAATCAAGAAACGAACTGCTTCCACAGTTAGTCATCAGTATCGCCAAACATGCCGGCGTTCAAATGCAGGAATCAGACATCGAATTTGTCACCCGCGTGCAACAGATGGCACCGAGCGCTGGCCGGCCGAGGAACATCGTTGCTGAACTCGGCAACTCGTCGGTCAAAGATAATATTCTCTCAGGGCTTCGCAAGACGCGCGGCGTGACGACACGGGACATCAACGTGCCTGGAGACACGAAGCGAGTGTTCGTCAATGATCATCTCACACCATAAAACAAAAAACTGTACAAATCCTGCAGATCCCTGTCGGCGGAAAAGGGATACGCCTATACTTGGATAAAAAACTGTCGAATCTACACACGAAAGAACGACAACTCCGATTTGATCTCTATATCCACTACCGAGGATATCAAGACAATTGTATAACTGATAAACCTCTTATGAACCGATGCATTAATAACTATGTCTACTTCATTGTTTTAAATTCTAAGTGCTATACTTCCTGTTCTAGAATCGTTCATTCACACGCACACACCATACATACATCACACGTACACATCAAAACAATGCCCAATACTAATCACGCACCCTCATACAATATTCATGTCATTCTGATTGTCAGCTACTGCAGGGTGATCTGGATGCGCTATAGAATATCCGTCAACATTAGTATATGTCAGTGTATAAGCTATACCCGGCGTAAGAAACCCTTAACTTTCACATAGTTATTATTTTAATAATATTGAGATAAGTCACGCTCTTTAAAATTTTATTAAAATCAATATCAGTTACTGTCATCAGTCTACTGTATCAGCACCAAACTTGAAAAGGAACTGGTAGAACACTAGCTGAAATTATAAACGTGCATGTTCTCATTCCATAAGGTTAAGGAACTTAACGCAAAGAAAGCATACGCATTGGCTAGTATAATAATTTCAATACATATAATGTATGAATGCATATACTTTGCTTATGATGTTATCGTTGAACGGTTCCTTTGAATCCCACCCAGAGGGTAGGGCGTGTATTCTTGGCATTCAGTCATTGCGGATTCAGTAGAGTTAACAGTAATGTCAAAGTAAATTCTTCTTCAGTTAACTCTACTGAATCTGCAATGACTGAATGCCAAGAATACACGTCCAGTAGCCATGTCATGGAGAAACAAATATTCAGACTATACAGGTTATATTTAGCATAAAAATGCATTGTCATTGGAACTAAACCATCAAATTAATTCAACTCCATAGGGTAAGAGGAGGTGGTGCTATTCCAGCTTGCAAAATTTTACCCAAAAAAACATTGCAGATTAAACGAAAACTTGTAAAATATCCTCTCATTCGTCAATTGTATCAGCTTTTGTTGTGGAAACACATAAATGTAATTATCATTATTAATATTTATTATGCATCCCCCGGATTTCCGAAAGTTAACTTGGGTTATATATAATACAAATTATTAAAGATATTTTCATTACCGATTTCAATGCCTGCAGATTGCTCGACATATACGGCAATTCGGACCGTCCCCTGGTCAAGGAAGACTTGGCGAAGATGGTGTACCTTGACAGAGTGATCAAGGAGTCGCTTCGCTTGTACCCACCAGTACCCTTCGTCGTTCGGAAAGTGGATAAAGAAATCACTATTCGTGAGTATATGCATTGATTAAAGGTTAAAAATACCTTTTAACTTTCCACTGATATTTTTTTTCGAACGCTGTTATAGAACAAACTTTGTATTTTTTTCAAATGATCATTATAAGTACTCTCACTTTAATTCACTTGCATCGGTGAATTCAAATGAGAGACAACTTCTTCAGAGCTTCGAAGCGGCAATGAAAAATTGTCCGTGTTTTCCATCCAGTTCAATGTAGCCGTGCTCATAAAGGGAAGGTCCTGGCATGGCACCTAATTCCTTCGGGAATGTGGTGTATTGGGCTAATATCATAACGGTAGTTGTGTGGTATTAGCCATCCATGCCAGGTCGCATAAAAAAAAAGATATTATTATTGTTATCGATGTTTAAGTATTTGTACATATATTTTTATTTTAAAGCATCTGGTTGGACTTTGCCCGTGGGATCCGGAATCCCAATCAGCATCTTGGGCACACACCGCAACAAGAAGTACTGGGGAGAGGACGCCGAGACATTCGACCCAGACCGCTTCTCCCCGGAGCGCTTCAACCTGGCTCACCCCTGCGCGTACATGCCCTTCAGCGGCGGACCCAGGAACTGCTTAGGTGAGGCTCCTACCGCAACCAGAAGTACTGCGGCGATGACGTAGGACCCCGATTTTTGCTGGAACGGTAAAATAGAACATTTTCTAGGGCGCTACTAATTATGACGTAGTTTGAACAAGCTCGATAGCTCAGCCATTGTCCGCAAATCCTCTGGCATGGCGCCTCGCTGAGCGTGGTTTTGGCTTTTCTGAGCGCCTTTGGTCCTCAGCACAGCCACCCATACCGGTTTTATATAAAAAAGTGCAGAAATCTTAACTGAAAATGTTTGTGCATAGTTTACAATCACCAATTAATGTTTGTATTAATCGAATTTTCGATTGTGGGATTTTCTTTCTGAAAATACAAATATGGTATTTTCGCGAAGTATACTTGTATTATACTACTATAATACAATACACACCACATAACTTGAAAATATGGTCAGTCAGTCAGCGTGTTTGCGTCCACTGCTGGACATTCATACTGCATCGTTTTATTTGACGTGTTAAAAATGCATGTAATATCTTCCCTTCAGAAAGAATGACCGAGTCAGTTTTAAGAAACAGAATTTTAGCGCAATATGTGTATATTTTTACTTACGACAGGTTATCATGCAAATACACACCAAATACGCCGCTTTCCCGGAGGGGTAGGCAGAGATGATAGCATGCCATATAGTACGATCACAGCGCACCTCTTGCGCCTCACCTACAGATATACATCTTTTCATACATTTATAAGATTACGGGTGCTACGAACCAGACCTTTACAAAGAATTACATCGATTTGGTCGTGGTAAGTTTGTCTAGGCCGCCCGGGCACGAAACTTCCGCTCACTTCTGCTCCGTAAATTTGTTTCGTCATCTTTTCGTCATCCATTCGTTCCATATGTCCAAACCATCTTAGCACTCCTTTCTCGATTCTAGTCACAACATCATTTTTTAATTGACATTGCTCTCTAACTTTGCAATCTTTCCTCAAGGACCGCATTCCTGCTGCATTTATTCTAAATTCGTGCCTCTTCTGCCATACCCAAGTCTCGCTTCCATACATAAGCGTAGGCACCGGTACACAGTTATGAATCGCCATCCTAGCTGTAGGCGTAATCACCCGGCTTTTCATAGCGCACTTGATTGCGCCGTTAACACGATTTCCAGCACTCACTCTTCTTTCAATGTTACAGGTTATCAGTATTCAATGAACTCGATCAAGGCATCAATGTCGTCCATAATCCGGCGGTATCGCGTGCGCGTACCTACAGGTACATCCGAGTGCAGGATACGCGTCAAGATTGACGTAATGATGAAGTCTGCCAATGGATACGAAGTCGCGTTGGAAGAGAGAGCCGCCCAGAAGAAATGTGTAGATGTGGCATGAACAGCGACGATCAATGTTTCATTTCAATTATTATTAATTAAGAATTGTTAGCGTATATTAAGACAATGTGTTAAAGAATAAAATTGTACTGATTTTAAGGAACTAAGGGTCTCTTCCACCAAGTACTGATTAGCTTTATCCTCACATTAAAGAGCCTTTCTTACAATCTCGTAATCGATACCTGTGCAAGGTAATCAGGCCCTTTAAGGTGGCCCAACCCGCTCATCTCCCCATACAAAAGGGGAAAGAAGATCACGCCCATATTTCTTGTCAGAGATCCAAAATTTGGCTCAAAATAGCTTTATTCGATCGAACTAGATGTCTGATGACCATTGGCATTGTAAAATTGTGTTTGCTTTCCAAGTTATAAGGTCCGAAAGTTCGAATTTTTCGCGCGTTTTATACAATAACTTTGGAGGTGGATTACGCAATGATAAAGTAAGAACATCGTAAAAAGATTAGTCATCAAACATAGCTTATTTAATCAAGATTTATGACCTCGCGGTCGTGGTTTACTTTTAGCTATAAGTCGTTTTGAAATTAAAATTTTCGTAAATCTTACCAAATCATACACTATGCACATTGTCTTTTTTGTGGAAATGTTGCATCTTCCTCATCACGGAGCCTGTCTTATTCTTTGAAACAGAGAAGGTCCCAGAGCGCAACAGCACGGTTTTGTACCGCGCCCGCGAATGAGTTAGGCCCGCCGGGTTGGGCCACCTTAAGTGTCGATTTAATTAATAATTTGGTGAAAACTAGGCTAAGGCATGTCATCTGACAAAGTTATTTCGAAGCTTCAAAGTTGACTATGGGCTTTCCGTGGAAATATTTTAAGATTTATTTTTATTTTATGTCTTGTATTTTATGTGTTATTTTATATATACTACGTTTATAATACTTTTTATTATATAACGCAATTTGTACAAACTACATCCAACACTCCTTTTGTTCAAAAATGATTTAAGCATGCTTAAAAAAAGATTCAATGACTTTAGAGCAAAATATAAGATCGTAGAGCCCATTCTTGTGAGTTCAAATCCATCCCCTTGATCCATGCCACTTGGTAGTCATTGAACATTTGTAAAGAATTTTCCATAAAAGATCAATGCTTTCTGGATCCTCTTTCCAAACATCTTTGCAAAAACTCTTGACATACACACACACTTCACAAGAAACGCCCGGAACCTACGCGTCCCCACTCCTCGCACACTTTACGGTAAAAGAACTTTGCTATATGATGGTGTACAAATATTTAATAAGCTTCCAAATTATATAAAAAACCTAGAGTCCGATGACATTTTCAATACAGCTGTTAAAAAATATTTTGCTAATAACTTAGACTAACTTTCTTATACTTTATATTTATATTAAGGTTCTAACTATTAATTAATTGTATTGTAACCGCACGCAACAACGCAACATACTTATACTAAATTTAATGTTTCTCATATAAGTGAATTTAATGTTCTTTTGTGAAATAAAAATATTCTTTAACCTGAAAAATGTTTATATTTAAAATTTTATAACATGTTTATGTATCTTTTAATATATATATATCTTTTAATTTAAATATATATGGATGCTCTCACAGAAATTGAATTGGAATTTGTTCCATCAAAAAAAAAAATTCTTATTTTTTTCTCTCAGGGCACTCAAACGAAAAACCTTGTACTGGCTTAATGTTTTGAAATCTTACGGTTTTCCGGTGTGCAATGCCGTGCTTGGCCGACATGTTTCGCTTCCCACGACGGAAGCATCGTCAGGGCCACTTCGTTGCCCCGGAGTTACGTCTGACAGCCCGGCTCGTCAAACGGTAACTGGCGGGCGTCGGCTGCGAAGATTGTAGGTGTGGGTAGGTTCGGGCTGCCTCGTGGATGCGGGTAGGTTGTCAATTTGCTGCACCATAGACATATAGGGCTCCGTGCATACATAGCTAACGGTGTCAGCTGGTGCCACTGTGACGTGTGTGCCCTTCGGTCTATGCTGCGCAAGAAGAGGAGTCCAAGACGGCGAGAGTCTGATACTGTCGTCCCTGTTGAAGTTTGCATGTCTGGAGATTTCAATGGATTCTCGAACCAAGCGTGGCATATAGTACTTTTCTGCTGCTAGTGTGGTTACTTGGTGGAATCTAATCCAGTGATTACTCCCGCTCTCGAGGACATGCTCGCATATGGCTGACTTGTAACGTTCATTATTCTTCACCCCCTTGATATGCTCCGTTACCCTTGTTTGGATACTCCGCTTGGTTTGCCCGATGTAGCTCTTGCCGCAACTACAAGGAATCTTGTACACACCTGGAGACTGGAGTGGAATCTTGTCCTTGACTGACCTCAGCATTGAAGCAATCTTAGGCATGGGTTTGAAAAATGTATTGATATCAAACTTGCGTAATAGTTTGCCGATCCGGTCCGTTACGCCTTTTACATATGGAAGATATGCATTTTGTCGTGTCACACCATACCTAAAAGGATGCGGATTCGTCGGCTTCCTGCTCCAGTCCCGTACCGTATAACCATTGTGTTGCAACGCTCTTCTTACATGTGAAAGTTCTTCTTGCACATGGTCTTGATCACATATTTTATGTGCCCGATTCATTAACGAGCTCACCACGGACCTCAGCTGGGCAGGATGATGATGGGAGTTGGCATTAAGATATCTGTCTGTATGTGTCGGCTTTCGGTACACAGTGTGACCTAGCGTGCCATCCGGCTTCCGTATAACTAATACATCCAGAAATGTCAATCTATTCTCCTTCTCTGTTTCCGTGGTGAACTTGATCTGTGGGTGCATACCATTAATGTGCTGAAGAAAAGAGTCCAGATGGGTCCGTCCATTCTTCATGATGGCAAAGGTGTCGTCTACATAGCGGAACCATGTGATCGGAGGGTGTGCAGCAGTTCTGAGCGCCCGTTCCTCGAAGTCCTCCATAAAGATATTTGCCACCACTGGCGCGACTGGCGACCCCATAGCAACTCCGTCGAGTTGGATGTAGTAGTTACCCTGCCACAAAAAATAATTTTGACGTAGATAGTGTTCTATGAGCCTTGTGTGCTCAATCGAGATATCATTTTGGACTAGCTTGTTTTCAATGATATTTAGAGCATCCGACAAGGGCACATTCGTATATAGGGATTCTACATCAAAGCTGACCATGAGGTCATCCGGTTCGAGCTTTAATTTCTCAATTTCTTGCACAAAATGGTTGGAATCCTTTATATATGAAGAAGTTTTTCCCACGAGCGTTCGCAACATTTGTGAGAGGTATTTCGACAAGAGATAGGTCGGAGAATCAATTTGACTGACAATAGGCCTGAGCGGTATTCCCTCTTTGTGGATTTTGGGCAGTCCATAGAATTTTGGTGGCTGTGGGTTGTGCACACACAGCGCTTTCCTACGCCCAGATGGAATGGGGGAATATTGGCTATTAATCAGAGCTGCAGTCTTTCTGGTAACCCTTGCGGTTGGATTATAGCTTACCTTCTCGTAGGTGTCACTATCTAGCATTCCTTGGATTTTGCTAATGTAATCGTCCGTCGACAAGACTACAGTAGCGTTCCCCTTGTCGGCCGAGAGCACCGTTAAGCTTAAATCCTTCCGCAGATCTTCCAGGGCTCTTCTCTCCGGTCCTGTGATGTTGGTTTCTAGCAGCTTCGCCTTCCGCATAATACACGCAGCATCCTGACCACACCGGCAATGACAGCTGTCAACACAGTGTCAGAGTCGGACTCGCGTAAACATTGCGTTGTAAACTTTTCTGGTACTGAGTTGACGCCTTAAACGATTTCTGTGCTAAAAAAGGAGACTTCGTCCCTACACCGAGGAAGCTTCCGTGTGAGCAAGTGATCGGTGCAGTCGAGGAGGCTATTTCGCGAAATCGCATTCCGAAAGAGGACGCGGAACGACTTCGTCAGGATGCTGCGTGTATTATGCGGAAGGCGAAGCTGCCAGAAACCAACATCACAGGACCGGAGAGAAGAGCCCTGGAAGATCTGCGGAAGGATTTAAGCTTAACGGTGCTCTCGGCCGACAAGGGGAACGCTACTGTAGTCTTGTCGACGGACGATTACATTAGCAAAATCCAAGGAATGCTAGATAGTGACACCTACGAGAAGTAAGCTATAATCCAACCGCAAGGGTTACCAGAAAGACTGCAGCTCTGATTAATAGCCAAGATTCCCCCATTCCATCTGGGCGTAGGAAAGCGCTGTGTGTGCACAACCCACAGCCACCAAAATTCTATGGACTGCCCAAAATCCACAAAGAGGGAATACCGCTCAGGCCTATTGTCAGCCAAATTGATTCTCCGACCTATCTCTTGTCGAAATACCTCTCACAAATGTTGCGAACGCTCGTGGGAAAAACTTCTTCATATATAATAAGTATGAACGGGAAACCAACGAAATGAAACACAAGTGACACGGAGTAGCGATGGCAGTGCACTGAATATAATTGCCTACCCGCATACATACATACTATCCCTTCACCTTAATCTCTAGCTCATGTAAAACATCAAACAATAATCAACCAACAATTCTTAACCTATTTTATAATTTATAGTTTATGCGTTTGCGCGGTCTGCGTCTAATCGGCGAGGTTTGCGGAGGAGACGACGCAGCCGCATCTACAGAGCGCGTCCGCGGCCGTCGCGGCTGAGCGGCGGCGGCGACGGCGGCGGGGGCGGGGGCAGCGGTGTCGCGCGACGTGCTCGCGGCTTCCGCACGCTTCTCACTCGCCGCACCCCTTTCCTCGCGGTCTTGAACTTCGTCCTCTGCATCACCGTAGCAAGAGTGATTATCGTTACCATCGTCAGAGATGACTTCGATGTCATCCAGCTCCTCATCCGCACTTGCACCTCGTCTTTCTCTGTCTGACCTTGGCTGTTTCTTCGCACTCCGTCCTGCACCCTCCGCGGTCGGAGGCGGCGGTGGCGGTGGCGGCTGCGACGACGGCGGGGACGACGGCGGCGGAGGCGGCGGCGGCGGCGGGGACGGAGGCAGCGGCGGCGGCCTCGGCGGCGGCAACATGTCCACCCCAACCGAGCTCGATGATTCTCCTACCTCCGTTCTTCCCTTAAACTGAAGCAATTGGTCCAGATGTTTTTTTACTGTGCTCTTTAAGGACTCTGCGTACACTAGGTAAGTGTTGGCTCCCAAAACTTTTGATATGACCCCTTTGATCCAATCCACTTTATTATGAGTGTACTGTTTAAATAACACTGAATCACCCACTATGAATACCTTTTTCCTAGATCCATTGTGATACCTAAGCTGCAAGGACTGATTTTTCTTTACAGTTTCAGCGAGCGCCGCGGCGGCGGCGCGCGAGGACTCCGGTGGCGGCGGAACGCCACACGGTTTCAAAACGTCTAGACGGGTGCGCAGCTGACGACCAAAGAGCAGACTGGCGGGAGATTTTTCCGTCGAAGAATGTACTGAGTTACGATACTGAAATAAATATTCCATCAATTTACTTTGTAATTCCTTGTTGCAATGTTTTTCAGCAATACTTTTGATACCCTTTTTCACAATTTTAACGACACTTTCGGCTTGGCCGTTGCTCGCCGATGGTAGGCGGCAGTCGTTATATGAGTAATAGTATTTAATTCACAGAATCTTTTAAACTCTCGAGACGTAAAAGACGTGCCATTGTCCGTCACGATCGTGTGTGGAATTCCAAACCTCGAAATTACCTCATACAACTTTTCAATTAAGGCCCCCGTAGAATACCCGGTGTTCATTTGGAAACACTCGATCCATTTGGAATAAGCATCGACTACTATTAAGTACATTTTACCCGTAAGCGGCCCGAGAAAATCGAGATGAACTCTGTACCAGGGGTGGGGGGGGAACTGCCAGTGCGCGGGCGGCGCGCGCGGCGGCGCAGCTCGGAGCTGCGTGCACACGCCGCACGACGCGATGCAGCGCTCGATATCGGCGTCGATCCCCGGCCACCAAAATCGACTTCTCGCTTCCGCCTTGGTCTTGACTATGCCCAAATGCGATCTATGCAATTCCTTGATGATCCTCTCGCGGAACGCGGGCGGGACAACTACCTTGTGCCCGCGCATTAAGCACCCCGATTCGTACGACAACTGAAGTCGACAGTGAAAGTACGGCGCGAGTCGAACGTCCCCATTCTTCTTGGGCCAGCCGCGCTGCACGAGGTCCGCGACCGCGCGCAGCACTTCATCGCTTTGCGTCTCGCGGCGCAGCTGCTCCAACGTAACTGGTAAGTCACCGTCGGTCACAAACCGAATATATGAAGCTCGATCATCTACGCAAGGACAGCGGTCGAGCGAGCCCTGCGCCTGCGCAGTGGAAGACTGCCCTGGCTGCGGCGGCGGCAGGGCGCGCGACAAGTAATCTGCGGCGTTATCTGTTCCCTTTGTAAATTCAATTTTGAAATTATACGCTGACAGGAACGTAGCATACCTTTGTAACCGATTTGCCGTAACCTCCGGTACCCCCTTATTTGACCCAAAAATTGCTAACAGGGGCTTGTGGTCTGTTTTCAAAATGAAAGGTTCGCTGCGACCATAGAGATAATGGTGATAGCGCCGAACACCAAAAATAATAGCCGTTGCTTCTTTTTGAATTTGACTGTAATTTTTCTCTGGTACAGACAAGCTTCGTGACCCCTACGATAGGGGCCTTTCCACGGTTTCGCCTTTTTCATTTTTTTCAATCTGTGCCAAAATAGCTGATACCCCCGTCGGGCCCGCGTCACACAATAAACACAGCCTAGCTCCCGGGTCGAAATGAGCCAGAACGCGCTCGGACGCCAGCTCCGCCTTCACCTCGGTGACGGCTCGCTCGTGCGCGCTACCCCATTCCCATTTCGCCCCACTATTTAATAACCCATACAACGGGCTTAGTAATTGCGACGCGTTAGGTATGAAGTTTCGATAATAATTTATCATTCCCAAAAATGAACGCAATTGATTAATATTTTTGGTCCATTTACTTCCATTTCCAACATCGCCTTTACTTTTTCACTGGATTTATGTATCCCTTTCTTATCTATTACGTAACCCAAATAAGTAACGGACTTTTGCAAAAATACACACTTTTCCCTTTGAAGGGTAAGACCGGTTTCTTTTAACTTCTGAAAAACTCGCTCTAAATTTTCAATGTGCTCGTGTCGGTTTCTTCCCGTTATCAAAATATCGTCTAAAAATACGAGAACCCCTGAAATACCGGAAAGAATCGACTCTAGAGTGCGCTGAAAAATTGCCGGAGCACTCGATAATCCAAAAACCAGTCGCGTGTACTTAAATAGGCCTTTATGCGTATTGATAGTGGTGAGAGACTGCGACTCATTGTCTAGCTCGAGCTGATTGTATGCGGCCGACAAATCTAACTTACTAAACTCTTCTCCACCGTGGAGTCGAGCGAACAACTCATCTATTTTCGGTAGGGGATATTTTTCCACTTCCAGCTGTCTATTAAGTGTAACGGAATAATCGGCACATATCCGTATCGACCCGTTTGTCTTAAGTATGGGAACTATCGGTGTCGCGTAATTCGAAAATGTGACCGGTATCAACACTCCGACGTCGACCAGTCGATCTAACTCGCTCTCAACTTTTTTTCGTAACGCGAATGCTACTGACCTTGCTTTAAAAAAAATTGGCTTCGAATCTGGTTTAAGCGTCTGTAACGCCGGTTTTTCGCCAGGGCACATTTGATAATGAAAAGTTTGGAGTACCTTGCACATCCACTTAATATGACACGGCTAGCTCAGGTGATAGGGCGGCGTGGTGTCCTGCCGGCCCTTCCTCTTCTTGGTTTGTTGGGCGCCTCAACAAAACTATGGTTTGCCCACACTCGTGGCACAACACTTCACTTTGCACAACCGTGAAAGTCTCGTAAGAAAAACAAACTTGTCCAAAACAGCAGTAAATCTTCTCAGTCTCATAATTAGCAGGCACTTCAGTCGCACCCGCCACAAGAGTGTTTTTTCTTTTCGTTTTTTTCGTCTTGAGGCCGAAAACCGTGGGTAGGTAGAATTAGAGGGAAATTTGAAATTATTAAAATTCCTATGTGGACTCTGTACTGAAATTAAATCCGTTACAATACCCCGTTTCTAACAAAAAAAAATTTGAGCACAACGAAAACAAATTTTTTTTTAAAAGGAAAATTCAAGATAAAAAAACACAATTAAATTACTGGTAAAAAAAACAACACACACACATAATCAGAATAGCCTTATAGGTCTCGGCAATTAAGTCTTAACAAGATCTTTCACGTGATAATTTCCCAAAATTTTGCCATTAAGGTCTGCTACAGTGTAGCTGACATCTGATATCTTGGCAGCAATTCTGTTTTTGACAAAACGAGGGGCTAACTTTTGACTAAAAAAGTCAGTCGCTTTAGACTGCACAAAGTTTCGCCGCCAGACTACGTCTCCGACTTGATAACTGACGTGACGTCTTCGCAAGTTATAATATTTGGCATTCTTTGCGAATCCCTTCAACAACTGATTTTGAACCTTATCAGTAGTAGAGAATTGGGGCATCCAGCTCAAATGAGCTGGAAGCCTCAATTCTCTTTGTATGATCTAGTATCCCTAATCGTTTAACTTTATTCTATACATTTTTGACATCGTTAGAGAGCTGGAAGCCCCAATTCTATCCGTGTGGTATAGTATCCCTAATCGTTTAACTGTATTCAATACATTTGGACACTGTTAGAGAGCTGGAATCCCCAATTCTATTTATGTGATATAGCATCGCTAATCGTTTAACTGTATTCTATCAAAATTTGTCAAACCAGCTTTCAGGTGCAAATAACTAACATTCTGGCTCATACCATGCTTCACCATTATTATAGGTAATTTGTATTGTGTTAAAACACAATGAAACCAATGTATATTTAAGAAAATATTTAATCAGATTTAGCATTAAAACAGACTAGGTTTTCTTTACACCATTTTCTTAAACAAATAACATTTTTCAAAGCACAGTTCCTCTTATGAGTAATACAAGTAAAATCTTCTTCATTTGAGCAATACATGTTATATAATTTATTCAAGTTTGGACAATTATACATTTCCAAATTAATTATTTCTTGACCATTATTGAAACTGAAAATGTTTTTAACCCATTCTGCTTTCTCTGCTCCTTTCACGAAAATTTTATGTGGTGGCAAAATAGCCCTTAATTTACTATAAAATACTTGATGATTGATGTATCCATCGCTCCAGTAAATTCCACGATTTTTTTCTAACCAATTCACTTGTTTTCTTTCTTCAGGAGTAAGTTTATAATACGAAAACGGTGGTTCCAAAAGAAACACTTCTGTCGTATTTGCTGTTGCCATGGAAAATTCCTTTAAAATGAACTGATTATCATTCGTTTTAAATCCTTGCACATCAACGATGATTGGACTATTCATGATATTTTTTTAACAGTATTGCTTAGAGGTTTGTATTCTATCAAAGATTCGTTTAATATAAGGCAGTAGGCTGTCGTGTTTTCAGGTATTTCAGAGAAGCATTCAATCTCTAATCTCACATCAACTGGACCCGTCTTTATAGATTCGTTTTGCCTTGAGCAATCAATAACTATCAATGGGGATTTGGTCTTGAAATCTTCTAGAGCGAGCAACGGACCAGCACAACGTCCATAATAAGAGTGTTGAAAACGAGAATAAACTTCATATAATATAGAATATTTATCTTCATGAAATTTGATATCTAGTGAATTGTAAGGATAGTAGTTAGAATTTAGGTATACTCTAACGTCTCGTAAATTGCAATGATCAAATATGGACATGTCTAGTTTTTTTGCACTTTTACGATTTGTTTGTAATCCTAACACAACATATCGAGGTTTTTCAGTCTGAGAAGATGTTTTTATAGCCCATGTATGCTTAGTAGTTTTTGGAAGAAGTGGATATTCATAAAGGTCCCAGTTTCTGAAAGGCATTATTATAGAACGATCTTTATCTAAATATCTTAATAAATTCAAGCGTTCTCTGTCTGACACTTTTATGTGCGGGACACGCCATATAATCTTTGAAATTGTAATATCATTTACGAATTCTCCATCTTTTAATTTTAATGCGTTTAAATTAGTACTACTTCTTAACAATATTAATTCATGCTTACAATTAATAATTATTTTATTATAATCCTCGGCAAATCCTAGTACTTTATTCAGAGGAATATTCACTTGAAAATTTCCATTGGTATTTGGAAAACCTTCCAAATTCCACCCCCAAACTTTAGCCGATTTTGATTCTGAATCATTCATAGATATATAGGACTTCATAGTCGTGGTGATTCCAGCATTTTTTATTTTATCAATTTCAACCCCATTAAGCTCATATCGAATATCTTGAAAAAGGAAAAGTATTCCGTTGTTTGTAAAAGTAATATTTGTTACTTTCTCGGCTTTACCATCCACACCAGTTTTAGATACATGAGCGGTTCCTTCGATGAATAAAGAGCTATCGGAAGGTAAAACATACAAGTCTTGCTGATTTATCGGAATTCGTATTTCATCGTTATTATTAAAACTATTAACATAGGGCTTGTACGAGTGTACTTCATAACTTTCAATTGAGCTATCCTGGTATGGTAGATCAGATATGTTTAGAACATTCATTTTATAAGTTTGATAAATTGGAGAAATTTAATATTTTCTTTCGAAAGTTGTGTTATGTGTCTAGGACGCTGCACGCGTCGAGCCTTTCTGATCTTTTCCGGGGCAAGCTTTTGGTATTTATTAAAATCGATCATGATGATTTTCTCAAATGAAGTAGTAAATATATTTCTTCTCCTCGAAAGTTAATTAAATTATCTTGCAAATCTAGTAATCTTATGTTAATAGAGGACACAATTTTTCTATTTACTGGTAAATACACAAGATTTTCAGGTTTCTCTATAATTCTATAGCCAGGAGGTACGTTAGGTGAAAATTCGTGTAAAACATGCGTTGGTCTACCGTTGGTAAAAGACCCGTTTATTATGTCACATTCAACTCTCACGGAGGTCAGTGGTATAATGTTTACGGGTAAATTTGACACGTGCATTATATTAGCCTGATAAATCTTGTTTTCAAATCCTAAAATACTAGCGATTGAGTTTGGTTTTTCAAAATGAATGTCTTCAGTGCATGACATAGAACATTTTAAGGTATTATTATTTGCAGACAGAGAAAAATTACTAGCAGTAATATTGTGTTTTAAATACTCGCTAATATCCTCCAGTTCATATGATCCTTCAGGAATATCAATTACTTGTTTTGCTCCATAAGAAAAGCTATTATTTTTTGAATTAATGTTCGGAACAGAATTAAATGTTGAAAAATTTAAAAGACTACATTCATAGTTGTTTGATAATTGTAGAGGGGGAAAATAATTGCTTGTTAATTTAGAAGTGTTACCAGAGATCGATAGAATGAAAGACATTTTGCAAATGAACTAATATTTCAATCTCTTACCTTTATAAACATTTTTCTCTCCAAAATTTTTTCAAAAATCTTATACAGTGATGCCCACAATTGAAATCGTAAAACGACTGATATCGTTTGTAGTTATACAATATGTTATCACAGTTAAGGTAATTAATTAATTCTTTTGGAGGTTTTAGATCTCCAAAACTATCAAAATATTCACAGTGATCGTTTAATTTAGCGTAAGCTACCCAGTGAGTCCCTGAATTTGTATTGCTATCTAAATTCAAAATACCACATTCAATTATGTGAGCTTTAGAAGGAAGAGTATCCCTCATATACACACCCCTAAAGAATGGAATATTTGCGGAGTGTTTGGCTATATCTATATTCGTAAGGGCTCGCTGAGGTAGTCGCTTTTCTAGTTTTTTTTTAAATTCAAATAACTACCACGACTAACATCTTTGTATGGCTTAAGATGAAGGCCTTTTCCTAATGCTATTGCTTCCATGGTCCTATTATGACGTTCTGATTCTTGTAAACTTTTTTGTCCTGCTTTATAATCATTAACAGCTTTAGCTATACCAGCTGCACCACCTGCTAGACCGCCCAAAGCCGATAGCCCGGCAAAAATCGGTATTAATGGTAGTATTCCACCTGTTTTAGGTAGCGGTATTCTTCTTGGAAGCTTAGTATTATGTGAAAAAAGTTTTTTGGCAGCAACGTAAGCAAACTTTATGGCACTGTTATCATTTTTTGGTTTATGCTTTTTCAAAGCAGAACGAATTTTAGAAATAAACTTTTTAAAATCAATAGATTTTGTTTTTACGCCTGCTCCTGCTTTAATTTTTGATTTCATAACCCTATTAACAAGCCATGACGCAATTTTCTCCCCTGGTCCTGCATCTTTAGATCTAATTCTTTGCCTAGCCATATTCATAAGTTTCGAATCTGCTATATGCCTATTCTTAAGATCACTATTATTTGAGTATGCTATATCGTGTTCTTTGCAATAATTATCCAATAAATTAATGCCTTTGTCACCGCGTAACAATCTTTTTTCTAACTTAGTTCCAGGACCGCAATAATTATACCCAGGAATATGAAGTTCGAATGGTAATTTATTTATTACTTTATTCAAAAGACCCTTTCCTTTCATTGTTTTGGTTGAAATGATTGAGATTCTTCTAAAACTATATTTATATAATAATATCTACTGTAAATGTTATTTTTTTATGATATTTTTGCCGCTGATCCAACTATTTTCGGTATCTGGAAAACCTAGCCATTTAACAAAAACTCTCCCAGGTTTTCTCTTTAATACCCTTTCGACAAGATAAACATGTGGATGTTTTGTTTTTTGTAACTCATACTCATAGAAGCATCCTAAAATACTCTGTTTCCTAAAGTCTTCCAAAATATATGTGGGAGGGTTAGATGTTTTCAAACTTATTATTTTAAATATTTCCGTTGACCAATTAGGAGTATATCCTTTTGAGAATGTTCCTTTATATTTACTAACACGGACATAATCTCCGATATTGTATTTAGGACATTTCCAAGTCTTTTTCGATTGTAATTCACTAAGTCGATTTTTTATTAAATGTTCATTAGATTTATTGACACATGCAGGAGTATAACCAGTGGTCCTATGCTTTGTATTATTATATGATTTCATAATATTTTCCAATATTGCTCCAACCCATTTATAGCAACCTTTCATGCTAAAATGTTTATATAATTTATTTTTTAGAGTTCGGATAAGGCGTTCAGCGATGGAAGCTTTTTTTATAGAATATGTTGAATAGTGGTTTATTTCGTTTTGTTTCATTACTTTTTCAAACACACTATTATAAAACTCTTTCCCCAAATCGGTTTGTAAGTTCCTTGGTTTCCTACCATTCCTCAAAACCGTTTCAATCGCGGTTGCGACTTCTAATTTACTTTTATTTCTTAATGGTACTGCCCATGCAAATTTCGAAAAAGCATCTATTACAACCAGGATTAATTTATACTCATTATTTTCATCGGCATAAGGCCTCATTTCCATCAAGTCAGCTTGCCATAAATCATCTATACCTTTTATTATAACTGGACGTCGAGGAAAGTTTTTTCGGGCTGGTCTATGAATTTCTTCAACAATTCGTTTCTTACTCATGTTTGAGAATATCTTTTTTTAATTTCATTATATCCTCCTTACTACAAAATCTTGCTTCTAACTGTGCTATTGATAACTGAATTTCTTCTTTTATAACTTCGTGAGTAAGGTGTAATTGTTTTCTAATTTGTTCATCAACGTAAGATTTCGTAACCGCATCATCTGCTTTTACAGGGGGCGATAAGCCCTGTAGTCTTGCGGAATGTACATGAATGTGCCCATCTTCGGATTTTGAAATACCATTTTGCATTTGGTTTATGATTTCATAAAATCTCATTCTTTTATGAACATGCTGACCGAATTTATCTAAATTCATTTTAAAGGATTATGTTTTCTACCCTACTCGCAACAACATACTGACTAAATCCTCAAATAACTATCAATTTATTAACTTTAGTTTTGTTAATTTACAATACCACTCTCCTGCAATTCTTCAATGATAGAAATTATTTCATTATCTACCCCGGTATTGCCAGCGTCTCGGGAAGCTATTAATAAACGGAGACGGTCAACTAATTCATTTGGGTCATCCCAATAAACAAAATCAGTATTTTTTTTAAGTTTTTTCATAAAAGGTAATCCTTCCCCTTCAAAACTTATAGAACGTTTGAATAGTGGTCTTATTATATTACAATATTTAAAACCTTTATTGCTCTTAATCGGCTTTTTCGCATTGAAGTCTCTTCTATGTGCATTCGTTTCCAGTAATATTTGTTTATATTTTGATTTGTCTTCAGGTTTAACTTTGTTCAGATCGGGTTTATTTTTAAACAGTAGTTCTAATAAGCCCGGCGACATTTCTACTGTCAAACTACCAACATTTAAATTTTTGTCATCAAATTCTACACGATGCCTTCCAATCATTGTTTTACCACTCTCGTTTCTTACACCGAATGGAATATTTTGCTTTGAAAATGACGTTCGATTGTTCAAAACAGTTTCATCTAACGATACTGCCGAAGTGTCATGGTAACTTGAATGAGGGGATTCAAAAATTGTTTCATCAATTTGTTTTTCTGAATCATAATACAAATCAGAATCTTCACTACCACTTAGGGAAGACTTAGAATCATCATTGTTTTCGCTTTTAATATTACTAGTATTATTTTTTACTTGAACCGTGGATGTTTTTACCAACTGCTGCAATGGTTCGGTCACTGGTTTAAATATTTCATGCAAAATATTATCGTTATATTTTTTTTTATCTCTCATGTGATCTATTTTCTTCTTCACGGAACGAACTGATTTTATAATTTCTTTTTTTAAAACATCGTTCTCCATTTCGCTTGAACACAACCTTCATAAGCAAAATTTATCAAACAAATGAAGTCTGGTACATAAAATGTATTTTATGTATCAGGAATAACAAATGTATCAAACTTTTTTCGATACATACCATTGTTACGAGAGCATTCTTTATTGATTACTAAGAAGTTAAATGGTTCCAACCAAATTTTAGCACACATTTCTTTAAACACACCCCAAGACATATCAGAGCTAACATGCTCGTTATATGCATGCTTTAAATTTATATCATCTTGTTTAAAAAGTATTATTAAATTTGCATTATCACGAATTAACTGTTTAGGTATTTTTGAATACGTTTGATTCAAATAAAAACAATCAATTTGTCTATGCCTGCCCATTGCAAAATAATTTCTAATGTTATCTTGTTTTTCACATGCCACATCATCAAATATTATTATCGAGTTAGGAAAAGATTGAATGGGATCTAATACTGCTTCATTGGTTTCAAACTTGTAGAAACTTATCTCTGGTACGTTATTTAATACTCTCTCTAAGAATATATACTTGGGCTGAAAACTTGTTTTAGAGTATAGATAAACGTTTGAATATTTTAATCCATTTTCATGAATAAGTAATCCTACAATTAGGTTAGTTTTCCCACAGTTTGATGGTCCACATACGATACATCTGATTGTATTAGGCAGCAAACTCCCATGTCTATTAATATTGCTTTCTGCCTCACAGCGAATATTTTCTAAACTAAGTGTGTGAGACTGCTTAACAAACTTCATTGCTGGATGGATGAATCGGGGGATGTATGTTGCTCTTTAAAAAAAACCACCGAATGGATGTTGATGAATCTTCATAGTAATATAGGCTATTATTTATAACGATGACTATAGAAAAATATTAGCCAAAGATATACGACATTGACCTGAGCGGAGCCGGGTACATCAGCTAGTAATAAATAATTTTATGCTCCCAACCTGTTTATATACCTATGCAGGGACCTATAGAAAGAAACAAAATATTTTTTACTGAAATCAGTTCGTTAATGTGTGTGATACAGGTGTTCAAGTAGGTGCTCGCTCGCGATGACTCGTTAGAGCCTTGACAAGTTTCGACATGATTGTTGGAGTCAGCAAATAATGCTAATATGTACATGCACCTGCATGCGATTTTTTCTCATTTTAGTTTTGGCTTTCCAGTCCGTCAGGCGTCCTCATCATGTCTGTAAGTGTAAATATTTTTTTGAACAATGAATTAAAATTAATTGCAACCTCTAATATTTAAAAAAATTCTAAACATGAATTTCTGTTTCAGATGTTTGACCAGGGCAGCTCCAAAAGCGTGACACTTCAAACATCAAACGATATTTTTAAAGACCTGAAGCGAAACCAAGGAAATCAAAATGGAAGAAAGCGGAAAACGACGACACCAGCGATAAAGAAGCCTCAATTTTCCAACTTCGTTATGGGGCCCAGTCAATCTCAAGGAAGGCACCTAATAAAAATTCAAGTTTATGACTTGATATATGAAGGATTGGGTGACTATTCGGAGCGGCAGGCGGCTCAAGCTCAATATGTTGCTCAAGGACACTACGACGAAATTATGAGTTTATGTGAAAATATTATAAATAAAATTTCAAAAGAGTGTATCTCTGCAGATTGTATTTAAAATAGAAATAAGACTTTAATTGTTATGCTTGATTTAAAAAAAAGGTAATAAATAAAACACATTCATAGTTACACTATTGTTGATTTTTATTTCAAACTTATCCTTTTATTCGTATACATGTTAACATAATTCAAAATATAGTAACAAAAAATTTAATCAGCATGATTAAAAACGTAACAGTCACTTAATTAAGGCCCTGACAACACCTGAATGCCTTCAGTTCTGTAATGGCGTAAGTAAAACCACATTTTATTATTTTTAAAATGACTACAACTTATTTTGAAATTTCAAAAATATGAAAGAAGTATTGATGGTCTAGCTATCTTTTAAACTGGTTTTTTTTTCTTCGAATACATTTAGGCATTTAATATCAGTCAACAAAGAAATTAAAAACTAAAATATTAAACATTATCCTATAAATTAAACTATTCCTAAAATTACACACATTTATAACAAATAATAAATTTCAGCCATATCGCTGCCAGGCGGCAGGGTGCCCAAAAGACTGGCCGCATTCCCTCTCTGGATAGCTAGGCTCAACCTCTGCCCGAGATACCAGCCAGCCCTCTGGTCACGCGATGATTCGATCAACCGCGACGACAAATCCTCAAACAGAGTTCTAGCATCCGGCCCCCATGAGCCTAACGTTTCGACACCAAACGGCACAAACATATAGCACTCACTGAGCATTGAATATTTGCGCCGTTTTAGTGCCTCCGCGCCTGCAGCCGCCGCGCCTGCTTCCAGGGAGGTTGCATCAATGTGAGAGGGCGCCACCGTATCTACACATGTTGCGTCCCATACTAAGCTTTTTCCGTTTTTCCACGGAATGAGCGTCATTCCGTCTGGCCTCTTACCGTCGTCACGTGCAATACCGTACGGCTCCAGAAGAGCCGGCACATTGACGGAGGCAAGAGCCCGACGGATGACGTCATTTAAGCTGGCATGGCGGGATAGGCGACCGGCGCTGCGTTGACACGATAGGCCATGGTGGCCGAGTTGATCGACCATCGCGCCGCACTGGCAGCGGTGTCGCTCAACAATTTTGGCACCGATCCTAAGGCTAGCCGCAAGACAAAACGTGTTTCGATCTAATAACGTGCCGACATTCGAGGAAGGCACAGCTTGCAACCAGTATCCTGATTCTTTTGAGCTCGTAGCAAGAAGACGAGCTCGATCTGCTGGGTTAACAGGATTGTTTAAAAGGTTTTCTTGTATCTGTTTACAAAGGGGCTCGTCCCATAGCTTTTGAGAAATCACACTGGTGGGCAGCGGTGTATTTGGGCAAGCTTGCTCCCATGACGTTTTGGCTTCAGCTAAGAACGCGGCCTCTGTTTCACTTGATGGTTTCAAAATATTGTTCAGAAGTTTCTGAGTGCTGTGTGATGAAGACAGGTAGGCTGGCAAAGCCACACTAGCAGTCCGCCGGATACCTAAGCCACCCATACGGACTGGAAGAGTAGCTTGCAGCCAGCTGCGATCGTCAATAATGCAATTAAGAATGCCAACTAACATTTTTCGAATCATACTGTCTAAGTCTTCTAGGAGATCCCCATGTCGCCAAAGAGGAGTACAACGCAGAACATATGTGAATTTTGGAACAAATAAGCAGAACCTAATGATGAATAATGCCATGTGTGGATTGATTTTTTTCAAATTATCAGAATTTTGGTTAAAATTTGAAATTTGATTTAAAACAAAACCGCGGAAAGATTCCTCCAGAATCGGCGCCCCTAGGAGATGAAGCGTTTCATTGTTGACAATTTTTATTTCAGGAGCTATGGATGTAAATTTGGATTTGATTTCGCTTTTTTCCGTTTCCGTGAACGAGTCAGGGATGTATAGCTCACACTTTGAAAGGTTAAGTTCTAAGTCGATATTTTTGAATTTTCTTATAACGTCTTGAAAATCTTCGAAAACTGTGGTTGCATCACCTCTTTTAAACTTATAATTGTAAATATCTAACGCTCCAATTCTTTGTTCAAACTTTTTTAGTAAATTTTTATGCATACTTGCCTACCTTGTAAAATCAAAGCATCAGATCATTAAAGTTTTGTCTTTGAATTATGGTTAATCCATCAATATACATATTTACTTTTTTTGATTTTCAAAATTTGTTGTAGTTATTTTTAAAATTAATAAAATGTTGTTTCACTAACGCCCTTACAGAACTGAATGCAATTAGGTGTTGTCAGCCCCTTAAGGTTTACACACCTTGAGGTACTAAAGTTTCACAACATCAAAACATGGTTCTTATATGACCCCAAGGTAGAGTGTTATACCTTTGCCTCAAAAGTTGACGTTTATCGTCACACCTATTTAATACAGATTTGTTAATTTCTTGTGTGTACAGTTGATGATTATATGACCTGATGGTATACATCTTACGTTGCAATGACCCTTCACTGTGGAGAGCTTGCTTATATTCTTCTACAGAAATTTTTTTTGTAACTGCAGTGCTTATTCCTTTAGCCTTTTTTATTGATGCGCCTGTAGTATTTATACAATATAATTTGGCGCGTAGTCCTATAAATTGAGTTATAATTTCCCCCCCTAATTCATCTTTAAATAATCCAGGAACTTTCATATTTTTCTGTGCAATACCATATACATTGTCCGTAGGAAAATTGCTTGTGTCAAAATAACGTAATTTCTTTTTTAAATCCATATAAAAGTCGTCAGTATACACATGGTACAGTAGGCTATCTGTATCCGTATAGCACAATTTAATTTTGTCGCTGTACATCTTTTTCATAACACAGTAATGAAATTTATATAAATGTGATTTTGACAACTCCAGAACTGTAAATCCTATGTATATGGGTCTATCTAATAAAACTTCTGTTGGGTGTATTTGAATGGCGGCTAGATTTTCAGAAAAAATTGAAATGTTTTTAAAGTTTGGCAGAGAAATCATTTTTTCTGCGCCGATCATTTTGTTTGTAATATTTGATTCATCGTCCCAAACGTTAACCAACTTTACAGATGCCTGATTACGTTTATTTTCGATAGTTTTTCCGAAAATGGCATTATTAAATAATTTAAAATTATCCTTTTCAAAATCAGACTTTGCCGATTGTCGCAGTGAAGTATTTAATTCAATATACTTTCTAAGAAAATATTCCTGCCTAAACTCTAAAACTCTATACATTTTCTTTAGAAGTAGTCCATTGCTAACGCATGCTTTTAAATGAACGTAATGAATAATATATTTAGTTTTATCATATAAGTTAGCGATCAACTTTGGATGCTTACTGCCTATAGGCGCAAATTTTTCAGGAGCGAATGGTAAGTCTGCGTGAGAATCGTGCAGTTCACTAGGATAACTCATATCAACTTCAAGTATATACCCGATGTCAGAGTCATCAGGCACTGAAAGAATATCCAAAGATTTAATTTCATTATCTTCAAGAAATCTAAAGCGAGATATTGGCAGTTTCATCATCATTGCAAATCCGTACAAATTATTACAATCGAGGTAAATCAAAAAACTAGATAACTTATCTTTATCAAAATCAGGCAGGTATTTGTTATTTGCTTCCGCGTAGCGTAAAACACACTGAGCCAATCCACCGCGCACACCTTTCTCTATAAAATCGTAAATTTCCAAATCACTGATTAATTCTAATTTTACTTTCGTATATAATAGCATAGCATTCCAACTAAGTCCGGGAGAAGAAACAAAATATGCCGGGTCAAGCTTATAAAAATGTAAACTCATGTTTCTGAAATTTTCAAATACATCACATAATAATAACACATCACACTTCAAGTATAGATCAGTATATTCACCAATATTACGGATATTAAAACTGCTCCATACTCTCCTCGCATGGTCATAATCACTCTGTGAAATGTGAGATGAAGTTAATTGATTAAAAAATGCGTCATGATTCGGTAAGTTACATTCATCGTATCGTTCATGAGAGTTCATGTAATCATATGGGTACACTCCTTTACAGCGTATAAGCTCAAATAATTGTTTATCAGGAAACTCTTTTTTTAAATGAACAAACTCATTCGTATTTAAACTTTTACTTAGTTTGTCTAAGCTTGAACTCAGAAATTTAAAGGAGTCAATGAATTTTAGTTGAGCATATCGTTGTTTGTCAATATGTATGTACTTTGTAAAAGATATATAGTTCTCCTTATTTTTTGGAATAATTTTTATTTCTCCCTTTGTTTTACCCAATTCTGTTATGAATAAATGACTGTCGTACCCGGATAAATTATGAAATAAAATCGGAATAAAGGGGCATGTTTTGTAATTTAAATTGCATTGATTGTGTGCAGCACCTCTAAAATCTCCAGTTAAATGATCATGATCCGCTACACAGTCACCAAATAAGAGATTATTACAGATATGACATCGCTCAGTTTCCTCAAAATACTTTTTTTGTTCTTCAGTTAAAGGTTTCATAGGTATAACCTGGTTAAGAATGTTTTGAAGTCGTACAACATCTTTTATTATTTTTTTCACGAATATTTCAACGCAATCTATTCCTCTATACGTTACAAACTTATTGAGTTCCGGTTTGGCGGGAGAACAAATATAGTAAGCGAAACATGAAGGTTCATGAACGTTGAGGCGCTCAGTTCGTTCAGTTTTGTTGCTTTCAGAGCTTGTACATTGTCTCAGTATACTTTCAAAGTCTGCGTATATGACTACTGGTATTCTTTGAGTTCTTTCATAGTGTTGAAATTGTAATACACTGTTTTCGTCGGGCAGTACAGTACGAATTTTTGCACAATTGTGAGCATTTAATTTAATTTCTGTGGGAAATGTTAGTAAACACTCATCGCACAACAATAGTCTTGATTTACTTCGTGTTATTTGTTTTCGCACCAACCGCGCCAAATTTTTTATTAGGCAAAAATGTCCCTTCCCCTCCTTTTCAATATAGAGCAAATTGACATGATCTGGTTTTCTGTTTTCTGTTAAATACAGAGGACCTGTCACTATTTGATTTTTTTTGAGACCATAAACATTAACACTAATGTTTGGGTTATTTTCTTCAAATATTTTGATATCCTGAAAAGATGGGGGAAATGACATCCCATTTGTACAAAGTATGGTTGAGTAATGTGGGTAGCAAGATACTCTGCTCACATTACGGCTTACTGGATACATGTGAGCGATTATACTCCACAAAAAGCAGCATTCATCGTTGACATTTCTAATATTGACGCAGCTTTTAGTGCGTGCAATACAATCCGGTAAGTCTATGTAGGAACCGCCTCTTAGAGGGCAGTATTTATTTATATTCACTTCGATATGACTAATGGTTTCAAGAGCCCAGCCCGATTCACGCTCTTCGAATTCAGAAACTTTTAAATTCAACTTTTCACTGGATTCCGTTAGAAATGATGATAAATCGGAATTCTTAAATATTTTTGTATATTTTGTATTGAAAGACTTCAAAGCTCTTTCACCGCTCTGAGGGAGTGTAAAATATGCAAACAACTCAAAATTTACTTTTAATGATGTATGTTTAGAAAGACTGATGTCAATTAATGTTTCAGCTTGTGAACTAACTTCTTTCAAAAAATTCAATGGAAGAACATGATCATTTAATGGATTAATACGATAGCTTCTTACCCTATTTTTAAAGGCGCTTTTGATGATATGGACATTACTCAGCTCTGTATTCACTAAAGAGTTTAGTTTATGCAAATTACTTCTTTGATGATGAGCAAACTTATCCCCCGGAATCGTAAGATTGCATGTGTCACAAAACATCTTTTAATATTAGCTTCAATATGTTTTCTTTAACCACTTATCAATTAATCGCATCTCATAGTAGGTTTAGCGTTTTCAAACTCCACACGCTGTATGGAGACGAACTTAGTCAAGTTACCCCAAGCGTCTCCTCCTTCGTCGACGCGTGTTTTCAGGGTCAGCAGCGAGTACTTCCAGCGCTCAAGAGGTGCTACCTTCTTGATGTCTGCAGCCTCATATACCTTCACCTCGACGAAATATCGACCTCTCTTGTCCGGATCCACCTGCAAAGCAAACCACCATGTAATTAGCGCATATATATATATATATATATATATATATATATATATATATATATATATATATATATATATATATATATATATATAATATATATATATATATAAAATATATATATATATATATATATATATATATATAAGTTGAAATTTTCAGAACATAGTTAATAAAATATTGTATGTAGCAAAAATAAATATCTATAAGAACTTTGTTAAGATGGGTAGTTGCTAAAATTCCCTTATAACTTTCCTATTAATATAAAATTATAAAAACATAATTTTTGTTTGCAAAACCAGCATGTTTTTCACATGAATAAAATAAAATTAATACCTGTTTAGTGTATCCTCTACCCGTGCGTCGTGTTAGAGAACACAGCAACGAGGGTGGTGGAAGAACTTCACCATCGCTTTCAGAGTCGCGGTCATGGTGCTGTACCGGTGCGATAAGTTTACGTTGACGTTTGCGGGTGACGCTAGTGGAGGCACTGCTTCCACTCGCAGCAGTGGTTGCAGATATGGTAGCCGTTTCGCGGGGTACCGATCGCTTGCAAGACTTATTTTTTGACGTCAGCGTAGACCCTCGCGTTTCGTCTTCACTATCTGTTCCAAACAGTTCATAGATTTTGGTTTTCTTCTTTTTGGATATTGCCGTTGTTGTTGTTGTATCTTCATCTGAAGCGAAAGGGTTCCTGATGTTAGAACTCCTGCAATTCATAAATTTTTATTTTAAGCAACTTTTAACGACAATTATTGTAGGAATTTCAAACCCGTTGCGATTGATGAAATACCCAAAATAATAATCACTTTATAAACAAGACGCGTTAAGGATTCAATACAAATGTTGTAGGCAATACTTATAATACAATTGATTGGAATCATCTGTGAGTCTCTCGTTAACATAATAAAAAAATATTTTTATTAAGTTTACAGCCAATAATCAAGATACTAACAAGTATTTTCCGCAATTAATTAGGTCTTGCATTTTAAGAGTTGCAAGTACCTATTCAATGCTAGCTATAACACAATCCGCGGAAAATGTTTGCTGTAAACAAACTTTTAAAGACAATGCATTAAGAAATGGAAGATAAAATTAGCATCAAATAAATCGAATACAATTGATCGGGCTAAGTCGTAGGCCCTGTTGCTTAGTGATAACGTTAAAGTAACGTCAACGTACAATTTAAATGCAACACTTTGTAATAGGAAATTGCTTCTGAATGAAGCAAAATTGATTCTATACGTTCCACGAAAAAAGTTAAGTGTTTAATCAAACGTTAACTTAATTTTAACGTTGATTCTCTTCTTACAACTGAGCCTTAGTCTTGTTTCGCGAGTCTGCACACTAATCGGTATAAGGGACCGATAGTGTACATCCAACAAGCATGCGGACAAGGTTCTATACAATAAGGTACTTACATACTTGCGGTTATCGGCTGCTCGAAGCACTCGCTATATCTTCCACTATTATTACCACTTTTCGTACTTTGCACTTTTCACTTGATTCTTCACTTCACTGCAGGACTTGAACTGATAAATATTGAAGTCCAGTTCTGCTTTTATAATGATTTTTTGTTAATGCGACAAATTCAATCGACCATTGACTTAGATATGATGTGGTCATCATAAAATTCAAATAATGTACTATTCATATAATTATTTTAATGAAATACAAAATTAAATAGTATTTATACAATCTATATATCTATATCTCTATACAAAATATACGATATACATTATATTTATCATAGTTATTCTGCACTTATTCATAATTCTTAATTCTCGTAAAAATATTTGATTAATCAGTAAACACATCATAAACTTAACATATAAAATGTATTTTAAGTTTAATTGCTTTCGCAACATTTTCAGAATGCATTGTGTATTTCATTTCAATATTATCTTGTCCACATTACTTTTAAGTCGTACGCAAAGTATGTGGAGTGAAAACCGAAACGGTTGTACGTGCTCAAGCAAACAAAATGAACATACAGAAATATTGTCTCACGCTAAGTTGACGATTCAACATTTCCTGTTCACGATAAACCTAGTGCACGTAGAAATATGAGCAGGTTGTTATTTGCACCTGAGAGCTAATATGACAAATTTTGCATGGGAAAATTATTGAAATGGGAATTAACAGTTTTAAATACATCCTATAAAAGCAATGTATATTGCAGTAATGCAATCAGTTTGTGACATTCTCTCAGTGAACAAGTGCACCTTCAAATTGTGAAATACCGAGTGAGTACATATTAAATATTTTTTTTTTTTTTCGATTACTTACAGAACCTTTTTACCACAAGTTTTTTAAATCGTATAATATGCCTGTAAGGTGGTAGAAACTAACTATTTTAACGTAGTAAACGAACATTTTGTTCGCTTACAGGATTACATTATTATAACATACTTTTTGCACTAGGCTAGTTCACACAGCCCTGTGCGGTAGCTAGATTGTAAATTAAGCTAACGGTGTCAGAATGTATAGAATGCAGTTAAACGATTAGGGATACTAGATCACACGGATAGAATTGGGGGTTCTAGCTCTCTAACGATGTCAAAAATGTATAGAATACAGTTAAACGATTAGGGATACTAGATCATACAAAGAGAATTGAGGCTTCCAGCTCATTTGAGCTGGATGCCCCAATTCTCTACTACTCTTATCGAAAATGACTTTGAGTTCTAGAAGAGACTTCGTATACCCTTCACGATCAGCTATTTCGACCTCATCTAACGTTTTTGGTTCCGCAGATTGAAAACACTGCCCATTTAAAACTGGCTCCCGTCCAAACATTAAAAAGTAGGGAGTGTAACCATGAGCTAAATTAACGGTACAGTTCATAGCACAACAGATTGCAATCACAAAATTCGACCAGGTCCGTTGATCAGACTCTACATAGCATGAAAGTGCAGTTTCTAGAGTTTTATTATAACGCTCTACAGGATTATTTTGAGGAGTATAAAAATGATTATAGAATATTTTAGGAATTCTGAACTCATCCATTAGCTCCCGAAATTCGTTTGAAATAAACTGGCGACCATTGTCGCATACAATTGTTTTGCAAATGCCGTATACCAAGAATATCCGCTCCTTCAAAAATTTACAAATGAGTCTAGCAGTAGCCTGTTTAAGGGGACAAAACCAGCAAAACTTAGTAAAAACGTCGACGACAGTTAATATATAACAAAACCCATCGTAACTACGTGGAAGAGGTCCGATTAAGTCTAAGCTCAGCATTTCCAATGGCTTGGACACTTTCTTTGGATGGCTACTAAGACCCCCAGGTGCAGTATTTGGAGACTTAGTGCTTTTGCAGATCTCGCATGATTCCACATAGGACTTAACATGTCCATGCATTCCAGGCCAAAAATAGTTTTGCTGCACACGTTTGTAAGTTTTAAATACTCCCATGTGTGCAGCTTCAGGTGGGTCATGACACGATCGAATGACTTCTTCTCGAGATTCGGAGGGGACAACCAATTTCCAGGCGTGATCTTCCATAAGTTGATGAGGCATTTTACAGTGACGATAAAGCTGTCCATCACGTATTTGAAAGTTTCGGTAATGTGTGGGCGACTTTAGACATCCGTCATATATATTGCGATACCAAACATCGAGGGTAGAGTCAGGGCAAACGGTGACAATGTCGAGCTCTACTCGCGATAGAGCATCTGGAACTTTATGCTCAGCTCCCTTACGATGCACTACATCAAATGAGTACTGCATAAGTCGAGTACTCCAACGAGCCAACCGACCACTAGGGTTATCAAGCGAAACAAGCCAACGAAGACTAGAATGATCCGTCACTACAGTAAAATGACCATATTCAATGTACTGACGGAATGCATGGATAGAATCTAAAACCGCAAGAAGTTCCCTCTCAGTAACACTATAATTACGCTCACACTTAGTGAGCATCCTGGAAAAATAGGCCACTGGGTGCTCAGTGCCCCTGGCATCAGCCTGAACAAGGACTCCGCCAATGCCTACTCCACTCGCATCGCAATGAATAGAGAATGGACGTGAGAATTCCGGACAACTGAGTACCGGGGCGCTCACCAGAGCTTGTTTCAACTCCAAGAAGGCAGCAGCTGCCTCATCGCTCCAAACAAAATTACTGTTACCTCGCCGACCACCAGTAAGCTTGGTCAAGGGAGCAGCCAAGGTTGAGAAGTTACAAATAAAACGTCTATAGTAGGAGCAAAGTCCAATAAAACTCCGAACTTGCTTAGCATTTACGGGCGATGGGTAGTTCTTGACGGCATCAATTTTTCCAGGATCGGTGCGAAGTCCCTGGCTGTCCACTATATAGCCCAAATAACGTAATTCTTTTTTGAAAAACTCACATTTCTGAAAGTTTACGGTCAGGCCAGCCTCTTTAATCCTGAGGAAGACTTGGCGCAAAAGAGCCAAGTGTTCATCAAATGTTGCTGCTAAAATAATAATGTCATCCATAAAACAAAAAACCTTACCATCAAATTCAGGGCCAAATAATTTGTCGGCTAATCTCTGTAGTTCACCTGGAGCATTCGACACACCATAAGGCATGCGAGTAAATTCATACAGGCCACGACCTGGCACGACAAAGGCAGTCTTTTGGCAAGAGGAAGCTTCCAGTGGTATCTGCCAAAAGGCTTTGGAGAGGTCTACGGAGGAAAGATAGCGAGCATTACGTAGATTGTCCAAAATCCGACTTGTATATGGTAGGGGATAAGAATCTTTTACGGTGACCGAATTCAGCCGACGAGAGTCTAAACAAAATCTAGCAGTACCATCCTTTTTGGGAACAATAATAACGGGATTAGACCAAGAAGAACGGGATGGTCGCACCACACCTAAAGCTAGCATGGAGTCGAGCTCGCTTTCCAGTAATTTTTGCTTTAGCGGTGAGAGTGGATAATACCTCTGCTTAATCGGTGGACCCTCGGTCTTGATTTCATGTTCCACGAGATCTGTTTTTCCCAAGCCACATTTTTCCAAAGAAACAGACAAAAACATATTTTTAAGAGTGATGATCTCCTGGTGTTGCGGAGGTGTCAGTTCATTGGCAGAAATGATAGTTCTCACTTCACCTAGCTGATTCACGTCCGAGGTATAATTTAGAGGTGACAAAAGTTCGGGAGCTATGTCAAAAGCCCTCCAGAAATCAATACCGAGAATTATAGGAATTTTAATTTTAGGAGCAATAAGAAATTCTATTTCCATGGTTCTGTCATTAGAAGTAACAGGCAGGACCAAAGAACCTAAAACATGTTGAGCGCTGCCATCAGCGGTGGCAGCTTTTTTATAAGTTGGCTGAACAACAAATCCCATACCTTCAAACTTTTTGTGTAGACCAGAGCCCAAAATACAAGCCTGAGCGCCGCTATCTAAAAGACCAGTAAATTCAGTGTCCAATACTTTGATATGCACGTATGGACGCTGATCATTAAGTTTAGAAGAAAGAAACGGTGCGCTAACACTATTAGTAGAAAAAAAATTGGTTATAAATTTTAACCAGCTTGACCACTCATGTGAGTCAAAATTACAATGCATTTGAGGAGTAGCGCACCGCTCTAAGCGTTTTTTGAAGCCGAAGAAGTTTTTGATGCGAGTGTGTTGTTGCCCGCACACTGTGAACATTGTGTAGTGGTCACATTGAGAGCACCACAGTTAAAGCAAACGGGCACCTTGATGTTAGGACAAAAGCGATAGTTGTGACCGGGCAGCTTGCACTTGAGACAAAGTACTGACTGTAGGGTGCTCATGGGTGCAGTAATTACTGCTGCAGGCGCATCTACCACAGCGTGGGTGTTCGCATCGGCAGTATGACCAACTTCAGCCATGGCAGCCACTTGCCTCCGAACCTTTCCGGGTTCTTGCAGGGTCCTCTTCCGGTGCGACAGTTCTTCATAATTTCGGCAAAGTGCTACGAATTCATCCACTGATGACATCATATTTGAGGCTATGACATTTAGGTAGCAAGGCAATGAGTTATATTTTAAAATATCCAAGAAAATAGCATCACTGAGGGGTGCTTTGAGACGAGAGGCCAAGTGACGGAGCTCAATAACGAACTCACTGATTGATTCATGTTCCCTCTGCTTTCGAGTACGAATTTCCAAGTCGAGAGTAAACTGGTAGTTTGATTTTTCAAACTGAACTAGGAGAGCGTTCTTCAGCTGCGTCCAAGTATGGATTCCCGCTTTAACACTGCGGTACCATTTTAAAGCAAAATCTGAGAGTAAATCGGGGAAGCCTCGGAGAAGTACCTGCTCGGTGACATCACGAGCGTCACGTAACTCCTCCACACGCTCAATAAACTCATGAACACAACCTTTACCTGTAAATTTCAAACTCCAACTCTGTATTGTGCTGGGCTTTGACCCAACATTAACAATGTTGATAGGAGCTGCACCTGCACGCGCGCCGAGTTGCTCATTAAAGCTCTGCGCATGAGTGCGCAATATTGCCACTGTATCTTCCAAACCAAAAGATATGCCACGATCCTTTAATGCTTGACACAATTCCTCTCTTGAAAGCTTGGCGTAACTGGTTATAGGTGCCTGTGCAGGGCCTTCACGACTTGTCGATTGATTTGAGACAAGAGCCTCCACGAGCCGCCGAATGTCGTCTTTATCCATGTTAAAAAATAATAATTTTAACTTGGTTGTTATCAAGTCAAAGATCTAGAGAAAAAAACAACTTAACTAAACTGACATAAAAACAAAGAAAACCTTGGTGTTTATTAACAGCTGACAACTGTCACTGTCAACAGTGCATAATGAGAAATGACTTCCAATATTTCGAAACAATATTTTTTCTCTAATACCCCCAATATTGAAAGTCAATTAATGTTACAAAAAAAGGATTAAATGAAATAACGAAAATTCAACTTAATCAGTAACTTGATCCAATAAAAGGAAAACTAGGATGTTAGAAAGGAAGGTAGGCTTCGGCCCCAACGTTGATGCGCCAAATTGTAACGCCGGTTTTTCGCCAGGGCACATTTGATAATGAAAAGTTTGGAGTACCTTGCACATCCACTTAATATGACACGGCTAGCTCAGGTGATAGGGCGGCGTGGTGTCCTGCCGGCCCTTCCTCTTCTTGGTTTGTTGGGCGCCTCAACAAAACTATGGTTTGCCCACACTTGTGGCACAACACTTCACTTTGCACAACCGTGAAAGTCTCGTAAGAAAAACAAACTTGTCCAAAACAGCAGTAAATCTTCTCAGTCTCATAATTAGCAGGCACTTCAGTCGCACCCGCCACAAGAGTGTTTTTTCTTTTCGTTTTTTTCGTCTTGAGGCCGAAAACCGTGGGTAGGTAGAATTAGAGGGAAATTTGAAATTATTAAAATTCCTATGTGGACTCTGTACTGAAATTAAATCCGTTACACGTCAAATGGACTTTGAATATTTTACAAAGACCTAACTGCTCCGAAAAAACTTGAGGATACCTATCATATAATGACGCTAAGTTATATTTCGCTTCTCCGAACCTGATCGGCCTCAATTCGAGCTCGAAAGCGGCGATAAAATCCCTACCTAAGAGCGCCACTTCCGCATGAGGTATGACGTACACATCTAGATCGCGGGACTGACCCGAGTAAGTAACTGACAAGTCTCACCGTCCCGAGAGTTTCAATGTTCCCGCCCGTATAATTAACTAATCTTATTTTACTGGGCAACAATACCATGTTAGAAAAATATCGTTTGTATATGTTTCCCGGAATAGCAGTTACAGATGAGCCGCTATCGACTTGAAAACTTATGTCATATTTTCCCGCCAATCTTACTACTTGCGTCATCGCTCCGCCACCCATACATTGAATGTTACAAATTTGAGTCTTACCGTCATCGGTGTCCTCGTCGGCGCCGCGCAACGTCACCAAATTAATTTTTTTATGACACACCTTGCGCAAATGCCCGACCTCCCCACACTTTCGACACTTGTACTTTGCAAATCGACACCTGTCCTTTGTGTGGTTGCTGTACCCGGATATTTCGCACTTCCCCCCAACGGAGACGCGATCTCCGGCGCTGTTCGTGGCGGCGGAGGCGGGTGCGCGCCGCGCCGACACCTTGCAGACCGCTGCCGCGTCCGTCGCGGCCGTTTCCGCTGCTCCTTGGCGCGCGCTGCGCACACTCTGAGCAACGTCGATCGCCTGCGCCAACGTCAGCTGGTCGGTGCTCCTCTCGAACAGCCTGTCGCGTTCGGGTCCGGGCAGCATTCCCAGCACAAACTTGTCGCGCAGCGTCTCCTCCAGCGCCGCGAAGGCGCAGTGCAGCGCGAGCCCGCGCACGCGCGCGGCCCACTCCGGGAACCCTTCGCCGGCCTGTTGCCGCGCCTGGTGGAAGCTCCACCGGTCTGCGAACCCGCAACGCTTCGGCTGGAAGTGGCCATCCAGCAGCGCCGCGAGTGCGCTGAACGCGATCTTGTCGATGTCCTGAGGGAATGCGAGGTCTCGTACCAATTTATACGAGCCCTCAGTGAGTGCGCTGATTAAAATCGCCTTCCTTCGTACCGCATTCTTATCAGTCACTTCGTCGATGCCGTTAGCTACGTAGAAACTAAGTAACCGACTCTTATACACTGACCACTCTTGCGATTCGTGGTCGAACGAGTCCAGTTTCCCGAAAAGAGACATTTTTTTTTTCTTTCCTTTAATTTTAGCACGCACAGTTCGCGATCGTCGCCATTAATAAGTATGAACGGGAAACCAACGAAATGAAACACAAGTGACATTGAGTAGCGATGGCAGTGCACTGAATATAATTGCCTACCCGCATACATACATACTATAAAGGATTCCAACCATTTTGTGCAAGAAATTGAGAAATTAAAGCTCGAACCGGATGACCTCATGGTCAGCTTTGATGTAGAATCCCTATATACGAATGTGCCCTTGTCGGATGCTCTAAATATCATTGAAAACAAGCTAGTCCAAAATGATATCTCGATTGAGCACACAAGGCTCATAGAACACTGTCTACGTCAAAATTATGTTTTGTGGCAGGGTAACTACTACATCCAACTCGACGGAGTTGCTATGGGGTCGCCAGTCGCGCCAGTGGTGGCAAATATCTTCATGGAGGACTTCGAGGAACGGGCGCTCAGAACTGCTGCACACCCTCCGATCACATGGTTCCGCTATGTAGACGACACCTTTGCCATCATGAAGAATGGACGGACCCATCTGGACTCTTTTCTTCAGCACATTAATGGTATGCACCCACAGATCAAGTTCACCACGGAAACAGAGAAGGAGAATAGATTGGCATTTCTGGATGTATTAGTTATACGGAAGCCGGATGGCACGCTAGGTCACACTGTGTACCGAAAGCCGACACATACAGACAGATATCTTAATGCCAACTCCCATCATCATCCTGCCCAGCTGAGGTCCGTGGTGAGCTCGTTAATGAATCGGGCACATAAAATATGTGATCAAGACCATGTGCAAGAAGAACTTTCACATGTAAGAAGAGCGTTGCAACACAATGGTTATACGGTACGGGACTGGAGCAGGAAGCCGACGAACCCGCATCCTCTTAGGTATGGTGTGACACGACAAAATGCATATCTTCCATATGTAAAAGGCGTAACGGACCGGATCGGCAAACTATTACGCAAGTTTGATATCAAGACATTTTTCAAACCCATGCCTAAGATTGCTTCAATGCTGAGGTCAGTCAAGGACAAGATTCCACTCCAGTCTCCAGGTGTGTACAAGATTCCTTGTAGTTGCGGCAAGAGCTACATCGGGCAAACCAAGCGGAGTATCCAAACAAGGGTAACGGAGCATATCAAGGGGGTGAAGAATAATGAACGTTACAAGTCAGCCATATGCGAGCATGTCCTCGAGAGCGGGAGTAATCACTGGATTAGATTCGACCAAGTAACCACACTAGCAGCAGAAAAGTACTATATGCCACGCTTGGTTCGAAAATCCATTGAAATCTCCAGACATGCATACTTCAACAGGGACGACAGTATCAGACTCTCGCCGTCTTGGACTCCTCTTCTTGCGCAGCATAGACCGAAGGGCACACACGTCACAGTGGCACCAGCTGACACCGTTAGCTATGTATGCACGGAGCCCTATATGTCTATGGTGCAGCAAATTGACAACCTACCCGCATCCACGAGGCAGCCCGAACCTACCCACACCTACAATGCCGGGCTGTCAGACGTAACTCCGGGGCAACGAAGTGGCCCTGACGATGCTTCCGTCGTGGGAAGCGAAATATGTCGGCCAAGCACGGCATTGCACACCGGAAAACCGTAAGTTTTCAAAACATTATGTACAGCGACGGTGTAAATCTAAGAACATATTGTACTGGCTTCTTGTGAAATATGAAAATAAATGGCTGAAACAATGTGTTCTCTCACAATAATATTAAAATTCAATCGTACAAAGGTTTCACAATTTATTCGTTTCGCTACTGGAGTAGAGCATCGCTTTAAGGGGACATAGGATCCTAGAACGACCGTGGCCGAAAAGCTGTCGTTTTCTATAACGTTCGTTCTAGGGTCTTATATCGCCTTGAGGTCCTTGCTTGCGGTGGCGCTGGGTTCGGGTCTCCTCTTTCCCTAAAATATGTTTGGGAGAGGCGAGGGCTGTGCCCAGCGTGATGCTCGTGAACAGGTGCAGGTTTGTGGGGACTAGCTTGCTTCAATTGACAACATGTTAGATAGCGGGCGTGGTCTTCACAAATAAAATGACATTTGTCATGAACTGTTGCATACGTCATGAGTTGTTGATTGTCGTCAATTAATTTTGCAAAAATGTAATAATTCTGTAAATGAAATGAAAATGAAATAAAATGAAAATGTATTTATTTGTTACAACTATTATTACATAGGATGCAAAGGCGAGCTTATATTTTTTTTTTCATGTCTAAGCGTGTGGTGAGGGATGAACTGTGGACTACTCTGGCTGTTTCTGGTGTTAGTGCAGGCGCCTTTATCCGATTTCTTCTGGATACTGATGATATGGTTAATGTTATCTATCATCACGGCCATCAATGAAAGAAGAATTAAAATTAATGCAATGCGAAAATAATGGCTTTCGAGCAAGATGAAACCGTGACTGGGTGTATGTTATGTGAGTATAAATAATAAATGATTTCAATTTTGCCCTCCCTTGACGGATATTTTGTGATAGAGATGGAGAGTGTTGAAGTCGAGTGAACAAAAAGATATTTTCTGTTGTGAAAAGCCGGATGATCAGAGATTTGGGTATGGTAGAAGAGGCACGAATGTAGATTAAATTCAGTTGATATTCGTTCCTCGAGTAAAGTCTGCCGTGTGAGTTCACCGTACAAATTTCACATATCGGTTAGAGAGCATTGGTAAGATTGTTTACGTACAGTGATGACTCAAGCATAACGGTGACGAAAGTACGAGGAAACAAATTTACAGAGGAGAAGTGAGTGAAACTGTCGGGACCAGGTGGCCTAGAAAACCAGCATTCTACTATGGTAAATTACATTGCCAGGTGATCCAGGCAAGTGAGTAATAAATTGAGGACATATTTTTTTAAATCCGTGCCAAAATGGTACAAATAAACAACTAATAAAATCCAACAAAACATCCTCGATTTAGCACTCACTTGTCTGGATTACACGGTGATTATTTTATATATAGACTTATCGAACGATAACAATGATTGTCTTAAAATTCAATGTTTTTTTTAAGTATTTTGATACAATTTTTCATAAACCGTACTTCAATTAACTAAATAACATCATTTTCAATTGGTAACACTTCGATTGACGAACCCTGTAAACATAGAAAAACATATATAATAATCACAAACCTGGCAAAGTTTCTTGTCGGTTGTTTTCTGCCAGAATCTGGCAGAAAACTGGCCGGTTCGACTGCATCTGATGTAGTCGAAATGGCAGAAAAAGGGAAACCATTTACGAATCCGAGTGTCTAATGTACATCTAATATGGGGAAATAACGAAAATGAAACTCCTTACGCGATAGTTTTCGCAGTAAGCAGGCCTATTCCTGGAATCCCGTGATCAGGAATCAGTAATCCTGTGTCTAGAAAACCGTTTTTATAGCGGTTTTCAAAGCGTTTTCTCGACGAAAACATTCCGGCGTATTAAAATGTATTCAAGATTTTCCGTCGAAACAATCGCTTTATAAACCACTATAAAAGCGGTTTTCTAGACTCAGGATTCCTGATTCCCGATTACGGAATTCCAGGAATAGGGCTGCAGGAGGTCGGACTGAGTATGGCATACGCCATTGTACTATGTGTTAAGATGATCAGCAATATAAAACAACGTGCGATTGTAAATACTTTATTCTAGATCTTTTGCATAGTTGACAATAGCTCGGGATCACGTCAATGACATCCCAGCTTGCGTTCCGATATCTGCGTCGTTGCTACGTATCAGAACTAATCATGCGTTCCGATACATACTCATAACATCTTCCCTTTTCATTATAACAACAATATGAGACTGAACACAATAACTTAATCAACATTCTAACTTAAAACATAATGTATATCTGAATAATAATTATTAAATTGAACTGTTAATCAAACTGATATCTTAATGGCGGCCTAACCTGTCTACCACTTAATGTTCTTTTCACCAGTTCTGATACACCACCAGACCCCTCTCCAGTAGTGACTGCAGGTGCCTGTGGTGCCTTTGCGTCACTTTCGCTCTCTGTTTTATCCCTTCCCTCTTCATTGCTACATTGTTCAAAATAATCAGATACATCTTCATCTAGATATTCTTGTAATTTGGGAACAGGTTCTCCCGGATACTTCATAAGATGTTGCCGGTTTCTTCGATATTTAACACCACCCGAAGACTCAATGATAAATGACCTAGGTTCAGGACATTTCTTGATAACTTTACCTGGCGTCCATTTTTCATGAGGACTCTTCTTGTACAGTATGTGATCGCCTTCGCGAACAACCGGTAACTCTCTTGATTTTTTATTGTAATAAAACTTTTGGTTCCTTATATTTTGCGTTTTATTTTTTACATACTCATTGTAGTTAGTAATTTTCGGCTGTAGGTGTTTCAACATAGTTGGCACTTGTGTCCGCAATGAACGCGACATTAGCAATTGCGAAGGTGATGGTAAGTTTCCTCTTGATGTAGTCCTATATTGTAGCAGTGCTAAATAAGGATCTGTACCAGCATCATAGCTTTTACTTAATATCTGCTTCACAATTTTAACTCCTGACTCTACCAATCCGTTAGATCGTGGCAGATAAGGACTGGACGTGGAAAGTTGAATTCCCCATTCTTGCAAAAACATTTCAAATTCTTTCGAATTGTATGGAGGCCCATTGTCACTAATAATCTCTACTGGTATTCCGTGCCGACTGAAAATAGGCTTAAGAGCATTTATCAGTGTCTTAGCACTGGTAGTACTTACATTTGCAATTTCAATATAATTAGAGTAGTAGTCCTCTATTACCACAATTAGTTGGTTATTGAACTGCAAATAATCGATGCCTATCTTTTCCCATGGAAAGTTAGCTAATTTATGTGACATCAAAGGCTCAGGTTGATTGGCACTTCGATGTGATAGGCATGCTTGACAATTTTGTACACCACTTTGAATGTCATGGTTCATCAATGGCCAATATACGACTCCTCTGGCAAAATTTTTTGATTTCTCAATGCCTTGGTGACCACTGTGTATAATCTTGAGTATTTGTGGCCTCAATTTAGTAGGAATGATCAAACTATTACATTTCAGCACAAGATCTTCTATTACATGAATATCATGCCGGCAGTTCCAATATGGCAGAACTAATTGGTCGACGTCGGACTTGTTTGTAGGCCTTCCACTTCTGTAATAGTGTTTGAGAAGTTCCATTGACTTATCATTTTTTGTAGCCTCAGTCAGCCACTGAACTCGCTCTGCTGAAATAGGTAAGTTTTTAAAAAGTAAGTTGACATGAATAATCACATCTTCATCTAGCCCATCTTCTTGTGACTCCGGCAATGCTGCGCGTGACAGCGAATCAGCAATGTACATTTTGGAGCCAGGCTTATATTCTACGTGGAGGTCATAAGCTTGAATTCTTAGCATAAGTCGTTGGAGACGTGTTGGAACCTCTGCTAACGGTTTTTTAAATAGTGAAATCAGTGGATTGTGATCCGTTTCGACATGTACAACTTTTCCATATATGTACTGATGAAACTTAAGACATCCAAAAACAATAGCATATAATTCCTTTTCTATCTGTGCCATTCGTTCTTGGGTGGACGTTAACGTTTTTGATGCATAGCATATAGGATGGTTGTCTTGCAGAAGAACTGCCCCAACAGCAGACTTACTCGAATCTACTGATAAAACAACATTTTTGTTTACATTAAAGTGACTTAGCACTGGTGCCTTACAAATTATTTCTTTTAGACGACAAAACGTCATTTCATGACAGGCATTCCATTTCCACAGGCTTGACTTTTTAAGAAGCTCACGTATAGGTTCAGTTTCTGTAGCCATGTTTTTTATAAACCCACCCAGATAATTGAGTATTCCTAAAAAACGTTGCAAATCTTTTAAACATTTTGGTGACGGCATATCCTTGATTGCGCGGACCTTCTCCGGGTCGGGCTCAACTCCATTCTTGGAAAATATATGTCCCAAATACTTCACCTGACTATTACCAAAAGTACACTTACTTTTGTTAAACTTCAAGTTGACTTCGTGAGCCTTCTGGAGCACTCTCTGTAGATTTTGGTTGTGCTCTTGCAATGTAGAGCCATATACCAAAATATCATCGGCGTAGACTATTACTCCTGGCAGCATAAATGTTTCGGTCATGATTCTATGAAACAATTCTGGTGCACAGCTGACCCCATATGGCAGACGTTTAAATCTGTACCTTCCGTAAGGTGTATTAAATGTACATAGTAAAGAACTTGGTAAATCGAGTTGAATCATCCAGAAACCACTACTGGCGTCTAAAGTGGAGAAGTACGCGGCTCCATGAAGCTTAGAACGTACCATATCAATGGTAGGTATTGGATAATGAGACCTGCAGATGGCTTGATTCAAGTTTCTCGGATTTAAACAGACTCTTAGTTGACCACTTTTCTTTTCGACCAGTAATAAAGAACTTACCCAAGGTGTTGGTTCAGTTACCTTTGCTATTACATCAAGTTCCTCCATGGCATCCAGCTCCTTCTGCAATCTATCGTGCAGAGCGAAAGGAATTTTGCGAGGAGCATCAATCTTCGGAGAGACATCTGGATTGACGGTGATATGACACTCACCAGGTAGACAGCCTAGGCCGACAAATGAAGATTCATTTTTTGCTAATAAATCACTAAGATTAATGTTTTGGACATTTGACTGACTCCTGTTTGTATGATCACTTGACTCAGTGACATTAACATTGTATACCCGCTTGACAAGACCTAATTCCGTACATGTATGTCTACCAAGAACAGTAGGTGCTGAAACATCAGCAATGATAAAATCAATTATTTTATTTTGTTGGTGACTTTGTATTTCAAATACACATTTCATTCTTGTCTGACCAACAATCTTGACATCATCACCACTATAGTTAGTAACCTTTACCTGACAAGGTGACAGCGCCTTACGTAAATTTAACCGTTTAAACATTTTTAGAGGCATGACATTTGCCTGAGCACCTGTGTCAATGATACATTTTACATCAGTGTTGTTTACTTGAATTATAATTGTCCACTCGGGCTCATTCGATCCATTCGAATTTAAATGTCCAATAAGTAAATTTTCAAAATCATTACCTTCATCTTCTTGCTCAGATGAGTCATCATTATCCTTAGCATTAACGAAACAAACCTTTTTTGATCGACACATTGCTTCATAGTGACCGACAAGATTACACTTGTGACACCTGACATTCAATGCACGACACTTGTTGCGATGTACTTGCCCGCAGCGACCACACGATGCAGATCCTGGTTGAGACGTTGATGTGGACCTGGACGTCGACATATTGGACGATGACTTCTGACCTCGCCCGACGTTGTAAAAGATATTCGTTGCAGCTGCTTGACCCCTAAGTTCAGACGCTTGTGACTGTGACAGGATAAGTGTTTTTGATATGGATATTGCTTTTTCAAGCGTCAAATTCTCTTCAAGTAGAAGTTTTTCTCTTATGTAATGGCATTCTTCATTTAAGTTACAAATAAAAATATCCTTCACGATCCGGTCGTTCAGCGCTCCGAAATCACATGATTTGCTTTTGTTCTGCAGATCAGTTAAATAGACGTCAATATTTTCACCACTCTTTTGTTTTCTTGTAAAAAACTTATGACTTTCATAGGTAATGTTGGTTTGTGGGACGAAATGACTATCAAGTTTCTTGACTAGGTCCTCGTATATCACCGTATCTATATCTAGATTGAACGTATTGAATATATCTAGTAATTTTTCACCTATAAAATGCAATAGCACGGCGACTTTTCTGTCGTTCGATTCTTCACTTATGCCGCTTGCTTTCAGAAATATTGTGAACGTTTGATACCATTTTCGCCAATTTATGCTTCGGTTACCATCCAAAGACATCGGTTGCAAATTGTTTGCTATATTTAACTTTCTTGATAGCATTGTGGACTCATTTTTCCCTTTGGTTTTTTCTTCCGCCATGATGACGCCGTGCCGACGCTAACGACGTGTTTTCAACTATTGCCTTCGTGATATTGCGTGGCTGCTTCTTGTGACCACTTCTGACACCATGTTAAGATGATCAGCAATATAAAACAACGTGCGATTGTAAATACTTTATTCTAGATCTTTTGCATAGTTGACAATAGCTCGGGATCACGTCAATGACATCCCAGCTTGCGTTCCGATATCTGCGTCGTTGCTACGTATCAGAACGAATCATGCGTTCCGATACATACTCATAACACTATGTCTATGTTTTGATCACCGTGACTGCGCCAGAACAGTGTTCGGGGACATGTGTCATGCTAAAATTTTGCAGAGGTCCACTAACGGTCATGACATATATATAGTACATACTGAGCGTAGCTTTTTCGGATTTCTTGCTCGAGTATTTCGATGCGTTTTCAATATTTTTGTTGGCACCAAGATATCATTTAACAATTTCCAATGATGGGACTAGCACACCTTCTACCTTCATGTTCTAAATTTAATATGAAATAAAAATCGGAAGAGAAAATTCAGACATGTCTACACTAACCCACCACAAATTTAATCATGCGCATGTGCGCTACCACCTAATTGGCAGTCATGGTGCAGTTAGTTGGTGACCTAGATGCTTTAATTTAGGCAAACAACATTCGTAATATGGCAGCTGTGGCATCAGTGCGGTGGCATTATGGCCAAGTAGAGTCTCCTTCGCTTATTAACTTTGTTTGGTTGAGTTGAAGTAAGTATAAAATGGTCACCGAACATTTCAATAGTAAATTAAGTACCAAAATAAAGGCGATTAACACTATGAATGTCTAGTGTGCCTTGTCGGATTTCGCCTGCCCCTGGACGGTCGGCATAGTTTTCGCAGTTCCAGTAAAAGCCCATGGGTGTTTTCGGAAACCTCTTGGGTTAGGACCTGACGTTTTCTATATGCCACGCTTTACGTTTAACTTTCATACGGCCCTCAACTTATTCTATCATTGAGGCCCTCGGGTCAATAAAACCCATACGTATTATTGTGTATTCGTGTGTAATTTTTTTTTTTTAGTGGATTTTTCATTTATTGTTAATGATTATTTAATGATTCATATGTAAATTTTGAGGTGAGCTAAGCACATGAGGCATATAAAATAATAAAAAAATGTGGGGCAACCCGTCTAGGCGCTTGCCGTCTTGTCTGCTGGGACAAGGCTCCAGTATAGACGGCACGTTGGCCGAAGTTAATGCCCATTTCCGGATTATATTGAGAGCATGGTGAATCCAGTGTCTACCAGCATTGTTAGCTGTCTAGCAGCTAAGGGCGTGTCGGGCATCACTCTCGACTGCTGCGCCGCATACGCACTTATGTCGTTGGACAATGTCGCAAACAAGTCTCCACCCTACCAGGCATCCGTCACTCCTAAATACCTACTGAGATCTTCACCTACGGCGCTCGGGAACCCGAGGTTCCAAATTCAGTCAGGGCCGCCGCGCGCACACGCTCGCACGTCCGCTACGTCCAGTCGATCAGTCGTTTCGGAAAGCGCACTTTCGCTGTTTTTATTCGTAATCATGTTTTATCATCATAGAATTAAATATAATAACTGTTGCGTGAACGGATGTCATAGTACACAGAAAAATTTGAAGTTACCTTTCTTTACGCTACCGAAATATTCTGAAAGGTGAGTTTGTTTTTTTAGTTTAGCTTTATTGACGTTTTGCCTTTATTGAGCCTTTATGTAGGTAGGTATGTAGTATAGTGTTATGAGGGGCCTATTGAATTGACACGTATTTAACTGGTATCAGCACAGCATTCGGTAATATTTATCCATGTATTACAAGGAAAACAACATAAATTGGTTTCGTCTAGTGAAAGAATAATGGGCAATCATTCGTGGCAGCTCCAGGTACTTATTGCCTGTTCTCCTTTGCTGCATGTAGTTTGTTTTTAGCCATACCAAGACCTTCCTTTCATGAGCACGGCGATATTGAACTGAATAGAAAACACGGAAAATGTTTCATTATCGTTTCGACCATGTTTTTATCAAATGTGATATTATCAACCCGGTCTTAATACCAAACAATACTAGACCAAAGTACATCGAAAACGCCGAAATACACAGGAAACATCAAACTATACCGTTAAAGCCAATCAACACTAACCAATATCAAACAACACCCAAAAACAATAAACAACCCATAACAGCACCAGGCATATTTGGGACGCAAAATCTTAAAATAATGATAATTGTGGACACATCATAAAAAAATAATTTTGAAATTTTTGTTGGTATCTTATTCGACTTTAAAACAATAGGCGGCGGCAGGGTGTGATAACCCTAGCGCAAGCCGCATTCCAGCGACAATATTATGTAGTGGGGCGGGTGAACGACGACGCGTTTCATCTCGCCGCCGCGCCGGCAATGAGCGACGTAATAAATACTTTATCTTAACGACAATTAGGATAAAAATTTAAAAAATGTTGTCGGGGAGTGCGACTTCTGTGCGTAGCACTATTAGTTATTCTGTGACCCTACGCAGATCCAAAGTGTGTTGCCATCCAGAAATTTTCTTATTTTCGGAGATGGAAGGGCATGCAGCCATGCACCCGATTCTGTTGCGCAGGCCGCCTTTAATCACGCTTCTTCCATCAGTATGTCGTGCTAAATTATTGCTTTTATTCGGTTTATATTTATTTTGTCCCAATTTTGTTGGAGTTCGGAGGTGTCGTATTGGGACAAATCAAATTCCAGGCCTTCAAAACATCGTCGACATGGCTGATTCCAACTAGAAGTTGAATTACTATATACCATTCTGAATGGATAGCCACAGGGACTCTTTGGTACTTGTAACAAAACAAATAATTTCTTATTCTATTCGGTTGGCATACATTATATATTTTATTCCACCTATTACCTTTTCCTTAATTCCGTTATTAACTAAACTACACCATCTACTGTTTGACACCAGATGCAACCATGGAGGTGAAGAAATAACTGGAGAAATTTGCCGTACAAATTTGTAGCGCAATGATGAAAACGGAGAAAAATCCAATTTGAAGTCTCCCAAATTGGTAGGTAAACCGATAAAGATAAGAATTATTTTTTAATAAACCAGATGGTCGTTACGTCATTCCTCATTCTTGATGATGACAGCGAGTGCCGAGTCAAAAATATCTAATAAATACTGGCTGAATCCGGCCGTCAAACCCATTGAAAACTACATGAGTTAGAAAGATGTTATGCAAACCATAGCCAACAAATAATTTGGTTGCAAAAATTAGCAAAAATATTGCTCATTAGAGCAACGTGGTGGCAAGTGAAGCTGGGGGTAATGCCGCGGCGCTGAGCGGGATGAAAACATCACTGTCCATGGATCCCACAGAATTATATTCCGATTTCTGTGATGGATCCATTTGTAAATTGTTGTTCGTAATTACTTTTCTGAAATAGTGAATTACAAACAAATATTTTGAAAAGGCGTTTTATTTGCATGTCCTTATATGTATATGTAACACATCGTAATTAGAAAATAATGAAAGAGAATCTCCAAACATAAAAAAAATTTAGGCGATTACATAGCCTGTGTATATTGGGTTTGTGACTTCGGTTTTTTTATTAAACAATTATGTAAAGTTTGTAAACTGCCTGAATTCGATAATTTTATGTATCTAATGGATACGACTTTACCGTTATTTCATTAATTCGAGTTTCAGCGACAATTGAATTTGAAGCTAGTTAGGTAATCAGGTTTTGAAAATAATCAGAAAAAGGTTTTTTCAAAATCTGATTACCATCCCTGCATTAATTCAAAGATTTATTCGGAAGAAATGCTGTTTCATCAGAATTTATAGCGAGAAAAGACAATGACTAACAAATATACGTAAGTGTGTGAAATGCATTCTCTGTTAAATGCGCCAATGTAGCACTAATCCCGTATTTAAGCCTAACTGGACACTGGCAAAATTGTCTAAAAATAGGACAGAGAGGCCTTAATTCAAATCAATCAATCAATCAACATAATTATAGTTTTAGTTTTTAACCGACATCAAACACTAAAAAGTGGAAAATACCCGATTTTTGGGGTCGGTGCCAACCAACCAAAGAATAACACCAATATGTCACCGACCCAATAATGGGTGTTATTTTCCACTTCTTAGTGTTTGAATTCGGTTTTATTACGGTTCCGTACCCAAAGGGTGCCAACGAAACCCCAATACGAAGCCTTTGCTGTCCGTCCATCCATCCGCCCTTTTTTTACCGTCTGTCCCTCCGTCCGTCCGTCTGTTACAGGGCTGTATCTCATTAACAATAATAGGTAAATAGTTGAAATTTTCACAGATTGTGTATATTTATGGCCGCTATAACAACAAATAGCAAACATTTTGAAATATTAAAAATTAAAGGGGTGATTTTTTGGGTGAAATCATGTAAGATGGTACGGAACCCTTCGTGTACGAGTCCGACTCGCACTTGGCCGGTTTTTTGGTTAGTGATACCGGTACAGGCGCACTCCTTTCAGGTACTAACTTTACGTAATTATCTTGACCTTGAACTTTACGTAAATATCGTATAGACTTGCGTTATTTGAGTGCTCCAAGCAGAGTGCCCACTCAAGTCCTCAATGGCTTTTCATAAGCGTATTTTTATTATATTTTGTCTTAATGATAGAAGCCAAATTTTTCAAAATGTTTACCAAAATAAGTTGGCACTGTTTGCTACAAATACGCAATTATCTTTTAAATATTCGTCAAATATCATTTCATAATGCTAGATTCAGTATATTATCAATATAAGGTACAACTTTTTTGTAAAAAAATATATTAGGTCAACATTTTATCGCGCATATTCAGACTTATGTATATTCAAGTAAGAGTTTTATTTTAGGCTGGTTCGTGCAAATAACATACAGACATACAAAACACAGACAGACATACTAATTGCATGCTATATAATATCTATTTCTGGCTAAATAGAGGAATTCTGCAAAGAAATGAAAATAGGTAGCGAATTGAGATTATTTTGAGTTCGTGTTGATTGATGGCATAACACCATTCCCATAGAAATGTTTTCAAGTGAAATATCCACTATATCGAATATTTAGCGTATACTTCCAGGTAATATTATATTCCTGAATGTTTTTATGTCTCGTCAAGTTGTTTATGCATCATTTTACAATGCACGACCTAAGTGCACGACGGCATATTCAATTACAATTCGATCTTACGTCAAACTCGCCCGCGACAGCTAGCGACGCAAGACTAAAATGGCCGCAGGTTCTGTCAAGATGACACGCCCCCCGCGGCACAATTGTGATAAGGCCATTTTTTTAGTTCCATTCGTTCTCCTGTTATTTCTTCACCTCCATGGATGCAACACATTAAAATTCAACTTGCAGTGTAAAGTACGTGGCATATTGCCTGTCAGCAGCCTTAAAATGTCACATGCTACATATTCATGAATGTGGATCCTCGTGCCGCTAAAGATGCTGTAGGAATGCTATATATTGGCCAGCAATATGGTGGCACAACTCTTTGTGATTATACGCACACAGCAAACGGACGTCCATGGATGATTCCCAAACGAAAATCGACTACATTTATTTTAAGAAACCTGTTATATCAATAAATAAACATGTTACTGTTTGTGATAGTGATATTGACTGCAGTGTGTTTCTTCCTATTCCGCTACCGGCGACGAAGGCTGTACGAGCTAGCTAAGAGGATCCCTGGCCAGCAAGAGATTCCTTTTTTTGGGCACCTCCACAAATTTGTGGGAGACACCGAACGTAAGTGAAGCGGATTGTTTATCTCTCGAAATTAAGGCACAAACTAAAAATTATTCAATTTGTCACACAAACAAATGTGAGCCACACAATACTATGTGGTAAAAAGGGTACAAAATATTTTTCTCCATTATAGGAAACCAAATGTCTTCAATATATTGTTCGTATGTAATATATAAATTTAATTTGTAAGCAAATATATCTAATGATAAATGAAATGCTTAGAAAGCAGTTAACGGCAGTTTAATGGCAGAAGGGTATCTGTCACTTTTTTTTAAATGTACATTTTTACACAAAACATGCTAAAATTGGAACGGCCTTATTAAAATATGGGGTTTCACACATTATGTATTGTGACAGAAAGAGTTATTAGAACTTTGTGCCTTTTGAAAAATTTAATTCATTTAAAAGGAACAATTATTTAGATGACATAAAAATCCATGCAGGGAGTTTTCGTGGACGTTTTGAATCGGGTAATAATATAAATATTGTTATTAAATTACCCTGCACAAGTCATAGAATAACTAAGCTTTCTGTCGTTTATGGTTTCTTTTAATCATTCATATAAACCGTATTTTTCTAGCCTTTGCAAATGACAGAAATTACCTTTTGCCATAAAACTACCGTTCTAAACTGCTTTCTACCGTTGTCTACATTCCTCCACTTCCAGTTCGTTATGTCATCAAGGTTAGCTCCTTAGCCCGCTTTGCTAATAGGTATCCTACTAGGAAAGGAGGACGGCCGTTCCAAATTTATTTTCCTGAATCATAGATTTCCTGTATTCTGGACGAAATCATAATGATGATATTTACGATAGCGCCTAATCAAACACGTTAGCAATAGGTTATTTTATACGGAAATGTTTGGATTAATGTAGTTATTGTAATTATTGTATTTCTGGACAATGATATTTGGAAAGTAGCTGTCGCTGCTGATATATTTGTATTTGTATTTATTGATCCTCCTTTGGGACGTATGGAGCACTTGGAATCGTCATAACATTTAAAATTGCAATTAAATACAATTAAAATTAAAGCAAGGCATTTAATATATATTATAATCATTAACTTAGCCACGATGCATTCAACAATAACCATTTGCGTTTTTAATAGGTTTCCAGATCAAGTCCATCTGCTCTTAGAACATACGCCTCCTAAATGTGAAAAAACGATCTCCCGCGCTTGCTATTAATAAAGGTTTCATACCTTATTAGGAAGGATAAATTAGTTGCTCACAGGGACATCTCAAATTAACGTACAGTATCCTTTTTGCCCATTTTCAGCAAGGTGTTTGATAAAGTTACATATAGAGATGCGACTTTTCTATATGAATCTATATGAACAACAATAACCAGTCGGTTTTTTAATTAAATACTTAAATATACCTAAAGTTATATCTGTAACCTAAATCGCCTATAACTACGAAATGCAACCAAAGCTTTGTTCAGTTTTGGTATTGCTAAGCAAGCATATACTGATACTTTCATGCTTTGTTATTTGCAGCCATTTACCTTATCATATATATATTTTTTATCACCATAACTACTTTTTCAGGCGCCTTATCTAGGTAACGCAACCACTTGGCACAGGCAGACTGACACATTTAGCTTCAGAAGGTTGGTCTTTATCCTGTGAACCCAGTTTCAGCCATTTACGTTATCGTTACCATTTTTGTTGCCACCACCTAGTCTATAAGAGTAATGATGATTTCGTTGTTCCAGTGTAATTATATGTATGTTGCTTAATGTGAATAAAACAAATTTAATGCACTTTGCTCTGGGAACAGTGCCGCCTGTTTAGTGATACGATAGTTTCCCACCCAGCTTGCAGACTAGCAATTTGACTGTATCTGCTTGTTAAACCAACTTGAAACCTTAAATTATTAAGAACCATACAAATTACCGGAAAAATATTCAAGTACGTGGGAGCTTAGGTTAGGTTTTCAGCTGCGCCCGTACGCCGAACTTTTCTTTGATGTCGCTGACAGCAGACGGAGCACAGGCATGCACAGGCGAACTCAATTCGTATACATTCGCTTGCTTATCACATTTGCATTCGCTTGTAAGCTCTCGCTTGCTATCGGTGGTTTGATCCAAACCATCCGGAATTATTTTCTGCCATATGATCTTGCCAGTGTAAATAGGTAAGAACCTTACAAAATCTGCGCAATTTAGTTTAACGTCATGCCTAGGAAATATTTAAGATAAACTTGTGCTGCGTAGGTATGAAATATTTTCTTTCCCTGCCTTCCCAAACGGGAAATTTACATGCTGATAAGCTTACACAATGTTTAATAACTAAATGTTTCAAGCCATCCATTGCTAACTTTCCAAGATTGCAAAGCCCTAGAAGCAAGGTAAGACACATAAACGCATTGATATGTACACAAAGAGCGACAAAGCCCCTATTGCACGAAGAAACGGCTGTTCAATGTTCAAACACGTCACTTTTAGTGATCCGCATGAAGTTCCTTCCATTCTGTCCACACAAAATGACGTGTTTGATCATACTTTGACGTTGATTTTGATTTTTTGTTCTTTCGTGCACTCGGCCCTAAGCAGTAGTAAGTAATAAATGAACGGATGTTTGTTGTTGTTGTTCTGTACGAGCTGATACCAGTCCCCATTCAAATACACCCATTGTCTTTTGTTTTGGTTTGCTATGGTTTATTTGAAGTTAGAAATATTCCTGCAGATATAATGAAAGCACTGATGGACATGAGCTACGAAGCCCTGAAGAACGGCTCCATAGCCAAGGTTTGGCTTGGACACCACCTTTATTTCGGTAAGTTTTCCAAGGCCGCGCTCGCGGTACTCTTATCCTGCATTTTGCCATCAAGCTTTATCGTTGCTGCCACATTATGCCAAATATTTAACACACAAAACTCTTTTATATGTGACGGTTAAGAACCGTCGTCGATCGAAGTCCAAAATCAGAAAAAGGCCAACATTAATTAAAATAAAATCTGGCATGTTGCTGATTAAAGTTCAGTCTGAGGTCTGTTGAACAAAGTAGAAACACTTGGCCGGGCGTTGTAGTTTTCGCAGCCTCATGAAAGCCTCTAACATAGGTGAGGGCCTTGCGTAGATAAATTACATGACTCTTTCTAAAATACTACAACTTTTACTTTTTGTTATGAAATATTGTTTTCGATTAAATTGTGTTATGCACATTGGAATAAAACTACCTACCTACAAAAAACTTTTACTTCAACATTATTTATATGTCGCTTTTAGCTAAGTTCTTATTAATTTGGCTTACTAAGCATTTCGCTAAATCCCTGTATATTTCATTATTTAGTAAATTTGACAAATATAAGATTTGGTTCCCTATTTTACTACAATCGTCTTCTGTTTTATCATAATTTATCGAGGGGCAAGCAGAAGTAATAAGCAGAAGCCATGATATTTTCTATTCAGAAGGGCTAATTGTTATCATTGCAGTAGTGACAGATCCTGTGGACATCGAGTATATTCTCAAGACTTGCCTGGAGAAAGATGACCTGCACGAGTACATCAGGGAAATCATTGGGAATGGCATTGGCTTTGCACCCGGTAAGCTTATCTATAAGAACAAAAGATAAATCTAGTTAAAAGCATTAATATTTACATATATATGCAAATATTATTTTATTCATTGGTCCGTAATTCGCGCAAATTTTAGCAAAAATATAGATACCAATTAATGTTGAAATGTAAACGCCCTTTGCCAGTTGCAATAGTTTGGCGTTGAAGTCAAGAACCTACTATGTAAATAAAAGGAATAGAAAATTAACACAGAGGTACCTGCAACTATCCTATTCGCTATAATCAAGCACATACAATCGAAATTAATTGATAACAAATACATTGATAAGCAAAAGCATCCGTCGCCCTAAAGGCTTAGGTAACTTCCACCAATTGTATATATAGATTGTAGTCTTTCATCCACATTTCTTAAAAAAATGTATTACTTTAGTCCACGAGCGATGCTCTTTGCCTTGCAAGATAAAGATAGCATTATCTGAAGGTACTCTACCGACATAATTTTTATCAGCCTCAATGGCCCAGTGGCGCGACACTTCGGCGATCGCTCTCCGAAGTTAAGCAACGCTGGGTCCGGTCTGGTCTTGGATGGGTGACCATTCGACCGTTGAGAGAGGCTGGCCGTGGTTCGGATTCTACGTTAAACTGTAGGTCCCCTTCCTTGCTTACTAGGTGGTAGGGTTTATCCCGCCCGGGTTGGTAGCATCGCATTGGATGAACGATGGTCGAAGCGGCAATGAAAATTGTCCGTGTTTTCCATCCAGTTCAATGTAGCCGTGCAATATAAGGAAGGTCCTGGCATGGCACCTAGTTCCCATGTGGTGTGTTGGGCTAATACCATGACAGAAGGTGTGGTATTAGCCATCCATGTCCAGTCACATAAAAAAAATAAAAATAATAATTGCAAACCATGAATTTACACAATTTATTAAATCAGGTACATTAAAAACATTATTATAGAAATTGGTTAAATATGAATAACTAGCTGAGGTACCCGGCACTGTTCGGGTCAATGGTACGGATTAATGTGCTTATTCTCTTTTTTATTATAAAATATTTTGTTTTTACCTATTTCTTTTGTGCTATACGAATGGACTTCGTGTCTGATGAAATAAAGTTATTATTATTATTATTAATGTTGTTTCGGACATTTTTTTTAATGCCACAGGAACCTATTTTTTTTTCGCATTAAAAATATGTAGTTTATATTATATGTAGCTATATTTATGTATAGTATAGTATATTATATAGTAGGATTATATTTAGAGTCATGCTTATTAGCCCAAAAGTTGCGGGAAAAATCGAGCCATACGTAGGTAAATACAATTAGCGTCGAAATCGATCCCATACTTATACAAACCAGATACAAACTTTCATCCCCAAAATCACCGTTTTGAGTTTTATTTTCACCATAAAAAGATCTAGGCTACTAGATCTTCTCTAAGGTCCAGACTATGAAAATGCCAAAATTAATCAAAATTCGTTCAGAGGCTTATGCGTGAAAACGCAACAGAGTTGGTTGATGACCTATGGAGCTCTTGACAATTAAATGCTTACACTATATTCGTACTTTTCAGTAAACATATGGAGGACACGCCGCAAAGTAATGGTCCCAACATTCAGCCCTAAGATAGTAGAGTCCTTCGTGGACGTGTTCTTAGAACAGAGCGAAGTTCTAGTTGAACAGTTGAATGCGCGAGTAGGCACAGAGACATTCGACCTATGGCCATACATGAGTGCGTACACCTTAGATACGGTCTGTGGTAAGTTATATTCTAAACATTATGACCATGAAGGTGAAAAATGTATGGAGAAATAACTTCCAAACAACGATCGCGCAAAAAATGACGCCACGCGACTTACAACATTATATCGCCGTACACATTTGTAGCGCAGTGATGAAAACGGAGAAAAATCCAATTTGAGTATCCCAAATTGGTAGGTAAATTGATAATATTAAGAATTATTTTTCAATAAACCAGATGGTCGTTACGTTCAATGTATGGAGAAATTGAAGAGCGCGCGCAGTGGGCGTTAAGCGAACTAACATTGATTTACCAGCTTACTCGACGTTGCCGTAAATACGTCGACGTTGCCGCTTACGTCGACTCCGCGTTTTCACACAAATAGGAAGTTCGAGTTTCACTTTGACAGCTTGAAGAAGAAGATCTAGTAAAAACTTGTATGGAGTTTGACGTTTTTACGGAAAACGCCAGTCGATCGGTTTGCCGTAAACGCCAAATTAGGTAAAAACTCAGACTGACCACTCTGAATACCAACTGGCCACCGGATGTCCGGCACCCTTGCAGAAGGCGCAATGGGACTCGATCTCCACAGCTGCCGCCGACTATCGAAATCTATGGCTATTCGGTAGCTTTACAGTCCGCAAATCGCCAGGCATGGTGCCTCATTGAGCGTGGTTTAGCGAGGTCAGGTGTGTTTAGCTGTTCCGGAGACCTAAGTTCCTCGACGCAGCCACTCATGCTGGTTTTTAATTTTAAAAATATGCTCAGTACCAATACTTTCAAAAGATTCACGAAATTGATTTGTAGTAAAATTTTTGTCGAGTGCGAACTTTTTTATTCATCACAATGGGAGGTACATGTCTTAGGAACTTAATTACTTCATCGAAAACGCATATGCCTGTTAGAAAAGCATACGGAAAAAAATTTTTCATTGCGATCGTGTTAATTTATTCTATGTTTTCAGAAATAATAATGGGAATCAAAATAAAGGCGCAAACTGTGCACAACCCACCCATCCTTCAAAGTTTGAACACCCTACTCGAAACGGTTTGCGAAAGAATCTTTCACGTGTGGCTTCAGAACTCCTTCATCTTCAGGAACTTACCGAGCTACAAGACTTACCAGAAACATGTGAACTTCGTTTATGATTTCCTTGATAACGTACGTACACCCCTGAGTGGTTCTTAGCTTTTTATTTTAAGGTACTTTAATGAGAGTTACGTTGAAACTGTTCTTACATCTAATTACTTAATTATTCAAGTGGCTCGGCTCCTCGCACCTCATACCACAGAGCATACGTTGGTTTGATCCCCGCCCCGTCGCAATTGCAATATTATCTATGATTTCCCTTGCTCTGATACGTGGTAATGTTAAGTCCGCCACGGGTTGGTACATTCTTCCGTAATCACGTATATTGAGACTTGGCCAGGAATAAAAAATCCACAGACCTCGTGAATTTCCGACGCATTGAAAATAACTTTATTTCATTAAGACACTTAAAAATCAGAGCAGTTAAATGAAAGGGCGGACTGAATCAAGCATGAATCCATGAAGAATAAAGTAACTTATGCAACGTGGAAACATATTAGTGTTTATTTAATGCGTCAATGAATTAAAAAGGCTTTATTATTTTTTTTTATTATTAATGCGTTACAGAGCCAATCTCATAAAATGTAACGATTTCTACATCAGTCTCGATATAACAAATGACCGGATTCTGAACGACCTCCTGAATCGCTCTCAAAGCCAGTAACTTAACTTTGCGAAGGTATTTCAAGAAATAAATGTTCTAGATTATAGCTACATATTTTTATTTTTTTATGTGACTGGACATGGATGGCTAATACCACACCTTCTGTCATGGTATTAGCCCGACACACCACATGGGAACTAAGTGCCATGCCAGGACCTTCCTTATATTGCACGGCTACATTGAACTGGATGGAAAACACGGACAATTTTCATTGCCGCTTCGACCACCGTTCATCCAATGCGATGGTACCAACCCGGGCGGGATAAACCCTACCACCCAGTAAGTAAGGAAGGGGACCGACAGTTTAACGTGGAATCCGAACCACGGCCAGCCTCTCTCAACGGTCGAATGGTCACCCATCCAAGACCAGACCGGACCCAGCGTTGCTTAACTTCGGAGAGCGATCGCCGAAGTGTCGCGCCACTGGGCCATTGAGGCTGACAATACATATACCGATATATACATAGAGCTCGAGCGATGGGGCTCAGACAGTTCCTGTTATAGTGATACAGGTGGTAGAGACATGCGATAAAAGCGAAAGTAAATTAATTACAATTTAGAAGCGAAAAGTCGGCTAAAAAATTTACCCATTCTCTTTTCGTTTCGAAATCTTTATGGTATATTTAATGCTAGCTGCACCCCCCCTATATAAAAATGGTATAATAAATACTGCCTTAGAGTAGAAAACTAAAAAGAAATACGTCCAACTAACATAACCGCGCAACAAATCTATCACATTTGATGTCTTATAATAACTTGTACATAAGAGAAAAGGGATTAATTTCTTCTTGAAAAGTGCCCTTGTAAAAATATTTTGATAAGTCGTATTTTAAGTAAGACTTAAGTGTAGATTACGCAATTGATGCGCACTTAAAAATAGCACACAATTTACATATAAAAACCGTAATGTTGATCTGGAAGACAATTAAATAGATAAATACTTAAATTACAGGTTATTCGCCAAAAAAGAGATGAAATAAAGAAGGCTCAATCAACAAATCCTAAAGAAAACCAAGAGTACCGTAAGTTTATTTATTTGTTTGTCTATATTAGTGAAACCTATGTAACGTTTATTATTAATTCATGTTGTATTGTATTGATTTATCCCCCTTTGGCACAGGGAACATTTGAAATCGTCAACCATTTACATTTCATAAAATTAAAGCATAAAAAGTTCGTTATCGGTCGTTGTCATGGCAAGAGGCTCACTTAAGGTGTCCCTTCTCGGCGGGACTAACTCATTCGCGGGCACGGTACAAATCCGTGCTTTTGCGCTCCTTCTCTGTTTCAAAGAAAAAGACAGGCTCCTTTATGAGGAGGATGCAACATAGTGTTTGATTTGGTAAGATTTACGAAAATTTTAATTACAAGGCGACTTATAGCTAAAAGTAAACCACGACCGCTGTAGTAAAAAATCTAACAAAAACTAAACTGATTATACATTTCCATGAAACAAGTTATGTCTGATGACTAATCTTTTTAAGATGTATAAATGTTATCGTTGAGTAATTCAAGCGAAAAATTCGAATTTTCGGACCTTATAACTTAGAAACCAAACACAATTGTGCAATGACAATGGTCATCAGTCATATAGTTTGATCAAATAAAGCTATTTGGAGCAACATTTTGAATCTCTGACAAGAAATATGGGCGTGATATTCTTTCCCGTTTGTATGGGGAGTTGAGCGGGAAGGCCAACCTTAAGTCTAGAATTTTAAATAAACTTTAACTACACTTAAATATTACAAAATCAGCAAGGCAAGGATCTATATAATGTGCGTGTGTCCGCTTCTGAATTTTAAATTGGATTATTAAATCATCACTGACTCATTCAATGATGGCTGTAATACTTTCAACGTGAATTTCGCATCAGAATTGGAAGACTACGAGCGAAAGGCCTTCTTGGACCTCCTCATCGAGAGTTCTAGTAATAGCACCTCCTACAACGACCTAGAGCTACGTGAGGAGATGCTGAGCCTAGCGGTAGCCGGCACCGATACGTCAGCAGTGGCGATGTCCTTCGTAATACTGCTTCTCGGCAAACACCAAGACATACAAGATAAAGTTCACCGGGAGTGAGTATTTTTTTTAATTTGGCCTAGGTATCCCGGTCCACTCGTAGGTGAATATATCAATCATTTTGCCTATATAAGTATCAACATGCAAATTGGCGCAGTGGAAAGTCGATAATTGGCTAACGTAATTGTCTGGGTAGCTCAGCGTCATAGCAGTGGGCATGTAATACAAAAGTAGCAGGTTCGAATCCTTCTTCAAATGAAGCTCCAGACCAAAATATGTTTCTGATTATGTTTCAGTGAATATGTCGTCGCAAAACCTCATATTAATGCTTACACGTCCTTACGGGGGGTGTAGAATCAGAAGGACTAAAGTGAATTTTCGGTACACCAAAAAAATCATTCATCAATATTGGTATTTTTTATCTTCACGTTAACTTTGAAAATGTTTAATCATTGGACAGAGCTGCCTTTGAAAGTGTTTTAAATGTGATTTCGATAAGATATTTTAAGAAAGAATATGCTGAGAAAATTACTCTATTTTTCGGTCTCCAGCTGTTTTTGATTATATACCCCGGCTTATGTGGTTGGTTTATTTTTCATTTTGCAGATTGCTCGACATATACGGCACCTCGAACCGTCCATTCGAGAAAGAAGACTTGGCGAAGATGTTGTACCTTGAGAGAGTGATCAAGGAATCTCTTCGCTTGTACCCGCCAGCACCCTTCATCATTCGAAAAGTAGTCAAAGAAATAACGCTCCGTAAGTTCCTTTTTTTTGTTTTTTTTTTCAATACATACATACATACTTAGTTGGTTCTATTTAAACCTCGCAAGACGGTTGTTATTATCGAAATTACAGTTAGATTGATTGATTTTTTTCAGTGTGCAGTAGATACTATGAGAATAAGAACTGCTGCAAACCATAATCAACAAAATACCGGCCCAGTGCGAATCGGACTGCACACGAAGGGTTCCGTACCATCGTACAAAAGTGAACACCAAAAAATCACGTTACTATCTGTTGTTATAGCGGCAAAATAAATACACACTCTGTGAAAATTTCAGCTGCCTACCTATTACGGTTCATGAGATACAGCCCTGTGAGAGACGGATGGACGGACAGTGGAAGCTTAGTAATAGGGTTCCATTTTCACCCTTTGGGTACGGAACCCTAAAAAGACAACTCTTTTTCAATGTTTTCCAATCAAAAGGGCTTATTAAAAAAATACAGATGTAGATTTCGACATTATATATTGGAGAAAAATCTAGTAAAACATTAATAGGATGTAAACAGTTATCGCCCGCCGCAGTATGACGATTTATAAGGTAACGACTCTCTTAAGGTGGCCCAACCCGGCTGGCCTAACACATTCGCGGGCACGGTACAAAACCGTGCTGTTGCGCTCTGGGACCTTCTCTGTTTTAAAGAATAAGACAGGCTCCGTAACGAGGAAGATGCAACATGTCCACAAAAAAGACAATGTGCATAGTGTATGATTTGGTAAGATTTACGAAAATTTTAATTTCAAAACGACTTATAGCTAAAAGTAAACCACGACCGCTGTAGTCAAAAATAAAACAAAAACCAAATCTAATATATAAATAATATAAAAGGGAAAGTTTGTAATAATGGATGGATGGATGGATGGATGGATGGATGGATGGATGGATGTTTGTTACTCTTTCACGTAAAAACTACTGAATGGATTCTAATGAAACTTTACAATAATATAGCTTATACATCAGAATAACACATAGGCTACAATTTATGTGCCCATGGGCTTTAGAACTTTCACGGGGCTGCGAAAACGATGCCGGTAGCGATACTTCACACTAGGGGGAGAGGAGCCGGGGGCGCGGCGGGGAGCGGCGGCGGGGGGAGGGGGGCAGACGTCGTGACTGTTTGGTGTCCGTTTGGCGAATTTTCAAGGCACTAGCGATTTGTAAAACTTAGTACATGTACATTTAACTACCCGGGAATTAGGATTGGCTAAATAGAATTCAGTTCCGCTTACGCTAAGATGGGGCTGTCATACAAACTGCAATGCTATGCACGGCTCGGCTTTGCGGCGGCAGCGCTTACTTTTACTGAAGTACGGCTTGGTATTTCCTGCAACTTTAGGACTACTTGGCATCACGCTAAATCGCCGGAGGAGCGACCAACAGAATAAAATCCTTGAGAACCAATTACTCGATTTAGATGTGCATTGTATCTACGTCTAGCCTGATTCTACTAAAAACTTATAGATTACATAATATAACGCTTCATTACCAGAAGGGTAAGTAGTGAGTCTTAAGGTCTTATAACATGCGAACCACTTACCTGATTTATATGCGTATTTTATCAATGTATAGCATCTCTGGGAGCAGTCAGGTTCGAGATGGGTTACTGTATTCGATGTTGAGGCTGGCTGTGGGTTGGAGTCCACGCAAAACTTACCTACGTTACACGTTACTTACTAGGTAAGCAATGTAGCAGTGAAAGTGCAGAAAGGTTCTCGCGGCAAATGTTTTTTTTTTAAATAGCCACCAAACGTCAACGAAGCTCTAAATGGGAATTATTGGATGTTTCTCATTAAATCATGCTATTTCGGCTCGAACGATCTTGATTAAATTTGGTGCATGGATACATTGTCCTGGACCAGTTTGACCCTATTTTGGACCAGTCATGTGGGCTACTTTTTATCCATGAGATAATTTAGCCGACACTAACCCGAGCGGAGCCGGGTACCGCAGCTAGTAGATTATAAATCTTGATTAAATAAGCTATGTCTGATGACTAATCTTTTTAAGACGTTCTTACTTTATCACTGCGTAATCCACCCCCAAAGTTATTGTATAAAACGCGCGAAAAATTCGAACTTTCGGACCTTATAACTTAGAAACCAAACGCAATTTTACAATGCCAATGGTCATCAGACATCTAGTTCGATCAAATAAAGCTATTTTGAGCAAAATTTTGGATCTCTGACAAGAAATATGGGCGTGATCTTCTTTCCCCTTTTGTATGGGGGAGATGAGCGGGATGGGCCACCTTAAGATAACCGTTTCAAAATCATCCGATCTGTCACACGTGTTATTTTAAACAAGCGGGACTGTTTAATCGGTTAAAATAACTGTTTAGCTTATTTATAGATAATTACCATAGAACAGGCCAATGAGTGCTTAAATCTGAGGCATGTCGTCACCGTCATACGACGTGTTATTCGGCCAAATGAACTGAAATTTACCGGTTAGCTTACATCCTTATAGCTTACAATGTAACCACAGGTTTAAACGGAGATTGAATCTCTAACTCTTCCCCGTCGAATTGTAGTTATATCTATGAGATTAAGTTCAACCATAGATTAAAAAGAAACTTTTCTAATCTTGACTTTTTTCCACGGAGTATCCGTGACTTAATCGAGATTTAAAAACACGCAAAATAAAGAACTCTCGTACAAATCGTCAGCAGCATGGAACCCCGTTATATTCCGGGAGGTCACGACATTTTTGGTCACGATAAGGTAAATGGTTGAATCTGGGTTCACATGTTAGAGACCAACCCTCTGATGCTAAATATGTCGGTCTGCCCATGCCAAGTGGTTGCGTTATCTAGATTGACTATTTAAAATATATGTTGGTATGTACCTGCTGATGAATAAACTGATTGTCTAGAAACATTGATACCTATTAATTATACAACAATAACCAGTCGGTTTTTTAGTTAAATACTTAAATATACCTAAAGTCGGATCTGCAACCTAAATTGCCTATTACTACGAAATGCAACCAAAGCTTTGTTCAGTTTTGGCATTGCTAAGCAAGTATGTACTGATACTTTCATGCTTCGTTATTTGCAGCCATTTACCTTATCATATATATTTTTGGTCACCATAACTACTTTTTCAGGCGCCTTATCTAGGTAACGCAACCACTTGGCCCAGGCAGACCGACACATTTAGCTTCAGTGGGTAGGTCTTTATCCTGTGAACCCAGTTTCAGCAATTTACGTTATCGTTACCATTTTGGTCCCCACCTCCTAGTCTATTATCGCTCCACACGGCTATGTTTGCATGTTGCATGTACGTTTAAACAAAAATAAACAGAATAAGAAAAAAGATTCACCCTGTGCCAGTATTAAATATTACAATTAGATTACTAAATTACAATCCATTTATCGACAATTCTTCGATTTACAAGTTTTAGTTTTGATATTGACGAATCTTTTATTGTTAAATAATCGGGAATCTATCTAGGAACTACATAATTAAGTGTTCTTTTGCCAAAGTAATTTGTCAAAAGGAGAGTTGTCAGAGCTGTTTGTGTGAGAAAATTTGTGTCTTATCGGATAGTTATGTGAAATAGGTTTCTTATGGGATTCATCAGCATAATTGCGCAATATAATATTTAAGTCATACACACAAAACATACATATTTACTTTCAAATAAAATAAACAATTCTTCTAATTGCATTTATTATATTAGGTTTAGTCATCTCTTTCTGAAAAGTGGTCTTAATTGATTTTCTGTTGTTTATGAATTCATCCTTAAGATTTTACCAAAAAAACCGACAAAACCGAAACTACCTTTTAGATTAATTTCATGAATAGCTCTTAAATATTAGAAGTTTTAGAAATTCATCAATTTAATTTGTACAGCATCCGGGTGGGTTTTGCCCGCGGGTTCCGGAATACCAATCAGCATCTGGGGCGCACACCGCAACCAGAAGTACTGGGGAGAGGACGCCGAGACATTCGACCCAGACCGCTTCTCCCCGGAGCGCTTCAACCTGGCTCACCCCTGCGCGTACATACCCTTCAGCAGCGGACCCAGGAACTGCTTAGGTGAGGCCCCTACCCGAGAAGTACTGGGGAGAAGATCCCTATCCACCCCCTAATCTATTTCACCCTCATGTGCATACAAGCCATTTAGTAGCTGACCCAGGAACTGCTTTGGTAAGGTATCTACCGCAACCAAAAGTGCTACAGAGATGATGCCAAAACACTTGACCGCTTCTCTCCGGAGCGCATACCGAGAACTGATTTGGCAAGTTTCCTACCTCAACGAGACTAATGTTACGATGAGGTAGAACCCAGAATTGTGTTAACGTGATCTAGTGTTATCCTGGTTTCTATACTGAATGGAGCAGATAACGAACCTAGTAACGGATTAGGTGGGACAGAAATGTGGGTTCAAGAATTAAAATTATTTAATCCAATTTATCTTAGGAAATTGATGTTATATTTCAATGTAACTGCACAGGAATGTCAAATACCACACTCAAAGTTATGATATTAGCCCAACGCACAGCATTCTCGAATGAAATACGTGCTACGCCAATACCTCCCTTTTATGAACACACTACGATGAATGGTACAATGTGATGGCGGGCTTAACCCTACCACCTATTAGGGGAAGGTGACCTGCAGTTTGACATGGGCCTCGAACCATAGAACAGTTCACATTCGTAACAAAATGCACTAACTGAGAAACTGAAGGAAATCGGTGGATGAACAAGGGGGTATGTAGATGGCGCCACGGTAGATCGTCGCTATTTTTGCTACAACCCCCCTAAAATAGGAAGTTTCTAGACATAACTAAAGTGGCTATCACACTACGCACTAATGTATTTAATCTCATACAACACTTTGTAAGAAAAGCTATTATTTGTGAGATAATTATGAGATAAAGTGCAAAAAGTTGCCATTTACAATAAGCAACTTTTTTCAACACATTCTCTGAATAATCTACGCGATTCCAGCTTATTTTTGTAATTGTTTAATGACATATTTATATGTTGTATATATAACCGAATAATGTGTTCGCCACTATAGTTATTGTTTGCAACTGACTATGTTTCGGGAGTTATAGAGTAGAAATAACTACGAACGACCGTGGCGCCATCTACTTTGACGCAACACCCATGAACTCTGACATGCAAGAGAAGTCGGGAACTACGGTTTTTGGAAATCAATAATTATAAGAGAAATTTATGCATATCAATCCACCCTCAGAACGTGGGTATCACGTATCAACCGTTTACAAATAAATAGAATCTTTCATTTAGTAATAAAAAATCTTCCATCTCAGTTTGAAGGTTTTCTTCCAATGATTCCGCTTCAATTCCATGCTAATATCTATATTAATGTTGACAGGTTATCAGTACGCCCTACTCTCTATCAAGATATCAATTTCTGCTGTACTTCGTAAGTACCACGTACGCGTCCCTGAAGAGAGTTCTACGTCCAAGATACGCGTCAAGCTTGACGTCATGATGAAGGCTGCCAATGGATACGAAGTCGCGTTGGAAGAGAGAGCTGCCTGTTAGTATTAGTGTAGTTTTTTCGTGTAAATTTGACATGAAAGGTTTATATCATCTTAACTTAATAGTAGTAAAACGCAGTGGTCCCAGTGATAGATTTAAAGAAAAAAAATTTGTTCTTATTTACCAATATATAATTATATATTAACTTATATGTTATTACTTATAATAACCTGTTGGATGTGGAACCACACGTAGCCATCTATTTTTTTGAAGACATTGTTTTTTATACCCAAATTTACATATTTACTACGGACTGGACCCTACTGGAAATATCTACATCATTTATTTGATTTAGATTTAATTTTTAATAAGGCTTTAGAAAGATTTTAAATATAGACGTAAACAGTGATGATCCGCCCTGGGTTCATATGTCCCTACCAGTTAAATTTGGAGGATGCGGTATACGTTCGGTCAGGGATGTAGCTCTACCAGCCTTCCTCTCCTCTACTCATAGTATGGTGGACCTCGTCGGGTCCGTTCTAATCCCGTTACTTGTTGACGCCGAGGTCGCATACTCAGTAGAGGCGAGGGACGCCTGGCGGACCCTCTGTCCGAATGAGCCGATTTCTCTCTTTCCAAATGGGCAAAAAGGCTGGGATGTACCGATCGTCAAGTCCGTGCGCAGTGTTCCCTCGCTGAATCGCAGCGACGTCGACAGAGCGCACCTCCTGGCTGCGTCGGAGGCGGAGTCCAGAGTGTGGCTGAACGTCTACCCCTCGCCACATCTCGGTACGCTTCGAGACCGGGTTACGCAACGTACCGCATTCTGCCTCCAATTTGGCGTTAGGATTTGTGAGTCACACATATCTGTGTGCGGCCAATCGGTAGGAACACGCGGGCACCACTGCCTTTCATGATCCAGGAGTGCCGGGAGGTTTTCCCGCCATACTGACATCAACCGTACACTCAAGCGTTCCCTTGCTTCTGCACGCATACCCAGCGTTCTCGAGCCGGTTGGCTTGGTCCAAGACGACGGAAAGCGGGCAGACGGCATGTTGTTGTTGCCATGGAAGCAAGGGAGGGCTCTTGTCTGGAATGTCACATGCGCGAAAACCTTAGCCCCATATCACATTGGCGGCTCTTGTCAGGAAATAAGAAAAATAAAACAATTAATGCATCTTAGCATAAACGTCGCCACAGTAGTCGACGAACTACCTCTTATCCTCTTAAGAGGAAACTTAGATACCTAAACATTTTGGAACCATTTTTTGCGATTAAAACGAGATAGCCAGAGCCCGACGTCGCTTAGTTAGAGAAGCTCGAAATAATTCTTTCTAAATGTGACCGTAACGCGTGAAACCGGTTTTTTATTGTTTCGTTGAAGAAATCGGGAAAAGTTATACATGTTCTTCGCTGAATGGGTAGATAATGTTAAGATCTTTGAAATGGTATTAAAATAAATTTAGTTAATATCAATATAAGCCGTACACTTGAAATATTATATATTTGAGAACTGACTTCAAAAATTTTTCCATGCATAAAATATAAATTTTTGTAACATTTTTCTTTCTGCTTTGGTAGAAAGTTAGCTGAAATTATACATGTTTTTTTTTTCATGTCTCATTCCAAAGATATCAGGACCTGAACGCAATCAAACCATTCGCATTGGCTAGTATAACCATCTTAATAAACTTAATGTTCAAGCGGTCTTTTTTATCTCAAGCGAAATAATATAATACACAATCACGGCATACTCACTTTCTTCCATTATTCTTTGTCTGTTCTCTAAGGCAACGTTCATCTAATATTGGGTACGCTTTCGATTGGTGAACGAAAGACAATTGATGAAGATTGGGTCAACACACAAAAGTCGTATAAAGATTTTCATTTTGCTTTCAATTCATTCGGTTTGGATTTTTCAAATAAACAAAAGCGTGCAGACACAGATATTTGTTACCTGATATTAGATATTAAATATCAATTTAATAGGAATAGCGGTTTCCAAATGATGAGTAAACTACGTTTGTATGGGGAGCATAGCTTACGGGCCGTTCTTAAGAAGTACAATTTTAGATTAAGATTTTTGCTGAAATCATGGATAAAGAATATAATATACATTGACTTAGATATTAAATCATTGATAAAATAAATACTCATGGAATTAATATACATATCCGTGTGCCCAGACAAACCGAAAATAGTTAGGACAATCCAGGAGCTTAGCGGCGCAAGTTGTTACTCTGCGAGTCTAGAAAGGAAACGAATCCTCGTAGCCTAGTGGCGCGGGGACTGGCCTAGCGTACCAGAGGTCCGGGTTCAATTCCGACATGCACCACTTTCTTTCTCTTTCAGAGTTCGATAAGTGCATCTCGTCACGAATGCGAGCTGCTCCATGGTTCGGAATCCATGTAAAACTGTGGGGGCCTACAGTTCCCCTACTAGATGGTAGGGTTTAAGCCCGCCCGGGTTGGATGAAAAGATGGTCGAAGCGGCAATTAAAAATTGTCCGTGTTTCCCATCCAGTTCAATGTAGCCGTGCTCATAAAGGGAAGGTCCTGGCATGGCACCTAATTCCTTCGGGAATGTGGTTTATTGAGCTAATATCATAACGGTAGTTATGTGGTATCCACATCAGGTCGCATTTAAAAAAAAAACAAACTTACCTTTCCAGACTGCATTAATTAGTCCCATAGATAGAATTTTCGTCTATGGGTTGCATGGAGCACCTCTACGTAATTTTAATTGTCTTATGAGTCAGTGGCTGTTCCATACATGTAGCAAATTTTTTGTGTTGCAAAACCACAAGCGGCGTAATAACATATGACTCGGTCTTACTAAACTTAAATAACATTGCATTGAAGCCAGTACTTTTTATAGATTTATGCATGTTTTCATTCTATAGTTAGAAACTCACAATATTAAGAGTATATTGAGGCTAGGGAGACCGCCTGATGTCAATATGAACCGAAACTGGTTTCGGACAAGTCTATTAACTGCGGCACCCGGCTCCGCTCGAGAGAGACTGGCGTGTTTTCGACGCAGCGCTCTCTGCTTTTCCCCGCAAGTCACAAAGTATATGTCCTACAAACCCGCACATGTTCTAATTTATGTTTGTCTCGGGTTTACTAAACGTCTAAGCCAATTTTGTTAGATCTAAAAAAGTTAAGTCATATCAAACAGACAGACAAAATTTCGCATTTATTTTATTTAGACATGTTCAATACTCACTCATGACTTTCAAAATTTATTAGAATGGAGCCATGCAAAAACATATTGATAAACATCAGTGTGTTTTTAACACGCTTTTTTATTAGCTTGGGTTGTATGTATGTATGTAATGGAATCTTTGAGATTAATTTTCACCAGTTTCCAGAAGTCTGATTAATTTGAAACTTTGCATACGTATCAAGGACCGATGACAATGCAATCATTTCATAACAGTTTCCCATTATCCTTATTAGGACCGCCAGGATTAATCAATTTTTTTTTTAACACGCTTTTATTAGCTTGGGTTGCATGTATCTATGTATGTAATGGAATCTTTGAGATTAATTAACACAATTTTATTAGCTTGGGTTGTATGTATCTATGTATGTAATGGAATCTTTGAGATTAATTTTCACCAGTTTCCAGAACTCTGATTAATTTGAAACTTTGCATACGTATCAAGGACCGATGACAATGCAATAATTTCATAACAGTTTCCCATTATCCTTATTAGGACCGCCAGGATTAATAAATTATTTTATAGATCCTCTGTAGTGGACTAAAAGAGACAGAGCTAGCGCGCGATCTGCGCATGCCTGTAGTTTCGGACTTACTCTTTCGCTCAGGCACTTGGTACCATGGAGTGTAGAGACTCTGTACACTCTATACTTGGTACAGTACAACGGAGGCAAAAACGTTTTCAGGATAATTGTTTTCTCACCTTGTTCATTCTTTATGCATGTGTAGGTACTAATGAGTCTAATATACGCAAATTACTGTATATAATATTCATAAAATATATAATATGATAACCGTGATTCACAAAAGGATTTTTAGTCACAACAAAATAATCAGAACATAAATTTTTAATCTATTTATTTTACGGGACAAAATTTGGTAAACACCAATGCTTTGAAATTACAGTCGATAAGGAAGGAATTTAATACGATCAAAAAATTTGTAATTATAAAGTCTTATTGATTGGAGTACAAATAACGCATATGAATTCGAAAAATCGAACTAAAAAATGAAAAATAAATATTAGTTTAAAAAAACTAAAAAAACACGTTTTATAGCTAACCGAACTAAACAATAGAAAATAATTTTTTATTTTAAAGAGTTTATATTACAGTAGTAGAAGATCGAACAATCAATCAGAATTTATCACCTCAAGATAAAATTATAATAAAGTTTAAGTTATTAACAAAATAATTCAATTCAGAGTAAAAAGCGTGGGGTGCATTTTACTACTTTTCATAACTCTCCTCTCATAGATAGTTGCAAATAGAATGATTGTTACATTTACTTTATCAAGCACCCCGCGCTTTTTACTCTGAATTGAATTCTTTTGTTAATAACTTAAACTTTATTATAATTTTATCTTGAGGTGATAAATTCTGATTGATTGTTCGATCTTCTACTACTGTAATATAAACTCTTTAAAATTAAAAAATATTTTCTATTGTTTAGTTCGGTTAGCTATAAAAGCGTGTTTTTTTAGTTTTTTTTTTTATTGGTAGATCTTGATCGCTTCCTTACGGACGGACGGACTGAGCCTTGTAAGCTTTTGGAAAGGGTATCGTGTCTAGCGTTTGGAAAGGGTCTCGTATCTTACGAGTGTCTTAATAAATAATACACTCGACATGGTGTTCACGGCATACTTCCAATAAGAATCACGGTGTATCTAAAATAATTATACACGATATACCTGTGAAATAAACATTCAACTTAAAAGCTAAAACGCGAACGTGACCATAATAGTTTTTTTTATTCAAGATAAGAAGTTTCCGATCTCGATGAACATTGGTTTGTAAAGTTATTACTTTTCGCAACTCGTGATTAATTATATGGATATGGTCGTATATCGGTTACATGACCAAAAATATTTTGAATGTACTTACTATGACACGAGAATTGATACTTTTTGGCGTGGATAAAAACCCAGTTTTTTCATGCATTCTAACAAATTTAAAATTTTAATTTGCGGTGGGGTATTTTATATTCAAATTATGCTATATCGGCGCGCGCAACTTCGTTACAACGGATAAAATACAATACGATATATTTTCCAACAAGCCAGAATAAGTATCATTTTAATACAATACTTGTAATATTGTATAGTATATTATTGTATTAGCAACATTGTTAATTAAGTGATTTCTATTTTTAGTCCATTTACACTGATGTTCTTAAAAATTTGTGTCTGCATGCCTTTGTTTTTTCGGTAAATGTATTCTGGGTCAACAATAGAGAAAACAAAATTCGTATGAAGATTTTCTTTTTGCTTTCATTTCATTCGGTTTGGATTTTTCAAAAAAACAAAAGCATGCAGACACAGATATTTGTTACCTGATATTAGATATTAAATATCAATTTAATTGGAATAGCGGTTTCCAAATTATTAGTAAACTACGTTTGTATGGGGAGCATAGCTTACGGGCCGTTCTTAAGATGTTCGACCAAGGAACTGTTAGGCAGTAGTATTTACATCTAAGTATGTATTTCATGATTGTGGACGGAAAACCAGTGTTTTTATTTATGTTATGTTAAGCGCGGCATATGGCGCACGCCAGGACCTCACTAAAAAGGCGGCCGACGGCGCCCATGGGCTTTCGGACTTTCACAGGGGCTGCGAAAACCATACCGGCTGGCCAGTTGCTTCTTCACACCATGTTTGAAGGACCCCAGGTTGTACTTTGAGGGAAACATTTCGGCAGGGAGTCGATTCCATAGCTTACCGACCCTATAGATAAAAGATCTAGAGGATCGGTGGGTTCTTATTTTGGGAATGTCGACAGTGAATACCCTGCCTGTTCCGCTTTATGCGGTGGTAGAAAGGGGTCGGAGGGACAGCATTGTGCAGCTATTGTAGTTTCTTTGCGGTTTCTTCTTTACTGAGTTGAACGAATCCGCGGATCTATCAGTTTGTGACGTAACTTTCGACGTAAAGCTACCAAAAGTTTAAATAAATAAAACAAAATTTTTACTAGAGACGATTACCAGGTAAGTTCATTTTTTGGATATTCTTCGGTAAGGTGCCGATTCAAAACCCCTTGGATCTCGGCGCAAGGTGAAATGCATGTCGCATCAGAAGGAATAAATCAGAACTTTTGTGAAGTTGAAGATTTTTTTTTTAAATTGATTGATTTAATAAAGCAAAATAATTAATGGATATTAACCAATCAACAGTTATTAAATACCTAACTCTCCACAAATAATACATTTGATGGTGATAGCCACACCGATAAATTTCATGCTAACAACGAACACTTAGTTGTAGTGTTTATATTATTATTTTATTTTATCGTAATAAAAGAAATCAGTAATAGTTTTACATACAAAAAATTAATTCAATAATAGATTTCTCCATCTTAAACATAAAAAATAATATATTATTAAGAAAATATTTTCTAAATAAACGAATAATAACAAAAATGACCATAGAATTATGAAAACATAAAAATAGGTCTGTAGGCTTTATTTGTGTGGGTGTTTATGTTCGATTAAGACTCTACCAAACAAAGCGCGAAGGTTCGCGAGAAATATTATGCTCATTATTCTTAGCTTGCAAGAAATACGACTTCGAATCGAGCGTGCAAAAGGTTCGCGCCAAATTCGCACGTAGCTTAATGCTGATCGATAGTCGCTCTTATTTCCTGCTAGCTAAGAGATACAGACTATTCTGTACTAAGCCCGAAACTGTTTGTCTGGGGAAGCCGTTATACCAAAGCGATTAAAATTAAAGCCTATACCAAACACAGCGCGAAAGTTCGCCCGAAATTCTGTACTCATGAATCTTAGAATTCTAGAAATAAGAGCTAGAATCCAGAGTATTCAAGGTTCGTGTGAAATTCACCCAAAACGTTTGCGTACCACTGGCCGATGGTCGCTCTTGTTTCTTAGCAGAGATTGAGTTGTGATCATTCCGTACTCAGCTCTAAACTACCTCTGTTTGGTAGAGGCTTAAAGCCTTTGATTATACACATGCGACAATGCGTTGTTTGTTCCGACATGCGGCTTCCAGTCGGGTCGCAGTCGCCGCCTGTGCAAATCTTCTCTAGTACCGCTGTGCGCCCGCGTTTCGCTGCCGGGTACAAGGTGTGTTTTATCGTAAAGCGAAATTATATAAAACTATTATTTTAACATTTATTTATTCCAAGATCAAAGCACTATTTAATTGGAAGTAATTATATTAATCAACTAGCTAAGATAGTTCCGCTCGGGTCCTTGTTTGATTCGGACTGATGTCGGGCTGATATTATTTCCTGAATAAAAAGTAGCCCAAAGGGCTGGTCTAACTGCCTTTTAATAACAAATATATCTATCTAACAAATTTAATGAAAATGCGTTGAGCCGATAGGGCGTGTTTGAATAAGAAACATTCAAATGAATGATACCAGAGGAAGGAATTACTCTCAAAACGTACGAAAATATATTTATTCAACGGCATGTGCCGCCAGAACCTTTCTGCATTGGCACTGCTACATTGAAACGGATGGAAAACACGGACAATTTTCATTGCTACTTCCACTATCTTTTCCTCAATTGGATGGTATGTACCAACCCAGACTGGATCAACTCTACCACCTAGTAAATAAGGAAGAGGACCAAAGTTTTACGTGGAATTGGAACCACAGCCAACCTCAATATCTGATATGGTCACCACTCCGGAATTGGCATATAAATTGGGTGTGTGATTCGCAAGTTATTAATGTTTAACCACACTGATCACCCATTTTGTAATTAAGATTGATGTACCCAGTCTGCCAATTTCCATGGATATGGAATATATGGATATGATATAAATTAATTGCTCTTGAATTGAGCCGAGAGCAATTAATTGATTATTTTTTTAATTACATTTGACCCCCTCTGCTTACCCTCTGGTAATTTAGCGTGATTCTAAGTAGCCCTCGGGTACTTACAAGTAAATCGAATTGTGTAATTAGCTCTCCTGAAAATAGCCCTAGTTGACCATAGACTTTTTTACCCCTGCAAAATTTTTTCTTGAGACAAAATCTCTGCTTTATCTGAAATCGTTAAAAGAGAGACATTGAAAAAAAATTCTTAATTAAATGTTAAAGCACACCTGACGGTATCAATTCTTGGAAACTTTTTGCGCTTTGCTTCATAATTATCTCACAATCGATTGCCATAATTGCTCAGTGTGCTCGCCAATAATAATAATAGAGGATTATTAACCAATCTACAGCTGTACGTGCAATCCACACCACAGCCAAGAGATGTTTTCCAGTGCGATTTTATATTACCGCGGTCGTTAAACATATTTATAACGGGCTGAATTATCAGTTTCGAATCGAAAAAAGTTTCCACCCGCCGCGTGAAAAGTGGTGCTATTTTTTAAATTTATTTAATTTTTTTCTCTGTTTCAGAGATGTCACTGTTTCTGGTGTACGTAATAGTAGCGGTGCTGGGGTACTGCGCGTGGCTCCGCTGGCGCCGCATGGCTCCACTGCTGGCCGCCGCCGCCAAGTGTCCCGGTCCACCGGCGCTGCCTCTCATCGGCAACGCTATGATTTTCCTCGGAGGCTCCGATAGTGAGGATGCATTTGTACATGTCTACATAGCAACTCGAAGATCAAATGTCTCAGTTAAAGTGGTACGGAATAAGTGTAGACATTTTCGTTAACTTAAAAATAACTTGCACTGTTTCAGATATGCTTACCAACATGGAACACATTTTCGTCAAGTACCCGACTGAAGAGATACCGGCGCGGATCTGGCTCAGCACTAAGCTGTACTTCCTAGTGTCGGCTCCCAAGCACATAGAGCGCGTACTCAACGCATCCGAGACTATGGGCAAGGACGAAAGCTATCATATTGCCAAAGAGTGGCTAGGAGAAGGGCTTTTAACATCGGAAGGTGAGTTAGTGCATATTTATAAACTAGCAGCCCGTCCCGGCTTTGCACGGGCATAATGTAATTTAAAAAAATATTATTTTGACACAATGATACACAGATAAACTCTTTTTACGTAGAGTTCCTAAAAAAAGAGCATATACCTACGTTGAAATATTTGAAATAAAACAAAAACCTAGAAATAATTTCAGCGGGAATGAGCCGCGCGGCTAGTTTATTTTGTGGCCTTGACTCCCCTCCCGTACCCCTGATATTACATTTTTGGTCACGATAAGGTAAATGGCTGAATTTGGTTTAGAGACCAACCCTCTGATGCTAAATATGTCGGTCTGCCTGTTCCAAGTGGTTGCGTTATCTAGATTGGCTATATAAAATAGATGTTGGAATGTACCTGCTGATGAATATATTGATTTTCTAGAAACATTGATACCTATTCATTATGCAACAATAACCAATCGATTTTTTAATTAAATACTTAAATATACCTAAATTTATATCTGTGACCTAAATCGCCTATAACTTTGATATGCAATCAAATATTTGTTCAGTTTTTGTATTGCTAACAAAGTATGTACCGATACTTTCATGCTTCGTCATTTGTGTACATTTACCTTATAATATATATTTTTGTCACCATATCTACTTTTTTAGGCGCGTTATCTACTTAACGCAACCACTTGGAATAAGCAGACTGACATATCTAGCTTCAAACGGTTGGTCTTAATCCCGTGAATCTAGTTTCAGCCATTTACGTTATCGTTACCATTTTTGTCGCGACCTCCTAGTCTAAAAACTCTAAAACGCATAGCTAGCCGAGCGGATTTTTTTCTAATTTTTAAACTCGTGATATCTTTCGAATGGAATGTCCGAATCGAATTATTCAAAAAATAATATAAAGGTAATGATGCAGTCTTAAATAATAATTTATTTATTTTGATGAGTTAAGCAACGCTGGGTCCGGTCTGGTCTTGGATGGGTGATCATTCGACCGTTGAGAGAGGCTGGCCGTGGTTCGGATTCCACGTTAAACTGTAGGTCCCCTTCCTTACTTACTAGGTGGTAGGGTTAATCCCGCCCGGGTTGGTACCATCGCATTTGATGCACGATGGTTGAAGCGGCAATGAAAATTGTCCGTGTTTTCTATCCAGTTCAATGTAGCCGAGCAATATAAGGAAGGTCCTGGCATGGCACCGTTTTACGTGGAACTGTTTCCACGTAAAACAGTTTTACATGGAATCCGAACCACGGCCAGCCTCAACGGTTGAAAATAGTTACCCATCCAGAACCTAACCGCGCTCAGAGGTGCTGCCTTAGCTTATTGATTCGCAAGGCGTCGCACACTGAGCTACCGAGGCTAACAGCTACTTTGCTTTACGGGAAATAATGCTCTCTTGTTTAGTGAAAATACTTGAGTTGATATTCAGAATGGGAGGGTGGTGAGGGAGCAGTAGCGAATCAACTAAAATAATGCTTCAAAATATATAATGTGTTCTTGACAATCTGACCGTCGTCACCTTCATAAACACAAAACTTTTTAAAGGAACTATAAAAAAACTAAAATAGTGTATGTATGAAAACGGATAGCGTCAACATTTTACAGAATATGATCGTCTCAAAAACACCTGTCAACGCTTGTTTTGCCAGTTCTATGACACTTTTTATTAGGGTTCCGTACCCAAAAGGTGCCAATGGAACCCTAAACCTCCGCTGTTCGTTAGTCTATCCGTCTGTCCGTCCGTCTGTCCGTCCGTCCGTCCGTCCGTCTGTCTGTCATAGGACTGTATCTAATGAACCGTAATAGGTAGGCAGCTAAAATTTTCGCAGAGTCTGTATTTATGGTGCCGCTATAACAAGAAATAGGTTAAATTATTAAATAATAATAATTAAAGGGGGGGGGGCATACAAATAACGTGATTTTTCGTGTTAAATTTTGTACACTGAGAAAAAAATATTGTTGGCCCAACAAAGAAACTTTAACCCTGGAGAGCCGTCATAGTGAATTGGTTGCAACGACAACCTTTATTTTGTCGACCATATATACAATCTAACAAAGTAATTCTAGCAAAACATACTAGACATTGTTGCGCTCGCAACTTCCACTTTGTTACACTAACAAACAGTGACCAAAGTTGTTACAGTAACAAATACGACTTTGTTTCAATGACAAAAAGCAATTGACAAAATAAAAGCTGTTCTGAGAAATAAGCTCGATTCGTTATAGTAACAACTTATTTGGATGCTTCAACAATTTTTTTCTGACAACGTGATTTTTGTCACTTTGTCAGCCTACTTTTTTCTCGGTGTACTATGGTACGGAAACCCGACTTGCACTTGGCCGGTGTTTTAACAATGCCAAGGTGGACTTGACTCATTTACGATATTTTTTTATCACGTTGTGCAGTGACCAAATGGAAACGTCACAGGCGCGTGATCATGCCTTCCTTCAACCAGCGCGTGTTGGACACCTTCCTACCGGTGTTCACGGAACAGAACCGCGAGATGGTGCGCCAACTGAGCTCTGTCGCCGACGGACGCAGCTTCGACTGTTTCCACTTCATTAGCCGATGCTTTTTGGATATTGTCTGTGGTAAGAATAATGAAAGATTTTAAGTTAATATAACTCAACCAAACCTAACTGAACCCAGTACTTGAATTTTGAAAACTTAAAAAATATATTTTTTAAAAATTGTGTTACCATTGTTTTCTAAATATGTATGTAAGCAGAAATGACATTGACACAAAAACCAAATATCGGTTAAATGGCCACCGTTACTCTATTGGTAGGCATGCAGTCTTTTGCCATAAAAGTCTTTGCGAAATGCCCATTTTCTGAGCACTCGTGAATTTAGACAAAGACCATATGGTCAAGTATTGAGTTGAGGTGGTGAGTGACTGTGGACAACTCTGCCTATGTATGGCGCGAGCAACCTGCTGCAGATACTGAGTCCCTTCATCTAGATAAATAGTACAGTAACTAGCTGATTCACTATCGACGTTGCAGCACTGAGAATTGAGAAAGTTATTTGGGGATGGTTTGGACGGGTGACGAAAGAATGAGGAAATTCACTTTCAGAAAAGAGCGGGTGGAACGTGCCATGACCAGATCGATGTAATTACTCTTCAAGGTTAGGTTCGTAGCACCAGTAATCAAAGAGCATGTATGACAAGATGTAAGTTTGTAGATACTCTTGTATACAATTATAAAACCTCTTAAAATTACAATTTTTCAGAAACTACAATGGGTGTAGGTGTGGGTGCACAGTCAAACGCGGAATCAGAATATGTGAAGGCTACTGAAAGGTAAGCTTTTAATATCATCGTTTTTTTATTGTCATAAGTGTAAGTGTTATGAGTAAACTTCTACCTTGAATTGACCGAAAAAAAAAACACAATAGCTGGGTTAGAGAGCACTGTCAATTCAATCCAAGACATGGATTGGACGTATGAAGTAAATAGGTGAAATGTTGAAATTTAATTTTGATTTGACCAGTTCAAACATAAAAACTCGGGGAAAATGTATCCAGATAGAATTTAATGCGTCCTAGATGATTCTACTGAAATGGTTTCATTTCTGTGACATATTATACACATGTATAATAGTTGAATGCTCGACGCACCAATATATTCTCCCGATCGTCCTGACAGGCCTGTCTTAAACAATTCTACGATGACCAAACGATTTTGAGCGGTATAAAGAAGCAGTGACTTGAAGTTCATGTGAGGTGCGCTCAGAGAAGTTTTCATTTTCAGAATCAAACAGTCTTATCACTGTAACATACATTACTTTATTTATTTTCATTTTTAGGCATTATCAATATTTGTATGTCATATTCTTATTGAACTACACTTACGGTAATCTTCAGAGCAATGTAAGTGCCTATGCATACTCACAATGGACATTTATAGTTATCTACATAATGGAAAATTACACGTTTCAAGGAACCAACCGTCAAAATTCTTCTAGAAACAAAACAACAAAACACGAACATTGGTACCGTCTCTTTTTACCATCCAGCAATTCGAGGATGCTGTCTCCCTCAGCGCGCCTAGCGACAGTGAGGTCACACTACAGAGCCAATAGAAGAGGATCATATTTTTTTTTTTTTTTTATGTGACTGGACATGGATGGCTAATACCACAAGTTCTGTCATGGTATTAGCCCAACACACCACATGGGAACTAGGTGCCATGCCAGGACCTTCCTTATATTGCACGGCTACATTGAACTGGATGGAAAACACGGACAATTTTCATTGCCGCTTCGACCATCGTTCATCCAATGCGATGGTACCAACCCGGGCGGGATAAACCCTACCACCTAGTAAGTAAGGAAGGGGACCTACAGCTTAACGTGGAATCCGAACCACGGCCAGCCTCTCTCAACGGTCGAATGGTCACCCATCCAAGACCAGACCGGACCCAGCGTTGCTTAACTTCGGAGAGCGATCGCCGAAGTGTCGCGCCACTGGGCCACCGAGGCAGTCATCTTATTCGCTCGCCTCGGCGTAAACGCATCTCGCCGCCACAGACCGCCGACCGCCGCGAGTAACGCCAGTCTCGTCCCGGGGTCTCGCGACGCCGCTTTCGGGCTGGCTCGGTGGAGCACAACCGCACCTTCCGTCTCATCGGCGCCCACCCCGTCGTGCTCCTTGGAGTGGGCTCCAACGACTCGCCCTGTGGTGCGGTGCATCCACCGCTGAGGAGACACCAAGCTGCTCGAGCTTCGCCGCGCAAGGGCAGGCGCCATTCGCCGCACGACCACGTGCTCCAGGCGCTCCATCACCCCTGAGTCCGAGTGGGCTCCTCCAACGACTCGCCCTGTGGTGTGGTGTGTCCACAGCTGAGGGGACCCAGCCGCTCGAACTTCGCCGCGCGGGGGCAGGTGACATTCGCCGTCCAACCACGTGCCCCAGACATCATCACCACTGGGTAGCGTGCCGAACCTTGTTTTCTTTTGCCGGCGAGTCAGTGCACGTAACACTTCTCAGTGTCGTCGTTCGTATTAGGGGGCCCAATTGGGAACCTTCTCTATTTCTATACCTACTTGAATATTTTTGTTTATGCTCGTCCTAGAACATTGGTCGTTGGTTCTGTTTGTATGTATATAATCATTCATAATACATGGTGCATTCATTGAATTCATCTGGTTTTGATTTGGTTAGACAGAGTTAGTACACTGAGAAAAAAGTAGGCTGACAAAGTGACAAAAATCACGTTTCAGAAAAAATTTCTTGAAGCATCAAAATAAGTTGTTACTATAACGAATCGAGCTTATTTCTCAGGACAGCTTTTATTTTGTCAATTGCTTTTTGTCATTAAAACAAAGTCGTATTTGTTACTGTAACAACTTTGGTCACTGTTTGTTAGTGTAACAAAGTGGAAGTTGCGAGCGCAACAATGTCTAGTATGTTTTGCTAGAATTACTTTGTTAGATTGTATATATGGTCCACAAAATAAAGGTTTTCGTTGCAACCAATTCACTATGACGGCTCTCCAGGGTTAAACTTTCTTTGTTGGGCCAACAATATTTTTTTCTCAGTGTACCCATCTTGTGACGTATGGTTAAGGACCCGGCCCCGCTCGCCGACTGATATCCGCATGGCATTCACTTAAGGCTACGCCGTCCACCCGTGGGAAAAAAATATTGCCCCAACACATTGACACAACGTGCTCACTCACACAAATGTAAGACATTTACACGGCGCACATTGGATCACGATGCACGGTGGACTTGGACTATGTATTTTTTAAATATAATAAAATTATTACGTAATATTTCATTGTTATAATCCCACATGTTTGTGATTATTACAAGTGAGCCTGGATATAAACCGTTTTCTTTGTAAAATCATGCTACCATGTCTATCTGAATCATAGAATCCTAACGGGTATATATACATATTTCAATAGCGCATTGAAATATGTATTTCATAGCAAAAATGTGTGCACTTTTTTTTATGCGACCTCACATGGATGGCTAATGTCACACAGCTACCGTTATGAATACACCACATTCCCGAAGGAATTAGGTGCCTTTTCAGGACGTTCCTTTTATGAGCAGCGCTACATTGAACTGGATGGAAAAGACGGACGATATTTCATTGCCCCTTCGACCATCATTTCATCCATCGCGATGGTACCAACCCGGGCGGGCTTAAACCCAACCACCTAGTAGGGGAAGAGGACCTACAGATTTACATGGATTCCGAACCAAGGAGCAGCTCGCATTCGTGACGAAATGCACTTATCGACCTCGGAAAGACAAAGACAGTGGTGCATGTCGAAATTAAACCCAGGCCTCTGGTACGCTAGGCCAGTTTCCGCGCCACAAGGCTACGAGCCGCTCAAAGATTGAAAAGATTTTTAAACGAGGAGAAAGCGAGTGGTTTGATTTCAGAAAATATGTTGCAGAGCTCGGTCTCGTGCGTTTTTACGGCAGTAAAGTACATTGCCGACCGGCGCCGGCCGCCTTTAGTTCGTGATATTTTATGGCACGCAGCTGGCCTATTCTTTTGAAACATGTTACAAATTCACATTTGTATTATCTATGCAAACACCTTGGCATTTTCAATACATCTAAAATAAACTACGTACATAACTTACGAATTAACTCCTTACGTTTATGTTTTTATTCCTAGTCCGATCAAGTGGGTCGGTGATAGTTCAATCAAAAATATGTAATACTAGCTGAGGTACCCGGCTAAGCTCGGGTCAATTTCGTTTCGGACTGATGTCGGGATGATCAAACATTTTATGTTATACCAGAAGGGATAAAAGTATCTATTTTCATTTAGGAATCAATTTATTACTACCAAATGTGCATTTGAAATAAATTATCAATTTTTATTCTAGTTAGGTTCACTGTTTTGGCTATAATGGCACACATAAGATATAGATGTATACTGTGGCGGACTTTTTTGTAGGACTATTTAAGATAAACATTTCTATCATGCATAACATACGTGTAACTTTAGCGGTTTTGGCACCGCACCCCAGAATATCTCGCAGATGGTAAATTGTTTCCTGCTTACTTGATATTTTGGACAATTCACACAATATCTTTATAAATTGTAGCCTATGTGTTATTCTAATGTATAAACTATATCAGTCCATCCATTCAGTAGTTTTTACGTGAAAGAGTAACTAACATCCATGCATACTTACAAACTTTCGCGTTTATAATATTAGTAGGATGCACTAGAGCAGAATTGAGCGGAAGTGTCGTGCACGGGCGGCCTAGTTTTGAGTTGACTATAAATGTGAAGGGTTATTTAGTTTTTGTATTATAAGCTAGCTTAGTGGGAGGATCGAGATTTTTCGATATTAATTTATAAAATTAAAAATACTGAAAGGTATATCGATGATCTGCTTTACTATTTTTTTAATTTGCAGAGATCGAAAGTGATACATTCATTACCTTTTTTGTAGGATTTGTGTGTCTTTTTTTTACTTTGCTCACCGGCATTGCAACAAAGGAATCCGATTGTACTTCTTCTGTTTCAGTTAAACCGGTTTTTTTGGTCAGTGCGCGCGCTGGCAATAAAAAGCAGTTTGGTTGCAGGGTGGATTATTTTTTTGTCGCGTTTCGAAGCGTGGTGTTTTGAATTACAACGTGCACCATTGCAACATGGTGTGTTACTACACTATAAGCCTTCAGAGTTTTAGATAGAACCTAACCTTACGGATCCACAAAAACAGCACTTACTTTGTTAGAAATAAAATTATAATTTCCTCTCATGTATTATTATTGACATAGTTATCTAGCGGCGGCTATTTCACGCATTCGAGTTTTCAGTAGGTTCAGTAATTATTCACTCAATTATATTCTATTTCAATTACTAGTAACTAAATTAGCGGTTGACACTATTGAAATAATGTATTAAAGAAGATTTTAAAATGTATTATTATGCATAGCAATATTAAATGGTAAAATACATAAATAGCCCTGTGTTGTTAGTTTATCAAAATAAACACCTCATTCTGTAGTGGTGGTGATAATATTCTGTATCGACATGTTTAATAAATATTGTATTCCTATATTAATATGTTAGGTACCTTGAAATACATTGAACATCTTATTAGGTAATATTAATAATGCATTCGTATACAATATAATAGTTGGCAACCATAATAGATATAAGAAATAGGCTATAAATGGCTTGTACAGAAATCATTGCAATATAAAAGCGCTACAACGCGGCACGCCGCAAACCTAGCTACAATCCAATGTTCGGGGAAGCCGCGGCTCCAAACCTCTCACCCCGCGTGCCCTGCGCGCACCCTCTCCAGTCTAGCCTCACGAACACTTCGCCGTGAGCACACGCATAGGAAAACAACTGTAAGCGTCGCTATATTCGGTCGCCCAGTGACGCGACGCCTTGAGATTCAATAAGCTTGGTAAAGCAACTCCGAGCGCGGTTCGGTTCTAGGTGGGTTAAATTTTACCACCGTTGAGGCCAGCCGTGGTTCGGATTCCACGTAAAACTGTAGGTCCCCTTATTACTAAGTATTAGGGTCAATCCCGCCCGGGTGGGTACCATTGCATTGAATGAATGTTAGTCGAAGAAGCAATGAAAATTGTCCGTATTTTCCACACCGTTCAATGTAGCCGAGCAATATGAGGAAGGTCCTGGCATGGCACCTAGTTCCCATGTGGTATGTTAGGCTAATATAATGACGGTCGATTGGTATGAGCAATCTATGCCCAGTTACATAAAAAAAAGCCTTCAGGTGTTGTATTAATGTACCTTCCAATCTCATTGAGGCACATATATAATGATAAAGTTTAACTGACAACTTTAATTCTATTCAAATCAAGTTATCTTGCAATACTATTATAGTAAAATAACATAGAGCACGCTTCTTGCGAGACATCACATTGTGCGGTACACCGATGAGAAATCCTTTTCATAACGAAAGGTCGTAAGTACAAACGAAATATCCACAGACCCCACGTCGCAAACGTCCGCGCGGCAGCTCCGTCGGGACGGGACTGACGACCCGCTCGCTGGGCGCGTAATATGTATGAACGTTTGTATGAAAATTTGACGCCGTGCGCGACATTTACGTTGGTTAATTAATTTGAATAAAATATTTTGAAATTTTGCTAGTTTCGAGGTATGGGGTCACAGTTAAAGATATAAGCAACCTAAGATAATAAAAATATCGTCACTTTTTTAACTGAATATATTCATTAAATTTGCACAAAGTTAAGCTGTTTTCAAGAAAATAGACAGGTTCAGATTTTTTTTTACATAAATCTAAAAGTTCTATTAAAAAACGAAAGGTATGGGGTCCTTATGTAACAGTTGTTCTTTCCAACACATATTTTTAATCATGAGTTATCTTTTTGCATGTGCTATAAATATGTGTTCAAAAAACTACAATTTCACAAAATCGCACGACGGAGGCTTAACTATACGTCACAACTGGCGTCACGCACAGCGTTGAAATGTCCCTCAGACAATTTGCATAAAAATAAACATTCAAATCCATAACATTACAACACAACTTTCCCAATTCTTGTAACTATGTACATTGTTTTTCAATTGACAATGCTTTCTAACCCAGCTATTTCTGAATCAGTCCAGTAAACTCACTTTGCAAAATATTCGCAAGGAATGCATGTATTTTACATTCGTGCCTCTTCTGTCACATAAGTTTTGCTTTCCTATAATCCGTGCGTCGAATCACGCGTTCCCGTGGGTTGGTCAAAAAGTCGAGCGATACTTTTTAGGGTTCCGTACCCAAAGGGTGAAAACGGAACCCTATTACTAAGCTTCCGCCGTCCGTCCGTCTGTCCGTCACAGGGCTGTATCTCAGTAACCGTAATAGGTAGACAGCTGCAATTGCAAAACACAGAGTGTGTATTTATTTTGCCGCTATAACAAAAAATAGGTAAGATTAAAAAAAAAAAATTAAAGGGGGCTCCCATACAAAAAACGTGTTTTTTTTTTGTTTTTTTTTACGATGGTACGGAACCCTTCGTGTGCGAGTCCGACTCGCACTTGGCCGGTTTTTGTTGTAGATAAAAAAGCTGCGTCGATGATAAGCTTAGCCTGTACGTTTATTTTTATGGAACATTGCGTCTTTTTCGATTTCAGTGAGATGAAGATATTCGTAAATCGTATAATGAAAATTTGGTTAAGGAATCCTGTGTTGTTTCGTCTGAGTGGTTTGAAGCGTCAAGAGCATAAAAACATACGCGTCCTGCACGGTTTTAGTCAAAAGGTAATTAAGTGAACATTCATCTTTGGTAGATTTTTTAATAAAAAACAGAACGCATTTTAAATTAAAAATACCTATTATAGTAGTATAGTATTAGGTTATAAATTGAAAAGGCCAAATTACGGTTTTGAAAAATGTTAAGCTGCTGTTTACTTACAAGTTTAATAGAAAGTATCACATGGGTTATTTTGTTTCAGATTGTGGAAACGAAAATGATACATAGCAAACTAGATAATGACCCCCGTAAGTACTTTACTTAATTCGAATTCCAAAAAAAAATACCGCTGTAAATTACCGAAGAATGACCGACGACGGCGGCCGACAGGACCTAAATGAATTGGCTTAAATTTTAAATGAACTAGCTCCTCTAGTACTTTTACACATACATATCTCAATGCCCCAAGGCTGCAGCCAATACGGGCTTTTGGCAAGCCCAACGCTGCCTAAAAGTCCTATCCGATCTAAGAAACTTGGAAGTCAACTGATCTTACAATTTTCCTGAAACATAAGCAATAACTCTGCCATCGCTACTACGTATCACTTGTGTTTTATTCCGTTAGCTCCCACGTTCATACCTATCACTCAGGAACCTAAATTGCTATATATTTTTAGAAGACGTCGGCCGGAAGTCTTTTTTGGACCACATCATTGCCTATACTCAGCAAGAAGGCAAGAATAACAAGTGGAGCAACGATGAGCTAAGAGAAGAAGTGGATACTATGATTCTTGCGGTGAGTCAATCGATACTAGGATGGAATTATTCGATATCGTTATCTCGGTTGGATCACCGAAATTGATTTACTTATTTTTTTGGCGCATATCAGGAGAAAATGGTATTGCCCTGCCAACACAGTGTACGACGCCTCGGGTTTCGATATTGTGGTGAAGTAATACGTGTGCTTCTGGTTTAGTAACCGTTCGACCGTTCATATAGCCTAAAAAAGAATAAAGCTATACATATTTAAGTGCGGTCAAACATACATTTTGTTTATATCTGCCTATCTACATTCCTATTCGCCTCCGACAGAAATCGCCTTAAGGCTGTTCCGACTCATATAAAGTTGTTTGCACACATAACGCAAAAAGTATTGCACTTTAAGCAACGAATTGATAATAAAAGTTTAATATAGTCATATTACTTGCAGCGAAAACAATTTCACAATTTCAGGATTATTGGTTTTGTTACAATTTATTTAAATACGATTTTTGTTTAACAGCACCATCTAACGGTGTAAAAATTCTAATCGGCAATTACAACGAAACCATTAATCCTGAAATTGTGAATATGTTTTCGCTGCAATAACTATGGCTATATTTAATATTTTTGACGAATTCGTGCCTTAAAGTGCAACACTTTTTGCGTTCCGTGTAAAAAAAACATTGTATGGGTCGGAACGTCCTTGAGTTTGAACTATCCAATATGATCCTCATCCATAAAATGTTCATGACATGACCAGTGGTATTCATGTACCAGTGGTATGCGCCACCATATATTTTATTTTATTTATTTTCAGGCATTTTACAGCAGTTATTACACAAATAAAATATTTGAATTCAGTGTACATATACAAAGCCTAACAAAATGGCCCTTATACAATTAAAACGTAGAACAACTACTATAACCTAAAACCTAGTGGCAGACTTAAAATGTGTATTTTGAGTGTGTATTCGTGTAAAGAAGAGGAGAGTGGGGTGTATGTGAGTTTGCTCGAAAGGGCTGTAACAAGTGTATAGAGAGTTATTTTGTAAGTAATGTTTTGGAAATATGATGTTTAAAAGATGATTTAGTCTACTTAACGGATTAGTTTTACAAAATGTTTATTAAGAAGGACCGAAATTATGTTAAGTGTAGGATGACTGTTATAACTTTTATGCAATCCACGAATATTTTAAAGAGGAGTTGCTCGAGTAAGCATCCTTTACTATTATTACCATAGAAATAAGATGTATGATTATGACATTATAGCTGAGGTACCCGGCTCCGCTCGGGTCAATGTCGTTTTGGACTGATATCGGGCTGAAACCCAAAGGGCTGGCCCAAAAGGCTAGTTGAACTACTTTACTAACAGAAACACAGACTTTAAACAGAAACTTTATAAACAGAAGATTAAACAATGTATCTAACAAAAAAAACTGGATCAAAATCCGTTGAGCCGATGTGGCATGATTGAATAAGAAAACATCCAAATACTGCCATTTATAAATTCTGTGGAAGAAATGTACTTGAATATATTGCAAAATATTGGGGCCAATTACTGAATTGTTTTTTAAAAGCATTTGCCGCCGCGCTGGGGCGATCCTGCACTGGCACTACTACACATTGCCATGGACGGAAAACATGGACATTTTTTATTGCCGGTTCGACCATCCATCATTCAGTGCGATGGTACGTAACAACTCGAGCGGGATTCACCCTACAACCTAGGTAGTAAGAAAGGGGAGCTATTTTTTTCGTGGAATCCGTACCACAACCAGCATTAACATCGAAAACGGCCACCCATCCAAACCCCGACCGCGCCCATAGGTCCTGTACGTAGATGCAATCCACATATTAATCGAGTGAGTAGTTCGTAAGTTATGAGCCTTTAATCGCGACAGTCACCCCTCTCGTGATCTAGAGTGATGTACTCTGCCAAATTTCACATGCAGGAGCAGTCCACTTATTGTTTTGTTATAAATATGTAACCCTCTCTTCTCACTCCTCTGGTAAGTTAGCGTGATGCCTATACGGCTAGACTCAGATACAAACCTCATCTAAATTGGGTAATTGGTTCTCATGTTATAAGCATTTCATACTACTGGTCCCCTCTCTGGTAATTTAGCGTGATGCTTAGTAGCCCTAAAATTGCGGAAATAAATCGAGCTATACGGAGGTACAATTATCAGCTAAGTATCTGCTTGGCTCCCTGGACTCGATACAGCGTCGTGCCGTGCGTCTTGTCGACGATCCCAAGGTATCCCTAAATTTAGAGACCCTTCAACTCCGAAGGGATGTAGGCTCTCTCGATTTATTCTATCGTCTTTCATGGAGAGTGCCCTTCAGAGCTGCACAACCCTGCCCCTCCGTCCCATTTCTACCACCGCACAACGCGGAACAGGCAGGGTATGCACCCATTCACTGTCGACATTCCCAAAATAAGAACCCACCGATCCTCTTTATATTTTTTCTATAGGGTCGGTAATCTATGGAATCGACTCCATACCGATATATTTCCCCCAAAGTCCCCCGGGGTCGTTCAAACATGGGGTGAAGGAGCACCTGGCCGGCCGGCATGGTTTTCGTATCCCCCGTTGAAAGTTCAAAATACCGCGCTTGGCTTAGTACTTACCTAACAAACAAAAAATAAGAAACCGTTCAACTGAAACCGTAATATCTTAACAATACGCCTTTAAACAATCAACCTTAAAAGCCTAAACTAATGTGTGTAGCTAGGACACGGCTAATTGCTAAGTTAGCATACCGCGCGGGTTGGTAGAAACAATACAAACAATTTACGTAAAAAACCTCATACTAATCCGTGTACCACACGACCACGGAGCGATGATCTCTGCAACCGCGTCTATCGTTAGCAATCGCGGGAAGCCGACTGGCGAGGGGCGCGGGCAGCATTGCCGATCGCTTGAAGCAATCGGGGACTTTGGATTTCATCTTCTCCCGAAAGTTGTTCGGACGGCCGTCGACTGCACGAACTTTTATTTTGCTCATTCGAATTGAAAATTTCGTTCCTATTCCGGATTTTTACGGAATTCCGGGAATCCTAAGAACGTTTTTGGGCAATTGTGGTTATCGGCAACGCTGGTAGCCGCTTCGCGCGCTCGCGCGTGGTACCTTCGGCTCTTCTCGGCAATACTCGGTCCTCGTCGGGTGGCCACCGCCGCCGTCTCGGCCCTCGCCGCGCTATCATTTCGTATCTGACTATTTTTATTTTTGCACGGCTCCTAAGGGTCGTTACGTGATGTTCAATAGCTTAAAGCCTTCCTTAAGAATTAGGCTATCGAATGTAAAAATATGTTTTCAAACCTGACTGGTAGTTCCAGAGATTAGGGCGTTCAAACAAAAAAACAAACAAACAAACTCTTCAGCTTTATTATATTAGTATAGAGTATAGATATCCAGTTTCATAAAGGAAAAATATTTTCGATTTTTTATTACAATTTTACCATTACAGTTCGTAAGTAAAGACTTTTTTGCAATCTGTAGAGAAGTAAAAAGAAAATACTATTGTTATAGGGCACAGATTCATCTGCAACTATGGTGTGTTTCATCCTAATGGTATTGGGAATACACCAGCATATTCAAGAGAAAGTCTTTGCTGAGTAAGTCAAGCAAATAGTTCATTTTTCACTAATTAAATTCTTTAAAATAAAAAAACCAGCAAAGTGCGAGTCGGACTCGCACACCAAGGGTTCCGTACCATCGTACAAGATTTACCACAAAAAAATCACGTTTTTTATGCCCCCCCTTTTTTATATTCATTTAATTTTACCTATTTGTTGTTATAGCGGCAAATAAATACACACTCTGTGAAAATTTCAGTTGCCTACCTATTACGGTTCATGAGATACATCCCTGTGACAGACGGACGGATGGACGGATTGATAGATGGGCGGTCGGACGGACAGCGGAGGCTTAGTAATACGGTTCCGTTGGCACCCCTTGGATACGGAACCCTAAAACCACTAAGCTCTATGATGAGCTATATCTTAAATATTTGCCAGCACTGACCAGGCATTAAGCAGGATAGTTCCTGCAAATAATAACTTTAGTGGTTTTATTAAATTCAAATAAAAATCAACACCTTTTCGTTTTTTACCACCGGATAAATAATAAAATAGTCAACAAAAAATTTTTTTTTCCTTTAACCAATATTAATACCGATTTATACAAAAATAATTGCACCACTACAATTACAAATACAAAATTGCAAAATTTGAAAATTCATTGATTCATGAAAATTTACTTATCTCTATGATGAGCTATATCTTAAATATTTGCTAACAGTATTTTACCAGGCACTAACCAAAATGTTTAATTTCTATCAACAGGCTTAGTGGCATCTTCGGGAGTGAAAAACGTGAAGTGACACTTGAGGACCTCTCGTGCATGTCATATATGGAGCTGGTCATCAAGGAGGTTTTGCGACTGTTCCCTGTGGCACCATACATACTGCGCGGCATCAACAGCGACTTAAAACTCAATGGTGCTTTGGTTGTTATTTTATGGAACTGGACATGGCTAGTACCTCAGCTGCTGTCGTGATATCAGCACAACATAACGAATTCCCGAAGGAAACATGTGATAAGCTGAGACCTTTTTTGAGCACGGGTATATTGACCTCGAAAAAAACACATCCACTATTGTGATTTATCTCCGATAGTGCCTTACTCATCAAGCTAACATTTATTGCTTAACCATTCAAGCGTCCCGTGAATGCACTTTCCGACCTACATGGACTTTAAAATCTCTAAAAACATTATTATATTAGCTACAGGGGTCTATTCCACCAAGTACTGATTAGCCTAATCAGCACATGAAAGGGCCTTTCTTATCATCTTGCATTCGATAACAATACAAGATAATCAACCGTTTGGTAATAAAGGTCCTTTAAGTGTCAATTAAAGATAATCAGAACTTGGTGAAATCCAGGCTTGTTCTAATTACTATTCTGTAAAGTTATTTAATCCCTACTTGTTATTACATTATTGTTAAATTTAAATTTAAAAAAATTTAAAAAAGAATAGCAACCCTTTCCCATTTTTTTTTACTTTTTGTTCAATAATAATAACACTGATTACAAGATTGTATGCAAAAATAATGGTTACTCTGCAAAAAAAAACAAGACCCTGATGGTCTTAACCCTAACAACTAGTATATACAGTTTTATATTACTTTCGAACTATAGGAGAGACTCATTCTATCCATATCAATGAAGAGGCAGCTTTTTCTCTGGGAATTAGAAATCCCTTGCTGAAAATTAATAATGATAATGGTTTCCTATCAAAGAATGTTGACCTATCTTGGATCTTATTTTAACGTGAGTGGAGTGTAGTTAGAAGCAAAAACATCAACCTTTAAATTTTCCTTATATTTAAATGAATTACAAACAAACTCACAAACACACAATTTTATTATTCGTCCACTCGTTACTTCAAACACTTTCACTCGGAAACTATTTCACTTGCAAGAACTAGATCACTTGGATCACCTCTTAGAAACAGTCCCTTTAGACTGGTGTCGTTTGGAAGGTATTGCTTGTTTCGCATCCAAAAAAATACTGTCTTCCCCCAGCGCTCGGGCACGTTTAATATCGGTGGAGCCACTTTCTAGAAAACTCTACCGAATTCTAGGTGCTCCTCGCATGGCTCACCAATCGAGAACAATCTCCTTCGAGGTGCAGGACGTGTATTCTTAGCATTCCGTCATTGCGGATTCAGTAGAGTTAACAGAAGAAGAATTTACTTTGACATTACTGTTAACTCTACTGAATTCGTAATGACTGAATGCCAAGAATACACGCCCAGCTCGAAAGTTGTTACTTATTAGAATCAGCACGCGCCATGCAGAGAGGTAATTAGCGCCATCTGTTGACCTAGGTTGGTCGGCGCGCAAATATTTCTCGCGCTTCGTAATTTATATTTGCGCTGTACTGCATAGATGGCGCGCACATATTATACAAAATGAATAATTTCAGAAAAACTGACTTTGCCTGCTGGGACTGGGTTGTTCGTCGGCATTCGGTCGGTGCAGCGCGACCCCCGACACTGGGGAGCCGACGCCGAGCAGTTTCATCCCGAGAGATTCATGCCGGGTCAAGCGAGCGGAAGACACCCTTATGCATACCTGCCATTCGCCGCTGGTCCAAGAAATTGTATCGGTAACAACCATTGAACTAATAAAACAACAAGAAGGGCCATCAGAGTCAAACATCATACAAGTGATCGTTTCAACTCGTTTTCCCATCTAGCCTATGGCGTTGCCTTAATCAGCCTTAATCAGCAAACGTTTTGCCATAGAAATTATTCATAACACACTCATATTAGTATTTATAACCAAATATAAAATTTTAATATTTAATGAACACACAAAACATTACGCAAATTAGTTATTTTAAAATTGCAACTTTCGTATTAATCCTCATCTCAGAGATATTTTTCTTAACCTGGTATCACTCAGTTATCTGTCCCATTCTGTTGGGATTCCCAGTCTGTCTGTGCGAGAGGGACCTAAATAGGAAAATCATGTATGCTAGAAAGGGCGCGCACTTGTCTGAGAAACCACCATCCTCCGGTGAACGCGATACACAGACACTCACACCACAAATGCATGACTGACAGAGACCTAATAGTGAAGTACTTCATAGGATATACGTATGCTAGAAAGAGATACCGGCTTTTCCGATAGTTTTGTCATTCAAGGTCGGATATCATGTAACGACACCGCGCCGTACGCCGTACTTGCTACACATATCACCATAATTTAACGCCATTTGATTAAATTTTGATAGCAAACCTGTGATATGTGATTCCATCTTCCTTCTTGGCTTTCCCGTAATCGTTTTTACACTACAGACGACGGCAAATTTCTTCCTTTCTTATACTATAGAGCAGCACCTATACAATCCGCAACACGCGCGGACGCCGTGACGGCTGTATCGAAACTGACAGCTCAGGTACTCTAAATTGTTCGAATTAGAGTACCTGACTTGACACGCAGGGGAAAGCTTAGAAGGATCTAAACGTTTTTTTTATATCAATGGTAACAACATCATTTTGTGATAATGCAATGCAACAACTATTCTTAGATGTTCTAATTTCACTTTTCTGCAAATCGTGATTTTTTGTATCGAGTTATTGCTAGACAATAATATGCATGATAGGCCGAGACATCGAGCTTGATGGCAAGGGTGGAGACATCAACGTTTACATGTACACAGCATTAGTATTAGATTTCAACAAACACATAGTGCAATGACTATAACTATTATTTAGAATCTTATTGTTTATTGGTCAGAATCTCATGCAGGAATATTATTCATACTTTATTGTTGAGGTTGCTCTCAAACCATGATCCTTATTCTTAATTATTCTTTAGGTGGTAGTATAAAAAGGATAATGTAATATGATGTTTTGCCATCATAATTAAAATTTACTTGTATTTTGATTTACGGCGAAGTTTCTCGTCGGTTCTTCTTCGTCGTGATAATCGAACCTTCTATAAAAAATTACAAACCCAAGGGTGTGTTTACACCTAATGGAGAAAAATAAAAGAATTAATATTTTATCGTCGAGTTGCTCTAATCATATGCTGATGCAATCCATTCAATACTATTGACATATTTAATTTATCGGGAACAGACTTTCGGAATAAGACCATCAACACCATAGCCCAGAGTGAATGACTTAGCCTCCTATATACCCTCCATTTCACATCACAAAAAAAAATTGGGTGGTGTGTACATATACATACTCGTATTTGTACATATAATTGAAATGTATTTGCAGGCCAGCGCTACGCCATGATGTCCATGAAGGTGATGCTGGCCGCCATCTTGCGAAACTTTATCGTTGACTGCGACAGCAACATGGACATGCCGCTCAAGGTCGATATTATTCTGCGTCCCGTTCACGGGTTCAATATATCGCTGAGGCCTAGAGATAATTCGATAAATTCAATTCACGATCACATGGTGACAGGGTGTATTTAATGCAAGCAGAATTTAATTTGTAGCAACAATCATATGTTACATTATTTACAAAAATGTAAGGGGACTATTCTAAACTACTTACCTCTGAGAGATATTTAAAAGGCAGCGGCTCTTTTGATTTATTTCTTGTGTTTTATGTGCATAAAAAAACTATAGCATATGTTTTGCTTAAAAAGTCCTAAAAATAATAAAGATTAAAAAAATCCAACTTAATTATGGAATTTCCTTTAAAACATCCCACAAAAACTGTTTGTAGTGCTACAAATAATAATTAAATACGTACATTTGGCACGTTTCTATCTAATCGGTTTTCTTTTTTATCATAAACTGGCGTAGTATTCTTGCAACACCTCAGATGGTGTATTCAGCTTTATTACTCCAATCACCACATCTGGTTCAACTTGTAAATGAAAATTTTTATCAGCTAAATGGCAATAATTATTCAGTGTTAAGAAATTCGGAACGAGAATTAAGCGTATTTATGCACAACGTGTAAAAGGTATTGCCTGCAAGAAGAAAGCGATCGAAATCAGATGGTTGCAATGCATTGATTTGTTTGGTTGCAGTATATCCAATAACTGCAGCTGCATTTGCAGTACATTGACCTCCTCTAGACTAGAGTCTTCGTGAAATCTTTAACTTCCTTGGTGGAAGGTACCTCGCTAAAATCAAGTAATTATACTTTTTCGTATTAAGCAGATACGTCGCTTATTCAAAGGAATGTGACATGTATGTATGTATAATCGACCGTGAAGCAAGGACACATCCCCCGGTTTTCTCTCGCCTAGCTACCGCCCCGGTACCGCCCCGGCATGCTCCCGCCCCGCCCTCGTTTTGACCAGCCCTTAAAATATATCTGGGGGTCCATTCAGAGCAAGAGTGAGTTCAAGTTCGGGAGTGAGTTAAGCTAAAAATGGCTGGGAAATATATTATTATTTTAATAACGGAACCGTTATTTATACTTCCAACGTATTTACGGGACAAACCAGATTTTTACCTAACTGTAATGATGTTCTAGAAGTGTGGAAACATTAACTATTTAAAAAAGTGAGTTGATATTTAGTGGCGAATTCGAACTCACTCTTACTCTGAATGGACCCCCACTAACCTAAATCGCCTATAGCTTCGAAACGCAACAAAAAAATTGGTTCAGTTTTGGTATTGTTAAGCAAGTATGTACTGATACTTTCATGCTTCCAGCCATTTACTTAATAATTTAAAGGGTTACGTACCCAGAGGGTGCCAACGGAACCCTATTACCAAGTCACCGCTGTCCGTCCGTCCGTCCGTCTGTCACCGAGCTTTATCTCATAAGTCGTTATAGGTAGGGAGCTTAATTTTTAAGTATCTATTTAATTTGCCGCTATAATAACAACTAGGTACAAAAAGCGTTATTTATCCGTCGTGTGAGAGTCGAAATCGGACTTGGCCAGTTTTTTTTTTTCATTGTCACAATAACTACTTTTTCAGGTACTTTGGGACATCAGAACTAAACTTGGTGTAACATAAACTAATTTGTAAAGATAGGGAAGGGTGTCACGCCAGGCCATGCACAGAAAAACAAAACATTAAAATATTTTGAAAATGACAGTTTTGTGTTCCACGAGAATCTTTCAGAGGATTCTTTCAAGGGACTAGGAGAGCTTATCTGAGTCGGTTGTTTTATGGAATAAGTTTTCGATAATACCAAATAAAGTTCTGGTTCTCCATTCATTATTTTATCTGAGCTACGCTACCCATGAGCACGCCACGACGTGAAACTTTATCTAGGTTACGCAATCACTTGGCTCTACAAACCGACACACTTAGCTTCAGAGGGTTGGTATTTATCCTGTTAAGGCTGTTCCGACCCATATAAAGTTATTTGCACACATAACGCAAAAAGTATTGCACTTTAAGCCACGAATCACTACATAGTATAAAACAAAGTCGCTTTCTCTGTCCCTATATCCCCATGTTCGCTTAAATCTTTAAAACTACGCAACGGATTTTGATGCGGTTTTTTTAATAGATAGAGTGATTCAAGAGGAAGGTTTATATGTATAATAACATCCATTAAATAGTGGAGAAATACTGTTATTTTTGAGGTTTCCAATGTGATGTCGTAATAAATTACATTTTTTCCGCTTACATTGCAAACGCAGGCTGAATCCTACGAGATTTATCGAAACAATGTACTACGTATTGTACACATTGAAAAAGTCTACAGAAAACTCCGCGATGGTATATGTCTATCTCTTATGGATATACCACAATAAAAAATTTTTGTCATTAACTTTTTACGACAAATAATGGCTAATTTTCGAGGCGATTTTAACCAATACAGCATTAATCCTTATCCAATTAAATACCTTAAATACATTGTTGATTTAATATAGATTTATATGACAGCACATGATTTAAATGAATATTTTCGAAGATATTACAGATTTAGTAGGTTTGCGGCAGTATGGGCCGGCCGGGGCGGTGGGAGCGTGCCTATAAATAGTGCGTCGGAGGCTGCGGTTCTAGCACTTTGAATTTAGCAGCGATCGGACGCGTTTATTATCGGAGCTCTCTAATCTATACTCTATCTATACTATTATATAAAGAGGAAAGGTTTGATTGTTTGTGTATTTGAACCGAATAGGCTCAAATACATGAACAGATAGGAAACTACTGAACGGATTTGAAAAATTATTTCACCGTTGGAAAGCTACAGTCTATCCGAGGGACATAGACTATGTTTTATCTTAAAAAAATTAGGGATCCTTACCAAAACTCCGATAACGTAACCCAAGGTGCAAAAAAAATACCAAGAATGTTCCTTACATCGCGTGCGCTGCGAAAACTATTCACGATAGAACAAAATGATGTAGTACAATTTTATAGAACACATTATTATCTACAAAAAATGTCGCGACAGCATACATCTAACTATTATAGTTATGTCACAATAAGTGTGCATTTATTTTAAAATAAAAATTTAAAACCGCCGCTAGAAAAGGCTCTTTATTTGTACCTAGATATGAATCCTTATCAAAATAAATAAATTATTATTTAAGACTGTTTCAATACCTTTATATTACTTTTTGAATTATTCGATTCCGACATTTCATTCGAAAGATATCATGAGTTTAAAAATTAGAAAAAACTTCCCTTTGACAAACTATGCGTTTTAGAGTTTGTAGGCGTCACTCAGAGATACGGGAGGGGAGTCAGTCGGCTCCCTACGCAGCAGCCGTGTGCGGAATTTAAGAAATTGTCGCTTGATAATATTTTGTCGCTTGATGATAATTAGTTTAGTAGGTAACTAAACGCATTCAAAAAGTTCTTTTCAGAACTAGACCCATTAATATATGTTGTACATTTAGTTATCCTAATAAATAAGTGACTTAAATAGTTTTTATGATTTTCGATTAAATACTTTTTAGTTGTAGGTTATAGTAGTAGATGTAGGTAGCTAATAACAGTTAAACATGTTTGAAAAATGTTACGGCTTTTCACGCGGCAGGAAGATACACTCTCCAAAGACATTCTCAAAAGCCGTAACATTTATCAAACATGTCTAACGACCGCGGTAATCTCAAAAGTATCATAATAACAGTTAAGCTAATTATTTAATGAAAAATAAAACAACATCAAATAATGTTTACTCCCTGGCTTTAACTCAATAAATTATTTATTTAATGGCTTTGTTTTGTGGTTATGACCTTTTTAAAATAATTAATAGTATGTAAAATACATAAAAGTAAAAAATACAAAAAAGAAAAAAAAATACAAAACAAAATATATTCACAAAATTTGTTATTTTTATTTCAAATATTTCAATGTAGGTTTATGGTCTTTTTTTAGGAACTCTACGTAATAAGGGGTTTATTTGTGTATCATTGTGTCAAAATAATATTTTTTCAATTATATTATGCCCGTGCAAAGCCGGGACGGGCTGCTAGTTAATAATAAAAGTTTAATATAGTCATATTACTTGCAGCGAACAATTTCACAATTTCAGGATTATTGGTTTTGTTACAATTTATTTAAATACGATTTTATTTAACAGCGCCATCTAACGGTGTAAAACTTCTAATCGGCAATTACAACGAAACCATTAAACCTGAAATTGTGAATATGTTTTCGCTGCAACTACTATGGCTATATTGAATATTTTTGACGAATTCGTGCCTTAAAGTGCAATACTTTTTGCGTTCTGTGTAAAAAAAACATTGTATGGGTCGGAACATCCTTAACCCAGTTTCAGCCATTTACATTATCGTATACCATTTTTGGCGCGACCTCCCAGTCTATAGTGGCGCTGGGGCGCGCCCCGCACCCCCGCTCCACTGTCGTCGCCTCGATTCCGGTTTATGGTGGGCATCTCGACCATGTATATATTTTTTGCCTGCACATCACTCCGCCGAATCGCCGATTGTGATGTCACTGAGTTGCACGGTTTTACCAGAGCCGCATTCCACTCTGCCAAAGCCGCTTCTAAGGTGCATGATAATGTAAGCATCAGAATATTTCGCCTCCCATACAAGCGTAGTTTACTAATAATTTGGAAACCACTGTTCCAATTTACTTGATATTTGGTATCTAATATTAGGTTACAAATATCTGTGTCTGCATGTCTTTGTTTTTTCGGTTAATTTATCCTGGGTCAATCCACAGAGAACACAAAATTCTTATGAAGATTTTATTTTTGCTTTCATTTGATTCGGTTTGGATTTTTCAAAAAAACAAAAGCGTGCAGACAGAAATACTGGTTTCTTGATGTTAGATGGGTGAATATTTGAAAATGAGCATATTGAAGGTTAGTAAAGATGAAGCTAGACAAATTCCTGATTTCCCCCCCACCGCTCCGCTGAAGCAACAGTGGCGCCGTAAACCTTAGGACAAAACTGAATTGATAGAGCGACACCTATACGCCGTCGCTGGAACTTCGTGAAAGTTGTATCGATCCCGCGGCAAGTCGTCAATGATCATACAACCAATCACAAGGCTCGAGATCACCCGCCATATTATTCACATTGCTGCTAGAAAACAGCCACCATTTCGTCAGCTCTCTACTTCATGAAAGAATTTACTATTTTCACATTGATCGTTAGTAGCTGGTTGGTGTAGCGCGTGAGACGTCTTATCTACAGTTATCGTTCGGGGGGGTGTCAGTTCGTATCCTGTAGGTTACAAATGTATTTTTTTCTGTTTTTTTACTTTTTATTATTAATGGTGTATAGTATACAATTATAGCGTGGGTTAGACTAAATTGATTTACACATATAAAAAAATATTACATAATAATAGGTTTTGGTAAACGTTTTTACCTGAGAAGCAATTTTAAAAAGTATAAGCGTCATTTGATACAATAAAAAGTAAAATAACACTTTTAAAAAGGATAAACGTGAGACGATGGAGAAATAATTTCCATACAACGAGCGCGCAAAAAATGACGCCACGCGACTTACAACATTATATCGCCGTACATAGCGCCGTAGCGCAGTGATGAAAACGGAGAAAAATCAAATTTTTTGTCTCCCAAATTGATAGGTAAAATGATAACAATAAAAAATATTTTTCAATAAACCTGATGGTCGTTACGTCATTCTTCATTAGTAGTGAGAGCCGAAACAAAGGCCAAATTCCTGCCGCGGCACAAGTGAAGTAAATTTACTTTTTCGTACTAAGCAGGTACCTACGTCGCTTATTCCAAGGAATGTGACATGTAGTGTCGACACTTTTTAGGGTTCCGTACCCAAAGGGTGAAAACGGAACCCTATTACTAAGCCTCTGCTCTCCGTCCGTCCGTCCGTCCGTCCATCCGTCTGTCCGTCAGTCTGTCAAAGGGCTCTATCTCATGAACCGTAATAGGTAGGCAGCTGAAATTTTCACAGAGTGTGTATTTATTTTGCCGCTATAACAACAAATTTAGATTTAAAAAATATATAAAAATTAAAGGGGGATTTAATTTCACGGAATTAAAAAATGTGATTTTTGGTGTTGATGGTACGGAACCCTTCGTGTGCAAGTCCGACTCGCACTTGGCCCGTTTTTATAGTTCAATTTGCTCTCCTGTGGTCGCCTGGTACGCAGTAACCTCTATTTAGCCGCTATTTGCCGCGGCAGCGAGTGCCGCGTTCTTTTGTCGTACCTACTGTGCGTTGTTGTAGTTGGTTCTTTACTCGAAAAGGAACACCTTTTGTTCGACGTTGGCGACGTTGTCGTCGTTGATCGTCGTTGTTGATGTCGAAAACGGAACCCTATTACTGCGTGCAATTGTATTCGGTGCGGTGCGTACCTATTCGCTGCTCGCCGATTGTGCGCGGCGCGTACAATTGCATCGAGGTCGCGTATGCGCGCTCGTCGATTGTATCTCGTTCACTCGCGTCAGTCGCGCGGTCGCGCCGCGCCGAAGTGTCTTATAATATTTGGACGCTCGTCCGCTCCGCTGTAGCGCCACAGAGCAGCGCTGTGCAACAATCGAATAATGTAGATTTGTATTCGAATGAATCGAATAACGGGAACAATCGATCAATTCGATTGTTTTATTCGCAATCGCCTATCGCTAGCCTACGACCAGTGTTTCCAATGATATAACGAAAACAAATTTTGACATGACAGGAAGGTAGATCAGGTCGGGGCGTTTATTTTGAGTGGTCGCATGATGGGTCTACGACCAGTGTTTCTCATGATAAAACGAAAACAAATTTTGACATGACAGGAAGTTAGATCAGGTCGGGGCGTTTATTTTGAGTGGTCGCATGATGGGTCTACGACCAGTGTTTCCCAAGATATAACGAAAACAAATTTAGACATGACAGGAAGGCAAATCAGGTGGGGGCGTTTATTTTGAGTGGTCGCATGATGGGTCTACGACCAGTGTTTCCCATGATATAACGAAAACAAATTTAGACATGACAGACAGGTAGATCAGGTCGGGGCGTTTATTTTGAGTGGTCGCATGATGGGTCTACGACCAGTGTTTCCCAAGATATAACGAAAACAAATTTAGACATGACAGGAAGGCAAATCAGGTCGGGGCGTTTATTTTGAGTGGTCGCATGATGGGTCTACGACCAGTGTTTCCCATGATATAACGGAAACAAATTTTGACTTAGATCAGGTCGGGGCGTTTATTTTGAGTGGTCGCATGATGGGTCTACGACCAGTGTTTCCCAAGATATAACGAAAACAAATTTAGACATGACAGGAAGGCAAATCAGGTCGGGGCGTTTACTATGAGTGGTCGCATGATGGGTCTAGGACCAGTGTTTCCCGTGATATAACGAAAACAAATTTTGACATGACAGGAAGTTAGACCCGGTCGGGGCGTTTATTTTGAGTGGTCGCATGATGGGTCTACGACCAGTGTTTCCCATGATATAACGAAAACTAATTTTGACATGACAGACAGGTAGATCAGGTCGGGGCGTTTATTTTGAGTGGTCGCATGATGGGTCTACGACCAGTGTTTCCCATGATATAACGAAAACTAATTTTGTCATGACAGACAGGTAGATCAGGTCGGGGCGTTTATTTTGAGTGGTCGCATGATGGGTCTACGACCAGTGTTTCCCATGATATAACGAAAACAAATTTAGACATGACAGGAAGGCAAATCAGGTCGGGGCGTTTATTTTGAGTGGTCGCATGATGGGTCTACGACCAGTGTTTCCCATGATATAACGGAAACGAATTTTGACTTAGATCAGGTCGGGGCGTTTATTTTGAGTGGTCGCATGATGGGTCTACGACAAATGTTTCCCCAGATATAGCGAAAACATATTTGGTCATGACATGACATGTACAACACATGAAATTGAACTGAACCGTTCCTCCGAGAAATATTGGAGTTTCTTTTCGTCATAGAATATGTCAAAAACTAGCGTTCGAAGCCCGACTTCTACCCACCCTAACTATTCAATGAAATAAATATTATTATTATCACATTTTCTGGAAAAAAAAACCGGCCAAGTGGTATTCGGACTCGCACACGAAGGGTTCCGTACCATTGTACAAGTATTAACACAATAATAACGTTTTTGTGTTAAAAACTCCGATTTAATTTTTATTATTCTTTTATTTTAGCTATTTGTTGTTATAGCGGTAAAATAAATACACACTCCGTGAACATTTCAGCTGCCTACCTAAGGCCCTGTGACAGACGGACGGACGGACGGACAGCGGAGGCTTAGTAATAGGGTTTCGTTTTCACCCTTTGGGTACGGTACCCTAAAAACGAACCAACAAAACAAGACATATTATTTATGTCATTTATTCTTTTCACGGAGTTTTCCTTCTGTTCATGTTATTAATTTATTCTGTGCCGCCGACAAAAACTACAAAAATCCGCCCGCCGAGCTATCTGCCAAGGTCATGTGACTTGTCCTGTTGCGACCGCAATGGACGTACTTGTGGACGCACGTTCCATGTGGAGGCGGATATTTGCGGCCGACCCAATGCTCGTAGTGTCCGCTAGGCTTGAGAAGAAGAATTTAGCACGAATACGTAATGACAGTCGTGGCACAACGGTATTGGTATCGTATTTTTGCTGCGAAGTTCAGAACCACACAAATCTGAGTTCGGTTCCTGGAAACATCACTTTTTTTATATTACAATAAATATATTTTTTTTTATGATATTTTTATTTATTTATATCTTGCTAACCGAAAGTTACTAACTAGTGTCAAAAATTTCGGCTTTAGACCTCAATAACATTTGATTGAGAATTTTACAGCGCCATCTATGGAGTTGAGCTAAATGCTCGTAGGTGTTTGGTTCGGAACTGTGTTCCGCTAGAGTTGCGATTTCGAAACCGCCGCCACGCGCCGCGTCCCGCGCCGATGCGGAGAGGCGTGCGCCCGCTTCGAAGCATCGCAGCGGACTGAGGTTACCGAAATGGCGATAGATAGTCGCCAAGAGAACGAAAGGGAAAGGGATACTTTACGGTGCTCAGAAATTTTGTCGTAAGTCCAAAATTCATTTTTTTGATGCTTTGAATGAAAAATTGTATCCAAATGCAACAATAATCATTCAAAAATTTGAAAATCATGATGCAAATATAATGTGAGATTACTAGCACTGTAATTAATACCAATTTTGAGAAATTAAGCATAATGTGAAAAAATCGACCTATTTTCGCGATTTTTTTCTATCGGGCCAATGTTATGCTATTGGAATAATAATCATTCAGATTAAGCGGATATAAGTCAAGTTTCATGTAACGCAATTTTAGCATGATTAGTTCAATGTTCTCTGAGAAATTAAGACAAAGCTAAGTGCGATTTAGCGTCATACGGAGCCTTAAATAATGCCTTTCATTGTGATCTTTACTGGTTTAATGGAAAGTTTATCACTTAATTAAATGAAAGAAATCAAAGTAACGGTAATAACAATGATATTTTAGTAGAAATTTGCTGACAAAATATTGACAAGTACGGTAGTGAGATCCGCTGGAATGGTAATTATTATTCCAGAAATGGTAATTAGGTTTTGATTCTGGTAATTAGAGTGTAGTAAAATAAAAAAGAATAATTTAATTTTAATTTTATTTAATCATTACTAATATGTTAAAGCCAGTGCCCTATATTTGTTTGTGCGCCGTTAAATATCAAAAGTATACACTAAAAAGATAAATAATTCAGACGTCCCTTTTACTCAATGGTTTACGTCAACATATCCGAAAGAGATGTCGAATTTGTCTCTATTTCTGGTTTATATTTTTGAGACTTAACGACTGTAATTCTTACAGGAAAATTAATTTAAACTCAAAATTTGAATATAAAATATTGATTAAAACTTTAAAACTTATAATTAAGTGACATGGTATCTTCATATCTAATATCTAATCTAATCTAATCTAATAATCTAATAAATATTATAAAGAGGAAAGTTTGTAATAATGGATGGATGGATGGATGGATGGATGGATGGATGGATGGATGTTTGTTACTCTTTCACGTAAAAACTACTGAATGGATTCTAATGAAACTTTACAATAATATAGCTTATACATCAGAATAACACATAGGCTACAATTTATGTGCCCATGGGCTTTAGAACTTTCACGGGGCTGCGAAAACGATGCCGGTAGCGATACTTCACACTAGGGGGAGATGAGCCGGGGGCGGTGGCGGGGAGCGGCGGCGGGGGGAGGGCAGACGTCGTGACAGTTTGGTGTCCGTTTGGCGAATTTTCAAGGCACTAGCGATTTGTAAAACTTAGTACATGTACATTTAACTACCCGGGAATTAGGATTGGCTAAATAGAATTCAGTTCCGCTTACGCTAAGATGGGGCTGTCTTACAAACTGCAATGCTATGCACGGCTCGGCTTTGCGGCGGCAGCGCTTACTTTTACTGAAGTACGGTTTGGTATTTCCTGCAACTTTAGGACTACTTGGCATCACGCTAAATCGCCGGAGGAGCGACCAACAGAATAAAATCCTTGAGAACCAATTACTCGATTTAGATGTGCATTGTATCTACGTCTAGCCTGATTCTACTAAAAACTTATAGATTACATAATATAACGCTTCATTACCAGAAGGGTAAGTAGTGAGTCTTAAAGTCTTATAACATGCGAACCACTTACCTGATTTATATGCGTATTTTATCAATGTATAGCATCTCTGGGAGCAGTCAGGTTCGAGATGGGTTACTGTTTTCGATGTTGAGGCTGGCTGTGGGTTGGAGTCCACGCAAAACTTACCTACGTTACACGTTACTTACTAGGTAAGCAATGTAGCAGTGAAATTGCAGAAAGGTTCTCGCGGCAAATGTTTTTTTTTTAAATAGCCACCAAACGTCAACGAAGCTCTAAATGGGAATTATTGGATGTTTCTCAATCATGCTATTTCGGCTCGAACGATCTTGATTAAATTTGGTACATGGATACATTGTCCTGGACCAGTTTGACCCTATTTTGGACCAGTCATGTGGGCTACTTTTTATCCATGAGATAATTTAGCCGACACTAACCCGAGCGGAGCCGGGTACTGCAGCTAGTTTTATAATATTTAGGTGGATAGCTTATCGCCCATATGAGGAGTAGGACAGGTTCCGAGCCTGCATCGGCTACATCCTCAGGAGTACGTGTCTGTTGCAACGGCGCTGCGGTAGGCACTCGAACCGTTAAACAGTCCATCCGGCTCGTCATGCGCGCGGTTAGCCATCTCACTAAATATTATCTGCAAAAGTTTAAAAATTATGATAGGTGTTACATGTTAATCTTAAAAATTATCGGAATCTACAAACTGCAATGCAAGAAAATTTTAAACGAATTTTCACTCAAACGTAAATCTAAATTTATAAGGTAGTCGTTTGAAAGAGATCGTTATCATCTAAAATTGATCTCGATAACGACTGTACTTCTTACACGAAAAGTAATTAAAACTCAAAATTTTAATATAAAACATTGATTAAAACTTTTAATTAAGTGACATGTAACTTGGTATTTTATAATATTTAGGTGGATGGCTTATCACGCATATGAGGAGCAGGACAGGTTCGGAGCCTGCATCGGCTTCATCCTCAGGAGTACGTGTCTGTTGCGACGGCACGGCGCGGTAGGCACGTAGTACTCCTGAGAATGGAGCCGATGTAGGCTCCGAACCGTTAAACAATCCATCCGGCTCCGCATACACGCGCACTGAGAAAAATGAGAATTTGGCGTAATGAAGAAGTATCAGCTTCGTGTTTTGCTTTCATTTTTCCTGAACCTTTATCAGTATACCGACCCGTGTCATTCCTGTACCAACGATATTAGCTTACTCGGAATGAGAAACTATCAGTACTTGGCATGTTAATTATCGTAACGATAATCTATCATTATGCCTTGTATTGTTACAATTACATCCCGTTAAGTTGTCATGACAATCTTCCTGATAAAGCGTGACGTCACGCGTGCATCAGGATAAACCGATACATTCTCAAGAGGGCAGAGCAAAATATGGTGATCATTGATAAAACCTAGCGATATTGAAATACTTTAAATGTATCACGCTTATGACAAAAAAACAAGCGTAAGTAATGATATCTTAACATGGCGTAGTGCTAGTGGCGGCTCAGTGGTGTAGGTACTTGTTTTGCATACCAGAGGTCTGGGTTCAAATCCCCGCCGCGGATAAGTGCATTTCGTCACAAAAACGAGATGTTCCATAGGTAAGGTCCTCGCTGGATTATACAAACACTGTAGGCCTAATTAGGAAGTTATTATGATTAGAAGAAAACAGTCCCCATTAGGTACACAATCCGAAACTCCAAAACCGGCTCCATACAAATTCAACAACAAAATATGTAGGTACGAGTATATGCGTAACTTAAAAACCGTAAAAATTTGGTTTTGTGTGAAATACATATTGAAGTCATAAAAGGAAGCAATTCCTTCAGAAGCTTGTTCTGAATGTTCTGAATCATCTTCTGAATAGTTATACAATGTTTTGTCTCTTTCTCCCGAATTCTAAACTGCATGTCAATGCAAAGGACAGAACATTGTAAAACGATTCGAAGGATTCTCTTGGTTTATTAGTAACAGAGTATATATGCAGATCTGAATAACAAAATATATTTTTATGTGGCCGATAAATAAGAAATTTAGGTATTTTTTTTAAATAAGGTTTCTAAATATGGAAGCTCTCAGAAAATTGGTACCTTACTGAGAGGCTAAGGGTCTCATCCACCAAGCACTGATTAGCTTAATCCTAACAGTAAATGGTCTTTTTTACCATCTGGCAATCGATCCAGTACAAGATAATCAGCACTTTGAGTGTAAATTAAAATAATTCAGCACTTGGTGAAAACCAGGCTAAGAAGACTATGCCTAATGGAAATATATTGACGATGTATAAATCTATAAATAAACAAATGTTTTTGTCAACGGTCACAATTTATGACTGTTTTAAAAAAAAATAATGTCATGTTGCATCTACAATGTTTTCTAAAAGTACCTCCATGGAAACAATTGGTACCGGGAATGCCGAATATTAATCATCCTGCCAATTTTGTGAATTCATTTAAAAGCCAAAGATGATCAATTTTCCTAAAATAAGAATTTATAGTGTGAAGTAACAATAGAAATAAAAATAATTACCTGATTTCAAAACAACAACAAGCGAACTACCGCAGTCCTTGTCAGTTTACAATTGAATATTTGAACGCATAGTGCCCTTGCCTTTCCCGACGACATATAAAAATAAAAAATATATAATCGTATTGAACCTAAAGAACTCAAATAATATAATGAGAAAGTATCATGACGACTGATGATTTCTTCATACTGCACGATAATTCATCCGTAAAGTTACGAAAAATAAGCAGGAACACGCACAAACGCACATGATTCTGCGAGCGCGCACGAACACAGCCGGCTGGCTGGCTAGCGATTGGGGCTGGCCGCCGCCATTTGTAATGTTGGTGTTGTCGGTGTGCATACGGTGTGCAGCTCTGCCAAATGGATCAATACATTGGATCTATTGATAAAATCGGACATGCTGCAGTACCTCAACACGTTCGATGGTAAGTACCTCTTATCTTCTACGTCAGTGACAGACATCGATGACTTATGGCAATGCCTTGACTAGATCATGGTTCGTGCGTTCGATGAAGCCAACCAAACCAAGCTAACCTTTTTACTATCAGTCGTATTCAGAGAGCCCCTCGAAACTTATTACGAGATTAGCAACGGACTAACCGTATAAAAACCGGTTTAGTCCGGCGGATTAAAGTTAGTCCGCCCACTCTGAATACGACAGTTTGTGCTCAATATTTGTGCGTGTTTTTGCCGCACGATCGTGACTATTAATCATTCCGAAAAGGATTTCATGTTAATAGGTTACTAAGTAAAACTGCATGGCAAATTCGGTCAAACTGCTTGCAAACTTACGTATTTATTTATCCACATTCATAGTTTTCGTTCGTTGAATGGGAATAAACGTTCAAATTTTACCATTGTGTAATAATCTGTTTTTTACTTTACAGCTGCATGCATCGACATCGCATTACAAATGTTGACAGAAAAGGAAATCAAACAATTAATAGCACCCGTTGGTGGTCGGTTCAAGTTCAAGACTAATTTAGCTTTATGGAAAGAAGACACAAGTGTATATGTAAGTATGTCATATTATAATATTTTTTCGTACAGCAATAAAATGAGAAACTGCTAATCATTTACCTAAAGATCTTTTCCTATGAAACAATAACTCATCGGACCTGGCCCGCTAGTTGGGGCTGTCAAGTATTGAAGCTCTTATGAGTATAAAAAACAATTTCAATTAGTCAACAAATCTCAGGTGTCATTATAATATGAGTTTTATTGTGAAAATCTGAAAATCCCGTCGCATGTCGCAAGAGCCGACTAAGGGATTCGTTGTTCGTGGTTCGGATTCCTTACTTGATTTGCTTACTAGGTGGTAGTCTAGTTTAGGTTAGCTTAGGTTAGGTAGCGCCCAGGTTGATACAATCGCATTGAACGAACGATGATCGAAGCAATGAACATTTTCTATATTTTCCATTCGGTTCAATGTAGCTGTGCAATAAAAAGCCTTATTAATGATATAATCGATCTCGATCAAATCGACGACACATTCTAACTCTGTGAATGTTCCACTTTATATTTATTTATAGATTTAAACTTTTTTGTATTCAACCTGACATAGATGGCTAATTACCACATTCCTGACGGAATTAGGTTCCATGCCAGGGCCTTCCCTTTATGAGCACGGCTACACTGAACTGGATGGAAAACACGGACAGTTGTTCATTGCCGCTTTAAACATAGTTTCATCCAATGCGGTGGTAACATTACCAAAGTGGTGGGTTTACAAGTGAGGAATTACAAATTGTTAAAATCTTATGCAATGATCATAAAATAGGTAATACGATTTACAGAAAATTATATCTTGGAATCTTAACTATTTTTGAGATGCAAATATAAATGTGAGGGGCTCATAGTTTAGGGTCGCGGAGTCTTGCTTCTCATGCCGGAGGTCACTTTCTAAGTTGCAGGTCCGAAATCCATTTAAAACAGCGGGGCTCCCCTTTTTCAACTAGGTGAAAGGATTATATCTCTCTGGTTGGTACCATCGACCACAAGCGGCAATTCAAATCAGCTAAATTAAAATCTGCAGAGATATTCCGTGCTATTCAGTTCAATGTAGCAGTGATCATAAAGTGAAGGCATGCGGTGTGTTATGATGATATTATGGTGGGGTGTGGTATTTATTTATCCATCCATTTTCACTTAGGTACTTAAAAAACTTCATTTTACGTAATCACCTTTAGATTTAAGCACAAAAGTATCTAACAACACTGTAATTAATAATGTGATTTGTTAAAGGTGAATTGGAGGTGGTGCAAAAAATATTGGAATGCAGCGAAGCGGGAGAAAAACCTCGACAGACCATTCAGACTCTCCTGGGCATACACAACTAAGTCACGCGCTGTTGCACTACGGTCAGGGCAACCTTAAACGGAGCGCATCACCATCAACGCCACGCTACGCATTGGTATTCGCAAGGAAAACGTATGTAGAGTCAAAGTCCAATGTGTGACGGCGAGAATGAAGCCGTTTGTACATGCGAAATCTTTGTTTTCAAATAGAGAGACTCATTTAATAATGTTGGTGCATTTTGGCCTATCATTTCCATAAAATGTTGTCATGACATTTAACAGGTCATTATTTCTCTTGTATTCCTGTCTCTGATGCACACTATTGAACCTGATATCCTGTATACTAGTTTTAAGATTGTCTAATATAATAATAAATTTGTTTGTTCAATATTTTTTTGATGATTTCATTTAAAACCTCATGCATCTAAAACTAAAAGATATAAAATTAATAATACCAATTTTAATCATGTATGTGTAATATTGATACCTTTACATAATTTTCTTGAAATTTCTTGTTACAAACGCATGTTATAATTACAATGTACTGATGCGTTTAATTTCCTTCGTGATCTTTTAACTTTACTCTTCCTATGAATATTTATTACATACCAATAGTTCAGCGCCAATTCGCTGTTTTTTCCTCATACTTTCATAATACAAGTACATATTTTCAAAGCATGGTCTCTTTTCAATGTGATTTTTTTGCATGAAACTAAGCAAATTTTTTTAAATTTTTTTAAAGATGAAACTACTTGACTGAACTCTTAGAACATTTTAGGGTTCAGTTAAGTACTTACTTTTAACTTTAAAAATGTTTTCAAACGAAATTTGCTAAGTTTCATGAATCACCTTGAAAATACCATGCTTTGAAAATATGTACTTGTATTATGAAAGTATGAGGAAAAAACAGTGAATTGGCGCTGAACTATTGGTATGTAATAAATGTTCATACGGAGAGTAAAGTTAAAAGATCACGAAGGAAGTTAAACTTATCAGTACATTATAATTATAATATGCGTTTGTGAATGAGATATTATCAGGAAATGTTGCACAAAATAATGGTGTAGACTCGATAAAAGTACAATACTTACCCTACTTTTTATTGGTAACATCCCGATGAAGTATCAGGAACAGACTGGTTCATTGCCTGACCGTACCGATTGTGCTTCTATTTATTCATATTAAAACATCAGAGTGATCATGATACCTTAACATGACGTCTGCATGTGGTATCATTATTGTCTTGCTCTATTAGTTGTAGTAAGCCTTACGCTTTACACTTCCTGTCCTGTTGATTGTCTGACGACATGGCTTCTGACGTCATAACTTCTAACAATCCAAGTCATGATGTTGTATCAGTGCAGTGATTTCCTGTTAATTGATTCGTTTGGACGCTGAGTCGGTTTTTAAGAGGAATTCCTTCTAACGGAACGAGAATTCCGCTTAAAATCAGGGGTCAATTTTTCTCAGTGCGGCAAGCCATCTAACCAAATATTATCCGCAAAGGTAAAAAAAATTGTGATACGTGTTACATGTTAATCTTAAAAATAATCGGAATCTACATACTGCAATGCAAGAAAATTGAACATGAATTTTCACTCACACGTAAATCTAAATTTATAAGGTAGCCGTTTGAAATAGGTCTTTGTCTTCTAAAATTGATCTCGATAACGACTGTACTTCTTACAGGAAAAGTAATTAAAACTCAAAATTTGAATATAAAACATAGATTAAAACTTTAAAACTTATGATTAAGTGATTTGTAACTTGGTATTTTATAATATTTAGGTGGATGGCTTATCACGCATATGAGGAGCAGGACAGATTCCGAGCCTGCATCGGTTTCATCCTCAGGAGTACGTGTCTGTTGCGACGGCGCCGCACTATAATACACTGGTTGAACCGTGTGAAATATTTCTCAACTGTTCGCCCTCAGTGGGATATAGAGCTGAATAAATGTTTTCTGCCATTAATTCGGAACTCAAAATACTGTGCTTAAATAATGAAGACTGTCTTACCATATTATTTATAAGACTGTCGTCAACATATGGAGTCGTATTCACTACGTATAATATTCACAACGTATAATCTTATTTTTTTCCAAAAAATTAAAACCATGCATAACGTATAATAGTCACAACGTATAATGTTATACGTTGTGCATGAATAAAGTTTAAAAATAAAATCAACTCTTTGCATCATGCAGAACGTATAATAGTCACAACGTATAATGTTGCATCATGCATAACGTATAATAGTCACAACGTATAATATTCCTAACATGAATTCACAAAAAAAGAAAACCATGCAGAACGTATAATATGCCAAGAAGCACTGCATAAAGCGCCCTAATACGATACATTTAAGGCTGAAATTGCTACGAATCGACATTTGTCAAAGAGTAACAATTGACTACAATTTCGAAAGGCCACCTTACAGTGATGATTTTAAGTCTGTAATTGCCTCAAATAAATTTATTTATTCTCAAAACGTTTGGACAACTGCATTTCAGCATGTCGTAGTCCACTTCATAATATGGAACATTATTGTTACGGTAACTATGTTGCTGATATTATTTTAATGCATGAAGTATGTATGTACCTACGAAAAGAATTTCCACAATTCCATCTACCGCTATCTAGCCGAGAGGCAGGCAGCCTAGTGAGCCTAGTGTGCGTGCGTAACACAGGCTGTGATGTCTGGTGACTAAGCCCCGGTTGCTCGAAGAGACGGCCGATTTAATCAATGTTCAAACACGTCACTTTTAGTGATCCGCATAGAGTTCCTTCCATACTGTCCACACGAAGTGACGTGTCTGATCATACTTTGACGTTGATTTTGATTTTTTATTCTTTCGTGCACTCGGCCCTAAGACTATAGGCTCGATGCGAGATATTTCTTATAAATTAATCTATTTCAGATTTTTAAAGCAGTGTTGCCAGGTATTCCTTTTTACCGAACTATTCGGCATTTCAGCCTATTGTTTGCGGTTTATTATAAAAAAATACAGATCGAGTGGTTTAAGGTAACAAACGTGTCGAAAGGTGCAACTAATAATTTTCGTGTACAAAATACCTTAACCAGGCAAAGTGCGGATTTTTTCCAATTTAATGCGGCTACCGTCGGCACCCATGTAAAACCGTTTGTCCCTTTCACAAGTATATGCATTTTTTTTATTGAAAATGCGGATTAAAACTACTAAGGCCTTTTGTTCTACTCAAGCCCTATCTAGCCTGATTTTATGACCTCCAGCTACCTGAAATCCGATGGTTAACTTTCGGTTACATTGCGTATTTACATGGTGTACCTGAAAGATAACTTTGGTATTTTTATAGCTGGAAGTGTTGCAAACGGGCATTAGTGAACAGATTTGACTAATCGGTTGCACGCCAAAAGGTTAACTCTTGATATGGCATCTAAATACCTTCGGAAATGCTACATATACTCCACTGGAAGTGGTTCAATACTTACAAGCAGTTGTATCTGGAAATCAGCCTCCGCTGGAACGTATCTCGATCTTTCGTCCTAGTTCGGCGAAATTTCAGGATAACCATTACTCAATTAACCTTTCATTTGATCTTTGGATTTATACAGGTACGTATATTTATTTAAATGGGGACGCATCATTAAGTCCAAAAAGCACAAGGTCAAAAACCCACACCGTCCAAAATACTTACGAAATACGGATATTTTTAATTGGGTTAGGTTAGATTATATGCATTTTATAATACACACGAAAAATATATATGTACTTTTGGACGTTCTGGGTTTTGGACCTTATGCTTTTTGGACTTCATGAAGGCGACACATTTAAATGATATATTTTTTATAATTTCAATATTTTATTGAACATAAGAATCTGTATGTATTTTTTACTGTACAGGTTAATTTTACAAGTGTGTCGTCATAGCCAAATCTGAAACTAGAAGAAATAGCGAAAACACTTTAAGGAGGCACGAGGCCGATTTTGATAAAACCTATAATTGCATTTTTAGATTCTTGAAATCACATTTTTTCTAGCCGGAAAAAATGCAGCCTTAGCCTATAGTGTCGCCTATAAGGAATAAATTCCGTGAAGTAATCTTATAAATACGGCAAAGTGAATGAAAGTGTTGACTTTTAATTAACTGATTACACACACACTCACATACACTCTTACCTTTGTACACCCACACACCCACGCCTATTACATAACATAGTGCTTTGCTACCGTCTGCTAAGTTCAACGGAACGTTGTGCAGAATCGTATTCTTTTGCAGGATGTAGGAAATTTAATAATACAGTTATAGTTTTTATCAAAATCGGCCTAGTAACTACTTTCAGTATTTTTCGTTATTTCTTATAGTTTTGGATTTGGCCATGAAAGCACACTTGAAAAATTCACCTGTATAATATCAATATGGTAAAATATAAAAAAAAAAACAATTAGGTATAAGAATAAAAACAAACAAAAATTGAGAAATTAATCATATTTTGTTATCTGAGATATTGCCATAAAAGATAATTCATACAATAATCGAAATTATTTTTAGAGAAATAGATGTTCCTCGTAATCTAAATTAAATAAATACATGACAGAAAAAAAACAACAGGACAATTTTGGAATGAGACAACCTTTTTTTAGAAACATTTCTATAATTATATAACAAATAAGTTTATTTACTAATTTTGATAAAATATAAGTATTATAGTTTTTGACAGGAATTTTGGATGCAAAGCAAATACATGTTCTGTATTGCCCTCCTTATTAAAAAGGAGGCACATATGTAGTTACCGACTTTTGAATAAGGAGGGCAGTGTAGGTACAGTAGGAGACAGATCAAAGTGTACATTTACACGCAAAGTATACATTCAAACCTTATCAAATATTACGAGCATAAAGAAACATCGTACAATTCAGACAACATTCAACTGGAAGTGGATTTGACTGTCTCCTACTACAAATTGTTAAGATTCTAAATTGTTCCTCAATATAATATATTTCTACTTAAACCCAATAAACCCAAATTAAGGTGGGCACGTAAGCATTAGAAAATTCAAACGGTAGTTTACTAATCATTAGAAAACCACTGTTTAATTTTACTTGATATTTGGTATCCAATATCAGATAACAAAAATCTGTGTTGGCATGTTAATTTTTTTCGATAAATGTATTCTACAAACCACAGAGAAAACAAGATGTCTATGAAGATTTTCTTTTCACTTCTATGGTTGACTTTTCAAAATAACAAAACTGAGCAGACACAGATCTTTGTTGCCTGATATAAGTTATATAAAAACCGGCCAAGTGCGAGTCGGACTCGCACACGAAGGGTTCCGTACCATCGTAAAAAAATGTATGCAAAAAATCACGTTTTTTGTATGGGGACCCCCTTTAATTTTAATTATTTCTTAATCTTACCTATTTGTTGTTATAGCGGCAAAATAAATACACACTCTGTGAAAATTTCAGCTGTCTATCTGTTACGGTTACTGAGATACAGCCCTGTGACAGACGGACAGACGGACGGACGGACGGACGGACGGACGGACGGACAGCTGAGGCTTAGTAATAGGGTTCCGTTTTCACCCTTTGGGTACGGAACCCTAAAAATATCAATGAATCGGTTGAAATCGGTTTTCAAATATTAAGTCGCCTACGTTTGTATTAGCAGCATAGCTTACGGCTCGCCGTAGCAAACAAAAACAGGTATTTGAATGACTCCTAAATGGAAGAACAATATTTTTATTTTAAAATATTATCATTGATTTTATTTTGTGTAAGAGAAATAAAAATGTAATAGTAAACTAATGGAAGCCACTGCGGTGCTTGCATGGAAATATTGACCTTAGGTCATAATTGGTAATAAGGGATTACACTTTTATTTGCATGGGTCGGATGTGCATTTTGACCTGGGCCACCCCATGTCAAAATGCACATCCGACCCATGCAAATATTCTTGGTTACAACATACAAAAATTAATGGACTTTGAGGCATATATTGATAAGGAATGGTATGTTGGTTTTTGAAAAGCATTAGGAAGTTTTACAACCATGAATAGTGCTATAAACAAGAAAATCGTAAAAGAGCCAACGTAGTGTCTCTGTTTCAGATGAGGTAAAAATGCTTTTGTATGTCGGGCTGTTAAGAACGGCCGGTTTGAAAACCGCTATTCCAATTAAATTGATATTTAATATCTAATATCAGGCACCAAATATCTGTGTCTGCACGCATTAGTTTTTTTGAAAAATTTAAACCGATTGAAATGAAACCAAAAAGAAAATGTTCATACGAATTTAGTTTTATCTGTGGTTTGACCCAGAATACATTTACCGGGAAAAAAAAGACAGCCAATTTTTTTAAAAATGTCAAATGTTCAAAAAGACAGACTCGCGAGTCAGAGAGCGAGTCAGAGAGCCATTAGTTTTATAATGAATTCGTGGCTTAAAATAGGCCTGTACACATCAGAGACTACAAACGTAGTTAACTAATCATAAATCTTCTTAAGCGGGGCTTACACGAACAATTTTGAAGAAAGATAACTTTTGAAAAACCTGTCGATGTGATCAGTGTTGTGTGTAGGGACATCCCTAGCAATTACTTAAATATAAATGTGAGGGTAGTTGGTGAAACTGCACGAACTACTCGGTGGCGAAGGCGAGCTGCTTCAGTTCTCCCGTGACCACGATTGGATGCAACTCCTTTCGAAACATCGGGTTTAAGAAAGGTATTTAAAAGTTATCTTTCTTCAAAATTGTTCGCGTAAGCCCCGCTTAAGAACATTAATAATGTAGTTAACTAATCATTTGAAAACCACTGTTCCAATTTACTTGACATTTGATATCTATTAATAGGCCAAATGTATCTATCTTTGTCTGCATGTCTACACAGTACATTTATTCACAGACAAAACAAAATGTGTATGAACATTATAATTTAGCTTTCATTCGATTCTGTTTATATTTATCAAAAGATATTTTTTTTCCGAAGCTGTACATTCGAAGTGCCCCACGTGACATGGAGCAAACGTTTATATGTCACATTGTATAAGACTGCTGCACCGCTTCACCAGGCCCGGCGCTGCAGGTCAGGACGGTACCACCTCTTCTCCAGCACTTCAGCTGCTTTGAAGAGATCCGGAAAAAAGTAGAAAGGACATATCAGGGCTTTAAAGTTTGTAATTTAGTAAATAAAGGGAATTATCGTAACGCATGAATTAAGGAATGCATGTCTGCAGATGCCCATACATACATAGACATAGGACAACTTAAATACATACACATATTTCATTACACATTATTTTATACAGGGTTCAAATGAATAAAGTAAAACTCAATGATAAAAAAAGCACATTCATATAATAAGCATATAACATGAAACATGTATGTCTGAAGATATTTTACTGAGATTATTTGTGATGAAGGAAAATAAAGAGATTCTAGTAATGGTAAACATGGTATGGTAAGATGTGCTGAGTTTGGCAAATCAGAATAAAGGGGGACGCATCATAAAGTCCAAAAAGCACAAGGTCCAAAACCCATACCATCCAAAATACTGACGAATACAGATATTTTTAATTGGGTTAGGTTAGGTTAGTTCAGGTTAGGTCAGTTTAGGTTAGGTTAGGTTAGATTACATGCATTTTATAACACACAAGAAAAATACATACTTTTGGACGCTCTGGGTTTTGGACCTTACGCTTTTGGACTTTATGAAGGCGACCCGAATAAAGAACACAAGAAACAACAACTCTCAACATGACCCGCTTAAAACATGAAAGATCATGTTCATAAAGTGAAGGTCCTGGCAGGGCACATAATTCCTTCGGAATTGCGATGTGTCAGGCTAATATCATAACAGAGGGTGTGGGATTCGCCATCCTTGTCATTATATAAAAAACTCCTAAGTACCTATTAAGATACACCTATTTTAACAGAAGCAGATGAACTTAAATAACCATGGTTTCAACAAGAGGTTAAACGTAGCCCTAGCTCAACAGAATCCAGTTCAATTAGGCCGTCTTCAAATTACATATAGTTCAATGTAGCCGCGCAGAAATAATATTCAGTTTAATGTTGGCGTGCTCAAATAACATAATTTCAATGCAAGAATGCTTATATCACATGCATCTCGATGTAGTATTACTCAAATAAAATCCATCTTAATATTGGCGTTCTAAAATCAAATCTATTTCAATGAAGCTGTGTGCTCAATTAATTTCCATCTCAATGTAATCGTACTCAAATAAAATCTATCTCAATGAAGACGTGCCTTAAAGAAAATCAGTTCAATGTAGCTGTGTGCTCAATTAACATCCATCTCAATGTAATCGTACTCAAATAAAAGGGGGAACGGCAGATCGTCTAATATGCAGATCGTATAATGTCATATTTTAACAAAATTTTAAAACCATGCACAACGTATAATCGGCAGATCGTATAATTTTATACGTAATGCATGAAGAAGTTTAAAAAATAAAATTTCTTATTTCTCCATGCATAACGTATAATAGTCACAACGTATAATATTATGATCTTTATTTAACAAAAAAAGAAAACCATGCATATCATATAATCCAAAAACTTGTCATACGATAAGCGCCCTTATGAATATACTTTTAAAGCGTATCCTCGCACGCGACTTTTCGACCGTCTCAATTAGCGTTGTAGCAAATTGTTACTCTTCAACAAATATCGATTCTTAGCAATTTCAGCCTTAAATGTATCGTTATTAGGGCGCTTTATGCAGTGCTTCTTGGCATATTATACGTTCTGCATGGTTTTCTTTTTATGTGAATTCATGTTAGGAATATTATACGTTGTGACTATTATACGTTCTGCATGATGCAAAGAGTTGATTTTATTTTTAAACTTTATTCATGCACAACGTATAACATTATACGTTGTGAATATTATACGATATGCATGGTTTTATTTTTTTGGAAAAAAATACTATTATACGTTGTGAATATTATACGTAGTGAATACGACTCAAATAAAATACATCTCAATGTAGCCGTGCTTAAAATAAATCCAGTTCAATGTAGCTGCGTGCTCAATTAATATACATCTCAATGTAATCGTACTCAAATAAAATCCATCTCAATGTAGTCGTGCTCAAAAGAAAACCAGTTCAATGTAGCTTTGTGCTCAAAAAATATCCATCTAAATGTAATCGTACCCAAATAATATCCATCTCAATGTAGCCGTCCCTTAAAAAAATCAGTTCAATGTAGCTGTATGCTCAAATAACATCTATCTCACTGTAGCCGTGCCTTAAAGAAAATCAGTTCAATGAAGCTGAGTGCTCAAATAACATCTATCTCAATGTAATTGCTCAAATAACATACATCTCAATGTAATCGTACTCAAATAAAATCCATCTCAATGAAGCCGTGCTTAAAATTAATCCAGTTCAATGTAGCTGCGTGCTCAATTAATATCCATCTCAATGTAATCGTACTCAAATAATATCCATCTCAATGTAGCCGTGCCTTAAAAAAAATCAGTTCAATGTAGCTGTATGCTCAAATAACATCCATCTAACTGTAGCCGTGCCTTAAAGAAAATCAGTTCAATGTAGCTGAGTGCTCAAATAACATCTATCTCAATGTAATTGCTCAAATAACATACATCTCAATGTAATCGTACTGAAATAAAGTCCATCTCAATGTAGCCGTGCTTAAAATCAATCCAGTTCAATGTAGCTGCGTGCTCAATTAATATCCATCTCAATGTAATCGTACTCAAGTCAATCTATCTCAATGTAGCCGTGCTTTAAAGAAAATCAGTTCAATGTAGCTGAGTGCTCAAATAACATCTATCTCAATGTAATTGCTCAAATAACATACATCTCAATGTAATCGTACTCAAATAAAATCAAACTCAATGTAGCCTTGCTTAAAATCAATCCAGTTCAATGTAGCTGCGTGCTCAATTAATATCCATCTCAATGTAATCGTACTCAAATGAAATCCATCTCCATGTAGCCGTGCCTTATAGAAAATCGGTTTAATGTAGCTGTGTGCTCGAATAACATCCATCTCAATCTAATCGTACTCAAATAAAATCCATCTCAATGTAGCCGTGCTTAAAATAAATCCAGTTCAATGTAGCTGCGTGCTCAATTAATATCCATCTCAATGTAATCGTACTCAAGTCAATTTATCTCAATGTAGCCGTGCTTTAAAGAAAATCAGTTCAATGTAGCTGAGTGCTCGAATAACATCCATCTCAATCTAATCGTACTCAAATAAAATCCATCTCAATGTAGCCGTGCTTAAAATAAATCCAGTTCAATGTAGCTGCGTGCTCAATTAATATCCATCTCAATGTAATCGTACTCAAGTCAATCTATCTCAATGTAGCCGTGCTTTAAAGAAAATCAGTTCAATGTAGCTGAGTGCTCAAATAACATCTATCTCAATGTAATTGCTCAAATAACATACATCTCAATGTAATCGTACTCAAATAAAATCAAACTCAATGTAGCCTTGCTTAAAATCAATCCAGTTCAATGTAGCTGCGTGCTCAATTAATATCCATCTCAATGTAATCGTACTCAAATGAAATCCATCTCCATGTAGCCGTGCCTTATAGAAAATCGGTTTAATGTAGCTGTGTGCTCGAATAACATCCATCTCAATCTAATCGTACTCAAATAAAATCCATCTCAATGTAGCCGTGCTTAAAATAAATCCAGTTCAATGTAGCTGCGTGCTCAATTAATATCCATCTCAATGTAATCGTACTCAAGTCAATTTATCTCAATGTAGCCGTGCTTTAAAGAAAATCAGTTCAATGTAGCTGAGTGCTCAAATAACATCTATCTCAATGTAATTGCTCAAATAACATACATCTCAATGTAATCGTACTGAAATAAAATCCATCTCAATGTAGCCGTGCTTAAAATCAATCCAGTTCAATGTAGCTGCGTGCTCAATTAATATCCATCTCAATGTAATCGTACTCAAATGAAATCCATCTCCATGTAGCCGTGCCTTAAAGAAAATCAGTTCAATGTAGCTGTGTGCTCGAATAACATCCATCTCAATCTAATCGTACTCAAATAAAATCCATCTCAATGTAGCCGTGCTTAAAATAAATCCAGTTCAATGTAGCTGCGTGCTCAATTAATATCCATCTCAATGTAATCGTACTCAAGTCAATCTATCTCAATGTAGCCGTGCTTTAAAGAAAATCAGTTCAATGTAGCTGAGTGCTCAAATAACATCTATCTCAATGTAATTGCTCAAATAACATACATCTCAATGTAATCGTACTCAAATAAAATCCATCTCAATGTAGCCGTGCTTAAAATTCATCCAGTTCAATGTAGCTGCATGCTCAATTAATATACTTCTCAATGTAATCGTACTCAAATAAAATGTAGTCCATCTCAATCCATCTCAATGTAGCCGTGCCTTAAAGAAAATCAGTTCAATGTAGCTGTGTGCTCGAATAACATCTATCTCAATGTAATAGTACTCAAATAAAATCCATCTCAATGTAGCCGTGCTTAAAATAAATCCAGTTCAATGTAGCTGCGTGCTCAATTAATATCCATCTCAATGTAATCGTACTCAAGTCAATCTATCTCAATGTAGCCGTGCTTTAAAGAAAATCAGTTCAATGTAGCTGAGTGCTCAAATAACATCTATCTCAATGTAATTGCTCAAATAACATACATCTCAATGTAATCGTACTCAAATAAAATCAAACTCAATGTAGCCTTGCTTAAAATCAATCCAGTTCAATGTAGCTGCGTGCTCAATTAATATCCATCTCAATGTAATCGTACTCAAATGAAATCCATCTCCATGTAGCCGTGCCTTATAGAAAATCGGTTTAATGTAGCTGTGTGCTCGAATAACATCCATCTCAATCTAATCGTACTCAAATAAAATCCATCTCAATGTAGCCGTGCTTAAAATAAATCCAGTTCAATGTAGCTGCGTGCTCAATTAATATCCATCTCAATGTAATCGTACTCAAGTCAATTTATCTCAATGTAGCCGTGCTTTAAAGAAAATCAGTTCAATGTAGCTGAGTGCTCAAATAACATCTATCTCAATGTAATTGCTCAAATAACATACATCTCAATGTAATCGTACTGAAATAAAATCCATCTCAATGTAGCCGTGCTTAAAATCAATCCAGTTCAATGTAGCTGCGTGCTCAATTAATATCCATCTCAATGTAATCGTACTCAAATGAAATCCATCTCCATGTAGCCGTGCCTTAAAGAAAATCAGTTCAATGTAGCTGTGTGCTCGAATAACATCCATCTCAATCTAATCGTACTCAAATAAAATCCATCTCAATGTAGCCGTGCTTAAAATAAATCCAGTTCAATGTAGCTGCGTGCTCAATTAATATCCATCTCAATGTAATCGTACTCAAGTCAATCTATCTCAATGTAGCCGTGCTTTAAAGAAAATCAGTTCAATGTAGCTGAGTGCTCAAATAACATCTATCTCAATGTAATTGCTCAAATAACATACATCTCAATGTAATCGTACTCAAATAAAATCCATCTCAATGTAGCCGTGCTTAAAATTCATCCAGTTCAATGTAGCTGCATGCTCAATTAATATACTTCTCAATGTAATCGTACTCAAATAAAATGTAGTCCATCTCAATCCATCTCAATGTAGCCGTGCCTTAAAGAAAATCAGTTCAATGTAGCTGTGTGCTCGAATAACATCTATCTCAATGTAATAGTACTCAAATAAAATCCATCTCAATGTAGCCGTGCTTAAAATAAATCCAGTTCAATGTAGCTGCGTGCTCAATTAATATCCATCTCAATGTAATCGTACTCAAATAAAATCAATCTCAATGTAGCCGTGCTTAAAATAAATCCAGTTCAATGTAGCTGTGTGCTCAATTAACATCCATCTAAATGTAATCGTACCAAAATAATATCCATCTCAATGTAGTTGTACTCAAATAACATCCATCTCACTGTAGCCGTGCCTTAAAGAAAATCAGTTCAATGTAGCTGAGTGCTCAAATAACATCTACCTCAATGTAATTGCTCAAATAACATACATCTCAATGTAATCGTACTGAAATAAAATCCATCTCAATGTAGCCGTGCTTAAAATAAATCCAGTTCAATGTAGCTGCGTGCTCAATTAATATCCATCTCAATGTAATCGTACTCAAGTCAATCTATCTCAATGTAGCCGTGCCTTAAAGAAAATCAGTTCAATGTAGCTGTGTGCTCGAATAACATCCATCTCAATGTAATCGTACTCAAATAAAATCCATCTCAATGTAGCCGTGCTTAAAATAAATCCAGTTCAATGTAGCTGCGTGCTCAATTAATATCCATCTCAATGTAATCGTACTCAAGTCAATCTATCTCAATGTAGCCGTGCCTTAAAGAAAATCAGTTCAATGTAGCTGTGTGCTCGAATAACATCCATCTCAATGTAATCGTACTCAAATAAAATCCATCTCAATGTAGCCGTGCTTAAAATAAATCCAGTTCAATGTAGCTGCGTGCTCAATTAATATCCATATCAATGTAATCGTACTCAAATAAAATCAATCTCAATGTAGCCGTGCTTAAAATAAATCCAGTTCAATGTAGCTGTGTGCTCAATTAACATCCATCTAAATGTAATCGTACCAAAATAATATCCATCTCAATGTAGTTGTACTCAAATAACATCCATCTCACTGTAGCCGTGCCTTAAAGAAAATCAGTTCAATGTAGCTGAGTGCTCAAATAACATCTACCTCAATGTAATTGCTCAAATAACATACATCTCAATGTAATCGTACTGAAATAAAATCCATCTCAATGCAGCCATGCTTAAAATCAATCCAGTTCAATGTAGCTGCGTGCTCAATTAATATCCATCTCAATGTAATCGTACTCAAATAAAATCCATCTCCATGTAGCCGTGCCTTAAAGAAAATCAGTCCAATGTAGCTGTGTGCTCGAATAACATCCATCTCAATGTAATCGTACTCCAATAAAATCCATCTCAATGTAGCCGTGCTTAAAATAAATCCAGTTCAATGTAGCTGCGTGCTCAATTAATATCCATCTCAATGTAATCGTACTCAAGTCAATCTATCTCAATGTAGCCGTGCCTTAAAGAAAATCAGTTCAATGTAGCTGAGTGCTCAAATAACATCTATCTCAATGTAATTGCTCGAATAACATCCATCTCAATGTAATCGTACTCCAATAAAATCCATCTCAATGTAATCGTACTGAAATAAAATCCATCTCACTGTAGCCGTGCCTTAAAGAAAATCAGTTCAATGTAGCTGAGTGCTCAAATAACATCTATCCCAAAGTAATTGCTCAAATAACATCCATCTCACTGTAGCCGTGCCTTAAAGAAAATCAGTTCAATGTAGCTGTGTGCTCAAATAACATCCATATCAATGTTATCGCACCCAAATAAAATCCATCTCAATGTAGTTGTGCCTTAAAGAAAATCAGTTCAATGTAGCTGTTTGCTCAGTTAACATCCATCTCAATGTAATCGTACTCAAATAATATCCATCTCAATGTAGCCGTGCCTTAAAGAAAATCAGTTCAATGTAGCTGTATGCTCAAATAACATCCATCTCACTGTAGCCGTGCTTCAAAGAAAATCAGTTCAATGTAGCTGAGTGCTCAAATAACATCTATCTCAATGTAATTGCTCAAATAACATACATCTCAATGTAATCGTACTCAAATAAAATCCATCTCAATGTAGCCGTGCTTAAAATTCATCCAGTTCAATGTAGCTGCATGCTCAATTAATATACTTCTCAATGTAATCGTACTCAAATAAAATGTAGTCCATCTCAATCCATCTCAATGTAGCCGTGCCTTAAAGAAAATCAGTTCAATGTAGCTGTGTGCTCGAATAACATCTATCTCAATGTAATCGTATTCAAATAAAATCCATCTCGATGTAGCCGTGCTTAAAATAAATCCAGTTCAATGTAGCTGCGTGCTCAATTAATATCCATCTCAATGTAATCGTACTCAAATAAAATCAATCTCAATGTAGCCGTGCTTAAAATAAATCCAGTTCAATGTAGCTGTGTGCTCAATTAACATCCATCTAAATGTAATCGTACCAAAATAATATCCATCTCAATGTAGTTGTACTCAAATAACATCCATCTCACTGAAGCCGTGCCTTAAAGAAAATCAGTTCAATGTAGCTGAGTGCTCAAATAACATCTACCTCAATGTAATTGCTCAAATAACATACATCTCAATGTAATCGTACTGAAATAAAATCCATCTCAATGCAGCCGTGCTTAAAATCAATCCAGTTACCCAATCAATTAATATCCATCTCAATGTAATCGTACTCAAGTCAATCTATCTCAATGTAGCCGTGCCTTAAAGAAAATCAGTTCAATGTAGCTGAGTGCTCAAATAACATCTATCTCAATGTAATTGCTCGAATAACATCCATCTCAATGTAATCGTACTCCAATAAAATCCATCTCAATGTAATCGTACTGAAATAAAATCCATCTCACTGTAGCCGTGCCTTAAAGAAAATCAGTTCAATGTAGCTGAGTGCTCAAATAACATCTATCCCAAAGTAATTGCTCAAATAACATCCATCTCACTGTAGCCGTGCCTTAAAGAAAATCAGTTCAATGTAGCTGTGTGCTCAAATAACATCCATATCAATGTTATCGCACCCAAATAAAATCCATCTCAATGTAGTTGTGCCTTAAAGAAAATCAGTTCAATGTAGCTGTTTGCTCAGTTAACATCCATCTCAATGTAATCGTACTCAAATAATATCCATCTCAATGTAGCCGTGCCTTAAAGAAAATCAGTTCAATGTAGCTGTATGCTCAAATAACATCCATCTCACTGTAGCCGTGCTTCAAAGAAAATCAGTTCAATGTAGCTGAGTGCTCAAATAACATCTATCTCAATGTAATTGCTCAAATAACATACATCTCAATGTAATCGTACTCAAATAAAATCCATCTCAATGTAGCCGTGCTTAAAATTCATCCAGTTCAATGTAGCTGCATGCTCAATTAATATACTTCTCAATGTAATCGTACTCAAATAAAATGTAGTCCATCTCAATCCATCTCAATGTAGCCGTGCCTTAAAGAAAATCAGTTCAATGTAGCTGTGTGCTCGAATAACATCTATCTCAATGTAATCGTATTCAAATAAAATCCATCTCGATGTAGCCGTGCTTAAAATAAATCCAGTTCAATGTAGCTGCGTGCTCAATTAATATCCATCTCAATGTAATCGTACTCAAATAAAATCAATCTCAATGTAGCCGTGCTTAAAATAAATCCAGTTCAATGTAGCTGTGTGCTCAATTAACATCCATCTAAATGTAATCGTACCAAAATAATATCCATCTCAATGTAGTTGTACTCAAATAACATCCATCTCACTGAAGCCGTGCCTTAAAGAAAATCAGTTCAATGTAGCTGAGTGCTCAAATAACATCTACCTCAATGTAATTGCTCAAATAACATACATCTCAATGTAATCGTACTGAAATAAAATCCATCTCAATGCAGCCGTGCTTAAAATCAATCCAGTTACCCAATCAATTAATATCCATCTCAATGTAATCGTACTCAAGTCAATCTATCTCAATGTAGCCGTGCCTTAAAGAAAATCAGTTCAATGTAGCTGAGTGCTCAAATAACATCTATCTCAATGTAATTGCTCAAATAACATACATCTCAATGTAATCGTACTCAAATAAAATCCATCTCAATGTAGCCGTGCTTAAAATTAATCCAGTTCAATGTAGCTGCGTGCTCAATTAATATCCATCTCAATGTAATCGTACTCAAGTCAATCTATCTCAATGTAGCCGTGCCTTAAAGAAAATCAGTTCAATGTAGCTGTGTGCTCGAATAACATCTATCTCAATGTAATCGTACTCAAATAAAATCCATCTCAATGTAGCCGTGCTTAAAATAAATCCAGTTCAATGTAGCCGTGCTTAAAATTAATCCAGTTCAATGTAGCTGCGTGCTCAATTAATATCCATCTCAATGTAATCGTACTCAAGTAAATCTATCTCAATGTAGCCGTGCCTAAAAGAAAATCAGTTCAATGTAGCTGAGTGCTCAAATAACATCTATCTCAATGTAATTGCTCATATAACATACATATCAATGTAATCGTACTCAAACAAAATCCATCTCAATGTAGCCGTGCTTAAAATTAATCCAGTTCAATGTAGCTGCGTGCTCAATTAATATCCATCTCAATGTAATCGTACTCAAATAAAATCCATCTCAATGTAGCCGTGCCTTAAAAAAAATCAGTTCAATGTAGCTGTATGCCCAAATAAGATCCATCTCACTGTAGCCGTGCCTTAAAGAAAATCAGTTCAATGTAGCTGAGTGCTCAAATAACATCTATCCCAATGTAATTGCTCAAATAACATACATCTCAATGTAATCGTACTGAAATAAAATCCATCTCAATGTAGCCGTGCTTAAAATCAATCCAGTTCAATGTAGCTGCGTGCTCAATTAATATCCATCTCAATGTAATCGTACTCAAATAAAATCCATCTCCATGTAGCCGTGCCTTAAAGAAAATCAGTCCAATGTAGCTGTGTGCTCGAATAACATCCATCTCAATCTAATCGTACTCAAATAAAATCCATCTCAATGTAGCCGTGCTTAAAATAAATCCAGTTCAATGTAGCTGCGTGCTCAATTAATATCCATCTCAATGTAATCGTACTCAAGTCAATCTATCTCAATGTAGCCGTGCTTTAAAGAAAATCAGTTCAATGTAGCTGAGTGCTCAAATAACATCTATCTCAATGTAATTGCTCAAATAACATACATCTCAATGTAATCGTACTCAAATAAAATCCATCTCAATGTAGCCGTGCTTAAAATTCATCCAGTTCAATGTAGCTGCATGCTCAATTAATATACTTCTCAATGTAATCGTACTCAAATAAAATGTAGTCCATCTCAATCCATCTCAATGTAGCCGTGCCTTAAAGAAAATCAGTTCAATGTAGCTGTGTGCTCGAATAACATCTATCTCAATGTAATCGTATTCAAATAAAATCCATCTCGATGTAGCCGTGCTTAAAATAAATCCAGTTCAATGTAGCTGCGTGCTCAATTAATATCCATCTCAATGTAATCGTACTCAAATAAAATCAATCTCAATGTAGCCGTGCTTAAAATAAATCCAGTTCAATGTAGCTGTGTGCTCAATTAACATCCATCTAAATGTAATCGTACCAAAATAATATCCATCTCAATGTAGTTGTACTCAAATAACATCCATCTCACTGAAGCCGTGCCTTAAAGAAAATCAGTTCAATGTAGCTGAGTGCTCAAATAACATCTACCTCAATGTAATTGCTCAAATAACATACATCTCAATGTAATCGTACTGAAATAAAATCCATCTCAATGTAGCCGTGCTTAAAATAAATCCAGTTCAATGTAGCTGCGTGCTCAATTAATATCCATCTCAATGTAATCGTACTCAAGTCAATCTATCTCAATGTAGCCGTGCCTTAAAGAAAATCAGTTCAATGTAGCTGTGTGCTCGAATAACATCCATCTCAATGTAATCGTACTCAAATAAAATCCATCTCAATGTAGCCGTGCTTAAAATAAATCCAGTTCAATGTAGCTGCGTGCTCAATTAATATCCATCTCAATGTAATCGTACTCAAGTCAATCTATCTCAATGTAGCCGTGCCTTAAAGAAAATCAGTTCAATGTAGCTGTGTGCTCGAATAACATCCATCTCAATGTAATCGTACTCAAATAAAATCCATCTCAATGTAGCCGTGCTTAAAATAAATCCAGTTCAATGTAGCTGCGTGCTCAATTAATATCCATATCAATGTAATCGTACTCAAATAAAATCAATCTCAATGTAGCCGTGCTTAAAATAAATCCAGTTCAATGTAGCTGTGTGCTCAATTAACATCCATCTAAATGTAATCGTACCAAAATAATATCCATCTCAATGTAGTTGTACTCAAATAACATCCATCTCACTGTAGCCGTGCCTTAAAGAAAATCAGTTCAATGTAGCTGAGTGCTCAAATAACATCTACCTCAATGTAATTGCTCAAATAACATACATCTCAATGTAATCGTACTGAAATAAAATCCATCTCAATGCAGCCGTGCTTAAAATCAATCCAGTTCAATGTAGCTGCGTGCTCAATTAATATCCATCTCAATGTAATCGTACTCAAATAAAATCCATCTCCATGTAGCCGTGCCTTAAAGAAAATCAGTCCAATGTAGCTGTGTGCTCGAATAACATCCATCTCAATGTAATCGTACTCCAATAAAATCCATCTCAATGTAGCCGTGCTTAAAATAAATCCAGTTCAATGTAGCTGCGTGCTCAATTAATATCCATCTCAATGTAATCGTACTCAAGTCAATCTATCTCAATGTAGCCGTGCCTTAAAGAAAATCAGTTCAATGTAGCTGAGTGCTCAAATAACATCTATCTCAATGTAATTGCTCGAATAACATCCATCTCAATGTAATCGTACTCCAATAAAATCCATCTCAATGTAATCGTACTGAAATAAAATCCATCTCACTGTAGCCGTGCCTTAAAGAAAATCAGTTCAATGTAGCTGAGTGCTCAAATAACATCTATCCCAAAGTAATTGCTCAAATAACATCCATCTCACTGTAGCCGTGCCTTAAAGAAAATCAGTTCAATGTAGCTGTGTGCTCAAATAACATCCATATCAATGTTATCGCACCCAAATAAAATCCATCTCAATGTAGTTGTGCCTTAAAGAAAATCAGTTCAATGTAGCTGTTTGCTCAGTTAACATCCATCTCAATGTAATCGTACTCAAATAATATCCATCTCAATGTAGCCGTGCCTTAAAGAAAATCAGTTCAATGTAGCTGTATGCTCAAATAACATCCATCTCACTGTAGCCGTGCTTCAAAGAAAATCAGTTCAATGTAGCTGAGTGCTCAAATAACATCTATCTCAATGTAATTGCTCAAATAACATACATCTCAATGTAATCGTACTCAAATAAAATCCATCTCAATGTAGCCGTGCTTAAAATTCATCCAGTTCAATGTAGCTGCATGCTCAATTAATATACTTCTCAATGTAATCGTACTCAAATAAAATGTAGTCCATCTCAATCCATCTCAATGTAGCCGTGCCTTAAAGAAAATCAGTTCAATGTAGCTGTGTGCTCGAATAACATCTATCTCAATGTAATCGTATTCAAATAAAATCCATCTCGATGTAGCCGTGCTTAAAATAAATCCAGTTCAATGTAGCTGCGTGCTCAATTAATATCCATCTCAATGTAATCGTACTCAAATAAAATCAATCTCAATGTAGCCGTGCTTAAAATAAATCCAGTTCAATGTAGCTGTGTGCTCAATTAACATCCATCTAAATGTAATCGTACCAAAATAATATCCATCTCAATGTAGTTGTACTCAAATAACATCCATCTCACTGAAGCCGTGCCTTAAAGAAAATCAGTTCAATGTAGCTGAGTGCTCAAATAACATCTACCTCAATGTAATTGCTCAAATAACATACATCTCAATGTAATCGTACTGAAATAAAATCCATCTCAATGCAGCCGTGCTTAAAATCAATCCAGTTACCCAATCAATTAATATCCATCTCAATGTAATCGTACTCAAGTCAATCTATCTCAATGTAGCCGTGCCTTAAAGAAAATCAGTTCAATGTAGCTGAGTGCTCAAATAACATCTATCTCAATGTAATTGCTCAAATAACATACATCTCAATGTAATCGTACTCAAATAAAATCCATCTCAATGTAGCCGTGCTTAAAATTAATCCAGTTCAATGTAGCTGCGTGCTCAATTAATATCCATCTCAATGTAATCGTACTCAAGTCAATCTATCTCAATGTAGCCGTGCCTTAAAGAAAATCAGTTCAATGTAGCTGTGTGCTCGAATAACATCTATCTCAATGTAATCGTACTCAAATAAAATCCATCTCAATGTAGCCGTGCTTAAAATAAATCCAGTTCAATGTAGCCGTGCTTAAAATTAATCCAGTTCAATGTAGCTGCGTGCTCAATTAATATCCATCTCAATGTAATCGTACTCAAGTAAATCTATCTCAATGTAGCCGTGCCTAAAAGAAAATCAGTTCAATGTAGCTGAGTGCTCAAATAACATCTATCTCAATGTAATTGCTCATATAACATACATATCAATGTAATCGTACTCAAACAAAATCCATCTCAATGTAGCCGTGCTTAAAATTAATCCAGTTCAATGTAGCTGCGTGCTCAATTAATATCCATCTCAATGTAATCGTACTCAAATAAAATCCATCTCAATGTAGCCGTGCCTTAAAAAAAATCAGTTCAATGTAGCTGTATGCCCAAATAAGATCCATCTCACTGTAGCCGTGCCTTAAAGAAAATCAGTTCAATGTAGCTGAGTGCTCAAATAACATCTATCCCAATGTAATTGCTCAAATAACATACATCTCAATGTAATCGTACTGAAATAAAATCCATCTCAATGTAGCCGTGCTTAAAATCAATCCAGTTCAATGTAGCTGCGTGCTCAATTAATATCCATCTCAATGTAATCGTACTCAAATAAAATCCATCTCCATGTAGCCGTGCCTTAAAGAAAATCAGTCCAATGTAGCTGTGTGCTCGAATAACATCCATCTCAATGTAATCGTACTCCAATAAAATCCATCTCAATGTAGCCGTGCTTAAAATAAATCCAGTTCAATGTAGCTGCGTGCTCAATTAATATCCATCTCAATGTAATCGTACTCAAGTCAATCTATCTCAATGTAGCCGTGCTTTAAAGAAAATCAGTTCAATGTAGCTGAGTGCTCAAATAACATCTATCTCAATGTAATTGCTCGAATAACATACATCTAAATGTAATCGTACTCAAATAAAATCAAACTCAATGTAGCCTTGCTTAAAATCAATCCAGTTCAATGTAGCTGCGTGCTCAATTAATATCCATCTCAATGTAATCGTACTCAAATGAAATCCATCTCCATGTAGCCGTGCCTTATAGAAAATCGGTTCAATGTAGTTGTGTGCTCGAATAACATCCATCTCAATGTAATCGTACTCCAATAAAATCCATCTCAATGTAGCCGTGCCTTAAAGAAAATCAGTTCAATGTAGCTGTTTGCTCAGTTAACATCCATCTCAATGCAATCGTACTCAAATAAAATCCATCTCAATGTAGTTGTGCCTTAAAGAAAATCAGTTCAATGTAGCTGTATGCTCTAATAACATCCATCTCAAAGTAATCGTACTCAAATAAAATCCATCTCAATGTAGCCGAGCTTAAAAGAAAATCAGTTCAATGTAGCCATGTGCTCTATTAACATCCATCTCAATGTAATCGTATTCAAATAATATCCATCTCAATGTAGCCGTGCCTTAAAGAAAATCAGTTCAATGTAGCTGTATGCTCAAATAACATCCATCTCACTGTAGCCGTGCCTTAAAGAAAATCAGTTCAAGGTAGCTGTGTGCTCAAATAACATCCATATCAATGTAATCGTACTCAAGTCAATTTATCTCAATGTAGCCGTGCTTTAAAGAAAATCAGTTCAATGTAGCTGAGTGCTCAAATAACATCTATCTCAATGTAATTGCTCAAATAACATACATCTCAATGTAATCGTACTGAAATAAAATCCATCTCAATGTAGCCGTGCCTTAAAGAAAATCAGTTCAATGTAGCTGTGTGCTCAAATAACATCCATCTCAATGTAATCGCACCCAAATAAAATCCATCTCAATATAGTTGTGCCTTAAAGAAAATCAGTTCAATGTAGCTGTATGCTCTAATAACATCCATCTCAAAGTAATCGTACTCAAATAAAATCCATCTCAATGTAGCCGAGCTTAAAAGAAAATCAGTTCAATGTAGCCATGTGCTCTATTAACATCCATCTCAATGTAATCGTATTCAAATAATATCCATCTCAATGTAGCCGTGCCTTAAAGAAAATCAGTTCAATGTAGCTGTATGCTCAAATAACATCCATCTCACTGTAGCCGTGCCTTAAAGAAAATCAGTTCAAGGTAGCTGTGTGCTCAAATAACATCCATATCAATGTAATCGTACTCAAGTCAATTTATCTCAATGTAGCCGTGCTTTAAAGGAAATCAGTTCAATGTAGCCGAGTGCTCAAATAACATCTATCTCAATGTAATTGCTCAAATAACATACATCTCAATGTAATCGTACTGAAATAAAATCCATCTCAATGTAGCCGTGCTTAAAATCAATCCAGTTCAATGTAGCTGCGTGCTCAATTAATATCCATCTCAATGTAATCGTACTCAAATGAAATCCATCTCCATGTAGCCGTGCCTTAAAGAAAATCAGTTCAATGTAGCTGTATGCTCAAATAACATCCATCTCACTGTAGCCGTGCCTTAAAGAAAATCAGTTCAAGGTAGCTGTGTGCTCAAATAACATCCATATCAATGTTATCGCACCCAAATAAAATCCATCTCAATATAGTTGTGCCTTAAAGAAAATCAGTTCAATGTAGCTGTTTGCTCAGTTAACATCCATCTCAATGCAATCGTATTCAAATAAAATCCATCTCAATGTAGCCGTGCCTTAAAGAAAATCAGTTCAATGTAGCTGTGTGCTCGAATAACATCCATCTCAATGTAATCGTACTCAAATAAAATCCATCTCAATGTAGCCATGCTTTAAAGACAATCAGTTCAATGTAGCTGTATGCTCAAATAACATCCATCTCACTGTAGCCGTGCCTTAAAGAAAATCAGTTCGATATAGCTGTGTGCTCAAATAACATCCATTTCAATGTAATCGCACCCAAATAAAATCCATCTCAATATAGTTGTGCCTTAAAGAAAATCAGTTCAATGTAGCTGTTTGCTCAGTTAACATCCATCTCAATGCAATCGTACTCAAATAAAATCCATCTCAATGTAGCCGTGCCTTAAAGAAAATCAGTTCAATGTAGCCGTGTGCTCTAATAACATCCATCTCAATGTAATCGTACTCAAATTATATCTATCTCAATGTAGCCGTGCTTAAAATAAATCCAGTTCAATGTAGCTGCGTGCTCAATTAATATCCATCTCAATGTAATCGTACTCAAATAAAATCTATCTCAATGTAGCCGTGCCTTAAAGAAAATCAGTTCAATGTAGCTGTTTGCTCAGTTAACATCCATCTCAATGCAATCGTACTCAAATAAAATCCATCTCAATGTTGCCCTGCCTTAAAGAAAATCAGTTCAATGTAGCTGCGTGCTCAATTAATATCCATCTCAATGTAATCGTACTCAAATAAAATCCATCTCAATGTAGCCGTGCCTTAAAGAAAATCAGTTCAATGTAGCTGTGTGCTCAAATAACATCCATCTCAATGTAATCGCACCCAAATAAAATCCATCTCAATATAGTTGTGCCTTAAAGAAAATCAGTTCAATGTAGCTGTTTGCTCAGTTAACATCCATCTCAATGCAATCGTACTCAAATAAAATCCATCTCAATGTAGCCGTGCCTTAAAGAAAATCAGTTCAATGTAGCTGTATGCTCAAATAACATCCATCTCAATGTAATCGTACTCAAATAAAATCCATCTCAATGTAGCCGTGCCTTAAAGAAAATCAGTTCAATGTAGCCGTGTGCTTCTTTGTCGATCAAATTAACTTTCCCTCAATATTTCAAAGTAAAACTTAAAACTTAACTTTAGACCATTATTTTGCAGCTACACAGCGATTCAGTACATTGTCAGTACATTTTGCATGAAAAGATGTTGGTCACTTCCATTAGTTGACTCTCGTCAGTCGTATTCAGTGAGCACCTGTCAAAACGAATCCTTGTGAATTTTGAATAGCTAAATGTTTCAATATGACAAACCCGAGTGCAGTGTCTATGGATGATTAACAAAGAATAAAAGAAGAAGTTGGTCACCCAGGATGATGATTCCGAAATAGCTGGAAATATCTTGACCCCTTCCACCTGTGAAATGCAGCATATTAGTATCGTTAATATACACCACAGTAAGGCAGGAGTTTACTATCACTGGTCAACGTTAAAATCAGTGTCCATTGTTAAGAAATATGTATGGTATTAACGTTAACGTTAACCAGAGAGCAACCTTAGGGCCGAGTGCACGAAAGGACAGAAATCTACATCAACGTCAATGTATGATGAAACACGTCACTTTGTTTGCACAGTATGGAAGGAACTCAATGTGGTTCACTAAAAGTGACGTATTTCATAACTCAGCTGGAAAAATTTTAGTTACAGTAGAAGTACATTAATAACTAAATTCACGTAAAATTAATGAAATGTACAATTAATATTTTTATTAAGGCTATAAAACGTTTTTGTGAGAAGCCATTCATGCATTTTTTTCATCAATAATTGGTAATTTTCGTCTCTTTTTATTTCATTCCTCCAAAGAACAGATAGCTTCTGCTACGTGTTGCGCTCTGCCTCAGAGAGCACCCAACCACCTTCAAAGGTTGTCAAATCTATCAAGAGATGCTCAAAAGAAAAACTAACTTCAGAGGAACTTCCACAATGAACATCATGAAATGCAACCCGCATATATGGAAGATGACAGAATGCCGGAGTGACAGTGCTGCCATGACCTCTATGGACTCTGGGTATACATAAGCCATAATAGGGCGTATTGGAAGACATAAAAAAAATACTTTATCGTACGAAGCAGATATGTCGCAAAGAACGTTATAATGTAATTTTTAATCGACCCTGAAGCAAGGACACATTAATTCAAGAGCCCCGTAAAAAGAACTATGCTTTTTAACGAACTTTATGAATACACTGCAAGGCTGGACGCGTATGTTACATGGAATGGTATGTTTTGCTGGACCATGTTCATGACAATGCTACTGTCAAGTTAAAGACTTTTATCAGAAAGATCGACAATGAAACACTCCAACAGAAACTTGAGTACGAGGGTGGATCATAAAGTTTTTGGAATCACATACTTCTAACCGGTATTTTGAGGGTAATCTGTAAAGAAAGTGAGCAGTCACTATTGTAGTGTTTTGATGTAAAATATAATTCTTTTAATTAAGTTAATTTAATTAAGTGGTCGCCAAAAATTACGAAGTATGGTGAAAAACGAGATTTGTGTTTCTGAAAAACATTTCTGCTAGGGATTTTTTTCTGGATATGCAGCAAACATTAGGGGACAGTGCACCATCCTATTCCACCGTTGCTTACTGGATATCTGATTTCAAACGTAGCAGATCGAGCTGTGAAGATGAGCGCCCGCTCTGGCCACTCGACCACCTCCCTCACAGAAGAAAAGGTCCAAAAAGTGGAAAAAAATGTCTTGGAATACAGACAAATTACATTAAACCACCTCTTAGAGACCCTAAAGATTAGTAATGGCAGCGGTAAAAAAAAATTTACAGATGTTTTGAACTCAAAAAAAGTGTCAGCAAGATGGGTACCACGAATGCTCACTGACGAGAACAAGAAGCAACGTCTTGACATCTCTAAGCGGAATCTCGACATCTTTCAAGAAGATCTTGAACTCTTCTTAGGTTTTTTTGTAACCATGGATGAAACGTGGATGCACCACTTCAATCCCGAGACAAAACGACAAAGCATGTACCGGAAACGACCGTCTTCTCCTCCCGTGAAGAAATTTATTTTAAATCACTTAATCCCATTCAAAATGCATACAGAACAGAAGATCAACCGTCAGCACTAAACGAAGTAGTGAACAAAATAGAACTGGCACTTACGGACAAAAGCTCCACCCTTTGATAAGACTAATTTTAACAGCATAAGCTAGGCACTTAACAGATTCCATGCTGCAGGTATCATCGTGGGTGGATAAGAAATCTCCTTCTGTTAATAATAATCATTTTATATTTCAGACTCCAGATCCATACACACTTAAAAATGTTACCTAATTTTACTTCTAATTTAAATTCGTCATCTTGTCTTGTAAAGCCATGTGCTGCATACATAATAACATATATTTTATAAGTTACATGTTCCTCGAGTCAATTTTAAGACCAATACAGTTCAAGATAAGTAGTACCACGAGCGGAGCAGTAGCGACAGGGCCGTCCAAAGTTCCTTACTCCTTGTAACACATGCCGATCCACTGCGATTGTCGAGCGTCTAACAAGATTTTTTTTTACAATGTGGTACTAACCCGTAAAAACGTGGAGTGCGAACCCACACGCAGCAGCGGCCAAACGGTTCCCAGTCCATGTCGAACATCAAGGATCCTGAGTGTGTGGCGCACCAGCAGCGCCACCGGACCGCGTTGGTTGACTTTCAGCGACGGCCTCCTGAAATGGATCCCTTAAGAAACCTATTTAGCTTTCACTCTATGAATTACGTAAAAATTGCAAACATAACCTATGAATCTTTCATTTTCTACTTGTGTCTTCTGCCCAAGCAGTCATGGCTAGGCAACCCCAAGGACCAAGGATAACTTTCTTTAATTTTTGGAGTGGACGGTGTGTGTCATGTTGAACTAAAGCTATCGTTTCAGGTCCAACTTTAAGTTGTCACGCCAAAAGAATACAATAAAGGAGAAATCCTTACATATCGCTTAGTTTCTCTGGAATATGGTGTTATGGCTTAAAATGACAGTGAGTTGATGGTTAATATGATTTTTTTTATTTACTTACTTATATTTGATTTGATATTACCTTGTATGGCTTTTTGCACCTGAATAATTTAGATCATAATTCCTATTAATTTAAAATAAGATTTTTTAGAGACATTATCGTAGTCAAGAGTTTGTTGTTCACCTATGTATTTATTATATATGTAGCAGCGGGCAGGTGAGCTGCAGGTAGATATGGTGGGGTGTGCCCACCTTCACCTTCCATCACGAGCTAGGTTCCTCGGGACTAAATTATGTAGCACCACTAATATCACAATCAATAGTCTTTTATTGGAAAACTAGATAGCAAGCCAACTGAAGCGTCTCCTTGAAGGGCCCCTCCGTCCCTCCTTCCTCTTCGCACCCCGCACGGCCATGCTCCAAGCGTTGCCGGGTATTCCCAGCTCGCTTTAGTACTCCTCTCCGACATATATATCTTATAATAATGTTCTTTGTGAGCAGTAGTAATCAATCAATAAATCACTGTAAACTAGTTTGTAAATGACCAACCTGACAAAGTTTCTTGTTGGCTCTTCTTCGCCAGAAGTAATGGAACCGACAGAAAAAAAAAGAAGATGAATCAGAGTGTGTAATATACATCTAATGGAGCAAATAAAGTAACTGAAACTGAAGTAAGTAGGATGTATGTAACAAAGGTAATGGTAACAAGAACCCTTTTAACTCTTGCCTGTGGCAAAAGTTTGTATTAATATATATTCTTGAAATTAACTTAAATTATCCCATTACAAAGATGTTGCATTAACCATTAATTTAATTTTAAACTTATGCTATTGGGCATGCTTCTTACGTAGTAAAAAGAAAAATGTTCCAAAACTCCATAAAATATACATAACTTACCTGCAATTAATGTTTTTAGTGCATATTTTCTAAACATAGGGTTAAAATATTTGTTAATAACAGAAATTTGCATCAAAATATATATTTACCTTGATATCATATCGGTGAATACAAAAGCAAGATTTCACACTGCCGTTATTCAACATGAGCTACATATCTCAGCTTATCATCAGTTATCTTCAATAAAGCTAAAACAAAACAAAAAAAAAACAGTTATAATTAGTACATATATGCGAGGTCAGGTGAATTTCCGCAGGATGAAGGCGATTTAGACATCACCACAATATCCAGAAATTTCCAGCAACACAAGTTGCTGCACAAGGCTGTACTATAAGCGGTAGGCTAATTGTGTTAAACAATTAACTTAACTTAAGGGCAATGTGAATTAATATTCAGCAATTCTTCAATTGGTGCCTACACGAAAATACAGTGGAGGAATTTATTGGTAAAATGAATCTACATAGTGTCAGATCATTGTTTTCAGTACTCTATATTTGCGACGCCACTAACCTGGTCACAAGGGTTCCGACAGGATGAAAAAATACAAGTAGGAACACTGCATTTCTTTCCATGCATGTCGTAAGAAGAGACCAAAGGATTAGTCATTTGTGGTTTGGATTCCACGTTAAACTGTAGGTCCCCTTTTTCGTATTTGCTAAATGGTAGGTTAATCCTGCTCAGGCTAATGGTACCATCACATTAAATTAAATGTATGCATGTTTTTCATCCAGTTCAATGTAGCCCTGCAATGTAAGGAAGGTTAGCTCTGCAAATCAAGGAAGTTTCTGACATGGCACCTAGTTCTCTTGTAGTTTGATGTTTAATATAATGACAGTAGGTGTGGTATTAGCTATGCAAGTACGGTTCCATAAAAAAATGTCCCATGCACAACGCAAGGCCGCACTGGGTTTTGGGAGCGGAGACAGAGATGCAATTTTGTCGCGAGCGAAACCGAAGCCACTCGTTGGCATTATTGCTCAATATCGTAGGAATATTTTCCGAAAGTTAAATGGGTTCCAACATATTGCTCCACTATTTGGCAATAGATTCATCAAAAAATGTCCATTTACAATAGTAACACACGCTGTTGCAACCAAAGGAAAATAAATGTATGTGTCATGTTGTATGGGTTTTCTTAGTAATATTAAAACATAAATGTTTCGATAAGTATGCTGTGTGGACGAGATGACAGAAGCGAAGAACCGTTTTATGTTATTATGCAAGTACTGTACTTCCTTTCCTACATAAGTAATGTATTTCATTAATACGATATTACTGAAAACATGTACATATCACAAACCTTTAACAATTTCGACGTTGATTCGGCCTAAGCATCATAGGCACTTTTGGTTGACATTTCTCACCGTACCAATGCGCAGCACGAACGAACAAGGGCAGACCATACGAGCAAACACTATATTCGCAGGGCCGAACTGAACGAACAATCGCACTACGGAAGCTAGCAAACCTGTGTTTACGAAATAAGACTCACAACACAAACTTCTATTCATTGTTTCTAACAAGAAGAACAAAAGAGAGAACTTTTACAATGGTAGCCATCTTCGCCATCTCCTTTGAACGGGGTTCACACGTCAACCACAGAAAATGATAATTCTATTTCCGGAAACTGGGTGTTTTTTTTTTTATTTGTTTTTTGGGCTCTGTCCAGGGTGGACAATTTGCCAGTTTCAAGTTTCACTTCTTGATTCTTGAATTCTTAAATGTAAGTATTTTATTCTGGTCCTTTCATTACGAGTATTATTACAAAACAAACGTTTGGCATTGAAACTTTATTGATTGACGGTTTGATGAGATAATGGGTGAAAATAATTGAGTGAATTTAATGAAGCTAAAAAAAAAAATTTTTTTTTTAACTCGCAAACACTTTTGCTAAAGATTTAATTATAAATCAAGAATAAAAAGTTTAAAAAAAAAACAAAAATGCTACTGATCAAATAAGAGTAAAATACAAACAAAATTAATAGGTACTTCACTAAACAAAAAAAAACAATTTAAGAGGAGAACTATTTTACACATAATAGTAACTACAATTGAATATCATTACATCTAATAAATTTGGAAATAATATTTACTACTCTGGGTTGATCGAGGGTTAATAGGGTATTCATGTTGGAAGAGCAATTTTCGAATCTGTGAGTAGTTTATATAATGGTGGATTATTATTGAGAGCAAGAAAAAAATATGTGGTCAAGGTTTCCCTCATCTAATCCACATTCACAGAGGGAAGTATCTCCAATGTGGATCTTAGTTAGAAATATTGGGGTACAACAATGCCCCAATCGCATTCTACATATAACGGAAGTTTCCTTTTTAGACAGTTTTTTGATATTTAGAAAACCACGGTTTTGTCGGAATTTCTGGTTGTAATGCAGCAAAATGTTTACCTTTCGATCTTCTGGATCGAATCCATTAAATTGACCAGCGCTTGTATAGACTTTGTTTGGGTAAAGACAATCAATCAGAGGGTTGAATTGAATAATAAGTGAGTTCACCAGACTCTATCGCTCTTTTGGCTAAACCGTCAACCAGTTCATTGGATTCAATGCCAACATGGCTTGGAATCCAAGCCAAAACAATTTCCATGTCATCGGCATTGCACTGGGCAAGACAGTGTTTGATGGAGAGAACAATATTATGGGGTTTATTTTTGAAAGGGTTTTGGTGTAAAGCCTTAAGGCAACTGAGGGAGTCGGTAAGGATAACAGTTTTTTTAAGATTAGATGACCTTATGTAAGTTACAGCACCAAGTATAGCCACACATACTCCAGTAAAAACCGACGCCTCTGGAGGACACTTCCATGATCTGGAAACATTGATGTTCGTATGAATGAAAGCTGCTCCAACACATCCATCTCTGGATAATTTGGAAGCATCAGTATAAATATTTTGCCAGAGAGGCCACTTTTGAGAGGAGACTTTATTGAATATTTTATCAGCGTTGATCGATTCTTTGTCAATTCCTATGAAAAATTCTATTTTTGGTTTAAAAATAATGGAGGCAAAGGGAAAATTATATGGAGGGTGTTTATAGCAAAGAATACAGTTTATGGTTATTCCATAGATTTTAAAGTTATATTCAGATTGGGCGGACTAACTTTAATACGCGGTTCATGCCGGGACTTAGGGCCGAGTGCACGAAAGGGCAAAACATCAAAATCAACGTCTAAGTTTATACATAATATTAGATATATAAGATTAAACACGTCGCTTTGTAGGGAGAGTATGGAAGGAACTCCATGCGGTTCACTAAAAGTGACGTGTTTGAACACCGAAAAAGTGAGTAAATGTCAAGCCAAGACATAAGAAGACTCGCTAGCTATAAACGTTACTTGTTTCAAAATGTCGGTGGTAAGCTTAAGTGCCAGAGAGAGCTGACTTGTCTTTTTTTTATGTGACTGGCCATGGATGGCTAATACCACACCTTCTGTCATGGTATTAGCCCAACACACCACATGGGAACTAGGTGCCATGCCAGGACCTTCCTTATAATGCACGGCTTCAATGAACTGGATGGAAAACACGGACAATTTTCATTGCCGCTTCGACCATCGTTCATCCAATGCTATGGTACCAACCCGGGCGGGATAAACCCTACCACCTAGTAAGTAAGGAAGGGGACCTACAGTTTAACGTGGAATCCGAACCACGGCCAGCCTCTCTCAACGGTCGAATGGTCACCCATCCAAGACCTGACCGGACCCAGCGTTGCTTAACTTCGGAGAGCGATCGCCGAAGTGTCGCGCCACTGGGTCATTGAGGCTTGTCTATAGAATAATAATAATATGATGTAACTGGCAAACTTATTGTTTCGTGGGTCACTTGCTATATGCACAAATGAGCCACCATAACTGAGCATGCACGCGGTTCAATGTTTCATTCACTTTGGTTTATCAAGACTTTTATGATTAATTATTTAATCGCATTTGTTAATACACTTTGTCAGCCCGTCATGTTGATTACTAAATGTCAAGTAAAGACATAATATGACTCGCTATATACGTTACTAGTCTCAAAAATTCGGTGGTAACCTTAAGTGAAAGGGAGAGCTGACTTGTCTATAGAATAATAATAATATAATGTAACTGGTAAACTTATTGTTTCGTGTGTCACTTGCTAGGTGCACAAATGAGCCACCATAACTGAGCATGCACGCGGTTCAATGTTTCATTCACTTTGGTTTATCAAGACTTTTATGATTAATTATTTAATCGCATTTGTTAAACACTTTGTCAGCACTTCACGTTGCTTAGTAAATGTCAAGCAAAGACATAAGCAGACTAGCTAGATATATACGTTACTTGTTTCAAAATGTCGATGGTAACCTTAAGTGAAAGGGAGAGCTGACGTATATAGAATAATAATAATATAATGTAACTGGTAAACTTTTGTTTCGTGGGTCACTTGCTAGGTGCACAAATGAGCCACCAGAACTGAGCATGCACGCGGTTCAATGTTTCATTCACTTTGGTCCTTCAAGATTTATATGATTACTTATTTAATCGAATTTGTTAAGACACTTTGTCAGCCCGTCACGTCGCTTAGTAAATGTCAAGTAAAGACATAATAAGAATCGCTAGCTATATACGTTACTTGTTTGAAGATTTCGGTGGTAAACTTAAGTGCCAGGGAGAGCTGACTTACCTATAGAATAATAATATAATTTAACTGGTAAATAATGTTTTGAAAACTTACGGTTTTCCTGTGTGCAATGCAGTGCTTGGCCGAAACATGTTGGCCAAGCACGGCATTGAACACCGGAAAACCGTAAGTTTTCCAAAACATTATGTACAGTTAACCGGTAAAGTTATTCTTTCATGGGTCACTTGCTAGGTGCACAAATGAGCCACCAGAACTGAGCATGCACGCGGTTCAATATTTCATTCACTTTGGTCCTTCAAGATTTATATGATTACTTATTTAATCGAATTTGTTAAGTCACTTTGTCAGTCCCGTCACGTTGCTTAATAAATGTCAAGCAAAGACATAAGACTCGCTAGATTTATAAGTTACTTGTTTCAAAATGTCGGTGGTAAGTTTAAGTGCCAGGGAAAACTGACTTGTCTATAGAATAATAATAATAATCATTTAATGTAACTGGTAAACGTCACGTGGGTCACTTACTAGATGCACAAATGAACCACCATAACTGAGCTTGCACTCGTTTCAAAGCTTCATTCACTTTGGTCCTTCAAGATTTATATGATTACTTATTTAATCGAATTTGTTAAGACACTTTGTCAGCCCGTCACGTTGCTTAGTAAATATCAAGTAAAGACATAAGAAGACTCGCTAGCTATATAAGTTACTTGTTTGAAAATTTCGGTGGTAAGCTTAAGTGCCAGGGAGAGCTGACCTGTCTATAGAATAATATGTAACTGGTATAGCACCAAGCTCACTTAACATTGTGCAATAATAGATACGCTGGGTTACTCACTGATTTAAATAAAATTGACGTTTTCGTACTAAGTTTCCTGTTTTCTTCGAAGAATGTTCTATGTATATTAAATCGACTCTGAAACAAGGACAAAACAATTTAGGAAACTTTAACAGCTTTATTTCTTTAATAGAAACATTTTAACGTTTTCTTTCTTAAGTTAATTTGTCCTTGCTTGACGGTCGATTTTAAATACACATCATATTGCCTCCCTGATATTTACATTTCTGTTATCAATCAATTGTGTTATTTACATTTTACTACTGAAAACAACGTGGTGATCCCACATTTTTTTCGTGTGTTTGTCATTTCAACTTGTGCATGGACGGTGCCCAAATTGTTGGTATGTGCGACGTAAACTGTCTTATTTGATCTCTAATGATAGCGGTCTCTTCTACACTTCATAGGAATTACAGAAAGAAAATGTAACGAAATCAACCAAATGTTACAAGTGTTTCGTGTAGTATGAATCCTACCCCTCCCGACGCGTCTCTCCACATCTTTCCGCTCACTCTCGGTTTTTGGCTCAGGCGCTTTCTTTACCGCGAACATGTTATAAATCTTGCCTCTTGAAGTTTTTATCGTTGTCCGAAAATAAATTGTTCTTACTTATGCTAATCAAAAGAAGTTGTAGGAGAGCAAATATCACGAAAACATAACCCATAATATTTTGTTTTATTCTTTGTGCTGGTCACTGACATTTAAATTTGTTCGAAGACGGATTAAAGCTCTTCTTTTCAACTAAACTTTCTTTTAACTGCATCATGGAGTACATATTTGATCTAAAAACTCGTAAATAAAACTTGTCAGGAATAATAGTTCTGAAGTTTTTAAGGTGTGGTCGCTCATGCAAAATCTATAACAACCTTTGAGTTTTCTTCCCCATTAGAGTGCAATGATACAAGATAAAATTTGATGTTTGATGACGTCAGGCGAAATTGTTTCACTTTCATCTGTGACTTTAAATTTGTGTTCGTTCGTGAGTGTATATACTGATACGCAGCATCTTCTAGAGTATGTGGCGCACACAAACGGGCCGAATCGTTTGTGATGCTTGCAGATTTGAGCGCGCAATCTTCAGGGCGCTTTTTTACGCTTTAAGCACTCTAATCGTTAACAGTTCTAATCGGACCACGATGTTGTTATTCTGTGACGTGACAGAAAACTGACAGTTGAAATCAGTGAAATCTGTCATTCACAGCCTCGTTAGTTTTTAAATTTAATGATTAGTACTTGCCTATAACTCTAATTCTTGTTTGACGATGATAATCATATTGTCGTGTTAAGTTTACCCTTGTTGCCCGAGCTTCAAGGCAGGTAACCAGCGTGGGCGATCGCTGAGCTAGCGGCGGGTTGGGCATCTCGTCGAGTTAGGCAGGCGCTGCGTTCTACCACATCACATTGCTATCACTCCGGTACTAGGGACTGGGAGCTCTCGTGACGGCGGATGTCTTCCAGTCGTCAGCGCGCTCGAACATGCGGCGCGCGAGCTTCACTGATGGCCAAAGCGAATTCTTCCACCGAGGCTGCTTCAACACGAAAGATATTTGTCATGGCTGCTTCTTGATACTCGACCACGTTTTGAAAATTGATAAGAGCTCAGCATAGAAATATTGTTCTTTAAAATAGTTTTTAATAATAAATTTTTCATATTATTGCCCAATTTTTATTGATTCGTGATCACTAGTTAAATTGTTACCGAGTGGCAACAATAAAACCTACATTATAGTGTAATTTTAGCATGTTTCGATGTGATGTAATGATTATATATACACTAGCAATTCCCGGCTCCGGTGGGATCACATCAAAAACCTTTTATGAAAAGAAGTCACCTTTCAGCCCATAAACTATCTTTGCAAAAAATCACATTGCTACGTTACTACTCAGTCTGAACTTTACCAAGTGCTGATTTATTTTTAAGTGATCCCCACTTAGAGCCTTTATTATTAGAGTTCTGATTATCTTGTACTGGTATCAATTTCAAGATGCCAAGGCCCTTAATATTTGGCGATTAAACTAATCAGCAGTAGGTGAAAAACCTATGGTCGGGTTCGTTTTGCACATGTGGTGTGCCCCTTCCCCCGCCGACCGGTCTTCAGGCGGGGTCCTAACGCAAGTCGCGCAGACGGTGCTATCCCCTCCTCCCGCTTCACCTCCGCATGATGCGAGTGCATCGCGTTGGAATGTGCTACTTTTTGAATGCGACTATACTAGATCTCCCGTCTTAGCAAATAGCTGGGTATCAGCTATAGTATTAGTGGACCTTAAGTAACATTTTGAATAAAATAGGAATAGTGGATGACCTGTGTAATTTGTTTTTATAATTTAATTTGTACCGACGCGCTATCAACCGCTCGCATCGCCAGCCCATGCTATTACTTTGTTATCGCTTAGTGTACTGACTTTATTTTTGCTCAGATCCTAAGGGTCTAAGCCTGATGTTAAATAACTTGTAACCTTTCTCAAGAAGTATAGGCTACTCAATAAAAAAAAAATCGAATCCAATTGGTAGTTCCAGAGATTAGTGTGTTTAACAAAACAAACTCTTTAGATTTAATATATTAGTATAGATATTTCAGTGTATCCATAATAAATAATGAAAGAAGATATCATAGTTTTATTTAAAAAAAAAATACCGCAATAAACACATGCTTTTTACAACCTGTTTAAAGTTCACTGCGAACCTTTGAGAGCTGCTAGAGGTTTACAGTTGAACATATATATTAATAAGGTTATTTTCAACTAAAAAGGTTTGTGGATAAAAACACCCTCAAATGCAAAATGTCTATATTCAGAAGTCTCTAGGAAAGCATAGAAAGGATGAGAAGAGAGAGCGGGAGACTCAGATTGTCCTTTATACATATGCTGACACAGCCTTATGTAATCCAAATGCTCTGTTAGCAATAAACCATCGCCTGGACCTTTATTGGGTATATCTTCATACATTTAACTACCTTAAATAACTAATTTTGTTGATTAAATTATGGGAACAAGTGTTTCATGAATGCTGGTATCCCAAACCTTTGGTAGAATCTGTAACAATCATATTAATACTTAATGTTAATACCACAGAATAAGTTAATGTTAATACCTTGCATGGATGGCTCCATCATCTTTCATTAGATATCTAATGCAGGATATAGGTACAAATCTGAGCGGAATTTACCTTACCACAAAAAATCTTTGATTAATTGGTACTGAAAAGCAAATTTCTATTAAAGTTGGATATTAATTAAAGAGGTGCACATCCTAGGCCTTTAACCCATGCTCAGGCACTATAGGCTGCTTTTATGGTTTAATGTTACTATGACATTGTTCAGACAATGCGGTCCCACTCTGTTTGGTTCTAGCCCAATACCAGAAAGAAAAAAGAGCAAGAATAACTTCACTGACGTTGCACAATTAACAAAACTAAAACGTTTTATCAGAAAAAGGAAGACAAAACTAAAATAGATGTTACCGGCAATCTGTGCAACCCAGCATTGTATTGACCAAGTTAGTTAGTTTGGCAAAAATTGTTGTTAACAAAAGTGTCTATGTAAGTCGTTCCAGCTCGTCCCAGAAGTCCAGCATACCCTTTACATACGTCCCTACAGCATACGGAGTAGAGCATCGCTTCAAGGTCCTTGCCTGTGGTGACGCTTGGTTCGGGTCTCTCTCAACCATATCTTCCCCTAAAATATGGTTGAGAGAGGCGATGGCTGAACCCGGCGTGATGCTCGTGAACGGGTACTGTTTGTGGGGGCTGGCCTGCTCAATTGGCAACATGTTAGATGACGGACATAGGCTTTGCAAAATAAACCGATATTTGTCATGAACTATCGGATACGGCATAAACGGTAGATTTGGTGAATTTATTAATTTAATGTATTCATATGTGATTTTTCTTTTATCATCAACGATAAATACTTGCTATTTATGTTACAAGGAATTAAAATAATGTATTCACACAAACGGGTACCAATAACCCGTATTTCTGTAAGCAGTGGCAAACAAATTTGTGATCTTAGACTTAGTGGACGTTGAAAAAATTCAACAAAGTTTCTTGTCAGTTCTTCTTCGCCGTGAATGCTGAACTGGCTAATGATAAAATATGACAAATCCGAGTGCAGTGTGCTGCCCGTGGATGATGAATACATTCCCACAGGCCTCTGTAAGGGATCCCGGTGCTCCCAGAGCCTACACCCGTGGGTCGGTCACACTCTTGCACTTCAACAGTATATGGGCGGTTGTTTCCATTGTCTCCATGCAGCCACGACATAGAGGGCTGTCCCAGCTATGTGTTCAGATGCAAAAGCTTGTGCGTGAGGCGCTTATTGAGGGATGGGATGACCTCTCTAAGTAAAGTTGTAAGTAATTTGATGTTTGTTTCCGAGTTTGACCATGGGCTTAGCAGAAAGGAGTGGTTGCGAACAGGGTTTTTGGTCAGCGATAATGGACCAGGAGGTACACAGAACTCTAACATTGTTATCTAAAACACAATTTTTTGCTCCTAGTGCTGATGTTTAGCTAGTGTTTGGGCTGCCTGCTTGGCTTTTCTTTTGGCTGGCCAATATGGAAGTAACAATGGCTATGATCATATTTATCATTTTTAAGCGTGAAATAAATTTTTTTTTTACTTGACTAAACATCTCCGATTGCAAAACTTTACCGGGCGGAACTAACCCTACCGGATTGATCCTGCCCGGCTGGTACCTAATAAGTAATGAGACCTACAGTTAAATGTGGAATCAGAACCATGAACGACGAATACCTTAGAGATAAATGGAGTGGATCCACTTGTATTCTTTTTACGTGGTGGAACCCACATAGCACCACATAGCACCATCGTCTTAGTTGTTCCCGCTCCTGCGTGATGGTGTGAGTGGGATGGAGTTTTTTTTTGTAAGTATACAAGGCACCAACCTAAACTGTTTTATACTTCGGGCAGTTAATAAACTAAGAATCAAGGCTTTGGTAAACATTCATAAAAAAAGTAGGTTTTAAATTTTCTAGCAGTCCATGTACAAACCAGTGAGTGCTGTAGTCAAACTGCTAGACGCTTGAGGTCTGAGGCTTTGAATACAGCAATGCTTAACGATTCCCGGGTTTGAGATCAATAGGTTTCAATGTTTGTGACTTCATCTGAAGCTAAGATAAGAAGGTATAGGTATTTATCTATCTATGCCATTATATAAAGAGGAAAGGTTTGATTGTTTGTGTATTTGAACCGAATAGGCTCTGAAACTACTGAACTGATTTGAAAAATTATTTCACCGTTGGAAAGCTACAGTCTATCCGACGGACATAGGCTAGTTTTATCTTAAAAAAATTAGGGATCCTTACCAAAACTCCGATAACGTAACCCAAGGTGCAAAAAAATTACCAAGAATGTTCCTTACATCGCGTGCGCTGCGAAAACTATTCACGATAGAACAAAATGATGTACTACAATTTTATAGAACACATCATTATCTACAAAAAATGTTGCGACAGCATACATCTAACTATTATAGTTATGTCACAATAAGTGTGCATTTATTTTTAAATAAAAATCTAAATACCGCCGCTAGAAAAGGCTCTTTATTTGTACCTAGGTATTAATCCTTATCAAAATAAATAAATTATTATTTAAGACTGCATCATTACCTTTATATTATTTTTTGAATTATTCGATTTGGACATTCCATTCGAAAGATATCAAGAGCTTAAAAATTAGAAAAAACCCCACTCGGCTAGCTATGCGTTTTAGAGTTTGTAGGTGTCACTCAGGGCTACGGGAGGGGAGTCGAGCCCACAAAATAAACTAGCCGCGCGGCTCATTCCCTAATTTTTTTTATTTCAATGTAGGGATTTGCTCTTTTTTTAGGAACTCTACGTAAAAAGGGTTTATTTGTGTATCATTGTGTCAAAAAACTTTTTTTAAAAATTATATTATGCCCGTGCAAAGCCGGGACGGGCTGCTAGTAATAAATATAACTCATTTTACTCACATTTATGCTTTGGAGGTGTTATCGCTTTCAGTTAAACCTGAAGCCCTGAGGAAAAAAAATTGTAGAGGAGCACAGCATACCCTTGAAAATGCTGTGATTCAAGATTCCGCTGCACAAACAAGGATAACTACATACTGCAGCGTTCAGAGTGGGCGGCCTACTTTTAATACGCGGATTATGTCCGTATACTATCGCATTTTGTATGGTTAGTCCGGTGATAGGACGCGTATTCAATTGTAAACCGTTCACTCACGACTGATAAAGAAAAAAGGATTGCTAACAGGGATATTTCCGACGTTTTCTAAATAATTCACTTGACAAACAATCTCAAGATGTAAACAACAACCGCTAAGTTCTTTATATTCTTTGGTGGTTGCTTTGTTTCGGCTGTCAAATGAAGGGCATTCAAAACGTGTCAATAATTATGCAACATTGAATAAGATCGTCGTAGCAATTTCGGTCTTGTTACTATGCTGAATAAGGAACTCTTTGACTTATGGTTTCATTCATACCACTATGGGCTATTCGCACAATACTCTGACAGAATAATCTCGCGCTCACAAAATTGAGACGGTCGAAAGTGGCGTGCGAGTATACGCTTTAATTGTCTATCAATAAGGGCGCTTATCGTATGAAATATTTTTGCATTATATGATATGCATGGTTTTCTTTTTTTGTTAAATAAAGATCATAACATTATACGTTGTGACTATTATACGTTCTGCATGATGCAGTAACATTATACGTTGTGACTATTATACGTTATGCATGGAGAAATAAGTAATTTAATGTTTTGGACTTCTTCATGCACTACGTATAAGATTATACGATCTGCCGATTATACGTTGTGCATGGTGTAGCGACCTAGCGCCCTCTACTGAGAGCTGCTAGTTTCGCATGCCACAAATGCAACCAACAGATGCAATAGAAGCTAGTTAACATGGCGGGCGCTAGATGGCTACCAGCCAGACACTATATCGCACTAACGAAGTTTCCCAGCGAGATAACACATATACAACATTCAAATCACGACTAGAGGAGAGCAGCTGCGCAGCCGTGGGTCTCAAGACCTGACCCACCTTTTCATCTCTCCACAGTGGTGACCCCGACGTGATTCAGCAACAACAACCACGCCTCCTCTAGTCACAACAAGGTATACTTCAGCAGTCACGACAGTTGCTACCGGCCTCCCACCAGCGGGTCTCACCGGTAGTAACTCAAGCATGTCGTCATCCAGCATCACTCCAACCCAGCAGAAGAAAATCAGCACCATCGTCCTAAGTAGGTGTATCGATACGCCAACTAGGACGCCGGTAACATCATCACCTCCAGCAGCCGTCGCCCAGCATCACGACCGACTCACCGCGTCGCACTGGGCACCTCCGGCAGCCGTCACCCAGCATCACGACCGACTCACCGCGTCGCACTGGGCACCTCCGGCGCTCCGTCATCCAGCACCACGACCAACTCACCGCGTCACACTGGACACTGACGACCAGCACCGAAACCAGCAGCAACATCGTCTTCATGGCAACTTGCCATTCGACTGGGGGAAAGTGATGTAGCGACCTAGCGCCCTCTACTGAGAGCTGCTAGTTTCGCATGCCACAAATGCAACCAACAGATGCAATAGAAGCTAGTTAACATGGCGGGCGCTAGATGGCTACCAGCCAGACACTATATCGCACTAACGAAGTTTCCCAGCGAGATAACACATATACAACATTCAAATCACGACTAGAGGAGAGCAGCTGCGCAGCCGTGGGTCTCAAGACCTGACCCACCTTTTCATCTCTCCACAGTGGTGACCCCGACGTGATTCAGCAACAACAACCACGCCTCCTCTAGTCACAACAAGGTATACTTCAGCAGTCACGACAGTTGCTACCGGCCTCCCACCAGCGGGTCTCACCGGTAGTAACTCAAGCATGTCGTCATCCAGCATCACTCCAACCCAGCAGAAGAAAATCAGCACCATCGTCCTAAGTAGGTGTATCGATACGCCAACTAGGACGCCGGTAACATCATCACCTCCAGCAGCCGTCGCCCAGCATCACGACCGACTCACCGCGTCGCACTGGGCACCTCCGGCAGCCGTCACCCAGCATCACGACCGACTCACCGCGTCGCACTGGGCACCTCCGGCGCTCCGTCATCCAGCACCACGACCAACTCACCGCGTCACACTGGACACTGACGACCAGCACCGAAACCAGCAGCAACATCGTCTTCATGGCAACTTGCCATTCGACTGGGGGAAAGTGATGTAGCGACCTAGCGCCCTCTACTGAGAGCTGCTAGTTTCGCATGCCACAAATGCAACCAACAGATGCAATAGAAGCTAGTTAACATGGCGGGCGCTAGATGGCTACCAGCCAGACACTATATCGCACTAACGAAGTTTCCCAGCGAGATAACACATATACAACATTCAAATCACGACTAGAGGAGAGCAGCTGCGCAGCCGTGGGTCTCAAGACCTGACCCACCTTTTCATCTCTCCACAATGGTTTTAAAATTTTGTTAAAATATGACATTATACGATCTGCATATTATACGTTATGCCGTTCCCCCAACATATGACTACCTAGTCATATGTTGACGTCGTGAAAATGTCTTGTGTGTACGATGGCTTACAAGCTAAAATTCAAAGCCAAGCACCTTTTGCTTTTTCGTTCCTTGCTCGGCCCACTCTTGAAATTTAAGTAGAAGCAGCATGCAAAATACGTGGGAAAAGACAACCGAAAAGAAAAAATATGACAAAACACCCAATGAAGAAAGGAATGACTGCAAGTGGTAAGTTTAGGGTCAACACATTTCTCGTCCTCATTGATAGACTCGTATCTGAATAGGAAAAACGGCAGTAGGCCTGCAAAAATTACAATCAAAAGTTTTAATTTTTGACCCACATGAGTGAATCGTCATCATCGACCTTTACGGAAAAAGCTCTTTTTTGGAAGAAATGTATGCTAATTATTTAGAGACCGACTAAGTTTCGTAATAAAAGGAGTAATTCTCCTACACTGTGTTAGTAGGAGGCATTCATTACGGGAGGAGGAACTGTAGGAGAATTCCAAATTATGGGTATACAGCCGGTGGCGAAATTGGTAGACGCAATACCCGCGAATGGTGTGTTTTGCTGGTTCGGGTCCAGCATTGCAGTATATTCGTAAAGTAGTTCTTTTTACTGGACTCTTTCTTCAACTAATGTGTCCTTGCTTCATGGTCGATTATGAATATAAGTATTGTTTTTCAGCTGTAAGTAAGCGCAATATAATTGTTTTTATTATGTTTATCGAATGTACATTATTGTGTAAATAGTATTAAGGCATACCTTACTTTGCTTTATTTTTCGTACATGATTGAGCTTTCCTAATGAAAGAAATTGACTGAAAAACTACTTCTTCTGCAATCTATCTAGCAACAGACACATCGATCTCTTAGTTCACAATCATACTATTTACGGGAGAGAGGTTGTGTAATAAAAACGAATCATCACATATCATAAAATGACAAGTTCATTGTCAAATACATTGTTATTTATATGATTGTGAACTAAGGACTCTTAATTATTCTGTGGCTAGGGTATAGATTTGTAGAGGTCTGTAGGGGCGGCAAAATGTTATTAGCCTACTGGCGGCAAATGTGTAAGTCCGTCACTGCCGTGGGTTGTCTCTTGTGCGTTATGATAAGCGTTCTTGTCCTTTATTCCTTTCAGCGTTTACAGTTCATATTGTAGTCCAAAATAATAAAAGTGCGAGTTAACTCCAAAGTCCCAAAGCTTCAATGAGTGATCACGACAGGGAGGGACCTTAAATCATTTAGAGGTAACTAGCGGCGGTACCCGGCTCCGCTCGGGTCCATGTCCTTTTGGACTGATGTCGAGCTGAATTATTTCCTAGATAAAAAGTAGGTAGCCCAAAAGGCTGGTCATAAAGGCTGGTCAATAAATATGTTATTTATCTACTACTTTTTAATCATAACGGGTGGAGCCGATATGCATTAATTAAATAAGAAATATTCTAACATTCCCATTTATAATACATAGGGCGCACTATAAGTTTCACTATAAGTTTTCGGAACTGGCCACTTAGCTAAATAATATCTTAAAAGTAATTAAGTAATTTGGTATTATAACTCATAGGGCCGTGTGCACGAAAGGGAAAAAAATCTCAATCATCCTCAGCTTAAACACGTCACTTTGTATGGACAGTATGGAAGGAACTCTATGCTGTTCACTGAAAGTGACGTGTTTGAACATTGATTAACTCATCCCTCTCGGTCTGCAATCGGTTCTTAGGCTATTTTAACTTGTTTGTTTTGTCTTACTGTGACTTGTTTTTGCATTGTGGCGTCATTTAAAAAAAAATGCGTGTCTATATATATCACCATCATGGTATTAACTTATGAAAATGTTCATAGCATTATTTTATACGATTTTAAGTGTAATTTGACGGCTCAGCAAATCCTTGCTCGGAATCAAACTGCTTTTGACGATGAGACACCATGAAAGGGGACTATCGCGTCAATCTTGTGACTAATTTCGTGATGTCAGCCTTATACAACAAAAACGTAAATGATGTGCGCCGTAAAATGAAACAGACAGGCATGCAGACTGTTGCTTTGGGGACTGTGAATAGTGATTTGTATAACACCATCTGTTTGCTGGAAGTAAATGACGAACTTTGTAAAAATAACAGTAAACGCAGCATATTTTTTTATTTTATTTCTTACTTACGTACTTCCACGTTAAAATGGATCCAAAACACGACAATTTTCATGCCCCGATGATGCATTCCTTCTATGCGATGGTACCTATGTATCATACCAGGCGGAATGAACCCTACGAATGGTGTACAAAAGTTTTACGTGGCATACAAACCACAGCCAGCCTCAACATCGAACACGGTCACCCATCCGTAACTTGAGCGCACTCAGAGACGCCAAACGTAGATTCAATTCGCATATAAATCGGGTGAGTGGTTCGCAAGTTTTTTTTTTATGCTACCTGACATGGATGGCTAGTATCACACAACTACGGTTATGATATCAGCCCACAATACACCACATTCCCGAAGGAATTTGGTGCCATGCCAGGACCTTCCCTTTATGAGCACGGCTACATTGAACTGGATGGAAAACATGGACAATTTTTTATTCCAGCTTCGACCATCTTTTCATCCAATGCGATGGTACCGGGCGGGGTTAAACCCTACCACCTAGTAGGTGAAGGGACCTACAGTTTTACATGGATTCCGAACCATGGAGCAGCTCGCATCCGTGACGAAAATGCACTTATCGAACTCGGAAAGAGAAAGACAGTGGTGCAAGTCGGTATTGAACCCAGGCCTCTGGTACGCTAGGCCAGTCCCCGCGCCACTAGGCTACGAGCCGCTTAAGTTATAAGCATTTCACCCCACTGCTCACCGCTCCGGTAATTTAGAGTGATTTCATGTAGCTTTTAAGTTGTGAGCAGAATCAGGCTAGACGTGGAAACCAAAAGGTCTACATCGGGTCTTAATTTATAAGCATTTCAAACCACTGCTTATTTGCACACCCCTCTCATAATTTTGCCTGATGCTAATTAGTCCTAAAATTGCGGGAATAATAAACCCATGCGATACAAATTAGGTACAATTAGGGAGTCTCGAAAGAAGATACATAAATGCAATCAGCGATAGCGCCATTTCTTGACCAAAAACATATGAACTATTAATAAAAAAACAGGTGCGTTTTCATTTACCTAGTTTGAATAAATTATGGGTTACCCATACAAATTTTCATACGTTTCATGATCTTCTTTAAAACAAAAGATAGTTCCCCATGCCTTATTTAATGCTGTTCTGGCCTATAGAAAGTTATTGTACAGAGAAAGCAAAGAATATAAATATAAAGTTATATAATGCTATAGTAAATAGTTGCGGCGAAAATATTTGCAGAATTTCGGTCTTTGAAAATATTTAATTTCACAGCGCCATCTATCGCGCTATGATCTTCTAATCGCTAATCACACGTGGCGCCAACTCTAACCGGATGGAAGTTATTCTTTTCTATGAGAGTACACGTGGCGCCATCTCTACTCAGATGTTTAGCTAGTTTGCAAATTTTGCTTCCTTTTCTTCAAATATGATTTATTTTTTAAACGGATGTGTGTGTAATACTTTTTGATATTTGGTTTTCTCTTTTTTTTTGTATTGTGTTCCTTTTTTTTTTCTCTTTTTTAATATTTCGACAGGATTCGAAGGATTTGGTTTTTATTTTATTGTTTTAGGGACCAGACGTAAATCAGCGTTGCTGCTCACTAAGTGAAATGCAATTTATGCTGATATGGTCCCTGTTCTTCATAACTACTTACTAACTCATTGTGTTACTTTTATGTTATAAATCTCACTGTGTATATGATGAATAAATGATTTTTTATTTGATTTGATAGTGAAAGCCGAGATATTTATAGATATGTGTATATCTATGAAGTCTAATCTATGCTATAATTATATGCGAGACCCCATAAACAATAAAATGTTAAAAACGGAAAAAAAATTGAGGCTATCAGGATTCGAAACTATACCCTCCCGAACAAAATACGTATAGAAGAGTCAGTATTTCGCCCTGCGCCATCCGCTCTCTGACATTCAGTGCGAAAATAGTGAATCGTTTCTATTTTAGAGAGAGCGGTCAAAATGACGCCGCAAGTCACGCCACCATACGCAACCGAATCGTATTAATTTTGTTTGAGAGTAATTTCATTGATATTGCTCAGCCCTTAGGATATTTAGCGTGATGGTATGTACCTTAAAGCGTGCTCCGCGATGTTCTCTTGAAATTGGTTTAAATCGCATCTTGATCTGTTTTGTGGTTACGGAGATTATCTCTCGCATGTGGACAGACGTTCCCTTTTATATAAGTAGAGATTCCTTAAATTTTTGTTCAGCTATGAGGTTATTTGGTTCTTTTCTAGCAAGTAAATGGAGTTTATCACGTTTGATCATGCATTTTACTAGACTAATTGTAATGATATGTTCAAAGAAAAATAAGAATTACTATTTAAAGTTTAAGGTAATGTAAATTATGTCCATCCTGCTAAACTAGCTTAGCGTAAAATCACACCACTGCCACTTGATTAGAAAGAAGTTAGACGGCTGGATACTAATACGTAATGTACAAGTAACTATGACGCAAATTTAATATCGCAAGCTTTCTTGCAAATTTGCTCTAACCCCGATACCGAGATATCCCCACTACATAAGATCATCAAGTCAGTGTGGACGACCTCAATAATCGGATTCCAGTACAGTTGGCTATTAGGTAAATATGTAAATTAATTGAAATGTAACGTATCGAGAGATCGAAATGAACGAAGAATTATAATTAAATATTGAGAATTTAATACATGTCGTAGTGCTGCCTGGGGAGAAAGATCTCCGGTGTAAAGACCACAGGTTCAAATCCCAAGGATTACAACTCTTTACTCATAACCCAGATTAAAATGTGGATTTAGTTGAGAATGCGGAGTGGCCCATGGTTTGGAACCCATTTATACCATAGATGACTAGGCCTCCATTCCATCTCTTTGGATGAAAGATGACGGAAAAAAAGATACGTATTTAACATGAAGTTCAATGTAGCCGTGTTTAAGGGAAAGGCCCTGCTATAGCATTCAATTTCTTCGGGAATGCGATATTTTGGGCCAATATCATGACATTAGTTGTGGTATTAGCCATCCTTGTTGAGTTCCATGACATATGCATAAAAAATCATTGATATTTTTGAGTTAAGGTTATAAACGAATTAACTTAACGTCTTGTTTTCTGTATTGTTTGCTGATACGCCAAAGCACCAAGGTCACTGACGTTATGCATAGGGTTGCTAAACTCAAGTGGCAATGGGCAGGTCACGTATGTCGCAAAGATGACCACAGATGGAGCACTGAACTCTTAATGTGGAGACCCTACACAGGGAAAAGAAGCGTCGGCAAACCGCCAGCACGTTGGTCAGACGATATACGTCAGACAGCAGGTGACAACTGGCGAAGAAAAACAGGAGACCGCACAACTTGGCGAAGTCTGGGGGAGGCCTACGTCCAGCAGTGGACAACAAAAGGCTGAAGAAGAAGAAGAAGATTGTTTTCTTCTGAGGTAAACCAGTTTCGAATTGAGATCGAGCTCGAATCTTAGATGAAAATTTCATCTAAGGCTCGAATCAACATTTGGAATAGCCTCAATAACTCAACTGTCTTCGTCTCGCGGTACGCTTTTGGGTTTGTTTATTTGCAAACTGAATTGTGTTTAAACAAACGTGTTGGGTGGTTGCCGTGGTGTAAATTGAATATCTAAAACAAAAAAAAACGGACTTGTCATATAAAATTAGCTGTGCGATATTAAAAAGTTAACGTAAGTAGATCCGTCTAATTTCTACTAGTATACTTTAGTAATATAATTAATGATAAAATGAACACTTGTGCTTTCACATAAAACATAAAATGAATAGCACTTTTAACATTTAATATTTTCTAATAATTCATATTTTTTTAAATCATAGGTATCTTATTGCTTCTAAAGGTAATAACAATTATATATTTTTTTTAATTGTCTTTAATTCATCAGGTAATTAATTAATTTTGACATAGTTTCTATGTTTTTATTTTTATTTCGTGATTCAAGCAATAAAGTTTTACCCGGATGCATTTATTTGTACAAAAATAACCATTGTAATTAAAAAATAAGACATGTTTTATATGACTGATTTTATTTGCCTCTCTACTTAAAATATTTTGATGTCAATCAAGTCTTAATTCACTTTAATGTTTGTCATCGACAATTTTGCTAAGGTATCTTGCACAATACCGTAAACATAACCGCATGAGAAATTATTAATACCGTCTAATTAAACCTAATGTTTGCATGAATAACTCTTAAAACATCTTAACTAGTGGCCCATACATTACTATTACAGTGGCAAACATACAATGTTATTATTATATTAAATATGATTTCAGTTTAATAGTAGGTTAACACTTTCTAAGATGTAACTAAATCCATATATTTAGTAAATTATTGCAATAACTAAGTACATTATGGCTCTATCACCATGCATGACATGGATATTAATGTGCATATAATTTTAATCAATGAATTAAATTTGACGATACCCTTTGGGTACGGAACCCTAATAACCCCAATTTCGATGCATTCTAGGCTACTCAGAAGTGGAATTCATAACAAACAAGTAAATAAAATATATTACATTTGACAACGTTCACCATGCCATTTATAGATAAAATTATTAGTCATTCCAACAACACTGAAATAATTCGTATTGCTTTCTTTGGATTTAAAAAAATGTTATAGCGTCGCCCGAAGCACCCCAAAATTATGGAATATCCATAACTAAGTCTTGAATAAAACTAGCCATAGTATGCATTAACCTAATAGATAAATAATTTCAGATAGATAATTGCACCAGCCAGAAGGTAGATGTTATTATAACACTTCTGATTGGCGCAAAATCTATTGATCCAACTTTATCACACTTTAACGCGGAAGTTCCAACCCCTGGAACGTTCCTGGACGTTCTATCGTCAAAATAGTTTTTCAGTTCATATCTTCTACTTTTATTATTTGGATTTATTTATTGAAGAGGCGTTTGTCCAGCAGTGGACGCTAACTGACTGACTGACTATATGTCGGAAATTGCAAATATTTAATTACTACTGTAGTATTTTGTATAACCAGCACTGGGTTGACTTTGAGCAACAATTTTTGAGATGGGAAAATTATTTTATTCCATCTAAAGTTTCATTGTTTCAGCGATGTCACTGTTTCTGGTGTACGTAATAGTAGCGGTGCTGGGGTACTGTGCGTGGCTCCGCTGGCGCCGCATGGCTCCACTGCTGGCCGCCGCCGCCAAGTGTCCCGGTCCGCCGGCGCTGCCTCTCATCGGCAATGGTATAATGTTTCTTGGAGACACCGACAGTGAGTATTGATGTATATCGCTGGTCTTTGTGTATCTGCCTTTGTCATGCTGCGCGTGATTCCGCTGGTGGTGCATGGCTCCACTGCTGGCCGCCGCTGACTTGGTCTTGATCTCGGTCTGCCGGCACTGCCTCTCATCGGCAACGCTATAATTTTCCTTGGAACCACCGATTCTGCCTGATCCTCCAACTATCGACCTGAAACGACTGCAGTGGAATCTTACAAAACCAGCTACTAATTATCGTATTGCAGGATCGTTAATGGTCACAAGTGGTTTGAAGCCGAGCGGCTGAAATTACACTAAACATTGTAGAAAACCATCCTACGTATATGTTCACGAGTTAAATTGTTATGTATCAACAAGCAGTTTTTTTTAAATGATGCCACAATGAAAAACTAAATAACATACGAAACAAACTTCATTCTTCTATCAAAGAATTTCCTTTTCAAAAACCCTTTTGAATCTCGTTTTTATAAGTGGCCAGTTTCATTAACAGTTATAGATACACTTTTCATCTGTAGTCTAGTTTAAGTCTAGTTTAAGCTAATTATTCGAATCAAAATTCTTCTTCTTTAAAGCTATTTCGACTATCAAGGTTGGGACTAAGGCTGAGATAAATAGTCGCAACTGAAACTAAGACTAACGAAAAGAAGTACTTTGTGACGTCACTTTGCATTTCTTTGACATTTCGGCCATACAAAATTACGACTATTTATCTCAGCCTAAGGCTGAGATAATTAGTCGTAACAGCAACGAATGCATAAAAATATGCATGAAATATGGACGAAATCTCAAAGTAATGCAAATTGACGTCACAAAGTACTACTTTTCGTTAGTCTTAGTTTCTGTTACGACTATTAATCTCGGCCTAAGTCTTTTAAATTTTAATTTACGTTTGAAGTAGGATTATTTCAATGGTCTAAAATTTACTAAATCTGAGGCTGAGATAAATAGTCGTACCGGAAACTAATGCTAACGCAAAGTAGTACTTTGTGACGTCAATTGGCATTGCTTTGAGATTTCGCCCATACATAATGTGTCAAAGTGACGTCACAAAGTACTACTTTTCGATAGTCTTAGTTTCTGTTTCGACTATTTATCTCAGCCTGAATGTTTGCCTTCGGCTTTGTTTTCTAGGTTTTTGTCGATTCTGAATCTAATTTGCAAGTGTATTAAATTTTATATTCATTGTGAATCTATATTGGTTTTCTTTTCACTTGGTGGTAAAATGAAGTTACATTCTATGGAGAAAATATAGTTATAAATCATGTTAGTTATTAAAAGAGTATGACGAAAAAGTTTTACCCGATTTTGTGTACTGACGACCACATTACGAGCCTATGCAATTACGCGAGCCGAGCCAATTATGGAGTAAGTACTCACAGCGAGCATTTAATTCGGTGAATGATCATTATAACAATGCTTTAAGATGTATATTAGGATTATCGTGGCGGTGTAGCACGTCTGGTATATTCGCTGAAAACAGGGTTGATTATGTTTACGCAATCGTGAGAAGACGAGAGCTGCTTTAACAGAACTATGCCATTACTACAAAAAATAAGAAAAGTTTGTATCACAAAAAATTTTAAATAATAAATCCGACTAGTGGAAATATTAACAATACTGTCATTCAAATTAGTATTTATTTACTGGTTGATGTTATTGTATAAATAATTATAATTTTATTTTTGGGTACGTGCCTGAAAATAAACGATTATTACTTTAATTTTTGTCGAGCTGACGCATGATCTTGAACTTCAGACGCCATTTCGAAAATTAAGCAAAGTTCGCCTCAAAAAGCTCGAAGTCCCCGACGGAGTGTATCAAATTAAGTTTGTACTAAATTATTCTATAAAATCCTCTGTGCAGAACCGAATGTTTTCTTTGAGAACAAAACATATGTATTTATTGTCGTCGTGGTATGTCAGTGTTGTTCGTTCAGTAATAAATTCTCGTTTATTCAACATTCACTGTGTCATAATTTCGGTCAAGCTGTCGAAAGGTTTCGCTCGCTGATTCACGATGATATAATCACGGAGATTTCCGCGGATGTAACGGTTTTTTATAATATTTCGTATAAAGTTGAAGTAAAATCTTGTTAAAAATCGTAGCCAGTCCCGTAACTCATTAGATCGTACGATAACGATTTATAGGATGAGTCACGTGAAACAAACTTTTACACATTAAAAACAAAACCTGTTTTCCTTGCAACTAAAATTGAACATTGAAATACATTTTGCAATAACATATTTTAGCGTAGATTTCGGAGTCCTGCATGGAACCTTTTTCACTTGATTTTTTTTTTACATTTTACGATTGTCAGAATAAGCACGCAATACGTAAATTCAACTTGACTGTTAAACTATAGGCCCTTCCCCTCCTAGGTGGTTTGGTACTATAGCAATGGATGAAAATGGATGGATTTAATTTACCTACCTATATATTGCTGTTGTGCGCGAAGTAGAGGTAGGCCTATTTAGACCAAATTTCGCTTTGACCTAAACTCTTTGGGACTGTTACAATTTATTTGAACGACGCAGTGTGATACACCTCACTGTTAATGAAATTTTAAAATAAACTTTCAAATTAGGTTGAAAAAATGATTCTATTTAAAAAAAAATTTCAAAACATATAAAAATCACGGATCAAGGAATAATCAGTTGAGGTGAAATTGTGTGACAGCTCAAACCGTGTCCTTTCTTAAAAATGACTTGTATTTTTTCAGATATTCTCAACAACTTGGAACACCTTCTCGTCAATTATTCGAGTGAAGAGATACCGGCGCGGATCTGGCTCGGCACTAAGCTGTACTTCCTCGTGTCGGCTCCTGAGCACATCGAGCGCGTACTCAACGCACCGGAGACCATGGGGAAGGACGAAAATTATGACTTTGCCAAAGTGTGGCTAGGAGAGGGGCTCTTAACATCGCCACGTAAGAATCGCCTTATAAAGTTTGATACGGTTTTACATGAAGTTTTACTCAGAAAGTAGAATGGTTTATCTCTTGAATGATATTTTGGCTTTCTAACTAAGAGGATAAAGACGGTCACATTCACCGTTCACACAGTCATCCGTTATTACTTATGACGTACCACAAGGAAGTAAACTTGGGCCTACTTTATTCAATGCATTTATTACTAATGGCTCTCTGAGCTGTGGGCCTCGCGAGCATGTCTCGTTGAACATTTAGTTTTAAAAAAATCTAAATCCCAAAAACTGGCTCGAATAAATGCTTCCACAAAATTATCGAACCTGCTCACAAAATTTCACGAGTATCGGTTGAGCAATGCGTCCTGTAGAGGAGAACAGCCGGAAATACGAAAGTAATTTTGCCCAATCTGATACGAAAATGCTTCGCTCTTCCAAAACTATTTCTAAAACATTAAAATTAATGCACAATTTGCAGCTATGTTTATTGAAAACACTTAAATCATGATATTTATCCCCAGAACGAGCAAAACATGTAAAAAAATGCATTCTAGTTACACTCACAATCGACCAATAATACAAACAAAACAACTTTTATCGAGGTTAGCGACAATTTATTATCAAATCTGAGACTGAAAAACAATAACCATGTACAACATATGTGTAACATTGACATACATATTATTTCATTTAATTAATTTAAACTTTTTTGTTAGTCAAACTACACTAAGTTACGTCAAAAACTGAATGATCCGCGGAACAGATCAACTCAGTAAAGAAGAAACCGTAAAGAAACTTAACGAGTTTTCCTTCCACAGTAATGAAATATATACCTAAATATAAATGCTACTGCCAAACGATTTTTGGTTGAGCAGTTGAAGGCAAAGAGAAATAACAAAATAAACATCCACCCTCCGTGCAAATGGATTAGAAATAGAAATTACTTAACTAACAAAGTTGCTTATACAATAATATTTATATGTATAAGTATTATCTGGTTTAAAAGCCGTCTCCAACTTAATAACCTATGTCAGGTGTATACAGCCCTCGTCAATGCTACCTAAAATTGTCAAATGGTTTAGGCTCATGGAAAAGGTTATTACGTGCTCCACGTAGAAGGAATCTATAAATATAATAGGGAAGCTATAATAAGGAAGAACCTACTTAAAATAAGCTTTTGATGTCAATTAAAATTTGATGAGGTATAAATTGCCTTTGTTTTTACCACCACCCAAATCTCTTCCCCAATCCGTTTTGGTTTATTTCTATAGGTTATAGAACCTGTTACATAAAGTTTTATTGTTAATAATGTATAGAATAAGCATATGTTGATATGATGACTCATTATTGTTACCGTCACGAGTCCTTCTTTTTTAATAATTTTCTTTGATGATAATTTTGCAGTAAATCAATACATTGTGTTGATATGTAAACCATAATAATTAAATGTATCAATGCGGACTTGAATCATTAACTATAGATGCGATTTCATATTGTGCAGTGACCAAATGGAAGCGCCACAGGCGCATTATCATGCCTTCCTTCAACCAGCGCGTGTTGGACACCTTCCTACCGGTGTTCACGGAACAGAACCGCGAGATGGTGCGCCAACTGAGCTCTGTCGCCGATGGACGCACCTTCGACTGCTTCCACTTCATTGGTCGATGCTCTTTGGATATTGTCTGTGGTGAGAACGTCATCAAGAATTTTTTTTTAACTTAAGGGCCTGGTACTAGCCAAATCGCAAAGTTAGACGAGGCACCCCAAGTAAACTAACTAAGTCTGACGATTATAAGTGTCATCCTTACAATATATGATTCCTTGTCTAGGAATCGAATGATTTTCGTTAATGTATGTTTCCTTTTTCTATACAAAATACATTGCGGAAACGGTGTCCATTTCCGAACTTTTTTGACTAAATGTAGAAGTCTAAAAGCAAATGGAATTTTTTGTTTATGCATATATGCTGTTTTTGCTTATATCTAGAAATCGAATGACTTTCAGATTTCTAATGAGAAAAATCAACTTTTTTTATTTTTATTATTATTTAAATAAATGATGGAATAAAAAAATATTAAAAATCCATTATCAGTCTGGAGTTCTATTTGGATTTGCTGAAGCGTTTCACTACATATTATTACATTTGTTAAAAAGTGCATTTGTATGGCGCGAGTAGTTGGCTAGTCCTAGGCGGAAAAAAAATTGAAAACAATGATTGAAGGGGGGGTTTAAATAAAAGAGTTTACGGGGAGATGGTGTTCGCATTAGATGCGAGAAGGTCACCAAATGTTTCTCCCAAAGTCACGATTATACTTTTAGATGAAGCGGAAAAGGGAAAAACTAAATTAATTTAAGTCTAGCGACAATAGGGACTGAAGTTAAACATGATTTGACCTTAAAAATTTAAGTTAAATTTATTCGGCGATGCCGACAGATCCGCCATGGATCATACTCTCCAACCCCTAAGAATTAAGATTTTAACCTAGGATAGGTGAGATAAAGTTGGGGTACTTTGATCAAACTGGTTTCCTGTTATTTTAATTTTATGATTTAGTTAATGAATTTATCCTTTTTTAGGTTACTCTTGTAAGTAAGAGATCCTTCTTTTATTTCCTACCGAAATCAATGTAATTACCCTAACTGCTGCAAAATTACATTTTCTGACATTTCATACATTCTCAAACATATCCATTTCTGGCTAAAGATATTTTTTTACTTATTTTTAGCTCTTATAATTAGAACAACTCATATATATAAATTAGTCAAGCCATTTGAACGTTCTAAGTACATTTAAAAAGCTAAATAAATGGATGAAATAGAAAAAAAATGGTCAGAGGCATACAAGTGTTGATTATTACACTGAATCATTAAACCCAAAAATCAAGTAATATTGATATCGTAGATATATCTGCAGCGGCATTTTCTACTATTTTGTTTCCTTTTTCATTATGTTTCCATCAGAAGTCTGGTTTTTAGATGTATTATTAACTTTTTCTTCTGAGTATAACATGTGTCTTCTATTTAGAGTTTGACTTCTTTAAGCTTAGAACTATCTATGTGTTATTCACCTAGGGCACTGAACTCGACGATCTCCGTGACCTAGGGTTTACTCCTTACGTACTCTAAACCAATTGAATAAAAAAAAATCGCCATTTTTCTTCTAGATAATTCAATAGTGAACAATACGAATTTATCGAATAAGTATCTTCAATATTTATTTTACCTATGAAACATCAGCAAATTGTTTTTATTGTACCGAATTCTCAGACTTGATCCATCTTCTATCTGCTCAAACTTCCATCTTGCCATCCTCTAGCTAATTTGGCAGAAGCGTCCTAAGTTTAGAACAAAAAAACTTATAACAAATCATTAGTTGTGTTGGCCCTTGAATGGAATGCAACTATACGGCAAGGAATGAATATGCAGAATCGAGTCGAATTGAATAAATAAATCTCCTTGAAATGACCGATCCTAGTAAAATACAATTGCTGGTCAAGCGATTCGATTCGACGTCAGCCTTTTAAACACTCTAACTTTAATGGACTATGTTTCAGAAACTGCAATGGGTGTAGGTGTCGGTGCACAGTCGAGCGCGGAATCAGATTACGTGAAGGCTACCCAAAGGTAAGCTTCTCAATACTATTCATTTTTAGGGTTCCGTACCCAAGGTGTAACAAGGAAACCCTATTACTAAGCCTCCGCTGTCCGTCCGTCTGTCCGTCCTTCCGTCCGTCTGTCTGTCACAGGGCTGTATCTCATGAACCATAATAGGTAGGCAGCTGAAATTTCCACAGAGTGTGTATTTATTTTGCCGCTATAACAACAAATAGGTAAAATAAAAACTTACTGCTCTGAAATTATGTGAAAGTAACTATTATATTTGAAGCAATACAATTTCAAATCAGCAAGAACATAGCTGACAATTGCGTATTTGAAACAAAATTAGACATGTATAGTATAAAAATTAAATTGTAACTGGTTTTTCAATTCGTGATAAATACCTTGAAGCAGGTCGGATAGTATGAGGTCGATTTTTTCTGGTCTGGAGATTGCGGCAATAAAACTGTTTCGATGATGATGATGTCGAGTATTCAACGGACCAACGTTCTGTCATGAGGAAACGTCTTTCCGACAAGACGATCATATAAACAGTGGTTTTTCAAATACCTTTGGGGAGTGAATATATCCATAACAAATGAACTTCCTTAAAAACAACATGTCTTTTTTTTCATAATAAAATTGAAAAAGACACTTAGGATACGTTTATGATCTCGGCGTCACGTGATCTTACGGAAGACTACATCCTCAATCTCAATTTTTTTTTATCTGGAACAGAATAGATTTCATAATTGTTTTCTATTTATATTACTTCATCTTTTGTTATTCACGTCATTGCTGCAGGTATCTTTAAAATCACACGGTATACTCCTAGGGTGACCAGGAATGGCGGCGATATATTTTAGAATGTGAGTTCTGGTCACAGGGATTGCTTTAGCAACTTTTTTTTTTTTTTTTTTTTTATGTGACTGGACATGGATGGCTAATACCACAAGTTCTGTCATGGTATTAGCCCAACACACCACATGGGAACTAGGTGCCATGCCAGAACCTTCCTTATATTGCACGGCTACATTGAACTGGATGGAAAACACGGACAATTTTCATTGCCGCTTCGACCATCGTTCATCCAATGCGATGGTACCAACCCGGGCGGGATAAACCCTACCACCTAGTAAGTAAGGAAGGGGACCTACAGCTTAACGTGGAATCCGAACCACGGCCAGCCTCTCCCAACGGTCGAATGGTCCACCCATCCAAGACCAGACCGGACCCAGCGTTGCTTAACTTCGGAGAGCGATCGCCGAAGTGTCGCGCCACTGGGCCACCGAGGCTGACACAACTACAAAAGTACAAATGTATCAATGCCAAAAGTATGGTGACAGACTTTGAACTGCTACTCGCACATTTTAATGATAATAATAATAACGTTTACTGCACGATTAAGTGTACAAAAGGTAGAGCTTAATGCCTAAAGTCATTTTCTACCAGAACACCTTACAATATTGAGAACGGAAAAGGGTAGGCGCAAATAACAAGAGAAAAAACAAACAGAACAACTATACAATACATAAGAATTTTAAGTACTTAATTATAACACATATAAATAATTATATTATATATAATACTACATTATATACTACACATATAAAAACTACTTATATAATACAAAATATTAAACTTATAAAATTATTACAAATATATACGAATAATACCATCATATTTTACATATTAATACATACATAAATACATACATACATACACTAAATAATATAGCATAGATAAATACTTTCACAGTTTTCACATCATTTTACGTCTGTATTGTATTGTATTTTGTATTTGTTAATCTTTGTGTTGTTGAATATGTCAATAAGCTCATTTCATATTACTTCTAATTATTAAGGATAATGGTGGCGATGTTCTGATTACATCATGACAAGGATTTAATACATTACAATTAATTGAACATTTATTTATTTATTGAGCGGTTCGTAGCCTAGTGGCGCGGGGACTGGCCTAGCGTACCAGAGGCCTGGGTTCAATACCGACATGCACCACTGTCTTTCTCTTTCCGAGTTCGATAAGTGCATTTCGTCACGAATGCGAACTGCTCCATGGTTCGGAATTCATGTAAAACTGTAGGTCCCCTTCCCCTACAAGGTGGTAGGGTTTAAGCCCGCCCGGGTTAGTACCATCGCTTGGATGAAAAGATGGTCAAAGCGGCATTTAAAAATTGTCCGTGTTTTCCATCTAGTTCAATGTAGCTGTGCTCATAAAGGGAAGGTCCTGGCATGGCACCAAATTCCTTCGGGAATGTGGTGTATTGAGCTAATATCATAACGGTAGTTGTGTGGTATCAGGCATCCATGTCAGGTCGCATAAAAACAAATGAACAGTACCTAATAAAATAAAAATAACCGTGGGTTAGAAATTCTACAGAGGAAACTTGTCGTTGGAAGTATCATTACCTTTGCTGCGCGTTCATTCATAGAAGATTGTGTCTTTGATTTCAGCGAGATGAAAATAATAGTAAAGCGTATGATGCAAATTTGGTTGAAGAATCCTCTGATGTTTCGTCTGAGTGGCTTGAAACGACAAGAGCACGAGAACATACGCGTCCTGCACACATTTAGCCAACAGGTACGACTGTTGTGTGAAATATTCAAAGGTGTATCGTAAAAGCGGGAGCGGTATAATCCAAACTGGCGGTGGCACAGGGAGTTTCCTTCTATGCCAGAGGTCATGGATTGGCTCCCCGCCTCGTTCTTGGACGACACTATTTCTTAAGTCAATCTCCTTTTTAGGGTTCCGTACCCAAAGGGTGAAAACGGAACCCTATTACTAAGCCTCCGCTGTCCGTCCGTCCGTCCGTCAGTCCGTCCGTCCGTCCGTCCGTCCGTCCGTCCGTCCGTCCGTCCGTCTGTCCGTCTGTCACAGGGCTGTATCTCAGTAACCGTAACAGATAGACAGCTGAAATTTTCACAGAGTGTGTATTTCTTTTGCCGCTATAACAACAAATAGGTAAGATTAAGAAATAATTAAAATTAAAGTGGGTCCCCATACAAAAAACGTGATTTTTATATACATTTTTTTACGATGGTACGGAACCCTTCGTGTGCGAGTTCGACTCACACTTGGCCGGTTTTTTTTGTACTAAGCAGGTACGTCGTTTATTCCAAGGAATGTGATATGAATGTATGTATAATCGGCCGTGAAGCAAGTACACATTAATTGAAGAAAGAGCCCAGTAAAAACAATTACTTTACAAATATGCTGCAAGGCTGGAACCGAACCAGCAAAACATACCATTCGTGGGTATTGCGTTTACCAATTCTGTACGAAATTTTCAAAATTGTGGGTATACAGCAGGTGGCGAAATTGGTTAGACGCAATACCCGCGAACGGTATGTTTTGCTGGTTCGGGTCCAGCCTTGCAGTATATTTGTAAAGTAGTTCTTTTTACCGGGCTCTTTCTTCAATTAATGTATCCTTGCTTCACGGTCGATTATACATACATACATATCCTTGACTATATTTCTCTTTCCGTCGATAAGTTTATTGAGATTTTTTTTACAATTGGAAAAGATTACATTATGTTATTCTTGTCTTTTTGCTGCTTCACTTAGGCTGCAGTGCATCACCTCTGGTTTTAATAGATCTTTCTTGAAATCATTTTATAATAGATCTTGAAAATGGGAATACCTTAGCATGGGACGCAACCTGTGTTGATACGGTGGCGCCCTCTCACGTTGATGCGACGTACCTAGAAGCAGGCGCGAAGGCACTGAAACAGAGCAAATATTCAGTGCAAAGTGAGTGCTAATTGTTTGTGCCGTTTGGAGTCGAAACGTTAGGCTCATGGGGGCCGGATGCAGGCCCTGGTACTAGCCAAATCGCAAAGTTAGACGAGGCACCCCAAGTTAACTAACTGAGTCTGACGATTAGACGTGTAATTCTTACAATATATGATTCCTTGTCTAGGGATCAACCTATTTTCGTTATTGTATGTTTCCTTTTTCTATACAAAAATACATTGCGGAAACGGTGTGCATTTCCGAACTTTTTTGACTAAATGTAGAATCTAAAAGCAAATGGAATTATTTATTGCATAAATAAATAGTGATGTTTTTGCTTATACCTAAAAATCATATTGCTTTCAGATTTCTGATCGGCTTTTGTATTATAATTATTATTTATATAAATGATGTTTTCAAAAAATATTAAACAATCCATTATCAGTCTAGAATTCTATTTGGACTTGCTGAGGCGTTTCACAACATCTTTTTACATTTGTTTAAAGGTGCATTTTTATGGCGCGAATAGTTGACTAGTCCTACCGCCTTAAGGATGTGCCGACCCATACAAAGTTTTTTTTACACAGAACGCAAAAAGTATTCGTCAAAAATATTAAATATAGCCATATTAGTTGCAGCGAAAACATATTCACAATTTCAGGTTTAATGGTTTCGTTGTAATTGCCGATTATAAGTTTTACACCGTTAAATAAAAATCGTATTTAAATAAATTGTAACAAAACCAATAATCCTGAAATTGTAAAATTATTTTCGCTGCAAGTAATATGACTATATTAAACTTTTATTATTAACTAGCAGCCCGTCCCGGCTTTGCACGGGCATAATGTCCTTTAAAAAAATATTATTTTGACACAATGATACACAAATAAACCATTTTTACGTACAGTTCCTACATTGAGATATTTGAAATAAAAAAAACTTAGATATTATTATTACATGATTATTAGATATTAGAGAAATAATAAATTCAAAGTGCTATAGGGAGAACCGCGGCCTCCGAGGCACGCTCCCGCCGCCCCGGCCGGCCGGTACCGCCGCAAACACTACATCCCGCAATTTTTTAATCTATAATATCTTCGAAAATATTCATTTAAATTATATGCTGTAAAGGGCCGTATAGATCTATATTAAATCAACAATGTATTTAAGGTATTTATTTGGATAAGGATTAATGCTGTTTTGGTTAAAATCGCTTCGAAAATTAGCCATTATTTGTCGTACAAAGTAAATGAGAAAAAAATGTTATTGTGGGATATCCATAAGAGATAGATATATACCATCGCGAAGTTTTCTGTAGATGTTTCAATCTATACAATACTTAGTACATTATTTTGATAAATCTCGTAGGGTTCAGCCTGCGTTTGCAATGTTAGCGGAAAAAATATATTTTTTTTTACGACACCACATTGGAAACCTCAAAAATAACAGTATTTCTCCAATATTTAATGGATGTTATTATACATATAAACCTTTCTCTTGAATTTATGTTTTATACTATGTAGTGATTCGTGGCTTAAAGTGCAATACTTTTTGCGTTATGTGTGCAAACAACTTTATATGGGTCGGAACAGCCTTAAGGATTTGTCGTCACGGTTGATCGAATCATCGCGTGACCAAAGGGCTGACTGGTATCTCTGGCAAAGGTTGATCCTAGCTATCCAGAGAGGGAATGCGGCCAGTCTTTTGGGCACCCTGCCGCCTGGCAGCGATATGCCCGAAATTTATTATATATTATACAAATTTGTATTTTTTGGGATATTTTAATTTATAGGATAATGTATGATATTTTTGTTTTTAATTTCTTCGTTGATTTTGGTATTCTTCTTGTAATTATATTTATAAATAAATTAAAATATACGAAATATTAAAAAAAAGATCTTTCTTCTTCAGGCGACAAATAAGGAAGCGTATATTTTAATAGTTAATTTATCACTAACCAGAAATTGTGCACTCCACATGTTTAATATAAAGTTTCAGATGCATTGATTTGTTACAGATTGTGGAAACGAAAATGAAAAATAGTAAACAAGAAAATGAAAGTAAGTACTTCACTATAAACCTTTTTTATAGCATATCAGCAACTAGCAGCTACGCCTGAATTCGTCCGAGTGAAAATCAATTTAAATCAGATAATAAATGGTGATACAACCGTTTTGAACATAGTTGACTTGCTCATGACAAACTGGTTTTTTTTTATTTCATCATTAATTTAAGAACGAACATTAAAATATCAAAACGAAACATGATCCCGAATGAACTGCAATGGTAATTAATTACTTACACATATTCATAGTGTACGATTAAAGAGTACTAATTTTACTCTCAATCACTTCTGATAATTCCGAAAAATTCATGCACGAATGAATGCACTTTTAGAACGAAGAATGACTGAATTTATTTTACCACGATGTAACCACAAGGTGGGTTGGAGAAAGAGTAAAGTTTTATAAACTAAATTTAGTATAAATTGCCCACAGAATGTTGCCATGTTTTCGACTTTTCCCTGAGTGAGGTGGCATTTTGAGAAATCTTTTAGGAAGATTGAACACATAGTTTTCTGCATCCATAGTAAGCCTAATTTACCTTTTATTCCTACAGCGAGATGTGATGGATCACATTCTATAATATCGATAGAATCTCCTTTAATGTATCTAAAAGAATATTTTAATATAGTTCCGCAATATCAATGTAGTTTTATAGAATATATTTCTTTTATCGGAGGTAGGATAGGCCGAATTTTTTTGTGAAAAAATTGAGGTACAAGTACATACATTATATATGTGTGTTTCAAGACTTCAGTAATTATTAGGGTAAATGAATTTATCTGAGTCAGTCAGTCAGTCAGCGTGTTTGCGTCCACTGCTGGACATACGCCTCTCCAATTGTTCTCCAGTCCTCCCGGCCCTCAGCGGTACGGAACCACTGCTTTCCGCCGTCGCACTTGATTTATCTGAGTACTTGAGTTGTATTTGTACTGGGGGATACCGTCGTAAATGAACTCGTCGTGAAAAGGTAAGTTGGTGATGATATCTGACGTTTAGTTGCATTTCGTACCATGCTAACTGTCAAACGAATACAGCTAGGATTATGTCTTCTCGAAAGTTCTGAAAGGTCTCAAACATGAAAGGAAAATACATGTAAAAAATTCACTAAATCATATTCATTTTTATACTTCACATAAAATCAACATTAATACAAAATTAATGGAAATTAAAAAAAGAAATGAATCAGAATTATAAACTGTTTAAATATAAACGAATAACACAGTAAACTTGTATAAAACTCGCGTATTAAAATATTTTCATTTTCACTAACTTCCCAATAGTGTGGCTTTAGAATTCCCTTTATTTCAATTCAAAATATGACAATACTGCATTGAAATCTATCAAAAACATTAATATTATTTATGAAAATACATATCAAGTATCTTCACTAGCAATGTCATCTTTGTTATAATGTCCAGTGCATCTTATACAAATTTAATAATGACCATTTTGAATTCAGTGACGAAACATAAAACATGTTTCACCGTCGTCGATTTATACTGGCCCAGCCTAAATAAATGTATCATTTTCAGAGGGTGGCGGCCGGAAGTCATTCTTGGACCACATCATTGCCAACACTCAGCAAGAAGGCGAGAATAACTTGTGGAGCGACAATGAGCTGAGAGAAGAAGTGGATACTATGATTGTAGCTGTGAGTCAAAATAGATAAAATGATCCGAAACTCGGTTGGATCAAATGCTTTAAAAAATATTTACAAAAAAACCACTTCAAAGGAAAAGTATTCGAAAACAAATTAAGATGCACTAAGTAGTAAAAAAAATATTGCCATTTTTGTAGTTACTGTTATTGTTAGTTATTGTTATTTTTTGAGTCGGTATCAGCCGGACACGTACTGCTCCAGTCAAGAGAACCTTGGCTACTTTGGCTGACACCAACTCAAAAAATAACAATGATCGTAACTACAAAAATTTAAATTATTTTTTTATTTTTTATTGCCTGTTAATTTGTTTGGGAATACGTTTCTGTGAAGTCGATTTTTTGTAAAAAAATTCGTTTTTAGTGAATCTGAAGTATAATAACTAATTTGTGCGTCCTTTCCAATACAAAAAGAATCATCAAAATCGGATGGCGTGATATTGAGTTATTCGTCCATTTGTTATATGATTTTCTCATGGATGCCATTTTCAGAACTAAACCAAATATTGAAATGGAACCGGGAAGCACCAGCTTTCAAATAAAGAAATAATCATCAAAATCGGTTCACCCAGTCGAAAGTTCTGAAGTAACAAAAATAAAACACAAAAAAGAGTCGAATTGAGAACCTCCTCCTTTTTTAAGTCGGTTGAAAAATCTGTGTACTTTTTAGTTCAAGGAAAATATGGCCCTAGAGTGGCTTAACAACTCTGATTGCTACAATGGAGTTTGAGATTGACACCATTTCACCATTGAGGTTGGCCGTAACGAGGGCCCTACATATAAATATGTAGGGCCCATTCTTACCTACTTATTTTTATCGTTTATTTTTGTATGTAACTGGACATGGATCGCTAATTCCACATTCACTCCCATCCGAAGAATCGATTCTAATCTAATATATTTCAACAAGTATTATGTATTAGATACTACTTGACATACAGTACAAAATGGTTAAAGTTGATATTGTCAAATCGTATCTACATTTTATTTGGGTTCAGCCAAAAAAAAAATCTTTTTTTCTCTTGGGGTGGAATTTTATATTTAAAATATTCCTGTGTTACAATATTTATAGTCATGTATAGTAATAATAGTCATTTACTATTTCGATATTTTTTCTTCATATAGATTATTTTAAAAATTCAATTTATTGACTCTCCATTATTAATACGTCGACTCATTCGTCGACTAACGAGTCCTAATAAAATAAATTGGCTTTTTACTTGTTAGGGTTGTTTACTTTCGGGTTCCACTCAATAATTTCTAAGAGCAGTATATTCATAGTTAAACAAAGTAATTGATCTTACTTTAATTTGTTAAAAATGCCTACAATAAAGAACACGTTTTGTTTTATCCGTAAAATAAACTTTTCTCAGATACGTCGTTTTCATTATGGAGGGCAGAATTAGGCATTCATGTCCGATTTCTTAAAAAAGGAAATTCTTGTGAAAAGTACACAACATCATAAAATAAATATTCACAAGTGACAGTAGAATTTTGTTGATACAGGGCACAGATACGTCTGCTTCTTTGGTGTGTTTCATCCTTATGGTATTGGGAATGCATCAGGATGTTCAAGAGAAGGTCTTCGCTGAGTAAGTTGAATGAATATTTTTTTTCATCTTTCATAAGTTATATTCCTTGAAAAATCCTTTGAATAACTTAAATATTTACCGGTACTTTTTTATCTGTCAGCGCCAGGCACTAACCAAAATTTGTAAAAACAGGCTTCGTGACATCTACGGGAGAGAAAAAGGCGAAGTGACACTTGAGGATCTCTCGCGCATGTCATACATGGAGCTGGTCATCAAGGAGGTATTGCGGCTGTTCCCTGTGGCACCCTTCATATTGCGCTACGTCAACAGCGATCTCAAACTCAATGGTGAATTCTTTTGCTTTTGTTTTGTGGATCTGAACATGCATGGCTTCACATGATCAGCTCGTAGCCTAGTGGCGCGAGGACTTGCCTAGCATACCAAAGGTCTGAGTTCAAATCCTAGCCCCGATTATGCACAACTTTCTTTCTCTTTCTGAGTTGGATGAGTGCATTTCGTAATCAATGCGAGCTGCTCCATAGTTTGGAATCCTGTAGAACTGTAGGTCCCCTTCCCCTTTAAGCCCACTCGGGCTGGTACCATCGCATTGGATGAAAAGATGGTCGAAGCCGGAAAAAAATCCGTGTTTTCCATCTAATTCAATGTAGCCGAGCTCATAAAGGGAAGGTCCTGGCATAGCACCTAATTCCTTTGGGTATGTGGTGTTTTGGCTAATATAACGGTAGTTGTGTGTTTTTACCCATCCATGTAAGGTTGCATAAAAGAGACCTATTCTTAACCTGTTCTCACGATATTAGCCCAATACAACGCTTACACGAAGGAAAATAGTGCCAAGTTAGGACCTTCCCTTTAGCACGACTCTGGGTAGAAAACACGGACAAGTTTCCATTGCCACCTCAAACATCTTTCATCTATGTAACGATATTAATTTGGACATGAAATAGTGGGTAGCGGAAGCACAAACGTGACAATAAAATATGTATATAAATATTAATAATAATAATACCGACGTTGATCATTTATTAGGGTTCCGTACCCAAAGATGAAAACGGAACCCTATTACTAAGCCTCCGCTGTCCGTCCGCCCGTCCGTCTGTCCGTCTGTCACAAGGCTGTATCTCAGTAACCGTAATAGATAGAAAGCTGAAATTTTCACAGAGTGTGTATTTATTTTGCCGCTATAACAACAAATAGGTAAAATCGAAAAATTAAAGGGGGCCCCCATACAAAAAACGTGATTTTTTTGTGTTAAATCTTTTACGATGGTACGGAACCCTTCGGGTGCGAGTCCGACTCGCACTTGGCCGGTTTTTTCCACAAGCGGACACAAATATCATGTCAATGTCCAAAATAAAAACTACAGAAGGAAAAAAACGTGTGCAGTCGGGACCCCTGTCTGGAACGAAGTTCCTTACGCTTTTTTTACCTCCGAATGTAATTGATTACTGAAATTTAGATTGTTTTTATTTCTTTACTTTCGTCAGGGCAAGAAAAATCGTTATGGCGACGGCATTTCTCTAATTCTTTCTGTCTCTTTCTATCATGAGCGGCTCGTAGCCTAGTGGCGCGGGGACCGGCCTAGCGTACCAGAGGCCCGGGTTCAATACCAACTTGCACCACTGTCTTTCTCTTTCAGAGTTCGATAAGTGCATTTCGTCATGAATGCGAGCTGCTCCATGGTTCGGAATCCATGTAAAACTGTTGGTCCCCTTCCCCTACTAGGTGGTAGGGTTTAAGCCCGCCCGGGTTGGTACCATCGCATTGTATGAAAAGATGGTCGAAGCGGCAATGAAAAATTGTCCGTGTTTTCCATCCAGTTCAATGTAGCCGTGCTCATAAAGGGAAGGTCCTGGCATGGCACCTAATTCCTTCGAGAATGTGGTGTATTGGGCTAATATCATAACGGTAGTTGTGTGGTATTAGCCATCCATGTCAGGTCGCATAAAAAAAAAAAAATCTCCGTGTAACGAATAATGTAAATATGACCCGAGATAATACAACATTGTGAAAATGAATACAATTGTTGTTTATTTATTTATTTTATTTTATTTTATAAGTAACCTTACAGCTAATCTTAAATTATTACATGATGATTATTTTAATATTTTTGAGCCAACGACAAAGTTTCATTCTTCGCAAACTGAAATGTCTTACAACGAAACGATTAAACTTGCACTTGCAACATTCCACAACCGCGTGTGTGATAGGGTGTGTATGCGGTATGTATGTGGTGAAAGTGTGTGTGCAATGTGTAATGTGAGTGTATGTATGTATGTTTTGAGTGCATGGACTTCATTGATTGTTTTATTTAAGTATTATTGTGTTTATAGTAATATGTTGTTGAATGTATATAAATGTTACATTATTATTTATTAAAATGTACAAAAGTGTTAAATAAAGCTGGTTACTCCGCCACAGAATAACTATGACTCCGCTCAGACCTGCTGGCGTGCCTTGATAAGAAAAGCATGCTTTTTTTTTAATTTAATATGTCAACGGTGTTATAGGTGCGATCGTAAGAGGACATGCAACGGACGGAGTTGTTTCCAAGCTTCGGCGAGCATATGCATTCTCTGTAATTACCACTGGCGTATTTCAGAAAAGCTGACACTGCCTGCCGGAACTGGGCTGTTCGTCGGCATTCGGACGGTGCAGCGCGACCCCCGACATTGGGGAGCCGACGCCGCGCAGTTCCGTCCTGAGAGATTCCTGTCGGCCCAAGCGAGCGGAAGACACCCCTATGCGTACCTGCCGTTCGCCGCTGGGCCTAGGAATTGTATTGGTAATTCAGTTATTTGTAATAATGACCATTGGAGCATTGGTTTTAAGAGCATCCTCATACCTAAACATTTTGTACCAATTTTTGCGATTAAAACGAGATAGCCAGAGCCCGACGTCGCTTAGTTAGAGCAGCTCGGAATAATTCTTTCTAAACGTAACCAACCCGCATAACGCGTGAAGTCGGTTTTTTTATTGTTTCGTTAAAGAAATTGGGAAAAGTTAAACATGTTCCTCGCTGAATGGGTAGATAATGTTGAGATTTTTGAAATGGTATTAAAATAAAATTAGTTAATATCAATATAAGCCGCAAACTTGAAAAATAATAAATTTGAGACCTGACTTCAAATATTTTTCAATGCATAAAATATCAATTTCTGTGACATTTTTCTTTCTGTTTTGGTAGAACGTTGTCTGGAATTATACATGTTTTTTCATGTTCTCATTCCATAGAGATCAGAAACTTAACGCAATCAAACCATTCGCATTTGCTAGTATATAAGGCCGCTTGGATCCCTTGATTGAATTTTCGGTGTTTGCAGGCGCGCGTAAGTATGCACTGCTATATAAAGTTTACATTTTAATATAGAGCATATAGCTAGCTGTTTTGAAACTAATTTTGGATGTAATGTGATCAAATAATTTGTTTTTCATTTTGCCGAGAACTTAAATCAAAACCTAAATTCATATAATATATTACCAATACAACTATTTGATCTCACAACTATTGCGCTAAAATCGGGCCAATAAGCGTAAGAACTGCTAACTCGTTTGGAACTAATCAAACCCACGAGCAACTGAGTGGCTAACGATCTGATGGCAAACTGTTGCATTTATGAACGGCGCAGCACTAAACACCTCGCTACAAAACATATTATCGCACTGATACTGATACCGCGGTGCCAGGCACGGCAACTTCGGGTGGACTGAACCCCAGAATATTTACAGGATTGCATCCACTAGCTCAACTCCATTTAAGTCCCGATTTCGTGCACCTGTACAGGGCCATTTCGCTCCTATAGGCTCTAAGCTAATTTCCCGGTGCTGAACTGTCGCGAATGGCCCTTCAAGATCATCTCTTAAAAATAACAGAACCAGCAGTGCTCCCCCAATATTTAAGTGACAGCCCCGACCACGGAGGATAGAGGAGATAGGTTTCGTTTTACGGTAAGAAATGTTGATCTCATGATGCAAATTTTAATGACATTTTTAAATTAAAAATGTTTGAATCCGCGCGAAGGCATAGATTTAAATTTCTAAGGTTTTTTTATAGAAAAAACACTCAGTAAAATTTAAAAGGCCCCATCTAGTTATAGCCTTGTAACCACTATGAATAGCTCTCGGAATAGCTGCTACCAGAATATCGATTCTTCCGGTAGATGGATTTCGCAAAAATGTGCGGTTCATGACCCCACCATGAAGCGATTTTCCCCCCGCTTCCCCGCACAGTGTCACGCTGCGATCCTTAGTAATATGAGTTAAAAACATCTCCTCTCTCCCTCTATCCTCCGTGGCCCCGACGCTCGTTGGAAGGAAGGTATTTATCTCAAAAATCGCCTGAGTTGAGCTACTGCTCTGGGCCCGGTCGCTCAGCTATATACCTATCTACTGTGACTGAACTGCAGTCTTTGATTGTTACCCCTGCACTATTACTTATTTTGTGACCGCTGTTTCAAAGCGGTCTCTCTGGGGCTTGCGAAAGCAGGTGATGTGGGGCTTGCGAAAGTGCGGGCCCACTTCTGTGCGGCATCATTATTTATACGTCCTGACAGTACTATACAGGGTGGTCCAAAAATCGTGGACCAAACGAAACAGGGAGGTAGAGGGGGTTATTTGCAGAAAAAACTCTCTTTGTGATAGGGTCCTATCTTGATCTCCTTAAAAGTTATGACAATTTGAATGTTTTTGAATGATATTCCAAAATTTGTAAGAAGTAGGCAATTAAAAAAAAGGGGGCAACTTAAAAGAATAATAAATTGTGTATAATTAATTCTGGGAAATGTATCATTACTACAAAAAATATTTTGTAACAGTAGGTATCACTTTTTAATAGTAATTGCATTTTATTCGATATTTTTTAAGCGTAACGAAAAATTATTTATAAATTTATGACCTTACTGTGAAAAAAATATGTATGGCAAAAAAATGACCCGTTATCAAAAAAACTTGCCTATTTAATGCTGAATAAAATGTGGTATAAAACATTAGGTTTTTGTGGCAACTTTTTTTATAATAAATTTTTCTTCATAGCAAAGTCTAAATTAAGATTAATCAGAGGATATTAAAATAAAACATTATTAAATTCGTACATTTTATTTTCTACAAAAATTGTTCAAAATGCCTCCCTCTAGCAGCGATGCATGCACGACATCGTCTAATGAAATTATTTCTTAGTCTTCGAAATGCGTTTCTGTTGCGTTTCACATTTTTAATCGCTATATCGATTTTAGCTCTTAACTCTTGCACTGTTAAGTTTTCTTGTGCGTACACCACTTCTTTCAAATATCCCCACAAAAAAAAATCAATAGGGTTTAGGTCCGGAGATCTCGGTGGCCATTGGATTGTTCCACCTCGACCGATCCATCGATTTGGATACTGTCCGTTTAAATGTTGGCGGACCGCCCGAGCGTAGTGTGGTGGCGCGCCATCGTGTTGAAACCACATGTTCTCCACCAAATCCTCTGGAATTTCAGCTTGGCGCAATAATTCAGGTAAATCATTTTGAAGAAAATCTAAATACAGAGCGCCGTTCAATCTTGGTGGGATTTCCAACGTTACTAGCTGTCCTCCAATGATCCCAGCCCACATGTTGACGCCATACTGGTGTTGGAAGTTGTCATTTCTAACTATGTGCGGATTCACAACAGCGTAATAGTGCAAGTTGTGAATGTTAAATATTCCTAATCTTCTGAAACTCGATTCATCAGACCACAAAATTTTGTTGAAAAATTCGGGGTCAGCTCTATGACGTTGTAGCATTTCTCTGCAAAACTGCACTCTGTTTTCAAAGTCTGCAGGGAGTAAAGCTTGAATTAGTTGTTTGTGGTACGCATGTAATTGATTTCTCTTTGCGAAACGTTGTACTACCGTTTCTGGAATACCCAAGTTTCGGGATATGCGACGCTGACTCGTAGTGGGGTCCATTTCCAGTTCACGGAGTACTTGTTCTTCTTCGCGATCATCATGAATAACTGGCCGACCACGACCATCTTCTGCATGATGTTGACCAGGCAAGTAACCTCCCGTGTAAGCAGCGTGTACGCGAACAAAAATCCTGTGGTCGGGAAAGCGGTCACGGTTCGGATAACGACGGCGATATTCCCTGGCAGCAGCCCGAGCATTTCCATCGCAAAACCCATAGAGGTAATGCATTTCTGCATACTCTCGTTGGGTGTACTCCACTCTTCTTACATCAGCCATATCCAGCCAAGTCGGATAGTCAGGCAGGCAACACAAAGTCCGTATAGGCAAGCACAAGTCACAAGAAGCCAGTAAATCACAGAGTCCGTATAGCAATCGTGGGTCACAAGTTAGGGGATCACAAGGTCCAAGTAACAGCAAAATTAGTCGGGAACATTAACAGAAAACACGTGCGCCGTAACAGGTAGGGAGCGAGTAACTAAACCGGTTAGAGAGCACGCCGCGCAGATAAGCAACAAAAGAATTCCACGCAGCAGAGAAGTGAGCAATCATTATTGTTCCTTAGTGTGAAAAGGACACATACAGGTAGTATCTTTCTCTCTCTTTCTCTCAAACAAATATTAGAAGAGATAGAGCCGACTGTTGTTGCTATCTCTGTCGATACAAGTCATTATATGGAATAATATTATGGAAAACCCAGTCTGTTTTTTTTACTAGGAATCCGCTAATTTACCTTAATTTAGGCTTTGCTATGAAGAAAAATGGATTTAAAAAAATTGTGCCACCAAAACCTAATGTTTAATACCACATTTTATTCAGCATTAAATAGACAAGTTTTTTTGATAACGGGTCATTTTTTTGCCATAATTTTTTTTTTCACAGTAAGGTCATAAATTTATAAAAAATTTTTCGTAACGCTTAAAAAATATCGAATAAAATGCAATTGCTATTAAAAAGTGATGCCTACTGTTACAAAATATTTTTTGTAGTAATGATACATTTCCCAGAATTAATTATACACAATTTATTATTCTTTTAAGTTTCCCCCTTTTTTTTTAATTGCCTACTTCTTACAAATTTTGGAATATCATTCAAAAACATTCAAATTGTCATAACTTTTAAAGAGATCAAGATAGGACCCTATCATAGAGAGAGTTTTTTCTGCAAATAACCCCCTCTACCTCCCTGTTTCGTTTGGTCCACGATTTTTGGACCACCCTGTATAGGAGTTATGTTAATTCCGAGCTCAGGAATTATGAGTCCACGTCTAGAAAAATACTTTGACAGGCGGTTATCGAAGCAGTTTTCTCAAACAATATTCTAATAGTTTTAAATGTATTTACAGGCCAGCGCTACGCCATGATGTCCATGAAGGTTATGCTGGCTGCCATCTTGCAAAACTTCATCGTTGACTGCGACAGCAACATGGACATGCCGCTTAAAGTCGAGATTATTCTACGTCCCGTTCACGGGTTCAATGTATCGCTTAGGCCAAGAGATAATTCAATAAATGTAAATTAATAAGTATGTACAATTACAGTAATTATAACAAACAGAGCTTTTTTAATGCACTCAGTATTTCATGTAGCAACAAACATGCACGAGAAAGTATGATTGTGATATGGTGTGAATGAAACTATAGTTAAAACAGTGCCTTATTTATGTTAGTAGGCGTTAATAACGAGCATGTTCGATAGCGTTAGCGCTATTCTTACACGCGGGAGCGTGTATATTTTGTACAGAAGTAACTAAAAGGGATTTTAGTTACTTATGTACAAAATATACATTACTTATGCTGAGAAAAAAAAACGCTCATCGTGGTATTAATTTTAGAGCATTGCTTGCACGAAAAATTAACAAAAAAATCTATCTGTTGCGCAGAAATCTATTTTTTTTATTCGAATCATGTCGTCCCATATTCATGTTTTTCTCTTTTTAATTTAAAAAATATAGAAAACGTCGTCTGCACACCTCTCACGTAAAAGAATAGGCTGTTTGAGAACATTTTTATGAAAGAACATTTTGACGATCCCTTCCCATCGCAAAATTATAAGTTTAATAAAGTTAAAGTATTATTTTGGTATGGTGTGTGTTCCGTTTAGTAAAACTAAACTGATTTCACTGCATTTTTCTCGCGCCCACTAAGTGTAGGTCACCATCCCATCGCATTGAATGAACAAATGAATGCAATATAAGAAATGTTCTGGCATGGCAACTAGTTACCATGATTGCATTGGCCCAATATCATGACAGTAGATGTGGTATTAGCTATCCATATCCATTTATATGGAAATAAACATTATTCAAATATCCAATGCCGCTTCCCAAAATATTGCATTCAATGCAATGGTACTGACCCGTGCGAAATTAAACTTACCAACTAGTAAATAACGAAGTGGGGCTGTGAACGTGAACTTAACTAACATAACCCAAACCACGGTCAGTCTCAATTGTCTAAAATGGCCACCCATCGAAAACCCAACCGTACCCAGAGCCGGTAGTCTCAGTTCTCACCTAAATTGGCATTTACGTAACTTCGAAGTTCCGTAAAAACGTCAAACTCCATACAAGTTTTTACTAGATATTCTGTGGTTTTACTTCTTCAGGCTGTCAAAGTCAAAAGCGGACTTCCGATTTGTATGAAAACGCGGAGTGGACGTAAACGTCGACGTATTTACGGCAACGTCGAGTAAGCTGTCAAATCAAGCTCGGACTCGCAAATGTTAGTTCGCTTAACGCCCACTGCGCGCGCTGCTCAATTTCTCGATACATTTGAAAACGCCAGTCGATCGGTTTGCCGTAACGTCAATTTAGGTGACAACTGAGACTTCGGGTACAGTTATCTTTAACCTCATTTATAGAACGTGAAAAAATATCCATTTATACATATGCCTCTTTAGTATTTTTTTAACTCTTAGTAATTTCAATCTATGTTATACCTCCACGCGTTCCTAAGAAAATAGTTCTTCACAGACTGTCAGACGGACAATGATGTACTGTTTGTTTGATGCTAAAGTTTGTATTGTGCACACATTTTTTTAATATCTATATTAAAAATACTGAAATGTTTTTAAATATTGTTATGTACTTATAATACTTACTTTCAATTCCGCTATGTATGACTAAAACCGTATTATTTCAATAAAGCTATCAGGGAACACTAGAAATGATGTTGGTTTGGAAAACAGACACAAGCATCATTCGGGTTGGGAGCTGGCGAGTATATTTTGTACGTCATTTGCACATGATGTATGTACGTTGTACGTTGGGTATAAATCGATTTCAGTCAATCAATAAAAGTCGGCAGTTCCTGAGTTTTTAAGTTACAACGTATGAGTCGTTGGTATATGCATATTCTGCCTTCCGACATTGAGGCAGTCACCAGAACGTTACGCTTTCGCGGCAATAATAAATGATTACTGTGAAACCGAAATAATTACCGTGGGAAGACAGCATTCTTTATGTCTTACTTATTGTTTTCAGCAGTAGGGCAATGTTACTAAAGCTTTAGATCTAAAGGCAGGCGTGTTCACATCACTTAGTTACTAATATAGGTTACTTACGCTGTAACACCAAAATCCAGCGAAACCCAACTTTATTGACCAATTAAAATAGAGTTGTATTAATCACAGCTTGCACATGAAATACGTTTAAATTACTTATACCTAAAACATTTACATGACGTAAATGACTTAACTAAATGGTGGCCAGCTGCCTAACCAATTGTACTGCTGATCTAAGCGCGTGGCCGGCCAAACCTTCAATGGAGCACGCTATATATTGATGAACATCTCGTAACGGCTTACTATAACTAACGTGTAATAGGAGGCAGACGTCTCCCCAATACAATACGATACGGAACCCACGTGCGCGGACCCGGTGAACAATGTTTCTGGTTGTGGTGGTGATAGTGGTGGCGGCGTGGTTCTCTCTGTTCCGGTTCCGAAGGAGGAGAATGTACGAGCTGGCCAGGAGGATACCTGGCCAGCAGGAACTTCCACTGTTTGGACATCTTCACAACTTTGCTGGTGACACAGAACGTAAGTTTTATATAGCAGTGTTACTATTTTTTGGCGAAGCCAAAAGAAATGGTTATGATTTTAGCAGTATATTTGTAATTGCGTATGTTCCACCGTAGCGCCTAAACGATTCATGCGATTTTGATGAATAACGTGTCAATCGATTCGTTAGTTTGACCCGAATAACATAACCACGGAAAATATAAAAAAAAGTTTAACACCAATAAAATGATACCAAACAGCAACAACCTTGTTCCTTACTTTTTAGTAGACGGGTTACACTTTTTGAACTTGTTTTATGTAACTGGACATAGATGGCTTATATCACACCTAATGCCATGATATAAGTCCAACGCACTAAACGTAAATTAGGTGCTATTGCAGAACCATTCTAATATTACCCTGATAGAAGTTACACCGCCAAAGAGTTATTTAGTTTTGGATTTAATTTTAATTTTATTTCTAATTATTCCCTTATAAAACAGAATTAATACATAATAATAAAACGTCCATAATACATTTTTAAAAAATCTGACGTAATAGGACGTATCAAGAAAAACAATAGTTTAATGGATGAAATCGAGAATAAAAAAATTCGGCATAGAAACACAGATTGGTTGGATTTTCCGAAAATAACGCCAAGAAGATATTGAAGACCGTTTCAAGAGTACTCTTAGTTTTAAGAGATAAAAACGTGGTTTTAAAATTTTTATTTTCTGCACTTCCATAGCATATTTTAGAAATTCAAGAATTAAATCAGGAGTAAATTCCTGTTGGTTTTGATACAATTGTAACCGGCAAAAAAATCATTACATTTAATTCTACAAAAAAAATATACTTTTGTCAAGCAAAAATGTCGTGAGCGAAAATACATGAAATGCCAATACTTCTGTTGTGTTTGATTGTTTCTGTTCAATATAATAGAGTATAAACAATATTGTAATTGATTAGAACAATCATAACCAGAAATCTCTTTAAGCTTGACATAATATTAAACTATTCTCGGCAGGTTTGATGAATTGAGTTTCAGCGACATCTACATTTGAAGCATTTTAATCAGATTCTGAAAAACCGTCGTGACATCCGGACACTCGGAAACAGGATTCGAACCTGCGATCTTTGGATTTCAAGGCCTGATTACAATGTTTGTCGTATCCATTAAATACATAAAACGATCAGGTTTAATAGTGTTAACAAAATAAAAATTTACGAACTTCCGAAGGACGAACGAAGTAAAGTTAGTAATTATGTAACGTTAAAAAATTGTCAATATGGCCAAACACAGCTACGACTAGGCTGACATAGTTCTAAGGCTAGTCGCTGATGAGAAATTTGGCCTGTTATCCTGCGACCTTTAGGAATAATTATTACATAAAGTCACAGGCGAACAGGCCAAAATTAAATCTTATAATAGAAGAATTGAAAGTACCTCGAAAATCAATATTTGGATGCGATTTGGTTTTAGGATAAAATTAAATGTAGTGTCAAATAATGAGCGAAAGAAGTCAAATTTAAGAAGAAGTTAGTGGGTGGATCTGAAGTCTTCTGAGAAGAACTTTCTACCTATGACCAAGGGTCAAAATCGTAACACCCGTAATTGAAGAAGTGAAGAGAAGCGTGGCTTTTGAAAAAGCGATTCATAACAATCAGCAACGCAGTAAAAAGGTTAAGAGCGAATTCAGAATTGTGTATTAGTCCACGAAGCAGATGGCAAGCAGAAATGCACGCTTTGATAAGAACGAAAGAGAAATAATCGTGACCTTATGACATGAGGAGGGTTATTCGCTCCGGTAACTCTATGATGCAACGGAAATGTTATAATTTACATCCTCAGCGGACATGGTTCCGCTCAACAGCTGATTAGTAGAGAAGCACCGGTCGCATTAATTACCTGACACACGGACGATTAATAGGAAAACGTCCGATCGATCGTCAGCGGACGACAAGCGAGGACGAGCATTTGGTTTCACTTTTGGTTCTGCCATTACCATACAATAATGCTATTCTGTTCACGTCAACGCTTGTAAAAATATAAATTCTTCGCCCGTGGACTCTTAGAACGTCCGCCTCATTCATAAATCTTACGGCTACTATACTTCTGAATTAGAGACCTGAGCTTAAATTATTTTCTTCTTTATTTACAAAATGCTCGTCAACGTGACGCCGAGGTGTAAGAGATGTTGCAACGCTTCATAAAGATTACAGGATGTACAGCTACCAGAAAGTAGTCAGAGCCTAAAGATCTGTTCTACGACTTTTGTTCTAAGGAATAAAAAATGCCATCCGTCCCTTACAAGTTTGCCGCAGGTATCAGTAACAATATAAGGAGAATGAAGTTTCCAAATGGGGTTTACAGAACTTCGTTGATTTTAAAGAAAGGAAGTCACAGGTTTGTTTGTTAGTCTGAAGTAGACACTGCTTAATGTTGTTCCGACCTTCCATCCAGGGTACGGCTGTCGGTATTGACGATCATATTGGGATTATCGGTGTCGATTGGACGCGTAACATGAACTATCATCTCTTCGATAATTCCAAAATCGTCTCAAAACAGGTCATAGTCAGTCATGCGTCAGTACTTTAGGCCGTAACTCCTTTTCTACAAGGTACAGGTAAGTCTTGCATAGATTATCATTGGTATCTGTGGGTCCGATCAGCTAAATACCTGCTTGGCCCTTTGGATTCGATATAGCGTCATGCCGTGCGTCTCACTTCCATAGAGATGTGGGAGGATGCTCTTTAGAGCTACAGAACTCTATTTGTCTCTATCCTTCTATCATCTAACTCGCAGCAGGCACATGCAACTTTAACACTGTCTACATTATTCCTATGTGAACCCACCGCTTTGGATCCTATCGTTAAACTGTAAAATGCTAACACTCTTTGTCGAAATATTCCTCCCAAAGTACAATATGGCATCTTTATACGTAATGTGAATGAGCACCTAGCCGGCCGGCATGATTTTGTCGCAGCCTCTGAAAAAAATCTAAAGCCATGGACATTTGTACTAATAAAAAGTTCACTGTAAATTACAATAAATCATGCACAAGTCGGGCTCCTCGCCACATCCTCGCGTCCAAAATATCGACAACTGCAGGTTTCCAAACAAAACGGTGCAGCGGAAAGTTATAACCTACTAAGTGACCTCGCTAGCGCTGACCTCTGTCTAGGTGGGTTTTGGCTGTAACACATTTACAGAGCAAATCTCATTTAGCGTATATGATTTTAGAATCGTGTGTACACAAATTTGTTACGTTTAAATATTTGCAGCGGAATCGGATAATACCCATTTGTGAGTAGACACCTCCGTGTGATTAGATGCTTTGCTACATGTGTCTGCCCCAAGGTCGCACGGCGCATACCTTATTGCGAGAAGTAGGGTTTGGGAACAAAATTATAAATGGTAGGAGACTCTCTTAAGCAATTAAGTTACCTACCTATTGCTATACCTACAACGCTTTCTTTGCATTGGAAGTATCATTCACATTCAAAGGCTTATTGTGATCAATGGCGCGGTGGGTAGGGTTGACAACGATAATGTAATATAAATAAGAAGTGGTATCACACTTGTCAATAGCTTTGGCTAATAATTAAAGTAAATTATAATAATGATACCACTTCTCTTCTTCTCTCTCTTCTATCATCAGTTCTCAGAGAGTAGCTTCTTAATGTATCAATCTCAAATGTAATCTTATAAACCTTCAGTTAAACCTAATGAACTATTTTCTTTGTCACAGCACAAATCTTTCTCGGTAGAAATCGAAATTTAATAAAATTCACATAATTGAACTAATACATATTCATATGACATTTAATTATTTATGTTTTATGAAATGGTTTCGACTTTAATTCATAACGCTTTGTTATTGGTTCTCTAATCACTTTACAAGCATAAACAAATAATATCAAGTGACACAGGGCTGTCTCACATCTATTTTAGGCAATTACACCTGGTTAATCCATAAGTAGTTGCTGACCAGGTTCTTTTAAAAGCCTCCTTGTTTATTTATTGTTTAATATTAAGCTGTGGTGCCATGAAAGAATCAAGTGACTTTTAATATAATAAATGACTGTTCGTCGTATTATAAATAAATCCATCCACATGAGCGTATTTTTATTCATTAGATTTCCCAGATTACGGACTTCCTCCAAACTCATTAATGATTACCTGCTTCAAACTGAGCGGCTCGTAGCTCATAGCCCGGGGCTAAGGCTGAGATAAATAGTCGTCGCCGAGACTAATGCTAACGCAAAGTAGTACTTTGTGACGTCACTTTGACATATTTTGTATGGACGAAATCTTAAAGTAATGCCAATTGACGTCACAAAGTACTACTTTTCGTAAGTCTTAGTTTTTGTTACGACTATTTATCTCAGCCTAAGTTTCTAATGCCAGAGTTCATGTGTTCAATACTCGCTCCATTCAAGTACCTACCGCTTTACGTCTTTCCCCAAGAATATGGGCTGTTCCGTGGGTTAACAACTGTATGTCCTCTTCCCCTAAATGGTGCTGATGTTAAACCAGCCAGGGTAGGTACCATCTCATTGGATGGAAAATCAGTTAAATGTAACCTTGCTCATAGAGCGAAAGTCCTGGCATGTCACTTTCCTCCGGGAATACGATATATTGGGTTTATATCTTCACTGTGGGTGTGGTATAAACTATTCATATCTTGTTATGTACATAAAACGAATCCTGACTGTATGACAATATTACATATAAATGTTATATCTCATTTTCGTACTTATTACAATATTTACTCCTCTTGATACATTGTAGTATCAAGTCATATCCTTACACACATACATACTACTCACACCCCACACACTATTCCACACACCCTCCCACACTTAGATATGTCAGGTCTGCAACTCTTTAGGTTATTGTTTGTTGTTCTAGATTTCAATTCTATTGGTGGCATTTTCGTTATTGGATTTGTATATTTGTAACTGCTGTAAAATTCCCGAAAATTAATGTAATAAAAAATATTTTTAAATAAAAAAAGGACCGCCTTCAAAAAAACCGGAACTAAAAAGCAAAAAATAATTGGTTACTTTTAATTAATGTACGAAAAGCTATTTTAATTCTAACTAATTATGTACAATTTCTTAATTTTTAATCATCTTTTGAAGTCGGTGCCTTGGGTAGAGTTCGCTTCGCACGCTGCTGACCGAACAGACACTATTTCAGCCGAACACACCCGAAGTCTACGAGAGCGTAAACAACCTGAGTCAGCAATGATTGGTCCACAGACATAACTGGAGATGCCCTTAGCGTTGGTTTACGTGCAAGCTGATATCGATACAGCGCAGCGTACTGAAATTGGGTTTCAACGATTATTAGTACTTTCGGCTTTATAAAGGCGCGCACTGGTAAAGGAGTACGTTAATTCGCTGCTCTTTGTTGATTGGTACTTCCCTGCAACATCGTTGTCTGAACGAGACGATTTCTGCCGAAATTGGTGAGATATGTACTAACCGCACACACGTTTTGACACGTAGTTGAGAGCAGACACCTCAAAGTCGCTAACTATTGTTTTCTGTTCTTTTTTATATTTGTTTTTTTTTGTTTTGTGTTGTGTAGGTATTTAGGTAGAATAAAAAGTACAAGCTACACCTACCTAAATCTTTATCATATAAGTGGTCATTGTTTTTATATTGGTTTATTCGTAGGGTTTTCTTGTAAATATTTTGTTTTTACTGTGTTAGGTATTTAGTTTAAGTATAAGGCATATTTAAATTACAAAGTACTTGCCTAAATTCCTACTTTCATACGTTTTTCCGACCTGTTTGTTTATTTAATTTTTGTTTTTGTGTTTTATTCAAGTAGGTAAATGTAAGTAGCTACCTACTTATATTTCTTTCTTAGCCATAGGTGATATTAATCTAACTACTTGCAGCCCTTAAAGAACGTCTACCCAAGGCACCGACTTCAAAAGATGATTAAAAATTAAGAAATTGTACATAATTAGTTAGAATTAAAATAGCTTTTCGTACATTAATTAAAAGTAACCAATTATTTTTTGCTTTTTAGTTCCGGTTTTTTTGAAGGCGGTCCTTTTTTTATTTAAAAATATTTTATTTTTTGCTTTTTAGTGGTGGCGTAACTTTTGACTCAAGGTGGGCGAGCCCTCCTGCTCAACTTCACATACAAAGTGGAAAGAAGATATACATACATATACAATACAATGCAATACAATGAACGAGCATTAGCAGAAATGAAACCATTAAGAAATCTCATTTCTGACGAAAGGTAGACCGGTAACTATCTGGATTCATGAGTTTACGGTTGATACGTACGATAATTGATACGATGAGATCACGTGAGATAGAGTGCTGTGACAGACGGACGGACGGACGGATAGCGGAAGCTTAGTAATAAGGTTCCGTTGGTGTCCTTTGGGAACGGAACCCTAAAAAGACAAAACAACGAATGACCGGAACCGCTGAGCTTCTGAATTTCTCATCCTTACATCGTTCCGGATAGTCTGTTTCTTGCGTAAGTTTAAGTTGTATGAAAATGTGTACATATCGGCCTCGTTTATCCCCCCTTAACAGTTGAATTTTGTAAAATCCGTTGTGAGCGAGCCTTTTCGTCTTAACAAGAAGTCACTGAAAATTTTAAGTTTCGAGGATAATTGGTTTCAGAGATCTCAACATGAGTGGTTTTCGCCTAAATGTGTTCATTTTGACCTGTTTTACCCCCCTAATAGTATAATTTCCAAAAATATTTTCTTCTTAAGCATTCCCATCTAAAACAAACATACTCTGAAATTTCTGGGTTCAGCGGCTCTAGAGATAGAAATGTGTACAATTTGCCCTCTTTTACCACCTTGAATACCCCCAACAGTTGAAGTAAAAAAAAACCTCTCATACTGTGCAATCTCACCCGAAAAGAAAGCTACTGTAACTAAAAAATCACATTTCTGGGTTCGCGGGGTTAAGAAATTCGATGTTGGTATAGTTAAGTACCAAACTACTGAACCGATTTTGATAAAAAAAAAATGGGACCAACTAGAAAGTATACCCTTTCGAACAAAAAAAGAATTTTTCAAATCGGTCCAGGGGTCTTCGAGTAATCGGTGAACATACATAAAAAAAAAAAAAAAAAAAAAAAGATTCCGACGAATTGATAACCTCCTCCTTTTTTGAAGTCGGTTAAAAACACACCCCTATGATTTATAATAATATAGAATACAGTGATGCGTAATGAAAGTATCCAAAAACAAGATTTATTTTCCAACTAAAATTTATATTTTGTTCTTTATTATGTCTACAATTATTGTTCTCAGATATAATGAGTGCCTTGGCAATCACCAGCTACGAAGCCCTGAAGAACGGCTCAATAGCAAAGCTTTGGATTGGTCATAACCTGTATTTTGGTGAGTAACAATTTGGCTATTGCACGTTAGCAAGTATACTGGTGAAAGGTTATTTACATAACGTTCTTGCGTCAATCAGACAGGTGATCTCCGCAGCTTAGAAATGTTAGTCAGCATAAGTAATCATTTGCACTTCTATAAATATTATTGCTCCCCCTCACACACCACTTCACACTTATTTATACCCACAGTTCCACTCGCATAAGGTTCATGTTTAATACCATACAAAAATAAAGTGTGGCAAATAAAATTAATCACACTTAATCAGAGCCGAATAGATCAATTAAACTCAATATGCAATGTTAAAGCTTGTCAACCAATAATAATAAAATAAATTAATCTGATAAAATCGAATCTACGAATAAACCAACATACCAGCTTCGGCTGCTCATTCATCTGTCAAATAATGATAATAATAATAACAAATGCATCGTTAACATTTCTAATTGGCTTGTGTATTTTAAATAAAAAAAGTATGTTATTTGTTTTTGTTAGCTGTCTCAACAAAATTAAATTTATGACAAGATACCTCATATTCATAAGCAAAAGTTGTCATCACTGTGTAACTATTCATTTAGTATATGCAACCTCGCGTTAGTTGCTGAATCAAGAGGGCTCTATCTGATCTCGACAATAGTAACAGTACGTCATCGAAAATGAAGAAGAATTATAGAACAGTTTGAATATTCAGTTCTTGTGAACTTAACCTAAATTGTTCACTTCCAGTTATGACAGATCCTGTGGACATCGAATACGTTCTGAAGACTTGTCTTGAGAAAGACGACTTGCACGAGTATTTCAGAGACGTCATCGGTAACGGGGTTGTCTTCGCACCAGGTAAGACAAGGAATATTAAAGAATAGATTAACATACCGGAGGTCTGGGTTCAAATCCTCGTCTCGTTCGTGCACCACTTTATTTCTCATTCTGACTTAGATAAGTGCATTTCGTCACGAATGCGAGCTGCTTCGTGGTTCGGAATCCATGTAAAACTTTAGGTCCCCTTCCCCTACTAGGTGGTAGGGTTTAAGCCCACTTGGGTTGGTACCATCGCATTAGATGTAAAGATGGTCGAAGCGGCAATGTAAAATTGTCCGTGTTTTCCATCCAGTTCAATGTAGGCGTGCTCATAAAGGGATGGTCCTGGCATGGCACCTAATTCCTTCGGGAATGTGGTGTATTGGGCTAATATCATAACGGTAGTGGTGGTAGCCATCCATGTCAGGTTGCATAAAAAAAAACAGTTTTAGACCAACCTGAATAAGTAACCACTTTTACAACAAACCAGTGTGTTATGGTTTCAGTCAGTGTTTGGAGGACACGTCGCAAGGTGATAGTTCCAGCGTTCAGTCCGAAGATAGTCGAATCATTCGTGACTGTGTTCTCGAATCAGAGTGAAGTCCTTGCCGAGCAGATTAAGGAGCGAGCGGGTGCTGCCTCGTTCGACCTGTGGCCTTTCTTCAGTGCCTACACTCTGGATTCAGTGGCTGGCAAGTATTTTAGTGTGTAAATGTACTTTTTAGGTTTCCGTACCCAAAGGGTGAAAACGGAATCCTATTACTAAGCCTCCGCTGTTCGTCCGTCCGTCCGTCTGTCACAGGGCTGTATCTCATGAACCGTAGTAGATAGGCAGCTGAAATTTTCACAGAGTGTGTATTTATTTTGCCGCTATAACAACCAATAAGTAAAATAAAAAAATAATGAAAATTAAAGGGGGGTCCCATACAAAAAACGTCATTTTTTTGTGTTAAATCTTGTACGATGGTACGGAACCCTTCGAGTGCGAGTCCGGCTCGCACTTGGCCGGTTTTTTCGTACTAAGTAAGTACGTCGTTTATTAAGTACTGTACATATTATAACATTCGGGGATGTACTTGTTTCATCTATATTTCACCAAGAGAAAAGGAAGAAGTGTCACGTGGGCATGGGCGTCGCCCCGTCTGCACATCATGTGCCGGATTTGACATATTTTATCATTAGCCAGTTCGGCAATCCCACCGAAGAAGAACTGGCAAGAAACTCCGCTGGTTTCTTTTCAACTTTCACTTAGTGTGAGTTTACAAAAGTGTTTAGAATCGCAGGTAAAAACACTAAATTTATGTGAATTGACAAGAATCAACAATTAATATCATATGCAACAGATCATAACAAATATCAGTTCATTTTTCCGCATGTCTGCGTCTATATTTGCGAGTCAAATTACTTAAGGCTGTTCCGACCCATATAAAGTTGTTTGCACACATAACGCAAAAAGTATTGCACTTTAAGCCACGAATTCATAATAAAAGTTTAATATAGTCATATTACTTGCAGCGAAAACAATTTCACAATTTCAGGATTATTGGTTCTGTTACAATTTATTTAAATACGATTTTTATTTAACAGCGCCATCTAACGGTGTAAAACTTCTAATCGGCAATTACAACGAAACCATTAAACCTGAAATTGTGAATATGTTTTTGCTGCAACTACTATGGCTATATTTAATATTTTTGCATTAAAGTGCAATACTTTAATACTTTCTCTCTACTCTAATACTTAAATTAGGTGACCCGACGGTCGTTAGTAGCCATTTCCTCTATAAAATCTTAAAAAATATAATGTAACTTCATAATGATGTAACTTCATGGTCGCCGTTATATTATAAATATAGTGGCGACCAAATTTACCAGTTGTGTATTTATTCCCTTAGAAAAATAACAAAATTTGCTGGAATTTATCGAATAATCGTAAACATTATGTGCAAGACGTTTCCATTTACAATTAGCAACTTGGTTCTATGGCTCATCCTACGAATATATCCCTATTGAACTTCTCAAACACCCAACTCGTCATTGAGGCTCTGAGCACTGTCAGCGCGATTCCTACCAACTGTATTCACGCTGTCAGCGTTTTAGCGCAATTCGGACCGCGGCCTAAAACGGACGAGCGGCCGTTCTGGCATTACCGTACCCATCAAATGTGCTAAGTTATTGTACACAAATACGAGCTGCGATTTCGAATTGCCTGGAAGTTCGTGTTTGTGCTCACTAACTTTGCACATTTGACTGATACGACAATAACAAAACGTCCACTCGTCCGTTTTACTCGCACTCAAAATTCGGCCAATAGTAATACTGCCCTCCTTATTCAAAAGGCGGTAACTAGATAATATGAGACACATATGTATAATATCGCTTTTGTTTCTCTTCAAACACATTTAATTGTCATTGACCAGCGCATAAAGAATGAAACGAAATATTATAGATTATGTTTCGTGATATTTTCATTCATTATTATTAACAATGATTTATTTTCTGAATAACATGGAGACGCCATCTATGTACACACGTCCGCTTAAGTTGGGTTGGAAATTTCAGAAAATGGTCGACGACGAGTCTTATGGTAGGCGCGCTAGATGGCACTTCCACTTTTGTTCAGCTGGCCTATTCTTGGAATTTCGTAACAGTAATCAGGAATCTTAAGTCTGGAAAGCCGCTTATATAGCGGTTTTAAAAGTGATTTTCTTTATGAAAAAATTCCAGAGCATAGTATTTCAGTTTAATCAAGGTTTTCCGTCGAAAAATCGCTTTCAAAACTGCTATATGAGCGGTTTTATAGACTCAGGATTCCTGATTCCTGATTACGGAATTCCAGGAATAGACCTGATGATATTAGCCATCTCCATCTTGTAGCGGAGACTACTACAAACCGGCTTATAAAATATTTGGTTTTTTTTTATATTGCAGAAACGGTAATGGGGACTACTATTAAGGCTCAAACTGTTCACAACCCTCCATTTTTGATGAGCCTGAACGCCATACTGAATACCACTTGTGAAAGGATATTTCACGTGTGGCTTCAGAGCAACTTTATTTTTAAGAACTTGCCAAATTATAGAGTGTACGAGAAACACGTCAATACAGTGCACGAGTTCACTGATAAAGTAAGTGTTAATTTTATTCTTTCACATTTTCAATTTTTTTTAATTCTGCCTGTATTTTATCTTCTTCGTTCGTGGAAGGGAGCTAAGTCAACTTCATGCGGTTCACTAAAAGTTGTCTGTGCATTGATTGCACGCATTGATGATAGAACCTGAGAGAGTGTGTACAGTCGTTTCCTCTCAATTGTATACACTGGAAAGAGAAGAAATTCCTAAGCCCCTTTTACTCTATTGTTGACGTCAGTATGACAGAAAGAGATATCAAAATTGTCTCTATTTCCGGTGTATAGATTTCAGACGAAACGACTGTACTAATGTAATGAAGGAAAAAAAAGAAACGAACGAATTTAATTCAATATTCAAATAAAGTAAATGGTAAGCAATAATTAAATGGATGCCCATGTTACAGGTTATCAGAAATAAACGTTATGAACTGAGACAAGAAATATTTAACAACACAGAAGTGGATCAGGAATATGGTACGATATTTATATAAATAGGTTTAATCGTCTGTGCTCATTTTAGGGTTCCGTACCCAAAGAATTCCAACGGAACCCTATTACTAAGTCTCCGTCCGTCCGTCCGTCTGTCACAGGGCTGTATCTCATGAACGGTAGTCACTTTTCACAATGTGTATTTATTTTGCCGCTGTAACAACAAATAGGTAAATTTAAAAAATAATAAAAATTAAAGGGTCCCCATACAAAAAACGTGAGTTTTTGGTGTTAAATCTTGTACGATGGTACGGAACCCTTCGCGTACGAGCCCGACTCGCACTTGGCCGGTTTTATTTATATAATTTAATGTCTTTCCAATGTTTGTCTTTCAATAATAATATTGCATATGGTCATTGACGGCTAATAACATATACTGTCATAAAATTTGTCCAACACACATGCAGAAACTAGGTGACAAGCCATGATCTTCTTTTTGTAACCCGCCTACATTGAAATAGATAAAAACAAGGAAATTTTTTTTATTGCCGTTTCGCCATCTTTCATTCAATAATATGGTACCAACCGCTTTTCGAGCGCGATTAATCCTATTACCTAGTAAGTGAGTAAGTGAGGAAGAGGCCCTAGAATTTTACGTGAAGTCCGAACCACGAAATACGAATTCCTTACTGTTGTCTCTTACGACATGCACGGAAAGACATTATGAAATAAGTTCCAATTGTATTATTTTTGCGAGCCGGAACTCACGCGGCACAAATATAATATATACTTGCATGAATAAGTATTGTCGCAACACCTTAAAATAAGAGATAATATTTATGCATGTTTACGATGTTTTTTTTTCGCGTTCCTCATACAAATTAGTATGACAAATTAGTATGAAGTTCAACAAAACTTCATGGGGACCGGAAAAAAGTCGGAATTTCGATTGGAGTTATAATATTTTTATTTTCTTCTAAAATTGAGTACTTTCTGTTCCCGAAGTTTCTGCCACCTATCCCGTAACACGCTGCACATTGCTGTGATATAATCCTCAATTTTTTATCTGAATCAAGGCGTAGAAACCAGCAAGCGAAAAACGTTTCTGGACCTCCTAATCGAGAGTTCCGCCAAGACGAACGGCTACAGCGACCTTGAGCTGCGCGAGGAGGTGCTCACCCTGACGGTGGCTGGCACCGACACCTCGGCCGTGGCCATGTCCTTCACGCTGCTGCTGCTCGGCAAGCACCAGGACATCCAGGAGAAGGTCTTCCAGGAGTGAGTAGCTACTAAGGGCTACCACACCCATTTAACATACGGTCACTGCCGTAACTTTGGTATTTTTTTTTCGATGCCAATAAAAATAATAAATCGCATTTGATCGTATTTTGCAAAAACCGGCCAAGTGCGAGTCGGACTCGCACACGAAGGGTTCCGTACCATCGTAAAACAAAAACAAAAAAAACACGTTTTTTGTATGGGAGCCCCCTTTTTTTTAATTATTTTTTAATCTTACCTATTTGTTGTTGTAGCGGAAAAATAAATACACACTCTGTGTCAATTTCAGCTGTCTACCTGTTACGGTTACTGAGATACAGCCATGTGACTGACGGACAGACGGACGGACGGACGGACGGACGGACGGACGGACGGACGGACAGCGGAGGCTTAGTAATAGGGTTCCGTTTTCACCCTTTGGGTACGGAACCCTAAAAAAGGACAGTAATGCTTTTAGGCTGACGGCGGGCAAGCGGGTGGTGCTAATGCATAGTGTAAAGAAGATATTAGGCTAGTGATCTCAACACGAACGCAGTGGGTCATATTCTAATGCTCGACGAAATAATAAATTTCGAAAGTGCATATCTCAAGAATTAGAGGTGCCGCTCAACTCCCCATACAAACGTGGAAAGAAGATCATATTTCTTGTGAGAGATCCAAAATTTTGCTCAAATTAGCATTTATTGATCGAACTAGATGTCTGATGACCGTTGGCATTGTAAAATTGTGTTTGTTTTCTACATAAGTAATAAGGTCCGAAAGTTTTAATTTTTCGAGCGTTTATACAATAATTTTGGAGGTGGATTATTTAACGATAAAATAAAAACATCTTAAAAAGATTAGTCATTAGACATAGAAGAAAGAAGATTTACAATCAACTTGGTTTTTGTTAGATTTTTTACTACAGCGGTCGTGGTCAGTGGCCCAGTGGCGCGACACTTCGGCGATCGCTCTCCGAAGTTATGCAACGCTGGGTCCGGTCTGGTCTTGGATGGGTGACCATTAGACCGTTGAGAGAGGCTGGCCGTGGTTCGGATTCCCCGTTAAACTGTAGGTCCCCTTCCTTACTTACTAGGTGGTAGGGTTAATCCCGCCCGGGTTGGTACCATCGCATTGAATGAACGATGGTCGAAGCGGCAATGAAAATTGTCCGTGTTTTCCATCCAGTTCAATGTAGCCGAGCAATATAAGGAAGGTCCTGGCATGGCACCTAGTTCCCATGTGGTGTGTTGGGCTAATACCATGACAGAAGGTGTGGTATTAGCCATCATGTCCAGTCACATAAAAAAAAAACTATTAGCTATAAGTCGTTTTGAAATCAAAATTTTCGTAAATCTTACCATATCATACACTATGCACATTGTCTTTTTTGTGGACATGTTGCATCTTCCTCATCACGGAGCCTGTCGTTTTCTTTGAAACAGAGAAGGTCCCAGAGCGCAAGAGTACGGTTTTGTAGAGTGCCCGCGAATGAGTTAGTCCCGCCGGGTTGGGCCACCTTAATTTCCTTCTTTTCTTGTGGTTGTTAGGTAAGTGTTTGGGGCTATTTTATAAAGCTGTTTGATGATATATTTTTTCACCTCAACGTTCTTGTGTTTGGCAGATTGCTCGACATTTACGGCAATTCGGACCGACCTTTGGTGAAAGAGGACCTCGCCAAGATGGTATACCTCGAGCGAGTGATCAAGGAGTCGCTGCGCCTGTACCCGCCAGTGCCCTTCATCATTCGAAAAGTTGACAGAGAAATCACCCTACGTAAGTCTTTACACAAGAAATCACGGGAATTGGGTAACTCTTTGTATTGTATTGTATTGTTTATTCATCATCCATAGACAGTACACTCACTGCACTCGGATTTGTCATATTTTAACATTTGCCAGAACTGGAAAGAAACTCCGCTGTTTTTTTTTCTTTTACAAAGACGTTTGTCAATTTTTTTAACAAAATCATAGGTAAATCACTAAATTAACATGAATTTACAAAAAAATACAATTCATGCCGTATGCAACAGTTCATGGCAAATATAATTTTATTTGCAAAGACTATCCCCATTCCCCGCTCATGGTTCGTGACCCATGTTTTTTTAGCAGTTCAATGTTATTCTGAAGTTGTGGGTTCAATCCCGCCTCGTATATTTTTTTATGCTGAGTGCGGCAAATGGCGTACGCGAGGCACTCACATCAAGATACCGACGAGACGCCCATGGGCCTTACGAACTTACACGACATGGTTGCGAAAACTATTCCAGCCGGCTAAATGCTTTCTCACACCATGTTTGTAAAAACCCCAGGTTGTACTTTTAGGGAAATACCTCGGCAGGGAGTGCATTCCATAGTTTTACGACCTTATAAATATAGGATCTAGAGGAGACATCGGTTAGTTCTTACGTTGGAACTGTCGAGAGTTCGCTGACAGTTACGCGATGGATGAAAGTAGAAGAGGGGCGCAGTGGCGTTATGTAGCTACGAAGAACATTCTCCATGGTAGAATTTAATATAAATGAGATAATTAACAGAGCTGGAGGAACTTACTTCCAAATCGATTTATTACATTACCCCAAAATATGTTTTGCAGTTTGATCGTTAACATATTATTTTTTCATCATTTCCAAAAAAATATATTGTAAATAATAACCTTTTTCAGTTTCAAAAACGTATAAATCAACTAAGTGATATGGTATCCACTAAATCCTTGTTCTTAGCGTCCGGGTGGGTTTTGCCTGCGGGTTCCGGTATTCCGGTCAGCATCTGGGGCGCGCACCGCAACCAGAAGTACTGGGGAGAGGACGCCGAGACATTCGACCCTGACCGCTTCTCCCCGGATCGCTTCAACCTGGCTCATCCCTGCGCATACATGCCCTTCAGCAGCGGACCCAGGAACTGCTTAGGTAATGCTGCTGATTCAGTTGACAATTTGACCCAGCACGCTTTTCTCCAGAGCATACATAATTATGAAGCGTCCTAAAATTCGCCCAAGAAGTAATTTTTAATAACACGGAGGTATTTAATGAGTAACTGTATTTTTATTGATTTTGTTTAGAACATTGAGTAAATAAATCCTCCATGGCTTTTCTGGGACGTATGCACAATTTTCTCGGTATTTTTCATCACCGTTTTGGTAATATAGCCCCATTGAAGGCATGGGTGGCCATGGCCATATTGATATAAACATTTAGCCTCAAAAAACATTAAGGAAAAAACTTCAACGACGTTGAATCGCTTAATTTGTACGACTAATTCTAGTCACAAAAACGGGAAATTGTGTAACCAGAAAACCATGCTTGCAATGTCGTTCTTTTGAACAGCGCTCCATATTTAAAAACCCGTTACTGTCAGACGTCACGATGTCTTTTTTCTGGCAACACTTCACCGTTGGCAACACTTAAGCGTTGCGTGAGTTTTTGAACAACCATTGCTAAATAAGGCTTAATTTTAATAATACTATTTTTCCTTTGCGCTCAGAAGTTCCTGATCTATATTATTAAAGAGCGCAACAAATAAATCTAAAAACTTAACTGTTGACTCAAATTTGTTTATCTTTGAAAATACTGGACATACTTATGGTATGGACTTATGGTGTCATGATGATGAGTTGTGATATAAGCCATCCAAGACTCATATTCATATTAGTCACATAGTCATATTAAACACCTTTGGAAATAAAATGCTTCAATATGGAAAAATATGACAATGCTTTAACCGCAAGAAAGACGCATGCAATAAGGGGCTTTGTCTACAGGTTACCAGTATGCAATGCATTCAATCAAGACATCAATATCCAGAATCGTCCGCAAGTTTCGCGTGACGGTGCCAGAGGGGAGTGTTCATGCCAGGATACGAGTCAAGATCGACGTAATGATGAAGGCTGCCAAAGGATACGAAGTGTCGCTTCAAGACAGAGGGACGTGAAGGTCTTGTGCCAGTTTCGTGGCAAAACAATGCAGCAGGCATCTTCTGCGTTCACTGACTATTAATATTATTCCGGGAGGTCACGACATTTTTGGTCACGATAAGGTAAATGGCTGAATCTGGGTTCACATGTAAGAGACCAACCCTCTGATGCTAAATATGTCGGTCTGCCCGTGCCAAGTGGTTGCGTTATCTAGATTGGCTATATAAAATAGATGTTAGTATGTACCTGCTGATGAATATATTGATTGTTAGAAACATTGAAACCTATTAATTATACAACAATAACCAGTCGGTTTTTTTAATTAAATACTTACATATACCTAAAGTTATATCTGTAACCTAAATCGCCTATAACTACGAAATGCAAACAGAGATTTGTTCAGTTTTGGTATTGCTAGGAAAGTATGTACTGATACTTTCATGCTTCGTTATTTGCGCCCATTTACCTTATCATATATATTTTTTGTCACCATAACTACTTTTTCAGGCGCCTTATCTACGTAACGCAACCACTTGGCACAGGCAGACTGACACATTTAGCTTCTGTGGGTTGGTCTTAATCCTGTGAACCCAGTTTCAGCCATTTACGTTATCGTTATCATTTTTGTCGCGACCTATATGTTACGAGTCTATATGTTATCTTGCGTCTTTGCTATCGGTCCGTGCTTGCAGGAGTGGACAGAGGAAAAAGTGGTGGCTGCAAACCAGCGGCTCTCGCCTGCCCGCGTGGCTAGTCGAGAGCACTATCGCTGAGCCATTTTCCTTTTCTCCCAACAGAAAATAATATATAATCTAAACTATTCAAGTCTCTACTGATTTAACATTATTTTTAATTTGAAACCTGTTTGTGAACGTTGTTTGTTTCGCGAATCTTATGTTTTCCTGGTTCGGGTCCATCCTTGCGGCACTAGTAAAGTATGTTTGAAAAATGTTACGGCTTTTCACGCGGCAAAGTAGAGATATTCTCGGACGTTTCGAGCTAATCTCGCTCACTAGCTCGAAACGTCGGAGAATATCTCTACCTGCCGCGTGAAAAGCCGTAACATTTTTCAAACATGTCTAACGACCGCGGTAACCTCAAAAGTATTATTAGTAAAGTAGTTCTTTTTACAGGGATATTTCTTTAATGAATGCCTCCTTGCTTCCCGGTCGATTGTACATACATACATATCACATTCCTTGTTTGCGCAATGTTTTGAAGTAACATACAGGTTTGTTTGTTGTGTTTTATGTTTTCTTGGGAGAATAAAATTGATTTTAATTTGAATTCATTGCCATACTACTTTAGTACTTTTCCTTTTACATACATAACTTCAAAACGTTCCCTGTAGAGGTAGGCAGAGACAATAGAGCGGTTTGACCACTTCTTTCCCTTCTTCGACAGACACGCATCTGTCTATATGGTCTTTGATGTTTTACCTTAATTAAGCACACGACCTGTCCGGTCATGGTAATCTCCTTTGCAATACCATTTCCACCATTTCAGCACTGTGATTCTGAATCTTCTCTGCTATTTCGTTTTGATACGGTATCATTTCATTCAGATATATAGCCCGCCGTGTAGCTTTTATGTCAGAATATTTAACTAGAAACTGCCTTTAGTGAGCGGCTCGTAGCCTAGTGGCGCGGAGACTGGCCTAGCGTACCAGAGGCCTGGGTTCAATTCCGACATGCACCAATGTCTTTTTCTTTCCGAGTTTGATAAGTGCATTTTAGTCACGAATGCGAGCTGCTCCATGGTTCGGAATCCATGTAAAACTGTATGTTCCCTTCCCCTATTAGGTGGTAGGGTTTAAGTCCGCCCGGGTTGGTACCATCGCATTGGATGAAATGATGGTCGAAGCGGCAATGAAAAATTGTCTGTGTTTTCCATCCAGTTCAATGTAGCCGTGCTCATAAAGGGAAGGTCCTTTTTTTTTTTTTTTTTATGCGACCTGACATGGATGGCTAATACCACACAACTACCGTTATGATATTAGCCCAATACACCACATTCCCGAAGGAACTAGGTGCCATGCCAGGACCTTCCCTTCCTGGCATGGCACCTAATTCATTCGGGAATGTGGTGTGCTACCGGTAGTTGTGTGGTATTAGCCATCCATGTCAGGTCGCATAAAAAAAAGGGTTGAATAATAAACTTGTTGTTTAAGGAATAGCAAACAATAACGTAGTTATGAATGATATAAGTTAAATACTGATGATGCTTATTGACATTGTCCGATAAGTGTTTCCGAGAGTTTGCTTACACCTTGTTACATGCGTAAATTCGTGCCGAGCACTATGAGGCTATGAGACAAACCAGGAAAGAAACAACTCTGTTTTCCATCTAAACATTTGCATAGGTTTGGTTTGGTCGTCCTTTTTAGGGTTCCGTACCCAAAGGGTACCAAACGGAACCCTATTACTAAGTCTCCGCTGTCCGTCCGTCAGTCCGACCGTCTGTCACAAGGCTGTATCTCATGAACCGTAAGAGGTAGGTTCCTTACTCAAAGGGTGCCAAGGGGACAATATTACGTCTGCGCTGTTACGAAGCCTCCGCTATCCGTCTTTTTTTTTCATGCGACCTGACATGGATGGCTAATACCACACAACTACCGTTATGATATTAGCCCAATACAACACATTACCGAAGGAATTAGGTGCCATGCCAGGACCTTCCTTTATGAGCACGGCTACATTGAACTGGATTGAAAACACGGACAATTTTTATTGCCGCTTCGACCGTCGTTTCATCCAATGCGATGGTACCAACCCGGGCGGGCTTAAACCCTACCACCTAGTAGGGGAAGGGGACCTACAGTTTTACATGGATTCCGAACCATGGAGCAGCTCGCATTTATGACGAAAATGCACTTATCGAACTCGGAAAAAGAAAGACAGTGGTGCATGTCGGTATTGAACTCAGGCCTCTGGTACGCTAGGCCAGTCCCCGCGCCACTAGGCTACGAGCCGCTCAATGTCCGTCCGTCAGCGGGCTGTATCTCATGAAGCGTAAGGGGTAGACAGTTGACATTTTCACATAGTGTATATTATATATTGAGCGGCTCGTAGCCTAGTGGCGCGGGGACTGGCCTAGCGTACCAGAGGCCCGGGTTCAATACCAACTTGCACCTGTTGCAACTGTCTTTCTCTTTCAGAGTTAGATAAGTGCATTTCGTCACGAATACGAGCTGCTCCATGGTTCGGAATCCATGTAAAACTGTAGGTCCCGTTCCCCTACTAGGTGGTAGGGTTTAAGCCCGCCCGGGTTGGTACCATCGCATTGGATGAAAATATGGTCGAAGCGGCAATGAAAAATTGTCCGTGTATTCCATCCAGTTCAATGTAGCCGTGCTCATAAAGGGAAGGTCCTGGCATGGCACCTAATTCCTTCGGTAATGTGGTGTATTGGGCTAATATCATAACGGTAGTTGTGAGGTATTAGCCATCCATGTCAGGTCGCATAAAAAATATATATATATATATATATTGCCGATAGAACTACAAATAGTAAAAATTAAAAATAAAACAAAATTAAAGGGGACTCATGCAAGAAACTAGATTTTTGTGTTAAATCTTGTACGATGTGAGTTCCCGAACTCGGTTATGTCTGCATCCGGAAGGTACTAGGTTCCAGAGCATGACGATACCTTGCATCTTTTGGGAGCCAGAAATGGCACCCGTTGGCCTATCCACTTAGGCGGTGTTGCTATTTTATTATAGGTGAAACTTTATGTTTTTTTTTTCAATAAGTATATATACTTATAGGTTATTATCAATCAAATAATAAGTACTTACACCCGCTACTCTGGCTTATTAATTGTACCATTTATAACGACTTTTTATATTAAATTGTTTGTTATGTTTGTGCCATAGCGTACATATATTATCACGTAGGAAAATAAATGTAAGTTTATTATAAAATATTTTATTTATTTACATTGTAGTTTTAATATTATTCGAAAAGTGTAAATGGAATAATCTGTATCGAGGAGTACTAGTAATATAAAAAATGTGCATTGCAAATAATGTTGTGCCAAATATAATAAAGACAACAAGAAGATAAGCGAAACCATCCAGCAAAAAATCCACCTTGAACTAATCCGTATATCAAACTTATTTCTCTTCCGCACCGCCAGAATATGAAACTGTCTGCCGGCGAGTGTCTTTCCTGACACCTGTAACCTGAGAGTTTTCAAACGTAATTTAAATCATTCCAATAGCTCATCGATAAGCCGCGAACCCGCTGGTGTGGTGCCTCGCTGAGCTTGGTTTCTCAAGGACAGGTGGATTTGGCTTTTCTGAGTACCTTTGGTCTCTCAGCAAAAAAAAAAAAAATGTACAGCATATTTTAACCCACTGCAATAAAATGCATGATTACACTGATTTTCAGAAGGAAATAGGTCCATGCCAGCGTCTTATTTTAATTAGTCACGGCTGTATTTAGCTAGGCTGAAAAAAAAGCCTAAATACCATCCGACCACCAGTTCGACGAGATGAAATCTATTTAGATTAAAATATCGTTAACTCATTTATTGTATTACAACTTAATTGAATGTTTGTCGCAATAGTTCTGCATAAACAATTACTTAACAGCAGATGGTTCACCCTGCACTCGGCTGTGACCTGTGACGGCGGGAAAACTAGAACTAAACAGCCTGTCTATCAACTCGATTTTGAAATGCTGTTTCTATCTCAATGGTTTTTTTTTTTATCTTTCGCAATCGTACTCGCTGCATGTCTTCCAGTGCATGTCGTAAAAGCGATTTCATCGTAAACTCTATCAGTATTCAGAGAGAATCTGTCAAAATTGATTACGAGATTAGCAGCGGACTAACCATACAACAACCGGCCTAGTCCAGCGTATTAAAGTTATTCCGCCCGATACGGCTGTATCAGTCATTTTCAGAGTGGACTGTCAACATTTTGTACGCGGACTAGCACCGGCCTAACCATACAAAATGCTAGTTAGTCCGGAGATAAGTACGTATTAAAGTTAGTCAGCCCACTCTGAATACTTACGTACTTACGATGAATGCCGCCCGGTTGGTACCTTCGCATTGAATGAACGATAGTCGACACGGCCATGACCGTGTTTTCCATCCAATTCATTGTTATAAAGAAGGCCCTGGCATGACACCTAGTTCATGTGTGGTGTTAGGACTGAATATTTTCTTAAAAGTCTAAAAATGTTGAAAAACTTTTACAGGTAATAACGCATGCATCAACTTTAAAATAAAATATATATATATATACCTAAATGTTTATTTCAACCACTTCATGATTACTCACTCCTTTAAAATTCTGCTAACATGCATTTAATGGGTAACGATGCATAATTCAAATAAATACATTATCATAAATTAAATACAACATCACAAATGTAAAATATGTTTCAAATACTGCTATTCTTCTCTTTTAAAATTTGTTGACTTATTTTTATAAAATTTATCAGACAAAAAAGTAATTATTTTAAATAAGTGTAGAAAATTAGAAACGTTCCACTTTTAATTTGAGTAAATACAAAAATTAACAAAATATTCATCATTTTTCCGACCGCTCAACGCTTCCTGAGACACCGTGCACTTAACTGTTATTAACCCGCACTCGTGTCAGCCATTGTAATAAGACATAATCTATTATTTCTAACAATATTAATTGGAGCTAATATCACTAACGCGCAGTTGCAATCGTTGACTCGAGGGGAGCCGTAGCAGTGCCATTATTTAAGCCGGTCATAAAAAAAACCTAGGAGTTACTTTTCCTCCCTAAACAATATTTAATCTATGTCTTTCTTTCCACGTCTCTATTTGGTGCGCGAGTGTAAATAATTCATGTTTTACTAAAGTCACAGGGAAACGTTTATAGATCCCAATTAAAAATCGACACCAAGAGGACAAACTTTTCTTTAGGTATACAGTAGATACATAACTAACAACAAAAACTAAAATCTAGCATTAAAAATTAAAAAAAACACATTAAATCTAAGATAATTTTATGTTTTTAATGGATACGACATTACCGTTATCTCATTAATTTGAGTTTCAGCGACATCTACATTTGAAGTATTGTAATCAGATTATTTTCATTATCTGATTACAATGCTTCAAATGTAGATGTCGCTGAAACTCAAATTAACATTAAATGTAATATCTAAAATCTAAAAACTAAATGATACCGTCCTCAAGAAAAGAAAAATAAAACTAAAATTAATAAATAGAAAGTGCCCCAGCAGGATAGAATGATCTTGATACTAGCGGTGGTTATGGCGGCGGCGACGTGGGTGGCGCTGTACCGGCTGCGCAGGCGCAGGTTGACCGAGCTGGCCGCGAGGATCCACGGTCCGCCGGAATCGCCTTTCGTCGGGCACCTGCTCCAACTCAAGGGTGACACTGCAGGCAAGTGACGACCATACAAGGAACAGTAGTAGTTGAGTGGGTACCGTATTTTCTGGTCGGTGGTCTAGTATAATAACGGTTTATACGCATACTCAATTTTCATACATTTATTACTTACATAAAATGTATGAAAAGGCCATATAGAGATTAGCTCTATCATGTATTCTGAGCACACGGTAATTATTCCGGGAGGTCACGAAAATTTTGGTCAAGGTAAATGGCTAAATTTGAGTACACATGTTAGAGAGAGAAACTGTGAATACAGTTTCAGCCATTTACGTTAGCGTTACCATTTTTGTCGCGACCTCCTAGTCAAATTATTCTATTGCTTTTTAGGGTTCCGTATCCAAAGGGTGCCAACGGAACCCTATTACTTAACCTCCGCTGTCCGTCCATCCTTTCGTCCGTCCGTCCGTCCGTCCGTCTGTCACAGAGCTGTATCTCATGAACCACAATAGTTAAGGAGCTGAAATGTTCACAAAGTGTGTATTAATTTTGCCGCTATAACAACAAATAGCCAAAATTAAAAAATAATAATAGCGCCCCAAACAAATAAAATAATTTGAACACAATTCAGCTATCCCACGAAAGGTACTGCACAAATTTATTGGGATGTACCATATTTAGGTCTGAAGGTTTCGTTAATATCGAGGTTGCTAAGATCGAAATAGATGTACATATTTTATATTGGATATTGGAAGTTATGGGGACATTTCCACAGTCAGTCGATGCCAATGGAGGAGATTTTTTTATACAAGGTTAACCCTTCCCACAAAAAAAATTTTTTTTTTCAAGATGTATTTTATAGTCCTTAATTAATCCTTAACTTACAAATTAATTTTATATATGCTTGTCAATAAATAAATATAATTTAGTATTTACCAAAAAAATCAATTCATACAGACAGATATTTAATTTACAAAATTTCAGTTTTTTTTTTCTTAAATTGACTGAGGAAACAGGCTCGAGCCATTGTATGGAACTGGATCACCTCATTATCCTTTTAATATCTTCTAACATCTGTCCTAGAACATTATCAAATTTGAAACGTGTATTGTTACAGAGATCATGACATCACTCAAAGGATTTAGTTACCATGCGATGAAGAATGATGGGATAGCAAAACTGTGGCTGGCGAACATTCTTTATTTCAGTAAGTGGACCCTTCCTAATGAAATGATTATTTAACATATTTTGCGAACATTTTGGATCCTACCGATAAAATTTCTCAATATGGCGGCTCATCACTAAGCCCCGGTTGCACGAAGAGACGGCCGAGTTAATCAATGTTCAAACACGTCACTTTTAGTGATTCGCATAGAGTTCCTTCCATACTGTCCACACAAAGTGACGTGTTTGATCATACTTTGACGTTGATTTTGATTTTTTGTTCTTTCGTGCACTCGGTCCCAAATGTCCGTGTTGCAATAATAAGCCAACATATAGTTACAATAAAGCCGGTTGAGTATATCGTGTAAGATCGCATGTGAAAGGTATAGGTAATTGTATTCGGGGTCCACCATGCTTACCTTTTTTTCTCCCAACATTTCGCACATGTTGCATTGCGCGTGGTCACGGGAAGACTAATTCGTTTGCGTAACGTATCGAGCGACAGCAAATAATTTATGAAACTACTCGCTGTCGAGCTCTACTCCGAAGATTTTAGATGTGTTGTACTCATAGGTAAAAAGGAAGGAGATATGCCATCTAGCGCGCCTACTGTCTGCAATTTTCAAAAACTACCAACTCAACTGAAACATATTTGCACATGCAAACATAATCGCAGACGTACGTGGTGTGGGTGAGAACTGACTTGACGAACGAATTTTTGGAGCACATTCGCGCGCGTGGATTGTGGGCAGAATAACGGTGGATCAATGTACTACCAACGTAAGAACCTCACTCGAGGAGTGCCCCATGATGCTATTCTCAGTCCTCTCTTATTCACAATGTTTGCAGCCGATCGCTGCAATAGTCTGAATATAACACCCAGATTTATTTATCTTTCCACTCCAATGAGACAACTGAAACGGTGGTACTCCGCTTGTAGACTCGATAAGAGTCTATTTACCTCTGGACTTTCATGCGTCGTGAACAAGCCAGGCCAACGTCGTCGTATGCATTTCGTCTAATTGTACACTTTTGAAATGTTCAGGGCCACAAGAGCCCAGGAAATCGGGCACGAAGGGACTGATTTTATATGAAAAGCGATGAATACGCTGTCGTCAGTGAACAGCGAGACCCTTACATCCGTTTTTTACTCCTCTGTAGATGTCCTGCTAGGGTTGAAATGTCATTGGTGAATGTCGCATACAAAAGCAGCGAAAGGCAACTTCCCTGGGGGACGCTGGCGCTAATAGATTGCGCAGTTGAGTCCTGTTTCTCTACCGAGACCTAGGAGCACATAAAAATACCCCCAACAATAACGATGTAAAAAAATAAATCATAGGAGATAAAATTAAACACATTTTTGCTCCGGATAATCATGGTGTCACCAAATTTAAAGGGCCAAATTGTTTGCAAGATATGCCATAAACATATTTCAAATTGTAAAAATAACCACTTAATAATATTATTACTATTTTGTCCTCAGTTTTAGTTGATCCAGTAGACATAGAATACGTTCTAAAAACGTGCTTGGAAAAGGATGACTTACATCGCTTTATAAGAAATATCGTTGGCAATGGAATAGTATTCGCTCCAGGTAATTAACACTTAATTCTAGTCGTGTGGTGATAAATCTATGGTTTTTTATCCAATGATAAATATTTGTAACCTGCTTAGTTCGGATCTGGAGACGTCGGCGAAAGATCATCGTTCCAGCATTCAGCCCCAAGTTAGTGGAATCGTTCGTAGAGGTGTTCTCTGAGCAGAGCGAGGAGCTCGTGACACAACTGCAGGGCAGGATTGGCTCTGGAACATTCGACGCTTGGCCCTTCTTCAGTTCCTACACCCTGGATTCGGTCTGCGGTGAGTTATCTGTGCTAAGGCGTATCCTAACAGTATACACTGAAAAAATCAGTGTCACTAACTATAATTCTGATAGTAAAAACCATCTTGCAACCTTAAAATAGAGCCAACTAGTTTTTTTGGCTACCCTAAATGATTTAAAATAGTTAACCTCAAATATGAAATGTTACTGTATCTTTGAATTGTTTTTTAACTCTGTTTCTAGTTTTAGTATTTTTTCCCTTTCTTCCTTTCGTTTTATATTCAGTGAACAGGTACTGTCCAATCTGTTAAAATTACTGTACCCCTAGAAACTGGACAGTTGCAGGCTTTATTTGTACTTAGCCGTAATGCTCAATCAGTTAAGATAACCGTTTCAAAATTATTTGCACTGGCACAGATGTTATTTTCACCAAGCTGTACTATTAATTCCCTTGAAACTGTATTAACTTTTTGGCTCATTTATAGATACTAACCATAATAATAGTAATGAGGAATACCTTACCATAAATAAATGAATTAGAACTGTGCTAAAACAGAGAACCGTTGGAAAAAAAAGTATACATATATGTGAATGAACAGGTACAGGCTGCTCATAGTGGGTCAGGTGTAGCGTTTAGAATTGCACTAAGAACCGCCTCACGCGGAATCCCTACCGTGTCAATGTTATGACCAAATTAGTGAACCTAGGTAATACGGAATGAGGATATAGGGTTCCAAGGGTTCCTCGGAGAGTCAAACAGAGATAAAAGAGCACCACATATTACTTTTACAGCATAGTTATTTCGCTTATATTACTATATGTTTATGTTTACGGGTGCTACCTACCCGACCTTTAGGCCGCTTTTGCGTTGTAGATTAGTTTTGTCATTCTTTCGTCACCCATTCGTTCTACATGTCTAATCCAATTTCACACACTCACAATCTCAATTCTTCTGTATGCTGTTGTAAGGATCTCAAATTTAACTCAAGGAACGCAGTTCTTTTGCATCTACGTTACAAGTCCCGGTTCCATACCGTTTTGAATCGCTATCCTAGGCGTCGTCCTCCGGCTTTTCATATTCATTCATCATTTTTCATTTCAGTTCATCGCGCCGTTCATTCGATTTCCAGCACCCACTCTTCTTTCAATGCCTCTCCATAACACATTTTCCACCACGGATGTAATCGGCTAAGAAGAGACTAATGGTTTTTAATGTTTTCCCTCACAGAAACTGTTATGGGTGTAAAGCTAAAAGCACAAAGCAACAACGATGGCTTATTTCTGATAGCTATGAACCGTATGCTGAATTTAGTATGCGAGAGAATTTTCCACCCCTGGTTACATCCGGAATGGCTTTACAAGTTCATGCCAAGCTACAAACAGCACAAATATTACTGCGATATTTTACACACTTTTACCGATAATGTAAGTGAATCCATTACATAAAAATAAGAACGTGATATAATTACAAACGAATACCGATAATTACACCGATATTATAATTACATACGTTTACCGATAATGTAAGTAAACCTATTACATCAAAAAAGAAGATATAATTAATTGCACATAATACTGTGGATGCAATTGTACCTACTGATCGATTTCAGGTTATAAGTTACAAGAAAGAAGAAATTGAAAGAGAGGAATCAAATAAACCCGAAGCTGATCATGGACATCGTAAGTGACTATTTACGAGTTTACTAAACATGTATTTGCCTAAAAGTGCAATCAGTTTCCGATATAAATTCACTTTTTAACCCGAAGGGCGCGGCGACTTGCTTTCCATGCCAGTGGTCGTAAGTTCAATCCTCGCCCCATTCATACACCACTTCCTTTCTCTGTCTGAGTTAGATAAGCGGTTTTATCATAACAGGGGGATATTAGAAGTTACATAAAAACACATGTGGAATTCACTTTTATTTTGTGTTCCTGCTTCCAGACGAAATTTCAACGAAGAGAAAGACTTTCTTGAGTATGCTGATATCGCTATCGAGTAAAGATCAAGGTTATACCAACCTGGAGCTGCGTGAGGAGGTGCTGTCACTGACGGTGGCTGGAACCGATACTTCGGCGGTTGGGACCTGCTTCACGCTGCTGCTGCTGGGGAAACATCAGGACGTGCAGGAGAGAGTATACCAGGAGTTAGTACTGATATTCGTGCAAGATATTCGTATACCAATCGAAAATTACTTCTAAAGATTATTTTATATTTTCGAATTTCTAAATATACAGATGCCTAATACCACATTTACTGTCATGATATTAGCCGAACGCACAATGGGAATTAGGTGTAATGCTACGACCTTTCTATTTTACAAGCTTGCATTGAACTGGTTACACGGACAACTTTCAATGCCGATTGACTGCTTTTTTAATGCGGACTATCTAGTAAGTAAGGAACCTATTATGTCATGACCAGGAAGAAATGCAGTGGGACCAATTGTGTCCTTTTTAAGAGCCAAAATTTACACAGCATGCTGACATGAAATGAAAACGTTTATTTAAGGTTGCTCGACGTTTATGGAAAATCCCAACGGCCACTGGTGAAGGAAGACCTATCAAAGTTATGCTACTTGGAGCAAGTCATCAAGGAGTCGCTCCGTTTGTACCCACCAGTGCCCTTCATCATCAGGAAAGTAGAAAAAGAAATAACTCTACGTAAGTTGTCAAACATCAATAAATATTTTTCTTTGAACTTGAACCCTTTGATAGCGTAGATTTATATTTTAATTAACAAACAATAGTAGTGGGGTCTTCTGCAAATCTTGAGTTGATACCGGTGTAGGCATGTAGGGTCATTCCTAATTTTCCTTCCGGCTCTGACGATCACTAGCAGAGAGATATTCTATTGGGATCCGTTACTTTTCGCACATCGTACACTACACTAGAGCCACTTACGACATTCTAGATCGTATTGTTCATGAAATTATGTAAACATGTTGCAGCTTCAGGACACATACTACCGACTGGGTGTGGAGTGCCGGTCAGCATCTGGGGGACACACCGCAACCCGAAGTATTGGGGAGCTGACGCGGAGCTATTCCTTCCGGAGCGCTTCTCTGCTGAGCGCTCCTCTACCATCCACCCCTACGCGTTCCTGCCGTTCAGTGCGGGGCCCAGGAACTGTCTGGGTAAAATAAAAACAAAACCATTAAAGTTCCTTTTTGTCCATGAAAACTTGTAGATTTTTCGCATGGAATCTTTTTTTTTTCTGGACAAGTCCATTTACCATTCATAATTAAATACATCAAAACATTTACGTCGCCAAAAATATTTTACAATGGAATGTCAATGTTGCGATTGATTCTTTCTTTTTGTAAGTTTCATCCCATTCATAATACCTAATCTAGTGCATATTGTACGAGTACACCAGATGATTTAGATGAATAAAAGACAAAATGTTGGCGACGATCTGAATTGAATTGTTTTATTGAAAAAGCACCATTGACCATTTTTTGCCCCATAGGTTTACAAGATGAAAAAAATATAGAGACAGCTTATCTGGTTTTTTAAGAGGATCAAACTATATGGAGACGTGACCATCACCTTTGTAGATGCTGAGGTTTTCTTCACATGTAGTTGTGACTCCTGGCTGGACAAGAAGATTTTGGAAGTACTTCGGATTGCGTCACGCATCATGAAGCTCTTTCAACACTGTGTTTCCAAAAATATGTTTGTGATAATAAAGAACATCTCAACGCAGAGATCCTCGCCGTACCGGAGGTTCAAGTCAGCATCAACTTGAAAAGTATAACTCTGAAGAAGATGTTGCGTTGTTGCAGGCTACCAGTTACGCGATGATGTCGGTGAAGGCGTCGGTGTCGCGTATGCTGCGCCAGTATCGCGTGCTGGTGAGCGCGGAGAGCCTAGCCGAGTCGGAGATACGAGTAAAGATCGACGTAATGATGAAGGTGACTCTGAAGAAGACGTTGCGTTGTTGCAGGCTACCAGTTACGCGATGATGTCGGTGAAGGCGTCGGTGTCGCGCGTGCTGCGCCAGTATTGCGTGCTGATGAGCGCGGAGAGCCTAGCCGAGTCGGAGATACGAGTCAAGATCGACGTAATGATGAAAGTGATTCTGAAGAAGACGTTGCGTTGTTGCAGGCTATCAGTACGCTATGATGTCGATGAAGGCGTCAGTGTCGCGCGTGCTGCGCGGTAAGCGCGGAGAGCCTAGCCGAGTCGGAGATACGAGTCAAGATCGACGTCATGATGAAAGTGACTCTGAAGAAGACGTTGCGTTGTTGCAGGCTATCAGTACGCGATGATGTCGATGAAGGCGTCGGTGTCGCGCGTGCTGCGCCAGTACCGCGTGCTGGTGAGCGCGGAGAGCCTAGCCGAGTCGGAGATTCGAGTCAAGATCGACGTCATGATGAAAGCGGCTGATGGATATAAAATATTTGTGGAATCAAGGCAATGACATAAGTTATTCCTTGGTAGTTTTGTTTCCTAGTGTAACGAATAAATTAAATGGTTATTTTTTTTCTCGTTTGTTTATGTATTTGGAATTCTGGCAAGTGGACTTGGCGTGTATTTCAGAATCTCTACGGGGGACGACTTGGTTGCCCAATGTTTTTTTTTATATATGTAAAGAAAACCACTTAGCTTTTCTTAGGTTAATACTGGCTGCATTATTCAAAAAACCTCTGAGATGTCAACTCTGACAGTCATGACACTCAACTAAATATGAAAGTGGGTTTGTTATTGTCGTGAAGAATTAACTTACCTAAAGATACAAAAAGACCTGAAATAAAGGCTTTAAATGTTGTTTCTTTCGTTTTACAGGTAAGTCCATCTTTTGTCAACATATAATGCACTTAATTGGTTAAAAACCGAATGCACAAATTATAATTAAAACTTTCGTTTTACAGAGAAACGCAATTACGTCTTTGTTTCATTATTTCTATGCGGAGAGTATAACACTATTATAAAACAACATTTTCTGCAAATATTTCAAGAAACATGGAAAAGTTAAGGTTTGATTTTGCTGTGAAATCCACAGCAGACGGAAAATCGAACATCATATATGTAACCTCAATAGCTACACCTCATGGACAGATTTTTGGAATACCAAATGACTTCCAACCTGCAAATCTACACCAAGAAATTACAAATACACCCAATTATGCCAAAATAAAAAAAACATTAAATAAAAGACATCAAACGAGGAATATATGGATTAACTTGACAGATGAATTATCAAAAATATATTTGGATGAAGAACAAAACTTACAGTTTAATGATTTTTACCTAGAAGAAATTCTGGAAAAAACAACTAATGATGAATCTATACCTGGTGGCTCAAATCAGAGTTTGGAAAAACTATTAGAAAAGTTACTTGAAGATAAACAAAAAAAATCTGAAACTCAAAACTTGGGAAGAATTGCAAATGATTTCATGATTAAGAAATTCTCTGGCAGAAACTCGAATGCTCACCAGTGGATCAAAGATTTCAATAAAGAATGTGAACGTTTCCAAATCGATGAAGACAAGAAGAAAATTGAAATTTTAAAATTTTTTATGGAATATTCCAGTCAAGATTGGTACAACTGCATGCTAATGAAATTTACAATGGAATCAGATTGGGACAAATGGGAGAAACTTTTTTGTGAGACGTTTGCAAATAAAGGATGGTCACCCATTAGATATGCCCTTGCCTTTAAATATCAAGCAGGTTCGTTACTTGAGTATGCTTTAAAAAAAGAGAAATTATTACTGGAAGTAAGAAAATCGATTGATACTGGGACACTTATAGACCTTATAGCATTTGGCTTACCGAATTTTGTGGCTGATAAAATTGACAGAGAAAAATTACAAGGAACGGAAGATCTATACAATGAAATAGGAAGATTGGAACATCTTGTTGGAAAGAATAAATATGATAAAAAAAATATTACATATTCGGACAATAAATACCAAAAAAATCCAGAAAAACAACCATGTCAAATCTGTTTCAACGAGAAAAAAAAGAAATGTTACCATGCTGAGGAAAATTGCTGGTTTAAAGTGAAAAACCAAGAAGCTGTTGTGAAAACGGTTAACAACTCAGAACTTGAAATTGAATTAAATGAGAAAAATCCAAAAAACTAGAAGTGCCACCATTAATAAAAGTAAAGTTACTATTAAACGATACCTTAAAGGTTTATGGAATTTATGATTCAGGTTCCAATGTGTCATTAATTAATGCAAAATTATTGAGGATACACCCAAAACAAAATACGAATGATATACAAATAGTAAACTTGAAAACTATTAATAGTGAGAAGAAAACAAAAGGTCTGGTAACCCTAAAAATAAAGATATACGATATTGAAAGAAATATGGATATTTTCGTAATAGAAAATGATAATTTTCATTACGATTTTCTAATTGGTTTGGATTGCATAAAAAAATTTAATTTAATACAAAATGAAGAATTAAAGATCATGCAATGTAACAAACTAAAAGAAAAGAAGGTAACATCAAATGAAGTGGATCTGAAAAATAAAAACCACTCAAAAAATGATACTTCAAATTTAATAAATGTCGAGATTCCTGATGTACTAGGTGACAGAAATATAAAACAATTACACTATGAAGTGTTAAAACAAGAAAATGCACATATTAACAAATGTGAAATAAATTTCAATGAACATGTACACATCGATGAATTTAAAATGGTAGTGAACCATCTAGATTTAAATCAACAATCGGAAATTGATAAGTTGATAGAAAAATATCAATCAGTCTTCGCAAAGGATAAATATGACATCGGGACTGTACGCGATTATGAAGCTCATATTGACTTGATGGTGGATAAATACTGTTATAAGCGTCCATACAGATGCTCAGCTGAAGATAGAAGAGAAATAGAAAATCAAATATCAAAACTATTAAAAAAGAATTTGATTGAGGAATCTTATAGTCCATTTGCCGCTCCAGTTACTCTGGCATATAAAAAGGAAGATGACAGAAAAACAAGACTATGTATAGATTTTAGAGAGTTGAACAAAATTGTTGTTCCTCAATCACAACCGTTTCCATTGATTGAAGATTTAATGGTAAAAACAGTTAATTGCACATATTTTTCCACTTTTGACATAAATTCAGCATTTTGGTCAATTCCTTTAAAGATTCAAGATAGAGACAAAACTGCATTTGTAACACAAGAAGGCCATTTTCAATGGACGTGTCTCCCATTTGGATTAAAGACTGCTCCAGCTATTTTCCAAAGAATATTGAGCAACATCATAAGAAAATATGAACTATCTAGTTTTGCAGTAAATTTTATAGATGACATCTTAATTTTTTCAAAAACTTTTAAAGAACATCTACTACATATATCAAGACTACTGGAGGCAATACAAACAGAAGGCTTTCGATTGAAATTTTCAAAATGTGCCTTTGCAAATAATTACGCTAAATATTTGGGCCATATAATAGAAAATAATTCAGTCAGACCTCTGAAAGATTATTTGATTGCTGTCAAAAACTTTCCGATTCCAGAAACAAGAAAAAATATAAGACAATTCCTAGGAAAAGTGAATTTCCATCATAAATTTATACCACACAGTGCAATTATCCTGGAACCATTACACAATTTACTACGGAAGGATGTGAAATTTAAATGGAATGCAGAATGTCAGGAATCGTTTCATAAAATAAAAGCATTGCTATGTACGGAACCAATTCTGAACATCTTTGACCCTGAACTACCAATAAACATTTACACGGATGCTAGTATCAAAGGAGTGGGAGCGGTGTTAAAACAAGTAAATAAAAACGGGGACTCTAAGCCAGTTGCTTATTTCTCAAAAAAATTAAATGAAGCTCAAAAAAAGAAGAAGGCAATATATCTAGAATGTCTGGCAGTAAAAGAAGCTGTGAAATATTGGCAGCACTGGCTAATAGGAAAAGAATTTATGGTATACTCAGATCATAAACCATTGGAAAATATGAACATCAAGGCTAGAACTGATGAGGAACTAGGGGATTTGTCATACTATTTATCCCAATATAATTTTAAAATTAAATATTTGCCAGGAAAACTTAACCAAGAAGCGGACTGTTTAAGTAGAAATCCAGTTCTACAAACTTATGATAATACTGATGATTTCTTAAAAGTAGTAAATTTAATAAAGCTGGAAGATATAAAAAAAGACCAACAAACAAATCTCAACCTACAAAAGGGCAAACTTGTATTGGAGAACGAAATTTATTACAAAAAGAATAAAAGAAGAAAAAAAATCCTAATATCGGAAGAACTTAGCAAAACTCTAATAAAAGATGTCCACAATACTTACTGCCACATTGGGAGAACCCAAATGACAAATAAAATAACACCATTCTACACTGCAAAGAATATCATCTCAAACATTAAACAAATTTGTGATGAATGTGAAATTTGTATAAAAAACAAATCAAGAAGGAAGTCAAAATCTGGCTTAATGTCACATTTAGGTCCGGCAACACGACCTTTTGAAATTACTTCTATTGATACCATTGGAGGTTTTGGAGGATCACGATCAACAAAAAAATACTTACATCTTCTGGTTGATCATTTCACAAGATATGCTTATATTTCCACATCAAGAAATCAAAACGCCAGTGATTTTATTAAACTAATGAAAAATGTGACACAAAACTACAATATTGATATGGTATTAACAGACCAATATCCTGGTATAAATTCAAAGGAATTTAAAGAATTTCTAAAGAAGGAAAATATAAGGATGATGTTCACTGCTGTAGATGCACCATTTTCAAACGGGCTTAATGAAAGGCTAAATCAAACTTTAGTCAATAAGATAAGATGTAAAATAAATGAAAATAATACGAAAACGGCGTGGTATACTATTGCACAGAAATGTGTAGAAAAATATAACGAAACAGAACACACAGTCACGAAGTTTGCTCCAAAATACCTTTTGGAAGGAGAAACTGTGAATATTCTACCGGATGAATTGAAATCAAGATTCACAACAGAAGATCTGAAAAGAGATAGAAAACTTGCAGTTGAAAACACAATAAAATCTCATAATTATACTAAAAAATATTTCGACCGGCATAGGGAAGAATATGAATTTAAAGCTGGAGACGAAGTCTACGTTGAAAACGGAAATCGACTAAATAGGAAGAAAATGGATGAATTGAGGATTGGACCATACAAAATTCTAAAGAAGATTTCGAATTCAATTTATGAAGTTGATGCTGGACACAAGAAGGCGGAATCAAACCTTTACCACATTACAAAGCTATCTCCAGTGTTTGTTAGTGAATGAACAATTACCTACATTGTCATTTGGAATTGTTTCTCTTTAGGGGGGGAGATGTAAAGAAAACCACTTAGCTTTTCTTAGGTTAATACTGGCTGCATTATTCAAAAAACCTCTGAGATGTCAACTCTGACAGTCATGACACTCAACTAAATATGAAAGTGGGTTTGTTATTGTCGTGAAGAATTAACTTACCTAAAGATACAAAAAGACCTGAAATAAAGGCTTTAAATGTTGTTTCTTTCGTTTTACAGGTAAGTCCATCTTTTGTTAACATATAATGCACTTAATTGGTTAAAAACCGAATGCACAAATTATAATTAAAACTTTCGTTTTACAGAGAAACGCAATTACGTCTTTGTTTCATTATTTCTATGCGGAGAGTATAACACTATTATATATACGTAACCTTTTTAGGGTTCTGTACCCAATGGGTGAAAGCGGAACCCTATTACTAAGCCTCCGCTGTCCGTCCGTCCGTCCGTCCGGCCGTCCATCCGTCTGTCACAGGACTGTATCTCAGTAACCATAACAGATAGAGAGCTCAAATTTTCACAGAGTGTGTATTTATTTTGCCGCTATAACAACAAATAGGTAAGATTAAAAAAATATTAAAATTAAAGGGGGTCCCCCATACAAAAAAAATATTTTTTTGTAATAAATCTTGTACCATGGTACGGAACCCTTCGTGTGCGAGTCCAACTCGCACTTGGCCGTTTTTTATGTCCGTGTACATGGATGGCTAATACCACACCCACCGTCATAATATTAGCCTAATACACCAATTAGGTTCCATGCCAGGAACTTCCCTTTATAAGCACGGCTGATAGAGGATTAATCATTTTTCATCGTTGGACTTGATGGAAAACACGGACAATTTTTCATTGCCGGATTGACAATCTTTTCATCCTATATGATGGCACCAACCCGGGTGGACTTACTGTCAAGTAGAGATGTAGAGATGGATTCCGAACAACGGAACAGCTCGCATTCGTATCGAAATGCACTAACCGAACTCAGAAAGATAAATGAAGTGGTCTATGAACGAGGCAGGGATTTTAACCCAGACCCAGGATAGAAGGCAATTCCATCCGCCTCTGAAACTAATTTTGTTGATTGGCTACACTATTATTTTCATTAAATATTGAAGATTTATAAAAAAAATTGAGGATCAGGTACGTAGCGTCCGTAACCGAAGTGCGTGTATGACAAGATGTATGTCAGCATATCAGGTGATATGCTGTGATTCTAATGTCCGTATGATCATAGCCGCCTAAACCTGCGAAAAAGCGTCTCGAATTTCTCCATGTCAAAGCCATTGTCAATGTCTTAGTTGTCTTTAGTTGTGGATAAAACCATGATAAAACAATATTTATTTAAATAAGTAACAGCAAATTTACCATACAGAATGCATATCCCTACTATAAATACTTCCATGTATTTTCGTAAATGCGAAAGTAACTATGTCAGTCTGTGACGTTTTCACGTCTAAACCGCCGAACCAATTTTGATTAACTTTGTTATAGAGATAGTTATATAGATAGATAGGTGGTAGACCTTGGGAAAGGACATAGGCTACCATTTATGGTGAAAATTAAACGCAAAAGGGGTGAAAAGTGGGACGGAAGTTCGTATGGGGAACTAATCTATACTAATAATAAATCTGTAAGGTAATCTGTTGAGTAAGTTGCTTTGTTTTCTAAGATACTTCGTTTTTTAGACTTTATGTATGATACTAAGACTAAATTGATGATTTTTAGAAATCAGTTCTGTATGTATATATGTATGTATGTTCCTCCATAACTAATTAACCGATCATCCGAATTCGATGAAACTTAATACACGTATATGTAAATACACGGGACACAGGATAGGCTATATATAATTCAGTTCCGCTTACGTTAAGATGTAGCTGTCACACAAACCGGAATTCTCCGCGCGGCTCGGCGGGAGGGACGCGGCTTTAGGGGGGGGGGGGGGGGGGGCGCTTACTTTTTCATCACTATCTGCCTTTTTTTCTTCGTTTACTTCTTGCAATCCACGAAACAGACTATTTGATACGGTATTCATTAATATTATATAAGAAGCGATCAACGAGCAAGAATTTGAAAAATTTTTAAATATTTAAAGACTATGTACTTGAAAATTGTAGGTGTTAAAAAGGCCTACAGAAAGTTCCACGATATCATGTAGAGCGATAACTTCGAACTACTCGCCCGATTTATTTGCGTATTTTATCAACGTATAGCAACTCTGGGCGCAGTCAGATTTCGGATGGGTTACCGTTTTCAATGTTGAAGGTGGCTGTTATTTGTATTCCTCATAAAAGGAAGGTGGTTGAGGAATCTTTGTTGGTTTTGTATCAATTTCTATGTAACAGTGCCAGTGCAGTAAGGGTCCGGCGGCACATGCTTTAAAAATTCGCTCCCAAATGTTTACGAAGCTCTAAATGGGAATATGTCGATGTTTATCATTTAATAATGCCATATCGGTTCAAACGATTTTGATTAAATTTGGTAGATGGATACATAGTCCTGGACCAGCCTTTTGGGTTACTTTTTGTCGAGGAAATAATTCAGATCGAAATCAATCCAACACGACATTGACCCGAGCGGAGCCGGGTACCTCAGCTAATTTAAAACCCCTTGGCATTCTTTCACACAAAATTGTTTATACAACAATTATGTTTCCGAACTCATTTCCAGTTGACCTTTTCGTGGGAAAGCTATTTACCGTTGTGTATAAATAATATTGCTGAAAAAGCTGCATTGTTAGCTTGGAGTTAGGAATTTCAGCCGAGTTCCAGAATGCATTTTCCGACCTTGCACTTTCCCGGCGAGCGTGCGTGGTGCACATTCATTAGCAACCCTCGGTGCAAGTCTACGCAACCCTGAAACTAGGCTTTATTCGAAACTTAATTGTTCTGCTATTTAAATAAATCCTATTTTCTTGTTGGAATAAATTATAGCCACTATCGTGACATTCTCATATGCCATTTTGTTTCTAAATTCAAACCTCAGTTTCACAGTTTTTTGAAAATTCATTTTAAGGAAGTGGCGACAAAACACAGGGGTTGCGATGGAGGGAATGGGAGTATTATTAGTTATTATTATGGTTACGGGTGGGCGAATGGAAGTTCAGTCTGCGTGCAGCCCGCGAGGGTTACGCTCGTACGCTGATTCAGAAGCGCTCCAACGCCCGCGCCGCGCGCATCGGCAGTCACAAAACACTATCGGACGAGACCGGCATATGGAATCGGATCAGTTTCCAGCATATCACCTACGTCCTTCGGGAATGCCGTGGGATAGTTAAAGTTATCTTCTCGTGTCCGATTTAAAAGTAATAAATATATTTTTAATGAAGATTTTTTTTTAAATCGTTAACAACAAAAAAAATATGAAAATTATAAGAAATAAATTAAATTTATATTAAGGAGATTTAAAAAAATTTTTTTTTTCCTTTTGTGAATTATTGCAGTTTTTCTTCATCAACCGCGTTGGGAAATCCTTGAAGCGTTGAAACCGGAAAAAAATATAATTTATTAAAAAACTAATTAAAAACTATACCACAAACTTTATACGTTATCAAAAGTTTCAAATCTCGATAAAACAAAATTTTGTTATTTTAACCTAATGCTACTTTACTAATTATGGTTAACTTTCTAAACTTTGAGCGACCTTGGCGTGCAACAGTAGAGTAAATACGTAACGACTCCAATGATTAACCCCGCCAAGGGCTGGGTTACTCGTAAACATAGTTCGTGTGGCTATGCAGTTACTCATCCATAGTTCGTGCTAGATGCCAGGACTTAATGAGATATTTAGTTTAATATTGCTGTCACTCGTGTTTTGTAAAACATAATTGAATGATTCGATTCCAATCTTCTGTTATGTATTGCACGAATTCCATGCAAGACTAAGCCCCGATTGCACGAAGAGACGGCTGAGTTAATAATTGTTCAAACACGTCACTTTTAGTGAACCGCATGAAGTTCCTTCCGTACTATCCATACAAAGTAACGTGTTTAATCATACGTTGTTGTTGATTTTGATTTTTTGTACGTTCGTGCACTCGGCCCTAAAGCAATAATTCTATTGAAATCTAGACGAAAACTGTATGTAAATAAAAATGAAGGTACGTTCGCGGCGAGGCACTGTGAGATGATAACATTATTAAAAGTATTTCAGTGTTCTTTTGACCCCTTGAAACTCACCACTCATGGAGAGAAGATTTTTACTTTAAAATAGGACATATCAACTATTTTATTCAATTAATCGAGTTATTTAAAGTTTTATAATTCCAGGAAGAGTCAATAATACGGAAAAGGTGATTTAACCGTCAAATTTTCTTTCTGGGTAAAATTTCACCAACATTAAGAATAATACTGTATTTGAAAACTATTTCATGCAAACTTAATCACGCAATCCATATCAGGTGGTCTCGTCCAGTTTGAAAAAGTATGAAAAAGTGGTCGAAGGGGAAATTAAAATTGTCCGTGTTCTCCATCTATTTCAAAGTAGCCGTACTATATAGAAGATCCTGACATGACACCTAGTTCCCATGTTGTATATTGGGCTCATATAATGACACCTACTGTCAAGTATTAACATCTATGTTCAGTCATATACTAAAAAGTGTATCTGTTCTTAATGCAGCAGTCATATGGTGGTAAACTCCACTTAAAACTGTCCCATTTGTGGACCATCTCAGAGATGTTTGCAACATGCAATTTTAGACAAAATAAAAAATTAGTTATGTAAAAATTCAAAAAAGTTGCAAAGGTAGGAAGTAACGTCTTTCTCAACTAAGCTCTCAGACAGAAATATATTAAATTTTAAACTAACAGAGATGAAGTAACTGATAGTGAAACCAATGCATGTGAAGCATTAAAAATATCCTTTACAGACGATGAAAGTTAGCCGGCTGACCATCACTCGATCTCCGTGATCACAGGCACGCTGGGATTCGTATACTACATGAAATGAAAGCCATGAATTGTGCAATGGAAGAAAGTGCTTTAGAACTTGGAGATGAGCCTTTTATCTTCAGGCTTAATGACAATGGAACTGGGCCCAGCTTGCTCATAAAGGTAACTTTTGTGATTGATTTTACCTTGGCGAATCTTTATACCCATCGTACGCTTATGGCACTTACAATTGCGCTTGAATTTCAAAAGCGTCGTCATAATATTGTTTATAGATTTTGTATTTTGAAGATATGTAGTTTCGCAATACTTCGCATTTTTCATAGTTTTTATATTATTGCATTAATATGTACAACGAACCATTTTACATCACATCGTGTCACCCGCGTTATCTACATTATTACGGACTCATTGTATGGAGTTTGCCTTTTTACACAAACACTCAGCGATACAATTGCCGGACGTGTATCTTGTCCATTCCTTTTTAACGTTCTTGAAAAAAAATTTATCGAGTGAGTAATCATTTTTAATGGAATCAAATTCATTTCGAAAGATAACAATTCCGTTTCAAATTGATATTGAGCCATCAGTTCGCAATTATTTTATATTTTTTGTTTCACAGGTGTGCTTGGAACGTGGATGGCGGGTGTACCAGGGCAGTAGTGGCTCAGACGAACGATGGAACCTGTGGTGGCGTTCTGGGGCCTTTCCTATGTCCCATCACAAAACTCTCGGCAACTGGCAGGTTGTAAATGTTTTTCCTAGATGTATTTTAGTGATGAACTCAAATTATCTGAAGCTTATTTTATTTTATATAGTATTACTGTTTCAAACTTTTCTTTAAAAACGCTTTCTTGTATATGATAACCTCCTCCTTTTTTGAAGTCGGTTTAAAAGCACTTAATTATTAGCACCTCACCCACCGTCATAATATTAGCTCAACACATCGCATTCCCGAAGGTTTTTTTTTTATATGCCAGAACCTTCCCTTTGTGAGCACGGCTTCATTGAACTGAATGAAAAAATCGAAAAAAAATTAATTGCCGCTTCCCTAGATCTTTCATCTAATTCGATTGTACCGACATTGGATATCCGGGCAGGGTTAACCCTACAAACTAGTAGCGGAAATGGCCCTACAGTTGTTTCTAACTACAGAATAGCTCTCATTTGTAACAAATGAATGATAAAGAAAGTGGTGCATGAACGTGGCGAGGATTGAACCCTTGACTTCTGGCATTAAAAGCTAGGCATCGCGCCCCTGAGCTACAAGCTGTAACAACTAGTTAAGCCCAATATTAAAATAGATGGTGATATAGTAACTTGGCATTGACGTGAAATAATTCTTAGACAAATTAAATACATCAGTTTTAAAAAAATGCCATGCTTGTTACAGTTCATGAATCACATACCCAAAGGAGGCTCCATCTGCCGAAAGGACAGCCTGTCACGACTGCTGCGCTGCATGAGAAAAATCTACGGATCCATTTATGATTTTAGGTAATTTTCCATCATTTCCACTAAAAACATTTAAAGATTAGATAATCAAACATTTCAAAGATTTAAATGTTTGATGATCTTATATGCCTTGTATACAGTTGTTTTATCAGTGTTCGTTTATGTTTTGCACTAAATATACAATTTTAATTTGAAGTGTGTTCTTTTGAATTGTGTTCAAATTCACACACTAAACAAGATAGTGTCCTTTGTTGCGAGAGTGTAATCGACGAAGTCACCTTAATTACTTATTTCTAACTTCGGTAAATATGTTCGTCTGTCAGTCTAACCAATGCATTTTCTGTCTGAACCTTCCGTGTAATATGTGGATAAAGTTTTCCTACTTTTGCCATCGTTGGTAATAGTTATTTTGAATACTCGATACATTTGCGCACCCACCGTCGCGTCTTTACTGAATGTTTCCGTCATCAGTCCAGGGAAGTGTTCTTGTTTCGGAAATGTCACCCTCCGATTTGGGTCAAATATGCGACCCTTGGGGTTCCAACGATGTCGCGTGACACTCCTTTGTATCGATCCCGATCAGTCGGCCCTTTCCAACCATTTCTCCGTCATAAAACTGATTTTTCGTGTTCTTTACGCTCTCTTTTTTCGTTTGGTTTTCCGGAAATGTGCGATTTATTCGCGGATCCACAATTCATTTGTCGAAATCCCTGAACAGTTCTAAATGTTAAGCCGTTTGAACAATTCCTTGTAGATTAGTGAAATTACTTCCTAGAAAAAAGATTCCTTAAGAACTGACTTTCCATTGTGAAGTAGTAAAATAGTACGATAACTTGACAAAAAAACTTGCAGTTAGCTCTGATTGAAAACATCCCAAAGACACCACGAATTCATTCATGCCTCATGGTTACGCGGAATAAAAAAAAGCCTAATTCATTGATTGGCATAGTGAAAGACAGCTTGGCTATTCACATAACATTACTATTGAAGCGACGAAAGCGTTTGACCGGGGAGATTCCTATTTTAGTTTTTCATTGATGAAAAAGGGTCGAATTCATTTGTCACGCCGTCGAAAGAGGGTGGTGGCATCAGCTGTTGGCGTGGAAGTCATTGTCCGCATGTACCGTTGCGTGCGCATGCCTGAAGTTATGTAAATCGACAGCCCTAGTACGGGCCATGTCATCCATCAATTCAGCGAGCGAAGGCATCGCCGTCTGCTGTGGGACCAACAATATGTTACGTTTAGAATTGCTCATAGTTAGAATGGTTGCTTTTTTAGGGTTCCGTACCCAAAGGGTGAAAACGGAACCCTATTACTAAGCATCCGCTGTCCGTCGGTCCGTCCGTCCGTGCGTCACAGGGCTGTATCTCATGAACCGTAACAGGTAGGAAGATGAAACTTTACGTGACTTTACGTTACAGAATTGTTGTCATAGGAGGAATGTAGATAGTGTACGGAAGCATTCCCGTTTCAGTTTGCATTGCGTTTTTTAGCGATGGTAGAATTGGGACGAATGAATAGCGTTACGAAACTTCGTAGAGCATTTTCCGTGGTACAGACTCCAGCAAATATTATTTGGACAGCGGTGCACATAAAGAGAGAATGTATATACCATATACTTACATGCATCATCACTTTACATCATCAGAGCCCTGGGACATGTGTGAGTCGGAAACGGGACCTTCGCTGTCACATAGGGCTCCTTAATGTCCAACCGTGACGATATAAGCAAAGGGAGACGCTATTTCTACAGATGTCGAAATGCTAGTGGCATAGCCTTTCTAGGTCTTGCCACCTCAGGATATATTTACTCTTAATAGGGAGTGCCACTTGGACCGTATCCCAGAAACGTGTTACTAACACGCATCATCACTTTATGTTCTTGTTCTTTGCCTTAAACTGTTCTACAAAAGTTGTTTGGCAGTAGCATTTAGATCTAAGTATGTATTTCATTACTGTGGACTTTGCGAATTTTCCTTTACTGAGTTGATCGAATCCGCGGATTATTCAGTTTTTGACGCAACTTAGTGTAGTTTGACTACCAAAAGGGTTGGTAGATGATATAAAATAAAAAATATATATATCATCAAAGCTAATTGTTGAAATGAAGAACCCATCAAACTGCTAATAAATTATCATCAGCCATTCTAAAAAAGATCCAATAACATTAGACCCTCTTTCTTCAACACGGAAGCAAATCCCCCACGTAACAACTGAACGGTGCCAATGGACTGCGCTTTTTGCTTCCTGCCAGTTCCGTGATTGTACCAAACGATACAATTTATTCTCTTTCAGAACTTTATTTATGGGCATGTCGCCGCGTGTCTGTAAAGTCACAATCTGGCTGATTCGTGTTACGTTTTTATAAATAGTAGTTCTGTACATTTTTGTTTTACTTGTTTGATGGGTAAAAATATTAATATTTCGTAAATAAAAACTTTTGCTCTTCTAAGACTGAAATAACCAAAGTCAAAAGATAGGTACATAACATATTATATGAATCATAAGCAGCGATAGATAATCAATGATCATAAGTTACCCTTTATTATAAACGCAAATTGATTAGTTTAGAAAACCACTTTTTTTTACTAAAACCATCCATCTGTGTCGGGATTAATGTCATCTTTCGCATATACACGAACTCATTCACCTATTCTATCTTTAACATTCCGTCTAGTCACTGCTTTATCTAGCTGAAACACTTCGGATTATTACCTTCACTTGTTGTAATATAAACAAAGGCTTCCACGCATCTAATCTAAGCGCAGGTCAAATGCAAATTTCGATCAGGTGAACTATTTGTTTGGAGCTATTTTGGTAACAAACACGCGACGGTACCTCCTAAAAGCAATGCGTAGGCGAGTTTGGCTGCGTGCAGCCCTGCTGCAAGGCTTACTCATATTCTTTTTTATTTTCTTGTAAAATGTAGAATCATCTTCTTCCCATAAATCCTCCGATAAATTAACCGACTTCGTGACTTGAAACCGTCACTGAATGTCGTAAACTTTTATTAATCGGATCATTGATGTTTCTAAGTGTAGGTACTGATAAAAATTATACTCTTTTGAAGAAACTGAATCCCTATGATTTATAAAATCCAGCTTCAGCCGTCTGTCTGTTTAATCATATTGTTGATTGAAACTACTGATCCTATGTAAATATTATTTTTCCCGCACCGTTTGGGCTACTTGGTATCTTATGGTACCTGAGGGATGAGCAGTGGCCGAAATATGAGAGAATACGATAATAGGAGAGGTAGGATAATATATTTCATCCAAGTTAAAAATACCTTAAATTTGTCCTAAGCTATTTTATTAGGATTTTTGTCGAAATAAAAAAACGCCTATTTGAAGAAACTAAACTTGTTTCAATCCTTCCTTTTTCATCTAAGTTTCAATCCCAAATTTGAAACAAAAATCTAAATTTTCTAAATGGTTTTTGGTATTATTAAAAAAGTCGCACATTAGAAAACAAAATATAGTATCCAAGTATGAAAAATACTCTGGTTTTTGGTTTGTCATTTCTATTAAGGAATCCCTTAACCCTAAATCAAACATAAAATTTCTAATCCATGTCAATGCGTTCCAAGAATTCATATCGGCACATTAAAAACAGCACCTAACTAATCCATCCATATTCTTCACACTAATATTATAAATGCGAAAGGAACTCTGTCAGTTGCGTTTTCACGCCTAAATCGCTGCACCAAGGTTGATGAAATTCGGTATAGAGATAGTCTATACCTTGGAGAAGAACATAGACTACCGTTTGTGGAAAAAAATATACTCAAAGAGGGTGAAATAGTGGATGCAAGTTTGTTTGGGGAACTCACATAATATCCATAATATAATTCGGCCCGACATCAGTCCAAAACGACATTGACCTGAGCGGAGCCGGGTTCGAATCAAATAAAATGTAAAGTGTAATAAAACGATCACGCAGAAAGCATTGAAATGTGTAGGGGAACAAAGGGTTAGCCCATTCTATTTCCTGCTGTAAGGCAAATTACGCTGACCTTAAACGGGAAAATTGAGCTTCGCGTGACCGAAAAAAGCAGCAAAGCCGATATAACGGCCTAAAGATGCTTAATTCATTAGATTACCTCAGTCGGATCACGCCAGCAGTTGGCAACGGATACTTTCACTGGAAACGAGCAGCGATCGAGTCGTAAAATGTATAAAAATGGCGTGCCGCAAAGGTTTTAAACGAGTGGAATAATTTATGGGGCAGGCGTAACAGCTTCGTAACGCGGCTTGCTTCATTGATCCCATGAAAATATCAATCGGAGGAGATGTGTTTTCAATGTAACTGGGCATGGGTGGAACTACACCTACTATCATATTAGCTCAACCCACCTCATGGGAACTATGTGTCACGACAGGACGTCTACATCTATTGTACGTCTACATTCAACTGTATGGAAAACACGGACAGTATTTCATCATCATCTTTTCATCCAATGCGATGATGCTTAACCATACCCTAGGGGAGGGGACCTACAACCTTATGCACTGACGATAGCGCCGACCAGTCAGCTGAGCTAGTCGTCGGAATCACACAAAATTGTATCAAATTTTGTGTTATCGTGTAGTTATTGTGACGGATGCGGTGAGAATGGATTTGACTTAAACCATGCCATGCCAAATATTGGTCATAAGAGCAGTGTCATCCAGAATAAGAGGCACAAGAAAGACGATGCAAAGCGCCGGATTTGAAGACGGTGCTGGTATCTTCCGCATCAGAACCCACGAGCAAGAGCTTGGCTGAAGTTGCTATCTCAACTTATGCTTTACTACTACTTTTTCATAATGCGACAATTGTTTATGCAAAGACTTGAAATAGCATGTACACATCCACACAATTAATATTACATTATTCTGGGTCTCCGCAGCCCGCCAGGGTTCCACCTGCCGCTCGAGTACGCCAAGCTGGTGTCGGAGTGCTCGCGCCTGCGCCGCAGCGCCGACGACTCCGACGCGGACCGCGTGGTGTGGATCCACAAGCCGGTCGCGCAGAGCCAGGGCCGGGGCATATTCCTCTTCAGGGTGAGCATTCGTTCGTGTGGAAGGTGCATTCTTCTGCGACGTTGGCAGCAGTAAATATTATAGATTGCACATCTCAAAAACATCTAATAGAATCGTACATTAGTCCACTAGCTTTAATTTTACAGTAGAAGCAACAACGGACTGGTTAAGAAAATAAGAAATTTTACACTTTATACCTCTTTAGAGAATTGACGGATTTACGCCATTCTCGATTAAATCATATGTACCTACATGACAACACGACCCAATATTTAACTCAGTTTGACCAAAAATTGTTACTTACACCCTTTCCAAAATAACCTATTCAATTGTTGACAAAGACGTCCTGAATGACACGCATATGTTATGCGAGTAAATTGATGCTATTGATCCCTACAATTCCAAAAAGCCTGAGTGTGGTGCTGTGGGGCAGAGCAGAGGTCGTGCAGCGTTAGATAGAGCTGCTCTTGGCCGGATATACAAATTTGACTTGCGGGCACTCTACAGCGACTCTACACTTGAACATAACTGTGCGAGGTACGCTGTGACAGCGAGGCGGTCAAAGCTACATCGAGGGACCTGTGCTTATAGTCAGCAGTCTACAGTTGCAAAAAACCTGAGTGATGTGCTCTGCAGCAGAGCGGCGATCCGCCCCTTATTTTCGCCCGCCTTCTTATTCTGTACGTGTGCGTGCTAAGCTTCTGGCCCCTCATCATATACATGGCCGCAAAAGCTCTTTACAGTGACTCTATACTTGCACAGAGCCTGTGAGAGGTGCTCTGCGACAGCCTGCACAGAGAGCCGCTGTTCATCGCCGGGTACCAGTTCGACTTGCGTCTGTACATGTGCGTGCTAAGCTCCTGGCCCCTTATCGCATACATGCCCGCAGAAGCTCACCACAGTCACTGTATATGTTCCCAGAGCCTGTGCGAGGTGCGTTGTGGCAGCGCGGCGGTCGTGCAGCGCTACATAGAAAGGCCACTGCTCATCGCCGGGTACAAGTTCGACTTGCGGCTGTACGTGTGCGTGCCGAGCTACCGGCCCCTCACTGCTTACATGTATGCAGAGGGACTCGCTAGATTCGGTACAGTATTTTATTATGATAACTTTTATAGATGGCTGACCCCACGTCTAATGCCATGATATATGCTCTTCACACCGCATTCCCAAAGGAACAAGATTGTGTTTCAGAACTTGAGTGGAATCAGATGAAATCACTGACGTTTTCAGCATGTTTTCACCGGCCTCTTTCGAGCACGGAAGACGTCGCAGCGAATCGCGTTTCTTCCTTAAGGTCGGCCCGTATGCATCAGTCAATTTCACCTCCCATACAACCGTAGATTACTAATAATTTGAAAACCACTGTTCCAACTTACTTGATATTTGGTATCGAATACTAGGCTACAAATATCTGTGTCTGCATGTCTTTGTTTTTTCGGTAAATGTCATTTCATTGGGTTTGGATTTAAAAAAAAAACAAAAGCGTGCAGACACAGATAATTGTTACCTGATATTAGATATTAAATATCAATTTAATTGGAATAGCGGTTTCCAAATGATTAGTAAACTACGTTTGTATGGGGAGCATAGCTTACGGGCCGTTCTTAATATGCGACAAGTCCATCAAGTTTGAGTGAGACAACAAGCCAGTCCGCAGCGCGAGCACCGAAAAAGCAGCAATGATTTTGAGTGAAGTATCTTCACTCAAACTAAATTTTGACAGCTCAGAATATATTAAACTGACAGATCATATCGCAGTTGCAATCGCATTTGCAAATTGCAAAATGCCCGTGCTCGCACTGCCGCCTTTACAGCTTGGGGCATACAGCTATACTACGGTCTTATCGAACCATGAAATAACCCGCATTTTTAAATAAATGCTCACTTCAAATTTGGCTAGAAGAAAGAGGTGCACTACCTTGTGATGATGTGTGAAAATCGAGAAAGCACTTTAATCACCCTTAATCTAAAGATACCTTTCGTAAAACCTTATTTTTTTCTGTACAAATAAGGTCATTTAAATTTCATAGTGTGGTAAGGCTAAAATATTTCATCACCAGGTACTGACAAGTATACGCTGAGTGACCTTCACAATCCTTACCGCCACCTCACCAACTCTTCACTCAACAAGACTGGTCCTCGGTACGCAGAGTGCAAGGACAGAATCGGAAATGGTACGTTCAAGCGTATCTCTTATCTATTTACGTTATTATTATCACATATTCCGGGGGCTACCATGGTAAATTAACACGCCAGGTGCAAGTTAGTCATCAAAGCCGACGCAGTTGGATTTCGTTCCATGTTCACTTGGCCGAATAACACGTCGGTTGACATCTAGCATGGTACGAAATGCGACTCAACGACAGATTTATCACTCATTCGCGTGCTCATCCGGTGAGTTCATTTGCCACGGTAACCCACCTGAAGCCCGATTCTGCTATTTGTCCAATTTCAAACCATTCCGTATAAGTTATGTTTCCGTCAAACATAACACGCTAAGTTTCGAGTGCGGTTTCCAAAAATCGGTATTCAACTAATTCACACACGCGTTTTGTTATTGTCTATGGAGTGGTTTGTCTTCTGCGCCGCCTACAGGGTAAAATAACCTGTCACGATTATGACAGTTATTTTCTCACTCAAATATGACATACGAAAAGAAAGAGACAGCGATATGCCAACGTAATGTAGAAAAGTGATATTCGAAGTTCGGCGATGCGATGCTCCGAATTTGACAAATATAATTCTCAAAACCGCAAGTATTCGGCAAAACACACGGCCCACGAGAACATGAGCGCGCGTTACGAGTTTGCGCATGCGTTTTGCAAACTGCGCTAGTAGAATACCATTTCGCGCGAAACATGCGGTTTTGAGAAAACACAAACATAACGCGCGCAGTTATCAATTAGCAGAATAAGGCTTCTGGTAGTAGAAATAAGAAACTGGTTGATGTGTTTTTTTTGTTTTCCATTGATTTATTTATTACGTTTTAAAGTCTTAGATGAAAAAGAATGGATACGGTACCTCCATACTGATGATAGTTCAAAAGCATTCCTATTTTTAAAAAAACTCACACACCTATACTTTTACATGCACACCAAACTCTAATACGTAAAGGGTAATAGAGCAGGACCAAGGTATAAGAAAATGCATCATGCGAAAAAGTGACAAATAGATTCATCTGATCGCGGAAGAATGAAATGAGACAACAATTTCCTTAAATTGAATTAGTTATAGCGTGAGAAAAAGGGATGGTGACATTTGTGACGTCTGGTCGTAGATATAGTGCGCATGCTAAGCCCTTTGACCAGAATGGCGCATCAAAACTAAATGAAAAATGAAAGTGAAAACGGCAGGGTTGCCAAAAATGATCACAAAAATAAATAACAATATATTGTATTGTAAATTAAAATATTAAGGTTCCTATTTAGTGATAGTGGTCAGAACAAGTAGTACCATGATTGTATAGTTAACAAGGCATCAAATAATCTTTTCGCGAATTTGAAAGCGGGAAAATGAAAAAAATATAAATGGAATCATTCTTTAAACCATCGTTTTTCTGAGTAAAAATCATCGATATTAAGGATAAATTAATAAAGTCGAATTTACACAATTTGTAAATATTTAAATCATAAAATAAAATAAACACAAAGAGGGAATCATTAATGTATAGCAAGTATGGGTCAAACATTGCAAAACTAATAATATTGATTATTCTTGAATTGTCCATGTTTGCATTTTATGCATTTAAAAATTTCGTTCAATGCGTTTTAGATGCTAAAAAATAGTCCAAATAATAGTCAGTACAGTGTTATGTAAAACCTGTTGATGATTATTGCCGTTTGCCGTAAATGTGTGATGGTATTTTGATAAACCACCAAGTTCTTTCTTTTTACAATTTGTTTAATTTCCTTCAAATAGGTTCACTTTATTACGCTTTTGTCCTTTTGTCGCGGCTTTAATCCCCGGATTGGTTTTATGTATATGATAAAGTTTTGCATTTACATATTTTTCGATAATAGCCCTAAGAAGATGGAGTCTATGATTAAATGTAGCAGATTGAAGAAATGAATACTCATTCAATGACAAAAGGACATTTGAGCCAAGAAACGACTTGAGAATTTTAATCTTTATGGAAACGAGCTGTCTGTCACATGTACAATTTTGACCATTATCAAGGATTTACCTTTTTATCACAGCCTCAGAACTAAGACATATTTAACAAACATCCTAAACGACATTATAAAAAATAATAATCAGTACGTAGACTATTGTTTTGTGGCAGCCCTACTTGTTTTTAAAATAAAATTTAGTTCAATATAGTATAATACTGAAATGAAAACAAAAATAAAAATAGAACTGATAATTTAAGTTTGCTTGTGCCAACCCTGTTTGCGCCTTTACAACACATAAAAGATTTCAGGTCAACTAAACTAAAAACATACTCAATATGCTTGTACTTACACATGGAATGTGATTCCATTGCTCTTGTTGGGCTTATTAGTGTTATTTCGACATTTGTCAACCACACAAGACATTTTGAAGGCATTTTGTTGATATTTTGAAATCTTGCTCAACTGACGCGCATGGATTGACGTTTGACACCGACTGAGAGCATATGAGCTGACTGAGCTTATATTTGACGGACCGTAAAATTTTTTTAGTCCCCTATCCATTCCTTTTTCATCTGAGTTTAAAGTCATGTAACTGCTATGAAAACGATTATAACATTGTGGAAAGAAAACGCTTTTTGAGGTTTAAAAGGACAGTTCTCTTAGAGCTTCATTCTACACAGCGGGTTCCATTATCTCCAGAAGGCAAGATAATGTGAAGCAACGAGCATATTCTTATCGGTGTCAATGTTCACCACAGACAAGAGAACTGTGAAGCATTGAGTTTTTTTTATGTAACTGGACATGGGTGGCTTGTACCGATAGTAGCCTAACACACCACATGGGACTAGGTGCTAACTAATTGAACTGGATGGAAAACACGAACAATTTTCATTACCGTTTCGAGTGTCTCCGTGTTGGGTTCTATTATCTTCAACGGGCAAGATAACTTTGAAGCAGATGCGGTATCGGTGGACCGCTTCGAGTGTCTCCTTGTTGGGTTTTATTATCTTCAACAGGCAAAATAACATTGAAGCAGATGCGGTGTCGGTGGAGGTTGCTTGCGAGTGGCTGGTGACCTCGCAGGGATCCGATACGCCACTCACGAAGGACTACATTGAGTCCCACGGCTGAGGGTTCCACTCCGTCCCGCACATAATTGCTAGGTCTATGGTCCCGTCCCGCAGGCTGCAAGTGGACCTTAATCAACTGCGGCGGCACCTGAGCGCGCACATAATTGCTAGGTCTATGGTCCCGTCCCGCAGGCTGCAAGTGGACCTTAATCAACTGCGGCGGCACCTGAGCGCGCACATAATTGCTAGGTCTATGGTCCCGTCCCGCAGGCTGCAAGTGGACCTTAATCAACTGCGGCGGCACCTGAGCGCGCACATAATTGCTAGGTCAATGGTCCCGTCCCGCAGGCTGCAAGTGGACCCTGAAGTAACTGCGGCGGCACCTGAGCGCGCACATAATTGCTAGGTCTATGGTCCCGTCCCGCAGGCTGCAAGTGGACCCTGAAGCAACTGCGGCGGCAGCTGAGCGGGCGGGTGGGGCGTCGCGGCGGCGGCGGCGAGGAGGGCGCGGGGGAGTGGCTCGTGTGGCAGCGCGTGCGGGCGCTCGTCGCGCTCACGCTGCTCGCGCAGGCCGCCGGCACGCCGCCCACCAGGAACTGCTTCGAGTTCTACGGCTTCGACGTGCTGCTCGACGAGAACCTCAAGCCGTGGCTCTTGGAAGTAAGTAAAACCAATTTTCAAGCGTAGACATACTACTCGAAACAAATCTGAAAAGAAAGAAAAATCAAGCACTTTACTTCCTTCCGTCGCTTCTCGATCTGATCGTTTTTACTCTGATTTAAACAAACTTTTTCAACGAGCATTTGCTAGGCATTGTTAGCATAATTAATGAAGTCGACAATATCTTGTCGTTAGGTTAACTTGTCTCCAGCGCTAGCGGCTGACTGTGAGGCCGATGTTACCGTCAAGCGGCCAATGCTGCATGAGCTTCTCGACCTGCTGGGCATGCCCATGCGCCACACCGGCCTGGCGCTTCTGCAGGCGCCGCCTCCGCTCACCAGGTATAGCTGATGATGCAATCTTCAGCGTTACTTACTGACTATGAGGCTTACGCGATAGCTGTTCGACCTGCTGGACCAGCCAATCCGACACACCGGCCATGCACTTTTGTGGGTGCCGCCTCCGGTTACCAGGTTCTTATAACGAGTGATCTCCAGCGTTAGATACTGACTGCGAGGCTTACGTGGCAGTAAAACTGCCCATGTTGCACGAACTGCTCATTCTGCTTGGCCAGCCAATCCGATACACCGGACTGGCGCTGCTGCAGCCACCACCTCCGCTCACCAGGTACAGCTGATGATCCCATCATCAGCGTTACTTACTGACTGTGAGGATTACGTGACAGCTGCTAAACCCGCTGGACCAGCCAATTCGACACACCGATCTGGCACTTCTTCTCAGGCCACAGAAATCAGAAATATTCCGATTTCTGTGTCTCAGGCCCAATTCGCACGAGCTGCTCGACCTGCTAGGCTTGTTTCCAACATTCGAACGACGGCGTCCAGGATCTAATTTCATACGATTTGGAACGGTTAATTTTGGACACTAAAAGCCTCTTTCCTACTGCTGATTAGCTTAATCTTCCTTAGCAGCTTGCAATCAATGCCAGTAGAAGATAATCAGCACTTTAGTAATAAAGGCCCTTTAACTGTAGACTAAAATAAATTATCATTGAACACCGATTACCAATATTGACTGCTATACTCCAAAATGATTCGTCATAAATGTCTTTGGATGTTTTAAAATCGTTATCTTTCTGAAACATTTTGGAGGTTTTTTTAAAGGTGGTATATTCTAGGATAACACCTAATTCGCGACGACTTCAAACATTTTGATTTTCAATAGTGTAATGATATTCCGAATGATAATACGATTGCATCGACCTGCAGCAGCAGCTCCGACGAGGAGACGTCGGGCGGAGGCGTGCAAGCGGGGCCGAGCGGCGCCTGCGCGGCCGGAGCGGGCGCGGCGCGGCGCGCCACTCGCTGGCGGAGGGGCCGCAGAGCCCTCTCCATACACAGAGTCACTCTGAACCCACCGGACAACCATAAAGTGAGAGTTTTTAGGGTTCCGTACCCTTAAGGTGCCAACGGAACCCTATTACTAAGCCTCCGCTGTCCGTCCGTCCGTCCGTCCGTCCGTCTGTCACAGGGCTGTATCTCATGAACCGTAATAGGTAGGCAGCTGAAATTTTCACAGAGTGTGTATTTATTTTGCCGCGATAACAACAAATAGGTAAAATAAAAAAATAATAAAAATTTAACGTGTTTTTTTGTGTTAAATCTTGTTCGATGGTACGGAACCCTTCTTGTGCGAGCCCGACTCGCACTTGGCCGGTTTTTAGGGTTCCGTACCCAAAGGGTGAAAACGGAACCCTATTACTAAGCCTCCGCTGTCCGTCCGTCCGTCCGTCTGTCCGTCTGTCACAGGGCTGTATCTCAGTAACCGTAACAGGTAGACAGCTGAAATTTTCACAGAGTGTGTATTTATTTTGCCGCTATAACAACAAATAGGTAAGAATAAAATATAATTAAAATTAAAGGGGGCTCCCATACAAAAAACGTGTTTTTTTGTTTTTTTTACGATGGTACGGAACCCTTCGTGTGTGCGAGTCCGACTCGCACTTGGCCGGTTTTTTCTCTTTTTTTGCATGAGGAGCATCACACACCCTATAAAAGATTCAGCTTATAGAAGATTATAGAAGCAAGATTTGTTATTTACAGAATTATCAGCACACACTTTTTTATGTAACTGTACATGGATGGCTAATGCCAAAGTGACCGTTAATATTAGCCTGAAAAAACACATTTGAACTAGGTGACATGCCAGGACCTTGCTTGTACTGCTCGGCTACATTGTACTGGATGGAAAACACGGACAATTTTCATTGCCGCTTCGACGATCGTTCGAAAATAAAATCTTAATAACTTGTATATATTGCCTTCGGTTCTCCTTCAAGTTAGATTTTCAGATGTCAATGTAAAAAGCTTGGGACAGTTCCATCATATTGGTTTTGCTTTCAGATTATTTGACCGGATTTTGCTTTGTTTTTCAGGAAGTTAAAGAGAGCCACAGAGAGCTGCGTAACATTCAAGGGCGTGCCATCAAAGTAGCGAACGACCGACCGAATGACGAATCGGGGGATGCCACTCCGGTTAGTGTCAAATATCCGATGTCACATCGCCTTTTTAGGGTTCCGCACCCAAAGGGTAAAAACGGCACCCTATTACTAAGCCTCCGCTGTCCGTCCGTCCGTCCGTCCGTCTGTCTCAAGGTTGTATGTATCTCATGAACCGTAATAGGTAGGCAGCTGAAATTTTCACAGAGTGCATATTTATTTGGCCGCTATAACAATAAATAGTAAAAATTTAAAAACAATGAAAGATTAATGTGTGATTTTTTTTGTGTTAAATCTTGCTGGTAGCAACTAAGCAGATAAATTAGTCCCTTCCAATTATATCTTGCCTCTTTTGAGGAGGGTCTGTTGGAAGTTATAGGTCTTTAGGGTTCCATACCAAAAGGGTGCCAACGGAACCCTATTACTAAGCCTCCGCTGTCCGTCCGTTTATCCATCCGTCCGTCCATCCTTTACAGGGCTGTATCTCATGAACCGTAATAGTTAGGCAGCTGAAATGTTCACAGAGTGTGTATTTATTTGGCCGCTATAACAACAAATAGGTCAAATTTAAGAATAACAAAACTGAAACCAAAATGGGGCCCCCATACAAAAAACGTGATTTAATCTTGTACGATGGTACGGAACTATTCTTGCACGAGTCCGACTCCCACTTGGCCGGTTTTGGAAACACGCGGCAGCAGTCCGATCCAGAGTGTGGCAGCACGATAGAAACACCGTCAAGAATTGAGTTTTCAACAAATATGTTTCTACCTGCATTCTACGGCTGTATATTCTTCTACGGCTGTACAGCCAAATCTTGCGCGTGTGTCTGATTTCGACAATGCGGGGACGAATCAGAGAGGATATATATTACAAATATTTACGGTGAAGAATGACAACATGTAGATACGTACGGTTTATTCAATTGGTACAGCAATGGGCCAGCCACAAAATGTGAGATCACGAGATCAAATATGAAGCAGGAGCCGAACTTCAACCTCGACTTCAACCAACATCATCAAATGCTATTAATTCGTAGGTGTCAAGCCAGACAACAGTTTTTACACGAGCCATGCCAATTAGTGCAGTTTTAGCTCAAAGAAGAAGTGCTGCAAGATGTACTGGTTGCATATCTACTCATGAATGCGAAAGCGAGAAATTCTCGTGCTCGCTCCTGTCAAACTCTATGTAAAAAAAAACATTCCGACGAATTGAGTACCTCCTCCTTTTTTTAAGTCGGTTAAAAAAAGGTGCCTATATTCTTTCTACAGAGTTTGACCATCGACGTACCAAAGCATTCAGGTTATATCGATAAGTTTGACAGAAGCGAACACGAGAACTTCTGGCTTTCGCTTTCATAAGTAGACCCCCTACCTGCTAAAGCGAACCACATTTCATCGGACTTGCCTTAATCCCAACAGCCCCAGTCTTCAGATGGCTCCCCCGCGCCCGAGGAGCGGATGGCCGCCGCCAACCAGGGCCCGCGGCGGCGGCAGTGGGCGGCGCCGCTCGCGTGGGGCAACGGCGTGCGCTGGGATCGCGCGCCGGGCCGCGTCGGTCTGTGGGTCCGCATCTACCCGCACGACCAGCCGGCGAGCGATCAGGTAGCTACAGTGCGTAGCATGGGGGGGCGGAGGGTGCGGACCGCACCGGGCGGCACTTTGACGGGGGCGGCTTTTCACAGGTGTCGGAAAAAAATGTTTTCTTCAACATTTTTTCGACAATGTTTTGTTGTTTCCATATACACGGTGTTGTTTTGGGTCACAAATTGATGCCGAAAAGTAGGTTTTTTTTGTTTTGACCTTTTGTTTTCAAATTTTCGATTTCTAATACTAGTACGAAAACATAGTATTTCGTAATAGGAACCGCACTGCATTCACAAAAAGTTCTAAAGTAGGACATTTTTTAAAATACATAAATGTAAAAATTTACATTTGGATCGACGCAATAAAATTGGCGGCGGCGCGCAGTCAGCTGCGAGACAGCAAACGCGTGACCTTGGCAGTGGCGCGTACACATGGCGTGCTTACACCATTCCAAAGGGAAATTGTCGCTGAGGTAAAAGTTTGTATTAAATCTGCAATTTTTTTTTTACAATTTTACATTTAATTTTTAAATACCACAAAATGATCAGTATATGAAATAGTTAAATAATCGGTATTAAAATAGAAATGTCGCGAAAAAAATTAACACCGTGTATACAGCACAACATTTTATGCATGGGTGAACTGATGCAAGTTTCTTCAATAACTTTTATTTAGGAAATTAATTTTGATTCGATTTTAATTTAATTAAACATTTATTTTTCCGAATGTTTTGTACTTCCCGTAATGACCGAATAAGAGTACCCTTTAATTTTATGCACGGTATAAAATATGCCTTATTGTATGATCAATCACAAAAATAAGAGGGATCCGCTCCGGGTGCTAGTGACTTATGCTACGGCACTGGGTAGCTAGGGGTATCGCTGTTTAGATTAGTGAAGTTAGGGCTAGGAAAAGACCATGGTAACTCCCCGGCTGAACGGGGTGATTAATTCGTTCCATTTAAACGTCAAACGGCGCGTATTATTCGGCCAAGAGAACTGAAATGTAACAGTTAGTGTGGTACGACCTGTTACTAAACGTACAATAACACATTTGCCAGTTCACCTGACATTTAATTACCATGGTAACCCTCTCATTAACAGTGGAGGCAGTGAGTTCACAACTAGAGGCACGAACAGCTGGCTGGCCATCACGGGTGTTAGTGTAGTTGTGAACCTAAGAGTATACCTCGGAGTATACAGGGCACCAGCAGAGGCGGCGTGTAGCCGGGTTGTTCCACGGGCCCTTGTTAGTGTATCCAACTGAAAGCTATGATATGCATAAGCTATGATTTGCGTAACAATATATGAAACTCGACGCTTACTTGATGTTTGTATTTTAGAGAATGCACCTCTGGCGACATTCCGAAATAAGAAACCCTCGGTGGATTCTTATTCTAACCTTATTATAAGCTCTTAGAAACCAAACACAATTTTATAATGCCAACGGTCATCAGACGTCTAGTTCGATCAAATAAAGCTATTTTGAGCAAAATTTGTGATCTCTGACAAGAAATATGGGCGTGATCTTCTTTCCCCGTTTGTATGGGGAGTTGAGCGGGATGGCCCACCTTAAGGTGGCCCAACCCGGCGGCCCTAACTCATTCGCGGGCACGGTACAAAACCGGACTGTTGCGCTCTGGGACCTTCTCTGTTTCAAAGAATAAGACAGGCTCCGTGATGAGGAAGATGCAACATGTCCACAAAAAAGACAATGTGCATAGTGTATGATTTGGTAAGATCTACGAAAATTTTAATTTCAAAACGACTTATAGCTAAAAGTAAACCACGACCGCTGTAGTAAGAAATCGAACAAAAACCAAATAGATTATAAATCTTGATTAAATAAGCTATGTCTGATGACTAATCTTTTTAAGATGTTCTTACTTTATCATTGCGCAATCCACCTCCAAAGTTATTGTATAAAACGCGCGAAAAATGCGAACTTTCGGACCTTATAACTTAGAAACCAAACACAATTTTACAATGCCAATGGTCATCAGACATCTAGTTCGATCAAATAAAGCTATTTTGAGCAAAATTTTGGATCTCTGGCAAGAAATATGGGCGTGATCTTCTTTCCCCTTTTGTATGGGGAGATGAGCGGGTTGGGCCACCTTAAAAGCCGGTCTCGTTGGCAGTGCGGCGCGGACGACATCCGGGAGGGCGTCGCACACGTGTCGCGGCTGCTGCGCGCGTCGCGCGAGGTGGAGCGCGAGGCGCGCGCGAGGCCGCGGCGGGAGGGAGCGGGCGCAGGAGCGGGCGCGGGCGCGGGAGGCGCGGACGCCCGGCTCGAGGCGGCGCTGCGCGAGAAGCTGCGCGCCGACCAACACTTCCAGGTGTGGCTGCCGCCGTCGTGACGCCCGGACGAGCCTGGATATTTGTCGCCGCCGAATGTTGTCATTTGTTACTAAACTAGCCAAAGTTCTTAAGTCGAGGGCTGGGATAAATAGTCGTAACAGAAACTAAGACTAACGAAAAGTAGTACTTTGTGACGTCAATTTGCATAACTTTGAGATTTCGTCCATACAAAATGTGTCAAAGTGACGTCACAAAGTACTACTTTTCGTTAGTCTTAGTTTCTGTTACGACTATTTATCTCAGCCGAGGTGAAATAATAAATATTAAACCATCACGTAGGTAGGTACGTCCTAAAGTACATATCCTCTGTAAACGAGAGGAGAGCATAAGTATGTTATTTCAGACTGTTTCCGAAACAGTAAGTTAAATGCATTGAGTTATATGTGTTTTTTTAATTAACCCCCGTAACTAATGCTTTTTGAACACTTTCAATAGATAATCCATGTAGCAATTAAGACTTTCAATGACCTACATCAATATTATAGCGACCTAAATGCTTCAGGGTTCCAATTTAGGTCCTCTTTTCGTTATGGATATTGGAATGAGAAAGCAGTGTAACTTCATAATTAATGGTAATGATCTTAGCTTTTTTTCAAAATAATGATTGTCGACTTGTTCAGAAGAATCTAGCTAGGATTTGTGGCATAAAACCTGGTGCTCTGAATATTACATGTCAATATTATTTCTATCCCGTATTTTCATAAGGAGCACTCAATGTAATAACTTGCGAAACCATATAGATGTCTTTGCTGACTCACACAGATTTCTGAAAATAGTAATAGGAGCATTTGTCTAAATTAAGAAATATTAACGTAATTTATTCCAGCAACTATTAATTTTAATTTAAGCTATTTATAATAATTTAAACACTAACAGCTGTATTCCGAGTGGGCGGACTAACTTAAATCCGCCGGACTAAACCGGTTTTTGAATGGTTATTTCGGTGCTAAGCTCTATATAGACTAGGAGGTCGCGACAAAAATGGGAACGATAACGTAAATGGCTTAAACTGGGTTCACAGGATAAAGACCAACCCTATGAAGCTAAATGTGTCAGTCTGCCTATTCCAAGTGGTTGCGTTACGTATATAAGGCGCCTTAAAAATTAGTTATGGTGACAAAACATATATATGATAAAATAAATGGATGCAAATGACGAAGCATGAAAGTATTATTGCATACTTGGTTAGGAATACAAAAACTGAACAAATTTTTGCTTGCATTTCGTAGTTTAGGCGATTTAGGTTGCAGATATATCTTTAGGTATATTTAAATATTGAATTTAAAATTCGACCGTTTATTGTTCCATAATTAATAGGTATCAATGTTTCTAGACAATCAGTATATTAATCAGCAGGTACATACCAACATCTAATTTAAATAGCCAATCTAGATAACGCAACCACTTGGCGCAGGCAGACCGACATATTTAGCATCAGAGGGTTGGTCTCTAACATGTGAACCCAAATTCAGCCATTTACATTATCGTGACCAAAAATGTTGTGACATCCCGGAATAATAAGGAGAGGTATTAAATAATATTTATATGCACCCTTGAGGGTGCCGCCTTCTAGGTAAAAAAGAACAGAAGGGGTCCATTATACATTTTCAGGTGTGCTTTTGTACCGAATTCTAATCAATTATGGTATAATAATCAATAGGGGTGCGAATGAATAATAATATTATTTAATACCTAGGCAGCAATATTATCGCAGCCTAAGGCTGAGATAAATAGTCGTAACAGAAACTAAGACTAACTAAAATTAGTACTTTGTGACGTCAATTCGCATTACTTTGAGATTTCGTCCATACAAAATGTGTCAAAGTGACGTCACAAAGTACTACTTTCCGTTAGCCTTAGTTTCTGATGCGACTATTTATCTCAACCTTAGTTTCTGTTACGACTATTTATCTCAGCCTTAGTGTTTGTAGCCGGTCTAATGCTTTTTAAAACTGTATTTTTTTCACTCTTTTAGTATATCTCACACTTAGGAGTGGTATTCTTTTATAAAATTCATGAAAGGGCCACCCCTGAGATTTACCATTTTTTTGAAGTCGGTCGAAAATGGTATACGACTATTTAAAGCGTGTGCCTTCTTGGCCAAATCTGGAACGAAAATAAATAACGAAAAACACTCTTATAAGTCATGAGACAGATTTTCATAATATTATAACAATAATGGCTGGTGCAATAACTCAACTTGCGTTTTTTTTTTCAAAGTGAAAGAGTTCTATTCCTGGCTTAAAAATATGGTTTAAAAAATGTAATAATGCAGTTTTAGTTTTTATAAACATCAACCTCGTGACTCCTTTGAATGATTTTCGCTATTTCTTTTAGTTTCGGATTTGGCGAGTGATTTGGCCATGAAGGCACATGTGCTTGAAAAGTTCACCCCCAGTATAACGTATTATGTAAGTTACTTTTCAGTATGGAGGGACATACTGACAATTTATGATGTTCGCTTGTTATGTGAAATTCGTGATATTTGTTCAAAGTGTACAGTGCGTATTTCGCTCTCAATAAAACTTAGATAAATAAAAACATAGAAAATTAAGTTCAATGTTATTATTAAATCTAATGTCTTGGTGATATTTAGTCTTTCAATATATTATTATCATGAATTATTGATTGATGATGATATCTCGATTCTAATGTATATGTTGACGTTCAAAACTGTTCAAAACATGCAATCATCATCGTTGAAGTAATATTTCCAATACATTAAAAAAAACTACCCCTGAAAGTGTGCCTAGATTAGATCAAATATAATCTTGTGTAAAGAATGTCCAAGTTATTATTTTTTTAAATTCCAGAAAAGTTATTTATATATTTTGTGAAACCCCTTAATATTATTTCAGAACCGAAAACATTATAAAACTTTGACTATGGATTGATTTTTTTTAGATCTACTTTATTCCCGCGTGGGCGCTGCGAAAGGAATTATTCTGGAGCGTGTAGAAAAAGCCCAAAAATGCGTAAAAATCGTTATGACACAACGATCCAAAAATATATATTACATAATATATATAACATTGAGATGGTCAAAGAAAATTTTTATAAGGGAAAAGAAATGCTAAAACGACCTCAGCATAAATATGACAAAAAGCTAAAACAGAATAATAAAATTACAATGAAACTACTACAACAACAGGTTTTTCACAAAGGTTATCGCGATGGCTCTGATCAAGAAATTACAGTGCTCTGAATTGAACAATATTTGTGTTTGTATGTATGTTCACATAAGTACAAAAAATACTACTACTAGTGATAATACTTTTTTTTTATGTAACCTGACATGGATGGCTTATACCATACAACTACCTTTATGATATTAGCCCAATACACCACATTTCCGAAGGAATTAGGTAGCCATGCCAGCACTTTCCCTTTATAAGCACGGCTACATTGAACTGGATGGAAAACACGGACAATTTTTCATTGCCGCTTCGACTATCTTTTCATTCAATGCAAAAAAGGGAGCTGTAAAAAAACCTAACCTAACCAAAACAACCCAAACCTTACCTAACCTAACCTAAATAACATAACCTAACCTTACTTAACCCAACCTAATTTACATATCACCATACCCACTTTGGCGACGAATCTGCGCCTCCAGTTTTTGGCGACGCACATGCGCCTCCGGTCGTTGGCGACGGATCTGCGGTTCGGTCGCAGCTCCGTCGCTGGCGATGGAGATAATAGCGATGGACTACCCCTTAGCTCCATGTACCCCGCGTCGTAACAGCAACGAAGGGCCGAGTGCATGAAAGGACAAAAAATCAAAATCAACGTCAAAGCATGATCAAACACGTCACTTTGTGTGGACAGTATGGAAGGAACTCTATGCGGATCACTAAAAGTGACGTGTTTGAACCTTGATTAACTCAGCCGTCTCTTCGTGCAACCGGGACTTAGACTAACGAAAAGTAGTACTTTGTGACGTCAGTTTGCATTACTTTAACATTTCGTCCATAAAAAGTGTATCGAAATGACAACTATTAGTTTTTGTTACGAATATTTATCACAGCCAGATTTTTTTAAACTTGAAATAGATGCCTAATAATACACCCACTGTCCTACCTAACCTAACGTAACCTAACCCATCAAAACAGAAGCTAACTAGGTGCCATCATGGAGGTGAAGAAATAACTCACCTCCATGCATGGGTGCCATGCCTTTTGTTTTTTTTGGATTGTCACATCGACCATCTTTCATTTATGTATTATGTAGCTATTTGTTTGTCGATTTATTTGTATTCTTGTTGAACGAAGAGCAGATACCTAATTGATTGTTCTCCTTAAATGTCCGTTCGACTTGAGATTACCAAAGATTGCCCGATACGCTTTCTTTCCTAGGTTGTTTGGAAATCGTTTCAAATATCGAAATGTATATTGACAATATTGCCTGCAAGGATGTACACGTAGTGCCTTTAACGTAATAATTTACATCATAGCTCCAAAGCCAGGCGCTAAACGTAATGCGACGGTATACCCTTGTCTAGAGGTATTTGCTAAGAGGATACTTCTCATTTCTCTAAAATGTTAATGCTGTCTGGTAGATATTATTGCAAAATCCAACCAGCCGTATTCAGAGTGGGTGGACGATTAATACCTACGTCGAACTAAATCGGTTTTTTTATATGGTTATTCCGAAGCCAATCTCGTACTAAGTTTTAACAGGTTCGCTCTGGATATAGTGCCACATAGCTTATTTTGCGCGTGGCCAAAATCGGAACCAAACGGTTCGCCATCTTGAACATCATTCGGATATAGGATTTCCCCATATGCTGTGGTCTGTCTTTGTCAACTGTTTTTCGGAATGTTGAAGGCGTTAAATCATGCCTAAGGTGCGAAAGTTCTTCGAAGCCGAAAAGGAATTAAATGGGCTATAATTAAATTTCAAAACGTTACCAAGCGCGTCTTCGCGGCTACGGGGATGTGTTGCCACTGTAACGATGCAAGTTACCCACTGATTATGAATTTTAGGCTGAGGTATTTATTTGTTAAGTAAGTAATTATTCGTTTGTGAAGATATGTTGGTAGTTTAGGTTAGCCATTAGCTAGTTTTTACTTTTTAAGTGAATCGCTCGCCGTCCGTCTTTATGCCAGGCGTTTTTGTTCTGAGCGCTACAGAACACATTAAATATAATAATTAGTTGTATATGTTATAAATTATGCGCAAAATTGTAGGCGTCCTTTGGGGTTCGGAGTGGTCCAAAATAAAACAAGTTTTCAATTTAATTAAATCAATAAAATTTTGCTAAACAGACTGTATTTTGTTAATATTGTTTACGAAAATGTTTTCTATAAATTCCGTAAATATTCGCACTGTGCCAAACATCGCCAAAGAACAAAAACATGACAGAAATCGTGCCAAATCAAATTAGATGATTTCGACCTTGGTGTGTTAAGATAGCCCTTTCCGACGGGACTAACTGATTCGCGGGCACGGCACAAAACCGTGCTATAGCGCTCTGGGACCTTCTCTGTTTCACAGAAAGACAGGCTCCGTGATGAGGGGAAGATGCAACATGCCCACAAAGAAGACAATGCGCATAGTGTTTGATTTGGTAAGATTAATGATAATTGTAATTACAAAACGACGAGTCAATAATGAAACAAAAACCAGATTGATTATAAATTTTCATGAAACAAGCTTGGTCTGATGACTTACTTTTCGATAAAATAAAACTGTTTTGAGCATAATTTTGGATCTATGACAACTTTCCACGTTCCACGTTTGTATGGGGGGAGTTGGGATTGACGTTAGAGTTTATTTTCTTCATAACATTCAAGAAAACAAAACTAGCGGTAGTAGCCTGACTTCTACCCCTCTAATTTGTTTTATTAAAATGATAAAATATCTAATTTATTATAAATTTGAATAGTATTATTTATCTAAGTAGGTTTTTTTTTCCTACAGCATACTGTAAATGTTTTCCCTATCAATGGCGGATTTGTTTCATGTGGCCATGCGCAAAATTATATATGTGGGACTATACGACTATAAAAGTTCTCGTATTCCCTTTCGTCAATTAGATATTCTTTACTTTCGTCAAATTCTATATAGAAAAAATGTAGGCATTTTTTTTCTATTAAGCCTGTCAGAAGCGAACACTAGAACATCTCGCTTTCGCTTGCATGATTAGATAGGCTGACTGGTACCTTTGCCGTCCCATGAGTGAAATTCTATCTACAGTACTTTTTAGTGTGCCAATATGTAGTAGTTTCCTGCCATTTTTTCAAGATTGGACCCTAAACACCTCAGCAGATGTACTGAGCCCCGGTTGCACGAAGAAACGGTTAGAAACTGGCAGAAAGTTAATCAATGTTCAAACACGTCACTTTTACTAAACCGCACGGAGTGGCTTCCATACTGTCCACACAAAGTGACGTGTTTGATCATACGTTGACGTTGATTTTGATTTTTTGTGCTTTCGTGCACTCGGCCCTGAGTGAGCGGACTTATTTTAATACGCCGTTTTTTAAGTTTTAGCAGGTATTGTCAGTTTTCCTTTTTAGGGAATTTTTCGTATTTAGGCCGCTTGATTGGAATAAAACTGGACAGACTATTCACCATTCCCAGACGACTGATTTTTTATAACTTGTGCGGCCTTTCGATGTGGATTTGTCACTCAGAATATAGGTACTCATTCGATATCTTTGAAGGCTTGACAGGATTTTAGCGACTGGTTGGCTGTGACGGGTTTGTGCCCTTGAAATTGGCAGGATTCGTAATTTTGAGATGGTCACACTGGTACTGTCTGTGTGAAAATGGATTCGTGCCCGATGGCGGATTGAAATAGAAAAGTCGATTTTTTTAGCTTTGTCGTGGTGCTGGTGCGAGATCGGTGCGTGCTAGCGACGGCCGACTCACGCGGCTACAAGATGTCTGTGTTCAAGTCGGCCATAGGGTACTTTAGCGGGGCGGCAGCGGGCGCCCCCGACAACGAACTCGTAGGGCAGCTGCTGGAGATAGGAAACATGAAGTTGCGTGTGAAACGTGTCATTGCGGAAGGTGAGTAGTAGCGCTCCATCTCTGACTGCGCTGCTGACCGGTCAGATTTACTAGCTCGAAGGAAAATCTATTCCATCTGTTGTAAAATGTTCACTTCACCTTTCGGGCCCACCCCCTTTTTCGCCTGTGAAAACTACATCTTAACATTTTTCTTTTATTTATGTGTTGATAACATTAAAATACATTACACACCACATATATTCAGGTGAGTCCTGATCAAAGTTGAAGTCCACATCAAATATTTGCATTTTCTAAGGGTGTTGCCGAGGTCACCCCATTTGCAAACTGACACAGCTGTCATTACCTAAATTTCTTTGACTGGAACGAACAGCTGTGTCACCTGACGTTACATTCTAATGTTGGACACATGTGTTTGAATTATATATTTTTTTATTTGCATAGATCTTACTTTATTTGGTGCATAGATTACACCAAATTAATCTGAAATTTAAGTGTTATTATAGTTGTCGGCAATAAACGGATACAATTTTGAGTAAAAGGCAAACAAAAATATGCCGCGCAGCACGTGGCAATCCGCCGAATGGTGTGCCAGCTGAAAGGATGGTTAATGAAGGTCAACCGTTTGTGGCCGTACTTCTGAACAGGAAGGCATAGGTTCATTACCCAGTGGCTGCACACTACATTTCTCGTTAAGGGTTGACCGCTGAGTATCATTAGACCGAATATCAGTGCTCATTGGCGACTTTGTTTTTTTTATTGATAACAAGTACGTAATTACGAGGATCAGCAACTTTACTCAAAGAAATTGTATTACAACATCTTGTGATCGAATTACATTATCTGGAGTCTGGGGTGAACTATGTTCTCCTGGGCCATAAAGGTTCACGCTGCTTGCGGCATATGGGAAGATTGAAAACTGCAAAAACTGCATTATATACCCTACGGCCTGAACGGAAAACGTATCAGTCTTCCTTTGGTGTACGCTCATGAGACATTCTCTTCATTTTTCATCTGTCTTTCCAATATGACTATTTAATTTACTTACAAACCTACCACCCATAACTATTAAAACCTGGTCTTCTAATGGGGCCACCGGCGGTACCGTAACAATGATGTGTCCAATTTGCTTGCGATAGAGTGGTACTACTCGCTATGCCGCAATATCAATCACTTATATCCAGGCAAAGCAAGTATTTAGTAACTACTCCTTATTTGTCAGAAGGTTGGGAGCATTTGTTCCCATGCTCGGATATCAGAAAGTATAATTAATACACTTTCCATTGACATGTATCATATTGCTATACATGTTACATATTGTGCGCAGAGCATGTATGCTAAGTTTACAGTGCAATAAAATGTGACATTCATCTGGTTCTGCATCTATAGTATTTGATTGATTCAAACCAATTATCACAGACATTATAACGGAAAGCATAATAGATAAGTATCATATCTGCCTAATGTCAGTTTTCTTATCAGTAATTTGCTGGTAAATGAGAATGTCACATTTCATACATTGCCTTGAATAAACTATCACACTCAACATACTTTCTATTAAGTTGTTTGGTAAGATAAAGGGCTCCATAGTTATTACTTCCTCTGTGATTTGGAAAACTCTAAACCTAATTTAAACCATGCCTAGATTACATACTTTTTTAATATTTTTTTTGTGTGACCCCTTTATCACTTTAAATTTACAATGGTATACATTTTGTCATGGTTTTTATCACTTTTCGATTCTTAATGTATCGGATGAACCGGTGAACTATCAGCGAGTCATCGGAACCACCATTGAATGCGTTTCAAATGAATTTTAATTAACGGCACGCTTTGGTTTTAAAGCCACCACAGGAAGTACAATTTGGCTCACAATGCAGTAGTCGGACCACTATGGTACTTTCGTGACAGGTTTCAATTAATTTAACATGGATTAAAGCATTTGCAAAGTAAGCTAACCTACATGCTGCACACTTTTACGATTTGCTTTCTTAAATGTTGCAACCTTGATCGTGCTTAGACACTTTTGTAGTCTTATTTATTTGAAAAATATGTCGCATCCTTCTGGTTTTTGGTTCAGACTACTGTGGTCTAACTAACACTAAAAGTGTCAGCCATTTTCGGTTTTGCAATATTTACAATTCAACGCTTAAACCAATAAAATTCAATCTGTCGTATTCAGAGTGGGCGGACTAACTTTAGAGCGCCGATAATTGCCAAACTAATCTGGATTTTGTCTGGTTAGTCCGGTGCTAATCCCGTACTAAGTGTTGCCAGGTTCACTCTGAATATGACTTATATGCTTAAATTTTTGTTTAACCTAAATAGTGGGTAAACTAGACCCACAGCACTCAACGATGCCCATGGGCTTTTGAACTTTATAGGGGGCAGGTTCACTTTATACTTTTAAGGACACACAGTTTACCGACCCCATAGATAAAGAATACGTATGGTGTAAACCTGATCTAACATACATAGTTCGGTTTGTATAAATTACAACACTGTGAATTATTTCAGGTGGTTTCGCCTTTGTGTTTGTTGCTCAGGATCTGGCCTCGGGCACAGAGTTCGCCCTCAAACGCCTTATGGCCGCCGACGAGACGGCCAACAAGAATATAATCCAAGAAATTAGCATACTAAAAAAGTTATCCGGCCACCCGAACATAATCAAATACATAGCGGCCTCGTTCATCGACAAGACTAAAACCTCGCACGGTATGGCGGAGTACCTGCTGCTCACGGACCTGTGCAGCGGCGGCTCCCTGATGGAGGCGCTGCAGAATCGGACGCAAGCGTTCCCCGCGCCGACGATACTCAGGGTGTTCTACCAGACGTGTCGGGCGGTTCAGCACATGCACGCCCAGATACCGCCCATAGCTCATAGGGATCTCAAGCTGGAGAATTTCTTAATATCTAATGAAGGTGGGTCTCCTTGTCACAATAACTTGCGACAATATGGTAAAAGGGTTTTGACCGTTAATAAGTTTGTAGTGTTTATTTTAGAAAAATAAATGTACTTTGAGGCACTTATTCATAATAAAAGTTGAATGTAGCCATAATTGTAGCAGCAAATAATTAAACGTTCACCAGTGTAACTAAAGTTACATAAATTTTGTGAAATAAGCCATATGTAGTAGAATTTTGAGAAATTAGCTATAGCAAGAACCGATCTTTATGCTGTTAAGGAATGTTCACGAATGTGAGGTGTTTACTGGTTCAAAATCCATGTAAGACTTAGGTCTCCTTCCGCTACTAATTTTTAGGATTAAACCTAAAGGTTAGGTTAGGGTAGCGGTAGGTGTGGATTAGCCATATCCACATAAAAAAATATCCTTTCTTCAAGTACCCTGACGAAGGTCAGTCAACTTACAAGTTCTCTAACATCTAGCAGGAAATATGTAAATTTAAATGCTGTCCGTCAAATATCCGGAAACTTATAATTTCTTGTAAGTTGAATCGAATGTAATTTTTATTTTTAACCTTTGAATCTTCTTATTTCAATATTTTGTATCATCACATCACAAGCTTCGTCGTTTTTTAAAAATCCTCCAAAATTAAATTTAATAAAATTCTCATACAAATGCAACAAAACAAAGTTTTACTGGAGGGTATATAAACTGTTAGAATGCGTGCAACTTGTGTAATTGAAGATAACTAAGATTGGTGTGACACAGCAGCATGGACCTTAACCAGCAATTAATTATGCTCAATTCAGCTCAATTTTGTTTTCAGGTACTATAAAACTGTGTGACTTTGGCTCAGCGACAACGGAAGTGTTCGCGCCGAATCCCTCCTGGAGCGCTAACCAACGAAATATGTTAGAAGAAAATGTGAGTGCCTCTTATTTCACTTTTTTATCATCACAGACTCACTATAAAACATGAATTACATTTTTAAATTTTCGAATGTTTATAATGTGTCCGAAATGAAACCCTTATAGATTTCTCTTGACTATATTGTAAAATACGGTCATTTTAGTCGACGATTCGGACCGCCGGACTCGCCCTGATGATGTGCCATATTCTACGGTCCGGAACGTCGGCCAACATGACCACGAAATGAAACTGGTCAGCCAAGTGTTATGCAAGATAATTTAAACAACCCTCAGTAGTCTAAAATATTTGATTCAATTTCACAAGAACTCCAATATGTTTACAGCACTGTGAAGCAGATGAACAAAAGTTGCACTAAACTTGTACAATATATCTTCATTTGAATTCTAAAATGTTTACAACACTGTGAAGCAGATGAGAACAGAGGTCACTAAACTTGTACAATATATCATCCCTTGAATTCCAAAATGCTTACAACACTGTGAAGGAGATCAGAAGAAGGGGCACTAAACTTGGACAATATGATATTGTCATCCCTTGAATTCCAAAATGCTTACAACACAGTGAAGGAGATGAGAAGAAAGGGCACTTTTTTTTTTTTATGCGACCTGACATGGATGGCTAATGCCACACAACTACCGTTATGATATTAGCCCAATACACCACATTCCCGAAGGAATTAGGTGCCATGCCAGGACCTTCCCTTTATGAGCAAGGCTACATTGAACTGGATGGAAAACACGGACAATTTTTCATTGCCGCTTCGACCATTTTTTCATCCAATGCGATGGTACCAACCTGGGCGGGCTTAAACCCTACCACCTAGTAGGGGAAGGGGACCTACAGTTTTACATGGATTCCGAACTATGGATCAGCTCGCATTCGTGACGAAATGCACTTATCGAACTCTGAAAGAGAAAGACAGTGGTGCAAGTCGGTATTGAACCCGGGCCTCTGGTACGCTAGATCAGTCCCCGCGCCACTAGGCTACGAGCCGCTCAGACTAAACTTGTACAATATAATATCATCCCTTCAATTCCAAAATGTTTAAAACACTCTGAAGCAGATGAGAAGGGGCACTAAACCTGTACAATAAAATATCATCTCTTGAATTCCAAAATGTTGAGGCAGATGAGAAGAAGGGGCACTAAACTTGTGCAATATATCAATGAAAATGTTGATAAATCCTTGTCGGTTTACTGGAAAGATGACTGACGTTCATACATTCCTTCACAAATGTAAGCTGTTCCTTGTTTCAGAATTATAAATACCCTTCCTCTACTAGGTGGTAGGGTTAAGCCCATCCGGGTTGGTACCATCACTTTGGAGGAGAAGATGACTTGAAGATCATTGAAAAAATTTCCGTGTTTTTCATCCAGTTCAATGTAACGGTGCTCAGAAACGGAACCTACATAATTCATTTGTGAATACAATTTGATGAAAGCACAAATTGGTTTTTGACTGAAAAGCGGAAAGAGTGGTGTCAGTAAACTTCCAATTGGCAACAATTCTGATTGCACTTGGCTAAATTGCAAAAAAATATTTACAGTAGGTACTACTCAAATATTTCATTTACGAAATCGCACAGAACTGAAAATAAAACGAGATATGATGACCACACTCAATCACCATCTAATGAAACACCTTGCATTAACACCAGTTTCCATGAGTTAGTGCCTTATTATTTGCTGTTAGTTATCTCTCACCTTGCAACTGTCCTTCACTCAAGCCGTGCAGTAGGTCAAATATAGTGCAACAATTGTGTTTACGCTATCATTAATTTGTATTGCTGGATTATTTTAAAAACCCAGCAATATTTTTCTAGCGAAGGTGTGAGCTCAAAACTTGTAATGGCAAACTGTTCAATTATATCATTTTATTCGAGAAGATTTGTTTTTGCTTTTGCATTCATATTGTTACGTGCAAATGTATTATTGATGAATGGAAGCGCTAAGCCATCTAGTGATTCAATTTGTCTATTATAAGTGCCAGCAAACCAAAGCATTTACTTTGGGAGCTACGCAGCGGCGCTTCTAGCGTCCAATATGTCGGTGTGCTACCAGCTGATTGTAGCGCAGCAGATTACTCATATTAGCACAGTATCAAGCAAAGACAAAATATTTTCTTTAACTCTTATATTTTCACTAGCAGCCCGTCCCGGCTTTGCACGGGCATAATATCATTAAAAAAAAAATTATTTTGACACAATGATGCACAAATAAACCCTTTTACGTAGAGTTCCTACATTGAAATAAAAAAAAAACTTAGATATTATTAGATATTAGAGAGCTCCCATAATAAACGCGTCCTATCGCTGCTAAATTCAAAGTGCTACAGGGAGAACCGCAGCCTCCGACGCACTATTTATTGGCACTCCCGCCGCCCCGGCCGTCCGGTACCGCCGCAAACGCTACGTCCCGCAATTAATAAATCTGTAATATCTTCGAAAATATTCATTTAAATCATATTCTGTAAAGGTCCATATAGATCTATAACAATTTATTTAAGGTATTTAATTGGATAAGGATTAATGCTGTATTGGTTAAAAACGCTTCGAAAATTTGCCATTATTTGTCGTAAAAAGTAAATGACAAAAAAAATGTATTGTGGGATATCCATAAGAGATTGACATATACCATCACGGAGTTTTGAAGTGAAAACTTCTTTAGCGGCGCTGAGCACTTTTTGTTGGATGGGTAAGATTGAAGTTGTCAATAGATTTGAATCAAAACTGTTTGTTTCTTACTTCAGCTATCATAAACCGATTGTATCAGTTTTAGAAATTTGCGATGATTCTGGTAATAACGATGGTGAAAAAGTCGTCGAAATTATGGATGAAAGTTGATTTTTCTAAGAGATAAAAATTAATGTAATATATAAATAAATAACGATATAATATTATGAATAATAACATGTAAATTGTCATATTTGTGTACGATAGCGCAATAAATAAACATTGTATTCTACCTCATAAATGATAGTATTTTTGTACTTATAATTAAACACAACGTTAATACTAAAGTTTTCACTTCTGCCGGCACTCCCGGAGTGCTACCGGTGTTTTTTCTGTAGACCTTTTCAATGTATACAATACTTAGTACATTATTTTGATAAACCTCGTAAGGTTCAGCCTGCGTCTGCAATGTAAGCGGAAAAAAAAATTTTTTTACGACATTACATTGGAAACTTAAAAAATAACAGTATTTATCCACTACTTAATGGATGTTATTATACATATAAACCTTCCTCTTCAATCACTCTATCTATCAAAAAAAACCGCATCAAAATCCGCTGCGTAGTTTTAAAGATTTTAGCATACATGGGGATATAGGGATATAGGGACAGAGAAAGCGACTTTGTTTTATACTATGTAGTGATAGTGATTTACAATCTGTCCAAGTTCAAATTGGAGAATGTCCAAGAATATTCAGTTGTTTCAGTTTGGCATGCTTGGTATGCGTCCAGTGATGCATCCAATTAGTTATAGATCTAGATCAGGTTGATAACACGTCAGCCGGTACTCTTCTTTTTTTTTCAAAGCATTTAAATCTATCAATGGTGACCGCGCATGGGACTGCCGATGTGCAAAAATAGTAGCTTTCGATGCTTTAAAGTATTATCTTTAACGCTAATGGATGGATCGGAAATTATTTCGATTAGCGGTTAAAATCAACAATTAACGAAACGATTAACTTTTGTGACACTCTTTCTCCTTTGCTAAACTTCATTTAGAAAGTAGAAAGGTGACGAAGGCAAATCGTTACAGAGCTCCGATGAGTATTCTCAATGGTAAAGACAATTTTTTTTTAATATATCCCGCTACTTAGCAATCTGTTTGTTTCAAACAATAATCTAATATGCCGTCAGATTTTCATCGGTTAACACCCAATGGTGTTATCCTCGTCATTTGTCTGCGAATCTTGTCGCTATTTCTATTTCTCTTAAGTCGAGAGAATGTTAGACTGCCCACTCCCTGCAATTCAGCAGCTAATTCGTTTATATGGTGGTCCAGTCTGACTTGATGACTCTTGCTGTTTGATTCAATTTCTTCCTTCACTGTTCGCAGATTGAAATCTAGGTTCACGTATTTATTGCTTATGTGTGGTGGAATATTAAACATGGCTCTCATTGTTTTACTTTGAAACCTTTCTAGTATTTCGATATTACTATGGCTGGCATAAAGACAATAGAATACAGAGAGAGATCCTACATTCCTTCGGAGTTGGAGGGTCTCCAAATTTTGGGATACTTGCGCAGTATCAATCGTGTACTAAACTCACTAAACTCAGTAGTACTAAACTCAAGTGGCAATGGGCAGGTCACGTATGTCGCAGAGATGACCACAGATGGAGCACTGTAGTCTTAATGTGGAGACCCTACACAGGGAAAAGAAGTGTCGGCAAACTGCCAACACGTTGGTCAGACGATATACGTCATACAGCAGGTGACAACTGGCGAAGAAAAACCGGAGACCGCACAACTTGGCGAAGTCTGGGGGAGGCCTACGTCCAGCAGTGGACAACAAAAGGCTGAAGATGAAGAAGAAGAGACCAATCGTGAGCGTCCATGTCTCGCAGGCATAGGTCAAAACTGGCAGCACGCATTGGTCAAACAGTCTGGTCACGAGAGATGTTGGTTTTCCTTAAAAAAACATGTAGAATCCTGTGCTTTTGCAGCTGGCGATGTTCACCACGCCGATGTACCGCGCGCCCGAGATGCTCGACACGTGGGACGACCGCCGCATCGACCACGCCGTGGACGTGTGGGCGCTCGGCTGCGTGCTGTACACGCTCTGCTTCATGCAGCACCCGTTCGAGGACTCGGCCAAGCTGGCCATACTCAACGGGAACTACACGCTCAACCGCGCCGACCAGCGCACCAAGTGCTTTCACGATGTCATCAGTGAGTCACTTTCTCGTTATCGGACGCTAATGTCACATCTGCAGTCGTATTTTTTATAAGCTTGAGTACACTCGCCCTCGCCGGGTCGCAATTTTTTTGTTAAACGGTAATTGTATTGTGAAGAACTGATTCCATTGTTTCCCAGTGAGACTTTGATTTGAACCGTGCACATTTCCATATATTTTGATAAAATCCCTTACAATATTAAAACCAACAAGAATACAAAAAAAATCTACATCTCCAGAGTAAATCCTTGACAAAAACTGTTCAAAAAGTCACCGTATTTTCCCGTATTTATTTTCGGATCTATTTGGCAGACACCCATACAAGTTCGTCATAAAAAAAATATTGTTTAATTTAGCAAATCCGAGTGCAGTATATTACATATCAATGGATGATAAATAAATAGTGTATATATTTTTTTAGTTTATTTATTTGATGAACAAAAATAGTACAATGATGCTGAAATTCAACTTCAGTTCCATTATAATTTTCCATCACAAACTGCACTCCTGAATTACTAGATATCATGCTAAAACCCTTTTTGGGTACGGCTACATTTAACTAAATAAAAATTATTTTTCTCATTACATTCAACGAAATGAAAAAAAATCTCATTACTATTTTGACAGTCGTTGATCTAATGCGTTATTTGCTTTGCCGTTTTCCATTTTCTATGTCTCTACTTCATTGACAAAGATTTAAAAAAAAAAACAATTTTATTGTTTGTTTGTTTTTTTATCATTCAGTGAAAAAACTTTCTGGTGTTTTCCTCCATTTTTCTCCCCAGAAACCAACACACTGACTATTGGCAAAAGCGCCAATAGATCAGTCTGATCGGTTCACTTCCTTGGCCGGTGAGCCGAGATGACAGCGGTTTCCATTGTCCGCAGGTGGGTGCCTGACCGTAAACCCGGCGCAGCGACTCACGATCAGCGGTGTACTGGAACGATTAGCGTCCATAGCGGAAGCCACTAACGTCAATCTGAAGCAACCACTCAAATTTGAGCGTAAAAAAGTTGAACAATCGGTGGCCACTAGCTCGCCAGGTAACAAGAAGTCAAGTAAATATTACACTACCATATCGTAAAGGAATTGTATAGTCAGACATGACGTGCCGGTGAGCTTAAGCGATGCATTTTGTGATACGATGTTACGAGCGCCTAACAGACCTTGTTCGAGCTTTAATCGGGAACGTCGGACGACCGACGCGCGACGCGCGACCGCGGCATTCTTTTATTTTTTGCATTCCACACTCGAGCTATAAAATGGTCAAGGTATTTTTTGACTTTTTACACTCAAATTTAATTTCTTTCGTTTTGTAAATTTTTTTTTTTAGTTTCGTATGCAACGATGTGTACTGATAGTTTACATTCCAATTTCTCTCGCTAAACACCAAATATTCAACTTCACCAAAGGTAAGGGAAGTCGCAGGCTATGTTGACTTTATACTCTGACAGAGATAAGGTAGTATAGAATTTATTTGACTGTTTATTATTTTTTTGATCGATTAAGTATATTAATCATCACATATATTTAAGTATTCCAATTATGAATGCTGTGTTGCTTGTCCAGTCTTATGGTACATATTTAGAAGTCACAATTTTAGATGCAGATAGTACATATGATGCTATTTAGTTGTGCTAGAACGGATGTCTTCAGGGCTTTAGGTTTCATAATTTGGAGAGCCTACAGAAGGTGCTATGGCCATTAGTAGATATAACCGATGATAAGCTGATGTCCATGCACAGCCTAAATGCTCAAATAGCTGGAGTATATGAAGGTCAGAGGCTGAATTTATTTTATATAAGATGTTTTAGCATGTATCGTAGAAATTGTGCATTTGGCGGTGACCTGGAAGCATTCGTCACAAATCCAACGACAGCAGATAAGTCACAAAACATTCCATGACTCCCATCATGATACAAATTATATTGAAATGTTTTAATCATATGCTTTCTTAATTTCAATGGTTTTTTTTATGTTAGTAATAATTTGTGGCTTTTTTCTTGCTTGCCATGACATGATAGACTGTCAAAAAAGGGCATTACATCGAAACCGCTCAATATTTATAATTTATGTTAATAATTTGTTTTGAACTAAACATACATACAATATTTTTGTATTTTTTAATTACGAATCCTTTACGAAATGACATAATGCAAACAGCTACCATTATTAAGGTTCCGAGTAAGCGAGGTACCATTCTAGTACACTTATTATTTTGTCGTGTCGTTCCACCGTGCTTTACAATTAGAAACTATTATATAAACCCTACGTTTAAAAATCCGAAAATGTGGGTGGATAAAGCACTAAGCCAACATTGGTGTGGTTGATTTAAATCACCAAACATTTGAGTTATAAATCCTAAGGTCCACATATAATTGTAATGTAGCTTGGGAAGTATTTGAAAACCACTTTGGAAGTTATCTTGATTGTTTTCATATCAGATCATCCAATAAATATCAGTTTCTCCTCTCTCTCCTTTCTATTGGAAAATTGGATTGCATGGGAAGCATAATTGTCTTATGCTTCGGGCCTACCTTCAACAAATGAAGAAAATGTCCAACCTCGTTTCTACTCTTCCATCTCCATTAAAATTACAAAATATGAAATAAACACATAAGATTTCGTGAATAACTAATTATATTATTTTTTTAAAACCAACAAAAAACCAAATAATCAATAGACTGATTGGATATGGATTATTGCTAACAAGAAAACCGACAAGATGTTATTATAGGCAACCAATGTAGCCTATTTTAGTTTCTTTGATCCGGAGCAGCCATTAACACCTATACTAAATATTTCGCAATGAGTCCAAAATTTAATTATCACCCCACCTACCGCATTTGTTACTGATTTATGCAAATGAATCGTTCAGGGACATCATTTTCTTGGAACCCTAATCAGCCGTTTTTCTTTACTGAATTCAAACTTTCCATTATTCTTACGTGTAACTATTTAATTTAAAAATAAATTTAAACAAGTATATTAGAAAATCATTACTTACTCCTTTTTATTCATATTTCCTCATATAATACTGTGATGCTTATTTACGCACCCATTCTTGCTCAATGAAATCTAGATTGGGCTTTTCTACTGCCATAACATAACTTTCTTATTAAGAATCTAGCTGACAGCAAGTGACAAAAAGTGTGCACTAGATTCTTCCATAGACAAAAAAGGAGGAATCACCATTTCAAAACGCAATCTAAAGACACTTCACAAGGTGTTGACGTAAATTATGTACCCTATTTTTTCACTGACCAAAAACACACCATTTACACACGTGATGGCGATGCCACTAGATAAATTTCCCATCTACTTCTGCGCATGGAATCAGACATCCTTCCTGACATTCTATTCTATGATATTTTATCTTGTTCTTTTTTCAGTAGCCTTTATTACATGACAGTCGCATAACACATTGCTACATTTTACGCCTTGGTTTTCTGTTATGTAAAATGTATGTATTTGTCAAATAAATAAATAAATAAATAAATAAATAAACACATTTTTCTGGTGAAGTACACTGTCTGCTCTCTTTTTTATTACATAAATTTCTCAAAAGATTGCTAGAACTTACGTGACGCCATTCATGACATTAATTTAGTGTTGTATGTTACTTTGGGCTAAATATTTCGACGCGTAGTGCATGTTATTGAGATTATCTGTTTTTGTCTGATGCATGACTAAAAATAATTTAAAGTGGAGTACTCAAATTAGGTAGTGCATGTTATTAGAGCGATAGAGTTTTCCTGGTAGACACCAAAGATTCGACTAGCTCACGAAAATACAATTCATTGCAGGGAAAGGCTTGAACAAGTGTACGCGTTTATTTTATAAAATTTAGTTTGATCATGTCTGGACTATCCGCTTAGAACAGTGTTTTTGTCCGTTACTAACTTTTGCACTTTCACTAAGAACGTACACACATTACTAACAATTACGTTACCGGCATTGAATATATTTTCGTGGCCGCATGCCGAAGCTTGCTGAAGAGTGCGGCTCAAAATGGCCGCACGCTGCCCTGAGAACTAACACTGTTTGTTTGTTTCCGACAGGTGTTTTCAGGTTTTTCGGATGCCCCATTGTTTTTTCGTTTAAATGACGCATGGAGACAAGCATGCTGCATTGGCACGGGCTGTTACTTCGTTGTATTGCTTTGTTTGGCTTCAATTATTTGTTACGTTACTTTTATTGATAGCAATGTATTATTTATAGTATATACGACATTTATAATAAGTTGATTTCTCTGTTTTGGATTTTTGTAAATCAACGTATTTTTATTTTTTATGTGCAGTATAAGATGCTTCCTAGGTGTAGGTAGATGCGACAATAATTGTATGTATATGATAGACATTGCTATTCCAACACAAGCATTTCTTAAATAAATACGTTATGTATCCATTCCATTAATCCCTAGGATAGCTGGTTTATAATCATGCAATGGAAATATTATATTAAACTGTATACACAAATTATTACTACATTATTGAAAATGTATTATTTAAGTATTACACGATATACATATTACTCAGTCACAGAATTTGGTAAACTAGCTCGGGATTCTATCAAATCGGGTAAGTATTAAAAGACAGTACAAATGCACTCAATATGCAACTCTGGAGGCCCATGTAGATACGCGTTTGACTTCTCAACATTACGAACTAAGATAGTCGATAGATATCTCTAGCAAACCGATGGTGCAAAATATTTGAAATATTCATTGTCTTTAGAAAAGTAATTTATTTCAGGGATAATCCGTTCATGTGCCTAGCAAACATGTTCAGTTTAATTAAAGACTCCCAAATGTAAATGTATCTTTCACGGACCACTGTTTTATTTGATTAATTTTTTTACTTCTTCGTCTTTGGGTCTCTTTTAAATAATCATAACTATAATAGTTTCGTACCCCGCAAACTTATTTTGTCCATTGCCAAAATTCTTGTATTTTGGATTAGGTCTCTTTCGCCCTGAAGGTGCAATTGTACAGAATCCCAAGCCACCGAGTGTCAATTCAGAGAATATATAAACTCTTTACATTGATTCCGACTGTAAAATCCAACGTTTTTTATGTTCCCTTTTTCTAAGATTTTACTAAAGTTCATAAAAAATAAGTTATAATTACTCAAGAGAATTTCTACGTTCCTTTTGAAGAATAGTTTTTTGGTCCATAAGTAAACCATATAAACTGTGGAGAGGTAATTCTAGATGACAAAATGAGCAACTGTCTCCTCTTTCTTGACTGTCATTGAACTTAATGTTTTTGAGACTGTTTCTTTTTTTAAATTTGACATCAACGGACCATGCCCAACTTTTCTTCTTTTTATTTCATGCTATTCATATTTTATAGAGATTGTCTAAACATAATGAAGTTGTGAGGAAAGTACAATGGTGGTTTTGCGTAAAGTGCTCAAATACCCGATGTTTCTCATTTTCACTTCAAATCATATATCAGAACCACCACTTCATTTATATTTTTAATACATTGGTATCAATGTGTAAGTGAATGTATATTTTCCTGATCCTGAGCTGATACGAACAGTATCCTGTATGTATATTTTCAAGGCAGTTCAAGATTATAGTTAAAAATACATTCCTGTCCGCGATTTGTTTAGAATATACTACAGTAAAATATATAGATATCGGACGGTAGAGAAACACTGACAATTTAATCTCCAATGGCCTATGGCCCATATCAATTGATCGGTGCATACTGATCAATATGTGCTTGCCATTAAAGCTAAGTACTGCGTGAGACCTAAAGGTGACTTGCTAAAACAAAGAATCAACTCCTAGTAGGTCTATAGAAGTTTGAAAATGTTCAAACTAAACTTATAGAAACCTTAATGCAGCAGGACATACTGCTGTTGCATTATATGTAAATGTGAAATAAATAATTTTAACTTGGGTTAAATGAACAATTTGTGTTCAACATACCAGAACAGGTGCATTTTTACATCATTTCCCCGAAAATTTATTTTAAAATATATAATTTTTCGCTGTTCATGTATAGTGCAATATAAACATGTATGTTGGGTATTTATTAATAGTTATTTATGCATATATCATGAATGTGTAAGGTGATTATTGTGACTTAAGTTAAAAAGTTTCCCATTTGTGATTGTATATTCAGAATGGACTGAATCATTCAATTATAAAATATTGCAATAGCGTGAAATACATTTTCTTTTTGAATAATTTTGTGCTCACTTCTGAAGACTGTAATAGCATTATTGGTGTGCATGAATTTCACAGAATGAAACTTTGCTTCGATTTCTTTCACTGACAGTATTGCACAGTTTATCTTGGGAAAAGCGGAGTTTAGGTAAAGATACATGAATATGTCCATGTTGATCAATTCAAAAATATTATTTCACACCACCCATACCTTAATATAAAAAATCCTTGTGCATTTTAAGGATTAGCACTTGTTTTCAGCACAATTGGCACAAGACTTTGACAAGATAAAACTTTTGGACTGAAAAATATTTAGATTACATAAAATATAATCCTGTAAAATGAAAATTGCTACGTCCATTCTGAAACAGCCCTGTTATAATAATCACAGTATTTAGTAGATTTGCAAAAAAACTCCTAAACTTGTGTTAGGTACTTCAAAGACCATTTTTAAAAATCTTGTCTGTCTTTAGTAAGTATGTACTAAGAAATCTATGAGATTTTTGTATGTATTATAAAAAAAATATGTCACATAAACATGCTTAGTGTGAGCAATAGAATATATTGTAATATTTGCTCCAGGTATAACAGTGTCACTATAAAAGAAAATAAAACTATTCTTTACCTTCCTACAAAACAAAATGCTTTTATTTCAATTTAGATTATATTATAATCTCTATTTCGTGTATAATTGCTAAATAGGTTGTATCATAGAATTCCATACGCCATGTCCTCCACTGTTAATTAAATCAATTTATAAATGAATATTGTTAACAATTAAACAAGGACATGAATTGTATGTTTGTTTAATGGATGTACTGTCTACCTTAACTGGTATAAATGCTCTTTGAGTTGTAATTCTACTGTGTTAAAAAATCATAAAACTTCCCATAATGCTCGCTCAAGGTCACTGGCTAACTTACACCGCTACGTAAATAAATGCGCATTGTTCTGAGACTTTAGTTGCAGTTTTGGATATGCGGATTTTGGGTATGTATCAATTTTACAAATATATTACAAGCATTTATTACTGTTGTGCAAATTTGTACTTTTTGTTTTGTGTTTAACATTAATTTAATTCATATTTTTTGTAGCAATGTTCACTTTTTTATGAACATCTTTCAAATTCAAGACCTGGTGCAGTTATTTTAAGTCATTCTTTCACATCTTTCATTTTAGTAGTAGTGGCGAAATGTTTACGCTAATCTGTGTGCCCTACTCAAACCGATATTAACGGCGTGTACACGTGGGACTTACTTGTAAGTAGGGCCATGTGACCAAACGAGTTAAAAAACTATAACAGGTTTTGCATGAACGGACTGATCAGTGTTGCCTATTTTATATATTCACCTAATAAAAATTAAGATTTTTTTAAAATTAATTTACGTATGTAGATTTCTTCTTGAAAGGCTCTGTTCATAACGTTTATTTATTGTGAATATATATCTATTTTAAATCTAGAGTGTGCTATATCTAAAGTCCAATACCATGGTTCAATTTGAACTGTCAACATTTACAGTTTACACGGCAAACACAAACGTCCCGATTCAGATTGCATGCTCAAATGCGCAAATAATTTTGCTCGCATGCCAAGTCCTTTATTTCTGTAATGTAAAGTAGTCCAAATTATTAATATTACATTATTACATTTTTGGATAAATTTTTTTTTTTACTTATGACTGATGTAATATTTTGGTCCTACATTTTGATTTTTCGTGACTCGCACTCATGCCGCGCAAAATGTAAATGTTGTCTCAAACCAATGCTCTCAGTCTGAATTAACTGAATTTGGACCCTCTTATAAGGTGTTCGTATATGGACAATTTTTGAGGCAATTAATTGCTGGGCAACTGTCGCCAGTCATAGTGGATCAATTAATAGAGCAACATAGAGCAACCCCAGTACATGTTCGGCAATTATTCCGGCTATATGGAGCGATATTGCTCAACATTGCCCTTCACACTCGGGCAACTAATTGATCCATTAATGGTCCACGATTGCCGATTGACTATGTTGCTGGAGATTGCTGGATGTTGTCGTGACATCGAAATCGGCATAAATTGCTGTACGTTTAGCCACTTTAGTTGCCCATGTACGGTACCTTAAGGGGGTTTTAGCACCGGATTACATTCAGTGCCGTAAGGGCGTAAGTGAAAGCACATTTTATTATTTTTAAATTAAACTACACCCGATTTTGAAATTTCTAAAACTTGACAAATACATTTTTTGTTTAGCTGTATTTTAATCATATAATTATATTTATCGGAGGCTCCCATTATTAGTTCCAGCTTTTTTTATGAATTTTTATGCATATTTGCCCCGTTTGAGAAATCAAAGCATCGGGGTCTTATAGTTTTGTCTTTAAATTATGGCTAGATCAAAAATCTACAAATGCACTTTTTTGACAATAAATAACAATAAATTTTGTTTCACTTACATCCTTTATGGGACTGAATGCAATCAGGTGCTAACGCCCCCTTAACATATGCATATGTTTGCCACCTCTGCCCCCATCGGAACAATCGCAACCGCCTGACGTCCCGCAGCGAGCGGCCGCGAGCACGCAGCGGAGTCGCCGGCGCGGCCACCGGAGCCGCCGGCGCGCCCGCCCGCGCCCCACCCCGCCGCGCAGCCCGCACCGCAGCCCGCGCCGCCGCCCGCACCCGCCGCCAACGCGGGCGGCCTCTTCTCCTCCATCAAGGGCGGCGCCGGCAGCTTCCTCAAGAACCTCAAGGACACCTCGTCCAAGGTCATGCAGACCGTGCAACAGTGAGTGTGCTTTGTGCCGCTACCGCCCCGGTACAGGGTGTCAGCGGTTGGGTATGGAATACTGAAAGGTGATCTAAAATAATTAAAATTTTTTTTTTAAGTCCTTCCTTCCTTCCCGAGGTATTTCCTCCAAAGTACAACCTGGGGTCCTTCAAACTTGGTGTGAATAAGCACCTGTAAGCATGCATTTCCAATCCACCAATTTTAAAACGATTAGCTTAAAAACATATTTACTGCAGTATTATAGTACACAATATTCATACTGTTTCGGTATTCCACACCCAAACGCAACAATCTGTATGTTTACGAACATTTTTAATGTATTGAATCTAATACCGCCTAGGTAATACATCATACACTGTAAAATCATCACACAAAATCATTTAAGATCTGTGAACTGATACTAGATTCTATTGTATTTTACTGCCTGTATTTACGTGCCCACAGAGAGAGCACACAAAACAGTGTATGAATACGTTGCCGCCACCAGAACAAGCAAAGCCCATGGGATTTCGTAAAATTAAAATACCAAGCTCTGTAATCAACGTTCACCGTAAAGGCCGCCATACTCATTGGCATGAGGTCTTACCGGCATCTATCATTGATTTAAATGCATGGGTTTGAAAAGTGTTTTATATTTCTTTGTAATATGGGGCACATAAAAACATTGAGGTGTTATTAAACTAGTAAAGATTCTGAATGTGCCCGGTTGCAGAAAAACACATTAACGTGTTAAAAAGTGACTTGTTTTAATCACATGTTAACTTAATTCATATGTTGATGTAACTTTCTTCAACTGGGACTAAATCCAAAATTACGAAAGCGCTTGTGGCCATTTTGATTAGTGCAACAATATCGCCTTACCCAATTGAAGTGAATATGCAGAGCAGTGACGTAGAATGAGCGATTTGTACTTACCAATTAAAATCCTTAACATACCACCTAGAGCTAAAAAGGAAGGAGATGCGCCATGTAGCCCACGTAAAACTCATAGACGTCTTGCTGGGTTTGCGTTGGTGAGAACTGACTTGGCTAATGCGTCTCGGGAGCAAATTTTCGCCCGGCGGCGTTGTTCGGGCTGTGACAAGCGTCCATACGATTACATATACGGACTTTTGCCCATACGCCCACATACCACTTCGCTTTACTTTCCTCTGTTCTGTCTGTATTAACAAAACATTTTCTGTTTTTCTAGGACAATCGCAAGAACCGACCTCGATATTAGCTATATTACAAGCCGCATTATTGTGATGCCGTACCCTTCGGAAGGCATCGAGAGCGCTTACAAGACTAACCACATTGACGACGTGCGGGTAAGTGATTGGAGACAATCGCGATACATGCCTGTATATAAAGGCCTATGGTCTACAAAGACATAGATTCCTTTCATAGGTCCTGGATTAGCACCTCACTGACATTCTCATCACAGACAGTTTTAACTACATTATTCACTTCTCGTTGAGATAAAAAAATTACATGTTATAACCACAGGCTTAGTATACTACCAAAAAACATTTGGTTTATTTCTTAAGGTGGCCCATCCCGCTCATCTCCCCATACAAAAGGGGAAAGAAGATCACGCCCATATTTCTTGTCAGAGATCCAAAATTTTGCTCAAAATAGCTTTATTTGATCGAACAAGATGTCTCATGACCATTGGCATTGTAAAATTGTGTTTGGTTTCTAAGTTATAAGGTCCGAAAGTTCGAATTTTTCGCGCGTTTTATACAATAACTTTGGAGGTGGATTACGCTATGATAAAGTAAGAACATCTTAACAAGATTAGTCATCAGAAATAGCTTATTTAATCAAGATTTAAAATCTATTTGGTTTCTGTTAGATTTTGGATTACAGCAGTCGTGGTTTACTTTTAGCTATAAGTCGTTTTGTAATTCAAATTTTCGTAAATCTTACCAAATCATACACTATGCACATTATCTTTTTTGTGGGCATTTAGCATCTTCCTCATCACATAGCCTGTCTTTTTCTTTGAAACATATAAGGTCCCAGAGCACGACAGCACGGTTTTGTACCGTGCACGCGAATGAGTTAGTCCCGCCGGGTAGGGCCACCTTAATTCTATTCTATTCTATTGGGTTGGTAGTTTTATAAAGTTAGATACAGTGGGTCTCATAGGAGGCGAGTGTGGGAAGACCACCCGCCAGGTGGGACGACGACATCAAGTGCGTCGGCGGAAAGCAGTTGTTCTGTACCGCTGAAGGCCGGGAGGACTGGAGGAAAATTGGAGAGGCGTATGTCCAGCAGTGGACGCAAACTGACTGACTGTTGAATTTAGCACTTGTATGACGTGCCGCAGGCGTACCTCGACAGCCGGCACCCGGGCCGCTACTGCGTGTACGCGGCGGTGCGCGGCGGCGCGCGCGCGCAGTGGTCGCGCGGCGCGCGCGCGGTGGACGCGTCGCGCGCCGCCGCCGCCACGGCGCTGCAGCGCGCGCCGCTGCTGGCGCCCGCGTACACGCTGCTCGAGGACGCGTATCGGTATCTCGGCGCGGACGAGCGGAATGTCTGCGTGTTCGCTTGCGCGGTGAGTGTTCGGCCGCGTGGACGGTGCGGTGAAAGGGTGATATGCAAATTAAGGTGGTCCTTTGTAGCGCCAGAGAAACGCTTTGGTCATTTTACTTCTATCTGATGCCTCCACCATTATAGCGCCAGAAAACGCTTTGGTCATTTTACTTCTATCTGATGCCTCCACCATTATAGCGCCAGAAAACGCTTTGGTCATTTTACTTCTATCTGATGCCTCCACCATTGTAGCGCCAGAGAAACGCTTTGGTCATTTTACTTCTATCTGATGCCTCCACCATTGTAGCGCCAGAGAAACGCTTTGGTCATTTTACTTCTATCTGATGCCTCCACCATTATAGCGCCAGAAAACGCTTTGGTCATTTTACTTCTATCTGATGCCTCCACCATTATAGCGCCAGAAAACGCTTTGGTCATTTTACTTCTATCTGATGCCTCCACCATTGTAGCGCCAGAGAAACGCTTTGGTCATTTTACTTCTATCTGATGCCTCCACCATTGTAGCGCCAGAGAAACGCTTTGGTCATTTTACTTCTATCTGATGCCTCCACCATTATAGCGCCAGAAAACGCTTTGGTCATTTTACTTCTATCTGATGCCTCCACCATTATAGCGCCAGAAAACGCTTTGGTCATTTTACTTCTATCTGATGCCTCCACCATTGTAGCGCCAGAGAAACGCTTTGGTCATTTTACTTCTATCTGATGCCTCCACCATTGTAGCGCCAGAGAAACGCTTTGGTAATTTTACTTCTATCTGATGCAGGCAGTTAAAATATAAATCAAAGTCAGAGGAACTTCATACTTCTTGTATTGCCGAACTAAATGTTAAAAGTTTCAGTTACAATTACAAAAGGAGGACATGACATTTTGCTATTTTCAATCTCACATATTTGACACCGAGACATTTTATCTTTTTATACAACTACGGCGACAGGTTGTCCGAGATGGCCAGCCTGACAGCATTCCTGTTCAACTCCTCATACAAACGGGCAAAGAAGATCATGCACATATTTCTTGTCGATGTCTGATGACCATTAGCATTGTAAAATAGTGTTTGGTTTCTGTGTTATAAGGTCCGAAAGACCGCATTTTTCGCGATAACTTTGGAGGTGAATTACTCAAACAATTAACACTTGAATCAGTATCGTCCCGGAGCGGGATGCTGTCCAAATTGGCGCAAGTCAGTGGACGCTACGACTGCCACTAAATATAAGTTTCGCCAGGTCTCGAGGAATAATCGGAGCCGTATTCGTATTGTTTCATAGAAAAATTAGATACATGGAGGCTATTTTCCAATACTCAATCTGGCAACACGCAGTGATGAGTAGTCTGTGCCATTTTTTTAAATTGACAACACCATTTTACAATCAGATTTCAGTCTAACTTGCGCAGGTTGTACCCTTATTATTATATATTTTTTATATGAAGTATGGTTAAGTTTTTCATAAAGTTTTGTCTGCATATGTATCTAGATTCAGGAAAAGAAATAAAATTTATATGTCATCGATTTACTTTCGGAGTTATTACTTTTTTCCTTACCCAACATAGGTTTTTCAGTTTCAAACATTTTTTAAAATTTTTTTGATGCACAAAAAAGTCTGAAACTAGTATAATTAGAAGCAGCATTCATTCGCATTTCCGAAAATATATAGTTTAGCATACCTGTGGTGGAAATATTTAAAAAAATGATCAATTTATTGCAACATGCCGAAAACGCGAATCTCGCCTGTTGACCAGGGGTGGTCGCGGTTCCGGAATTCTGTGGACCAGGGGGTTAAATAAAAACATCTTAAAAAGATTAGTCATCAGACCTAGCTTTTTTCATGAAGATTTATAATAAATTTAGTTTTTGTTTGATTTTTGTCTGGCGTGGTCGTGATTTACTTTTATATAAGCTATAAGTCGTTTTGTAATTTAAATTTTATCAAATCAAACACTTTGCGCATTGTCTGCTTTTTGGACATGTTGCTTCTTTGTACCTCATCACGGAGCCTGTCTTTTTATTTGATCGTTGTATCGTGCCCGCGAATGAGTCAGTCCCACCGGGAAGGGCCACCTTAATGGGAAGGCTCGTTGCATTCCTGTAACGCAATTTTGTTCGCCTATTTGTGCGACAGAGACAATATAAAAGGTAAGGATATGCCCTTTCATACAATCCTGTCATCTGTTGCGGTATTCCGATAGTCCATCTTCCTTTGCGTTTTTTATGTAATTCTTGCACGGTTTTACCACACAACTGGGCATTTTTAGGTGCATTATTAGCCGGAGGCGATGCACAGGCGTATGACGACAGCGAGCGACTGTCCGGCGATCAAGTAGTGTCTGTATGGTTTACATGTATTGAGCGCCAAATTATAAAACGCGACCGTTTTTCATGATATTATATTGAACACTGAATTACAGAAGTCCGCGAGCGCGCAACCCGCGCCGCGGCCGTTGACCTGCTTTGTAGGCAAAATTGTGCGGTGGTGCACCATACATGCTCCCGAGCGTCCCGCGTCTCGCTCCTGCGATGCATAGAACACCTCTTTTGTTCCTCCATTTTTGTTGTATGGAAGGGTCTGTCCTTAAGTAGTAATATTTACGTCAAAGGACATAGATGCAACGAGCCCTTGCATTTTGTGCTCTAGTTTAGATGCATCCAATCATTTTCTGAGCGTTGGGTGTGTTTACTTCTAACTAACTTTTCTGTTTTTTTATATTGTTTATTCATCATCCATAGACACACTGCACTCGGATTTGTCATATTTTAATATTTGCCTGGAGTAAACCTTTATTTTGACATTCTAAAAACTGTCCCAAAATTCTTATTAAATGGCATGTCTGCGTCCTAAGATACTTAAGTTATTTAAGTGACTGTACTAATACTCGTAACAGGACGGCAAGCTGCTGTCGTGCGTGCTGGTGAGCGCGCTGCTGCTGTACGCGCGTCTCGTGAGCGTGCCCGAGGATGCACTGCAGATGTTCGCAGTGAAGCGGTGCCCCGTCAACGTGCAGCCGAGCCAGCTGCGCTTCCTCTACTACCTAGCAGATATCATCCGGTGTGTATCTATCTTGGACTTGATCAAAACTTTTAAAATTCTAAATGGACTTTATGATGTACCCAACCTTCGAACCATATTTACTATATACTAATAAAATACTTCGTGGACATTCTTTAAAACTAAACCAAAGTAACCCAAGAAAACATTTAATATCTAACCGAGTGGTGGACTCTTGGAACAAACTGCCACAAGAAGTGATCAGTGCTATAACAGGGAACGGGTTCAAAAACCAATTGGACAGTTATTTTAAACAAATAAAAACTGACGTTTAATAACCAAATAGTGCACTCAACCAATGACATACACGCATCAGCTTGAAATCAAAATAAATAAATATCTGTACTCATAAAAATAATGTGTGTCGATATTTTTGTCTGTTATTTGTGCACTCCAAAACAGCTGGACTGATTTTGATGCTGTGTAGTGTGGAAGTTTAAAAGCTCCGCTCGGGCGAATGTCCAAAATTAAATTGACCCAAGCAGCGCCGGGTGCCTCAGATACTACGGTATAAAAGACTTCTCATTGCGAATGACTGAAACAGTTGGTCCCAATATTAAATTCTCAACTGTAAGCTCAGAGTTTCATGGATTTTGAAGTTCAATATATTATATCGATATTGGAACGATTTCAAAGAAGCTTTACCTAGATCCCCCATCAACTACGTGATCTAAGCTACGAAGAGAGACTTAAATCTTTGAATCTTACTTCTATCGAAGCTCGATGCCACTGTCCAAATATCCTCCAAATATGATTGCCCTGACTTGAAGCGAATTTTCGACCTGAACTAGAATTACCACCTACGAGGCCATAGCATAAAATTGAAACTCGCTACATCCGACACCAACATTCGCAAACATTTAATTACCAATTGAGTGGTGGAGTTCTGGAACCAACTCCCGGTAGAAGTAATTAGCTATACAAGCACTAATCAGTTTAAAAATATATGATTTAAGTCACACTTATTTTAGGGTTTGTAAGGGTTGCATCTTACGGTTTTAAGATGCGACGTTTCAGAAAAAAATATTTGGTGCATCATATACTCGCTAGTGAGTACCCGTGCCGGTAGCGGGCAATAAGGAACTGTTCGACTTATTCCGCCGTCGACGAAGATTGTAGCTGTGGGTGAGAGTAGTCTACCAGGAAACTTGGGCTGAAAGATTTTAAGGGGGTATGTGCATAACGATGCAATCCACAGACATACCAAAATAGTCAATATTGGACACCAGGTGGCTAAGCAACGACCGTTGGAGTAACCGTGTCCTACACTGGCGGCTCTGGACAGGAAAACGGAGTGTGGGAAGACCTTTCGCCAGGTAGGACGAAGACATCAAGTGCGTCGGCGGAAAGCAGTGGTTCTGTACCACTGAAGTCCTGAACTGGAGAAAAAATTGAGAGCCTTATGTCCGGCAGTGGACGCAAACACGCTGACTGACTGGCTCTGCGTCGAAAGTAGCTGAAATAGTGACAAACGACTGAGGGCCCTGGAAGGACGAACTCTCTCAACTGAGATGGTAATTGCGAGTCACTTCCTAAGTCGGAACACATTTAAAACTACAGCTACCTATGGATACTCTTGGTCCCTTCCTCACTAGATTGTAGGGTAATCTCGCCAGTGTTGGCACACATAAACAAAAATGTTTTATTAAACCTTTTTTGTTCCAGGCCAGAGCCCGTGTTTCCTCACTTCCGTCCATTCACGCTCACCTATCTGTTGATTGAACCAGTACCATTGTTCACCAAGGCCAGGTAACGGGATCAGCGCTTGTTTAATAGTTTTCTCACCTGCATTATTTAATTAACTGGTGTTTTATGCCCCTTAAAATCCCCATTCAAAATTACTGTTCTGTGTATTCTTCTGTGACTTCTGTGTATTAAATTCTTAACAATTATGATGTATCGAAGAGGGTTGATTTCACAACAGCTGCATTTCTGTACTAGTTCTAACTTTATTTATGCAATAAATTTATTTGATTTGATTCCGTAATAAAAGTATTGTATATCTTACTTTTTTCTCTTAGTATTTTTTCTTATAATTTTTAATAATAAATTGTCATACTGACAAATATATAGGCTGAATCTGTAACTTGAGGTGCTACACTCACAATACCATTTCCAGCATCATGATAAAACCTATTATTATTTCATTATAATTGGAGACATTAAATGGACAAAGTCTTAAAATATTCTTTATTATTTTATTAGTTAAAAGTACCTTTACAAATTCTTAAAAAAAATCCTAAAGCCAAAATAAAACAAAAGTTTTAAAATGTTTGGCCAAGTGCACTTGATTTCTGGTTGCTAGCAATGATGCTAGCATTTAAGTCCCCCTGACAAGAGTCGGTGGCAACATTTTCAGAGATGGGTGCCGTCCTTACGTGGAAGTATACAACGAAGACCGGCTAGTGGTGTCGACGGCACAGGACTACGACCGGTTGCACGTCTACAACATTGCCGAGGGAAAGGTACTTTTTCTGCTGACCATACCGATAGTTATAAATGTGTGTGGGGACCACTAACATCGTAAATCATAATTTAGAAATCTATGAACAATGACAAAACAATCGTATATTTACAGTTCAGAATTTAACGTCTCAATCTGGCAGGGCGACAGCATAAACAAATCATATTTAAATATCTTACAACATGAAAAAAAGCAAAAATGGTAAATGAAGCAAAAATGTATTGCAACAAACTTGTCTCTAAAGTCAAAACAAAATGTTTATTAACTAATGAGCTGGCCTCAGAGGCCCGGACCAAACCAGTGTTTTACTGCTACTGTGAAAGTCGAAAAGCATAGTTACTGAACTGTACTGAATACCTTACGGCAGCGGTTCCCTGGAGCTATCCGTGCGTGGTCATCAAAAATATGCCGGGCTCCCTTAAAATATGAGGCCAGTATGCGCCCAAACTGCTACAAATCTGGTGATTCTAAACTTAAGGTGGCCCAATCCGGTGGGACTAACTCATTTGCGGGCACTGCACAAAACCGTGCTGTTGCGCTCTGGGACCTTCTCTGTTTCAAAGAATAAGACAGGCTCCGTGATGAGGAAGATGCAACATGTCCACAAAGAAGACAATGTGCATGGTGCATGATTTGGTAAGATTTACGAAAATTTTGATTTCAAAACGACTTATAGCTAAAAGTAAACCACGACCGATGTAGGAAAAAATCTAACAAAAACCAAATAGATTATAAATCTTGATTAAATAAGCTATGTCTGATGACTAATCTTTTTAAGATTTTCTTACTTTATCATTGCGTAATAAACACCAAAGTTATTGTATAAAACGCGCGAAAAATGCGATCTTTCGGACCTTATAAGTTAGAAACCAAACACAATTTTACAATGCCAACGGTCATCAGACATCTAGTTCGATCAAATAAAGCTCTTGAGCAAAATCTGGGATCTCTGATAAGAAATATGGGCGTGATCTTCTTTCCCCTTTTGTATGGGGAGATGAGCGGGTTGGGCCACCTTAAGAACGGCCCGTAAGCTATGCTCCCCATACAAACGTAGTTTACTAATCATTTGGAAACCGCTATTCCAATTGAATTGATATTTAATATAATATAATATCAGGTAATTAATATCTGTGTCTGCATGCTTTTGTTTTTTTGAAAAATCCAAACCGAATGAAATGAATGCAAAAATAAAATCTTCATACGAATTTTGTTTTCTCTGTGGTTTGACCCAGAATACGTTTACCGAAAAAACAAAGGCATGCAGACACAGACATTTGTAGCCTAATATTAGATACCAAATATCAAGTAAGTTGGAACAGTGGTTTTCAAATCATTAGTAAACTACGTTTGTATGGGAGGCGAAATTTTCTGATGCTTACGGGCCGACCTTAAGTTTCAAATATAATGCAAATTGGAACAGTGGTTTTCAAATGATTAGTAAACTACTTTTGTATGGGGAGCGTAATTTTCTGATGCTTACGGGCCCACCTTAACAATGTGCCTTCAATGGCTGAGTATTTAGTACCAAGAACATAGTAGATCGCATATACTTGAATGTGTTTTTGCTCTAAAGTTTATATTTCTGTCGTTCAGGTTCGAATACCGCTCGATGTGAGCGTGGTGGGCGACGTGGTGGTGGCGGCGTACCACGCGCGGCAGCAGCTCGGCCGCGCACACGGCGTTCCCATGTTCCACGTGCAGCTGCACACGGGCGCGCTGCAGCCAGATCTGCTCTCCGTGCAGTTCAACAGGTAGCCGCTCGTCTCTAACTACCTCGCTATAATGGGCGTGCCACCATTTTAAGAAAACTTTCCTGCAACCCGTTTGCGTTCAACTGATATACTCGAATACAAAACTAAAGTCATCTGACTGGATAGTCAGATGGCTTAGTTCATAAATAGCCCAAAATTCTATCCCTCTGTCAATAGGCTGTATTTCATGAATGGTAGACAGTTGAAATTTTCACAGAGTGTGTACTTCTAAAGACGCTATAACAACAAATTGTAAAAAAATCATTAAATAAAAAAAATAGTGTAATCTACACAATAGGCAAACAAGATACGTGTTTTTTTATCTTTTAAGATGGTGCGGAACCCTTTGTATTTACAGAACAGTAAGCCACTATTTTCTTCTTGTTGGAATGTTCCAACAAACTCCCTTGTTTTAGTAGAATTTAGTAGAATCTTTTACTCAGTCTCAAGATGTCGTTTCGTTTAAATCTTGTAAGATGAAGGCCATCCTCTCTGCTCATTGCCAGTCAGTTAACATGCTGGGATAGCTTACTTAAATATTTTTAGCTGTATTGGGTTATTTCTTGCATGTCTGTCTTAGGTTAATATCAAGATAATATACATTTGTTACTTAAGCATTGTGGGATAATGTACATTGTTCTGAAATCCTTCTAGTATGTCAATGTATTCTTTAGGTCCATGTTGGCTTCAGAATAGTTGTGTATACCATAATTTTGCTATAGCCAACTTTAAATAGCATCCGATTAGCCAGTTAAGACTACAGAATTTTACATCGAGCTGCTTCCTTTTGGTTCTGATGTGCTTCTGCCATGTCGGTGTTTTATCCATGTGCATTATTTTTTCTTATTTCTTTCTTCATTGTTTATTTTGACTGGAGGGCAAGTTTCTTTTCTGAAAGCAATTATTCCATGGATAGATTTACTTAGATTTTTTTTTACTATCGACTTTTCGACATGTTGTAAGGGTTTTTATATCGACATCGATACAGTTCTAGGGTAGATTTTGGCTGATAATAACAAGGCGTTATCATCAGCAATCGTCATGTGGTCAGGCAATTGTAGATCTGCTGTGTACATAAGGTATAGAATTGGACCTAATATGTTGCCCTGAGGGATACCAGATTCTATTACGTGACTGGCTGAACGTTCGTAGTTTTATTTAAATGGTTCTTTTATTTTATTTTAATTTTTTTATCAAAGTATGATATATTTTTGGTGAAAGAAATTGCGAAAGCTTCTTTTTCAGTTTATACACTATCCGTCGTGCCGAACCTTGTCGAACGATTGGCTAACTTCTAAAGTGGGACTGGAACAGTTAAATCTATTTTCTAGAACATCTGCTAAAAGGATGACTTTGAGAGTTGACATTGAGACAAGAGATACTCTTACTACTGCTAGCCGACGTATAGAGAATGACTCATTCCGGTCCTCCAGGTCGGAGCTCGACGACGTGGAGGAGGCGGCGACAGGGGGCGCGAGCGAGCACTTCCCGGGCGGCGTGCGCGCGACGCTCGGGCTCGCGGCGGCGGCGACGGAGCGCCGGCGGCCGCGCTGCGCGCCCTGGGAGGAGGACCACTCGTTCCACGTGCGGACGCCCTCGCTGCTCTTCTCGACCACGCTCGAGCGAGATGAGACCATCGATAACTTTGGTTGGTGTCTCCTTCTTCTTACAAAAAAACGTAGAAAGATGACCGTTTCAAAGAAAAACTACAATCAGATTTGGTATTTTTCATCAGGATTCACAGAAAAAATTGTAAAATAAAGAAATTACGTTTCAACAAAGATAATTTTCAACAGTCTGTTGATTTATCATTCTAATAAAAAAACTCTGTTTAATTGTACGGAGAGGGTTCCCCTTAGCGCCACAGCAGACATTTGAAAGGAAAACATACGTCAAACATAGGTTGACATAGGTCAAAGTCCCAATGAGTAGCGTCTAAGGTCATTTGTACTTCTTGTACCGGATACTACGTAGTATTAACTAGTTGATGCCTGCTTGTGCCTACAGTCTATGATGTCAGTAATTATCAGTTATTGGAATGAATGCTTTGACAATTTATATCTAAGGGCCTATGGTTAGAGAATAAGTATCCGATTTCAGATTTGAAAAACGTTTTATTACTCAACCGAATGATTTCAAAATCAATATCTGGGTCGCTCTGTGATTGAGGTCAAGTTGCATGGTTTTTTTATGGAGTTGTATGAAATTTTATGGCATTTTATAATGAACTTTAATGTAATGTATTTTATTATAAAAAACCGGTATGGATGGCTGTGCTCAGACCAAAGGTGCTCAGAAAAGCCAAGTCAACCTCACCTCGCAAAACCATGCTTAAGGTTAGGTTAGGGGAAATGCAGTAAAATTATGTTAGGTTTTATGGTTTTGTATGGGATTTTAGTATGGTATTGTATAGTGTTATGTGGTATTGTAAGGAGTTTTATGATAATGTATGGATGTTTATGTTTTTGTATTGAATTGAAAGTGCAGAGGGGCAGAACCGGCCCAAAAATGGATTCATGGGTGTATTCACATTAGTGTTTTCCAGGTCGTTTTACAACTTATTGTATGGTTTTGTGGAGAGATGAAAAGGTGGGTCAGGTCTTGAGACACACGGCTGCGCAGCTGCGCTCGTGATTTGAATGTTGTATATGTGTTAACTCGTTGGGAAACTTCATTAGTGCGATATAGACTTCTTGCGTTTTGACATGTTGGAGGTAGCGCCATCTAGCGCCATGATAACTTCTATGCATCTGTTTGTTGATTTGTGGCATGTGAAACTAGCAGCTCTCAGTAGAGGGCGCTAGGTAGCTACAGTTTGTATGGCACACATGTATTTCGTATTAAAAATTTGCATTGTTGCTGCAGCCAAAGCGCAACAAGCTGACAAGGCACCGGAGCCAAGTATGTAATTTGTTGAGATAAATAATTAGACAATCATTTTTACTTGTATGAATGGCATGGTTAATAATAGTTGTACGGAATGCGCTTAGTCCAAGAACGCTAACAGCTCCAAACATGTCATCTGTACATATTTGTTCTTCACAACATTATAATCTTTTCAGCATTTGTTTTTTCTTAAAAAATATGATAATTCCTATTTTAATTGTTCCATTAACGATAACTTTTTTTGAGTTTAAACTTCCATGAAAAATTCCACAATGGTCAAGATTGGCAAAAATGTTTGCGTTGAATGTTATTATATCATGCATATTAATATTTTTTTATTTAGACGCTTATTCATACGACATCCCAACATTTTGTGCATGCTGTCAATTCGTTTACAATTATTGACATTCACAACATACATGGAGACTTGTCTGCATTTAAATCCTGGTTTAAAGTGGTACCGAAAGTGTCAAGCCTGTACAAAGTTTCTTCTAAACAACAGCAACTTGTCAGCCTCAATAGCCCAGTGGCGCGACACTTCGGCGATCGCTCTCCGAAGTTAAGCAACACTGGGTCCGGTCTGGTCTTGGATGGGTGACCATTCGACCGTTGAGAGAGGCTGGCCGTGGTTCGGATTCCACGTTAAACTGTAGGTCCCCTTCCTTACTTACTAGGTGCTAGGGTTAATCCTGCCCGGGTTGGTACCATCGCATTGAATGAACGATGGTCGAAGCGGCAATGAAAATTGTCCGTGTTTTCCATCCAGTTGTAAGGAAGGTCCTGGCATGGCACCTAGTTCCCATGTGGTGTGTTAGGCTAATACCATGACAGAAGGTGTGGTATTAGGCATCCATGCCCACTCACATAAAAAAAAACACCACACAAAAAACTTTTTAGCACTAATTAATGTTGCCATATCATGGTCCAATCATTTTCGGAATTTCATGTTTATTGGTTTTGTTCCAATCACAATTAGAAGTTTTTATACCAAGAAAGTTAAGTGTAGTGCCATCTCACCTTATAAAACTTGCAATGTCTATTACAAGAAAACCAATGAACCTGAAATGTTTTTTTAACCTTTTTGAAAATTAAAAATTAGTTTGAGTCTATATATTTTAATTTTTCAATTTTTATAATTTACAGCGCTATCTATTGGCTATTTCTGAAGTTCTAGGTACGAAAGTGGCGCGTCATCTATTGTTCGCCCCTTCGGCATTGACCTATTGGTGAAACATCAAGGTTTTCATTCATCTATGATAGTACTGATTGCCATCAGCTGTCGTCACACCCTTAAATATGTTCAATAATACATCAACCAAACCCCATGTCCGCCTCTAAACCCCGCCCTTTCTACTCGTGAGTGTGTCAACGATGTTGCGCCCGCAGTGACGTCAGAGGCGCACGCGCCGCCCGCGCGCCCCGCTCCCCCCGCGCGCCCCTCGCCCGCACCCTCCCCGCAGCCGCCGCGCCGCCCGCCGCGTCCCGCGCACGCGCCCTCGCCGCACCCGCCGCTGCCGCAGTCCACCCCGCCGCCAGGTAACCACGAATCCATCAATGACTAAACATGTTTGTAAGTATAAATGGAAAAAAAATGACAATCCTGACGAAGTTTCTTGTTGGTTTTTCTTCGCCAGAAGTAATCGAACCGACATAAAAAATTTACTAATCCGATTGTGTAATTTACATCTAACAGATGAAATAAAAAAACTGAAACTGAAACAATGCAAGCTTTTTTTATCTATTGTCAGGCCAGCATGGTATTCTCCACTCCCTCTCATTACGAACATAAGACCTGTGTTTTTTATATCCTACTTTACTCAATGATTCTCGTAAATATATAATTCAAATGGCCTCGAATTTAATCTGTACCACAGTAAAAATCTTTATTGTGAGGTGTGAATTTAAGTTTTAGACTGTTATGTATTAAGGTTGACTAAAATGCAGTTTACCTGAACTGTCTTTTTGGGTTGTCAATCCAGTTTGACAGGTTTATTCTCCATGGAACCACGTGGAACAATAAAACCCATGTTGCAAGAAGTATTTGTTTAATTGAAAAACAAGGAAATAACGTAGACTTTTTATTTATTTGAACTAGGGAGCTCGGACAGGTGAACAGATGGTAATAGTACTAGGTACTATGTGCCACACGCCACGACGCTTTGGAGGCGCGCTTTCTTAAAGTCCCTTCCTTTCTATCCAGAGAACACAGAAAGCACCGCAGACTTCCTCTTTCTCGACACGGGTGCAGTTCCCGATGGCGTCCCGGAGAGGGAGCGAGATGGCCCTAAGCTGAAGAGCGAAGAGTCATTCGACTTTTTCGGCCTGATGGAGCGCGACTCGAAGGAAACTTTCGGCGAGTTTGTCAGCAGACCTGCTGCCGACGCGCCAGAGGTCGGTTAAAATAAAAATAAAAAAATACAGGGCATGTTCGACTGCCCACTTCATCTACGTAGATGTTTTAATTACTGTTGTTATGTTGAGGTACTCCACTTACACCGCTGGAGTATGCAAACAACCCTTACAGCTTACAGTCCGTTAGATAAGGTTGAATACCACATATTCTGTAGTATTCTAGTTTTACAATGTAAGAAACCAGGTCAAAAGCCTTTTCATGGTCACCTTAACTCAATCCCATGGTTTTGGAACATTTAAAAATGGTCTTACTTGTATTGAGACCTAAAATAATTGTATGAGCTATTTAGTAAAAAATTAGTTTTACAGTGGGTAGAAGGTGTGAAGTTCCTTTGCAATGAAAGTGAGGCTAAAAAAGTGACTTGTGCAATTTGTTCCAACATGCATCACAAACTTGTAGAAACCTAGCACGCTCAGGGTTAGGTTAACCAGCAAAAGATGTGAGAAAATATGAGAGGGAATTCTATCAATACTAAACCAATCAGAAGCGATTGTCATACCTTCTGCGACTTCCTTAGGATATTTGGCATACAGTTCTGATTGGCGCAGGACTGAATACTGTATCAGATACATACATTGCACGAAAGGCATAGTATCCCTTTTCAACTTTAACATCATATTTGTCTGCAGCCATTCTCTCAGCCGATGTTCGGCGACCTACCTCCTCCCCCGCCGCCTGCTTCCGCCCCCTCGCCCCCGCGCGACCCCACCTTCGACCCGTTTGGGCTGCACGAGCCGGCGGCGACGGTCGAGGAGGGCCCCCTGCTGAAGCCACTGCTAGTGCCGAATAGCGAGACCAACGGTGAGATCAGTTTTATTACCAGATTTGGCATGGTTTAAGTGAAGTTAACACAAATCAATGCTTGGTAGTGGTACTTGGCCTGTAGAGTGTCTGCACACTTCAGCGGGAATGATTTCGTTGATCGCATACTAATACTCCATAAATATTACCATTCCAAGAACTAGATCACTTGTATAACCTCTAAGGAACCGTCTTTCTTTTGCGTGCTTGGTATTGCTTCCAAACAATGACTGCCCGCCCCAGTCTTCCAGTCTTGCCAGTCACAATATGATAACAAATTGAGTGAAGCCTTGTCACATCACAGCGACAGCCGCGCCGACTGGCCAGCAGGAGCCCCCGCCGCAGCCGGCGCCCCGGAGGGATCCGTTCGCGGAGCTCGACGGGCTGGGCGCGTCGCTGCCGGCGGGCGGAGGGGGAGTGGCCGCCCCGCGCGCCGCACCCCGCGTCTCCCCCGCGCACACCCCCGCCGCCACCACGCCGCACCGCTCGCCCGCACACCAGCCCGACTATAGGTGCGCTTTTTTCTCTGAATAATATTGCAGTAAGGTTGCCTTGATAGCTGCGAGAAGTCGTGGACTATATGTATATAAATGTATATTTCTGATAATTGCGTACTACAATTAAGTTTAACTACAGTTAAAATAAAAAGAACTTGGGAACACTTCAAAACTCACGTCTGTACTCGACGACGTTCACACACTTTGACAAACACAGACAAGCTGTCATCGTTAAAAGATCATAGAGTTAACATACATCAAGTAGGTACTATGGATTCAAGTTCATATAAAAGGCATAAAACAGTCTCATCTGTGTGAGCCTTACTTATTGGTGAGGGCTGGACATTTTTGTTGTACATAATTGGAGGGGTTGAATTCTATGGCATCACTTTATGTATATCGCTAAGAAGTTGTTCCATGGTTCGAAACGCATGTAAAACTGTAAGTGCCCTTCCCCAACTAGTGGTAGGGTTAACCCTGCCTGGGTTGGTACCACCACATTGTATGAAACGTAAGGTTGAATCGGTGATGAAAAACAATCCATATTTCCCATCGAGTTCTGTGTAGCCGTCTCTATAAAGGGAAGGTCCTACCATGGCACCTGATACCTTCAGGAGTGTGGTGTATTGGGCTGATATCATGATTGTAGTGTGGGCATCCATGTCAGGTTCCATAAAAAAAATATGCTTGCTCACGGATTTGTAAACTTACAACTAAGCATAGGTTCAAAAAATGTCGCAACGAAGTTTCTTGCCAGTTCTTAACTATGATCGTTGAACCGGCGAATGAAAAAATATGACAAATCCGAGTGCAGCGCACTGCGTATGGATAATGAGTAAACAATAAACCATTGACAGCCGCTCGCACTTCGAGCCGGCGCGGACGCCCGCTGAGGAGAAGACGCGGCGCGGCGGCGACGTGTTCGGGGAGCTGCTCGGGCAGGGCTACGGGTTCGCGGCGCGGCGCGACGCCGGCCCGCGCACCATCAACGACATGCGCAAGGAGGAGCTCGTGCGCGACACCGACCCCGAGAAGCTCAAGATACTTGAATGGGTATTGTTCGGTTTTCATAATACATAGCTGAAGCTTATTCCGCTAATGACACTCAAAATGACTTGCAGGGAGAAGCACAGAAACGAAAAGCTACCGACATTATTGAGTGGAAAGGCAAGGGCACCTCCCCATACAGAAACCTGAGTTCGCTAATAGATAACTCCACTTACGAGCGTTATGAGATAGCCCCGGAATCACACAAAATTGTACCAAATTTTGTGTTATCTCATAAGGCTAACGCTCGAAAGTGGAGTTGTCTATTAGCGGACTCGGCGTCTGTATGGGGAGGTGCCCTCACCTTTCCACACAATAACGTCCGTAGCTTTTTAAGTCTGCTCTTCCCAGTAGGTCATTTTCAGTGACCTTTATTGGTGCCACAAGTCGTGTTAGCTTCTTATAACTGCAATGACGGCCCTGTGGATATAAGTTTAGTGTTACGCGTGATGTGACAGATGTGTGTGCGCCGCAAGCAGCACTCTGAGACACCGAACATCAAATGTCGATTCCTGAGATTTCCAACACTTCGTCGAGTTGTCGAGAGCCTAAAAATAACCCAAAACATGGTTCATAGCTCTGACATTGTTACGATGAGTGCTAGTACGTGTCCAATGCTCAACATCTTTTCATTCGGCTATATCAGTTGTCACCTCACTCTCTCTTTGCAGTTGTCGGTCTGCCTCTACGCTTTTGTTTTCCAATGCATGACAATATCTCCAAGTATACAACCAGGTGTATTATTTATACGATTATTGCAACCACAGACTGAGGGCAAGAAGGACAACATCCGGGCGCTCCTCTGCTCGATGCACACGATCGTGTGGCCGGACTGCCGGTGGACACGGTGCGACATGTCGCAGCTCGTCACGCCGGCCGACGTCAAGCGGAACTACCGCAAGGCCTGCCTAGCCGTCCACCCCGACAAGGTACGCGCTTATTGCTGCGTAAGGTCTACCCGACAGTTCCTTTCGTGGACAGGGAACTGGATTAGAACCAAGGGGATACCGTGATAAATGACTAGTCAACAAGCGAGTGATGATGCCATGCGAACTGTTGAATAACGGGTTATTCGGCCTAGTGAACTTACATTTACCAGTAAGCATAGAAGGAAGTCCAATAAATGGCAGATTTAATCACTTTTTTGGCTGTTCACCTGGAAAATTAATTTACCATGGTAACCCCCAGGACAAAACCCAGAAACAATGTTTGTCGATATGAGTAGTACCAATAGAACCAAGCAGCAAGCAAGGAAGGACAGGAGTGGTGATCTAAACTCATCCGCATGGCGGGCACTGAGTGTATACAGATTTTCCCCTTACGAATTCGGGACGCGCAACATAGCGTGTCAATTGTAAATAGCATTCTGTGAGTCTTACGTGTTCTTACGTGTCCTTGGAACTGGAGAACATCAGTAGTGAGCGAATGAGTAAACGAACTGACTCGCCAGCGCTACACCGCACACCTCATGGGAACTAGATACCATGCCGGGACCTTCCTTGTATTGCATGACTACATTAAACTGGATGAAAAGCTTTGCTCTTTTAACGCGATGGTACGAAGGTAGTAAGGAAGAGAATCTAAAATTGTATGCGGAATCACAAAGTTGCCTTGACAAATCCCTTAGTTGCCTTTTACGACATGCATGGGAAGACTTGCATTATTTTTCAGTGCCGAAATCAATGTTTCGTTTTGATGGCATACTACACGTACCAAGCTTGTCTCGTGCAAGCTTTAAAATTTGGTTTCTCAAAAATCATGAAAATTCACGTGACATAAAAGAAACAAGGGATATACATATATGATTTTTTTTATTTCAGCAAATGGGCACGGACAACGAGAACATAGCTAAAATGATTTTCATGGAGCTGAACAATGCGTGGAGTGACTTTGAAAACGACGCCAAGCAGCAAAATCTATTCCAGTCATAAGATTATAGTTAATTATAGGCAATCTGTTATCTCATTGTTGGCTTCCGCACAATGCTTACCCACTATCATATCGTTGAACATAACGATTGGTCAGTGCAGTGAATTTGTTTGCTACTAAGTTCCAAGAAAATAATAATGTACAGATGAGTAATATCGGGATAAAATATATTGTCAAGGCAGGTATCGATGTATTAACCCTATATGTATGTACTTTGAAATCATAACTTGCCTGGATTTTATTTAAAAATATTTACAAACAGATGGTGTTTCGTGGTGTTGTGCGGTTATGGAAATAGTTATCAAAAAAATCCAGTCAAATTATGACCTTGGGTCATTTTGCTGTCGTACTTGCATCTGAGACTGACAGCTACTTCGCATTGGAGGGTTGTTCATAAAATTTTAATTTTCCTTACAAGGTTTCTTTAGGTAAGTATTGAAACTGTCCCCTAAAATCCAACTGTCAAAATACTATAGTTGCACTCGTTAGTGAAGCAATTAAAGTATTTGGATTCATGGCAATTGCAGCTTGTGCAAATAACAATTTTTTCAGAAACTTTGTCATTATTTCATTGATTTTTTATTTGACTTGCGTTACCGTCGTAGAATAGTGAGCAACCATTTGCATGAATCGCCGGACGACCCAAGCTTATTTCACACAAGACGCGTTTTGTCTTTTGCATATCTACTTGCACTAAATGGATCTATTAAAATTCTTCCTAGATAAAGAAATCATTGTGAAATATTTTTTGTTACGGATGGTCTGTAACTCGGGCAACGAATGTGTTCCTAGGTCTCAGAAAAACAACCTAACAGGATTCCATTAGAATTCGAAGTAGAAATAACTACGTAATATACTCATGAGCTTATATAAAAATATTTAAACATTTTATTAAAGTTCTAGTACTTCCACTCTCGATGTTCACGGCTACCGTAAATGTAAATAATAGTTAAATAGATAATCTATGTGTATATTTTTGTTTCTGCTATTTTATTTACAATCTCCATCAAACATATTGTCTCGTGTGCATTCAGCTTTATAATAAATGCAGGCTGGGGAAAAAAACATATATATGGTGTGACCAACTTCTTAAGCTAAGTGGGAATGTCAAATCCAAAGGAATTATGTGAAGATTGCAAACATTAAATACATTTTTCTTTATAGTAAAGCCAAGCAGAAAAAAATACAAAAGTGAAATAAATGCTGCGGTACTGTTGGCTTGGGGATGTAAAGGATGAATCATGTTACCTCACTATTATGTAGATTTGGGAGATGGTAAAGGCTGTATCGTCGCTTATGAAGTTGGTTGAACTAAAGATACATCTTTGGGAGATTGCCACATTGAGTTGCAATGGTTCTGTGGCATGATATTTTATACTTCATATATTCAGGTGCATATAATTGTAAAGAATGTTTTACTGAACTTGTTTATTGCAATAATATATTTTAGGTTGCGTATATTTCTGTTTGGTGCCAGTCAGCTAAATACAGTGTGTCCTTGGTCATCGGTCATTTACTAAAATACCTGTTTACATTACTGATTTGATTTCGAGTATTCTAAAGATATCTAGGATATGTGGTATCTTTTGTCATATTTAACTTACCATTAGAGATGTGATACGATTCGATTGGTTTATATTTAATTACATATATTATATATATATAATTAATTATATTTAATAATAACCACAACAAATTTCGATAATGAAAAGAGTAAATATGGTCCAGCTATAATTTAAAGACTTTGTATGTCTCTGGTGCTTTGTGTTCTCTAATTAGACAAATATGAGCAAAACAAACGTGAGTCGAACACAGAATATGAGCATTATGAAACATTTACCGTTATAGGTTTCAAGTATTATAACAAACATAGCCAATGCATCTTTCATCTTTTTGAAATTTTAAAATAAGTAGTAATTATTTTTAAATAATAAAATATGTTTTCTGTTACGCCCTTATGGAACTGGATGCAATCGGATATTATCACGCCCTTAATTCATTATTTAATTTCCGAAGGTTAAGGACACATGGTTTATAATTTTAATTTTCTTGTGCAATTCATCAACAGTTTTGTATATGGTAACATTTTACATTCCATAACGCTTCCTCTTAAATGTCCAGGATCTGATTATTAGCTAGCGCAAGGAAGTCAGTATTAGTGCAATCATCGAGTATATACAAATTACACCAATTTAACTTTATTCTATTTCATGGTCCGTGTACCATGCACTTGTGTCATTGTAGGGTATGTTCAGATATTTTTAAGAGAAAGCAGTGATACTATGATAGAAAAGTGCAAAAACACGAGCAAAATTTATGTAATGGAGTTATTAAAATGTGTATATTTTGATTGCGTAAATTTAATACGTAGCTATGTAGAGGCGCTCGCAGAGTAAATAATTATAGTAACAAATTGTTTGAATTGCTATTTTTGTCTCATTTATGTTTCCCCCTCCTTGTTGACTAAATTGTACACTTTTCTGTGATTTAAATATTTGATAAAGATTTTAAAATTCTTATTACTTTTGAATAGAAACATTAGACAAAAGGTTAAGCATTAAAAGGGATTTTGATTCCGATAGCCTGTTTTCATTGAACTGGGCATGGATGACTAAAACCACTACGATGTTAGCCGAACACACCGGAGTCGTGAAGGAATTAGATACCGTGCCAGGATCTTACCTTTATGAGCACAGCTGCATTTAACTGGATAGAAAATACGGACTATTTTTCATTGCCGATTCGATGATCGTTTTATCCGATGCGATGGTACCAAATTGGGCGGGTTTAACCCTACCACCGTCATGGAACCAGGGAATCATGGAACAGGTCGTATTCGTGACGAATAAAGAAAGAGAAAAAGTGGTTCATGAACGGGGCAAGGATTCGAACACAAACCTCTGGTATTCAAGGCGAGTCCTCACGCCACTAAGCTACGTGCCTGAAGGGTGGGAATATCGACATCCGGTTCGGAAATTATAACAAAAGTGTACTTACAACAATTTATAAACAAAGAGTATCACATGCATTCTTGATCACGCACAACAGTTATTTCCGAAATATTCCCTTGCCGCCGGTCACCTGTCTTCGAGCTTGACGTCGAGACAGCCGTACCGCTCCAGGAGCTCCTGCTTCTTCTTTCTCAGCAGCGCCTCCTCCACGTCGCGCTGCGTCGGCACCGGCACGTGCGAGGCGAACGTGCCCACCGCCGCCTCCGCGCCCTCGCCACCCTCTGTGGCGCCCTCCGCTCCCTCCGCGTCCGGCGCGCCCTCCGAGCCCTCGCCGCCGCGGGCCTCCTCCGGCTGGGTATGGAGGATATGTCAAATCAGCGAAGTCCCTTGTGTTAAACGCACGTATGCAATAATGTTATACGTGAAATGGAGTCGCTGTCATATGTTTGATTAATTTTATTTTATTGAGAATTCTTAAATTTACTTTCCAAAGAGACCACAAAAGTCCTGCATGATTTCACCAACAAAATGTTTTTATTCATTTTATTTTTGCAAGTATGAAGCTATATTATGTATTTATATTGGCGTTTACTTCAAAGTGGGCTACTGCTAGCAACATAGAGATTCTCAAAAGATTACAGAGCAACTCATTGAGAGCCATGCTAGACATACCTTACTACGTGAGCAACAAATACATACACGAGGAACTAAAAATCAACACCGTCAAACAAGAAATCGCTAAGCACAGCGAAAGCTATCAGACGAGGATATCAAGTGACGTCCGTGAACCAGCATCAAAACTAGTGGGCACAGGAAGCGTCACACATTCCAGACTGAAGCGGCATAGTGTCCCTACGCTAGCCACGAGATTTGACTACAAGAAATGAAAAGGGACTCCTAAGAATCCCTCCGGCTAACAAAACCACAACTCAAAACTCATCTGAAGCCTTATTCTGCTAATTGATAACTGCGCGCGTTATGTTTGCGTTTTCTCAAAACCGCATGTTTCGCGCGAAATGGTATTCTACTAGCGCAGTTTGAAAAACGCATGCGTTGTGTTTGTGTTTTGTTCGCAAACTCGTAACGCGCGCTCCATGTTCTCGTGGGCCGTGTGTTTTGCCGAAAACATATGTCAAATTCGGAGCATCGCATCGCCGAACTTCGAATATCACTTCTCTACATAACATTGGCATATCGCTGTCTCTTTCTTTTCGTATGTCATATTTGAGTGAGAAAATAACTGTCAAAATCGTGACAGGTTATTTTACCCTGTAGGCGGCGCGCAAGACAAACCATTCCATAGACAATAACAAAACGCGTGTGTGAATTAGCTGAATACCGACTTTTGGAAACCGCACTCGAAACTTAGCCTGTTATGTTTGACGGAAACATCACTAATACGGAATGGTTTGAAATTGGATAAATAGCAGAATCGGGCTTCTGAATGGCTCATTGTGTTTACACAGATTGTCAAATTGCGGCCAAAACATTAAAAAAAAAACTTGCACAATTTAAAAAGAAAAGCGCAGCATGCATACCTCAGCAACATATATTTCTTCCTCTGCATCCTGTTCTTGATCTTTGTTCTGTTCCTTATTTGTCTTCCATTCCTCTACGGCACGGGCGATTGCTGTGGGAGATAGAAACATAAGGTTGAACTAAAGGTGGACTTATTTCTGCCATTTTGCTCATTGAAATTCATACACATTTTACACCGACGGTACCTGTAGGAGGTACCAAGTAGTTCAGGCCGTTTCAGACACTTCGGAAATAGTCAAATTAATTTTCAGCATCTCCTGGTCATCAGTAATGTTGAGATTCATAAAGACTAATTGTACTCGGCTAAGTCAAAGTATACCTTACGACAGTCAGTTATGACATTAATTTATGGAATAAATGTCGAATTTGACAGCCGGAAGCTATACTTTCGCTAAGCCAAGCACTAGTTAGGTTCGCTCGAGTGGAATAAAACACTAATATTATTAATCAGTATATAAAATTGCCAGCTGCATCAAATTGGCCGGCAACAAAGGCAGCTATTATCGGACGGACCTTCCTTCTCGGCGGCCCGCTCGAGCGGCAGCAGCAGCCCGTCGTCGTCGTCCCGATACCCGTAGTAGTCGGCGTCGATCTCGCGCATGAGGTCGGCGCGCGTGCGCCGCGGCGCCGCCGGCGGCTCCTGCTCGAACAGCTCCCGCACGCCTGCGCACGCGCCGCCCTCGTATAGTGTGACATTTTGTGTGACTACTTCGCAATCGGCGAAATGGGCTTGCTTATTGATAACGGGAATGCGAATATATTGTGATGCAGCACGCTAGCATTTTATATTCCAATTTTTTTTCATCACAATAACGTTTTTTTTATGCAACCTAGGATGGATGGCTTATACCACACAACTATCTTTATGATATTGGCCCAACACAGCACATTCCCGAAGGAATTAGGTGCCATGCCAGGACATTCATTTTATGAGCACGGCTACATTGAACTGGATGGAAAACAGGGACAATTTTTCATTGCCGCTTCGACCATCTTTTCATCAAATGCGATGGTACCAACCCGGGCGGGCTTAAACCCTACTACATAGTAGGGGAAGGGGACCTACAGGTTTACATGGATTCCAAACCATGGAGCAGCTCGCATTCGTGACGAAATGCACTTATCTAACTTAGAATGAGAAAGAAAGTGGTGCATAAACAGGGCGAGGATTTGAACCCAGACCTCTGGTAAGCTAGTCTAGTCCCCGCGCCACTAGGCTACGAGCCGCTAAATCTAGGTTCACAGGCTAGAGATCAATGTGTCAGCTAGATTGGCTATACAAAATAGATATTGGTAAGTATGTACCTGCTGATGAATATACTGATTATCTGGACATATTGATAACAATTAATTATGCAACAATTACTAGTCGGTTTTTTATTTATTACTTAAATATACCTAAAGTTATATCTGTAATCTAAATCGCCTATAACTACGAAATGCGCTCAGTTTTTGTTTTTGACTTTTATTGTATTTGACTGGCTGATTTCAGGCATTTTCTGTAAAGTCTGGATTGCTTGAAGGATATTTCATGAAGAAATTCAGAAAAGGCTTGAAAACATAAACACACAGCACTTTACAGATCAAGATGCCAAAAATCTCACCACAAAAACGGATCTAAAAAGAAAATAACATAGACATACCTGGTAGATCTTTGGCTGCGCCGAAGTACTTGTATCCACGGTTTCCGGGCACCTCACGGCCATCCTGGTCCAGCATGCGCGGGCCGACACGTGCATGGTCCGGACCCCCGAGCGACTTGATCTGTGCCTCCCAGTGCCGCTTCTCACGCATCAGCTTGTTGATCTCGTCATTGAGGTCCCGGATTCGAAACTCACCGAGGCCGGCTGCGAGGAACATATTACATACATCAAACTGAATTTGTTTTTCATGTAATTTAAACAGTATTGTTCAGCTACCTTTTTGGATATTCAACATGCTTTTGACAATGTATGGCATAAAGTACTCTTCATGAACCTCGATACTAGCATGCTACACACAATCTACACCATTCTTGAATCCTATCTATCCAATAGATTCTTCCAGGTCAAACAAGGATGCTTGGTCTAAGTTTTTCAACTGCCTACCAGGAGTGCCACAGGGTTGTGACCTAGGACCCCTGCTCTACCAAATACAAAACCCAACTTAATAACCATGTCAACGTACTTGCATCAAACCTGCTAATCTCAGAGTAACGATGACTTAAAATATCAACTGGATCTTGACAAGAGGTTCTGATTGATCTAAGTATGGAGGAAGGTTGGACATGTTTTCCTTCACAACCACGTACACTCAAAAGATCTGATTATAGTCTGAAGACTGATCACAGATGGATGTACCAAACAAACACATTCCACTACCTCAACTACCTTATCAATTTTGCTATGTTTCAGCCAATTCGCAAAGTGCATGCCCCTGGTGTGCTCTTACTGCAATCGCTTCGAAATAGCATCCATCTAGAATGGCTCTTTTTGAAAATTTATAATATTATGAAAATTTATAAAAAACAGGGGCGCGGCTCGCGCCACCCGATCCGCATAGAGACGGCGGCGCGGGACACAAGAGGGGGCGTTCAGCTACATACAACCAGATTAGCTGTTTTTCTTATTTATTTACTTATTTATTTATTTATTTATTTACTTATTTAGTTATTTTTACCGTATTGGTTCTGTAGGCAGACATAATATTAAAAACAACGATTGTTGTTTTGGTGTTTGTTGTAGAGACAGCACCATAACCTATAAATTTATATATAGTATGTGGAAGTGCCCCGTTCCGGTAAGAAGCCACAACATTTGCAATGCAATACAAACAGCAACAAGACCGATGATGCAACGCACCATTCTGTATTTGTGCAACCTTCTTTGCGATCTCACGCACAATCTGCAAGCGCCACTTCTCCGCCTGCGGCAGGTCGCTGCACTCGGAGGCGAGGTAAGGCCGGCGCTCACGCGCTCCGCCCGCATCCTGCACCTGCGCCGCCCGCCATCGCGCCAGCGTCGTCCTGCCCAAACAGACATATCACACTAATAAATTGTATTTCATTTTGGTTTATACAATTGACTTGATTGACGATTGCACTCTAGGGTGATTTTATTTGTAAAATGGACTATCCTCCTTGACCTCCACCTCATATTTTTTTTATATTGGCGGTATTTGTTGTTGCAATATTTATGTGAAATTTGACTGACATAGATTTTTTTTTATGTGACTGGACATGGATGGCTAATACCACAAGTTCTGTCATGGTATTAGCCCAACACAACACATGGGAACTAGGTGCCATGCCAGGACCTTCCTTATATTGCACAGCTACATTGAACTGGATGGAAAACACGGACAATTTTCATTGCCGCTTCGACCATCGTTCATCCAATGCGATGGTACCAACCCGGGCGGGATAAACCCTACCACCTAGTAAGTAAGGAAGAGGACCTACAGCCTAACGTGGAATCCGAACCACGGCCAGCCTCTCTCAACGGTCGAATGGTCACCCATCCAAGACCAGACCGGACCCAGCGTTGCTTAACTTCGGAGAGCGATCGCCGAAGTGTCGCACCACTGGGCCACCGAGGCTGACGATGGTATGTGGAGTATGAGGAGGATAATTTGACGTCTTTGGGATTAGTGGTGTCCATGAATAAAAGTATATGCTGCCAACTCCCACCCTGACCAGATCCAATGCAGCATCCCGCAAATAAGACTATTTCTTAAAACTTTGAAGATTACTGCGGTTGTTAGAGATGTTTGAAAAATGTAACGGCTTCGGAGAATGTCTCTTCCCGCCGCGTGAAAAGCCGTAACATTTTTCAAACATATTTCTTAAAACGTTGCAACTTGTAACATTTAAAACTTTTTTTTGGGGAACTAACAGCAGAAGTAGCGACAAACGACTGTGGCGCCATGTGTACGCACAAACCCCCTTGAGTCATACTAATGATGACAATCGATGAAAGCACGATCTGATTTTACAAATCAATCATCAGAATTACCAAAGCTCTAGTATAACCATAGTTATCGATTTTTACCCACTACTCGGCTTGAGGAATCCTGTGCCCAAAACCGGGTACGCCTTTGACAGGTTAATCGAGTGCCACAAGATTTCAAGTCTTTGGAAAAAAAGTGACAGGAATTTTTGATTAAGAAATTCAGGCAACTACTGGTGTCAGTAGGATGATCGGGGCGCTACACCTAGCATCGGCAGTGGTGGCACGGTCTGACTGACCCAACAATGCTTTTGCTCCCGAACCATTTTGTGGGTAAAGTGAAGTGACAGATGATTATTTAATTAATTAAGTTTAATATTATAAAGGTATTTGTCTAACTATTTTTCAAATCATTTACTACGATAGCATTAATTACTTCTTGAGGCAAATATGTTCTAGTAGTCCACTACGCTCTGTTAGAAAGAAAGTACTTTATCTTGGGTTTGAATGAATTGTTGATCAAGTAGTAGCCAATGACCACAAAGTCCCGTGTTATTCATTGCATATACCTATTTAAGTTCAGGCACATTACTGTGAGCATTTGTGAATACAAGCAAATCAATGCTCGGGATTTTACAAATGATGTTTACAAAATACTTACATTGCTTTTTCAGCATTCCGCGCCTGTAATCAAATGTAAGGTTTTTAATTATTTGTGATCATTAATATATGTATATTATAGATATCCTGAATGAGTACAGGTATTATTGTGGTTGAGCTAAATAATGCTTGCCATTTATCTTATGCCAACATTCGTTTTAGAGCAAGTGAAGAGAAAGTTCATTTAACAAAATTTATCAACCGCTTTAGCTGAACATTTTTGACGAGGTTACGTTCAAAATTTAAATTTGGGCCATATTTAAAGAAAATTTGTATTACTTACCATTTCATAAACGTAAAACGAACGAATACAATAACCTAATAAACAACCGAAATAACCTCAAACCAAACAAATATGTTTTTTGTTTGACGTTTGGTTTGCTTGCTGGGCCACAGAATATAATACTTGTATTTTGGGCAGCATTTGCTTAGAGATTGACAGCAACTGATATAGTGCCACATAGCTTATTTTACACGTGGCCAAAATTGGAACTAAACGGTCGCCGTCTTGAACGTTCATGTTCGCGGCTACGGGGATGTGTTGCCATTATAACAATGCAAGTTACCCACTGCTTATTAATTTTGAGGCTGAGGTATTTTATTGTTAAGTAATTATTAGTTTGTGAAGATATGTTTTTGGTTTAGGTGAGCCATATATACCTACATACATACCTTCACACCGTTTTCGCGGTTTAGTGGTTTGATGCCATCGCGAGTTGTACTTGAAAACTCCTTGTTAGATTATAACGAAATCAAAAATGCTGCATAAAATGTAACCTAAATCGGAGGGCAAAAAATATCGTTTGATAGAGTTATAAACTCCGGGATTAACGTTGGGGTTTATTTTGTTCATAGAATTCAAGAAAACAAAACTAGCGGTAGTAAGTAACCCGACTTCGACAACTTCAATTTTTTTATTAAAATAATGAAAGATCTAATTTAGTTATGTTTTGAATAATAATATTTACCTAAAATAGTAATTTTCAGTTTCTCAATTTTTTTCTTACAGCAGGCTGTAAATATTAGGTTGGGGAAAAAGTTTCTTCGCATTTTTTAAGAAAATTCAAAACATTTTTTAATATGGTTTATTTACATTTAACTAAAGTATGTAGGTACCATTTTGTTCGATAACTTTTTGCCATCTTGTAGGTAGGGACATGATCCCATTGCTATAGAAATATTGGGACTTCTGATCAATATACCGCGACAAGTGGTTTTGGCAGTCCTCTCGTGATGTTAACCTGACACTGCCTAAAGAATTCTGAAGAGACCTAAACAGGTGGAAATCTGAAGGTGCAAGGTCAGGACTATACGGCGGATGCATTAACACCTCCCAGCCAAACTCTCTTAGTTTTTGCTGAGTGGCTAAAGATGTGTGAGGTCTAGCGTTATCATGATGAAAAACCACACCCCTTCTGTTAATTAATTCCGGCCGCTTTCTCTCAACTTCTTGCTTTAATCTCATCAGTTGTTCGCAGTAGAGTTCAGAATCGATGGTCCTGCCTGGTGGTAACAGCTCATAATGAATAATGCCCTTCCAATCCCACCACACACACAGCATCACGTTGTTGCGAGTTAACCCGGGTTTCGCCACAGTCTGTGAAGCTTGACCGGCCTTTGACCACGACCTTTTTCGCACGTTCTTGTCGTACGTGATCCACTTTTCATCACCAGTTATCAGCTTCTTCAAAAATGGTTCGGTTTCATTACGTCGTAATAAAGAATCACAAATGAGTACACGGTTCATTAGGTTTCTTTCAGTGAGCTCGTGAGGTACCCAAATATCGAGCTTTTTTGTGTACCCAGTTTTTTTCAAATGCGCCAAAACTGTTTTGTGGTCAATTCCTAGTTCTTCAGCTACGTCGTAACTACTGATATGCCGATCTTGCTCCACTTTTTCAAAAATGGCATCCATTTTATCCGTAATAGGGCGACCAGAGCGACGTGCATCTTTGACATCAAAATTTCCGGATTGAAAACGCTTAAACCAAATTTGTGCTATTCTCACAGACACTGTACTAGGTCCATAAACATCGCAAATTTTTTTCGCGGCTTGCGTTGCATTTTTACCTTTTTTGTAGTAAAATTTTAAAATGTATCGAATATCTTCATTAGATTCACTCATTTTGACAGTACGAAAAACAAATGAGAATCACACATTTTCCTAATTTGAATTTGGAATTATGTTCTTTAAAATTTAAACTTTCAATGATACCAAAACCAGCCAGATACAAATAGTATAGCCAAAGAGATTTTATTACAAGTTCATACATACTATAATGCGAAAAGACTTTTTCCCCGACCTATTATTTTCCCGATCAATGGGGGATTTTTTTCATGTGGTAACTCTTAAAAGACGGGGGTTCGTTCGAGAAAAAATCAGAGGGCACCTCAGCCACGCGCAAAATAAGCTATGTGGGACTAGCCTATACAAAGAACTCATTACTACTTGCTTCTGTGGAAGTACCTAAAATCATAGATAATATAATATGCCTAAAATAGTATTATATTCTGTGATCTGTGGCTTCCATATATTTATTTATTACATACGTATACATAGTACTTAACGATAGTGGGTGGGTTTTTGATTAAACAACAACAACAATTTTGATTAAAAATCTTTTCGTGTCGTACAGTGTACGGTGCGACAGATTCATTATTTACTGCTGTGCCCAAAGAGTTCCAAGAATTCGCTCTCTTTCTACGGTTGTGCCCCTGATCTTAACATCGCATCAATCTACGGAAGCAACATGAAGTTTATGGATAATTTTGATCCTGAGACATCAACGAGGGAACGGCGCAAACTGCACCGTAAATTGTATACTCCCAAGTATGTTTACCTGCATCATTGCATTTACGATGCTAACTTTACTATTTCCATCGACCCACTCTCGCTGCTTGGTGGCTTGCTTGGAAACAAATGGAAACCCCTTACTCCCCGCTGACCCTCTTTTATGTGCTATCCAACTCAGTCGTCCACTAGCGACAGGCTGCTCGCTTGTCCGTCGTATACAATTTGTTAAGCGCATTAAAAATTTTGCTCTTCACTGTTTCTGCGATGTGTGGTTCCCACTTTAAGGTGGGCCTTCCCGCTTAACTCCCCACACAAACGTGGAAAGAAGATCATGACCATATTTCTTGTCAGAGATCTAAAATTTTGCTCAAAACTGCTTTATTTGATCGAACTAGATGTCTGATGACCGTTGGAATTGCAAAATTGTGTTTGGTTTCTAAGTTATAAGGTCCGAAAGTTCAAATTTTTCGCACGTATTATACAATAAATTTGGAGGTGGATTACTCAACGATATAATAAAAAAACATCTGAAAATCATAAGTCATCAGACATAGCTTGTTTCATGAAGATTTATAATAAATTTGGTTTTTGTTAGATTTTTGACTACAGCAGTTGGGGTTTACATTTAACTATAAGTCGTTTTATAATTAAAATTTTCTTAAATCTTACCAAATCAAACATTATAGGCATTGTCTGCTTTGTGGACATGTTGCATCCTTCTCATCACAGAGCCTGTCTTTTTCTTTGAAACAAAGAAGGTTCCAGAGCGCAATAGCACGGTTTTGTACCGTGCCCGCTAATGAGTTAGTCCCACCGGGAAGGGCCAAATTCCTTCCAATATCCATTTAAAATTTGCCAATCTGTTTCAGTCGGAAAACAAAAGCGATCTACAATGAGCGCGGTCAGATTGCGGCCACCGGCAAGGATCTGTGCGACTGTCTGGATGACGCTTGTCCCGGTTGTCACTTCCCGTGCTCCAGGTGTTCATCATTAAAGTGCGGCCATGAGTGCAGGTACAGCGATGGATGCTCTGTAATGGAACATTCTTTTCAACCACAATAAAACCATTTTTGTGCAGTAGCAGGGTATCCTCTCTCTGAAAAGTCTGACTCTCTAACTTTATATCTCAATGAGACATTTTGTGCCAATGCAAAGTTTCCAACACAAAAATGTTTTCATCATATGAATATCTAAATGTGTTTTTATTTGTTTCAATCATTTTTTTGCACTTGTTAGTCAATAATACATCCAAATGTTTTATTTATTATCTCAGTTTAAATTTCTTTTGCAACCAACCCCTCATATGTAACCATTTTAGGGTGTAGCCCCGTAATTTTTTGGAAATGACGCCCGCCATACAAATATGGTTTGGACACATTTGAAACCCAAAATGTATTCCAATCTAATTAGTTTTTGCTAGGTATCAAACATCAGAAAATCAATATCTGTTGTCTGCACGTAGTTGTATATTCCAATGAATTTTTTTTTCAATCTTGATTTGTATGGGGAGCACCGCTTATAGGCCAACCTTAATGACCTGTATCAGTCAAACATCGAAAGAAAGCCGAGGGTTTTAGGGCTTACTAATTATTAGAATAAGTTAGGGTAACCCTGTGATTTTCTTTCCAGTGATTTTCCTTGGGACAATTTGATTATTAACTTATGTATGTCAGTCAGTCAGTCAGCGTGTTTGCGTCCACTGCTGGACACATGCCTCTCCAATTTTTCTCCAGTCCTCCCGGCCCTCAGCGGTACAGAACCACTGCTTTCCGCTGACGCACTTGATGTCTTCGTCCTACTTGGCGGGTGGTCTTCCGATCCACGGCCACCAGTGTAAGACACGGTTACTCCAACGGTCGTCTTCTCTTGGGCTGACGTAACCAGTCCACTGCCATTTGAGCTTAGCCACCCGGTGTCCAATATCGACTCCTTTGGTACATCGGCGGATTGCCTCGTTATGCACCATATCCCGTAGCGATATTCCCAGCATGGCTCGCTCCATTGCTCGCTGGGCAACTTACAGCCTTTGGACAACAGCAACCGTCAGAGTCTATGTTTCGGAAGAGCAGACCTCAGAGTGAATACTAATTTATGTAGAACATTAATCCTCCTCTGATTTTTTTAAAAAACTTTAACATTCAAAAAACTTTACAAAAACATATTTTATCATGATTATTGTGTGAGAGTTTGTTATGACATATATTTTTGTTTCAGGGTCAACAGAAAATGGATGTACGACCGAATTGAAATAGAGGGCAGTGACTTTGTTATCAAGAATGTGTACACCTCGAAATAATTATTTGTTATATTAATTTTATCATAGCACCCAACATTTTTCTATTTTCAAGATTACCGAATTATTTCATTTCAAGAAAGGTCAGCAACTACAGCTATATTCATTATATTTTTAAGCTTATCCAACTGTTTCGTAACTTTTTTTTAGTATGGTTAGCATTTTTGTAGCTCTGCGTTTCACTCCTTTTTTTATGATCTGTCCACCGTGCGATACACTATGAGCAGGTATTTTTTATATGTTGATGGAGATGTATGTCCAGAAATCTAGACAGGTAATAAAACAACACTATGCTGCGTTATCAATTCCTCTGGAATATAATATGCATATTATCTGATGTACAAAATATTCTATTGCCCGTGAATGTGATATGTATGTAGAATCGACCGTAAAGCAAGGACTCATTGATTAAAAAAAGAGCCCTGTAAAATTAACTACTTTATGAATATACTGCAAGGCTGGACCAGAACCACCAAAACATACCATTTGCGGGATTATATTACCTCTCTCGTAACCTTTTCTAACGGGTCCCGAGATTAGCTTTATGTCCGAAGCTGAGAAAAGCGTTACAAACATTGTGTCTTGTATCTTTCTTTTCCTTGTCATCACCGATGGAAGAGTCACATTTCAAAGTTGCCTGCTCGAAAGAGTATGGAGTACACCCGTTGAAAGATGTTGGCACTCTTCAGAATGAAAACTGCATCAGAGCAATTGTGTTATGCTGGTGCTGATTTCACGCCCATGCCCTTTTAAAGTTCTTGACAACGCATAAGCTTAGCCATACAGAGCGAGCACTTTCCGTCAATGCAAACTGATAGATTTCATGTTTTTTTTCTTTGACGAATGTGGATATACATTCCAGCTAGTGATTGGTACTCTGGCTGTCCCAGTTATAATTGATGGCATTGATCTTGGCCGTCCTCTAAGTAGGAATGTGAAATATATGTATGTATAATCGACCGTGAAGCAAGGACACATTAATGAAAGAAAGATCCCTGTAAAAAGAACTACTTTACGAATATACTGCAAGGCTGGACCCGAACCAGCAAAACATAGCATTCGCGGGTACATACATACATATCACATTCCTTGGAATAAGCGAGGTACATGCTTAGTACGAAATAGTATATTTACTTAAGGTGGCCCATCCCGCTCATCTCCTCGTACAAAAAGGGAAAGAAGATCACGCTCATATTTCTTGTCAGAGATCCAAAATTTTGCTCAAAATAGCTTTATTTGATCGAACTAGATGTCTGATGACCATTGGCATTCTAAAATTGTGTTTGGTTTCTAAGTTATAAGGTCCGAAAGTTCGAATTATTCGCGCGTTTTATTCAATAACTTTGGAGGTGTATTACGTATTGATAAAGTAAGAATTTCTAAAACAGATTAGTCATCAGACATAGCTTATTTAATCAAGATTTATAATCTATTTGGTTTTTGTTAGATTTTTTACTACAGCGGTCGTCGTTTACTTTTAGCTATAAGTCGTTTTGAAATTAGAATTTTCGTAAATCTTACCAAATCATACACTATGCACATTGTCTTTTTTGTGGACATGTTGCATCTTCCTCATCACGGAGACTGTCTTTTTCTTCGAAACAGAGAAGGTCCCAGAGCGCAACAGCACGGTTTTGTACCGTGCCCGCGAATGAGTTAGGCCCGCCGGGTTGGGCCACCTTAAGTCCTCTAAGTAGCAACAAAATCCAATATATTTTGGGTTTTGCGCAGCTCTATGCGAAGGATCCGCCTGGTCAGTTCCAAATATTCCAATTTATTTCCAAATAATAGGAGACATGAAAGTAGTTACACATATGTTCGAGAAATAAAACAACCCAGTAACTTGAAACAAAATATATTTGAATACCACTTCAGTTATGCATACCTATACTAAACCTAGTATGGTACACGAACAACACTAGCATGTTGCTGAAATACCTTCCTGATGTTTTCTGATAAAATCACTGTAGTACAATCTCATCAAAGCAGTTCTTCGAATGATCTCATTAATCAGTGTTGGATTAGTGAATTTGTGGGAATTTTATTTACGATTTCCTCCCCCACCCTTGAAAATGGTAAATTTATTCTTAAAAGATCTTGAAAATGTATGGATTGAATCTTCTGATTTTTTCTAATTTGTTGCAAATTTACTCATTAAGAATTTAAGATCAACAGAAACAGCTATAGTATAATATATTTGATATGTCCATTCAATTTCTAAAATTGATTTTAATAATGGAAAAAGTATTTTCTTAATTTCATGAAATAATACCCTTGAATAACAATCACAATTTTATAGAAAAATATGTATGCCAGAGTCTAATTTATTTACGGCACTTAGAATTTACTTTAATGCTTCAATTCAATTAAAGACCAGGGGAGCTGGATAATTGGAATGTTTGGATTACTGGATTATATAAGGTGTTTACATAAAACAATTTAAAGGTGAGCTTTGAAAATATGTTTTTCGGTAATATGTTGCCTACCTACTGGGTGTACAGATGCACGGAAGTATCGGACTAGTGAATCTCTACTGTCCTTACATTAAACCGAACATACAGTAAAAATGTGTTGATATGGAGTGCAAAAGAACAATTTTTTTTTTTCCAAAATTGTATATTTTTACAAAAATGTTAATCAAAATTCTAAGTAGATTTATTTACAAAATCTGGTGGGACTTCAAATGAATTTTACCAAATTTTTGTAAAAAAAAATGTTGGGAAAAAAGTTGGACTATTTTGCATTCTACATCAACATGTTTTACTGTATTACAAAGCAAACACATTTCGGACAGGAGAATTACTGAAGTTTAGTGCTTTATATCCACAGCAAGAAAGTTTTAGTTAATATCAACAACAAGCAACCGCACTGATTGCAGACCGTACAAGCATACAAGCAATATGACTGGACTGCATATTTTATAACCAACACTTTGTGGTTGTAAGTGTGCATCCAAGTTTAATCCATATTATATATTATGTAAACAATGTAATTTTTTCTTTGAAATCATGAAAAATCCAAAACGGTTCCACAATTCATTAGTGAAGGGTTGTTTTTACATTTAACTGAATCTCACCGCATGCTACTCAGAAAGGAATAAATCAACCTAACGCCACATAGCAAGAAACATTCGAAGTGTCTGATAAGTGAGATTGTACGCATGTGTGATGACATTATGTACAGGTACAAAGCACAAGTCAAACTTCACAACACAAAAGACGTGTCATCCAATGCACCACTTCTGTTGCAGTACAAAATGAGGAACGATGTAGGAGCATATTCGTACAAACTTAAACTTATTTATTATTGTTACATTACTCAATTAAAACAATTCTTGAAAGTGTTACGGCAGAACTCCGCCCAAAACAAATACAGTAAAGAAGCTTAGTACTCGGCTCTCACTGACAAAAACTGCTCTGTTGCTCTGTATAAAACTAAAATAACAACAGATAAACATTAACACGATAGGCAGGTCCTTAAAGAGGTAACGAGGAGTTGTATTGTTAAAGTGCACAACAAATCTGTCATATCTACAGTACCTACCTAGTTGTTGTATATTCACTTACAGAAATCATGAACGGCACCAGATTTCCAAATTGCTTTATTCTTTGTTTATACAGGGTGTTAACGGAGTTATGGTCCAAACGTTAACCACGTGTTCCTTGGCATATTTGGAGCAAAAAAGGTAGATAACATTTTTTTGTACGACTGAAAAAAAAATTGTCATCCCCATACATTTTTGTAAATACCTACACACAACCAACACGTGGTTAACGTTTGGACCATAACTCCATTAACACCCTGTATAGAACCATGTGAAAGTGAGAACCTAAGGTAGGCCCGTAAGCATCAGGAAATTACACTCCCCATACAAACGTAGTTTAGTAATCATTTGAAAACCACTGTTCCAATTTGCTTGATATTTGGGACTTAATATCAGGCAACAAATATCTATGTCTGCATGTATTTGTTTTTTTGAAAAACGTATCCACACGACAGAGAAAAGAAAATTTGTATTAAGATTTTCTTTTGCCCGTTATTTGACTTGCTTTAGATTTTTCAGCAAAACATGCAGACACAGATATTTATTGTAGAATATTAGATACCAAATATCAAGCAAATCAGAACAGTGTTTTTCAAATGATTAGTAAACTACGTTTGTATGGGGAGCACAGCTTACGGGCCGTTCTTAAGAGGATAATGAGGTGATCAAGTGCAATATACATACCATGGCTTGGGCCTGTTTCCACAGTCAAATTAAGAGATATTTTATGTCTGTACATCTTTGTTCATTTGATAACTTAGCTTGTATCCATGATATATACCCCTCAGAGTTGAATATTACGGATATAAGTTAATATACAAACAAAATGAACAAACGAAGCTCTCGATTGATTGCATGGAACTTGATCGCCTCATTATCCTCTTAAAAAAACATTCAAGTGCCTCAAAGACTTGCACAGTAAATTGAGGATATTTTCAAAAGCTTTTGTCCAAAGCAAAGTGTACTGAAATGAAATAAAAGTGTAGACTGGTATCGCATCTTACTAAACTAAACGAATGATCATCAAGGGATGGATTCGAACAGTAATGGACGGATTTTTGTGAAATGTCATTAATGGCCGGTATTTCAATCGTCCCTCTTCCTAGCCTCAACTTTAAGCGAAGCTTAAGGAACAAAATGCAGCATTTTAACGCAAACTAAATGGTAAGCGAAGTTTTATAATGTCCCCAGCAATCTATTTTGAAAGGCCTATAACACCTTAAAGCCTCGGCTACCGTGTAGTTTTGGTTCAAATGCTGCTTAAGCTTCGCTTAAAGTTGAGGGTAGAAAAAGGGACGATTGAAATACTGGCCCTAAGGTACCTAAGGGTTGGAGGTGACTTTAAGAACTTGCCTAAATAGTGTTAGCAGTGACACTACAATATGGAATCAGACTCAGGTTCGGCTCAGTCGGTCTGTTCTTGCGAAACACTTGTTAGTAATTACTTTTCTATTTCTTCATTACAATATAAACAACAATCTATTTTACTAAATCTCCCGTCACTAAAAGAGAAAATAATACTTTTATATCATACAAAATTACTTCCATCTCTCCAGACGCTCCGGTTCAGGCGCCAACTAGCCAAATCAACCAACACGTTACTGCTATTTAGGTACACGAATAACCGATAAACGTAAATTATTTACATTGTAGGATTATAAAATAAATACTACACGATCCTAGTCTCGCTATTCGGATCAGTTTTAATCTGAACTGGTGTTTCGGTCTTAATCTGAAAATCTAGTCTTATTTCAAATTGACAACTCCAGTAATACTATATATTAGCATGCGTGCGTCGGGCTCACACCATAGACTAAGGAACAACATTGCTCCATGGAAATAACCAACGCAAGGGCTCAACTGTGTCCATAATGGTACATGTGTAAATAGTCTATTTACAAAAATACATCTACAGTTTTGTCAACCGACAGCTTAGCTTTGACACTTCAATTTGTACACTTGTTGTAGACAATGTCAGGAAGTCACTCGCATGATTTTTAGGTTACAATAGCCATATTTGGGTCTTGTTCATTATAATTCGAAGTAACTTTGAATTATTTTGTTTGAGATCACCGCCGTTAACACTTATTTTAAGATGGCAGCTCACAGTTGATAGCCAACAATCGTTAGCAGATGAACTACAATTCATTATAAATTTAGAGTTCAATCAATTAAAAAAAAATCTGTAAGTAAAAGTACCATCTTCATAGCGTTGCATTATCTTCGTGGTTGCTGCTTTCGCCAACATCGCTTGTGCATGTCTGCAGACCCCTGGACCGCCAATGGCTGGTTTGGATAGCAAGAATTATGCGATGAGAGGGTGTGGTACAAAAGACTGAAATACGTGGGACCACTGCAGGCAGTGACCACCCCCAACAACAAAAAAACAAGCTATATCTTCCATCTCAAAATACGGTCCAGGGGAACATCATTTCCGTTCACGAGTGACGTATTCACTCTGAATGGCCAATCTAATTTTGTTTCACATATGTTTGACGCTATGTCCCCGAACGGTATTAACATTGCCCTAGGTATCTATCATTTTTCAATAAAGTATTTTACAAGCTTAATGACAATACAATAAGTCTGGTGCCTCTGTTGGCACTAAACTCGCATTGTTAGGATGGTACAAATCCAGCGGTTTTCAGTTTAACATCAGTGTTAAGTCACAGTGTTTAAAATTGAATTACAGAAAATTTTGACTAAATTCGGCCAATTTAACAGATATTTTTTTATTCATTTGGCACAACTATAGAAATAATCTGGTACTAAATAAAGTTCTTTCAATTTAATTATACAATGGACACACCACCTAGAAGTTCACTCTTGACTTTATGTTTATTAAAAACAGCTCGGTGCAATTGTGGGCCTTAGGCTAACCAAATAAACAGTTTGCTGACCAAACCGTTTCAAAAAAAGCATTAATTCTGTGGCCCAATTTCTGAAGTAATTGAAGAAAGACTGATTCAATGGATCAATGCGTGTGTTAATTTTAATGTATTATATAAAAAAAAAACTATTAAGACCTAGTAGTTGCATCCTAATTACGCATTTAGGATCATAGAAGATATTTTGTGTGAAATGTATAATCGTAAAAATAGAAGAATAAAATTTATAATCCAATGAATTGATAACAATAATTAAACAAGGCAATTTACATGTTGATATTGATAGGAAGACAAGGCATCACTGCAGATATGATGAAACAAATACGACAAAAAATCACTTGAAAAACTAAACGCCAAGTCAGACACAAAATAAAAGAAAACATTACGCCATGAAATTAATATTTTCAGTACATTCAATTCGCAAATGAACTTGCATGAAAGTACCCAGTTACGTCTTTATGCAGGTATTTTTATAGATGCTGTCAGTATCGTTATTAACATCTTCATCTATAATCCAAATATTTTCCTAGCATACATTGCCTGTTTATTGCTTGTAGTTTACAAAAGGAATAAAGTTTTATTAACACAAGCTATAATTTTTTAACACAATACCACTTGAAAAATTACCTCATCATAGACTTTTCTTCAGCAATATTTTTTTTAAGTTTACGTTCCATTTAAAATAATACAGCACTAATTTCAGTTAAAAATTTCGGCTAATTTTAAGGTCAGTCATCGATCTGTCTCGCATCACCTAGTTACCATCTACGCTACGGTTAAAGGCCACGTCTAGGCCAAACCGGTCAGAAGACATAAATTAAACTTAACTCCGTAATATTAACACATTGGACGTACTGGACAACATTCAGAGTTCGTAAAATACGTTCAACTTGTTACAACCGACTAATCTCAAACTTTTCAATAGCTTTAGGAATAAATTAAGTTACAAAATATGACTGGAAGGGGCCCACTCGCTATCGCTCCACGCGGACGGACCGTTAGGACTTCTTGTCGAACAGGGGCAATTTCGATTTGACGGCGCCCTCGCAAATCATGAGTCTCTGCTGGTTGCACTTCCGTCCGGGGCACAGCGGGATCTCCACCTCGCCGCCGCCTCCCCCGCCGGGGTCCAGGAGAGCCCGCCGGTGCCTCACGTCCACCAGCCGCCTCCCCCCCTCCACCAGATAGTCCTTCCCCCCCTCCGCGAGCTCCTTGAAGCTCGGCTTGGCGAACTGCACAAACTCGCCACCCAGCTTGCCGGCCATCTTGAAACGAGTGCCGGTGTAACTCTTAAACGTCGTCCGGTCGTACTTGAAGTCGAGCCCCTTCCGCTCGAAGTAGTCGACGATCTTGGAGATGTGCGCTGAACGAACGTTGCCGAGGCCCGAGCGGGCAATGCGTTCGTCGCAGTAGAGAGTGTCGGAGCCGGCGAGCGAGGCGACGTCGTCGGAACTGTCCGTGTAGACGCTGGACGTTCGCTTGCACGAGGAGTAGAGGAGCTGGTTGATCAGGGGCCCGCGCTGGAGCATATAGTTGATCTCGTCGTCCGTCGACAGCCCGTTCAGGTATCCGAGGTCGACACTCCTCGCGTCGACCTCCCGGCACCCGCTCCAACACTTGGTCCGGCTGACGCAGCAGCAACGGTTCAGGATGTGGTACTCCTTCGGCGGATTGGTACTCCTGTCGCTCGTCTGCGCGTAATCAAACTTGCCGCAGAGGAACGGCGAGACGAAGTGGCTCGTCTGATCCGCGTCGAAGATCTTCTTCGTGGTGACGAGATCGGAGTCGGGCGGTTTGACCGCATGGTCGCGCGGGGAGTCGTCGAGGTCGTCGAGCGAGCGCAGGGAGCTGACGGTCGTCGTCGACAGCGCCGAGTCGTCCAGGAGAAACAGACTCGAGTTGGCCGAACTGCTCGGCTGGGTCCGCGAAACCGGCGTCGAGTCCATTTTCCTGCAAAGCCGCTGGTTGAATATCCGATGGTAGATCATCAGGCAGTCCCCACATATCGGCTCCTGGTTCTCCGCACTTGTCTGCGCCGTGTTTCGATCGTCTGACTCCGATTCGCTGTCTTCCTTCGCCTTTTTCTTTCCGTCCGCGGGGAACGCCATCCCGGCGGATTCCTTGCAGTCGCACTCGTCCTCGCACGAGTGATCGGACGCGGTGTCCGTCCCGGGCTTGCTCTCCTCGCGGCCCCACCACCGGCACCGATGGCAGCCCATCAGCATGCAGGGGCACATCGCGCCGTAGAAGCACTCTGCGCTCAGATGCTGCGGACAAAAGTCTTCGTTGACCACTGAGAATATCCCGCTCTCGCACGAGCCTCTCCGCTTGGCGAAACTTCCGCCGCCTTTGAGTCCGAGCGCGCCCGACGCGAACGCGCCCTCTGCCGAGAGTTCGATGCTCGAGTTGCTCTTCTGGAGCTGAAGGGGATATTTGGGAAGCTCCGGTTGTCTCGTCTCTTCTCGGGGGTCCTCTCTCGACTCGTCGGCCGCCGGTTGCGCGACGAGCGGGGGCGCGTCGGCGGTCGGCGCGCGGTCGAGACTGCCACGCCTGCTGAGCCCCGGCGAGGACGGCAGCGAGCTGCACTTGGGCTCCTCGTCGAGGTCGCGGTCGCGCGCGTCCGCGAGCTTCACGAAGGGCGAGGGCAGCTCGAAGCACGACGAGAACAGGTCGCCGAGCCGCGCGCCGTACGAGCCGGGCTCGCCCTCGAGGATCTTCTTGACTCCGCGGAACTTGGCGAGCGCCGTGAAGGGGTTCCGGTCGGGGTGGCGCGGGCGCGCGGGCCGGTAGTGCGCGTCGCGCAGCATCATGATCTCGGCGATCTTGGTGAGGGCGAGCGGCGGGGCGGGGGTCGCGGGCGCGGGCGGCGGCGGCAGGTTGGAGGCGGAGGCGTGCCGCGAGCGCGCGCGCAGCTGGTGCCGGCGCGCCTTGTCCGAGGGCGGCGTGTGCACGTGCAGCGAGCACCACTCCAGCTCCGACAGCGAGCGCCGGTGCTCCACTGCGACAAACAGAAGTTTCATTCGAAGCTGCAACTAATATGCCATCTGCACTCAAGAACATGCCTTACAAACTTCGACTTCAGGCACTAGGGTTGAGCACATTGGAAGAATGTAGAGAAAGAGGAGATCTCTTAGAGACCTTTAAATTTTGTATGGCTACTATAATGTACCCCAGCTACTGGAAATGTACATTTACAACAAAAACACAAAATAAAATAATAATAATTATTTATGAAGTTGTGATGAAATCATAGGACTGTTGCTGTTGTGTTTTCAGAACACGACCTTTGGTTTTGACGCTTGAGACGCACACACAAGTACTCTCCATTATTCGGACTCATGCTGATAAATGTCTGATCTGCATATGTTTTAGGACTTACAATTAAATAGTGCACAATCCAAAAGAATATTTTTCAAGCCTCCAAGTCTCTCACTCTCAAAGGGTCTCACTCCAGATGCCTAGTATTTATGGATTGGTGCATACATTCGAACATAACCCTGAATCCAACGATTGGGTGGGAGGCAATGCCATTTTAGCTGAAGCATCTCTATTAGAGTCCGTCTAATATATAAGTCAGTCACTCTGATGCCTCCCAATATCCCCCAATGTTCCCAGAGGCAGTGGGCATTCAATTAGCAGTGGGCAAGTATGTCGCAGAGATGACCACAGATGGAGCACTGAAGTTTTGATGTGGAGACCCTAAACAGGAAAAAGAAACGTCGGCAAACCGCCAGCACGTTGGTCAGACGATATACGTTAGACAGCAGGTGACAACTGGCGAAGAAAAACAGGAGACCGCACAACTAGATGAAGTCTGGGGGAGGCCTACGTCCAGCAGTGGACAACAAAAGGCTGAAGAAGAAGAAGAAGTGAGAGGCTGGATATGTCGGGACACGTTACAAATGAATGTGCGCTCACTCTTGGTGGCGAGCGTGGGCGCCGGCGCGATGGAGTCGGTGGAGGCGGCGTCGGGCGAGCGCGCCGGGAAGGACTTGTAGCGGGCGGCGCGCGGCCGGCCCGCCCCGCCCGCGCCGCCCGCGCCGCCGCGCTCCTCGCGGTACACGGGGCACGAGCACGGCCCCGACGCCTCCGAGCAGTCGTCCGTGCAGCTGCGGCGACCACACGCACAGACACTGTGTTAAGATTGGTTTGATAGCTATGCACCCCACACAAACGTGGAATACAAACAGTTTGAAGAACACTGTTCGCATTGAATTGATATTTAATATCAAATATCAAGTAAATTGGAGCAGTGGTTTTCAAATGATTGGTAAACTAAGTTAGTATGGGGAGCTAAATAAATAAATCCACAGGTAAATACACAGAATTCATAAGAACTCACGAAAATCAACAATTCTTACATATGCAATCATTCATGAAGAAAAACAGTTTATTTTGCACCATCTAACACAGTGGTTATTAACCGGTGGTTCCTGGAAGCACCTGTGGTGAAGCCATCCAAAAATATTTAATAAGTTACGATTTGTTCGTACAGTAAAAACAAAAATCGCATTAAAATAATATTAGTCTAGGTATTTCTCTGTTTTAGTCAGCCTCAGTGGCCCAGTGGCGCGACACTTCGGCGATCGCTCTCCGAAGTTAAGCAACGCTGGGTCCGGTCTGGTCTTGGATGGGTGACCATTAGACCGTTGAGAGAGGCTGGCCGTGGTTCGGATTCCACGTTAAACTGTAGGTCCCCTTCCTTACTTACTAGGTGGTAGGGTTAATCCCGCCCGGGTTGGTACCATCGCATTGAATGAACGATGGTCGAAGCGGCAATGAAAATTGTCCGTGTTTTCCATCCAGTTCAATGTAGCCGAGCAATATAAGGAAGGTCCTGGCATTGCACCTAGTTCCCATGTGGTGTGTTGGGCTAATACCATGACAGAAGGTTTGGTATTAGCCATCATGTCCAGTCACATAAAAAAAAAAAACTAACCTATCCTAACCTAACCTAACCCTTTATTCATTTAGATTTACGTTACTTAACTCCAACAGTTGGTGGTCCATGCCAAGACAAAGATTTTCTCAAATGGTCCCTCATCACTAAAAGGTTTAGAACCACTGATCTAACATGTTGCCAATTCAAATGAGCAAGACCCAGTTCATGAGCATCATGCCGGGTGCCGGGTATCACCCAAATTTTAACAAGTATTTTGTATTCTTTATTCATCATCCATAGACAGCACAATGCACTCGGATTAGTCATATTTTCAAACAAACACAGCGAAGAAGAACTGGACAGAAACTGCGCTGGTTTTTTTCAATGTCCACTTAGTCTAAATTTACAGAAGTGTTTATCAATTATTTTTACAAAAACATATGTAAAACACTAAATTAACATGAATTCACAAAAATTTACAATTCATGCCGTATGCAACAGTTAATGACAATATACCTGTCGGAGGAGTTGTCGAGGTGGTCCCGCCGCGCGTACTCGCCGCACTCGAGCGCCTCCTTCATCTCCGTGAGCCGCGTCACGATCTCCGGGAACAGAGGCCGGCTCTTCGGCTCGAACTGTAACCAACGACCTCTGCATTTGTAGATTGTATTGAAGCTGGTGTGGATTTGTGCAAAACGACTGTTGTAGAAGAAACTGAATATGCTCAAGTAGTAACAGTTAAATAAATGATTCAATGTGGTTTGTAAAGTTACGAGAGGTGCCACCTGTGATGGAAAGAAGCAACTGTTGGTAATAGCTTTTATCAATGGACTGGCGGTCGACAGATGGCGCTACTTATCTGTTTGCATGGGGCTTTGCCTCCACACTGCTTTCCCTATGCAGAAAAGAGTAATACTAATGCCCGAATTTAGTATGAGGGCGTCCCTTACAGAATATGATTTTAAAAGTTATGTAAAATCAAACTTCAGATGTCAACCTATATTATAAAAAAAATTAACACATATCGTCTTCTTAAATTACGTTTTATTTATTTTTTAAAAAAGAAAGTAATGCTGGGTGGGCAAACGGGATGGTTTGAGAGCTTTTATTTATTTATTTATAGGCTTACATACAGGATTGAATTATATAAAAAACAACAACATGTATAGTAACAAAAGCTTATGAAACATCCCACGAGTAGTAAGCACAGCATGTGCTAGCAGTATTTGGAATGAACAAAATACACAAAACAAATATATCAATATAAAAATAGCAAGGAAAATTAAAATGAAGTTTACAATAAAGAAGTAACAATAAACAACAAAACTGATGCATTTGAGTGAGTGGACAGCAACAATAAAGAAAATAAATTAAGTTAAATTAAGTGAAAGAAAAACCAAAACAACATTAGGCTTACAATGATGCATGAATGGTCAAAAGGTAAGTGGCTTAGTTTATCTGATGAAAATTTACTTCCTTGGAACAGCACAGGGAGCAAGCAGTAGGAAGCAAGCAGTCAAGCGTAGTTTGGAAGTGATACCAGCAATAGAGACTGTTCCCCTAAAGTGATACGAGTGATCTAGTTCTTTTAGTGAAACGATTCACCAGCTATTAATAAGTACAGCGGTCGTCGTGTACACTCACAATGCAACAGTTAAATGCGAGCCGCAGCAGATCGGGCAGCGTGTCCGCGCTGCACAGCTGGATGAAAGCGAGGTAGTTGAGCCCAAAGTTGTCGGTCCGCGGTAGCACGTCCGGGTCCGCGTCCACCTGACAACATCAAATAGCATTATTAGGGTTCCATACTGTGAAACCAAAAGAAACTGAGCCCTCTAGGACCACTAGGTGGCCCGTGGTATAATAGTAGTAATATATGGCCCATAAGTATAGCCAATCATTCATACTAACATTTTAGGCACAGATGGGTTGAACCTGATTCACAAAGCCCTGGGACCACCGAACCCTAAAGAATTTAAAAAGATCATCCATTTCCTCAAGCTATCAATGACCCTGAGAAGCTAATTCAATTCTTCAAAAATGTATCACGGAATGGTGTTACTGCTATTAAAATCACTATGGGCCTGACGTAAGTCCACAGCGCTAAAAGTTCAAACAAAACACACACATAAAAAACACCACCAATAAAAACATATTGCCACCAATAACAAAGAAGATGCTAAATAATGTAACACACATTTTAAATGATGGAAAATGTAGTTTGCGAATACTGCTACGAATCTCAACAGAATACAGTGTGCGAGCGAAAACCCAGTTCAAAGCAGTTAATGCCATACTCATCATACCAGCCATATGCCCTGAACACATTGAGCATCACTTCCCATAAGCTGAGTTGTTGAGTATATCGTTTGGGAAGTTGACAGAACTCACCCTCGCGATGAGTTGGCACAGTATTATGCCGTAGGAGAAGATGTCCGAGTGATTGTCGTACCAGCGGCCGCGCAGGCACTCCGGGGACATCCACCATGGAGAACCCACCGAGGGCAGTCTGTAGCCATTGCTCCTGCAATGGGCAACACATTCCTTAACATTCAAAAAACGTGCTAGAAGACATGTCAGAGCACCATTTCATTTCGGCCAACATGGTGGTAGCGAACTAAGCGAAATTAAAACCCAATTACTTCTTAGATGATTATTGGGACTTAATTCATATTCTAACACTATCCCTCAAATACAGTGGAGCATCGCTAATCTGGCCCATATTAGCCCGGGGGGTCCATATTAAAGTGGTGTCCTGGACTAGAGGATGTATGACCATATATATATATGATTCACATAATCACAATTTACTGGAACATGCTGTTTTTTTGTAACTGAATGAAGGACATAATGAATGCGGTTTTCCATGTGCGTAAATATCTAAACATTGTACCCATATATTTCTGGTGACAGAACCTAAGTCCTTGCTTATTCAAAGCAGACCACAGTCTCGAATGCTCCGATCGCACAGGCTGCGAAGGATTTCAGCAAATGTCATTTCATGTTTAATTTATTATATGAAATCATGCAAACCGCAAGTCACCACAATTAGACCATGCAGCCATCGTCTAGCTAGACTACCAATATATGTACATTATACCATTATACTCTTACATATTTTTATTGGTAGTAGGATTTGAATTCATAATACAATTTTCAAATAATTTGTATCATGATTCCCGGCAAAGTTCCCTTTTTTTTTTTTTTTATGTGACTGGACATGGATGGCTAATACCACAAGATCTGTCATGGTATTAGCCCAACACACCACATGGGAACTAGGTGCCATGCCAGGACCTTCCTTATATTGCACGGCTACATTGAACTGGATGGAAAACACGGACAATTTTCATTGCCGCTTCGACCATCGTTCATCCAATGCGATGGTCCCGGGCGGGATAAACCCTACCACCTAGTAAGTAAGGAAGGGGACCTACAGCTTAACGTGGAATCCGAACCACGGCCAGCCTCTCTCAACGGTCGAATGGTCACCCATCCAAGACCAGACCGGACCCAGCGTTGCTTAACTTCGGAGAGCGATCGCCGAAGTGTCGCGCCACTGGGCCACTGAGGCTGACAGTAATCAAACTTAAAGTTTCTTTCGTCTACAGTAATCAAACCGTATATGAAAGTTTACATTTTCAAGAGGGTGTGCACAACTAACTGATCGAGGGCAATATACAAATGCCGCCATCACCAGATTAGGTGGCGTCCAGAAATGAGGGGCTCTACTGAACACTTGATAGGTTATTCTCTAACAAACTATACTCACGTGTGATGCGGTATCTTTGACGCCAGGCCGAAGTCAGCCACAATCGCTGTCAGTTCTCCAGTCGCCTCGTCTTTTCTCAGCAACACATTCTGGCAAAGGAACAGAATCAAATTAGTCCATAATCTAACCTAACTAACCTGGCTAAGCTTTAACGAAATAAATAAGAGAAGAGCAAAGCGACCACTTCTCGGCGGGCTTAGGGAAACCGGAGGTGAGCCAAGGCTTTGAAAACTTTAAATTTACGAAGAAGTAGGCTGTCGTGCAAACGGGGGCCAGGATTTGGTTTTGAGAATCTGACTAATCAGTAGTTTTATGATATAGGATTCCCAAAGGCCAGCCGTACGGTTTTAGCAATGGCTCATTATCGTCGTGAAACATTTGCAGGGACAATCTGGTAAGTACTAAGGAGCGGCAATATTAGCTCTGGACCTCAGAGTAGCTGGCTTCAACTTCTGTATTATGCCAGAACTGCCGACTAGCTACCATCACCTCCCGTTTGACATGATACACATCTCTATTTCATGTCGACACGGCTGGATACGCCAGAATACTTCTATCAAGTAGCTAGAACAAAAATCCCCCGCTCGACCGACCGTCCCCCGCATCGCCGCCACATCTTACCCCTTTTGCACTTTTGAACTTTTTACCGCCCAGATGAGGTGTACCTAGGAGGTGAGGTATCAGAGAGACGAGGTGTACCTTGGAGGTGAGGTCCCAGAGAAATGAGGTGTACCTTGGAGGTGAGGTCCTAGAGAGACGAGGTGTACCTTGGAAGTGAGGTCCCAGAGAGACGAGGCGTACATTGAAGGCGAGGTCCCAGATAGATGATTTGTACCTTGGAGGTGAGGTCCCGGAGAGACGAGGTGTACCATGGAGGTGAGGTCCGAGAGATGAGTTGTACCCGGAAGCTAAAGTCCCAGAGAGACGAGGTGTACCTTGGAGGTGAGGTCCCAGAGAGAGGAGGCGTACATTGGAGGTGAGGTCCCAGATAGATTATTTGTACCTTGGAGTTGAGGTCCGGGGAGACGAGGTGTACCATGGAGGTGAGGTCCGAGAGATGAGTTGTACCCGGAAGGTAAAGTCCCAGAGAGACGAGGTGTACCTTGGAGGTGAGGTCCCAGAGAGAGGAGGCGTACATTGGAGGTGAGGTCCCAGATAGATGATTTGTACCTTGGAGGTGAGGTCCCGGAGAGACGAGGTGTACCATGGAGGTGAGGTCCGAGAGATGAGTTGTACCCGGAAGGTAAAGTCCCAGAGAGACGAGGTGTACCTTGGAGGTGAGGTCCCAGAGAGAGGAGGCGTACATTGGAGGTGAGGTCCCAGATAGATGATTTGTACCTTGGAGGTGAGGTCCCGGAGAGACGAGGTGTACCATGGAGGTGAGGTCCGAGAGATGAGTTGTACCCGGAAGGTAAAGTCCCAGAGAGACGAGGTGTACCTTGGAGGTGAGGTCCTAGAGAGAGGAGGCGTACATTGGAGGTGAGGTCCCAGATAGATTATTTGTACCTTGGAGTTGAGGTCCGGGGAGACGAGGTGTACCATGGAGGTGAGGTCCGAGAGTTGAGGTGTACCCGGAAGCTAAAGTCCCAGAGGGATGAGGTGTACCTTGGAGGTGAGGTCCCTGTGGAAGACGCCCAGCGAGTGCAGGTAGCGCAGGCCGGCGGCCATGTCGCGCGCGAGCGATACGCGCACGCGCTGCTCCAGCGGCGCCGGTGGCTGCTCGAGCAGCAGCTGCTCCAGCGACCCGCCCGCCATGTACTCGGTGAGCGCGTGCAGCTGGCCCTCGTGCACGCACACGCCCAAGAAACTGCAACATCCAACCACATTTTTTTTTTTTTTTTTTTAATTTATTAGAAGGAAAAACAGAAACAGACAATTAAATAGTGAATATATAGAGAGTAGGTTTACATTAAACTAGCCTATTTCCTAACTATTCCTTACGGAAACATTTAAATACATATAAAATTAAAACTAGATGTGCTGTTAAGTCAGAGTGAAAAGCGCTACACTAAGTGAGTAAAAATATAAATATGTAGGCAATCATATAATAATAAATTATGAAATATATAAGACTATCCTGAAGTTAATTGAGATATATTTTTTCTGATTTTGCGTTTAAAAACAAATTCCTCATCGCAAAATATGTCCAAATTTGCAGTCTGTTCGTTATATAGTGAACACATTATGTGAATAGGATTACGAACCCCTGCTTTTGTGCGAGTGTTGCTTATATGGAACAGTGCCGTAGAGCGAGTTGGACGTGATGGAACCTTAAGCGGAATCAGATCCAGCAAGGATGAGCAGCATATTCGATTGTTACATATTTTATGCAATGTCATCAAATCAAATACTGCCCTCCTGTCACACAATTTTTCAATCCCGTAGTCAGAAAGAAGTTGATGATACGATCTACGAGGGATACTTAGTCTAAAGCTTAAGAAACGCATGAACTTCTTTTGTACTCTTTCTATGGAATCACTGTACACATTATAGTAGGGTGTCCAGACAGGAGAGCAGTACTCAATTTGAGACCTTACAAGTGAGTAATACAGTAACAGGTATGTGTCTAGTCTCCTAAAGGGTTTGCTTATTCTTTTGACAAACCCAAGCATTCGAAAAGCTTTGTTAATAATGCAATTAATATGTATTTTAAAGTGAAGTTTCGAGTCTAATTGAATTCCGAGATCTCTGATGTCGTTTACCTTTTCAAGATTGTAGGAACCAATAAAATAATTGTGATCAATAATTTTAATTTTTTTGGTGAAGGTGATAGCTTTGCATTTTTGAAGGCTTAAGGACAATTTATTAATACTGCAGTACGTTTCAAAATTATTAAGATCTTTCTGGATTTGAAGACAATCGTTCGTGCTGCGAATAGTTGAAAAAATTTTTATGTCATCAGCGTATAGGAGAAAGCGACAAAAATCAAAACATTGAGAAACATCGTTTATAAACAAAATAAAAAGTAAAGGACCCAATATAGATCCTTGTGGAACACCAGATGTGACATTTTCCCAGTTAGAAATAAAACCTTTTAATGTCACAGCTTGTTTTCTGTTGTCTAAGTAGGAAATAAACCACCGGAGAAGGTTTCCCTTGATGCCATTAAAAGCTATTTTATTAATAAGTATTAGGTGGTCCACCTTATCAAATGCCTTTTTCAGGTCACAGTAAATAGCGTCAACTTGGTATCCACAATCCATATTTTTGAAGAGGTAGTTTGAGAATAATAAAAGATTGCTGGAAGTGGATCTACCTTGAACGAAACCATGCTGCTGCTCAATAATTTGGGAACACAGTACAGGGTAGACATGGTCATGAACAAGCCTTTCCAGTAGTTTTGGTATTGCTGAAAGAATGGATATTGGCCTATAGTTTTCCACTTTCTGCCTGGAGTCTCCTTTGTGTATCGGTATAATAAATGCAGACTTCCAGAATGATGGAAACACACCCTCGTTCAAGCACTTATTAAATAATATTGTGAGCGGGAGTGATATTGACGACGCAGAGTTCTTGAGAAAAAGTGCAGGGATATTATCAGGGCCAGCTCCCTTTCTGGGATCGAGGGATTTGAGCGCTATGTAGACTTCTTGCGTTGTTAATGTAACACTGGTAATTAATTCGGCCCTATTATTTTCGTTAGCAGAGCTTAAAAGGTCAGCGTCAATACCATTGATGAGAGAGGCTGCCTCAAAGGTAGATTTAAAGAAAGACGAGAACATATTACATATATCGTGAGGATCCTCAGATTTTTTATTTTGGTACGACATCGACGCCGGATACCCATCGGTGGACTTAAGAGAATCGACGTAGGACCAGAAGCTTTTTATATTTGACTGCATGGAATCTTCTACTGAACTAAAAAAAGAGTCATGGCATTGTTGTGCAAGTTGTTTGTGTCTAGTCCGAAGAAGTGAAAATTCTCTGTAATCTGAAAGGTTACTATACGTTTTCCATTTTTTCCAAATCTTATATTTTTTTCTTTCAAGTTTGATGAGATTTGAGGTGTACCACACTGGGAATTTTACATTTTTGCGGGATTTGAGAGGGATGTGTGCAGAAATTATCCCATATGCAATACTATAAAATGTACGAACTGCGTCTTCACATGTCAGCTGAGACAGCTCTACGTCCCAGGCAACACTACAAATTTTCTCATTAATTGATTGGTAGTCTCCGAGTCTAAAGTTTCAAATTTTTTCATCTTTGTGATTTAATTTTGCTTCGAATTTAAGAGGTAATAGAAACTGTAGCGCTGGGTGGTGTCTGTCTTCAGGAAGGAGCAGCTCAGTTGGTTTTGATACTGTGATGTCATGATCGCACATAATAAGATCGAGAAACCTATTGTTGTTATTAGGGATATTGTTATATTGGTTGAGATTCATGAACGAAAGAGTCTGTACCAACGACCGTGCCGCACCTAGCGTATCTCCGACAGCTGTACCACGAGCACTATCAGGGCTAAAATTCCATGAGAGTGTGGGTAAGTTCATGTCTCCTAGTATGCAGAAGCAAGTTCTCAAGTTGTCCGTGAACATTTGCTCCAATTTCGTGCAGAACGTCTCGTAAGACGTTAGTGGCGCGCCCGGTGGTATATATACTGCACATAGATATAGAGTGAGATGAGAGAGTGCAATGGTTAATACTATGTCCTCTGTAGCCAAGCACATGCTCATATATGTATCGCCGTTATTTAAACCTTTTCTTGAACAAACAATTCGTTATCCCCACATGGAGGAGACGGCAATGGGTGAACCATTTCCTGAACGACATAACGGAGCAAAAAGGTAAGATCCAATCCCCAGGTTAAGAGTCTGAACTAGGTTTTTTTTTTTATGTGACTGGACATGGATGGCTAATACCACAAGTTCTGTCATGGTATTAGCCCAACACACCACATGGGAACTAGGTGCCATGCCAGGACCTTCCTTATATTGCACGGCTACATTGAACTGGATGGAAAACACGGACAATTTTCATTGCCGCTTCGACCATCGTTCATCCAATGCGATGGTACCAACCCGGGCGGGATAAACCCTACCACCTAGTAAGTAAGGAAGGGGACCTACAGCTTAACGTGGAATCCGAACCACGGCCAGCCTCTCTCAACGGTCGAATGGTCCGGCAACTGGCAAGACCAGACCGGACCCAGCGTTGCTTAACTTCGGAGAGCGATCGCCGAAGTGTCGCGCCACTGGGCCACCGAGGCTGAATTATAATAAATATTCAAAACATTTTAATTAAAAATATACCTAATCATGTACTTTATTATAAGTTGTTCGATCTTTGTTTTTTTTAGATTTATCGATTCGTTTTTGTAAACACGAGAAAACCGAGTAGAAAAACAAGACTTTCACGAAACAAGTACTTAAGGTGGCCCAACCCGGCGGAACTAACTCATTCGCGGGCACTGTACAAAACCGTGCTGTTGCGCTCTGGGACCTTCTCTGTTTCAAAGAAAAATACAGGCTCCGTGATGAAATAAAATGCAACATGTCCACAAAAAAGATAGTGTGTATAGTGTATGATTTGGTAAGATTTTGATTTCAAAACGACTTATAGCTAAAAGTAAACCACGACCGCTGTAGTCAAAAATCTAACAAAAACCATAGACTATAAATCTTGATTAAATAAGCTATGTCTGATGACTAATCTTTTTAAGATGTTCTTACTTTATCATTGTTTAATCCAGCTCCAAATTTATTGTATAAAACGCGCGAAAAATTCGAACTTTCGAACCTTATAACTTAGAAACCAAACACAATTTTACAAAATGCCAACGGTCATCATACATCTAGTTCGATCAAATAAAGCTCGTTTGAGCAAAATTTGGGATCTCTGATAAGAAATATGGACGTGATCTTCTTTCCCCGTTTGTATGGGGAATTGAGCGGGTGGGGCCACCTTAATTTTGTTCTATCGAGAAAGTATCATTAATCGTGTTTTCAAGGTTAATGTCGGTTAGAAAAAAATCTAGTCTAACTCTTACATATATTTTTGATTGTGTTGTCTTTGAATATGTATGGATAAAACTGACTGGAAAAAATGTTTTTAACGTAATTATGGGTCGTGCGTAAACAACTAAAAATGACACGATTATGCTAGACCACTAACATACCATATCTAAGGAATTTATAAGAAAGTAGGTGTGTATCCAACTTGAATAAATATCAGTAAGCACCATGCAAACAATGGAATTTTATCCCTAGAAATTAGAGCGCGCATTATCTACGTCGGTATATTGCCAAGTATTAGACAAAATACGAGCGAAGATTTAAAAAAAAATCGTATGGTAATATCAATTTCCATATTAAATCATGTATCAGAGATAAGTTTGATGTGAAATTGAAAACTTTGCAGAACGAAGGATCATCGGTGTCACTAAATTATAACGTATTATATCTCAAGTAGGACGTAATCAAACAAATGAGCGACTAATTACGTCAAGGCCCCACAAAACAATGGGCATGAACTAATCAATGCAAATTACTAATCACGGTCTATTCATGTATGTAACCGCTGAAAACAAAACCCGCCGAGAAGACGCCATCGCCTGACGCAGATCGAGCTAAACAATGGAGGAAAACAGAATTATCTCTGCGACCTCTGTCTCAGCGTCAACATTAGCATAAAAGCGAAAAAGAGGTTGAACGTGCAAGAAGTCAATTAAGATGTGACTCGACTGAGCAGAATAGAAACGCTCGAGCAATTGAAAAGCAAAACTTCTTATATTAAGAGGACATGCAAAATCATGAAGTCAATAAATGTATATTTCAAATCAAGGTACAGTAGCACTCTGTTTTCTGAATAGTAACAGTCAGTAAGGGTACCAACCCGAGAATATTGGGATGCTTGAGTTTGTTCATGAGCTGCACCTCCCGCAGCATGTTGGGTCGGTTCGCGCGCTGCTGGTTCATCTTCAGCACCATCACCTGTCCCGTCGTCTTGTGGGTCACCTGCAACAATCAAACAATCCACGTCAGCTGCTGCCCAATGACAAATGTTGTCGGTGACGGTGTCACCTGCAACATGCGGACAATCCACGTCAGCTGCTGTTCAATGAACAAGTTGCCGGTAACGGTGTCATCTGCAACATGGGGACAATCCACGTCAGCTGCTGCCCAATAACAAAAGTTGCCGGTAACGGTGTCACCTGCAACATTGGTACAATCCACGTCAGCTGCTGCCCAATAAGAAAAGTTGCCGGTAACGGTGTCACCTGCAACATGGGGACAATCCACGTCAGCTGCTGCTCAATGAAAATTTTCCGGCAACGGTGTCATCTCCAACATGGGGACAATCCACGTCAGCTGCTGCCCACGTCGAGCGTTGCCGGTAACGTTGGGAATTCAGCCAGCTTCAACCGGCCTGACGCGTTTAAGGGTTTTGATGGTCGCCATGATTTGGCCAATGTCAAACGAACATTCCACGTTAAGTTTGTGAGGGTTACAATTTGTTGGTAACATTGATGACAGTTTCAAGCAGCCTGGGTGTTATAAGAATATGCTGGCCACCATCCACCATAACACTACCTACGAACTAGGCTGGCTGACAAAGGATTTAGACTGATATAGCTGCAAGTGTTTTAACCAAATTGATAAACATTTTGTTTTGACGATGTTGGAAAATAAAACTTGAAAAGAATTACCCGTATCAAAATTTGCTGGTGCATCGTAAAGAAGTTTCTACACTAGGTAGTCCAACCAGGCCATTCTTTTACGCAGATGTTTTATCACCATAGAACTTGCGTCATGGGCCACCATAACCATCGTAATCACACATCTTGCGATTCGTTACGAGCCGTAAAGCGCTCTTAGCTTATAAACGTACCCCTTATCTAGATTGCAACTCCGTTGCGGACACAAATGTATTTTTCTGGCGTTCATCCAGATTTACATTTTCAAGGATACACAATATGTTATTTTCGAGAGTTTCCGAAATAAGTCCACCGGGGTGCAACTACAAGTACGATGTATGAGCAATGAATAAAGAACTGAAGCAATTTGGGACAATATGAGGGGGGAGGGGGGTGGAACCTCATATCTCCGGGGAACCCCATATCATAGCTATAAGCCGGGTCCGCTGTTTTGCTATTTCAAACAAAACATTTTTAAGAAACTGGATAAGCTAACATGTTACAATACACACGCGTCTCCTGCAATTACCGAAATTCAAACGTGTGCGACTACAAAGAATAAATAGAAAAAATAACCAACCAACTTTGATCGTACCTACCTACTACATCGACGTACCTACTTGCTGGTAATATTTATTAATAACCTTATGGTGAAGATCGATTTGGAGTGGGCATAGCATTTTTTACGCCGCTCAGAATGTGAATTTAAGGTGGCCCATCCCGCTCATCTCCCCATACAAAAGGGGAAAGAAGATCACGCCCATATTTCTTGTCTGAGATCAAAAATTTTGCTCAAAATAGCTTTAGTTGATCGAACTAGATGTCTGATGACCATTGGCATTGTAAAATTATGTTTGGTTTCTAAGTTATAAGGTCCGAAAGTTCGAATTTTTTGCGCGTTTTATACAATAACTTTGGAGGTGGATTACGCAATGATAAAATAAGAAGATCTTGAAAAAATTAGTCATCAGACATAGCTTATTTAATCAAAATTTAAAATCGATTTGGTTTTTTTTTCGATTTTTTACTACAGCGGTCGTGGTTTACTTTTAGCTATAAGTCGTTTTGAAATTAAAATTTTCGTGAATCTTACAAAATCATACACTATGCACATTGTCTTTTTTGTGGACATGTTGCATTTTCCTCATCGCGAAGCCTGTCTTATTCTTTGAAACAGAGAAGGTCCCAGAGCGCAACAGCCCGGTTTTGTACCGTGCCCGCGAATGAGTTAGGCCCGCCGGGTTGGGCCACCTTAAAGCACTCTTGTCGCCTACATGACGAAGACTAGAGGGCGATTCTACCAGGTTCTTATTACTTACTTATTAAAAAATAATTTCAAGTGGGATCTCTCTTCTAATAATCGAATTAAAACGGATATGTTTTTTTTTTATTCCAGTGCATGGCGGCGATGCGCGACAAACGACTCTACGGCTGAACGCAAAGAAAAAAACCGGCCAAGTGCGAGTCGGATTCGCACACGAAGGGTTCCGTACCTACCTTGCCCCTGACAAATCTCCGCAGGCTAACAAGAACATGTTTTATGTCCGTCTTGGCCAAAAATGTTTGAGTGTTTTTGTTTACCAAACATTCACACCACCGTTCCATTTTTGTTGGTAAAACATGTTCGGTGTTACATCTAACATAGACATGGTCGCTTTAGGGGCTTTTTCACATACTGCTGATTAGCTTAATCGTCACATGTTAAAGGCCTTTCTTAGCAGCTTGCAATCAATACAGCCAGCCTCAGTGGCCCAGTGGCGAGACACTTCGGCGATCGTTCTCCGAAGTTAAGCAACGCTGGGTCCGGTCTGGTCTTGGATGGGTGACCATTCGACCGTTGAGAGAGGCTGGCCGTGGTTTGGATTCCACGTTAAACTGTAGGTCCCCTTCCTTACTTACTAGGTGGTAGGGTTAATCCCGCCCGGGTTGGTACCGTGGCATTGGATGAACGATGGTCGAAGCGGCAATGAAAATTGTCCGTGTTTTCCATCCAGTTCAATGTAGCCGTGCAATATAAGGAAGGTCCTGGCATGGCACCTAGTTCCCATGTGGTGTGTTGGGCTAATACCATGACAGAACGTGTGGTATTAGCCATCCATGTCCAGTCACATAAAAAAAAATACAACTACAAGATAATCAGCACTTTAGTAATAAAGGCCCGCTAAGCCTGGTTTTCACCAAGTGATGATATATTTTAACCGACACTTAAAGGGCTCTTTTTACTAAAGTGCTGATTATATTGTAGAGGTATCGATTTCGAGATGGTAAGAAAGGCCCTTTAATGTGAGGATTAAGCTAATCAGTACTTGGTGGAAGAGACCCTAAGCCTGGTTTTCACTAAGTGCTGATTTATTTTAATCGGCACTTAAATGGCCTCAATTACTAAAGTGCTGATTATCTTGTACTGGTATTGAATGCAAGCTGCTAACACAAGCCATTAATATGTGGCGATTAAGCTAATCAGCAGTAGGTGAAAAAGGCCCTAGGTGTCAATTAAAATAAATGACTACTATGGGGTTTACAGATAGGAACCCATGAATAGATCGCCTATTACATATAACATATGGAACTATATTGTCTCAGAACGTCACCAACCACTATTTACGTGGCCACGTTGCAGAGTGTCCAGCTAACAGCATCTCGTAAACAGTTCGTTAGAATCGCGTCCACAGACGATGCAAAACGTTCGCTCGGAACGGCCGTTGCAGCTACGATACAGTTCCGTGGCCCCGGCGAGCGTGTTCGGGCCGCGGTATCTGGTGCGCCATCGCACCGATAAATCGCGAGGCTGGCAGCAGCCGCGTACAGTCAACCAAAGTTCTAAAGATACACTTCCGGTTAAAGGTAATAATGAATTGTTTTAAAATACAACCTACCTTGTAAGTTTTCTAGTTTTTTATTTACATGATAAATAGTACACATTCTCAGGTACTTACACACAGGTACAGGTTTTTAAGGATAGTGAGCCCTATGTTTCTTGGCTGAAGTCAAAGTCTTTGACTGTTCACCTTTTCCTTGAACCGGAAGTGTATCCTTTAATCTTTGGTTGACTGTACCACCTCCGCCGGCCGGCGGAGTGCAATGCGACGTTAATGCGGGGGTAGTTAGCTAATCATTGGGTTAGCAAATGAAAAAAATATTCAAATCCGACTGGTAGTTCCAGTATATGCACTCATGAAGCGAACACGATTTCAAGTTACAGATGAAAGTGAAACGCTTTCGCCTGACGTCACACCAAACATCAAATTTTATGTTGTGTCATTGAAATCTAATTAGAATAATTAGTAAGGGACAACACTAGGGTAACTAGTAGCTGTCATTTCATGAGTACGAAAGTTTTGTGACTTACCGGTGAATCACAGGTGTGAATCACAGGTGAGAATCTCATGAGTAGACCCCCAGACCTTAGAGCGTTCAGTTTTAATATAAAAATATCGACTGGTTCTTTTTTAAAGGACCCGGGATGAATCGCAATGTAATTACTCGGAACGTCGGCGAATGTGTCCATGAACGCTAAAATGTGCGAAGAGGGAAATTGACGCCATGTCGGCTTGACGGGAACCTTTTAAGACGTCATTTCACGACACTGCCTTCGCTCCAGATGAGGATCCTTTCGATTCATGGGTAAGTTAGGTAGACCTCAAGTGAAATTATCCAATAATCAGGGTGATAGCCAAAAAAACCGTGTAGAAGTATTTTTTTTCTCACATTATAACCACTCGACAATTTCAGAGTCATTGTCTTTGGTATAATCGTTGCATTACTTAATCCCCGGTGCCAACGCTTCTTTCTGAAAAAGTCCATCGAAAGTATAACTCAAATTGAATCAGAGCCGGTAGTCTCAGTTGTCACCTGAATTGGCGTTACGGCAAACCGATCGACTGGCGTTTTCAAATGTATGGAGAAATTGAAGAGCGCGCGCAGCGGGCGTTAAGCGAACTAACATTTGCGAGCCCGAGCTTGATTTGACAGCTTACTCAACGTTGCCGTAAATACGTCGACGTTGCCGTTTACGTACACTCCGCGTTTTCATACAAATCGGAAGTCCGCGTTTGCCTTTGACAGCTTGAAGAAGTAAAACCACAGAATATCTAGTAAAAACTTGTATGGAGTTTGGAGAAAATGCCAGTCGATCGGTTTGCCGTAAACGCCAATTTAGGTGAGAACTCAGACTGACCACTCTGACTTGGACTTTCAGTCCAGTTTTGGACGTTTATTTAATTAAAAAACCGACTGGTTATTGTTGTATATAGTTGTGTGTGATATATTATCTATAATATCAATAATTCTAGACAATCAGTATATTCATAAAGCAGATGCATACCAACATCTATTTTGTAGAGCCAATCTAGCTAACGCAGGCAGACCGACATATTTAGCATCAGAGGGTTAGGGCCGATTGCACGAAAGAACAAAACATTTAAATCAACGTCAACGTAAAATTAAACACGTAACTTTGTATGGACAGTATGAAAGGAACTCTATGCGGTTCACTTAAAGTGACGTATTTGAACATTGATTAACTCAGCCGTCTCTTCGTGCAATCGGGGCTTAGTCTCTAACATGTGAACCCAGATTCGGCCATTTACCTTATCGTGACCAAAAATGTCGTGACCTCCCGGAATATAACACATGTCTGAATGGACCACGGTGGTTCAATACCACGGAATAGTCCATACGACCCCGACGCAGCCGCGGGTAAAGCAATTCATGTAATTTAATTAAGATGTTCAGAGCCAACATTAATTGGTTTACGTCGGCGTGGACAGCCCATTTCTCGTTTGACGGTCACGATAGTGAATAAAATTGTTTACCAACATACAATTAGTCACGGTATTTGGGAGACACTAGCAACAAAACAATCTACATTATTTAAAATTTTAGATTAAAGCTTTAAGGTCGGCCCGTAAGCACCTGAAAATTTCGCCTCCCATACAAACGTAGTTTACTAATCATTTGAACACCACTGTTCCAACTTACTTGATATTTAGTATCTAATATTAGGCTACAAATATCTGTGTCTGCATGCCTTTGTTTTTTCGTTAAATGTATTCTGGGTCAAACCACAGAGAAAACAAAATTCGTATGAAGATTTTCTTTTTGTATTCATTTCATTCGGTTTGGATTTTTCAAAAAAACAAAAGCATGCAGACACAGATATTTGTTACCTGATATTAGATAAAAAATATCAATTTAATTGGAATAGCGGTTTCTAAATGATTAGTAAACTACGTTTGTATGGGGAGCATAGCTTACGGGCCGTTCTTAAGACGTGGGTTTTAGTGAGGTTCGAATCCAAGGCCAAAAGGCATCCGTTGTCTGAAGTACGAATAAATTTCGTTATTAGTCTACTTTAAGTAGGTACTTTGAGCGGCTCGTAGCCTAGTGGCGCGGGGACTGGCCTAGCGTACCAGAGGTCTGGGTTCAATACCGACATGCACCACAGTCTTTCTCTTTCCGAGTTCGATAAGTGCATTTCGTCACGAAGCGAGCTGGTCCATGGTTCGGAATCCATGTAAAACTGTAGGTCCCCTTCCCCTACTAGGTGGTAGGATTTAAGCCCGCCCGGGTTGGTACCATCGCATTGTAGACCGGGGTAGATACGGTTTAAGAAGCACATGAAATCCGAAATGATTTTTTTTTTCTCAGAAATATATAATTTCATGTTCATATGCTTACACTATGTTTGCAACATTTAGCGGGGCCCGGAAGATAGAAAAAAAAATTAAAATGTATTAACAAATATACATCTCCTAAACAAATATTTAGAAACGGTATTAAAAAAATGTAAATGTTAAGTCTTTTAAGGCGTAATGTAACTGAGAATTTGCAACAATTTTGTAATTACGGAAATGTATTTAAAAAATGTTTTTACTAAAAAAAAATCTATGCCGCGAACCTAACTTGCTATTGCTGTATTTCTTTCTAGAATATGTAAAAGAAAATTATTTTTTTTAAAAAACTATATAACGAACGATTTTATACGTATTTCGAATTTTTTGTTTAGCTTTTGTGTGAATGTAAAAATTATAAATGAAAAAACAATTTGCTTCTAATATTTGCAACATTTTACAAATTTCACAGAATATAGAGTTTGCGGTAAGTTTCCAATTTCAGAAAATAAAATAGAATTTTCATTATTTGCTTTGCAGATATTATGAAATAGTACAAAAAATATATATTTACACAGTTCCGTAAATAAGAAATTGTTGCAAATTCACAGTAATATTACACCTAAAATTAGCTAACATATAAAATTTAAAATAACATTTCTAAATATTTGTTTAGGAGATATCATTTTTTAAACAAATTTCATATTTTATTTCTATCTTCCGGACCCCCCTAAAATGTTGCAAATTTAATGTACACACGTCCACATGAAATACTACGTTTATGAGAAAAAAAATTGCATTTCGGATTTAATGTTTTTCTAAGTGCTGATTAAAGGCTAAAGTTCCTGGAGTATTGGATAAAATGATGGTCGAAGCGGCAATGAAAAATTGTCCGTGTTTTCCATCCAGTTCAATGTAGCCGTGCTCATAAAGGGAAGGTCCTGGCATGGCACCAAATTCCTTCGGGAATGTGGTGTATTGGGCTAATATCATAGGAAAGGTCGCATAAGAAAAAAAAAGGTGCTTCGTTTTTAGGGTTCCCTAGTTAGTTAGGGGCCGTTCGTTTCGTTACGTCTGCACGCACATCCACCATCCACTGTGGGTACATTATTGTCTACTAGCTGAGGTACCAATTATTTCGAAGACAAAAACAAATTTAATAAATATTATTTCGAATGTTTTCAGTGTCTATCTATTGTTTGTAATGTAATTAATACAAGACTTTTGGCTAAATTATGGTAAGGCTGTTCCGACCCATATAAAGTTGTTTGCACACATAACGCAAAAAGTATTGCACTTTAAGCTACGAATTAATAATAAAAGTTTAATATAGTCATATTACTTGCAGCGAAAACAATTTCACAATTTCAGGATTATTGGTTTTGTTACAATTTATTTAAATACGATTTTTATTTAACAGCGCCATCTAACGGTGTAAAACTTCTAATCGGCAATTACAACGAAACCATTAAACCTGAAATTGTCAATATTTTTTCGCTGCAACTACTATGGCTATATTTAATATTTTTGACGAATTCGTGCCTTAAAGTGCAATACTTTTTGCGTTCTGTGTAAAGAAAACATTGTATGGGTCGGAACATCCTCGCTGAGGCATTTTGATAGCAATTATTGAGATATCAAAGGGGCATGCATATGCAATAGAAGCATTGTGTCGATTCGAAAATAATCGAGAAATTGTTGGCTGACGTAATTGTCGGGACAGCTCAGTTGGTTAGAGCAGTGGGCATGTAATTCAAAGGTCGCATGTTCGAATCTTGCTTCCGGCGAATGTCACGACCAAAAACGATTTTTAAATATTTTTCAAAATCTGAATACAATGCTTCAAATGTAGATGTCGCTGAAAATCAAATGAATGCAGAAATTACTACTAGAAGTGGGCTCGAGACGCGGCAGCGACGAAACGGCAGTAACTGTGGCGTGGCATCGTTAGTGCAAGAACGCAGTTAAACCGTTCTGCATAGTAAGTCCGAGTTTTCACCTAAATTGGCGTTAAGGGAACTACGAAGTTACGTAAAAACGTGAACCTCATGCAAGTTTTTACTACTTATTCTATTATTATTAGACTACCAATTTGTGTGAAAACGCGGAGTCGGCATAAACGGCTACGTCATACGTAAGCTGTCAAATCAAACTCGCACATGGTAGTTCGCTTAACGCTCACTGCGCGCGCTTTTCAATGGGGAAGAAAACTCAAGGTAATAAAGCTGATTTTCCGATGAACATTCAAAATTTAGTCATTTAAATTACATAAATTAAGTGAATAAAATTTTCAAATATATTCTGTTTTATTTTGTATGGTATCTGACAGCTCTGACAGATCTTTTAGGTGAACTCGCTTAGATGTCACCTGTCGTGATAAAAAAGCAATTGTCTTCCCCATTCTCCACACATTCGAAAACGCTAGTCGATAGAAATAGAAATAGAAATAGGCAAACATTTATTAAGGTACATGGTTACACAGAGAAAAGTAACTTGAATTACACTTAAATGGAAAAACTTAACATAAAAAAATATAAGAAACTAGCTGCGGTACCCGGCTCCACTCGGGTTAGTGTCGGCTAAATTATCTCATGGATAAAAAGTAGCCCACATGACTGGTCCAAAATAGGGTCAAACTGGTCCAGGACAATGTATCCATGTACCAAATTTAATCAAGATCGTTCGAGCCGAAATAGCATGATTTAATGAGAAACATCAAATAATCCGCTCCCCGCCACCGCCCCCGGCTCCTCTCCCCCTAGTGTGAAGTATCGCTACCGGCATCGTTTTCGCAGCCCCGTGAAAGTTCTAAAGCCCATGGGCACATAAATTGTAGCCTCTGTGTTATTCTGATGTATAAGCTATATTATTGTAAAGTTTCATTAGAATCCATTCAGTAGTTTTTACGTGAAAGAGTAACAAACATCCATCCATCCATCCATCCATCCATCCATCCATCCATCCATTATTACAAACTTTCCCCTTTATATTATTTATTATTAGATTAGATTAACTAAAATAGTACCCTAAGGAAAAGGACCGTGACCCAGCGATGGTTCGACGTAAACGCCAATTTAGGCGGCAAGTCGGACTAGCGCCTCCGAATCGGTGCGACCGCAAACTGCGCTATCGGCCGCCGGAATACGGCCGCCCGCAACTGTGTCAGCCGGGCGGCCGCGAGACGTTGCACTCTGGCGGTCGGCGAGGAAGGAGCGGCGGGAGCGGCGACCGAAACTAGCTTGCGCGGGGATGGCGGCGGAGCCACGGAGACATACTATAACGGTAGCGCCGGCGAATCAGTTCGCTCACGAAGTCGCTCACTACTGAAGTTGTCGAGATCCAACGAACGCTTTTTAGGGTTCCGTACCCAAATAGTGAAAACGGAACCCTATTACTAAGCCTCTGCTGTCCGCCCGTCCGTCCGTCCGTCCGTCTGTCTGTCACGGGGCTGTATCTCATGGACCGTAATAGGTAGGCAGCTGATTTCTTTACAGGGTGTGTATTCATTTTGCAGCTATAACAACAAATAGGTAAAATAAAAAAATAATCAAAAATTAAAGGGCCCCCCCCCCCCATACAAATTTTTTTTTTGTGTTAAATCTTGTACGATGGCACGGAACCCTTCGTGTGCGAGTCCGACTTTTTTTTATGGAACCGGAGATGGATGGTTAAGAGGATAATGAGGTGATCAAGTTCCATACAATTGCTCGTGCCTGTTTCCTCAGTCAAATTAGGAAATATTTTTCTGAAATTTTGCACGTTAAATAAAGCAATTGGCAGCTACGTCCGTAAGTTTTAGTTTTTTTTACGACTCAACTTATATCCGTGATATGCGCCTGAAAAAAATGTCATACAAATACAAAAATATTGTACAGTCACGTATTTCATATTCGTTATACTTTCGGCTGAAGGCCGGCCTTAATTAACTAATTGAACCATCATCCTACATCTAATTTAATTAATTGTTCCTATGATAAGGCAAACATTTAAGATATTTAGGGTCCGTGCATCTTTTCCCTCCCGCAGAGAGTGTAAAGATTTCAATGCTTCCAGTGTCCTCGAATATACTCGGAATTTTCTCAGGTTTTTTTTGCCGCATGCAGGTGGCATCCTGCACACGTTGTTAATAGTTCAGCAAACAACACCAAAATATAACGCGATAAGAACGATACGGCTTGCATTGAGATAACAAGATGTACAATCAAGCAGGTGAGACTCTTAAGAACGGCCCGTAAGCCATGCTCCCCATACAAACGTAGTTTACTAATCATTTGGAAACTGCTATTCCAATTAAATTGATATTTAATATCTAATATCAGGTAACAAATATTTGTGTCTGCATGCTTTTGTTTTTTTGAAAAATCCAAACCGAATGAAATTAAAGCAAAAAGAAAATCTTAATACGAATTTTGTTTTCTCTGTGGTTTGACCCAGAATACATTTTCCGAAAAAAGAAAGCCATGCAGACACAGATATTTGTAGCCTAATATAATATACCAAATATCAAGTAAGTTGGAACAGTGGTTTTGAAATTATTAGTAAACTACGTTTGTATGGGAGGCGAAATTTTATGATGCTTACGGGCCGACCTTAAGGTGGGCCATCCCGCTCAACTCCCCATACAAACGGGGAAAGAAGATGACGCCCATATTTCTTTTCAAAGATCCAAAATTTCGCTCAAAATAGCTTTATTTGATCGAACTAGATGTCTGATGACCATTGGCATTGTAAAATTGTGTTTGGTTTCTAAGTTATAAGGTCCGAAAGTTTGAATTTTTCGCGCGTTTTATACAATAACTTTGGAGGTGGATTATGCAATGATAAAGTAAGAACATCTTAAAAAGATTAGTCATCAGACATAGCTTATTTAATCAAGATTTATAATCTATTTGGTTTTTGTTATATTTTTGACTACAGCGGTCGTGGTTTACTTTTAGCTACAAGTCGTTTTGAAATTAAAATTTTCGTAAATCTTACCAAATCATACACTATGCACATTGTCTTTTTTGTGGACATGTTGCATCTTCCTCATCACGGAGCCTGTCTTTTTCTTTGAAACAGAAGGTCCCAGAGCGCAACAGCACGGTTTTGTACCGTGCCCGCGAATGAGTTAGTCCCGCCGAGTTGGGCCACCTTAACAGTTGTGAGTGAAATATAAGTATTTAATATGTAAAAGTGTTGAAATATAAGTGCCTCAAGAAAACGAATTATTAAGTAGACTAGAGCAGACATTCGGTCCCTTTGAAGTTATATTTTATGTAACTTCCTAATACCGCACCTGTCATAATATTAGCCTAAAATAATGGGAACTCGGTGTTATGCAAAGACTTAGCTTACATTACTCGGCTACATTGAACTGGATGGACAACACTGACAATTTTCACTGCCGCTCCGACCATCGTTAATTCAATGCGATTGTACTAAACAGGGATTGGTAACTGTAGGACCTAGTAAGCCCCTTTCGCTTACAGTTTTCTTGGATAGTTTGATAAGCCAACGCATTGTATCCTAACGATACAATGAAGATTTAGAATTACACAGTAACTTAAGGAATTTGGTTTCTGTATATAGATAACATGAAAAATTCGTGTCTTCGTATGTCACACGTTATCTTTTTTTATTTTGTGTGCCCGTAATTGCAGTTTAAGTGATGGGAGTGAATCGGAGGTAAAAACACATGGTACGCCATGCACGAAAAACTGGGACGATATTGTGACGTAACGTAAAAATTAAAATCCTTTCATTATCATCCTTTTTAGGGTTCCGTACCCAAAGGGTGAAAACGGAGCCCTATTACTACGCCTCCGCTGTCCGTCCGTCCGTCCGTCCGTCCGTCCGTCCGTCACAGGGCTGTATCTCATGAACCGTAATATGTAGGCTGCTGAGTGTGTATTTATTTTGCCGCATTAACAACAAAAAATATATAAAAATTAAAAGTACTTCATACAAAAAACGTGATTTTTTGTGTTTAATCTTGTACGATGGTACGGAACCTTTCATGTGCGAGTCCAACTCGAGCTTGGCCGGTTTTTCATCTACTCATATCATTGAGATGCTGCATCGTTAGCTACTTTTGTCCACGAGCGTACAAGGGACACCACCATACATCATCGAACTTAAAACAACATAGTTACGCAACGCCTATCTCGGTATGTAAAACTGCATCGGGCGACGCACCGTGCACCTTTCCAATTGCACAAGCTCACATAAAATACGCGTTCGCAAACATAAGTCATAAAATGTTATATGCACATTGGAATATGATTCCATTTCCCTTCCTAGTTTCCAAGCGATTTCCGCCGCGTTTTCTCCGTGCGGTTCTGCATCCTCTTTCGCAATAAAAACCGGACAAAATACGGTGCATGTTGTGCAATATCACGAAGGAAAGTTTATCTGTCAGAGTGCATTGAGGTGCACCCAGGACGTGGATCTTTCTCTACCTATCTGTTATGAAAAATCGACCAAGTGCGAGTCGGACTCGCACACGAAGGGTTCCGTACCATCTACCGATTTCAATTATCACGGTCAAGCAAAAAACGCCAAAAAAATAACAGTTTTTTGTATGGGAGCCATCTTTAATTTTATTCTTTCATATTTGTTGTTATAGCAGCAATATAAATACTGTCTGTTAATAAATCAAGTTCCTAGTTATTACGGTTCATGAGATACAGCCCTGTGACAAACGGAGGATTGGACAGCGGAGGCTTAGTAATAGGGTTCCGTTGGCACGCCTTGGGTACGGAATCCTAAAAACGTCCGTCAGAATATCCAGTCATTCGGTCGGTCCGCTTTTAACTTGAGTACCACCTACGCGATTTTGATGCGGTTTCAATCTACTCACAGCTTCATTCTTCCCATCAATAACAGTCCACTCACGCTATCGCTACATTACCTGAGACGTGAGCAGAGAATGCGGGAACACCCCGTTAAATTTCATCGCTCACACAATTTCGACTCGTACAATTTCACATGAAGTAAAATTGAAATGAAAATGAAAAATTTTCTTATTGATAAATGCTTAGTGCACATGCAATCGGATAGCTTATACTTACTTAATTTCTAATTACTATGCTATAATTAGTGGTTAACATAAGTAATGCAAATTAATTTAACGAATGTAACTAAAGAATAGTTAATAACAAAAAATGAGCAACTAAAATAAGACAAGTAAAAAAAATAAACAGCATATTATATTAAAAAACCGGCCAAGTGCGAGTCGGACTCGCACACGAAGGGTTCCGTACCATCGTAGAAAAAAAATCAAAAAAATCACGTTTTTTGTATGTGAGCCCCCTTTAATTTTAATTATTTTTTAATCTTACCTATTTGTTGTTATAGCGGCAAAATAAATACACACTCTGTGAAAATTTCAGCTGTCTACCTGTTACGGTTACTGAGATACAGCCCTGTGACAGACGGACAGACGGACGGACGGACGGACGGAGGGACGGACGGACGGACGGACGGACAGCGGAGGCTTAGTAATAGGGTTCCGTTTTCACCCTTTGGGTACGGAACCCTAAAAACCGGCCAAGTGCGAGTGCATTGAGTAGAAGATGGTCGAAGAGACAATGTTGCCGTTGAATATTTATTATAAGTTAAACGTGGCATACGGCCTACGCAAGACATAGAGGTGCCCGGCGATGCCCATGGGCTTCCGAACTTTCACGCGGACTGCAAAAACCATGCAGGCGGGCCAGGTGCTTCTTCACACCAGGGGTTGTAGGGAGATACCTCGGCAGGGAGTCGTCATCATCATTGCCGTCCATCACCGTAAGTATCTAGAGGATCGGTCGGTTCTTATTTTGTATACAGTCAATAGGACCATTCCCTGCCTGCCGCGTCGAGTAATGGTAGAAAGGATACGGGAGGGCAGCGTTATGCAGATCCGGCGAGCTGATATTAGCCCTTCATCTCCAGTTACATTAAACAATATCACCGGCTTTCATTTTTAGGGTTCCGTACCCAAAGGGTGAAAACGGAACCCTATTACTAAGCCTTCGCTGTCCGTCCGTCCGTCCGTCCGTCCGTCTGTCACAGGGCTGTATCTCATGAACCGTAATAGGTAGACAGCTGAAATTTTCACAGAATGTGTATTTATTTTGCCGCTACAACCACAAATAGAAACAATAAAAAAAAACTTAAAAATTAAAGGGTGGCCCCATACAAAAAACGTGATTTTTTGTGTTAAATCTTGTACGATGGTACGGAACCCTTCGTGTGCGAGTCCGACTCGCAATTAGCCGGTTATTTTTAGTTTTTCACTCGTGTAAATACATTCCATCGTGTACGTTCCTAGCCAGCGAGGTTTCAGATTTCACATCGAGAGAAAATCGGAACATGAGGAGTATTTAAAGACCATTCGTGTGCGATTGGAAAACAAAAACTGGTGGATTCGTTTGTTTTATACTGGACTAGTTGGTTCCCGTGGCTCCGCCCGCGTTGATACACCACGTAGACTCACACCGGTTTAGTATTTCTCAAATGTTGTGTGGTTAAGAGAGAGGCGTACATGCCAGATTCTGCGCAGTTGCGTTGCGTTCAGGTGTTAAAAGGAAAGGCTTAAATGTGTTTTTAAGGCCCTGGTACTAGCCAAATCGCAAAGTTAGACGAGGCACCCCAAGTTAACTAACTAAGTCTGACGATTATAAGTGTCATTCTTACAATATATGATTCCTTGTCTAGGAATCAACCTATTTTCGTTAATGTATGTTTCCTTTTTCTATACAAAATACATTGCGGAAACGGTGTCCATTTCCGAACTTTTTTGACTAAATGTAGAAATCTAAAAGCAAATGGAATTTTTTGTTTATGCATAATATGCTGTTTTTGCTTATATCTAGAAATCGAATTACTTTCAGATTTCTAATGAGAAAAATCAACTTTTTTATTTTTATTATTATTTAAATAAATGATGGAATCAAAAAATATTAACAATCCATTATCAGTCTGGAGTTCTATTTGGATTTGCTGAAGCGTTTCACTACATATTATTACATTTGTTAAAAAGTGCATTTGTATGGCGCGAGTAGTTGGCTAGTCCTAGCGCCTTAATGTAAAATTACATGGATTGCTAACATGACATCAAATAATATGTATCTTGCGAATATGTATATTTGACCGCGCAATCCGATCATCTACGTATGAGAGCGCATGACCAACATTTTCATGTCACAGCAATACGAACAAAACCCCGCCAAATTGATAGATTGGATTATCCCAATGGATTTGTCCTAGAAATGTTCCGTATATCGCCTGACCGGTCCAAATATTTAAAAAAACCGGCCAAGTGCGAGTCGGACTCGCACACGAAGGGTTCCGTACCATCGTCAAAAATAAAACAACAAAAATCACGATTCTTGTATGGGAGCCTCCTTTAATTTTAATAATTTTTTAATTTTACCTATTTGTTGTTATAGCGGCAAAATAAATACACACTCTGTCACAATTTCAGCTGTCTACCTGTTACGGTTACTGAGATACAGCCCTGTGACAGACGGACAGACGGACGGACGGACGGACGGACGGACGGACGGACGGACGGACGGACGGACGGACGGACGGACAGCGGAGGCTTAGTAATAGGGTTCCGTTTTCACCCTTTGGGTACGGAACCCTAAAAATGGAACTGTATGAAAAATTACAATTTCTATGTACATTTTAGCGATAATATCGTCTGCCTATTTTATGGACAGCAGAAATAGCATCCCTACGCAGTTGCTACATTTCTGACCGTTACCGCCCCATTTACGCCCGTATCCACCACCTCCGGCTACAAACATTCTGAAAGTTACCTTTCGGTTACGCCATGTAAAATATACCATGCAACCAAAAGTTACTTATCGGATTTAAGGTAACTGGAGGTGGTGAAAACAGGGGTTGGCAGGGTTCAGAATCATCTAATCTAACGACTCGTAGCCTAGTGGCGCGGGGACTGACCTAGCGTACCAGAGGCCTGGGTTCAATACCGACATGCACCACTGTCTTTCTCTTTTCGAGTTCGATAAGTGCATTTCGTCACGAAAGCGAGCGTCTCCATGGTTCGGAATCCATGTAAAACTGTAGGTCCCCTTCTCCTACTAAGTGGTGGGTTTAAGCCCGCCCGGGTTGGTACCATCGCATTGGATGAAAAGATGGTCGACGCGGCAATGAAAAATTGTTCGTGTTTTCCATCCAGTTCAATGTAGCCGTGCTCATAAAGGGAACGTCCTGGCATGGCACCAAATTCCTTCGGGAATGTAGTGTATTGGGCTAATATCATAACGGTAGTTGTGTGGTATTAGCCATCCATGTCAGGTCTCATAAAAAAACGACTCATTTCATCATACATTTTGGTCGTGGGCTCCCCGTACTATCGGTTTTGACGCTAAGCGGCAACGCTCGTAGGCCGTTTTTAAGGTTCGTGTTATTACTGAAAATGATAAAATGTAGTACTGACGACAACAAATGTTGTACTTTCTCGAACCCAGCTACCCTCGCTGCGGTCGTTAACAACTTCAATTAAATAGCTTTGATATGTACACATTTTATGGTGTTTTAAGAGTTAGGTGCCCAAGGGTGCCAACGGAACCCTATTACTAAGCCTCAGCTGTCAGTCCGTCCGCCCGCCCGTCAGTTCGTCCGTCTGTCGCAGGGCTGCATCTCATGAACTGTAACAGGTAGGCAGCTGAAATATTCAAAGAGTATTTATTTTGCAGCTAGAACAAATAGGTAAAATACAAAAATAATAAAGGAAAACACAACGTTTTACACAAAAACGTTTTTTGTGTTAAATCTTGTACGATAGTACGGAACCCTTCGTCCGCAAGTCCGACTCGCGCTTGGGCGGTTTTTTTTATGAACCGCTAAGTATAAATGTGAGTATTTAGAAACCTATATTAAATTTATTTCTGTTCGAATGAGCGTCAGCATGTCAGCAATATTTCCAAAGCAACGGGTGCACTCCGCCTATATTTGAACCCGCAAGGTCTAGCTCAAGAACCCTGAAGAGACCTCAGAAGGCCAGACGGGCCACACATCTCTTTTATCTGTTTTATTTGTCCGTTGCAAGGCAGAAAGAGATGGCGTCCCACTTCACGAAATCGTGTACGGTTTATGGAATGGCCGGTTCGCACTCTGGTGGCATCGGCCATGCCATGTACTCGACTATGCGCGAGGCACGAGGCTAACGTAGGGTTGCCATCCGCCCGGGTTTCCCCGGATTTTTCCTAGTTTAGAAGGCATCCGGGGAGCGTCCAGGCGGGGTTTCATTTGTAGTCCGGGTTTACTAATTCTAACTGATTTGTAAAACAATTTGTAACAAACTGTAATAATATTTTGTTTTATTAGGTAAGTACATTTTAAATTATGTTAAAAGATCACTAAATGTAATTTTAAGGTCTTAAAATAAATAAAAAGGTGATTAATTATATTTTCAACTGTTTTTAATACACTGACTGTTTAAAAAAACTTATTGATATGTCCGAGTTCTGGGCTCTAAAATCCGGGGTTTTCACGCGTATCTTCACGTCTTGTCCTGGTTGCCAAAGTTTAGACATGGCAACCCTAGGCTAACGGAGACGCGGTCCGCGGAGGTAAGTACATTTAAAATTATGATAAAAGATCACTAAATGTAATTTTAAGGTCTTAAAATAAATAAAAAGGTGATTAATTATATTTTCAACTGTTTTTAATACACTGACTGTTTAAAAAACCTATTGATATGTCCGGGTTCAGGGCTCTAAAATCCGGGGTTTTCACGCGTATTTTCACGTCTTGTCCTGGTTGCCAAAGTTTAGAGATGGCAACCCTAGGCTAACGGAGACGCGGCCCGCGGCGGCCGAGCCGTTACCGCGAAAGATTCCCGCACTCGGCGGACATGTTAAGAGAGTCGTTAGCCTATCGATTCCCCATGCTACGGGCAATAACTGTTTGCATGCTCATAACGTTTTGCTAGGTTTTTGAAATTTTGTATTCTACAAAATATCGTTGTAATCTATATCTGTATGTTTAATGTTTTTAATACACTTTTAGATTGGAAAAGATTGGCTAATAAACATTCCAAAAAAGTTGTCTTTTTTATGTTCAATTTCGATTTTTACTGAAAATTACAGACATTTCCAAAAAAATCTAAACATACGGACATAGAATGAAGCTTTCTCAAGTGATAAAAAAAATGTGATTTAAATCTGATAACGTTTAGGGGTAGGGAAACGTTAGGTCCTGGAAGACGATTTCGATATTCTACTGGCAGTCGGCGTGCAAAATTGTGCCTTGTCCAATGGACAAAGAATGCATTTCTTAAAAGTGAGATTTACTGTGACTTCACGACAGCCTTAATGCGCAAGAGATCACTGCGAGCGATGAGAACCGGCCAAGTGCGAATCGGACTCGCACACGAAGGGTCCCGTACTATCGTACAAGATTTAACACAAACAATAACGCCCCGGGTTGGCACCGTTTGGGTACGGAACCCTAAAAATGTGACATTTAAACTGAAAGAACCGAACTTTGCCAGAAGCAGCCACTACTTTTTCATTGACCATGCGTCCACCTCACCGACATATTTTTGGCGTTAAACTATGAATTTACACTCCTTACATCGAGTATGCACATAGCATATACAAAGGTACATATTATGTAAGTCCGAATGGTCAGAATGCGAAGCGCGTTGACAACACGACGTATAATTAATTGTACATCAGTATACATATGCGATAAGATAAAAACAATCAGAGCTATTGGGTAATTCTGTGTATGTCTGTAATCCGTAGCCGTTGTAATGTTTTATTATGTCTACAATTTATTTAGTTATTTCGAAAACAAAGTGAAGCTAACTTAAAGTTTAAGTTAACAGACAAACAAGGTCATATGCTCAAATATGTTCCAATTTCGCTGTGACATTGCCTACAATAGCCCTGAATAGGTATTATCTTCACATATAATTTATTCAACCACATTAGTTACATGATTCAACATAAAAACGTCAATATTTATTCAAATCACCTGATAATCATCTGATACTCATCACAACGCACATTCAGCCTATATCCATAGCAGAAACGAGCAAGAAATCTAAGGAGTGCACGAAAGAACAAAAAATCAAAATCAACGTCAAAGTATGATCAAACGCGTCACTTTGTGTGGACAGTATGGGTAGGAACTCTATGCGGTTCACTAAAAGTGACGTGTTTGAACATTGATTTACTCAGCCGTTTCTTCGTGCAACCAGGGCTAAGAGTTGGTATTGATAAAACCGGCCAAGTGCGAGTCGGACTCGCACACGAAGGGCTCCGTACCATCGTACAAGATTAAAAAAAAATCACGTTTTTTGTATGTAAGCGCTCTTAAATTTTAATAAGGCAGTTGACATTTTCACAGAGCGCGTACCTATTTTGCCGCTATAACATAAAATAGGTAGCAATAAAAAAATAAAAACTAATACTAAACATACAAAGACGAGATTTGTACGATGGTACGAAACCATTATTGTGCGAGACCGACTCGCACTTGGCCGGTTTTTTCGGGTTCCGTACCCAATGGGTGAAAACGGAACCCTATTACTAAGCCTCCGCTGTCCGTACGTCCGTCCGTCCGTCTGTCCGTCTGTCACAAGGCTGTATCTCATGAACCGTAATGGGTAGGCAGTTGAAATTTTCACAGAATGTGTATTTATTTTGCCGCTATATCAAAAAATAGGTAAAATAAAAAAATAAAGAAATGAAAGGGGGGTCCCATACAAAAACGTGTTTTTTTTTGTGTTAAATCTTGTACGACGGTACGGAACCCTTCGTGTGTGAGTCCGACTCGCACTTGGCCGGTTTTTTTTTAATTGCTGTGTCGGCGCGTTGTACAGTAATGACAGAATTAGCCCTTCTATTGCACCTATTTTATCAAAATGGATCCTGGTTTTTTTTCGTAGCCTCAGACATATTTCGATGCACCACAAAGTCATATGGTTTGCACTCCTACACTTCTATAAGTTAACAAAACAATGTTCGCGTGGCTTAACTAAGCAATCGGGGAGTGCATTAGGAGTGCATCTCGTTTATACAACGTCTCCAATGCAAACACTAGCTGCTGCAATCAAAATAGCGCAGCGTAGACTAGAGCGGAACGTCAGAGATAACAAAGCGAACGTCCGAATATGTGAAAAGCAAATAGAGGGACGAAATTTCACTGATTTCAAAGGAAACTTTTTAGGGTTCCGCACCCAAAAGGGAGAAAACGGAACCCTATTACCAAGTCGCAGCTGTCCGTCCGTCCATCCGTCTGTCACAGGGCTGTATCTCATGAACCGTAACAGGTAGGAAGCTGAAATTTTCACACATTATGTATGTCTTTTGCCGCTATAACAACAAATAGGTAAAATTATGAAATAATAAAAATGAAAGGGCCCCATACAAAAAACGTGTTCTTCTTGTGCGAGTCCGACTAGCACTTGGCCGGTTTTTAATAAAATAAATGTGGTTGTATTTTATGGCGGGGGGAGGAGGATCAAACCAAGGGGTCGCCTTCATAAAGTCCAAAAAGCATAAGGTCCAAAACCCAGAACATCCAAAAGTATGTATTTTTGCATATATTTATAAATGCAAATATTATAATCTAACCTAACCTAATTGAAAAAGTTCCGAATTCATTAGTGTTATGGACGGTATGGGTTTTGGACTTTGTGCTTTTTGGACTTTATGATGCGTCCCCAAACCAAGTAGAAGTTCACCTAACAATCACACTTAACCAATCATCCAAAAAACTCGTTGAATCAACGAACAGTGCACGGACAATGTCAATGTCTGCTTCATTTTCGACGGGGCATCGCAGCAATAAAAGGCACGTAATTTCAGTTCTTCGAAAGGAATCGATTCGAAACGCACGGCCGACGCGGGGGGACCCCGCCCCGGATCAAGAGCGGTCGAACGTGCCGACGCACAAAGCGCCCGCCGCGCCCGCAGCAGCTGACAGATGGCGCTGCGGGCGCGACGCATCGACGCCGACGCGGGCGCCTACAGCGACGCCTTTCTTCGGCCGCCACGGACGGGTGCGCGCGCGGCGGCGGCACCCAGTCGACCGCACACACGCTCTCGACGCTTAGGGCGGCATCGCACGAGCGTTTTTAGCAGCGGCGATTCGGGCGCGTAGCGGCGGCGGAGAACGCGCGTAGTCGTTCCGCGCGCGCTATACTCCCTACAAACCAAACGTGCAGTCGGGGCCATAAAAGTTTATGAGCAAGTGAAGCACAGTTGTGGATGCGCGATTATCGATAGCGGTATCGATAATGGTGAGTATATTTACTAGGGAAGTATATTAAATGTTTTTATATCTGCACGATAATCGCGCATCCACAACTGGGCTTCACTAGCTCATAAACTTTTATGGCCCCGACTGCACGTTTGGTTTGTAGGGAGTATAGTAAAAATGTTTCTATGAAATTCTCGCATTGCTTGCTAGCTCTGTGTCCACACATGGGTACTCGCTGCCACACTACCCATGTGTGGCAGCGAGTACCCATGTGTACCTCGCTGTTAAACACGCCAAACGATCGCGGAGAATCGCTGAGACAAAGCGTTGGATTGGGCGCCCTAATATTTTCGTGCGCGCTCTACACGATTCATAAAAAACCAGCCAAATGGGAGGCGGACTCGCACACGAAGGGTTCCGTAACATCGTGCAATATTTAATACAAAAATCATTATTATTATTTTTTAATTTTACCTATTTGTTGTTATAGCGACAAAATAAATACATACTCTGTGAAAATCTCAGCTGCCTAATTATTACGGTTCATGAGATACAGCCCTGTGACGGACGGACGGACGGACGGACGGACGGACGGGCAGCGAAGGCTTAGTAATAGGGTTCCGTTGGCACCCTTTGGGTACGGAACCCTAAAAACATACGAAATCCTTTCATCGGAAGATGCGTCTAAAAAACGCTCGTGTGAAACGGCCCTTATATAGATGGAAATATGAAAATATTTCTTTTCACATCTTTGAAAGGTAAGCAGCTAATGCTTGCTGCGTAAAGCCTTCGCTATCTTTAGGCTGGAGGAGCCGGAATGGGTTTTCGAAGAACGGAGTGAATTTATAACCGCTATACATTCTTACAGGTTCTTCAGTTCCATTGAGCCCTTCATTCCGGACTGTCGAGCAGGAATCTGAATTGATTCGTCTTGGGAATCGAAATGATCCATCGCTAATGTAGACTACCAAATTCAGGTTTCATTGTAACCTCGATGACGCGGTGTTAATACTTATTAAGGGCCTGGTACTAGCCAAATCGCAAAGTTAGACGAGGCACCCCAAGTTAACTAACTAAGTCTGACGATTATAAGTGTCATTCTTACAATATATCATTATGATTCCTTGTCTAGGAATTGAATTATTTTCGTTAATGTATGTTTCCTTTTTCTATACAAAATACATTGCGGAAACGGTGTCCATTTCCGAACTTTTTTGACTAAATGTAGAAATCTAAAAGCAAATGGAATTTTTTGTTTATGCATATATGCTGTTTTTGCTTATATCTAGAAATCGAATTACTTTCAGATTTCTAATGAGAAAAATCAACTTTTTTATTTTTATTATTATTTAAATAAATGATGGAATCAAAAAATATTAACAATCCATTATCAGTCTGGAGTTCTATTTGAATTTGCTGAAGCGTTTCACTACATATTATTACATTTGTTATAAAGTGCATTTGTATGGCGCGAGTAGTTGGCTAGTCCTAGCGCCTTAACCTAAATTTATAACAAGAACGGACTGTAATAAGCGCCGCCGATGAAAAGCGATCGCTTCGTGGCGTGTCGCCGACTTTTGTATGCAGCACTTTCGTAACTTGTGCGTGAATAAACAATAACGCAATAGTCGTCAGCGGGGATACAAACAAATAAGTCATTCATTAGCTTGTTTACAATGGAAAAAAAATCAATCAGTCGGAGTGGATAGGAACGGATTTTTGTAAAATTGTTGGTTAAAAAAAACAAGTTTGGTTAGATCCGTAGCTAAGGCCCCATATCCAGAAGGATGTTAGCTGCCGCGAGAAATGTCGGACAGACTGTCAGACAGTAAATCGCCTGTGTAAACGCTTAAACATCCTTCAAGTCACACGGGTATTATTTAAGGACAATGAAATGTGTCATATGATGTGTTATTATTTTATAATATTGAATTTATTTTATTTTATCGTAGCATACAAAATGAATGACAAGCGCCTGTTTTTAGGAGACGGAGGCCGGTGCTTGTTTTTTAAGGAGACTGATTGGACATATGCCTATTTTCAGGAGTCAAGAGGCCGGCGCTTGTTTTAGAGAGGTCCCAGTTTTTAGGAGTCAGAGGCCGGCGCTTGTTTTTTAAGAAGACGGAATTGGACATGTGCCTATTTTTAGGAGTCAAGAAGCCGGCGCTGGTCTTGGACAGGTCCCAGTTTTTGGGAGTCAGAGGCCGGCGCATGTTTTTTAAGAAGACTGAATTGGACATGTGCCTATTTTTAGGAGTCAAGAAGCCGGCGCTGGTCTTGTACAGGTCCCAGTTTTTGGGAGTCAGAGGCCGGCGCATGTTTTTTAAGAAGGCGGAATTGGACATGTGCCTATTTTTATGATTCAGAGGCCAGCGCTGGTTTGTTAAAAGAGAAGGAATTGGACATGTCCCAGTATTCAGGAGTCCGAGGCCGGCGCTTGGTTTTTAAGAAAGAAGGCGCAATTGGACAGGGGTGTGTTTTTTGAGATGGAGGCCGGTACTTGTTTTTCAAGGAGACGGAATTGCATAGGTGACTGTTTTCCAGATTTTTGCCGGTTCACGGAGCACCCTAGGCGTGTTCCGTTCCCTTGAACCCCTCATTCCGGAGGTCAATCCGGACTTGTCGAGTAGGAATGCATTCCCAGAGCCGGAATAGTCCATCGCTAGACTGCGAGCGTCAACCGCTGGGTGGCGAGCCATGGATTTAGTCCGCGTAAATTGGTACGGTTTAAGTGAAGAGAAGGCCGACGAAAGCGGAGGTGTGGCGGCGGCAGACACGTCGGACACCGCTCACTGGGGCCGGTTATTTCTGTGTCCCCCACTAAAAATACGAACGGTCAACACTCAGCGCGGCGCCAAATGAACGCAGCTCATTAGTGCTGCGCCGCGTCGAGACATTCGACATCATCTTCTGGACGGGCGGGCCCAATGCCATCGTAATTCCAGAAATGAGAATATTAAAGATTGATAGATATGCCGGGATAAAGTTAAGTTCACAAACGGGTTTTCAAAGATTACTCTTGCCAGCCATCTATTTTTACCCGAGGAGGTTCTCAATTCGTCGGCATTTTTTTTTATACATATTTGACGTAAGGACGCCTATGAAGTTCCATAATGATTGACAGGAAAACTTGGACAAAACAATCGTTGAAAAACAATGTTTTTGTATTGACTTGTTGAGCAAAAATAAAATATCACCGTGTTAAATCGATTAAAGCTTCTTCATAAATAAAGTCGATTGTGATAAGAAATCGTATCGGTAAGGCATTTGGACATCAAAAACCGATTAGTACTCGAGCTCTTAAGGTGGCCCAACCCGCTCATCTCCCCATACAAAAGGGGAAAGAAGATCACGCCTATATTTCTTGTCAGAGATCCAAAATTTTGCTCAAATAAGCTTTATTTGATTGAAGTAGATGTCTGATGACAATTGGCATTGTAAAATTGTGTTTGGTTTCCAAGTTATGACGTCCGAAAGTTCGGATTTTTCGCGCGTTTTATACAATAACTTTGGAGGTGGATAACGCAATGATAAATTAAGAACATCTTAAAAAGATTAGTCATCAGACATAGCTTATTTAATCAAGATTTATAATCTAAGTGGTCGTGGTTTACTTTTAGCTATAAGTCGTTTTAAAATTAAAATTTTCGTAAATCTTACCAAATCATACACTATACACATTGTCTTTTTTGTGGACAGGTTGCATCTTCCTCATTACGGAGCCTGTCTTATTCTTAGAAACAGAGAAGGTCCCAGAGCGCAACAGCACGGTTTTGTACCGTGCCCGCAAATGAGTTGAGGCCGCCGGGTTGGGCCACCTTAAAAGTAAAATAAATGGTTGGACAGACTCTAGAGGTCATGTAGCGCAATGTTTATTGACTGATGCGTAGGATCGAACAATACGTACACTCGATACGCTTGGTGAAGCACCTCTAAGCGCGGTTAGGTTCTGGATGGGTGACCATTTTCAAGCGTTGAGGCTGACCGTGTTTCGGATATCACGTAAAACCTGTAGGTCCCCTTCCTTACTTACTAGGTGTTAGGGTTAAGTCCGTCCGGGTTGGTACCATCGCATTAAATGAACGATGCTCGAAGCGGCGATGAAAATTGTCCGTGTTTTCCATCCAGTTCAATGTAGCCAAGCAATATAAGGAAGTTCCTGGCCTGGCACCTAGATCCCATGAACTGTTGCATACGGCATGGATTGTAAATTTTGTGTATGCATGTTAATTTAGTGTTTTACCTATGTTTTTGTTAAAATAATTGACAAACACTTTTGTAAACTTAGACAAAGTGGACGTTGAAAAAAAACAGCGGAGTTTCTTTCCAGTTCTCTTCGCTGTGTTATGTTTTGCTGAACTGGCCGATGCTAAAATATGACAAATCCGAGTGCAGTGTACTGTCTATGGATGATGAATAAACAATACAATACAATACATGTAGTGTGTTAGGCTAATATCTGACGGTCAGTTTGGTATTAGCCATCCATGTTCAGTTACATAAAAAATAAATAAATAATATTCAAGTTAATATACTTTTTCGTACTAAGCAGGTACGTCGCTTGGAATGTGACATACATACATGTCACATTCCATGGAATGTTACATACATACATGTCACATTCCATGGAATAAGCGACGTACCTGCTTAGTACGAAAAAGTATATTTACTTAAGTCAACCTAGGACTGGCTCTAGCGTCTGATGCCAAATACGATTTTGGTGATGACGGCAATATGTTTGATTGTTCAATCTTTGCAGTCAATGTCCGCAACGCAGATGAAGCGTTAAATAAATGTATATAGGTATAATCTTAAACACTGTGTTAGTAGGAGGCATTCCAAATTATGGGTATACAGCCGGTGGCGAAATTGGTAGACGCAATACCCGCGAATGGTATGTTTTGCTGGCAGTATATTCGTAAAGTAGTTCTTTTTACTGGGCTCTTTCTTCAATTAATGTGTCCTTGCTTCACGGTCGATTATACATACAAATAATATTCATTTATATAGCATGCGACGTACATATTACTTTTTAATATTCTACACACACACACACAGAGCACACACATATCGCACGCACCTAAGCACGTAGCTTCTCACCTAATTAAGTTATCAGGAGCAGCAAGGTCGCAAGGTAATGCTTAGCACTGCTCACTATACCTTATTATTTGGTCATTTTCCGAGGCTTATCCCCCACGATAGAAGCCGCTTCATTATTATCCAATAACGACTACGTGCAAAACGGCTTATTTAGTGACACGCACAAGTGAGACTTTTGCTCTAATCGGTCAAGTGCGAACATGGTTACACTAGAAATAGGCTGTCGGAAATAATCTACGGGGCTTGCTTATCAACGATTAAATCCTTGTGCACTTTGGTAAATTCAATATATCAAACACTTAGGGCCGTGTTCAAGAAAGGACATCAACGTATGATAAAAACGCGCCACTTTTTATGGACGGTTTGGAAGGGAGGCTAGACAACTCTATGCGGTTCACAAAAAGTGACGTGTTTAAACGTTTATCAACTTAGAGGTATTTTGATGCAATCGGGCCGGTTTATAACCGAGCGTAAAAGAGTTAACGCCTATATGCATCGATTCATAGTTCTTGAGGTGGCCCAACCCGGCGGGACTGACTCATTCGCGGGCACCGTACAAAACCGTGCTGTTGCGCTCTGGGACCTTCTCTGTTTCAAAGAATAAGACAGGCTCCGTCATGAGGAAGATGCAACATGTCCACAAAAAAGACAATGTGCATAGTGTATGATTTGGTAAGTTTTACGAAAATTTTAATTTCAAAACGACTTATAGCTAAAAGTAAACCACGACCGCTGTAGTCAAAAATCTAACAAACACCAAATAGATAATAAATCTTGGTGCGGGATGGGCCACCTTAAAATAAGTCAGTGTAAAACTAGATTTAAAACTAGAAACGGCGCTCCTTTTGAACACGGACATACGCACATGTTAGACTGTTTTTTTTTTTATGTGACTGGACATGATGGCTAATACCACACCTTCTGACATGGTATTAGCCCAACACACCACATGGGAACTAGGTGCCATGCCAGGACCTTCCTTATATTGCTCGGCTACATTGAACTGGATGGAAAACACGGACAATTTTGATTGCCACTTCGACCATCGTTCATTCAATGCGATGGTACCAACCCGGGCGGGATTAACCCTACCACCTAGTAAGTAAGGAAGGGGACCTACAGTTTAACGTGGAATCCGAACCACGGCCAGCCTCTCTCAACGGTCTAATGGTCACCCATCCAAGACCAGACCGGACCCAGCGTTGCTTAACTTCGGAGAGCGATCGCCGAAGTGTCGCGCCACTGGGCCACTGAGGCTGACTGAGGCTGGTTGTTGAATACTTTCTAGAATGTCAATACAGCAGGAAAATTCAAACTTCCAAAACAAGAAACACCTTAGCAATATAATATGTAATTTCGTTAAATAACATTTTGGGGTAAGAGTTATTGCAGCTGCCCCCTTGACTAACATTTTATTGTTTAGTTTAAATCCTACTGTTACTGTCTTGAGCTATAGCAGTGTCTTGAACCACTAAGTCGCTTCGATAACTTATTTCGCTAGCTTACATTATTGCATAGAGCATTTGACACTAAATCGCCAGTCCACGGATTTTCATACTTGTGTAGATACATATTTCAACATATTTATGTTATTTAATTATTAAATATAGAAATAACAATCCATGGGTGAGTGATTTAGTGCTTCCCTCGAGTGCTCTATGCAATGGTGTAAGCTAGCGAAATAAGTTATCGAATCGATTTCGTAACTCGTAATAGGCCTCCTACAAATCACTTTAGTCCTTACATTTCTTTACAGCCAAGAAGATGCAATCAAAACATTCAAAGCTAAAAACATATATTTCAAAAATTAAACTTCCCAATTCTAAAAAAAATTAAAAGAGAACAGGAAGCACCAAAAGTATCGAGTTTAAAAGATTTATTTACGCGTGAAGCATTTCTTCCCCAAAAGAGATGTGAATGCACGCACGAGGAATGCAATTCGCCGAAAAGGGACCGGTACAATTAACACGTCGGTGCATTCACGTAACACCGCATTACAACCCCCCCAAGCTAACGACGGCACTGACATTAAACTGGTACAAGCGACACGCGACGTAACCGAGCTCTTCCAGTTTCAAACATTTAGGTTTTAGTTTATTCCAAAGTTAATTAATAGTTACGTAGTAAGTGAGCATATAGGTAAATTTTTTGGCGCTTGTTTCATATCTAGTCATTGTCAAAGTCATACGAATCGATTTCAATCAGTCAATAAAAATCGGGTATCATTAGTTAGTGACGTTTTAAGATCGTGATAACACAGCGTTCTGGATGAATGACTAGTTGGCACCTACGCCTAGCTCATACGCGGTAACTCAAAAAGTACGTGAGACTCTCGCGGGTTGGAATTGAAACATCTTAGATTCTAGCAGTGAAAGAAGAAACGTATTCTGCCAATGTTTCAATATTGTTTCACTTTTCGTATGATCCAGGCCGATTTCGCCCTACTGCACCTAAAGAACAACAACACGCAGTATACAGATTGAAATGGATTCTCAAAAATCATAGCTTCAATACCTAACGATATGAAAAAAGTGCAAATTATTTGGAAAAAATGGTAGCCAGGCCTCGAGAACATGAAGCGATTAAACTATTTTTAGCAATCAGGTCGGTTGACCAGTCTGATAGATAAAAATTATTTACCATTAACACATCAGACTGCCGATCAGTATTCTGACAAGTCTCTGTGATATTGATAGTTCCTATCATAGATAGTACAGTAAGATAGTGATTGAGCATGAGCGACAAAGCGTTCATACAATGACGGCATAAAAGAGCGTCACGCCGTTGGCCAAGGTGCGCCAATAGATGTTTCACATCCAACAAAAGTCAATTATTGAGAGAATCGATCTTCTCGAGCTCACATCAGCTCGGTCGGGTAATACGCGCGGTCGTATCACAGGCCGGCAAGGTGTTAATGTGTGCTCGCTGTTAATTTCGCCGGCCCGTGCACTCTGCGCCCGGCAAAGTGCACTCGTACAGACCTCGGAAGATGATGCTTGCCCTGCTACACATACATTCTGTATGTTGGCAATTTTGCGCATATAGATCTCGTCAACAAAGTGTGTATTATGAAATGTTTACTGGTAACTAGACATGGATAGCTAATACCAGACCTACTGTCATGATATAAGCGTAACACAACACATAGGAACTGGGTGCCATGCCATCCTTTCTCATAATGCACGGCTGCATTGAGCTGGATGGAAAGAACAGAAATTTTTCATTGTCGCTTCGACCATCTTAAATATAATGCAAGGGTACCAACAACGGGCGGACTAACTTTAGTGCGCGGATTATTGCCGGACTAAACCGGTTTTTGTATGGTAAGTCGGGTGCTAATCCCGTACTAAGTTTTGATATGTTCACTCTGAATACAACTGTTAGTATCCAGTATTATGTCGAATCCGAACACGGATGAACGGAGAGAAATAAAGTTGGACCAAGATTGATGATTTAATTGTAAAGTTGGCAGTAGTCACTTGCGAAAAAAAGGCACTATGGAATTCTTACTCTTTCCAGCATAACTACATGAAACTACGTGATCGTACAGCAACGGTGTGAACTTACCAAAATAAACTTATGTATCTTTTTTTGTATTTGGCAGTGATTTATTTTTACCCAAAAAGAAAATTTGCACCAATTTGGAGTCTTCTTCTTCAGGCCGGGGCCACCTTTTCCCTCCATTCGTTTCAAATTCGAAAACCGAACATGTGTGGCGGCATTCGGAGAACACATTTGAGATTCGTTTTCGGAAAATTAATCAAGAAAACCGATATATGGTCCAGGGCTTAGCATGAGATTCACGAATGACGTCAGCATAAGCAGAGCGTGCCAGGAGAGAACATTGAAATCTGCATAAGTTTAAAGATACATGAGTGTACTTTTATCGACAACTGATAAAATAAATACTAGCAGAAAACACGACTCGCAAACACGCAACGGGTGCGGTATACAAAGTATCATCACCTCGACGACAAGAAGAACGATTGTTTGAAGTTTTAAAAACTGTTTACGAATATCGCTTTCGAACATTAACATGTAGTTTCAGTTCGCAATGTCGCAATGGCAAGTGGAATGGTGCCAAGTCGAATGTCCCACATACCTACAGAGCGACGATTTACCTCTCCCAGACTTTTTTATTCTACCGTCTGGCAGATACCGCGACTCCGCCAAACCCCGCCCGCTCAAAGTCTGACGTTGGGGTTCCATGGTGGAGTGATAAGATTGGATGTTTAGTTTATGCTCATTATGAAAACTAAAAAAAAAAACAAATTTAACAAAAAAAATAACCGACTTCAAAGAAAAAGCACTAAAAAGTAAAAAATAATTTTCATTTTTGTAGTTACGATTTCTGTTATTTTTTGAGTCGGCGTCAGCCGGGCACGCGCTGCGCCAATCAAGAGAACCTAACCTAACCTAACCTAACCTAACCTTGGCTGACACCGACTCAAAAAATAACAGAAATCGTAACTACAAAAATGAAAATTATTTTTTACTTTTTAGTGCTTTTTCTTTGAAGTCGGATATTTTTTTTGTTAAATTTGTTTTTTTATTTGTTTATTTTTAGTGAATCTGAAGTACACTTACTAATTTGTACACGTCCTTTCCAATAAAAAAAGAATCACCGAATTCGGTTGGCGTTATATTGAGTTATTCGTCCATTTGTCGCGCACATCTTAATACAAATTTAAGACTTTTATGATTTTCTCATGGATATCATTGTCAGAACTTAACCAAATTAAAATGGGACCACTTGGGAAGCACTAGCTATCATTTAAAAAAATAATCATCAAAATCGGTTCACCCAGGCAAAAGTTATGAGGTAACAAACATAAAAAAAAAAAAAAAAAAAACATACAGACGACTTGATAACCTCCTCCTTTTTTTGAAGTCGGTTAAAAATAGAAAACCGGCCAAGTGCGAGTCGGACTCGCACACGAAGGGTTCCGTACCATCGTAAAAGATTTAATACAAAAAAAAAACACGTTTTTTGTATGGCGCCCCCTTTATTATTATTTTTTATTTTTATTTTACCTATTTGTTGTTATAGCGGAAAAATAAATACACACTCTGTGAAAAATGATCTATTACGGTTCATGAGATACAGCCCTGTGACAGACGGACGTACGGACGGACGGACGGACAGCGGAGGCTTAGTAATAGGGTTCCCTTTTCACCCTTTGTGTACGGAATCCTAATAATACATACGCCGGGTGCTACATTTCGTAAGAGTCAGCGAAGACGTAAAAGATCGACCCGTCGTGACTCACTCGGCGACTGCTAGAGTTCGAGGTGACTCATCGAATGTCAAGTTATATGAGAGAGATAGAGGTGAAACATTTGAAATGTTTATCAACAAATACGACACATGCCAAGTTCTGTGTATACGTGTTTTTTAGGGTTCCGTGGCAAAATGATAAAAAGAGGACCCACATAATTTTGTGGTGTCATTCTCCTATTTCCCATATTAGTCATTTGAACCGCAACACAATCGTTTAGTAAAATTAGTAGACAACCATACCATGCACAAAAACGTGTGGAGTATTAGATAGTAGGTTTGCAAAAAAACAATATTTTTTATATTACGTTTAGTTGGTGAGATATGCGCTTCAGAGGTCGTAAAAAGTGTGTCCCCTCGCCTTTATCTTGTCAACTATTCTGTGAAAAATTCTAAAAACATGTAAGGTGTTAGAAATTAAATACACTTTCTAGGACATTTAGTTTGAATAAGATATGTCGTATAATTTCTGAGACGTCGCATATTTTCGGTTACGTACTTGCCGACTACGGAACCCTTCTGATATGCAAGTGGGCGCTTATTTTTATGAGATTTCGCATTGATACGACAACGCCAAGCAACGTTATTTATTTACTTAAAATCTGAAAAAATTAAGGTTGCATAATTTAAGAGTGTTTCGACCCATAGAAAGATTCTTGCATAAGTACTAAATTTAATACAAAAAAATGGACTTTAAGGCACTAATTAACTGTAGCCATACATAGTTCTTGCCGGAAAAACACTTTCAGAAGGTAGGTATGTTGGTTTTGACGTGATTAGCAAAATAGCAGTTTGATAACGTTAATGGCGCTATTTAAAAATATGGCTTACAATTTTTCGTAACCTGCGTTCGTAGTGAAATTTCAATCTCAGATATAGATGATCGTTCTACCTTGGGTCGAGCCCTGCTATTTTTCTCCGGGATGGTTATAGTAGTATCACTACATCATCACTACATAGTATAAAACAAAGTCGCTTTCTCTGTCCCTATATCCCTATATCCCTATATCCCTATGTATGCTTAAATCTTTAAAACTACGCAACGGGTTTTAATGAGGAATTTTTAAATAGATAGAGGAAGGTTTATATGTAAAATAACATCCATTAAATAGTGGAGAAATACTATTATTTTTGAGGTTTCCAATGTGATGTCGTAAAAAATACATTTTTTTCGCTTACATTGGAAACGCAGGCTGAACCCTACGAGATTTATCAAAATAATGTACGAAGTATTGTACACATTAAAAAGGTCTACAGAAAACTCCGCGATGGTATATGTCTATCTCTTATGGATATCCCACAATAACATTTTTTTGTCATTTACTTTTTACGACAAATAATGGCTAATTTTCGAAGCGATTTTAACCAATACAGAAATTACCCTTATCCAATTATTGATTAATGATTTAATATAGATATACATATATGGCCCTTTACAGCATATGTTTTAAATGAATATTTTCAAAGATATTACAGATTAAAAAATTGCGGGACGTAGCGTTTGGCGGTACCGGCCGGCCGGGGCGGCTGGAGCGTGCCTATAAATGGTGGCGGTTCTCCCTATAGCACTTTGAATTTATTATTTCTCTAATATATAATAATCATCCAATAATAATATCTAAGTTTTTTTATTTCAAATATTTCAATAAAGGAACTCTACATTAAGGTGGCCCAACCCGCTCATCTCCCCATACAAAAGAGGAAAGAAGATCACGCCCATATTTCTTGTCAGAGATCCAAAATTTTGCTCAAAATAGCTTTATTTGATCGAACTAGATGTCTGATGACCATTGGCATTGTAAAATTGTGTTTGGTTTCTAAGTTATAAGGTCCGAAAGTTCGAATTTTTCGCGCGTTTTATACGATAACTTTGGAGGTGGATTACGCAATGATAAAGTAAGAAAATCGTAAAAAGATTAGTCATCAGACATAGCTTATTTAATCAAGATTTATGATCTATTTGTTTTTTGATAGATTTTTGACTACAGCGGTCGTGGTTTACTTTTAGCTATAAGTCGTTTTGAAATTTAAATTTTCCTAAATCTTACCAAATCATACACTATGCACATTGTCTTTTTTGTGGACATGTTGCATCTTCCTCATCACGGAGCCTGTCTTATTCTTTGAAACAGAGAAGGTCCCAGAGCGCAACAGCACGATTTTGTACTGTGCCCGCGAATGAGTTAGGCCCGCCGGGTTGGGCCACCTTAAAAGGGTTTATTTGTGTATCATTGTGTCAAAATATTTTTTTTTTAAATGATATTAAGCCCGTGCAAAGCCGGGATGGGCTGCTAGTATTTATATACGTGGTATTTTACACAACCATGAAAAGACGACACTACAAACTTGCTTGAAACATAACCAACAACAAGTTTGAAACATGCCAACGGATTCACCATTTCACGTCCATCCGAACGTTTCAGTGGCGACGCTCGCGCATCGCGTCGGTCGGCTGCACCCGCGTGCGTCACATCTCCGCGCCGCATTCCATCCAGACTGCACTGGAATGCATATTTATAGTGCGCCGGCGCATCCAGTCCGCCGCCGCCGCCGCGCCGCCATGACCCAATAACTCACTCCACGCCGCGGACCTATTTGTCAATGAAACGCTCCGTACCCTATAACAAGGCGTACGCGATAGGTCTTTCCGAAATTTTACCCTCGTCAAGCTAGTTGTACGCTTGCGTTCGTCGTATGGGTGTAGTATAAATGCGTGACTGCACTGCAACAAAGTACTAAACTGGCCACGGATTGGACCAAATGGAAGAAAATGGAATGGCTGAAACCAACCATACAAAATTCTACAGTTAAGGTCGGCCCGTAAGCATCAGAAAATTTCGCCACCAATACAAACGTAGTTTACTAATAATTTGAAAACCACTGTTCCAACTTATTTGATATTTGGTATCTAATATTAGGCGACAAATATCTGTGTCAGTATGTCTTTTTTTTTTCGGTAAATGTATTCTGGGTCAAACCACAGAGAAAACAAAATTAGTATGAAGATTTTCATTTTGCTTTCATTTCATTCGTGTTGGATTTAAAAAAAAAACAAAACCGTGCAGAGACAGATATTTGTTACCTGATATTAGATATTAAATATCAATTTAATTGGAATAGCGGTTTCCAAATGATTAGAAAACTACGTTTGTATGGGGAGCATAGCTTACGAGCCGTTCTTAACTACAAACTTTCGCAATTCTTGCGAGGTCCATATCCCACCGCCATTTCTACTTTCAAAATGCACCTAGTTTGATCTACCGCGGGCCAAGAAACGACAAGAAACATTGCCATATTCCCGTCCACACTACGGACTTTTACTCTGAAACCGGAACCGAAATAAGAGGGATATTAGAGATCTCGTTCAGTCGTATCGACGTCAACTACAGTTTAAAAGGGACGTTAAGTCTGTCTTTTTCCAGTGTTAACTTTTGATCGCTGTCCATGCATGTATCTGCTAATAGTTAAAGTCCTGAGGGAGCGCCACTCGTAGAGGCACCACTCAGAATGCTTGCGCATCTACTGGTGATAGGTTTGTAGCAATAAGTTATCTGACACATCCGACTGCGTGCACAAACGCAATCGCAAACGCATCTATAACAATAAACATTAAATGCATTCTGATTCCGATTCTGATTTTCTGCATAGCTAAATCCGCACCCCAGATGCTGCACAAAAATCGACTGACACGGGGGCATTCGGTTCTAGTTAGTCGCCGGAATCTGTGCAACACGCGCACCCATCTTCAAGAGTCGAAAGATCTGATGTTTTGCAAGGACCAGACAACACGAACAATGCTTTTTGGATCGCGGTGTAATTAACCTCGCTCTGCGGGCGGCTAGGATGCACAGCCGCAGTGAATCACCCCCTCTACGTGTAAATACGCCGTATCCTGCCAGCGTTGTCGTCATTTTCCAGCGGTCATTGAGTTCGGTCGAGACCCATTCATGAAACTGGATTCATATTTCCCCGCTCGTATCGTCGTGGTCGCGCTGCTAATCATATTCACTCATTATAATTCATAGAATACATAATATCGTCGCTTCAATTGAATCTGCCAAATACAGAGCGGATAAACACATTTGTATGGCATATGCGTCGGTTGCCCGAAAGGAAGGCAAATCATATTGACAATCCTGTCAATTAGTTTCAAGTCTTTGTAACAGCTTGAGGTGATCCAATCTTAAAAATGTAGATCCGACTACCATTCCTAAAATTCTTATTAGCTTTTCATTTGAAGGTTCAGGTATGTTATGTCAAAATCTGAGATAATATTCTTTGTTTTTACATATAGTATATGCAAAACATACCTGCAGACAAAAAAAATGCTGAAGGGCTTTTCCTAAGGCTATTTATTTGACAAAAATCGGCCAAGTTCGAGTCGGACTCGCATCAGAACGTTCATTGAAAAAATATAACACAAAAAACCCGCCAAGTGCGAGTCGGACTGGCACACAAAGGGTTCCGTGCCATCGCATCAAGATTTAACCCAAAAAATAGGTTTTTTGTATGGCGCCCCACTTTGATTTTAATATTTTTTTAATTTCAGTTTTCAAAACCAGTTCATCATTATGGCCACTTTACAAAAAAAGACGTAAAAAAAGACAAATCGTCGCCGTCGCATAAGTTTTGCATGTAGCCATATGAAGACAAATGAGATTTCACGAGAACAGACGGCAGACTATTAATTCATCTTTGGTTTAGGTGGTGAGGAATCGAACTGGCACAAATATGCGTCTGTGCCTCAGAAATAGTATTATTGTAGAGCGAACAGAAACGCTGCCAAGACGGTAACTAAGAGAAGAATGCTTGTAAATCCGATCATCTGGGAAGCCTAGAAACAACAGCGTTGAAATTCATACAACCACCACGAACTCTCAAACACGAACTGCTATCACCTGTATGGAAACAAATTGTACCCACATTTTTTACCCGACTGCGCAAGGAGTATGTATGTATGTATGTATGTACATTTATTTGACACGCCCTGCAGCCTAAACGGTTTGATGGATTTTAGCTTGAGAGTTGTCGTTAGATTCGTCTTGATTGTGAGAGTGACACTGGGTATATCAAAATTATGAAAAAAAACATGGCCGATGTTTGGCGGCAAATTAAATTTCGACATAGCGGATCACAGCTACTCGCCTTCGCAAGCGAGTCGCTGGCGAAAGTGAATTTCAAGTTTGACCCAACTGGACAGCACACATACGTACATACCTTCACGCCGCTTTTCCGGAGTGGTAGGCAGAAATAATAGAGCGCAAACGGTACGATCACAGCACACCTCTTTCATGCATTCTGTACGATTATGGGTGCTACATACTTGACCTTTACGAAGCATTACATCTAACTTGCTCGCGGTACGTTTTCCTAAGCCGTCCGAACACGACCTAGCTTGTAGCTTGTACCGACCGACCTAGTTGTGGTAGGGTTAATTCCGTCCAGTTTGGTGCCATCGCATCGTATGAAGTTCATACTATGAACGATGTTCGAAGCGGCCATCAAAATTCTCCGTATTTTCCACCTAGTTTAATGTAATGTTTTGAAAACTTACGGTTTTCCGGTGTGAAATGCCGTGCTTGGCCGACATGTTTCGCTGCCCACGACGGAAGCATCGTCAGGGCCACTTCGTTGCCCCGGAGTTACGTCTGACAGCCCGGCTCGTCAAACGGTAACTGGCGGGCGTCGGCTGCGAAGATTGTAGGTGTGGGTAGGTTCGGGCTGCCTCGTGGATGCGGGTAGGTTGTCAATTTGCTGCACCATAGACATATAGGGCTCCGTGCACACATAGCTAACGGTGTCAGCTGGTGCCACTGTGACGTGTGTGCCCTTCGGTCTATGCTGAGCAAGAAGAGGAGTCCAAGACGGCGAGAGTCTGATACTGTCGTCCCTGTTGAAGTTTGCATGTCTGGAGATTTCAATGGATTCTCGAACCAAGCGTGGCATATAGTACTTTTCTGCTGCTAGTGTGGTTACTTGGTCGAATCTAATCCAGTGATTACTCCCGCTCTCGAGGACATGCTCGCATATGGCTGACTTGTAACGTTCATTATTCTTCACCGCCTTGATATGCTCCGTTACCCTTGTTTGGATACTCCGCTTGGTTTGCCCGATGTAGCTCTTGCCGCAACTACAAGGAATCTTGTACACACCTGGAGACTGGAGTGGAATCTTGTCCTTGACTGACCTCAGCATTGAAGCAATCTTAGGCATGGGTTTGAAAAATGTCTTGATATCAAACTTGCGTAATAGTTTGCCGATCCGGTCCGTTACGCCTTTTACATATGGAAGATATGCATTTTGTCGTGTCACACCATACCTAAGAGGATGTGGGTTCGTCGGCTTCCTGCTCCAGTCCCGTACCGTATAACCATTGTGTTGCAACGCTCTTCTTACATGTGAAAGTTCTTCTTGCACATGGTCTTGATCACATATTTGTTGAAACATTATGTACAGCGACGGTGTAAATCTAAGAACATAGTTTAATGTAGTCGTGGAATATAAGTCTAGTCCCCGTGTAGTGGGTTGGCCTAATATGTAGTAGATGTGATATTAGCCATAGATGTCTAGTTACCTACAAGGTTAAGCCCCGATTGCACGAAGAGACGGCCGAGTCATCAATGTTCAAACACGTCACTTTTAGTGAATCGCATTGCGTTCCTTCCATACTGTCCATACAAAGTGACGTGTTTAATCATACGTTGACGTTGATTTTGATTTTTGTCCTTTCGTGCACTCGGCCCCAAATCATTGCTTATTCTTGTCACTAGTTATTTGTCAGTGATAAAACTGCACAAAGTAAACATGAGCCAAGATTGCATTCTCTTACATCTATGCGACGTGGTAATGGTAAATGAGCTCAAGATAATTTTAGATTGGCTCTTCATCTTCCTAGAACAGACCAGCTTGGCGCCTGGTCGCGGAATCTTGTCACTTTCCTTGGTCATCAATTCCATGCCTGGAAATAAATACAGTTGAGACTCGTGTGTTAAAATGTCGGAACCCATAAAACACATTATACATATTCATACAATTCCGAGAGAAACATCAACCGATTGAGTCAACATTGGAAATCGCGCTCAGGAAGCATTCCGACGGGAATGTCGTCCGAGCGACTCTGCGCCCGGAGAAAGGAAGTAAAGAAATGTCTCAATCATCCGGACAATTGTGGATAGCGGTTTCCTCGGATAATCGAGTTTATTGCAGAACATTTTACGGAAATCAAGTAAATAGTAAACTACATAATTTAATAGCATAAACTTTTTAATTTTACAACGGTGCCACTACGTCGCAGTGAGTTAGGATGACTAACTTGTCGTCTTCAAATAAGAATTTTCCCCTATCATGTGGACGGTGGGTGTGGTGTACTATTACAGGAGATACCCTTTATGAGCACGGCTACATTGAACTGGATGGAAAAGACGGACAATTTTTCATTGCCATTTCGACCACATTTTCATCCGTCGACCGCGGTGGGCAACCCTAGTAGGGGTTTTACATGGATTCCGAGGGAACATTCGTTACGCTCGCATTCGTAACTAAATGCACTTATCCAATTCGGGAAGAGAAATAAAGTGGTGAATGAATGGAGCTGGGACTTGAAATAATGAGATCTGGCATGGAAGTCAAGTCCAAACGCCCTTCAGCTACAAGTCGCTCAATATTTCATCTTCTATATGTACATAATTTTAAGCTTCGGAAAATAAGCACGAAGCAAATGACAATCCCGCATAGAGAGTCTTTTTTTTTAAAAAACCGTTATGAGTGGCTGTGCTGAGGACCAAAGGTGCTCAGAAAAGCCAAAAACACCTCGCCTAGTGAAACCACGCTCAGCGAGGCGCCATGCCAGCGGATTTGTGGACTATGGCTGAGCTATCGAGCTTATTCAAATTACGCTTGCTTAGAGAGTACTGGATAATAGTCTAACCGGATAATCGAGTGTTCGGATAATGGAGGTACCGTACTCAGGTGCGGCCGGTACACGCCGGGTTATTTACGTCCCGCATAAAATTATCGCACGCGGCCACGCGTCGCGCCGGCGCGGCACACGTGGGCGGGCGTCCGCGCCGCGTCCCGCGAGATGGCGCGCCGCGCCCCCGCCCGACGCGTCTCTCCGCTCTCGGCCTTTCGCGCGCGCGAAGTCGCCCCGCGGGCGCTTCCCGCGAGGCGCGCGACACCGCGGGCGGGGAGACGCGGTATGGGCGCGCACGCCCGAAAGTCGAGATGTGCTTTCGTTCAACGCGAACGATGTGGGCGATGATGGTGAGAGGAAAAAGACGCCCGAGCGAGCGTACGAACAAAACCGTTTTCGTCAATCCTTTTTAGGGTTCCGTACCCAAAGGGTGAAAACGGAACCGTATTACTAAGCCTCCGCTGTCCGTCCGTCCGTCCGTCCGTCCGTCCGTCCGTCCGTCCGTCACAGGGCTGTATCTCAGTAACAGTAACAGGTAGACAGCTGAAATTTTCACAGAGTGTGTATTTATTTTGCCGCTACAACAACAAATAGGTAAGATTAAAAAATAATCAAAATTAAAGGGGGCTCCTATACAAAAAACCTGATTTTTTGGTTTTTTTTTACGATGGTACGGAACCCTTCGTGTGCGAGTCCGACTCGCACTTGGCCGGTTTTATTTATAGTTCTGAGATAATGGAACCCTTTTATTTTATTTTTACCAACTCCACCTATGAAATATGTAATGAGCACAAAAAAAAACTGCAATCAACGTTTGCATTACTACCTCATTCGCGGGCACGGTACAAAATCGTGCTATTGCGCTCTGGGACCTTCTCTATTTCATAGAAAAAAAACAGTTTCCGTGATGACGAGGATGAGGGTCTTTGCTTTGGTATGATTTACGGAAATTTTGGTTACGAAACGACTTATAGCTAAAAGTAAATCACGAACTCTGTAGTCAAAAATCAAACAAAAACCAAATTGATTATAAATCTTCATGAAAAAAGCTAGGTTTGATGAGTAACCGTTTTTAGATATGTTTGTTTTATCGTTGAATTATCCACGTCAACGCTTATTGTATTAGGTGCGCGAAAAAATCGAACTTTAGGACCTTGTAACTTATAATTTTAACATGCCAATGGTAATGAAACATCTAGATCGATTAGATATAGCTGTTTTGAGTAAAATTTTGCATCTCTGACAAGAAATATGAGCATGATCTTCTTTCAACGTTTGTATTGGGAGTAGATCGGGAAGGTCCACTTTAAAAATAAAATAAATATTGACCGTATTTTGAATCTAGGAAGCCATCTCCAAAATAATCGAGGACATATATGTCACCAGGCAACCAACGCTTTAAAAGATGCAAAATTTTCATAACTTCTGAAATTAACCAAATGTTTGTTACATCTCACCTATTCGAGAAGAGAAGTAGTAAGATTGTCGCTCTCTTAGTGGGCAAATTATATAATAGGACCTGAGCTCGTAGTCCGATTCATCATCTTAATTGGCGTTTGCGGAACTTCGAAGTTACGTAAAATGGTCAAACCCATACAAGTTTTACTTTGTGGTTTTACTTCTTTAATATGTCAAAATCCAAACTTGAATTTATATGGAAACGCGGATTCGGCGTAAACAGCAACGTCCACTTATTGAAGGCGGCGATGCGTAAGCTGTCATATCAAACTCAGACTAACGAATGTTAGTTCTCTTAAGAGAGTCGTTACCCTATCAATTGCCTACAATATAGCTGACAACTCTTTGCATGGTCTTAATGTTTTACGAGGTGTTTAAAATTTTGGATTCTGAAATTTATTGTGAAAATCTACGTCTGTATGTTTTAATTCAGATTGGAAAAGATTAACCAAAAAAATATTAAAAAAGAGTTTTTATACCTTCATTTTATAAGTTTCTTTACTGAAAAATAGAGATATTTAGATATTAAGTTTTTTGAAATTATTTTTAATTAAAATTGTCATATTTTATCCCCTTTAGGGGTAGAGACCGTTAGGGCTTGGAAGACGATTTCGCTAGTTTAATGGCAGTCGCCGTGCACAATTGTGCCTTGATGATCAATGGACAAAGGCATTTCTTAAAATTTGTAAATCTTCATTTTCCGCTGCCTTCACGACAGCCTGCGCGTTGCGCGCGCTCTTCATTTCTCCATACACTTGAAATCGATTTGGCGTAAACTCCAATTTAGTGACAAATCGGACTAGGGGCTCTGTAAGTTATGTTTAATGCCGGAGCCCATACGACACCGCCGCGCAACATACCTTTTGCCTTATCTGGGGACCTTAACTTCGATGCAAATTCAGTGAGGTCACATGCATGCATTACGAGAAAAACCATTTCACACATATATTTCTATCGTCGTCACAAGGAAAAACGGACCAGCCACACTACGAAAGTATTTTGATCGAAACGTATTCTCGCATCGACTGCAATCATTTCAGGTGGATGAAAAACCGTGAATATTTTGATTTTCGCCTCGACCGTCACTCGCTCAACGCGAGGGTATCAACCCGGACGGGATTAACCCTACCGCCTAGTAAGTAAGGAAGGGGGTCAACAGTTTTACCTGGATATCGAACCACGAACGACAAATCCCTTAGTCGCCTTTAACGACTGCACGGGAAGAACTGCAGTGGGTACAATTGAAGTGGACAGTTCGCTCACTAATTAAACTTCGAATGTTTGTTGCACTATTTTTCTTTTTTATGTCAAGCGCGGCATATGGCGCACGCCAGAACCTCACAAAAGAGGCGCCCAACGACGCCCAACGACACCCTAAGCAGTTTTTACGTGTTTTTAGTTGTTGTTGAAACTCGAGATAAGGGGTAAAAAAATGACGTTTAAGAATGGCCCGTAAGCTATGCTCCCCATACAAACGTAGTTTATTAATCATTTGAAATCCGCTGCTTCAATTAAACTGATATTTTATATGTAATATCAGACAACAAATATCTGTGTCCGCAAGCTTTTATTTTTTTGAAAAATTCAAACCGAATGAAATGAAAGTAAAAATCAAATCTTCATAAGAATTTGTTTTCTCTGTGGTTTGAGTCGGATACAATTACTGAAAAAACAAAGACATGCAGACACAGATATTTGTAGACTAATATTGGATACCAAATATCAAGTACATTGGAACAGTGGTTTTCAAATTTTAAGTACACTACATTTGTATGGAAGGAGAAATTTTCTGATTCTTACGGGCCCACCTTAACGACGTGTGATTCGGCCCAGTGAACTGAAATTTTCCATGGTACCAACCCGTCAGCAGTGAGCGAATTCATAATCGAACTGACTGGCCGGCATAAATAGTTTAGAATAGATTAAGCCGAAGTTTGCAACACATTACGGGCCGAGTGCACGAAGGAACAAAAAATCAAAATCAACGTCAAAGTATGATCAAACACGTCACTTTGTGTGGACAGTATGGAAGGAACACTATGCAGATCACTAAAAGTGACGTGTTTGAACACTGATTAACTTGGCCGTCTCTTCGTGCAACCGGGGCTACGTCTTATCTCCAGGTTGATCGTCTGATCACAGTCGACCAGTCACACTGGTTAAGGCCGCCCGAATCAGTTCAACTTCTGTGCGACCTTCAAAACCGAACATCGCCAACAGATGTTCCCGCTCGCAGAATTCCGGCCGCGGCGCGAGACCGCAAGGTCTCCGTTTCCGCGGACGTGCGTGCCGAAGTCGCGAGGTCGCCATTAGTCAAGCCTAGGGTTGCCATCTCTAAAATTTGCACAAGACGTGAAAATACGCGTGAAAACCCCGGATTTTAGAGCCCAGAGCCCGGACATGGCAACAGGTTTTTTTAAACAGTCAGTGTAATAAACAAACATTTTCAGCCCTTAAAATTAAATTTAGTGATGTTTTATCATCATTTTAAATATACTTATCTAATAAAATAGAATATTATGACAGTATGTCGTTGTTTTACAAATCAGTTAGATACTGATAGTAAATACTTTAAATTTGTAAACCCGGACTACAAATGAAGCCCCGCCCGGACGCTCTATGAACGGAGGGATGCCCTCTAAATTATGACAAATCCGGGGAAACCCGGACGGATGGCAACCCTAGTCAAGCCCCGGCCATCCTCCGTCGCTTGGGCGGTCTCAAAACATCCGAAGATATAAATGTGCATTTCAGTCTCTCCATCGGAGTCCATTTGAAATTATTTCCTTTGCGATCCCCGTTTGCTAGCTGGTATGGTCGGTACCATGTTATTTGTCAGGCAACAGCGGAAAACACTGCAGCGTTATTGTATTCTGTGTTGGGAGCACGGAATATTGAGGAGGCAGGAAGTGAAACGTTTGTAAATTTGTTCCAGGACCGCTGTTACCGTTTTACTTAAGACCTTTTTGCTTCGCGGATGTATAACCGTCGCAATTGGCTATCCCTTCTTAATTAATAACCAAACAACAAATCCACATTTGTTCAGTTAATATGAACCTTAACGTAATGGATCTATGTTGGAATTCCAATACTGTTTGCAATCAAATGTTACGTCACTTTCGAACACGGCCGAGCGCCTCACACGCAAAGCGACGCCGCGACGCCATATGGTTTCGTAGTGTTTTTGTTGTAAGTTTTATCGCTATACATGTAAATGAAACTAACCGGTGATATGAAACTCCGCCATTATGAAGGTTGTGCACCCGGCTGTCGCGTTAACACGTTATTAACCGACTTCAAAAAAAGGAGGAGGTTATCAATTCGTCTGTATGTTTTTTTTTTTTTGTTTTTTTTTTTTTATGTTTGTTACCTCATAACTTTTTTCTGGGTGAACCGATTTTGATGATTATTTTTTTAAATGATAGCTAGTGCTTCCCAAGTGGTCCCATTTTAATTTGGTTAAGTTCTGACAATGATATCCATGAGAAAATCATAAAAGTCTTAAATTTGTATTAAGATGTGCGCGACAAATGGACGAATAACTCAATATAACGCCAACCGATTTCGGTGATTCTTTTTTTATTGGAAAGGACGTGTAAAAATTAGTAAGTTTACTTCAGATTCACTAAAAATAAACAAATAAAAAAACAAATTTAACAAAAAAAATAACCGACTTCAAAGGAAAAGCACTAAAAAGTAAAAAATAATTTTCATTTTTGTAGTTACGATTTCTGTAATTTTTTGAGTCGGTGTCAGCCAAGGTTAGGTTAGGTTAGGTTAGGTTAGGTTAGGTTAGGTTCTCTTGATTGGCGCAGCGCGTGCCCGGCTGACGCCGACTCAAAAAATAACAGAAATCGAAACTACAAAAATGAAAATTATTTTTTACTTTTTAGTGCTTTTCCTTTGAAGTCGGTTATTTTTTTTGTTAAATTTGTTTTTTTTATGGCACAGTACGGCATTACTCCTTTTTAATTTTAGATTGTATCACGGATAAGTTAATGCACAGGAACGCCGCAGAGGAGTGAATCATGCGCGTATGAAGTGAGCGGGTCCCATGGTCACCTCCATGGCGGGTCCCCGCTAAAGACCGGCGCGCGAGTTCCGCCCACTTCACAATTCTTACCTCCTAATTGTTCTGTGGTTGGGAGCATTATATATATGTTCTGTGATGAGACAGCTGATTCATTGTTGTTGACAGCTGTAGACAAGGCAGTAATCTTTGAAGAAGAAATAATATAATTTCCACTGTTGTGTTATTAACATATTGGATAAAAGATCAAGAAAAATTGTCCGCGTTTTCCAGCCAGTTCAATGCAGCCGTGCCTACAATGAATGTCCTTGGTTGTTACTATGATAAATTAACTCGCCGGGTGACCCACGACAGGTCGCTTTCGGTCGAAGACAAAACATCACCTCACCTCAAAAACGTCACCTCAGTCGTCTGCTGCGAACGAACGTGGCGGATGCCTCCTTGACAACTGAATGATTAGCTCGAAACTTCAAAGAATATCTCTTCCTGCCGCGTGAAAAGCCGTAACATTTTTCAAACATGTCTAACGACCGCGGTAATCTCAAAGGTATCATAAAAAATGGATAGGTTATGTTTTAGCATCTTATGCAAGATTTCACATAATAACTGGAAGATTTTGCATACTTAGGGTTGCCATCCGTCCGGGTTTCCCCGGATTTGTCCTAGTTTCGAGGGCATCCGGGGAGCGCCCGGGCGGGGCTTCATTTGTAGTCCGGGTTTAGAAATTTAAAGTCTTTACTATCAGTATCTAACCGATTTGTAAAACAATTTGTAACAAACTGTAATAATATTCTGTTTTATTAGGTAAGTACATTTAAAATGATGATAAAAGATCACTAAATTTAATTTTAACGTCTGAAAATAAATAAAAAGGGGATTAATTCTATTTTCAACTGTTTTTTTATTACACTGACTGTTTAAAATAACCTGTTGACATGTCCGGGTTCTGGGCCCTCAAATTCGGGGTTTTCATGCGCATTTTCACGTCTTGTCCTGTACCCAAAGTCCCAGTTGTCACCTAAATTGGCGTTTACGGCAAACCGATCGAGTGGCGTTTTCAATGTATGGAGAAATTGAAGAGCGCGCGCAGTGGGCGTTAAGCCTAACTAACATTTGCGAGTCCGAGTTTGATTTGACAGCTTACTCAACGTTGCCGTAGATACGTCGACGTTGCCGTTTACGTCGACTCCGCGTTTTCATACAAATCGGAAGTCCGAGTTTGACTTTGACAGCTTGAAGAAGTAGAACCACAGAATATGTAGTACAAACTTGTATGGAGTTTGACGTTTTTACGGAAAACGCCAGTCGATCGGTTTGCCGTAAACGCCAATTTAGGTGAGAACTCAGACTGACCACTCTGGTTGCCAAATTTTAGATATGCCAACCCTATGTATACATTAGTTCGGTTCTTTTGGAGCCTCATTTATATTGTTTGCGTACTCTACTGATATCCCGGAACATATTTCTGACACGTGCGTGTTTGCGGGCGAGGATATATTTCGGCGTTGTGTCCTCTGGTGGCGGCGGCGCGTGAGGCGCGCGCGACGTGTTCGGGCGCGCGTGAGCGGAATGTCGAGCGTGCAGTTCGAGCGACACCACTGTCAACGGGCACTTCTGGCGGTGATTTTTTCGACGTTGACTAATCCGTGGCGCGCGTGAGACGCACCCGAGAATAATTTTCTACTATGCGCTTTTTAAGAAGATTACGCTATTATAGGGGCGCCCTTTTAAGGCTGCCGTGATGTGAGAGGAAATCTTGGATTTGAAAATTAAGAAATGCATTCTTTGTCCACTGGCTAAGGCACAATTTTGCACGGCGACTGCCATTACTCGCGAAACCATAGATAGCGAAACCGTCTTCCAGGCCCAAACGCTTCCCTATACTCCTAAACGTTTTCAGATTATATTTTTTAATATTGTTTTATGACTTGGTCCGCATGTTTTATTTTTCTTGAATATCTGTATTTTTCAGCACAACAAAAACGAAAATGAACGTAAAAAAGATAATTGTTTTTCAATGATTATTAGCCAATATTTTCCAATCTAAGGGGTATATAAAAAAAACATACGGACGTAGATTTAGTTTCCACAATATATTTATAACCCTAAAAACCTAGTAAAACAATAAAAGCATGTAAACAGATCGCTCGTAGCATGGGGAATGGCTAGGATAACGATTCTTAATTACGTGAGGTTTCAACAGGGGGAGGGGATCAGAAGAATATCATGATTAATTACGAAAGGGCGGGCGGGGGGGGGGGGGGGGCAGCAATGTCTGTCCACTTACAATGTGGAAAACAAACAAGCAAACCCATGGTCTGAAGAATCTGCCTTTCAAATGTACGTGATAGATAATTTTACTTCTGTAAAATTGTCTAGGACCCACAGAAGAGAAAAGAAAGGAGAAGTGGCGTGATTGAGATTGGAAGAGATTGACATTAGGCAATAAGTCCGGCCTTGTATGTACCATGTGTATGGAAGCAATAAAGATTATTATTATTATTAATATTATTATAGTCGGCGCGCTAGAGGGCACATCTCCTTCCTTTTTTAAGGGTACCCAACGCAAAGGGTGCCAACGGAACCCTATTACAATGTTGGTAACTTTTACGGTTACCCACTTTTTCCTATTGAGAAACGGCACCCATAAAAATAAAAGAACAAATCCAGAACGCAGCGTCATTACGGTAATCATAAGCCCTGAGCGGGCAGTCTGAGTTCTCACCGAAATTGGCGTTTACGGCAAACCGATCGACTGGCGTTTTCTCCAAACTCCATACAAGTTTTTACTAGATATTCTGTGGTTTTACTCCTTCAAGCTGTCAAAGTCAAACGCGGACTACCGATTTGTATGAAAACGCGGAGTGGACGTAAACGGCAACGTCGACGTATTTACGGCAACGTTGAGTAAGCTGTCAAATCAAGCTCGGACTCGCAAATTTCTCCATACATTTGAAAACGCCAGTCGATCGGTTTGCCGTAACGCCAATTTAGGTGACAACTTAGACTACCGGCCCTGTACGCAATGACGTTTAACGTCATGTGACGCGCATGCAGCGAAGCCGTCGAGTCCCCACGCGTCGCGACGACCCGAACGGGTGAATCATCGGACGCGCAGTCCTCGCTCGGAGTGAGGTCGCGGTGCAGGGTCACGGGTGTCCTCCGCCTCCGCCTCCACCTCCAACGCCACCGCCGCCGCCGACAAACACATATTCCGGGAGGTCACGACATTTTTGGTCACGATAAGGTAAATCGCTGAATCTGGGATCACATGTTAGAGACCAACCCTCTGATGCTAAATATGTCGGTCGGCCTGCGCCAAGTGGTTGCGTTATCTAGATTGGATATATAAAATATATGTTGGTATGTACCTGCTGATGAATATACTGATTGTCTAGAAACATTGATACCTATTAATTATACAACAATAAACAGTCGGTTTTTTAATTAAAATCTTAACTATACCTAATGTTATATCTGTAACCTAAATCGCCTATAACTACGAAATGCAACCAAAATTTTGTTCAGTTTTGGTATTGCTAAGCAAGTATGTATTGATACTTTCATGCTTCGTTATTTGCAGCCATTTACCTTATCATATATATTTTTTGTCACCATAACTACTTTTTCAGGCGCCTTATCTAGGTAACGCAACCACTTGGTGCAGGCAGACTGACACATTTAGCTTCAGAGGGTTGGTCTTTATCCTGTGATCCCAGTTTCAGCCATTTACGTTATCGTTACCATTTTTGTCGCCACCTCCTAGTCTAACAGGAAGGACCTCGCCCGTGCGCGGTGGTTGCGCCGAGCGTGTGCACTCGTAAAGCTAGCAGCGTGCGATCACGCCAAGCGGCGAGCACGTTGGATGTGATGACTCTACATTGTGTATATTTATGGTATACTATTGGGCGGCTCGTAGCCTAGTGGCGCGGGGACTGGCCTAGCGTACCAGAGGTCTGGGTTCGATTCCTCGACCCGACATGCACCACTTTCTTTCTCTTCCGAGTTCGATAAGTGAATTTCGTCACTAATGCGAGCTGCTCCGTGGTTAGAAATCCATGTAAAACTCTAGATGGTAGGGTTTAAGCCCGCCCGGGTTGGTACCATCGCATTGGATGAAAAGATGGTCGAAGCGGCAATCGGCAAAAATTGTCCGTGTTTTCCATCCATGTCAATGTAGCCGTGCTCATAAAGGGAATGTCCTGGCATGGCACCTAATTCCTTTGGGAATGTGGTGTATTGGGCTAATATCATAAAGGTTAGTTGTGTGGTATTAGCTATCCATGTCAGGTTGCATTAAAAAAAAAACTAGCTGAAGTACCCAGCACCACTCGGGTCAATGTCGTTTTGGACTGATGTCGGGCTGATTTATTTCGTGAATAATAAATGAGGTACACACTTTCATCCCCAATTTTAGCCACAAAAGGCCTATGTCCAGGACTGGAAGGTCCAGACTATCTCTCAAAATCATAAAAATTCGTTAAGCTATTTACGCGTGACAAGGAAGTATGGATTAAGTATATTATGAAGCAGCTGGGTAATTTTTCATATCAGCTAGACAATCGCTGCACGATTTTTCTTGCTTTGCCGTCAAATGTTCTATTTATGGCAAACACGGCAGTTTTTAGTCCGATTACATTTGCGTATAACTAGGCCCAAATAGACCCGGTACAATGCACGCAGTATTTTTTCTGTGGTGGTGTTTATTATAGTGAGAAACAAAATAGTCTCAGCTGCGGCCAAATGCAGTAGTGAGGTCAGATACGTGGCAGCCTCAGACTGAGATAAATAGTCGAAACAGAAACTAAGACTAACGAAAGTAATACTTGGTGACGTCACTTTGCAACATTTTGTATGGACTAAATGTCAAAGTAATGCTAAGTGACGTCACAAAGTACTATTTATCTCAGCCTTAGGACCGAGTGCACGAAAGGACAAAAAATCAAAATCAATGTCAACGTTTAAATATGTCACTTTCTATGGACGATATGGGAGCAACTCCATGAGGTTCACTAAAAGTGACGTGTTTGAACATTGATTAACTCAGCCGTCTCTTCTTGCAATCGGGGCTTAGTGACGGCCGCCCGCCGTTCATGGATGGATAGTGTTGGAGGACAAGGAATCCTCAACTTTACAGCTAGCATGATGTGGTTTCGGCGATGGCGAGTTATACCTCCAGGGTATTCGTCGCTCCATGGTACAAACGGATGTTCGACCACGTTAGACTCACACTAAATCGTAATAAAGATGTTTGCTCGTGAACCTACAATGAGGATAAACACTCGTAAAATATGCGATTGCAACCGTTTCTTCATAAAATATGCAACGATATAAGGATTTTTACGTGTTGCAGAATCAACCTCGTCGTCCTTCCCGGGTTCAAAAATATTTTCGGGATATAAATAAGAGCGATCTTGGCGGCATTCTTCCATAAGGTGTCCATTACATTACAATACAAAGATGCACCTATGAATGCATAATATTGAAATGTTTTTATTACATAAAGTGCAATATTCATATTTAGCAATGCATACCTCAGATGGATCTTGGCGGCATTTCCATAAGGCGTCCATTGCATTACAATACAAACATGCACCTAACAGATGCGTAATATTGAAATGTTTTTATAACATAAAGTGCAATATTACCCTGTTACTAATAAACGCTGATCATCGTTTGAATAGTTATACAATGTTTTGTCCTTTGCATTGACTTGCAGTTTAGAATTCGAGAGAAAGGGAAAAAGCATTGTATAACTGTTCAGGCGATGACCTGGGTTTATTAATAACAGGGTTAATATTTAGCATACCTTAGATCAGAGCTTCTCAAACTTATTTTGTCTACCGCCCATTTTGAGAATCTATTTTTCCAGCGCCCCCCAAAGCTTAACCACATCTTAGCAATAATAATTGCAATCATTACTGAAATAAAAAAAAAAAATTTTTATTTATAGCATGCCACATGAGTTTACTGTTATATTTTGTTTGTGAGTTTTAATGAGGGCAATTAAACGAAGCTTTATAAATAATATTTATCAAAATAATTGATTCATTTTAGTTTAAAGTAGATACTGTAAAATATTAGAAAACTCAAATTAGCCATCGCCCCCCTAGACCGCTTCAACGCCCCCCAATTTCCTCTGAGCCCTACACCGCCCCCCTGTAGGCCCCTAGCGCCCACAAGGGGGCGTTATCGCCCACTTTGAGAAAGACTGCCTTAGGTGGATCTTGGCGGCATTTCCATAAGGCGTCCATTGCATTACAATAGAAACATGCACCTAACAGATGCGTAATATTGAAATGTTTTTATTACATTAAGTGCAATATTAATATTTAGCAATGCATACCTTAGGTGTAGATATGACGATGTAATAGGCACCTAAGTGCCGCGTCTCAGAAGTCCACTTATATAATGTTATAGACACACGCGAAACTCGACCGTCAGTGTCGCGAAAGTCGCCACTTAAGACTCAAATGAGTGACGACGATGACTGATGACCGATGCACGCGATCATAGCCGAATCGTGACACCGAACGCCTTCTCTGGGAAAGCGGTGGCGCATATAATAACAGATCCGATTGACAGATCAAATTCATTGGCGTAGCGCTATTATTAAGAGAGTCGTCGTTATCCTATGAATTCTCCATACTACGGGCGGAACTGTTTTTATATTTTTTTTATTTTTATCAAGCGAGTTTACACATTTACACAAATAATTCTTATAAATAACTTTTGCATTCATATTTCTTTTTTTTTTAATGTCACCCAGATTTTGGGCTTGCTGGCCTCCCATGTGGACATGGGGTGCAGCGGTCATAAAGTTTCCTGGTTGACCAGACCAACTGGGAACCTTGGTATGGTAACTGTTTACATGCTCTTAATGTTTTACTAGTTTTTTGAAAATTTAGATTATGAAATTGATTGTGGAATTTTCTTTTTTTTCTCTTGTATATTTTTTTAATATACCCTTTAGATTGGAAAATATTGGCTAATAAACATTGGAAAAGGTAATTTTTTTATACGATTCATTTCAATATTTTTTTTTATTGAAAAATACATATATTTACTAAAACATTATACGGACATAAAATTAAACCTTATCAAGTGATACATTTTTGTATAATAATCTGACAACTTTTAGGGTAGGGAAACGTTAGGGCGTGGAAGACGATTTCGCCAGTTTAATGGCAATCACTGACGCTTCTATGCGCTAGGATTATTATTAAGTTGCTGGTAAAACGGTAATGTCAACCACTGAAAAACTTACAACGAATCCTGAACACACGACACCCAAATTAGCACGCCCGGCGCGGGGCGTCACGAGACATGATGTCCCCAGTTTCGCGTAAACAAATCCATCAACCACCCACTAGCGTCGTAGATCTACACAGAGAGCTGACGGCAGTTTTTTTTTTTATTTTGATTTTAACAGAGGCTCATTATACCTTACCCGAACCAGGCGATGATAAAATGGGAAAAATTTAGATATGAATGAAAGCACAAGTCCTGAAGCCTTATTCTGCTAATTGATAACTGCGCGCGTTATGTTTGTGTTTTCTCAAAACCGCATGTTTTGCGCGAAATGGTATTCTACTAGCGCAGTTTGCAAAACGCATGCGCAAACTCGTAACGCGCGCTCATGTTTTCGTGGGCCGTGTGTTTTGCCGAATACTTGCGGTTTTGAGAATTCTATTTGTCAAATTCGGAGCATCGCATCGCCGAACTTCGAATATCACTTTTCTACATTACGGTGGCATATCGCTGTCTCTTTCTTTTCGTATGTCATATTTGAGTGAGAAAATAACTGTCAAAATCGTGACAGGTTATTTTACCCTGTAGGCGGCGCGCAAGACAAACCACTCCATAGACAATAACAAAACGCGTGTGTGAATTAGCTGAATACCGATTTTTGGAAACCGCACTCGAAACTTAGCGTGTTATGTTTGACGGAAACATAACTTATACGGAATGGTTTGAAATTGGACAAATAGCAGAATCGGGCTTCTGACTTGAGGCATCAACGTCCAACCCACAACGCTGGACATAGAAACTTGAAGTTTCGGGAGATGTAATTCGACCGGGATGAAATATGGTAAAGACTGTATGAAAAACATCTAAGCGTGAATGGAGATTTTCTTTTAGCTGGCAGTTGACTCGACTTGGTTTGAAAAAAAAACGTACGGATGCACATATTCGTTGCTTGATTTAAGATAACAAATATCAAGGAAATTGGTAACTAATATCAACAAATAAATAAATTGGAACAGTCGTTTTCTAATGATTAGTGAACTACGTTTGCCATTCTTAGCGCAATAGATCGAAAGGAAGACGTGTACACAAACGACTCGGTTTTTTTTTTTATATAAAACATAATCCATTATAAATTTGAGGTCTTGTAACTTTTGCAATGCAATATCGATGCAGAAATCGTCTTTACAAAGCGTTAGATTTTAATTGAACAGAAAAACCGGCCAAGTGCGAGTCGGACTCGCACACGAATGGTTCTGGACCATCGTACTAGATTTAACACAAAAGAAACACGTTTTTTGTATGGGGCCTCCTTTATATTTTTTTAGTTTTACCTATTTGTTGCTATAGCGACAAAATAAATACACACTCTGTGAAAATTTCAGCTCCCTACCTATTACGGTTCATGAGAAACAGCCCTGTGACGGACGGACGGACGGACGGACGGACAGCGGAGGCTTAGTACTAGGGTTCCATTGTGAATAACCTTTGGGTACGGAACCCTAAAAGCGTTATTTTTTCATAAATTGTTAATAAATTAGTAAATGTCGCGGTGTAAAGCGGTGTCGCCCTACGCGACGACAATCGCTACTTCGCTTACGTCGAACGTCTTCGCACGCTTTCCCACAGCGAGATGTACGAGATTCGGTCCGATCGGCGCGGCGGGCGAACGAAGCGCGCCCTACCGCGCCGAGTGAAACGGTTTATAGACACAATGTTAGCGACTTTATTAGCATATTGGAGAGTTTTTCTGCGGCGCCCGCGAACTAACGTGGCCGCGCGCCGCGGAGATGTGAAAGTATGAGAGAATTTTCGCGGCGCGGCGACACTGCTACGCTTACACGCGTTGCACCGCGCGTCACGCGCTAGGGCCGGAGCTGGCTTCCGGCGAATTTACCTCATCGCCGACGTATTCGTTTCGATATAGTGTAATGTGAAATGATGGGTGAAAGAGAATATACAAGGTGAATTTTTCAAGCGGCCATTCAGGGCCAAATGCGAAACTATAAGAAATAGCGAAAAACACTCAAAGGAGTTATGAGGCCGATTTTGATAAAAACTGAAACTGCATAATTCAATTTTTCGAAGGAAAAAATCCTGTGAAGTAATGTTATACGGCAAACTAAAGAAAAACCTTACACTTGTCTTGTATTTAAGTGATCGTACTTGTTTGTATATGTATATTGTACTGTTTAAAGTATTTTAATGCAACTGGGGATATATGACTAATACCACACCCACTGTTATGACATCAGCCCAACACTAGGCATACCAGGACTATCCTTACATTACACTGTTATTCACGCACTAGTTGCTTCGACCATCGTTCACTCAATGTGATGATACCAACCCGGGCGGTATTAATCCAACCATCTAGCCAATGTTACATGGATTCCGAATCGTGGACGATCTCGAATTCGCGCCGAAATGCACTTATCCAATTAAGACAAAAAAAGGTGAGGGCCCGCGCCCTGATCTACGAGCCGCTCACGAAATAATTAATAATTTACCCATATATCTATCATAAAATGACTCAGGTCAATTATGGTGTGTGTTAATGGCGGGTGACGTTACACCGTAGTAACGTACAGAAGACAAAAATCTCATCACACAGCATGAACAAGACAGTGATGTTATTAAAAATGGTATACTACAACTCCTAAGCTTTGCTAAATAGATCGTAGACTCCCGACGACAAATCAATTTGGTCGTGAATCATACGGCTGCGAACAAAAGGAGAGACGCGCGGAAGATGCTAATTGTCAAGGCGACACAGCGGTTGAGCATCAGTGATTGATCGATCGACCGACAGATAGCGGCGAGACGGATGAGTTGCGGCGAGTCATTTGAGACTGCCAACGGAACAGTTGCGATCAGGAGCTGGTGGTGCAGTTTTAAACTTTCAGCCTGGGAGAATCTCGGAGCTACATACTATGTTAAGGAAATAGACAGCAAAGAAACAAAGCTGTAATAATAACTTGTTAATTTACTACAAAGCTGGACTTGGAACTAGCAACCAGAACCCTTCGAGGGCACTGCGTCTACCAATGCCGCCACCTGCACTATAACTATAATTTGGAATTATTCTACAGTCCCTACTCCGGTAATCAATGCCTCCTACTAATATGTCCATCGATTTTACGATTTACCTGCGTTGCGGGCATTGACTGCACAAAATGAACTTTTATTCATATGTTCTTGCTTCACGGTCGATTCTACCATACATATCATAGGTAATTTGAGTTTCAGCGACATCTACATTTGAAGCATTGTAATCAGATTTCGAAACAGAAGAAAACAAATATTTTCCGATAATTGAAAAAAAAATACATACCCGCTGTCATAATATGAGACCATCATACCACATCCCGAAGTGCTACGTTTATGTGAAACATACCTGGAAAACAGAAAATAAACATGTGAGATCAACGGTATAAAATCGGATGTTGGTCCCATTCACAATTGGAGTACCGCAAGGCTCTATCCTTGGTCCATTATTCTTTCTCATGTTTGGAGATGACATCTCAGTAGTTTTGAAAAATAGTTTTTTTTATAGACTACGAGAGTATTCTTGTCGTAATTAAGTCGTTCGCATAATCGTTTGAGCATAATAATCGAATGTTAAATACCAATAAAAATAACTACTAAGACTCCCCTTTCCGTCCGTCCGTCTGTCACAGGGCTGTATCTCGGCTAAGGCTCTATCCTTGGTCCATTATTCTTTCTCATGTTTGGAGATGACATCTCAGTAGTTTTGAAAAATAGTTTTTTTTATAGACTACGAGAGTATTCTTGTCGTAATTAAGTCGTTCGCATAATCGTTTGAGCATAATAATCGAATGTTAAATACCAATAAAAATAACTACTAAGCCTCCGCTTTCCGTCCGTCCGTCTGTCACAGGGCTGTATCTCGTGAACCGTAATAGGTAGGCAGCTGAAATTTTCACGGAGTGTGTATTTATTTTGCCGCTATAACAAATAGATTAAAAAAATTAAAAACGTGTTTTTTTGTGTAAATTTTGTGCGATGGTACGGAACCCTTCGTGTGCGAGTCCGACTCGCACTTGGTCGGTTTTTTTAAGATCAAGTATTAAAACTGGCCATCTTCCTCCCTGTGGTGCTGGGTTAATATCTCTAAATTTCGAATTCTTACTGTAATGACCTTGGCTTGACAATTGTAACTTGATTATATAAATCGTCCCCATTCCGCGCAACCGGCAGCTAATGCGCTCGTGCACTGACCACATTTCTCCTAAAGAACTGTGCGGATCTCATGTTTCGGTATAATGTGGAATATCGAGGTATTTCCCATTGAGTATACCCTGGGGTTCTTCATATAGATTTGCAGTATTATATTTGATTTCAAAAACTCGCCGACTGATGTCAAATATACAAATTCAAGTATATAGTGGCATTGATTTTGTAGATAGTGGTTATAAAATTAATTCCAAATTGAAATCGCATGGGGAGCGTAACGTACCCACAGAAGAGAAAATAAAGTAGAAGTAGTATCATAGTAGTTTACTAACTGTGGTACACAATCATTCAATTGTACAAAATAATTCAATACGATATCATGGAAATTGCCAACTCTCCGCCAAGTATGATAAAATACTTGGCCACACATGTCCACTTATTTAGAAGTACAGCTGGACTTAATGCCACTCAATTTCCAAGTTACACGCGTATCTAATCGTGACCGATAGCTCGATAAGGAGAGGCAAGGTCGACGTCATAAAGCGATGCAATAAAATACTTACCTTATTGGGGAGGTATTCACGCGAGTACACTCGGTAGTAGGCGTGAACTGAGCTCGAGATTTCGCAAATGTTTTAACCAGTTTGGTTTCTTTATGTCGAACATATCGTCGGTGTACGGGTAAAACCCGTTAAGTGGCATTTTTTTGGTAAAATAAGTTAATAATTCAGTTCTACTTAATTTTCCAAGCTGTTTCTTTTGGCAAAACCCATATATTGATGCGATGTTTAGGTTGTGTAAACACATGCTAACTTAAATCACACATTATGAGCCATTAAAATTTCGTGTTAATTTATCTCAAAACTCTATTTTTTTTTAATAAACGGGTTTTAGCAGTATACCAACGATATGTTTTAGTGTTTAATGTTTGCAGTCTTACTGACCGTAGCACAGTTAAGAACGGCCCGTAAGCTATGCTCCCCATACAAACGTAGTTTACTAATTATTTGGAAACCGCTATTCCAATTAAATTGATATTTAATATCTAATATCAGTAAACAAATATCTGTGTCTGCATGCTTTTGTTTTTTTGAAAAATCCAAACAGAATGAAATGAAAGCAATAAGAAAATCTTCATACGAATTTTGTTTTCTCTGTGGTTTGACCCAGAATACATTTACTGAAAAAACAAAGGCATGCAGACACAGATATTTGTAGCTTAATATTAGATACCAAATAGATTATTAGTTAACTACGTTTGTATGGGAGGCGAAATTTTCTGATGCTTTAAAACCATATATGTAGAATCCTAAACACTGCATTAGTAGGAAGCATTGCTTATGGCGGCGGAGGGACTGCAGGAGAGCTATCAGTTATGGGCAATACAAGATTTCCCCCTGCCTCCTGTCAGTCAGTCAACGTGTTTGCGTCCACCGCTGGGCATACGCCTCTCCAATTTTTCTCCAGTCCAACCGGCCCTCAGCGGTACGGAACAACTGCTTTGCACCGACGCACTTGATGTCGTCGTCCCACCTGGCGGGTGGTCTTCCCACACTCCGTTTCCTGTCCACGGCCCCCAGTGTAGGACACGGTTACTCCAACGGTCGTCGTCTCTTCGGCTGACGTGACCAGCCCGCTGCCACTTGAGCTTAGCCACCCGGTGTCCAATATCGACTACTTTGGTACGTCGGCGGATTGCCTCGTTACGCACCATATCCCGTAGCGATATTCCCATCATGGCTCGCTCCATTGCTCGCTTCACCTGCCGCCTAGATCTTACCAATCACTACCAGAATATAATAAAATTTACCTTAATGAAAACCCCAGTGTTTTCTAGATATCTTGGTTTTGATTTTTTTTTATGCGACCTGACATGGATGGCTGATACCACACAACTACCGTTATGATATTAGCCCAATACACCACATTCCCGAAGGAATTAGGTGCCATGCCAGGACCTTCCTTTTATGAGCACGGCTACATTGAACTGGATGGTAAACACGGACAATTGATAGAAGTCAAATCGACATATGATGGTAAGATCTAGCGGCCTACGAAAGTGTCGCATGTTTTGGGACACCGTGCAGCGGGTGGCGAGGCGGACTGCCCGCAAAATGTTTGCTTTATGATTCGAGTTCAGCCTTGCACTATATTAAACATCACTATGGCGGAATTTTAATCATGTAAAAAAATTTTAAGGGTATAATGTTTTTCAATGTTTGTTTTTATGTTGAATTTTTTTTTTCGATTGTTATTTATTACGTAATTTTATGTCGAACTTTGATTTGTATTTTTGAAACTTTTGTTAATTTCATGTGCTTAAAATTTTCTTTTTGAACATTTTATTTCTATGTTGATATACTTAAATTATTTATTTATCTTCAATACTTTTTACTATGCTGTATGGCAAAAAAAGTGAAAAATATTTGATTTGATTAGATTGAGATCTTTCTACAGTTTTCTTTCCCTAATTAATGTGTCCTGGCTTCACGCCGATTCGATTCTACATAGAACCCACACATTATCGGCTTGTTGGTTTAAAGGCACTTCAATTTCTTATTTGAAGTGCCTTACGTGAACTGACTGAAAACAGTGCGAGATATGTACGCAACACATGGTAATTAAATACAATGTTTTTATCGAACCAAGGAAGAGCACAAACTGTGTTATTTCACCGTAATACCCATTTTAACGTGCATCGCGTGCTTCAGGAAAGCCTTCATCGCAACGTAATGATAATTGCATGATATCTACGCGGGCAGATTTGGCACGGACGTAGCCGACATGGTGGTGCAGACTTGGCTTATGGAGGATAAATAAATTCAAATTAGACACAAGATTGTCGGCTCAAATGTCACGTGGCATTTCGTTTCGTTGGCAAAGAAGACAGCTGATGCGCTGCGCTGTACACTATTTCCTTTCTTAAGGTGTCCCTTCCCGGCGGGACTAACTCATTCGCGGGCACGGTACAAAACCGTGCTATTGCGCTCTGGGACCTTCTATGTTTCAATGAAAAAGACAGGCTCCGTGATGAGGAGGATGCAACATGTCCACAAAGCATAAAATGTTTTACGAAAATTTTAATTACAAAACCACTTCTAGTTAAAAGTAAACCACGACTTCTGTAGTCAAAAATCTAACAAAAACTAAATTGATTACAAATTTTCATGAAACAAGCTATGTCTGATGACTAATCTTTTTAAGATGTTTAGATTATATCATTGAGTAATCCACCTCCAAAGTTATAGTATAAAACACTTTAAAAATTCGAACTTTCAAACCATATAACTTAGAAACCAAACACAATTGTACAATGCCAACGGTTATCAGACATTTGGTTCGATCAAATAAAGCTGTTTTGATCAAAATGTTGGATCTCTGACAAAAAATATGGACGTGATCTTCTTTCCCCGTTTGTATGGGGAGTTGAGCGGGTTGGGCCACCTTAATTCATTTACAAACGCACAATATTCTAAAAATATTATAACAGAGCTTTTAGCAGAGCTGCTAGTCCCAGTTGTCATCCAAATTGGCGTTTACGCCAAACCTATCGACGGGCGTTTTCAAATGTATGGAGAAATTCAACAGCGCGCGCAGTGGGCGAGTGCGAGTTTGATTTGACAGCTTACTCACCGTCGCCGAAAATATGTCGACGTTGGCGTTTACGCCGACTACGCGTTTTCATACAAATCGGAAGTCCGAGTATAACTTTGCCAGCTTGAAGGAGAAAAACCACAGAATATCTAGTAAAAACTAGCACGTTTTTACGTAACTTCGAAGTTCCATAAACGCCAATTTAGGTGAGAAATCGGACTGACCACTCTGACTAGCCCTTACTAAAAATGGAAAGGGGTATCACATTTTAATAAAAACCCGGTCAAGCGTGAACGTGTCTACGTTCCGTGGGAACTGACAAAGGGAAGAATCACTGCTGGACATGGAATACATTTGTTTCAAAATTCACACAAAATTTGCGCTAAAAAAATCTAGGTTTTTCTCAAAAAGTATGACATTTCCAGCAAGAGTAATTCGTAAAACTATAAAAACCGGCCAAGTGCGAGTCGGACTCGCACACGAAGGGTTCCGTACCATGGTACAAGATTTAACACAAAAAAAAACACGTTTTACGTGACTCTGTAGGTGAATTCCAAATTATGGGTATACAGCCGGTGTCGAAATTGGTAGACGCAATACCCGCGAATGATATGTTTTGCTGGTTCGGGTCCAGCCTTGCAGTATATTCGTAAAGTAGTTCTTTTTACTGGGCTCTTTCTTCAATTAACGTGTCCTTGCTTCACGGTCGATTAAACATACATACATACATTTCACATTCCTTACATAAGAGTACCTATATTGGATTTTTTTACAGAAGGGGTTTGGTTTGCACTGCAGGCAGGTAAACATCATTATTGTCAAATATTTATTCACGCCGCTGCGGACGTCGCATAAGACGGTGCATGCAAATAATTATTTCAATAATAATATAATTATTACATTTGTTTTTACATTGAAACAAGTGAAACATCGACGGCGCGCCGAGTGGCGTGAACGAAGTGAAATTATGCAAGAAGCGGTTGTAATCTGGCGAACAGATAAAAACATCGCATACCGCCTTGTCGTGTTACAAACGCGAGAGATTATAACATTAGCTATTCAGAGATACGTTCACTATTATAACGGGCGTTAGCGCAGTGGGCGCAATAACTTTTGGCGTGATTTTGGAAATAAAAAATAACACCTCTTTCCTGCTTTCGAAAGCTTAACCAGCCTGTAGTCCCATTTGTAACCTTAATTGGCATTTACGGCAAACCGATCGACTGGCGTTTTCAAATGTATGGAGAAATTGAACAGCGCGCGCAGTTTGCGAGTCCGAGTTTGAATTTACAGCTTACTCAACGTTGCCGTAAATACGTCGACGTTACCGTTTACGCCGACTCCGCGTTTTCATACAAATAGGAAGTACGACTTTGACTTTGACAGCTTGAAGAAGTAAAACCACAGAATAAGTAGTAAACATTTGTATAGAGCTTGACGTTTTTACGTAACTTCGGAGTTCCGTAAACGCCAATTTAGGTGAGAACTCAGACTGACCACTCTGATATTCTTTTTCAACTTGTGTAACGAGAATAGCCAATATTGACGTGGAGAGTAATTTTCTTCTGGAAAAAAATATTTAGAAAAATTCACACTGGGCGAGAAGTTGATTGAATATTTTACAAACCAAGGTAAAAAAGCCAAGTTTATACATACAACTAGCAGCCCGTCCCGGCTTTGCACGGGCATAATATCGTTTAAAAAAATATTATTTTGACACAATGATTCACAAATAAACCCTTTTTACGCAGAGTTCCAACACTGAAATATTTGAAATAAAAAAAAAACTTAGATATTATTATTAGATGATTATTAGATATTAGAGAGCTCCGATAATAAACGCGTCCGATCGCTGCTAAATTCAAAGTGCTAGAACCGCGGCCTCCGACGCATTATTTATAGGCACGCTCCCGCCGCCCCGGCCGGCTGGTACTGCCGCAAACGCTAAGTCCCGCAATTTTTAAATCTGTAATATCTTCGAAAATATTCATTTAAATCATATGATGTAGAGGGCCATATAAATCTTTATTAAATCAACAATGTATTTAAGGTATTTAATTGGATAAGGATTAATGCTGTATTGGTTAAAATCGCTTCGAAAATTTGCCATTATTTGTCGTAAAAAGTTAATGACAAAAAAATGTTATTGTGGTATATCCGTAAGAGATAGACATATACCATCGCGGAGTTTTCTGTAGACTTTTTCAATGTGTATAATACTTAGTACATAATTTTGATAAATCTCGTAGGATTCAGCCTGCGTTTGCAATGTAAGCGGAAAAAATGTAATTTATTACAACATCACGTTGGAAAGCTCAAAAATAACAGTATTTCTCCACTATTTAATGGATGTTATTATACATATAAACCTTCCTCTTTAATCACTCTATCTATTAAAAAAAACCGCATCAAAATCCGTTGCGTAGTTTTAAAGATTTAAGCATGCATGGGGATATAGGGATATAGGGACAGAAAGCGACTTTGTTTTATATTATGTAGTGAAGTGATGAAGTGACGATAACACTGCCATAAATATAAATGTATACAATGTGTTAGACAAGAATGTTATCCAACCGAACTGTACATTGAAATCACGATTAATGATACTTTTTTAGATAGAAAGCCCTATCAGAAAATTACGCTCCCCATACAAACGTAGTTTACTTAAACCACTGTTCCAATTTGCTTGGAATTTGGTGTCTAATATCAGGCAGCAAATATATATGTCTAATATCAGGCAGCAAATATATATGTCTGCATCTTTCAGTTTTTTTTTCTGTAAATGTTTACATCCTAGGTCAACCCACTAAGAAAACAAAACGTGTATTAACATTTTCTTTTTGCTTTCGGTTTAGATTTTTCAAAAAACCAAAATCTTGCGGACGCAGCAATTTTTTTCCTAATAATAGATATTAATTATCAATTCAATTGGAACAGTGGTTTTTAAATGATTAGTAATCTACTTTTGTATGGGGAGCATAGCTTACTCTTACGAAACCAACCCTGTTTCTAGTAAAACCGAATCCAAGCGCAACGACGCCGCGTTGTACTTTGTTTCATGTAATGTAATAAAGACAATTGGGCGGCCACGGTTCGTTTACACAAAAGCGCATCGAATCAATTGGCACTAGCGCGCTAGGCGGCTCTACTGCGCACTTGCATCATCACGATGCAGGTTGGAGCGTGGGTGGTTTTACTTTCGGATCATTAAAAAAAGAACGCCGAGAAAAAAAGAGAAAAAGTCATCACAATTGAACATCCCTGCTATGACTACAATTGAGATGAAACTCACAGTCGAATTTCAATACGATTTGGATCAATAATTTACAAGTTGCGGTAATCTGACGTTTGACGCAATCAAAGACACACTCTTGTTTATGTCTTCTTCGAGTCACGTCATCCTCACTCAACGGCTCTTGGAATACGGGCACCAGGGGTGCAGGTATATTTACACAAAGTTGCAAAATTTTCACTCCCGTAACTTGCTCCCAGGTGCTGCACAACGCTATTCCTGCGTCCCCACTCTACCTTGCTGAAGGCGCAATATGAAGGGAATGGAACCAACCGATGATGCAGCTATTGATCTATACGATAAACTGTGGAATACAATCCCTGCCGAGGTATTACCGAAGTAATTATTAGTATTATCTTTGGTATTACCCCCAAAGTACAACCTGGGCTCCGTCAAAAGCAATGTGAAAGGACCTGGCGAATGGCGACCGAACCAAAACTCACCCTGCCATTCAGTTCGCTTAGACAAGTGATACAAACATCGAATGTTTGTATCACTAAAAGCCGTCCCGTGCGTTTCTTAAGTGTCGTTGTAACTTAAGAACACCAGGAATGAGCGAATTCGTAAGCGAACCGACTGGCCGGGGCTACAGTCGATGTTTTTTTTCTAACGCGGCTATGCGATCTCTACACGGACGAGTTTCCGTCGCCGCTCCCGCACCTCCCTGCTCGACGACCGCGCCCACCGCCGCCGCAGCGTGACGCAACACGCCGCGACAGCACGCCGCCGAGGCAGGCCCTTTGACTCCGGCGCGGGACGAGCGGTGACTCCACGGCGCACGTTTCGTAACACGATAATGAGCCGCTTTCGGCGCCATTGTTGTCATGCGGGGGCAGCGTCGCTTTTGTGCGACCATTTTGACGTGGCAACGACACCGGTCACTTTGATACGGGGCTAAATGAATAGATTTGTTACATTAAGGCGCTAGGACTAGCCAACTACTCGCGCCATACAAATGCACTTTTTAACAAATGTAATAATATGTAGTGAAACGCTTCAGCAAATCCAAATAGAACTCCAGACTGATAATGTATTGTTAATATTTTTCGATTCCATCATTTATTTAAATAATAATAGGCCCTTAAGGCCCTGGTACTAGCCAAATCGCAAAGTCAGACGAGGCACCCCAAGTTAACTAACTAAGTCTGACGATTATAGGTGTCATCCTTAGAATATATGATTCCTTGTCTAGGAATCGAATGATTTTCGTTAATGTATGTTTCCTTTTTCTATACAAAATACATTGCGGAAACGGTGTCCATTTCCGAACTTTTTTGACTAAATGTAGAAATCTAAAAGCAAATGGAATTTTTTGTTTATGCATATATGCTGTTTTTGCTTATATCTAGAAATCGAATGACTTTCAGATTTCTAATGAGAAAAATCAACTTTTTTTATTTTTATTATTATTTAAATAAATGATGGAATAAAAAAATATTAACAATCCATTATCAGTCTGGAGTTCTATTTGGATTTGCTGAAGCGTTTCACTACATATTATTACATTTGTTAAAAAGTGCATTTGTATGGCGCGAGTAGTTGGCTAGTCCTAGCGCCTTAAAACATAACATTGGTGGTACAGTCGTTTCGTCTGAAATCTAAACACCGGAAATAGAGACAAATTTGATATCTCTTTCTGTCATGCTGACGTCAACCATAGAGTAAAAAGGACTCAGGAATTCCTTCTATTTCCAGTGTACACAATTGAGAGGAAACGACTGTACACATTGATGGTATTAGAATATATACTCACGGCTCCCCCGACTTCTCTATTTAACCCCACTGCTTACCCTCGGCTAATTTAGCAAGACGGCCAGTTGCCTATACGTGGAATACGATCAAGCTATACGTAGCTACAAACCGTACCAAAAATCTGGTAAGTGGTTCTGAATTTACAAGCGTATAGACAGAGAAAACAGAAGTGAGTTTTTATAGCCATCTAGTAGCATGGAAATAGCGTCAGTTGATAAAGCGGACTATTCTCTAGTTCGCATCTAAGTGAGGCGTGATAAAACAGCTGTCATCTCTAACACATACTAATACCCTAGTCTCAGCTGCCACCTTAAGGTGGCCCAACCCGCTCAACTCCCCATACAAAAGGGGAAAGAAGATCACGCCCATATTTCTTGTCAGAGATCCCAAATTTTGCTCAAAATAGCTTTATTTCATCGAACTAGATGTCTGATGACCGTTGGCATTGTAAAATTGTGTTTGGTTTCTACGTTATAAGGTCCGAAAATTCGAATTTTTCGCGCGTTTTATACAATAACTTTGGAGGTGGATTACGCAATCATAAAGTAAGAACATTTTAAAAAGATTAGTCATCAGACCTTTTTAATCAAAATTTATAATCTATTTGGTTTTTGTTAGATTTTTTACTACAGGGGTTTTGGTTTACTTTTAGCTATAAGTCGTTTTGTAATTAAAATTTTCGTAAATCTTACCAATTTATACACTATGCACATTGTCTTTTTTGTGGACATGTTGCATCTTCCTCATCACGGAGCCTGTATTTTTCTTTGAAATAGAGAAGGTCCCAGAGCGCAACAGCACGGTTTTGTTCCTTGCATGCGAATGAGTTAGTCCCGGCGGGAAGGGCCACCTTAATTGGCTTTTACGGCAAACCGATCGACTGGTGTTTCCAAATGTATGGAGAAATCGAAGAGCGCGCGCTGTGGGCGTTAAGCGAACTAACATTTGCGAGTCCGAGTTTGATTTGACAGGTTACTCAACGTCGCCGTAAATACGTCGACGTTCCCGTTTACGCTTACTCCGCGTTTTCATACCAATCGGAAGTCCAAGTTTGACTTTGACAGCTCGAAGAAGTAAAACCACAGAATATCTAGTAAAAACTTGTATGGAGTTTGACGTCTTCACGTAACTTCGAAGTTCCGTAAACGCCAATTTAGGTGAGAACTCTGACTGACCACTCTGGTGACGTACGTTTCGGTGGGTGACTCGCGCCACTCGACTAGATGTCAAATCTTCAGTGAAGTTTTCCGACTTTAAATTTGGCAATATATTTGGCACATGAGAATCGTCTCATGCGCGCGCAAGCTAGGTCTATGCTCACGACCTAAGGACTGTCTTTGAATCTCAGCATTAGAGCCTACAAAATGTTGAAAAAGAAAAGACCCTCTGAAGTTGTACACTTTTTAATAGATCAGAATTTAGAGAAAAGTAAAAAACCGGCCAAGTGCGAGTCGGACTCGCACACGAAGGGTCCCGTGCCATCGTGCAAGATTTAACACAAAAAAATCACGTTTTTTGTATGGGGCCTCCATTTAATTTTTATTATTTTTGATTTTGCCTATTTGTTGTTATAGCGGCAAAATAAATACACACTCTGTGAAAAAATCAGCTGCCTACCTATTACGGTTCATGAGATACAGCCCTGTGACGGACGGACGGACGGACGGACAGCGGAGGCTTAGTAATAGGGTTCCGTTTTCACCCTTTGGGTACGGAACCCTAAAAAAGTGCCGCAAGTGTCCCTCCTTACGGTCTTATAATACGTCTAGAATCGCTCGGGACCGGCAGACTTGAGCGTCGCGCGATGCACTCACTTCATTTATCAAAAGGCCAATCGGAAAGGAAGCGCGCGGGCGCGGAACTCTCGCTTTCGTCTCGTCACTCATCTGCGTACGCGCAGCGCGTTGCATAACCCGCCGGCGCGCAGGCGCCTCCCCCGCGCGGGCAACAGTCGCCGAGTGTTGACCTTCGCCGGAGAAACCTCACCCGACCGGCACGCGGCGACTCGCGCCATAGCAACGTCAGTGTACAGGCGCCGGCAGACAACTGGAACCCTCGCGGGGCACCTCCGCCGCCGCCCTGCCCCTCCGTCCCCTTTCTAGGCAGGGTGCATTTCGACACGAATGCGAGGTGCTCCATGGTTCGAAATCCATGTAAAACTGTAGGTCCCCTTCCCCTACTAGGTGATAGGGTTTAAGCTCGCCCGGGTGCGTACCATCGCATTGGATGAAACGATGGTCGAAGCGGCAATGACAAATTGTCCGCGTTTTCCATCCAGGAGCTTTCTATCTCCATTCAGAGAAGAGTGAGTTCGAGTTCGGCGCACTTCAACTCACTTTTTTAAATAGTTCATGTTTCCGCACTTCTTGAACGTCATTTTAGTTTGGAAAAATCTCGTTTGTCTCATGAATATGTTGGAAGGTAAAATAACAGTTCCGGTATTTAAATAATAATATTGTTTCCAACTATTTTTAGGTTAACACACTCCCGAACTCGAGCTCACTCTTACCTGAATGAACCCCAGTTCAATATAGCCGTGCTCATAAAGGAAAAGTCCTGACATGGCACCTAATCCCTTTAGTATAACGGTAGTTGTGTGGTATTAGCCATCCATGTCAGGTTGCGTAAAAAAAAGGGAATGGGGTGCATTACTGTCGACATTCCGAAAATAAGAACCAAACGATCCAGCATGAAACGTTAGCGAGATGCTGCCTATCTGAGCTTGGTTTCACGAGGTAGATGGATTTGGCGGTTCCGACCATCGTTGGTCATTCGGCGCAGCCCAGTCTATATATTTGCATACACTCCGCGAGGCACCGCTCCGTGGGTGGCGGCAAAGGAAATGTCGTGACAATATCCAATAGGAGAAGGCAATCCGCGCCGCGCCAGCCATTACGCAAGGTGCCGCAGCAGCGAGACGCGGAGATATCGGTACGTTGACATCGGCCCGGCGGCGGTGGGTCCAGAGCGGGCAGTCTGAGTTCTCACCTAAATTGGCGTTTACGGCAAACCGATCGACTGGCGTTTTCCGTTAAAACCTCAAACTCCATATATAAGTTTTTACTATATATTCTTTGGTTTAACTGCTTCAAGCTGTCAAAGTCAATCTCGGACTTCCGATTTGTATGAAAACGCGGAGTCGGCATAACGCTGTCCCTCCGTCCCCTTTCTACCATCGCACAACACGGAACAGGCAGGAAATGCACCCGTTCACTGTCGACATTCAAAAAAATCAGAACCAACCGATCCTCTAGGTCCTTTATCTATAGGGTCGGTAAACTATGGAATGCACTCCATGCCGAGTTATTTCCCCCTAAGTACAACCTTGGATACTTCAAACATGGTGTTTAGACACACCTGGCCGGCCGGCATGGTTTTCGCAGCCCCCTAAAAAGTTCGAAAGATCATGGGCGTGGTCGGGCACCTTAAGAGGTCCTGGCGTACGCCTTATGCCGCGCTTTACATAAAAAAAACCGGCAACGTCGCCGTATTTACGGCAACGTCGAGTAAGCTGTCAAATCAAACTCGGACTCGCAAATGTCAGTTCGATTAGCGCCCAATGCGCGCGCTCTTCATTCTCCCCATACACTTGTAAACGCAGGTCGAACGGTTTGGCGTAAACGCCGATTTAGGTGGCGACTGGGACTACAGGCTCGGGCAAAACGACGCGCAAAACTGCGGCCATTGTTCGCCTCATAGGCGCAACGCGAAACGGCGGAGTCGCGTTCGCGGACAAAGCTCGCTTCGTGTGATGGCTTACGTTCTTTGTTGCGGACAAGGCGGCGTCCGCTCGCTTTGCCGGCCACTGTTTTGAGGCTGAGTAGATTTTTTGAGATTACTGCGGTCGTTAGACATGTTTCAAAAATGTTACGGCTTTTCACGCGGCAGGAAGAGACATTCTCCGTCGTTTCGAGCTAATCATTCAGTCCGTTATCAAGCAGGCTGACTGCGGCGGATGCCTCCTTTTTCACGTCACAGAAAAATCACGTCTTTTGTGTGGGGTATTTTTGTAATTTTTTTTATTTTACCAATTTTTTGTTATAGCGGTAAAATAAATACACACTCTGTGAAAATTTCAGCTGCCTACCTATTACGGTTAATGAGATACAGCCCTGTGACGGACGGACGGACAGCGGAGGCTTAGTAATAGGTTTCCTATGGCACTCTTTAGGTACGGAACCCTAAAAACGGACGAAAGGTAAGAATTACTATAGGGGTCTCCATACAAACTAAATGCCCATATGAACGCCCAATCGACACGGTTCAAACTGGAGTACTCGACGCCGCGGTAGACCTAATCATCTCAAATAATCCTTTCGAATATCAAAAAGATTTCGAAATCGAGCATTGCATGCATAATACGCTCCTACTGCCACCAAAGCGGACACAATTCCGCAATGGCCGGCACGCAGTGTGGTAACATTTTAATTTTTAAGATAAACCTAATTGCCCGCGCGCCGTTAGCATTTAGAAAAGAGGAAGTTACATCACTCGCACTCGTTGCACGCGGTAACACGCGTAAACAATTGCACGGCGACACGGGACCGCGTACCGGAAGAAGCGAGTCCCCATTTTAGGTTTCGAAGAAGTCAACGTTGGCTCTGCAGCGGCGATACGGCGACAGCCCAAGGCGAAACGTATCCCATATCACGTAGTGCTCGAGGCACTGCTACGTATCCTAAACGCGAAGTTTTACGAGGCAACCAAAGTAAACTAGCTAACGACTAGAAATCCAATCGTTACAATATATCATTCCTCTTCTAGAGAACTTATTCGTAGTTTACCTATGCAATATCCATTAACCAAATGTAGAAATGGTGTCAATTTCTGAACTTTGAAGTCACGGATGTGAAATGTAAACGGATAAAGTGTGTGTGTTATTAAATATGATTTTACTCATATCTAGCGATCATATTACTTTGACATGTCTAATGAAAAGTATCTTTTCACTACATATTTATGACTTGTTCGAAGGTAAAATTGTATGGGAGTTGACTAGAAAAATGTAAATGCGTCGCTTTTAATGAAAATATATAATTCAGGATCTCTAGAATCGACCTTATAGCAAGAGCGTGAAATAAGGAACGGCGGAAGGCCGGACGGAAGCAGGTAATAATGACGGACAGACGGATAATTCTTAGCAAAGTTATGGGCATAGGTGAAATTGACGGATGTAATTGTTTTGCATGAAAATGTTTACTTTTATTTTTAACTTTTAATTTATTTTCTAATTTTACTACACAACTGCATGATGGCGCAAGTCGAATTTATTATATAAAATGTTACAAGGTTTTTTTTTACTTAATTTAAACTTATTTTAATTAATATATTTATTTATTTTTAATTAAAGGACAGGACATTTGTGAAATTTTATTGCTGTATTGGTCATCAAGGATTGTGTTTTTAATGTTAATTTAAGTAGTATTAGTAAATAGTATTAGCTACATTTTAGTAATAACTGTGTAAATTATATAGTGTTTTTTACAATACCGTTTTGACAACGGTCGAATGTAAATAAATAAATAAATAAAAATGCTCGAAAACGGTTTGCTTGCAGGTTTTAGTCCATCCTTGCACTATATGATCTTGTTTATAAAGGATTTCGTTTTATAGCTTCATTGCTGCTTTCCATGGTCAAATCTACATGCATATCATTTTAGCTTACAATGATTATAAGTTTCTTCATGAATAACTAACTCTTATAAAGGCGCCTGTCTGTCCACTTAACTTGAGAACCACTTACACGATTTCGATGCGGCTTGTTTCTATTTATAGCTGTATTGTTTCCATAGATTGCAACTATATCACCGTCACGCTAAATTACCTGAAGTATGAGCAGTGGGGTTAAATGAGAGAATTCGGTAAAAACAGTATTTCCTAATTGGACTTTAACGCGGGCATATGCCAGTCCTTACAAACGTCAGTGTAGCGCTGTCATTATAGAGAATGGCCATCAGATGCGCAGCAACAGGCCTTTTAACCAATAAAAACAAACATATGCATAATTAAATCAGAGAGGAAATAACGGATCAAACTAATTGATATATCATTGGCGACAACACGAAAGCAGACGGCAGCTGTAATCTCACAGTGGTCTTCGGGAGAAGTCTTCCGAGAAATCCGATGATGCAGCAATAGCTGTCGCCTCGATCGTTCGAAGCCCGATGGCAGCGCACTTTCTCGCGTCGCAACCGATGTGTACTCTCGTTTCAACCTGCACACTTTCGCCATTAATTAGAGATGCGAAACAATGGACACGTAAAAAAAGACGCTCCCCGCAGAAGGCGGCCGCGAAGATCACAATGGGCGATTATGACGGAGCAGCGATGCATCGCTTTAATTCATTTCGCTAATTGAATGGCCCGCCGATCAGATACGGCCGTTCAGCGATGCGGCCGCTTTGGGTGCGCGCGACTTTCTATGTCGGTTGAAGCTGGCTCGAAACGACCTTCGATCGCCGCCATCTTGTAGATCGGGAGCTTAAGTTAGGACCTAAGGTGGCATAAAGGTAGACGGGCTCGGTTTTAAAAACGAAATGGTGAGTACTGAAGGAGATGAAAATAAGAGGGTCTGGGAACATAACGAATGTCTTTGTTTTGCAATGATGGCAGACTCGAAAATCGACAGAATTGAAACATGACCATAATGTAGATGTGGTTAGCAAAGACCGAGTAACTCGCCACTTCACAGCACCCATGAAGCAATCATGAACATAATCGAAATACAAGGCATGCCTTTGAAGTGTTGTCGCTTAATTATTTACAGAAAATTTCGAACATAGCACCGTACAAAACTCGAATATTTCTTAAATTTAGAAGCGCAAAACAATTGAAAGATATAAAATTAGTGATTTTTTTTAGTAACCCTATCATTTCAAGGTTTTCAAGTCGCGTGAGAAAACTTTTTTTCTAAAGAAAATGTACGTGCAATAATTTTCTACAATTTTCGAACTGGCCTAACGCGATTTCAATGTTTCAAGGAGCCAACTTCAGCGTTCAATGACGACACCCACTCTTGAAACTGTCGAACGCTAGTATCTATAATTCCAGGGTGGACTAATCTCGTGAAGGATTCTTAGAACCGCTTTTACCGAAGATAACATCGTTGCTGTAAAACAACGAATCATGGAATACCATGTGTTACATCGTGAGATTGAAGCATCATTAGGCACTTCGCACAAAGAGAACAATTCAAAAGATCCTGCATGAAAGCTTGGGATAAGAAACCTGGTCTTCCGTTGTATTCCAAATTCACTTTTCGACAAACACACGGCGGCTCGTGTCAGATGGTGTAGTAAAAATCTTCAACGATTCAACCATCGAGAGTAAAATCTCGCATACGATATCATCAGTGGTGTTGAATTATGGATTTATCTGATTCTAAACAGCAACAGACCGCCTGGGTCTTCTAAGATGAGCCAAAACCGACGAAAGTTGTGCACTCCTGAAACTCTTCGAAGATAACGGTGGCCACGTTAAGCCAACAGAAGCCATGTTTCGTTTAAGGTAAAGTGATATTATACCAAAGCCAGTTTACAAGTTATCACCGAGCTTCAGAACACCGACTCAAAGCGACGCATCATTTATACAGCACCATGTCAACGCAAGCTCGTACACCGTTTCGCGAATCAATGTGAAGCAGAAAAACGTAGAAATTCGACAACCCTTCATGTATTCTTGACCTAAGCCTCTAAACGTTTTTTAGGGTTCCGTACCCAAAGGGTGAAAACGAAACCCTATTACTAAGCCTCCGCTGTCCGTCCGTCCGTCCGTCTGTCCGTCTGTCACAGGGCTGTATCTCAGTAACCGTAACAGGTAGACAGCTGAAATTTTCACAGAGTGTGTATTTATTTTGCCGCTATAACAACAAATAGGTAAGATTAAAAAATATTTAAAATTAAAGGGGGCTCCCATACAAAAAACGTGATTTTTTTGTTTTTTTTTTCTACGATGGTACGGAACCCTTCGTGTGCGAGTCCGAATCGAACTTGGCCGGTTTTTTTTTATTTTCCCAAATTAAGAAAAAGTCCACGTTTCGGGGTCTGAATAGTCGAAGCTTTCAAATGGTTTGTACGCCTATTCAGAAGTGGAATAAATGTTTCAGAATATGGTTCGAGCGTATGGAAAATTGCATAAAATATCGTGGGGGATACAATACAATGTATAGCCCGTACGAGTTAATGTGACACCTGGCTCGGAATTCGATCATCCTACCGCTGCCCCGCGCATACCGTTACACGTGTTTTTGCATTTGAAAGTTTCCGAGTTATTAGTTTGATTCCTAACTGTCCGAGATTCATTTGTTAAAAGTCATCTGAGCCCGGTGTCATGTTAACTCGCCCGTGTAGTATGTATATATAAGGTTCCAGTGGTTATATTTTTTCTTAAACGACAAACTCAAAACTGGTGCTTTACAATAATTGCAATTTCTCATGCCTATATAAATGTATGTCATGCTATTCATTAATTCACTATTTATGCAAGTTGCGCGGTGAATTCTACTGAGCAATTGCCAGACGCAGCACCAAAATGTTTACAAGCTATAAAGTGCGGAGTGAGTATGTCTGGTGACACGAAGAATTATAGCTTTGAGAATGTTAAACCCAAATCATTCTAGAAATTCTAATTCTAGATAATGATTCTGGTCTCTAGTAAAGAGTGTTAGGTCGATTCAGTTCGGGTTGGTCCTATCCCATCGAGTGAAAGATGGTAGAAACGCCAATAGAAAATAAAAATGGCACGTGTTTGCCACCCATTTCCAATCCAAGGATAGTCTTCGAATGGCACCTAGTCGATGTTCTTGGCTAATATCACGACGAAGCCGTTGTGGTTTTAGCAATCTATTAATCCATTAAAAACACTGAGAAAACAACATTAATGGAAAACATTATAAGATAGTATTTTGTGTGATTTTTGAGCTACACAACACAATTGATTAATCCTGCACCCGACAATGTGTTGCAAATCTGTGTTCATTTTTACTCAGTGACCCAATAGGTTACCTAATAGTCGCTTGATAATTTCTTCCTAGAAAGGAACCAGCAGCAAAACAAACATAAGAATCACCAAAGATTTGTTTATATTCCACCTGACTAACCCCTGTTTTCACCACCTCCAGTTACCTTAAATCCGATAGTTAACTTTCGGCTACATGCAATATTTGTATGATGTAACTGAAAGATAACTTTGGGATTTTTGTAGCTGGAGGTGGTGGAACCGGGCGTAAAGGTATCTTTGAACCATAGTTCGTTGACTGGACGGCTCGCGGCAATGATAACATACTCCCCGATGGCATCATAAGAGAACATTATTTAAGATAAAGAAGTTCATGTCGTGAATATGTTTGAATTATTTTATTATCTGTGTAAGTCTTTAGTTGCATGAAACTAAAAAATGTTTAGCTTTTTTCAGGAAGTATTCTGGTAAGTCTGGGCTCATTGGTATATGAATTAGAAAATGATTATAATTCCACAGCATAATTTCAGTAATCATAGGAATGCAAACAGAGGAAGGACGAAGTCCGAATCGAGGGGTTAGTCACTCGAGCAAAAAGTGTACACCAGATTCCCAGTAGTCAAGATTTCCTTGGGATTTCTAGATTCCTAAAGATTTCCAAAGACTACTAAAGATTCTTAGAGATTCCTAAAGATTTCCAAAGACTACCAAAGATTCCTGGAGATTCCTAAAGATTTCCAAAGACTACCAAAGATTCTTGGAGATTCCTAAAGATTTCCAAAGACTTCCAAAGATTCTTGGAGATTCCTAAAGATTTCCAAAGACTTCCAAAGATTCTTGGAGATTCCTAAAGATTTCCAAAGACTTCCAAAGATTCTTGGAGATTCCTAAAGATTTCCAAAGACTTCCAAAGATTCTTGGAGATTCCTAAAGATTTCCAAAGACTTCCAAAGATTCTTGGAGATTTCAAATATACTGGGATTTCGTAAGATTTCTGAGGACTACCAAAGATTCCTAGAGACTACCAAAGATTACCTGGATTTTTTAAGGACTACCAACACATTTTTGGTACATTCCAATGATTTAGGGATTTCTAAAGATTCTTAGTGACCACCAACGATTCATAGAGACTTATAATTGCGCGTTGCGCGCAGCACGTGTCCGTGACGTCATCGCAGACAGGCGGGCGGCGCGGCCGGGGGGGTTCGGCACGGGCGCGGCGTCCGCGCGAGGCGGCAACAGCGCGGGCGCGGGCGGCGGCGCCGAGCGGGGAGCCCCCGCGCCGTGGCCGGCCGGTGCGCTTTGGTGCGATATTCGTTTTGGACATATTCACCCAGGCGGAATCCGGTTAAATTAGATCCCATATTATCTCAGCGATCTTTAGATCAGCGCTGATTTTTCTTTCCCTGAGGCATTATACAATACCATTTTTGAATCCACAGTACATATTTCACATACTAAATTTCAAGATGAGGTACTTCGCTCTTTCGAAATCTCTTAGAATCTCAGCCATCATTAGGTCAGGGTTGATTTTTTTTTTGCCTGGGTCATTATAAAAGGCTATATTTGAAACCTTAGCAAATATTTCACGTAGAAAACTTCGCGATTAGGTAGGTACTCTTCTTTTTCGAAATCCCTTGCAGTCGTATTCACTGTGAACCTGTAAAACCTTGGTACGAGATTAGCACCGGACTAACCATACAAAAACCGGTTTACTTCGACCTTAATACGCGTAGTAAAGTTAGTCCGCCCCAAGCTCGGTTCACAACATACCTACAATCATCTAATTATTTAATCAAAATCACTGACTAAAAGTCGCCCACACAGTAAACACAGTAAACAAACGCGAGTCAGACTCGCACACAAAGGGTTTCGTACCATCGTAAATGATTTAACACCAAAAAATAATATTATTTGTATTTTTTTATTATCTTTAAATTTTACTTATTTGTTGTTATAGCGGCAAATTAAATACTCACTCTGTGAAAATTTCAGCTACGTACTTATTACGGTTCATGAGTAACAGCTTTGTGACAGACGGACGGACGGACGGACAGCTGAGGCTTTGTAATAGGGTTCCGTTTTCACCCTATTGGTACGGAACCCTAAAAAGTAGTATACGCATGATAACCTTCTATTCGCATAGTACGCGTATTAAGGTCGGACTAAACCGGTTTTTGTTTGGTTAATCCGGTGCTTATCCCGTACTAAATTTTGACAGGTTTACTCTGAATACGACTGAATATGTTTTGGAATTGGGTCGTCGGGCACACGCGGGGTGCGCGCTGCGCACACTCGTGCGCACACGTGTGCGTGATTTCTTCGCAAACTGGCGGCGGCGCCCACGGCTGCGCTATCATTGTTAGATTAGATCCCGTATTATCTCAGCGATCATTAGGTCAGCCCTGTTTTTTTTTTTGCCTGATGCATTATGCAATACCATTTTTGAAGCCATAATACATATTTGACATACTCAACTTCACGATGAGGTACTCCGATCTTTCGAAATCCCTTAGTATCTCAGCCATCATTAGGTCAAAGTTGATTATTTCTTTGCCTGGGCCGTTATAAAAGTCTATATTTAAAAACCTAGTAAATATTTCACGTACTCGAGATAAGGTACTCTTATTTTAAAAACCTTTACAGTCTTATTCAGAACTAACCTGTCAAAACTTACGTACTGTACTAGAATTGCACCTAAGCATACAAAAACCGGCTTAGTCCGACCCCGACAAGATTATCTGAGATTACAAAGACTTTGATCGGATTGCCAATGATTCCCTTAGGATTCCTACACTCCCTGGGAGTACTCGAGACTACCCAAGATTTTCCTATTCCTCGGACTCCCGCCCAGGATTACCCGAGATTTCCATTAATTTGAAAGGATTCCCAATGATTTCCTTGGTATTCTCAGATTCCTTAGGATTACTCGGGATTACATAAGATTTCCAGATTCCTCGGACTCCCATCGGATTCCTCGGACTCCCATCGGATTCCTCGGACTCCGCCTAAGATTACCCGAGATTTCCATGAATTTGATAGGATTCCCAATGATTTCCTTGGGATTTCCAGATTCTTTAGGATTACTCGGGATTACATAAGATTTCCGAGATTCTCCGGACTCCCACCAGATTCCTCGGACTCCCACCTAAGATTCTTGAGATTCCCAAACGATTGTACACCAGATTCCTTGAGTGAGTGACCCCTCGGTCCGAATTCACTAATTTTGCGTATTATTTTAGATAAACATTTTTTTTTTGTTTCATATTAACTGTTTTCATGTCCTTAGTTATTATTAATATGTAATTTGTGTTAATCAATTATTCTGATCCCTGTATGTATTAAAATTCAAGCACAGCCCATTTTATTATTCGATGACCCAAATTCACAACTGAAGTCGAGGCAGACGCATTTGCGAAAATCTCAAAAGAATTCGTGCAGTGGGTGGAGAGCTCAAACACGACCCAATTCCTAGGCGCACGCCGCGATAAACAGCTGAACTTTACACGGGTGATCATAATCCGAAGAGACGCGGCTCCGCCCGCATGGACGACGGACATGCAAAATGGATGATTGAACTAAAGACGATGAAATTCCAAAGAGTGGAAGTCCACAGCGATTTGTCTTTTTTTTTTATGTGACTGGACATGGATGGCTAATACCACACCTTCTGTCATGGTATTAGCCCAACACACCACATGGGAACTAGGTGCCATGCCAGGACCTTCCTTATATTGCACGGCTACATTGAACTGGATGGAAAACACGGACAATTTTCATTGCCGCTTCGACCATCGTTCATCCAATGCGATGGTACCAACCCTGGCGGGATTAACCCTACCACCTAGTAAGTAAGGAAGGGGACCTACAGTTTAACGTGGAATCCGAACCACGACCAGCCTCTCTCAACGGTCGAATGGTCACCCATCCAAGACCAGACCGGACCCAGCGTTGCTTAACTTCGGAGAGCGATCACCGAAGTGTCGCGCCACTGGGCCACTGAGGCTGACAAGGCTAAAAATACTATGACCAGTTTGATGATGAAGTCAGCGTTTCGGCGCGCGAAACCTTCGTTATATGTACTCGTACAAACGACATCACCCTCACCGCCACAGATAGGACTTTGAACTACATATGTTTTCCTTGCAAATTCCAAAAGTGACGTTTACGCTGATGCGGTCAGTACATTGCTGGTATAGCAATGGTGCATATAATATTATTGTTAACCATATAACGGGCTACACCTTGGTGGATAGAAATGCACCAGGATTTTTTGATCTTGCTGTCAGACTTACATCCTACGAGGGGGTCGCCTTCATAAAGTCCAACAAGCATGAGGTCCAAAACCCAGAACATCCAAAAGTATGTATTTTTCGCGTGTATTATAAAATGCTTGTAATCTTACCTAACCTAACCTTTACTAATCTACTTGAAAATATCCGTATTTATTTTGGAAGGTGTGGGTTTTGTACCTTGTGCTTTTTAGGGTTCCGTACCCAAAGGGTGCCAACGGAACCCTTTTACTAAGCCTCCGCTGTCCGTCCGTCCGTCCGGTACGGAACCCTTCGTGTGCGAGTCCGACTCGCACTTGGCCGGTTTTTAGACTTTATGATAGTAGTAGTAGGGGGCTACGAGGCATACATTTAATCTACATTTGTTCACCTGTTTTTTGGTCTCCCATGTAAAACGGTAGGTTTTACTAGGTGGTAGGTGGTAAAAAGGTACATACTTGCTGGGTGATAGGATTAAGCACGCCCAGGTTAGTATCATAGCATCGGATTAAACCTGTCTGTTCGTGATTTCCTTCCGACCTCGATGCAGCCATGTTAACAATACCTAGAGTTAAGGTTTTGGCATGGCTCCTAATTCCATAGGGAATGCGGTGTGTCTGGCTAATAAGACAGAACATGTTGGATTAGCCACGCATGCCCAGTTATATAAAAATATCTACAAACTTATGATACTTTTGAGATTACCACGGTCGTTAAACATGTTTGAAAAATGTTACGGCTTTTCACGCGGCGGGAGGAGGTATTCTCCGACGTTTCGAGCTGATCTTTCACAGCCCGTTGTCAAGGAGGCATCCGCCACGTTCGTACGACTTATAAAGTCGTCTGCTGCGTCGGAGAATGCCTCTCCCGCCGCGTGAAAAGCCGTAACAGTTTTCTTAACATATCTACAAACTATTAAATCCCAATATATTTAAAGCAGAAGTCCTCGAAGAAAAAGCTATTCATTCAAGGCTCCAGAATCACCCTCCGAAACTGCGAGAGCCTTTGCAGAATGGCCTACATATGACCGTTTACATAATAAGCGCACAATTAGAAGACTCAGCAATGTCTCGACCTTGGGTCGCGGCCATCGCAGCCTACGAACACAATGGCCGCCCCGCAGCCGACGAGCTTCGCTTCCTGAAGGCGCTTTTCTGGAAAACCGCCGGGAAATTGGGGGCGCCTCGCGCCATCCGGAGCGAGCGACCCCGAAAACTTCCCCCGAACAAGCGAGTATGGAAGCACGAGAGTAGCAACCGAAATTCATTAGTATTAAATATAAAGCTGTGCGACCGGGGCGACAGCAGTAGCTCAACTCAGGCGATTTTTGAGATAAATACCTTCCCTCCATCGAGTGTCGGGGTTGTCACTTAAATATTGGCGGAGCACTGCTGATTCCGTTATTTTGAATGACCTCGAAGGACCATTCGAAACAGTTCAGCACCGCGAAACTAGCTTAGAGCCCATACAAGCGAAATATTCCTGACTTTGCATGGAGTTGAGCTACTGGATGTAATCCTATATATGTTCTGTGGTATGGGGGCGGTGGCGTAGCTACTTTAACATTCAAAGGCGTCGGCGCCGGCGAGTGAATTCGCTTACGAATCCGCTTACTACTGATTTTCTCGACTCCCAACGTCACGTAATAATACGTAAGAACATCACTGGACACTATTTAATACAACGAACATTCGATTTTGCGCGCCCCACATTCGTGCGAACTAATTACAGTTAGACGTTTTCCACTCACTCGTGGTAACTCTGCCGTCATAAAAATCAGTTTCGATCGCCACTCTCGTCCTTTCATGCTCACTGGCCCAAACAAACGTGTTTTTCTAAACCGAAGTATAACATATGCAAAATAATTTTCAGCCATTTTTATCCGGGCTGTAGACTTGAACGACATTTCCGAGCTGTCAAATACAGTTTTTAGATAACAGGAGTTCACTTAAAACCAGCTGCGATGGAACCAATATATTCTATCGCATCGCGCTGTGTGAAATCCTTTTTAACAATTAATTTAAATTCAATGTGTTACTTTTTAGGGTTCCGTACCCAAAGGGTGAAAACGGAACCCTATTACTAAGCCTCCGCTGTCCGTCCGTCCGTCCGTCCGTCTGTCACAGGGCTGTATCTCATGAACCGTAATAGGTAGGCAGCTGAATTTTTCACAGAGTGTGTATTTATTTTGCCGCTAGAACAACAAATAGGTAAAATAAAAAAATTATAAAAAATAAAGGGGGGTCCCATACAAAAAACGTAATTTTCTTCTTGAATCTTGTACGATGGTACGGACCCCTTCGTGTGCGAGTCCGACTCGCACTTGGCCGGTTTTTTATATCTGTTTATATGTTATAATTTTGTACGTGTAATCGATTATGTAATTAAATATAGTTTTTCGTACTAAGTAGGTACGTCGCTTATTCCAAGGAATGTGACATGTATGTATGTATAATCGACCGTCAAGCGACCGTGGTTTGTTCTGCTGGTTCGGGTCCAGCCTTGCAGTATTTTCGTAAAGTAGTTCTTTTTACTGGACTCTTTCTTCAATTAATGTGTCCTTGCCTCACGGTCGATTATACATACATACATGTCACGTTCCTTGATTATGTAATTGTTGAATAAATTTATTTTTTTCTTTCTTTCAGTTATTGGGTTTTCATTTAATTTCAACGAATGTAAAGCTTTCTATCTTTAACTAATGTGTCCTTGCGTCGTGGTTGATTCTAAATAAATATCATATTCGTTGAAAAAAATACGTAATTTGCTTCGCACGAAAAATAATATTTCTGGTAAGCACCTACCTAGTCAGACTGATTGGTCCGCGGACGCGATTAACTGCGAACATGCTCCACGAGAAATCTGGCACGCCAATAAAATAAGAAAACGAACACAGTTTGCATTCAACATGGGATGTTGCCAATGCAGGCAACCCCCACATTACATGTTTATATTACTTTTTTTTTTATGCGACCTGACATGGACGGCTAATACCACACAACTACCGTTATGATATTAGCCCAATGCACCACATTCCCGAAGCACGGCTACATTGAACTGGATGGAAAACACGGACAATTTTCCATTGCCGCTTCGACCATCTTTTCATCCAATGCGATGGTACCAACCCGGGCGGGCTCAAACCCTACCACCTAGTAGGGGAAGGGGACCTACAGTTTTACATGGATTCCGAACCATGGAGCAGCTCGCATTCGTGACGAAGGAAATGCTCTTATCGAACTCGGAAAGAGAAAGACAGTGGTGCATGTCGGTATTGAACCCAGGCCTCTGGTACGCTAGGCCAGTCCCCGCGCCACTAGGCTACGAGCCGCTTAGGTTCCAGGCTCCGCTCTAGTTAGTTTTGGACAATCACCCGAGCGGAGCCTGGTAAAATGCGCACTCCCGCCCTTCCTTCGATTTCGCTTAGCGTTCTTCCTGAGTTTTTTTTATTCTGCTCGCCTCGCAAGGGTCGTAGCGTGATGTTAAATAGCCTATAGTCTTCCTCAATTGGGCTATCAAATGCGAAAATATTTTTCAAATCCGACAGGTAGTTCCAGAGATGAGCGCGTTCAAATAAAAATACAAACAAACTCTTTAGCTTTATTATATGTATTATCTTGCCGAGCAGCGTGCTAGGCAGCTATATGCTCTGAGATCTACCTGAAATGTTTGTCCAACACTGAAACAAAAAAATCCTATTTTCACTTCACATTCGCATAATAACGCACCGAAGTACAAGCATTACATAAAGCGTCAATCTAAATGCAGTACAAGTAACCCATTGCAAATGTTAACTAATGAAGCGTCACACATGAAAGTTTCGTGCGAGAATTTCCGTTGCAAAATCAGTTGGATTTATCGGCGAAGCGCGCGGAACACCGGCTTCCATTTGAATTGGCAATCGGACAAGACCTTCGGAATCGAATGGAAACAGAATCGGGCTATTTTTAAGTTGACATTCGGTGTTATCAACCTTCCACCTAATAGTTGTTGCTTCTGCCTTGACAGATATACGAATACGGAGCGAGCAACTTTCGCACGAACTGAATTGCAATTTCATGCAAAATGAGCGCCTCAAGGATCTACCTTTTTCACAATAAGAATGACGTTTGGAGCAAAATTAATTAGTTGATGCACACCTAGATCAGTGTACTTATTTGTATTTTTTTTCCGAATTTTAAAAACATCGTCAATAGGAGAAAAAAAATGGGGGAAAACACGGGTGACCTACATACACTAGAGCCAGGCACCCGATATTCGCTTTTTGCGATGGCACCCCAATAACTATTTTTTAGGGTTCCGTACCCAAAGGGTGAAAACGTAGATCCTGAAATATATATTTTCATTAAAAAGCGACGCATTTGCATGCTTCTAGTCAACTCCCATTCAATTTTACCTTCGAACATGTAGTGAAATATGTAGTGAAAAGATCAATGAAAAGATACTTTCATTAGACATGTCAAAGTAATATGATCGCTCGATATAAGTATAATCATTTTTAGGGTTTCGTACCCAAAGGGTGCCAACGGAACCCTATTACGAAGTCTCCGGTTTCCGTCTGTCCGTCCGTCTGTCACAGGGCTGTATCTCATGAACACAGGTAGGCAGTTGAAATTTTTACAGAGTGTTCTCTGTAAAAAATGCTCTTACGGTATACACGGGAATCTACACGGCGAAACAGATGTGCTTCACTGAAGGCTAGGCGCTGAGGTTATTTTTTTTTTTATGAAAACCGGCATGTGTGACTGTGCTGAGGACCAATGGTGCCTCGCGAAACCACGATCAGCGAGGCACCATGCCAGCGGATTTGCGGACTATCGCTGAGCTATCGAGCTTGTTCGAATTATCCTTGAAGACCCCAGGTTATAGGTATGAGGAAAAGCATCCGCCGGCAGACAGCTCCATATCCTGGCGGTGCGGCAGAGGAATGAATTTAAGGTGGCCCAACCCGGCGGGCCCAACTCATTCGCGGGCACGGTACAAAACCGTGCTGTTGCGCTCTGGGACCCTCTCTGTTTCAAAGAATAAGACAGGCTCCGTGATGAGGAAGATGCAACATATCCACAAAAAAGATAATGTGCATAGTGTATGATTTGCTAAGATTTACGAAAATTTTTATTTCAAAACGACTTATAGCTAAAAGTAAACCACGACCGCTGTAGTCAAAAATCTAACAAAAACCAATATAATAATAATAATAAATCTTGATTAAATAAGCTATGTCTGATGACTAATCTTTTTACGATGTTCTTACTTTATCATTGCGTAATCCACCTCCTAAGTTATTGTATAAAACGCGCGAAAAATTCGAACTTTCGGACCTTATAACTTAGAAATCAAACACAATTTTACAATGCCAATGGTCATCAGACATCTAATTCGATCAAATAAAGCTATTTTGAGCAACATTTTGGATCTCTGACAAGGAATCTGGGCGTGATCTTCTTTCCCCTTTTGTATAGGGAGATGAGCGGGATGGGCCACCTTAAGAAACGGTTCGTTCTCAAAAGCCTAATGTCAACCACAAGTGGGTGCCTCACTGAAGAGAAAGGAAGAGATATGGCATCGAGCACGCCTACTATGAGACGCGCTGTCACCAATTTTCAAAAACTGGCCAAGTGCGAGTCGGACTCGTACACCAAGGGTTCCGTACCAACGTACAAAATTTAACACAAAAAATCACGTTTTTAGTATGGGGCTCCCCTTTCCTTCTTATTATTGTTTTATTTTACCTATCGTTATAGCGGCAAAATTAACACACACACTGTGAAAATGTCAGCTGCCTACTTAATACGGTTATGTGATACAGCCCTGTTACAGACGTTCGGACGGACGGACGGACAGCGGAGAATTTCCGGAATGGAAAACACGGACAATTTTCATTGCCGCTTCGACCATCGTTCATTCGATGCGATGTTACCAACCCGGGCGGGATTAGCCCTACCACCTAGTAAGGAAGGGGACCTACAGTTTTACGTGGAATCCGAACCACGGCCTGCCTCAACGGTTGAACATGGTCACCCATCCAGAACCTTACCGCGCTCAGAAATGCTTCCTCAGCTTATCGAATCGCAAGGCGACGCACACTGAGCTACCGAGGCTGACTCCTCGCTGTTGGTAAGTGTAGTTATTAAGGATATTTTATGTGGTTTGGTAAATGCATGATGCAAACGTTAGGTGCGAAAAGTTTTAAGAGGCGTGAGCGCTTACCATCTCACACCGCAAGAGGTCGACAACACCCGCTGCATGCATGCAGCCGATCGCTGCATTGAGAAACTGCAGCAAAATGCGAACAATGTGCAATGAAGCGCTTTCGGCCCCATAAACATTGGGCACTGAACATAAAAAAGAAGATTGCAATTATTTTATCGGTCTATAAGAAAAAAGAACTCCTGAAAGAAATTGGGGTAGTGCAGCAGGCCGAGGCATTTGTATGTACATCCGCTTACCTACTACCTGGGTGTCAGCCTCAATGGTCCAGTGGCGCGACACTTCGACGATCGCTCTCCGAAGTTAAGCAACGCTGGGTCCGGTCCGGTCTTGGATGGGTGACCATTCGACCGTTGAGAGAGGCTGGCCGTGGTTCGGATTCCACGTTAAACTGTAGGTCCCCCCTTCCTTACTTACTAGGTGGTAGGGTTTATCCCGCCCGGGTTGGTACCATCGCATTGGATGAACGATGGTCGAAGCGACAATGAAAACTGTCCGTGTTTTCCATCCAATGTAGCCGTGCAATATAAGGAAGGTCCTGGCATGGCACCTAGTTCCCATGTGGTGTGTTGGGCTAATACCATGACAGAAGGTGTGGTATTAGCCATCCATGTCCAGTCACATAAAAAAAAATTTTTTTGAAAAGCTTTTAAAGGGGTTGGGAATGGATTTTCAGGCACCAATTAATTATATAAGATGAATACACAGGCTGGTCGGTGCATCAACCGACAAAATATTTTTGTAGGTACAATAAGGAATACTTTCGACAAATGTCACGTGGTATCAAGAACGATTTTTTTTTTCTTTCTTTTTAAAATGACCAAAATCCCTTTTTTAAACCCTCGTATAATTTTTGGTTTATTATTTTATGAGCACGCAACAGCAACAAGACGTAAAAGACCAAATAGTATTGGGAAAAAAACTAACTTTAAAAAAATCTAGATCTCGACAGCGGCGCCGCCTAACGGGTATAACTGTAGCTAATAACCATTCAGTTACCCTAGTTGGACAAAAAAATCAATTAAATTTGGTCAAACCATTTTAGGAGGATAAAATTGATGAACACACGCACATTGGAATGATCACGTTTTTTGTTATGAATTTATTTAAATTTAAATTTATGTTATTTTTAATTTTACCTATTTGTTGTTACAGCGGCAAAATAAATACACACTTTGTAAAAATGTCAGCTGCCTACCTATTACGGTTCATGGGATAGAACCCTGTGACAGACGGACGGACAGACGGACGGACGAATGGAGGGCCTTAACCGCTTAACCGATTTTGCTGTAAAATGTTAGGTTCAGCCCGACATCAGTCCGAAACGCCATTGACCCGAGCGGAGTCGGGTACCTCAGCTAGTAAAGATATACTTACATCAATTGTTTGAAAATGGTTTTACCAATAGAAAAAATATGGAAAACAGATCGTCAACTTTCTTTGAGAGTACCACACTTATCCTAGCAACAACAGTGGCAGTTCACCGCCTACGTATGATGAGTATCTATCTAGCAACCCTCGACTACCCCAAACATCAACTCCCCCATGGAGCTGCTGTATTCACCGCCTATCTGCATGATGTCACCACAGAGGAATGCTAGCACCACACTTGTGCAAACAGCATGAGGAGATACAGATGCCTCCTGGACGAAAGGCAGTGTGATGCAAATTAAAGTAAATATCTAATATCATCTAATATGTAAACATTGCTAGCAGCTCTTTGCCTATTTAAAAGACAAGATTACTCCAATATAGACCATCAAATGTTGTGTGCCGACATCAAATTGTCTTTCATCTGTTATACCTTTATTGTGAGAAATTATTTCTATAGGCTGATTTTATAAAGATTAGTTTAGTGATGATATTAATGTAAAAAGGATCGTTCAACTGTACATTCCAGACATATACAGATTTTACGGTAAAAGTCCGAATTTGGTTAAAGTCCAAAATCTTTTTTCCTTGAAGTTAACTAATATTTTCTAGATTACACCCGTGTCGAGTGCACTTAATTTCGAGGATATGGTGAGAAAAAAAGGACCTAACTTCTTTTTACATTTTAAACAATTACAATCACAAACAATTCCAAGTTCTATTTCTTTTCTTGACATCAACATAGTGCACTCAACATGGGGTACAACTGCAAAAACCTAATTAATTAAAAATTAAAAATTAAAGGAAAAAAATCCAACATATATACAACTGAATATGGCACTGCGCTATATGCTACTAGTAGTTGACTTACTATATGTCAACAAGCAGAGGATCAGTTTGACTTATTGTTGGATTGAGTTCATAATTAAGCATCCTAATTTACACTTATAACAGAAACTATGAGTGGAATGATACATACATAGGAATGTGATACGTATGTATGTATAATCAACCGTAAAGCAAGGACACATTAATTAAAGAAAGAGCCCAATAAAAAGAACTACTACGAATATACTGCAAGGCTGGACCCGCACCGGCAAAACATACCATTCGCGGGTATTGCGTCTTGACTAATGGCAAATGGAAATTGGTAGATACCAATTTCACCACCGGCTGTATACCCATAATTTGGAATACTCCTACAGTCCCTTCTCCCGTAATCAATGCCTCCTATTAACACAGTGTTTTAGATTATATCTAAATACATTTTTCAATGCTTCATCTGCGTTGCGGACATTGACTGCAAAGATTGAACATTTAATATACATACATTTGACACAGCCACTTTCTGTCGGACCTTAAACAAAGAACATACACCCCTTGCTTCTGAGATGCCTCCTAGAAATTAGATTTAATTTACAATTATAATGATATTACATAATAATATAATTATAAAATAGAATAATAAAATTATAAAAATAATTAAGATTATAGAAACAAATTATCACATGATCATTTATGATTGTTATTAAAACCTCCAGCAACTTTCAGGTATTAGGAAAATGTTTACTGCAGTTTTGGTAAACATACACATATTTATTATGTGAGTAGACCATTTTGTTTTTGTTCTGATTGCAGTAATGTTCTTATCAATGGAGCCATTTCCTGTGTATGCAGACAGAAATAGTTTGTAACTTTCGGTACACTCAGTGCAGATTACAAAATATGCCCTGTTGTCGATTCTGTGTACAGTGCCAATTTTGAGCTCCCAGGCCAGTTTTATAAATGCCACAGATTAGTTTCAAGACTGTGAATGAAAGTAAAGGCACCTTAGATAGGATTGGATCATAGATAAAAACCGGCCAAGTGAGAGTCGGACTCGCACACGAAGGGTTCCGTGCCATTATATAAGATTTGACCGAAAGAAATCACATGGTGGCCCCCTTTAATTATTATAAATAAATAAATAAATAAATAAATTATTTATTTTTTATGTTTGTAATAGCGGCAGCAGAAATACATACTCTGTGAAAATTTCAGCTGTCTACCTATTACGGTTCATGAGATACAGCCCTGTAACACACCGGACATGGGAGGGTTTCAGTTTTTTTGGTAAGGATAAACCTTTTACATGTTTATTTCTAAGAGTTTTGGTAGTATTTTATTTCACTTTTAAAATGAGTAGGCAGCGGCGGTGCAGCCATTCTATCGCCAACATCGTGCAGTGCACGAAGCGAGCAGCAGGTTCGTTTGAACTTTTCACCAAATCACCAGCGAGATAAGCAACAAAGACTTTAGCTCCTTTAGGTTCAAAATCGTGTTCTCATGGTCTTGAACAATCCTTTTGTTTATTTTGCTTTTACATTCACATTTGCATTACGAGCTAATCCACTTTCTAAGTATTTTTTATGATATGTTCCATAACTGCATATGTGGACGCTTCTTATTTATGTATCAGTAACAAATGCTTTTTAAATCTATATTGACCAGGCCTCTGTGGCCGTCCTTTACCTTACATGGATATTACCTAGGTGCAAAGAACGAAAACCTTTTGAAACAAATATATCAACCAGCAGAAAAATACCTTCTTATAGTCGAGTGCTTAAAAAATGAGTACATTTAGGCTGCGTTCAAACCAAACGTATTGTCAGCCGCCGACTGTGAGCGCACGTTACACAGGTTTACAGCTTTTCTATATATAATAAACTTTTCATTTACACAGAACGGAAAATTTGCTTTTACGCTGTGCATAATCGCTTAATCTCGGCGGCCGATTATTGTACTGCGGCATTATGCACCACGGAAGCCCATTGGCCTACGTCAATACACACTGCGGACGCGGAACTTGCACCGCCGCCGAACTCAATTTGTTCGTTTGTGAAACTACAAGAAATCCAGATGTGCTTATCTGGCTTCCATACCCAAAGGGTGCCAACGAAACCCGAATAGTAAGCCCCGGCTGTCCCTCCATCCGCTGTATCTCACGAACCTTATATTTTTGTAACTAAGACTTCTATTGCCGCTATAACAACTAATATTAAAAAAAGAAAAAATAAAGAAAACTTTTTTGTGTTCAATCTTGTACGGAAGCCTTCGTTGTGCGAGTCCGACTTGCACTTGGCCGGTTTTTCATTATGTTTGACACAAAAAATATTGCAGAAAAACAATACAGAAACGCGGGAATCTATTTGGAATGCGAAATTATTATTATTAAAGTGAAGATTAGTCGGCCACTCAGCATACGCATTCAAACAGTCTAATTTGTGTTCATACCAGTGGCTCATTGTACGCTACAGCATATTATCGGTAAAGTAAGAACTAAAAATGCAGTTTGACCTCACCACAGTTTGGGCTCACAGTGAGTTTGCTCACAGTCTGCGGCTGACAATTTTATTATTTTAATTTTATTTCTCCCATACACCGGAAAGGGATGTAACTAATTAACCTGTAGAATACATAAATGATTATATTTGATCAAAAAACACCCCGTCATCTATACATGTACGTATGAAGATAGTTAAAATTACCTTCCCACGAAAATCGCCAAACTTTGAAAAATAATTTTCAAAGTTTGCTTTCGTACTTAAGCGTAGGTACTTTAGTTTTCATTTCTCATTGTATCATGTCTAGCTAGAAAATTACATAATTTTTGTATTGACAATGTTATCCTACATAAGCACTTTTGAGTGCCTTATCCAGACACGTATTGCACATATTCATGTTCATTCATCAAAAGTGAAAGAAATTATTATGATGTGATCTGAATGCCCGGTTAAAAACAATCCAAGTTCCGTCTTTACGTTGGGAAATACTATGGCTCCCGTTTTTTAATATTAATTAATTATCCTCGTTGCGTTTTCTAACAATGTATACCACTGTGTGCACGTAGTGGAGAGTTTCTAACGACGAGAGCCTTTAGAAAGCCGAAATTAGGTGGCCGTACTGCACATTCATTAGTTGAATAAATCATCAAATTTATGTGTGCTTTTCAAGCTTTAGTCACCAAGTAAAAAGTGTTTTATTCATAGGAGTAAACATTTTAAGGTTAATTTTTTTATGAACTCACCTCAGACTCCTACCCTTGCCTCTCGGAGGCGCCGAAGGTGTTTCCATTAACCATTCAGAATAAGTAGATATGGTTACATTAAGAGGAATCTGTGCTATCAAAACATAAAGCTACCTTCAAAGGTGCATCCAATATTATGTAAACAACTTAAAAATCTGACCTTGAATACTTCGGAGAAGAATCCGGAGCCAATCTTCTCCAGGAGGAAGTCGTCGAAGGGGTATAGCGCGGCGACGGCGTTGCGGAGCGCCTTGCATGAGGTGCCCGTGACGCGCCGGTCGCTGCCGCCGCCAGCGGTGGTGCCCACTCCCTCATCGCAGCCGCCGGACGCCGCCGCGGGCCCCGGCTCCGGCGGCCGCCGCTTGGGGGAGCGCGACGGCCGAACCGCTTTGCGCGCCGACTCGTCCAAGTTAGTGAAGCTCTCGGCGATCTTCAGCACCTTCGTGGGCCTCCGGCGCGTGGCCGCGGCGCCCCTCGCATCCATCATACCGAGCTCAGCCCGCCGCGCGCATCGCGGCCGACCGCCGCCGCGCGCGCAACTCCCGGAGTCACCATCACCCGCGAAACTGACACTGCACCCACACCGGCACTGGTATCCTCGACTTTTACACCTCCACTGCACCCAAAGACCACCACCACCACTTGCAACTCACTGTTGGCCTAGCAGCTCTGGCCTACAACGCGACGACGTGATGTACGTCCGTAATACAATCTAATCTTGTCTCCGCCGATAGTTAAGTTAGGATACTATCCATAGCGAGGAGTTATCGTAGACGCACATAAGAACACTTCGGCCCCACAGAGACTGGAATGTTTGGCGCTAACACGCTCAGCAGCAGGAAAGCAACAAACTGGCTGGATGAACGGCTGCATTGGCCACTAGCACAAATGTCACGCGGAGAGAGTGACCGACCGCTGCGCCACCCATTATCCATTCATTACACTACACGCTGTGACTACACGCACTGTCCGGACAACACTATCTCTTTTCATTTGGATGTTGCTAATAAGAGATAGATGATAACCCTTCTTTCAGAAGGTAGACAACAAGCACTGGAACTCTGCGTACTTAACATCAACGTTCCGAAATGCGTATATTGCAGAGATTGCAGAAATATACATATACAAAAACTTTCCGAATGGGGAAGAAAACATGAAACATGTGCGACCTCACATTAAAAACGGCCAAACTGTCATTCCTGTCAAGTTTAGGCATCACCCTAGATGCCACACATTGGACTTTGACCCACATACGTTTTCCTGGAAAATGCCAATGCCTATTGTGGCGCCGGGAGTGATGCGCTCTGTACTACACGATGCATTTAGAATAAGGTTTAGAGGAAAATAAGAGATATTTTTTTGTCTTCAAACAAATTTTAATGTCATTGACTAGCAAAAAGTATGAAACAAAACATAATAGGTTATGTTGATTTGCATAATTGAGAACAATTTATTTTCGGAATAGCATGGAGATAATTGAGTCAATTCAATTACACGGATTGAGTAAATAAAATTTTCAAATCTATTCTTTTTTATATTGAAGATCTGACATGTGTTTTCTTCCACATTGCTCATATTCACGTCCGTGGACATAACGGTGACATAAGGGACGTGACTCTTGATCAGAGTTTCTTAACCTGGGGTCCATGGGCCCCTTGGGGTCCCGTGACATCAGTGCTGAAGGTCCGTGGTATGAGTGCTAAGTATTCATGTTTGATATGATGATAAATACTTCGCGTAATCGATTTAAAAAATTAAGTGAATCTTTACTTGTTTTGTGTTAATAAATGTAAAGTAGTTTTTTTAAAATGCCTTTGTTTTATTTCCCTTCAAGTAGGTTCAGAAGGGGTCCATGATTACTAAAAGGTAAAGAAACCCTGATCTAGACCGAACATAGATCGTACAAAGCGCCGTGTACGATGTCAAATGGCTGTAATCGAGCTGTTATTAACAGCGTTTATCTACAGTTCTCAGATCGTCTTCGCTTGTATTCTGAAATAACAAGGGTCTTTCGCCGTTTATTAGTGTAGTAATTACTGTATCCGCTTCCCTGCAATCTCTGCAATATTCGAATTTCGGAACGTACACAACGTGAAGCGGTAGTGTTCGAGCTAGGTGCTCCGTACTTAGGGGTCTACTCATGAGATTGTCACCTGTGTGTCACCGGTGACACACAGGACACTCATGAAATGACAGCCACGAGTCACTCTAGTGTCGTCCTTTTCTAATTACTCTAATTAGAGTGTAATGACACAACATTACATTTGATGTTTGATGACGTCAGGCGAAAATGTCTCACTTTAATCGATGACTAATTCGTTTTCGCTTTCCTAAGTATATATGCTGGACCTATATGAGTAGACCTCATGAAAGCGAAAGGAGAAGTTCTCGTGTTCGCTTCTGTCAAACTCTATATAGTAAAAATATGCCTACTTTTTTTACATATGCTCAACAAAAAATAACTATAAAGAGTATTTGGGTTAATATAATAACGGTTCAGCAGGTCTATTCAGTGATCACGAGAAGTTCTCACAACGAATACCTAGAAGAAGCTATCAATTACATGTTTTAAATGTGGAGTATGATATTCTATTACATGTTTTTTGACGTTGGTTTTCCGTAGACCTTAAGGCGGCCCATCCCGCTCGTCTCCCCATAAAAAAGGGGAAAGAAGATCACGCCCATATTTCTTGTCACAGATCCAAAATTTTGCTCAAAATAGCTTTATTTAATCGAACTAGATGTCTGATGACCATTGGCATTGTAAAATTGTGTTTGGTTTCTAAGTTATAAGGTCCGAAAGTTCGAATTTTTCGCGCGTTTTATTCAATAACTTTGGAGGTGGATTACGCAATGATACAGTAAGAACATCTTTAAAAGATTAGTCATCAGACATAGCTTATTTAATCAAGATTTACAATCTATTTGATTTTTGTTAGATTTTTGTTTGCAGCGGTCGTGGTTTACTTTTAGCTATAAGTCGTTTTGAAATTAAAATTTTCGTAAATCTTACCAAATCATACTCTATGCACATTGTCTTTTTTGTGGACATGTTGCATCTTCCTCATCACGGAGCCTGTCTTATTCTTTGAAACAGAGAAGGTCCCAGAGCGCAACAGCCCGGTTTTCTACCGTGCCCGCGAATGAGTTAGGCCCGCCGGGTTGGGCTACCTTAAGTAAATAAATAAAGAAGTTGTCAATTTAGGTGTACTTTCGTGCACTTGGCCCTTAGGCCCCGGTTGCACCAAGAGACCGCCGAGTTAATCAATTATAAAACACGTCACTTTTAGTGATCCGTATAGAGCTCCTTCCATACTGTCCATACAAAGTGACGTGTTTGATCATACTTTGACGTTGATTTTGATGTTTTGTGCTTTCGTGCACTCGGCCCTCAAAAATAAGCACAGTATGGAAGGAACTCTATGCGGTTCACTAAAAGTGACGTGTTTGAACATTGATTAACTCAGCCGTTTCTTCGTGCAACCGGGGCTAAGGGCCCTTTTTTGTCCTTTCGTGCACTCGGCCCTTAGAGTACCTTTGTAGTACCCTGTACGTCCCGTTACAGCCCTTGTACTCTCGGAATGAACACGACAAGTTCTCACACTAGTAGATACCATATTCTATAACAAAACCCTCAGTTCGGGGAATCGGGGGGCTATCGGCAACTTGTTCTTTGCAGCATTGCCGATCGCTCTCCGATTTTCCGAACAATGGGGAATGCAAGCGTCGGGGAATTTGCGCGAAACTGTCCAATTTTCGGGGTATTCATTAGATTTTTTTTTATCACTCATTCCAAATCCAAATCTACATGAATTCGGCTGCATGAGCTTTTTTTGCTTATTCCAACAATATTCCGGTTTTGTTTTCGGATTCTCCTGCAAAATGTTTCAACTACCATCGATCGGCTGCATGATTTTATTTGCTCATTAGAAATTTTCAAGGAAAACGGATCCAATTCTGGATTTTAACGGATTTCGGGGAATCCTAAAAACTTCTCTGGGAATTTGCAGAGTTGTAATCGGTAAAGCTGGCTCTTTGATAAGAGCGATAATCCGCCAGCGTATCGTACGAGTATAATCGGAATGTTTTATTATGTTTCGTTTCGAATTACAAATATCGGCGGCATTGTTTCTGAGTTCAGTTGTTAAAAAGATATACTGGCATGGAGGAGAACACAATATTCTTCACTTCCATGTATACTGGCAATAACACACGATAGGACTCCCCTAATGTTAGAATATGTGGCAAACTAAATATTGTGCGAGAGAAACAAGTGATGAAAATATCGTATGGAAGAACGAGATAACCATCGTTTGGTTCGCCCGCGCGTGATGTCTGGTGCTCTTTTCTAGGGAAGGGAGGAGAGAACCAAACCAAATAAATTTTGCGATCGAACGAAATTCGTGTTGTTGCGTTGCGTTGCGTGAAGTTAGTGAAGATACCTTTTTCGGGGAGAGCAAAGTATAGCGACGTTAAAACTTTAATTTGATCACTGTTTAATCTATGATTTATAGTTATTTCGAATTGTGTGTATCTAGCTGAAAATCTTAGCAGGTAAGTCTTCTTTTATGAATTACTTGCTGAGTTTCCCGGTGTCCCAGGCAGGAATGAATCCCCTCTAAAAGTGAACCCCTGTTTACAGTAATTTGACACTAATTATGTCGTTTTATGATCGTAAATCAAGTTGAATACCAAACAAGGCGGCCGACAAAGTGAATGGGAGGTAGATTCGAGTGCTTCGAGTTGTATAAACAAAACCGAGACGCGTCACCGCCGCTCCATTGACAAACTGCCATAATTGTAGTAGGAAGGTACATACTCTTTTATGACATTTGTTTTTAGTAATGCCTTTTGCGACGCATTTCCAAACGAGATTTTCTCTTTAAGGCGGCCCAACCCGGCGGGCCTAACTCATTCGCGGGCACGGTACAAAACCGTGCTGTTGCGCTCTGGGACCTTCTCTGTTTCAAAGAATACGACAGGCTCCGTGATGAGGAAGATGCAACATGTCCACAAAAAAGACAATGTGCATAGTGTATGATTTGGTAAGATTTACGAAAATTTTAATTTCAAAACGACTTATAGCTAAAAGTAAACCACGATCGCTGTAGTAAAAAATCTAACAAAAAACAAATAGATCATAAATCTTGATTAAATAAGCTATGTCTGATGACTACTCTTTTTATGATGTTCTTACTTTATCATTGCGTAATCCACCTCCAAAGTTATCGTATAAAACGCGCGAAAAATTCGAACTTTCGGACCTTATAACTTAGAAACCAAACACAATTTTACAATGCCAATGGTCATCAGACATCTAGTTCGATCAAATAAAGCTATTTTGAGCAAAATTTTGGATCTCTGACAAGAAATATGGGCGTGATCTTCTTTCCCCTTTTGTATGGGGAGATGAGCGGGTTGGGCCACCTTAATTTAAGATTCCGAATAAAAAAACAAATTCCAAGACGTCTTGATAATAGAGTGAGTGACTCGCAGCTCACGGGCGTAGGGATTTACTTTTGATGCCAGGTTCATGAGTTCGACCGGTGATGCCTGACTCTCTTTTTGATGTTTTTTCATGTTTTTTGTATGTAAATGGACATGGATGGTTAATACTAAATTGACCGTCAGATATTAGCCTAACACACCACATGGGAACTATGTGCCATGCCAGGACCTACCTTATATTGCTCGTCTACATTGAATTGAATGGAAAACATGGCCAATTTTCATTGCCGCTTCGACCATCGTTCATTCAATGCGATGGTACCACCGTTAACCTTACCACCTAGTAAGTAAGGGACCTACAGCTTTACGTGTCATCCGAACCACGGCCAGCCTTAACGTTTTAAAATGGTCACCCATCCAAAATTTACCCGCTCACAGGTGACCAAGCTTATCGAATCGCAAGGCGTCGCGCCACTGGGCTGCCGAGGCTGACAAACAATATCAAATGTGTTCGATAAGTCCATTTCTTCACGAATTCGAATGTTTGCATGGTTCGGAATCAATTTAAAAGTTTAGGTCCCTTTACCCTACTAGGTGGTAGGTGTGTAAGCCCACCTGGGTTGGTACTATCGCATTAGATGAAAATATGGAAGAAGCGATAATGAACGACTGCCTGTGTTTTCCATCCATATCAATGTAGATGGGCAATATAAGGAAGGTCCTGATATGGCACCTAGATGCGGTTTGTTGGTCTGATTTCAAGATGACTTTACGTATTAGCCATAACCGTGCCAGCTTAAAATGGAAAAAAAAACGGTCAAGTGCGAGTCGGACTCGCACACAAAGGGTTCCGTACCATGGTACAAGATTTAACACCAAAAAATCGCGTGTTTTGTATTTGCTTTAATTTTTATTATTATTTAATTTTACCTATTTGTTTTAATAGCGGCAAAATAAATACACACTCTGTGATTATTTCAGCTGCCTACCTATTACGGTTCATGAGACGGGCCCTGTAACGGACGGACGGACGGACGGATAGCGGAGGCTTAGTAATAAGGTTCCGTTAACACGTTTTGGGTAAATACTAAAGGAAAAATACTAAGGTATAAAAAATCTTTGTATACATCATGAATAGTTAGAAAGTGCCTCGCATATTCTTATATAAGACATGTTACGCATAAATAATCAAACAATTTTGTTGCGGTCACAATTAGGGTTCCGGAGTTAAATTGTGACAATGCAATTAGGTTTTTGCAAGCAATTCCATATCATCATATTTGTACGGTATCACTAGATATTAGAAAACAAAATCCCCCTCCGCAACATAAGCGACTCGTAGCCTAGTGGCGCGGGGACTGGCCTAGCGTACCAGAGGCCTGGGTTCAATACCGACATGCACCACTGTCTTTCTTTTTCCGAGTTCGATAAGTGGATTTCGTCACGAATGCGAGCTGCTCCATGGTTCGGAATCCATGTAAAACTGTAGGACTCCTTCCCCTACTAGGTGGTAGGGTTTAAACCCGCCCGGGTTGGTACCATCGCATTGGATGAAAAGATGGTCGAAGCGGCAATGAAAAATGTATTTACATTTATTTATTTATGTATCCAATATACATGCATTACGTACAAAACAATGTATCTTAAATATTTGGATTAAACCATTCCTGTAGACCATAAGGCCCGTGGTGGAAGTTACAACAATAGGACAATATACTTTGAGTGTACATACAATAAAAAAACCTAACGAACATTCAAATTCGACATTCAAATTGTTCTTGTTTTACATCCAGTTCAATGTAGTCGTGCTTATAAAGGGAAGGTCCAGGCATGGCACCTAATTCCTTCAGGAATGTGGTGTATTGGGCTAATATCATAACCGTAGTTGTGTGGTATGAGCCATCCATGTCAGGTCGCATAAAAAAAACTGTTTGTCTATCTGTCTGAACGCGATAAATTAAAAACTACTGAACGGATTTTCATACGGTTTTCACGGGATCAAGGTTTATGTGTATAGTTCATTAGTGTTTTGTGTAAATTGGTTGAAATATGACGATAATTGTTAAAGATATCGGAAAAAATCAAGCTGATTGGGGAACTTTAATCGAAAACGCTGCCTAATCCTTTGGAGATATAACAAAATAATATGTGGTGGAATTGCTCCTCCTATACAGGATGTCGTAACGGCCAGTACATTAATTTCGCCAGCGTAGTCCTCATGTTTTTCCGAGACAAAAAAGGTTACATTTTTTTCTAAAGTGTCTAGTTACCGAGATATACATTTTTGAAATGTATGTTTTAGTTTAGTGTAATTTGGCGCACGTTGTAACCATGCATAAGGAAGGTCTTGGCATGGAACCTAGATCCCACGTGGCGTATCAAGTTAATGTCATGACAGTAGGTGTGATATTAGCCATTTGTACAGTCAACCAAAGGTTAAAGGATACACTTCCGGTTAAACGTAAAAATAAATGGTGTTTAAATACAACCTTTGATTAAATTTTTTTAGGATTTTGTTTACTCAGTAGCTAGTAGACATCCTCAACTATGTTTGAATCTATACTCAACCCTATAATAGTTTCCAAAAGTCAAAGTATTTCGACTGTTCATCTTTTCATTCAACCGGATGTGTATCCTAAACTCTTTGTTCGACTGTAAATACAACGTTCCCACGTTCTTACGGAACATTAGATTCTTTTTACACTAAATTATTGAATTACTTTGCATGGAAAGTCTAACTTTTTATTAAGAGGATATTCAGCAAAAAGTTATTAAACTTTTTTGTTTGTTTCAATCCCAATAATAATTTCCCAAATTTAATGTACTGGGCGTTACGACGACGGTCTACAGATAAGTCTGCGATGAAATATGTCTATCTTTTAAGGATAGCTTACTATAAAAAAAAATGTTTTAAAAAATGGTCAAATAAATTGTGGTAATTGGAAAGCTATTTTGAGGGATACTATTACAATCCTTACTAAATTAAATACGTTCGTTGCCTTAAGCATTTTATGCACATTATAATTGCCCTTTAAAGTATGCAATTATAATTAATATGTTCGGTGTTTTTGCAATATTAAAACTATGGCGCGCACCAACGTGACTGGCGTTGTGTATAAATGCGCTAATCTCAGGAACTACCAGGGAGATATGCCATCTAGCGCGCCTGCTATGAGACCCGCTGTCTCCAATTTTCAAAAACTACCAACTCTAAGTACATGTCACATGGAAACAAAGTCACATACGTAATATAGGGTTTGTGTGGGTGGGAACTGACTCAACAAACACATTTTTAGAGCATATTTGGAAACGGTGGCGATGTTTCGGCTGCATGATTTATGACGCGCCGCTTGATAGCGGCCACCAATGACCGGCAGTGCTTCATACCTGACGAGAAGAAGCCCGGGCAAAAGGGGCAACCCTATAGGCCCGCACCTGCACCAACTCATGAGATGCAGAAGACCCCACTATTATTGATTCCTATACAATTATATGGTCACTATGACCATTCGACGGATACAATTAGAGAGTAATTTTATCCCCTACCCTATCAATTCCCCATACTACAGGCGATATTTTTATACACGCTCTTAACGTTTTATTAGGTTTTTGAAATTTAGGATTCTTAAATATGTTGTCAAAATGTACGTCTTTATGTTTTAATTTTTTGATAAACCTATGATATTGGAAAATATTGGCTAAACATATTTGAAAGTGTGTTTTTAAAAAAAAAACTTCAAAATACAGATATACATACATACAAAACGATAAAAACATAAGGACATAAGGAAGAAAATCTGACAACTTTTAGGGGTAGGGAGGTCTGGAAGACGATTTCGCTATTTTAATGGCAGTCACCGTGCAAAATTGTGCCTTGGCCAATTGACATAGAATGCATTTCGTAAAAATTTCAAATCTTCGATTTCCGCTTTCTTCACGAGAGCCTTAAGGGATACATATTATTGCAGACGAATAAATCTTGAAGGTGGTGAAATAAGAGATGAAAAATTGTATGGGCAACCAAAAATACCTCAAGTTAAGGATTTTAAATATTTAAGCGTTTGGCAAGACTAGAGAGACTGTTAAATTGTACCAGGCTTGATTGATTTTTTCCCCAACATTAGGGCTACTTAGAATTTAATTACCAGATTTAATGCTTAATTACCAAAGGGGTAAGCAGATTGGATTAAATGTTCATAATAAAATAGAATGAAGCTGCTCTTGAATGTACTACCATGAAAATTGGTGGAGTACATCTCTCTAAATTACAAGAGGGGTGACATCAACATCTATTTTATATGGCCAATCTAGATAACGCAACCACTTGGCCCAGGCAGACCGACATATATAGCATCAGAGGGTTGGTCTCTAACACGTGAACCCATATTCAGCCATTTACCTTATCGTGACCAAAAATGTCGTGACCTCCCGGAATATATCGACTTAAAACATTTTGCTACAATTTTATAGATAGATGCATTGTCGTGAAACAGCGTTTTAGACCAGGCCTTTGGACAATTTTTTATTCAGGAAATAATTCAAACCGACTTCAGTCCAAAGCGACATGCGGAGGCGGGTACCTCAGCTAGTTTGCACAGGGTAATCTTTAAAACTACTGAACTGATTTTAAAAATTCTTTCAAAATTTGAAAGCTACATTATTTCTGTCTAACATAAGTTATATCTTATTTTAATATTTAAAAGTTTTTATTTATAAATCACTATATTTGTAAACGAAGTCGGTCAGGTGCTTCTTTACGTCTGTTCGATGGACCCCTTAAGGTGCCCGACGACGCCCATGGGCTTTCGAACTTTAAGGGTGGCTGCGAAACCTAGCGGGTCGGTCAGGCTTAAATTCAATTCAAATCTTGGTTAAATAAGCCTAAAATCGATATGGGTGCAGTTGTTGAGAATTTTAAGAAAATTGATTTAAAAAAGGGGAAACTCCTTTAAAATCTGAAATGGCTAAATGTTATTTATAAAACCTTATGGGGATGAATGGGAGATTAAAAGCATTTATGATGGAACAATATAAATTTTCGAAATTAACCAACGGTTTCTAGCGCAGGCAAAAGCTAGTGGTAAAATGGCTAAATGTTATTTATAAAACCTTATGGGGATGAATGGGAGATTAAAAGCATTTATGATGGAACAATATAAATTTTCGAAATCAACCAACGGTTTCTAGCGCAGGCAAAAGCTAGTGGTAAAATGGCTAAATGTTATTTATAAAACCTTATGGGGATGAATGGGAGATTAAAAGCATTTATGATGGAACAATATAAATTTTCGAAATCAACCAACGGTTTCTAGCGCAGGCAAAAGCTAGTGGTATACAGGGTCCGGCACTCGAACTGTTACTAACTTCACACTGCTTCTATTTTCAAAACAATAATGACAGCGCCCCGAATTCGTCAGTTTGTTTTATTGTTTTTAAGTGGGCGAAAAGCCCGGGAACAGATTTTAATTTGATAATGAATTTTCGCAATGGATATTAAACGAACAATGTGATCATTTTGCCATGGGCCGGAAAATCACAACCATCGTTCGGGAGCTCCGATATTTAACGTCGGAACAAAATGTTAGTGAAACGAACGTTATAAGCAATCCGGGACCAATACTAAACGGAATTGAGGCGGTCATCCGAAAACAGCAACATCACGTGACATGGTTCGAAAGGTGAAGGCTCGAATTCAAAGAAATCCTCGCCAGCCGATATCGCTGCAAAATTGACATAAAGTCTGAAAGTATCCGACTCAAGTATTAGGCGCATACTTAAAAAAACCGAAACTGAAACCCTACAAGATACAAAAAGTACATCATCTTACTTCAGTGTAAAAGGCAGTCCGACTACAAAGAGCTCGAGCACTGAAAGTCTTGCACGAATGTGGCAATCTGGAAAACATTGTTTTTTCCGATTAATTTTTTTTTAATGCCCAACGGTATGTAAACAAACTAAATGATCGTGTTTGGCTGCAGGGCAAGCCCAACGAGAATTTATACGATAGAGTTGCGTGCCAGAATATAACAGAAATAAGCGCCTGCTTCTGTTATGGTCTGGGCTGCAGTGACCGCAAATGCTTTTGCTCTCCACTCGTGTTTATCGAGAAGGGCGTCAATGTCCAACAAGTGTACCAGCAAAAGGTGTTAAATGATGCGCTCATAATATAGGCATGTAAGCAATTCGGTATGAACAGCTGGACGTTCCAACAAGACTCAGCACCGTCCCACAAAGCTCGCCTGACACATTTTTAATTACAGTACCACGTTCCTCGGTTAATTTTTTCAGAACAGTGGCCTACTCTCCAGATTTTATTCCAATGGAATTCACGGTATGATCCATTTTGGAGGTAGCCGTATCAATCAAAAGATATGAAAGTGTGGATACGCTGAATGCACCGCTCCGTCGGAAATAACGCAAACTTAGTGCAGCCTGCAAAGCCTTTACGGGACGACTTGGTGCTATCATCCGTGCCAAAGGAGGCTATACGAACTATAACAATGATTGTCTTAAAATTCAATTTTTTTTTTGCATTTTGATACAATTTTTAATAAACCGTACTTTAATTAACCAAATAACATAATTTTCAATTGGTAACGCTTCGAGTGATGGACCCTGTATATAGGAAACGGTGCGGCTCGCAGCGCATGGCGTGGCGAGATGGCGTTCATTACTAGCTTTACTTTTTCTACAATCAGGTGCACTAGGACTCTCGCAATAAAAGGCTTGATCGGGTAGCCCGCCCCCAACTGCAGTCCTAGAATCCAGTGACGCATGTGCTCGCTGTAGAAGCGTCAAAAAATTGTCGAATTGTCTGTTGCACCTTTTAGCGGGAGCAAGCATGGCCCCTACCCTACATCCTACAACCACTCATGAATTTTCCAACAGGACATGGTTACACAATTACCGCATTCCCTGACCCATTCATTATTAGAAATATATTATATAGAAATATTTTAGCTACTAATTAAACGCAACGCAAGATTTCCTTCAGTTTCAGGTTCAGTACGTTTATCTCATCCATCGGTCTCTATTTATTTGTCACTAGCTTAAGTACCCGCTCTGCTTGCTCAATGTCGTTCTGAGCCGGTAGTCTCAGTTCTCACCTAAATTGGCGTTTACGTAACTTCGAAGTTCCGTAAAAACGTCAAACTCCATACAAGTTTTTCCTAGATATTCGGTGGTTTTACTTCTTCAAGCTGTCAAAGTCAAACTCGGACTTCCGATTTGTATGAAAACACGGAGTGGACGTAAAAGTATTTACGGCAACGTCGAGTAAGCTGTCAAATCAAACTCGGACTCGCAAATGTTAGTTCGCTTAACGCCCACTGCGCGCGCTCTTTAATTTCTCCATACATTTGAAAACGCCAGTATATCGGTTTGCCGTAAACGCCAATTTAGGTGAGAACTCTGACTGCCCACTCTGGACTCATTTCGGGCTGAACCCAACATTTTTCCGGGATAAAAGTACCATTTGTGTTAACCAGGTGATAACCTATCCATTTGCCAGCTGTTTTCGTGCTTAGAATAATTCATTTGGTGTGCATATACCTGAAGTTATAAAACAATCAATTTGAGGTTGATAAGTTAATAACTGTCTGAGAAATTAAAGAATAACAGTGGCTTTTAGCCATCGACCTAATTTTAGATCACAACAGTTACATATGTTTAGGACTAAGGTTTTGACTATAGTATGCTCAACATTAAGTATGCCTACTTGCGGCTTAAACTTGGCATAAACTTGCAGTTACGGAAAAAACCGGATAAGATTGCTTTGTTTTATAATTCATTTATAAATGGTATGCTATTATTATTTTTCTACTTCCCTTCGTGATAAAAAGTTAGTTTTTAAAAACCAAAAATTAATTTGGGCATTGACTGCGAATATTTGAGTTTATTTTAATAACTTGGTGATATCGTATACTAATAAAAGGTTTAAGTAAAATTTTTATTTTAATACGTTCGAGATGAAATTCCAAAATTGTTCAAAGTGTGGATTCTCATCTAAGTGTATCTCATTAAATTTATTCACATTGTGTATTTATTTTGATTTTATTTATTGATTATTGATTGTCTATTATTATTATTGATTGTCTATTATTATTATTAATTATTTGTTTTTTTTATTGTCTTTAAGTGTTTGTCTAGTCGGTTTTTAAATCCATTTGCAGTTTCAGCACTAATGACCTCCTCCGGCAGATTGTTCCAAAAGTCTACAACTCTGTTCACCAAGAAGTGTTTCCTGAGGTTAGAATTTGATGCAGAGTGGTTTAGTTTTTTTGATTTCTTTGAGATTTGGTAAATTATAATAATCATTGAGGATTTTGTATGCTTCTATTACTGAGATAAATAGTCGTAACAGAAACTATGACTAACGAAAAGTAGTACTTTGTCACGTCATTTCGACACACTTTGTATGGACGAAATGTCAAAGTAATGCAAAGTGACGTCACAAAGTACTACTTTTCGTTAGTCTTAGTTTCTGTTACGACTATTTATCTCAGCCTATGAGGTCCCTTCGCTGGCGGCGTTCCTCTAGGGTGCTGAGTCCGATAACTTTAAGATGATGTTCATAACTTTGCTTCTTAAGTGTTGCAATCATTTTTGTGGCCCGTCTTTGAACGCCCTCCACAAGGTCTATTATCATTCTAAAATAAGGGTTCCAAATCAGAAAAGCATGTTCCAATAAGGGGCGAACATAGGCCTTATATAATTTTAGGAATAGTTCTGTATTTATGTACGAGAAGGCCTTTCTGATCATGTATAGTAGGGAATTGGCTTTCTTGACGACTTCTGTGATATGTGTCTCCCATTTAAGATCTTCTGAAATTGTCACACCAAGATCATGTTGCGTTGTCACTGTCTCTATAATGTTTCCATCAAAGTAGTGAGAGTGATGTGGATTTTTGGGTCCTAGGTGTACAGTGCACAGCGCATTTACTGGCATTGAGCGATAATAGCCACTCCATAAATTGCTTACGTTAAAATTATTCATCAGAAACTTAGTATGTCCAACTAGTTAGTTTAATGTGGTTTGGACATGTATACAGAATAAATACCTAATGAAAGAATGACAAAAATATTCAGAGGTGGCAAGTGGGTGGAAGTGGTAGGTGTGCCTGGACGATGAAAAATAAACCACTATGATAAGTGAGTGGCTTCATTAAGCCATAATAGTACCCCGTAATCGAAGAGCATGCCCGTAGAAGCGACAGAAGTATTATGTTATTGAGCCCTCTATCTTCGCCACTATGTGTGATGTTCAGAGCTGGTAGTCTGAGTTCTCACCTAAATTGGCGTTACGGCAAACCGATCGACTGGCGTTTTCAAATGAATGGAGAAATTGAAGAGCGCGCGCAGCGGGCGTTAAGCGAACTAACATTTGCGAGTCCGAGCTTGATTTGACAGCTTACTCAACGTTGCCGTAAATACGTCGACGTTGCCGTTTACGTCCACTCCGCGTTTTCATACAAATCGGAAGTCCACGTTTGACTTTGACAGCTTGAAGAAGTAAAACCACAGAATATCTAGTTAAAACTTGTATGGAGTTTGGAGAAAACACCAGTCGATCGGTTTGCCGTAAACGCCAATTTAGGTGAGAACTCAGACTACTAGCTCTGCATAAAATATAATGAGCATCAATCTACAACTACACTTTTTCACGTTGTGTCAGCACTTAACTAAATTCGAAAGAACGACTTGTTTAAGCCATTCTTATTCATTTTTCCTTTCTGAGGATAAAATGCTGAGACATGCACACGAATAAACGTAAGAACAGAATCACACAGAACACAAAATAATTGTTAAGTTTTCCTTTTACTTCATTCAAGTTAGATGTTTATGTAGGTACTAAGTTATATTAATAACCAGCTGAGGTACCCGGCTCCGCTCGCATCAATGTCGTTTTGGACTGATATCGGGCTGAATTATATACTGTTTCAATAGTAACCCCGCGGGCTGGTCCAAAAGGCTAGTTAACACTACTGTCTACGAAATTTGAACAAAATTGGTTGAGCCGATGTGGCATGATTGATTAAGATAACATCAAATTATTGCCATTCATAAATTCAGTGGAAGGAATGTACATTAATTAATTGTAAAACATTGGGGCCAATTTCTTCCAAGTTTTTTTAAAAGCATTTGCCGCCCGGACGATCTTGCACTGGCACTACTACATTACCATGGATGTAAAACACGGACATGTTTTATGACCGCTTCGATCATCATTACCAACTCAGTCGGGATTAAATCTACCTAGTACCTACGTTAGAAAGGGGACCTACATTTATACTCTAGGATTCGTGCGACAGCCATCTTCAACATCGAAAACGGTCACCCATCCAAAACCCAACCGCGCCCATAGATCCCAGACGTAGATACAAACCGCATATTAATCGAGTGAATAATTCGCAAGTTATGAACTTTTATCCCGACCGGTCTCCTCTCTCATAATTTACAGCGACGTATTCTGCCAATTTCCATGGAACATGGAGGAGCAGTCCGTCAGTTTTATTAGAAATATTTAACACTCACAGTTCATTCTCCTGGTATGTTAGCGTGATGTTTTGCAGCCTATAAGTAATGCGCAGATTTAGGCGAGACTTCGATACAAAACGCATCTAAATCGGGTTATTGGTTCTTAAGTTATAACCAATTCATACGACTGGTCACCTCTCTGGTAATTTAGCGTGATGTAAAGTAGCCCTAAAATTGCGGAAAAAAATCGAGCCATACGCAGGTATAATTATGTAGCGACAATATTAGATGAGCCATATAAATTGTCATCCCCTATATCGCCGCCTCCATAGCGACATTTAAATAGCATCGTTGTAATTCGATTTTTTCAACATGGTGTGAAGAATCACCTGATCAGCTAGAGAGTACACGTCAGAGCTGCATAACGCTGTCCTTTCGTCCTCTTTCTACAATCGTTCAACGCGAAACAGGTAGGGTAATCAAATTTACTGGCCACATTCCGAAAATAAGAACCAACCGATCCGGTTGATCCTTTATCTATAGGGTCAGTAAACTATGGAATCGACTTCCTGATATATTTTCTCTAAAGTAGAATCCGGGGTCCTCCAAGCATGGTGACAAGAAGCACCTGGTCGGCCGGCATGGTTTTCGCAGCCCCCGTGAAAGTTCGAAAGCTCGTGGGCGTCGCCGGGCACCTCTTCCAGGACCTGGCTTACGCCATATGTCGCGCTTAACATAACGGAGTAATATGAGTTAGTTCAAATCAGGCACTAAGTAGTATGTGAGAGTTTGTACGTTTTGCTTTTGTCTACTACCCATAGTTGGATTTCGAAAGTTCGTTTTTAGTTTCGTAAATATATATGCGCTGTGCTTACCATACATCTAAGCCATTCTGAAATGTTCACATTTCTTGGTTTAATGGTTCTAGAGATTTCGTGTGTTATTTGAAAATTAGTTTATTTCGGCCTCTCGAGTTAGAGGCCGAAATAAACTAAGGCTCGGTTAAAGAGTTAGAGGTAACTAGTTAGCTAAATTGCAAAAAAAAATATTTCTTAGCGAGCATTCTGATGTTAAGGTGGCCCAACCCGGCGGGTTGGGCCACTCATTCGCGGGCACGGTACAAAACCGTGCTGTTGCGCTCTGTGACCTTCTCTGTTTCAAAGAATAAGACAGGCTCCGTGATGAGGAAGATGCAACATGTCCACAAAAAAGACAATGTGCATATTGTATGATTTGGTAAGATTTACGAAAATTTTAATTTCAAAACGACTTATAGTTAAAAGTAAACCACGACCGCTGTAGTCAAACATCTAACAAAAACCAAATAGATCATAAATCTTGATTAAATAAGCTGTATCTGATGACTAATCTTTTTACGATGTTCTTACTTTATCATTGCGTAATCCACCTATTGTATAAAACGCGCGAAAAATTCGAACTTTCAGACCTTATAACTTAGAAATCAAACACAATTTTAGAATGCCAATGGTCATCTGACATCTAGTTAGATCAAATAAAGCTATTTTGGGTAAAATTTTGGATCTCTGACAAGAAATATGGGCGTGATCTTCTTTCCCCTTTTGTATGGGGAGATGAGCGGGATGGGCCACCTTAAAAGAAAGCTACTGTTAAAATTCGTACGCTTCTAGTACAATGTAATATGAAAATTTGTCAATTTTGACCTCTTTTACTCCCTTAACAATTACATTTTGAATAATCCTTGCCAATTAAGTGTTCTCATCTTAACAGAAAGCCACTATTTAAATTTAACATTTCTAGTCTCAATGGTTCTAGAGATTTCAGGTGTTATATATGAGCGGCTCGTAGCCTAGTGGCGCGGGGACTGGCCTAGCGTACCAGAGGCCTGGGTTTGATACCGACATGCACCACTGTCTTTCTCTTTCCGAGTTCGATAAGTGCATTTCGTCACGAATGTGAGCTGCTCTATGGTTCGGAATCCATGTAAAGCTGTAGGTCCCCTACCCCTACTAGGTGGTAGGGTTTAAGCCCGCCCAGGTTGGTACCATCGCATTGGATGAAAAGATGGTCGAAGCGGCAATGAAAAATTGTCCGTGTTTTCCATCCAGTTCAATGTAGCCGTGCTCATAAAGGGAAGGTCCTGGCATGGCACCAAATTCCTTCGGGAATGTGGTGTATTGGGCTAATATCATAACGGTAGTTGTGTGGTATAAGCCATCCATGTCAGGTCGCTTAGAAAAAAAAAATGTAAATTCGTTCATTTTAGTCTCTTTGACCCCTTAAGAGCTAAAATACCTTTTTCAGCAAGCCACTCTAAATCTCTTACGTTCCTAGGTGAAATGTTTTTTGAAATTAGGTGTTAAGTGCCTAAAGAAGATTTGTACATTTTGGCCTCTTTTAGGGGTAAAAGAGGCCAAAATGATGATGAGATAATTATAAATAATACTCGGCGAATAAGTGTTGTAATCTTAACGGGAATCCACACTGTAAATTTCACGTTTAAATATCAATGGGTTCCGAAGACTTCTATATGAGTGTGTAGGTGGTTGTCACTTGTGTATTTCGTCCTTGTTTACCCTTACCTTTACCTTAACAAAGGAATTTCGAAAAATACGTTCTTAGCGAGCATCCATCATCAACCGTCACCCTTCCAGATCCCAACCGCGCGCCCAATGTTAAACCACTTGAACTAACGGTCCACTTGAAGACATACATTCCAAAGAAATATAACTTAGACAACATCATATATTATCATATGATCGACCAATTTACAATGAAGGGATATAGAACAGAATTGTCTGCTGTTAAAGTACGAACAAGAGAACTTCCACTTTTTTTTTATGCAACCTGACATGGATGGCTAATACCACACAACTACCGTTATGATATTAGCCCAATACGCCACATCCCCGAACGAATTAGGTGCCATGCCAGGACCTTCCCTTTATGAGCACAGTTACATTGAACTGGTTGGAAAACACGGACATCTTTTCATTGCCGCATTAACCATAGTTTCATCCAATGCGGTGGTACTTAGCCCAGCCCGGGCGGACTTAATTCCACCACGTAGGGGAAGGGGACCTACAATTTTACATGGGTTCCAAACCATGGAACAGCTCACATTCGTAACTAAATGCACTTATCCAACTTAGAAAGAGAAAGAGAGTGGTGCATGTCCGGGCGAGGATTTGAACCCTGACCTCTCGCATGAAAGCCAAGTCCTCTAACCCCTAGACCTCGAGCTCTACAATTGCCAATGTATTTATTTATTTATACATGTTCATTGCACTACACATTCGGGCAAAAGGTACAACTTAATGCCAGCGGCATTCCCTCGTATGGGTTCATTCAATGCGATGGTAGCAGCCTGTGTGGGAATAACCCTACCGCCTAGGAAAGAAGGAAGGGGACGAATCACTTTGTCCGCTATTACGACATGCATGGAAATAAATCGTGGCATGTCACGGCATGTCAAAATTTTATAAGAAAATATTTTTTTTGATATTAAGACACATTTCTGACAAATATGTGCTATTCAAGAAATTATTTGAGGGCAAAAATAATATGTCGGATATAAATGTTAAGAGATTTCACCCGAGAATAGTCCGAAAATTTCGCTTTTTATGCGGTGTGCATGAACTTGAAGTTATACATACGTCCTGGGGTCACCTTTAAACCCAGGCTACAAACAGATGTTTTTTCATGGAACCATTCTTTATGTTAAGCTCGGCATATGGCGTACGCCAGGACGTCTTAAGGTCGGCCCGTAAGCATCAGAAAATTTCGCCTCCCATACAAACGTAGTTTACTAATAATTTGAAAACAACTGTTCCAACTTACTTGATATTTGGTATCTAATATTAGGCTACAAATATCTGTGTCTGCATGCCTTTGTTTTTTCGGTAAATGTATTCTGGGTCAAACCCCAGAGAAAACAAAATTCGTATGAAAATTTTCTTTATGCTTTAATTTAATTCGGTTTGGATTTTTCAAAAAAACAAAAGCATGCAGACACAGATATTTATTACTTGATATTAGATTTTAAATATCAATTTAATTGGAATAGCGGTTTCCAAATGCCATGGCCGGGGCGAGGATTTGAACCCAGACCTCTCGCATGAAAGGCAAGTCCTCAAGTCACTAGACCACTCTGTAATTTCGGAACGCGACGTTAACACTTGCTTAGGACTACTCTACTTAGAACTTACAAAAAAACATAAAATTAGCCATTTCGAATTGTGATTTATGTATTTAACTACAAAAACCTGTAAAATATTCGAGACGATTGAGTTGTTTTTTTTTTTATTAGGTTTGTCAAAAGTGACTCATTTCTTACATGGTAATAACAAAACTTAGATATAAAAAAAGTGAAACTATCAGCAATAATGGACAAACACAACATGGTTATTAACATTTCCTTAAGTCTAACGGTAGGGCATTAACTTAATTCTAATAAGAAGAATAAAAATAAATAAATCATGGCATATAAACACGCTACAAAACAAAATATATCAACTAAAATAACACGTGTTTAAAAGTGAGTGAACATTATTACAAAGAACAAAGGAGGGGAAATAATTACATACAGGTTTTGAATTTATTTTTAAGTGATTCTAGTGATGGGGCCGATATATCAATATCGTGATGATGAACGAATGCATTATAATTTGAAGAGATCCTCGATTAGTCTTATGTTTTTTTAGTTTTAGAGGGATTTAGGACTTGAATTTGGTCTTGGTACGTTAAAATTTATCTGGCTGAAAAGGAAAGGTCTTAATACTTGATTATTAATAATTGTAAAAATAATAATAATATCCGAATGCAATCTACTCCATAAAAAATCAGTCCGTCAGTGTAGTTAGGAAGAAACTTCCCTTTATTGTCAAAAAAAGATAAAAAGTTTTAAAACATCTTTTGACTACGCTCGATGCGTTGTACGAGTATATGTAATTTGTAGCTGGGATTCCACACTGGACTAGCATATTCTAGTATGCTTCTTACAAGACTGTTAAATAATGCAACTTTTGCCGCAGGATTTTTAAAAACTTTGCTATTACGTTTGAAACCTAGCATTTTAAAAGAACGAGAAATTATGTTGTCTATATGAGCATTAAATGAAAGTTTTTTATCTAATACCAAACTTAGGTCACGAATAATATCCACTTGCTTAAGCGTATTGCCGTTAACTTAATATTCGGTTAAAACTGGTTTTCGTTTACGCGTAAATGTAATTTGAACACACTTTAGAAAATTTAGGGACATTTTGTTTTTAAATCACCGCAAAGAGACTCGATTAATATCGTTTTGTAAAAGAATTGAGTCGTGACTATTTTTAATAATTTTATAAAACTTGCAATCGTCCGCAAAGAGCAACATCTTGTTAGATACTTCATTTATGCTTTACTAATGTACATACTTAATGTAAGGTAATGGTATAATTACTTCAATTTTTTTCCTACTTTCCCACTTTGGTCATAAAACCTGCCAGAAATTAAGCTTCATTAGTAAACTTTTTTTTTCATTTAATTTGTTTAAACTTTTTTGGTAATTGAACTACACTAAGTTACGCCAAACACTGATAGATCCGCGGATACTATCGACCAGTAAAAAAGGTTGTCAGCGATTAGCTTTTATTTATAGGACTCAAGATGATTCAAATATCAAATCGCCACCTCCTAGTCTATTATCTTGGGGAACGGAACTCTAAAAGTATTTAACAGTATCACTTCATTCACTATTTACCTACGTCCGCTGCCTACGTCCTCCTAGCCACTTGAGAGCGTTTGGCGCGAGCGTGGTTTGTTTATAGTCGTTAGGGTCATTACTTTTATGGCAGTGTTTATTAAACATTACCGGGGATCAATGGCGACCATTGTAAGGGATTCAAAATTACCGGGGATTCATTCCTGCCTGTTACACCGGCTCCCCTCGGGTCAATTTAGTTTTGGACAATCTAATCTTGGCTAATATCTAACGGTCAGTAACAGTTAGCGATGGACGGAATCGGATACTTGCTGGAGTCGACTATAATCAACTAAAAATGGTTTGGAATCGGATACAAGTTTGAGTACCGAGAGTTGACTTTCTTGCTGTCCGGGCAAGCGCGCAGCCCGTGTCGGGCCGCTTTCGGAATCGAATCGTTCGGTAGTCGTACCTACTCATTCGTAAGGTAATCTGAAAATCCGATTCCCTACCTACGAACGTTTCGGATACCGAATCGGATCGTCTTTCGTCCGTTAATCGCCTCCCAGAGTCGTTGCAGGCAAGTAGGTACACAAAAAAATCAACTCACAGAAATGAGGACCCGATGGAGTTTCGGAAAAGCCATCAATATTCATTGCCAGGCCTATAACAAATGGCACTACCATATCTTTGTATTATAGCTACATCGGTACCATTTGAGGGCATTTTCTCAAAAGCTGGTCTCCTGAATCAAAGAAGAAATAGACTAGAAGCTAAAAAACTTGACCAATTAGGTACTGTACCGAAACGTAAAAATATATAAATTAAATTGGTTTTCATAAATTGTGTGAATATTTTTCGGTTGCTTTTTATGTTCTACGTACAACCCAAATTATTTTATGAAACTAATTTAATTCATATTCTAAAGTAATCTTATTTTGTTAATACTTCATCATTTAAACGATTACGAACTGTAGTCGATTCCTTCGGAAGTCGATTCTACAGATAGAGTGGAGTCAAATCGTCTAGAGTAGTCGACTCTATGGCATACGACTCGGCATACGATTACCTACTTGCGGGCGGAGTCGATTCCATAGAGTAGGCACTCATTGAAAAATAACTTCTGCTACTACGCTGTACATTTCAGTTTGGTTAGACGAGACATTAAGTCGACTACTTGCAGTCGAAGTGCCACCCAGCTGTATTCGACTGATCGTAGCATTCATTGAAAAATAACTTCTGCTACGACGCCGTACAGTTCAGTTTGATTAGACGAGACATTTAGTCGACTACTTGGAATCGAAGTGCCACCCAACTGTAGTCAACTATAGTCGACTACACAGGAGAATTGATTCCAAGTAATCAGAGTAATCGATTCCGCCCATCGCTAGGTCAGTTCGGTATTAGCCACCCATCTCCAATCCAGTTATATAAAAAAAACCTACTTCTTCTGCAGCATTTTACTGTACACTGCTTGACGTAGGCCTCCCCCTGACGCCAAGCTGTGCGATCTCCTGTTTTTCTTCGTCAGTTGTGGACTGCTATCTGGCGTGTATCATGTGACCAACTTGCTGGGGTTTTTCTGACGCTTCTTAGGGTCTCCACATCAAAACCTCCGAGCTCCATCTGTGATTATCTCTGCGACATACTTGGCCCGATGTGGCGACACTGTGCATAACGTCAGTGACCTTAGTGCTTTAGGGTATGAGCGAATTTGGCATTCGGTCGTGCAGTGAGATGCCGAGCATGGATCTTTCGGGGTCTCCTGTACCGAAATAAATATTAAGAAATTGTATGCATTTTCCTTTTTTTATTGCAGGTTACTTGTTTTTTCCTTCGTTATCACAGGTGGAAGGATGGCCAAGAAACCACCTCCTCTAGATAACTTCCTCCATGAAATTGAGAAAAATTTTATTTCCATTAAGGACTCGCAGCAGCCTTTCACTGTGTTTGACAGTGTATTTAAACAAGTTCAGGATAAACTTAAACAGGTGGACAACTACTACAGCCGGTATGTAAGCAAGGTTTGTAAACGCTCAATTTTAAGTTTGATTTTGGAAATTTGACTGCGCAGATTTTGCATTATTTTCTTGATTTTTTTTATAAATTAGATATGCAAAGTTTTGCCTCCATCAGATGAAATACTGAAAACCATTTGCTTAAATAATGAGAAGAAATCGGCCAAGGGCGAGTCGGACTCGCACACAAAGGGTTCCGTACCATCGTACAAGAATTATTAAAAAAAATCACGTTTTTTGTATGGGTCAGAAATTTTACCTATTTGTTGTTATAGCGGAAAAATAAACACACTCTGTAAAACATTCAGTTGCCCACCTATTATGCTTCATGAGATACAGCCCTGTCACAGACGGACGAACGGACAGCGGAGGCTTAGTAATAAGGTTCCGTTGGCACCCTTTGCAAATTCCTCCTAAATTGCAATGCAGCGATATAAAAGGGAAAGATAAAGATATTGTCAAATATTGGTTCCATCAAATCGTGTTACTGCTTAGATGCACTCGTCACTGTCGCCCGATGGCCTCGGAGAGACAAAAGTAGATACAATGCTATCTACCGCGTGAGTGAAAGAGCTAACACCATTTACCCTTATTGGCAAATATGTTTCACGTCCTAAGATGCTTTACCCAATCTTTCCTTTTTATTCGCTGGCATAATGTTTATTTATATAAAAATGAAATCATTGCATATTTTGGTATTGTTTTTTTATGAATGAAATAACTAAATTTCTTTTTCTTCCTTCCACATGCAACTTACAATTTAATTCAGATCCAGTATGCGGGAAGCTTCTACGATGGAGTCAAGGTGGGAACCCTTAATGAGTTTGATATGGATGTCATTATAAGACTGCCGGTCAACCAAAATGACATCATCATAGAGAACGAGCAGCCCGGCTTCGTTAAACTTAAAATCGGGGCGCCCTTTGACAACCTTGACAAGCAACCATGTTGGGAGAGTCACCACAAGGTGACCAGAGACTGGCGGGACAGCGAGAAGTACTTTCTCCAGAGTCAGTTCCGAAGCTGGATCGAGAGCGCCGTGACCAAGGCTATCAATGAACTAGACCGCAAGGTGGTGGTGGGAGATGTTACATACAACATTACCTGCAAGAAGTCTGGCCCCGCCTTTACTCTGAATGTAAAGAATGCAGAGCTTAAATTCGAAGTTGACGTTGACCTCGTGCCAGTTATTCAGTTCAGACCGCCGCGATGGCCAGAAGGTTACCGAAAAATTGTGTGCGAAGGCGACGACAACAAAAATACCTGGTTCGTTGTCCCGAAGCCCAATAAAAGCATCGAGGACCCCAGTTTGCAGAACCGGTGCTGGCGGCTGGCTTTCCACGATCAGGAGAAGGCGTTTATAAAGGGTTGTAAAAACCTCAAGTCTACTCTAAAACTGGTGAGTTATGTGAAAATCTACCAATACCTTTAAATATTTTTATATCCGATAAGCCCATACAAAATAATGCGTAATCATTTTGATTTCACAAAATGGGATCACACTTACAACTTTAGGGTCAATAAATTGTATATAATTCAAACTTGTACGTACATAATGTTTTATTTACATTTATGTGTAAACAGTATTTAGCTAGCATTGTTGTTTGGTCCACCTCATTGCGGACATCACGATTTATGATATGACATTAGGGACCTCTTGTATTGCCAAGTCAGAAATATACTTAAACGTCATTGGCTGCGTGGAGTAATGAGGGCCGTGATAAAACATGCCACTCTATGATGAAATCATGTGTGCAAACTCACTATATTAATATGCATCCATGTTAAGGATGTTCCGACCCATACAATGTTTTTTTTACACAGAACGCAAAAAGTATTGCACTTTAAGGCACGAATTCGTCAAAAATATTAAATATAGCCATAGTAGTTGCAGCGAAAATATATTCACAATTTCAGGTTTAATGGTTTTGTTGTAATTGCCGATAAGAAGTTTTACACCGTTAGATGGCGCTGTTAAATAAAAATCGTATTTAAATAAATTGTAACAAAACCAATAATCCTGAAATTGTGAAATTGTTTTCGCTGCAAGTAATATGACTATATTAAACTTTTATTATTAATTCGTGGCTTAAAGTACAATACTTTTTGCGTTATGTGTGCAAACAACTTTATATGGGTCGGAACAGCCTTAAGCTACAGTAGCTACATGAAAGCCAAGCAAGCTAAATGCTGATATGCGAAGTTATCACTTTGGGTATCTTAACGAAATTCGTCTCACAAATTTTTCAATGACTCCAATGCGTTAATGTTTCAGCTGAAGAAGCTCCGCGACTCCTTGGGGATGAAGGCTATAGCGAGCTACTACATAAAGACTTTGTTCCTTCGGGAAATCGATTCCCCAGGACACGACAAAAAATATTGGGAAAGTAAAGTGAGTGTCCTCTTCAAAGACATGGTGGAGAAGTTCTACTTAGCTCTGGACACCAAGAACATCCCATACTTTTGGAACGACGGGTACAATCTGATTGGGGCCCTCAGTGATACCTTGGCTAACCAGTATAAGGCTAAATTGAAAAAGTTGCTTACGTATATTGAGGACAATATGATTGTCGAGATTGTCAAGTGTCTGTTGACCAATGAGGAATTTAAGCAGTTTGGAACGACGGAAATCTATAAGAATTACTGTGTGGAAACTGTGCCTGCAGTGACTAATAATGTCAAGAAATCATCAAGTGCTTTGGCACTTTCATCTACTAGTGCTATTACTGTACCTAAGGTAAGAAGGATTTGTAGATACATTGCATTTACTTATGTCCGCCCCGGGTCGACTTTAGACACACAGAGATTGACGATCCGTTTTTAGACACAGCATTCAGCTTTAAAAGACCTGATAAAGGCTCAATGAAGCAATTTTTTTTGACAAATTAACAAGACATTTTTAATGGTTTTCTTTAAATCACAAAAAGTTTGGTAGCAAAGCAGAGTTCGTTGAGCACACTCGTATTGGACTTATCATACACACTACCTCAGCGTGATAATCGAATTGTTATCTCCATATCTCTGTTCACCATCGACAATCCTGTTTCAGTTTATGCTTTCCAGCACCAAGTAGAAGTTTCTGAGTTTATTTGAAAAATTGTACGCTTAAATTTCAAACAATAGACAAATAGATAAACATTAAATTATGCCAGCATCTGATTTCATGTTCCATATTATTGTGTTGAAAATTTAGTTGGGTTGATTTATTGTTACTTTACATAATTTTTTAAATTAAAAACATTTTTTCCAGAAGGAACCAAGAGTAGAACCCTCTCCGAATACTCAGGAGAAAGACAGCGCTATCTTGTCAATGCTGCAAAAAATATTGCTAACTAATGAGAAAACAGAAAAGAGTCTCGAAGGAATTAAGGATCAGATATCTTTGCTGCAAGATAAAGTGGAGAAACTTGAATGTGAGATGAAGCATTCTAGGGAATCTATTCCTGGAGGGCTGCTGCCAGGTAAACCTTTGGCTGCTGCTATAGTCAATCATGATCCGTCGAAGCCGGGTTTTTTTTGAGTTGGGTGGTGACAAGACTGACTTTACATATTCCTGTTTTCAGCATACACAGGGTCTTCGTACAGGGAGTTTATAGCTGGTGGAGCTATAGATTAAGGTTTGGTCACCGCTCCAAATTGTTGAGTATTCCACATTTACTTGCCTGTCAGGCTTACATGTGTTTTTTTGTTTAGTACATACTCGACGTTACTATGCTTGAATAATTTTATGCGACAGGCCAGGAAGCAACTGTTATGAGAAGAGTAGACTGACATGTTGTGTGGCGACAATTCGCGAGCCTCGAAGCCGTGTAGTGGTTGCGATATTGGATTCATACGACATCTAAGAAACTGACAATAGAGAGTATGGCATCGTTCTAGTCTAGAAGAAAATGCTCGGAACTGTATCCTAATCCCACCCTCTCCTGTGTCTGCCATGATGCGCCCGAACATAATATTTTTAAATGAGGCGCTGGGTCGTTAGTATGTACATAAAACGTTGCACGCTAAAATTCTAGGGTTCTACTGAAGCTATTTCATCTAAGAGCGATTAGGCGACTAATCATAAAGATGTGTCATCAGGGCACTGAATAGTGTTAAATGTTTTGCAATGCGAAATTTTCTGGGTACAAAGTGCTTAATTATGCTGCAAGATTAGCCTTTTTAAAGCCCTTTAAACCATCAAAGGATACAATCCACTCAAATACAATATATGTTCCTACATCAGTTATCATAGAATATTTGTCAATATTTAATCCCAACTATGCATGCATTTAATTATGAATTTGATTGTATTACAATGTAATCTTAATGCTATGTTGATTTAGAAATTAATTGATGTTTTTGTGTTTGCTAAATTATTAGGTACCAACATACAATTCACTGCATAGCACAATGTTTGATGTTAGACTAGGAGGTGGCGACAAAAATGGTAACGATAACGTAAATGGCTGAAACTGGGTACACAGGATAAAGACCAACCCTCTGAAGCTAAATGTGTCATTCTGCCTGTGCCAAGTGGTTGCGTTACCTAGATAAGGCGCCTGAAAATGTAGTTATGGTGACAAAAAATATATATGATAAGGTAAATGGCTGCAAATAACGAAGCATAAAAGTATCAGTACATACTTGCTTAGCAATACAAAAACTGATCAAAGCTTTGGTTGCATTTTGTAGTTATAGGCGATTTAGGTTACAGATATAACTTTAGGTATATTTAAGTATTTCATTAAAAAACCGAGTGGTTATTTTTGTATAATTAATATGTATCAATGTTTCTAGACAATCAGTATATTCATCAGAAGGTACATACCAACATATATTTTATATAGCCAATCTAGATAACGCAACCACTTGGCACAGGCAGACCGACATATTTAGCATCTGAGGGTTGGTCTCTAACATGTGAACCCAGATTCAGCCATTTACCTTATCATGACCAAAAATGTCGTGACCTCCCGGAATATGTGTTTACAGGAATTAATTGCTTTGTTTTACAAACATCAGTAAAGTAAATAATATGGGTATTTTTGCCATGTTTTACATACTCTAGTGCTTAAATTACTTTTTTACAATGCACGAGGGATTTAAGCCCCTTAGCATTAGGCCATTGAATGGAGACACTTGTTCAAACTACAAAATTCATATTAAAAGTACTTGAACTGTTCACACCATGTCGGCCAACAGTTTTCTTACTGAATGTGTGATTTGGCTCGGCTCACCGCCTAGTGACGGGCCTTAAGAGATGGGCGGCACCGAATGTAATCTGGCGACGATGCAGGCGGGAGAGAAGTCCGTTGAGTATGGTTAGAACCACCGAATTCCCATCGCCCATTGTGCATTTGTAAACAGCTATTAATTTAGATTAGAATGTAAGAAAATAGTTTTTAGTTATGTTGAATTTCCTTATGACAAGGCTTTAATTATATTTGAACATGCGAATTTTATTTTACTGAGTAACTATTTAATCGGAGTTCATTAAAATGGTCAGTGGCCAGGTCATTTGTACGGTAGCATGAAAAAGTCCAGTAGCACATTCCAAGGCGATTGCTGTGAAGAGCTCGCATCGCGCGGTGGTGAAGCGGAGGAGGGGATTGCATCGCCTTCTCGGGCGATGCGCGCCCCACCTGAAGACCGGCCGGCGGGCTACTGGACTATGTAGTCGTTCAGTAAAGGGAGAGTCCAAAAAAGATTTCCAGTAAACAAAATTGTTGAGCCGTTCAACCGTTCAAACCTGGCGAAGTTTCTTGTCGGTTCTTCTTCGCCAGATGTAAGCGGCAGAAAAAGAAGATAATTACGAGTCTGAGTGTAATTTACATCTAATAGACAAAATAAAGAAACTGAACTGACTATGGATAAAAATGTAAGGTTCTTTATGCTAAGATTTAAACAGGATTATAGGATATCCTAGTGGACATCCTAGTTTGACCCACCCAATCACAACTCCATAATTTGAGTTGCAGTCTTAAAATTTTCCATGCTTGCATGAAAATCCATGCGCTGACTGAAAATTTACAAAATATGTTTCGGAGAAGAAACATTTTGCAATTTTTGGTAGGATAGAAGTAACGATTATAGTATTTTGGTGGTGGTGACTGAATAGAAATAAGAAATTTAGGTATGTATTATGATAATAATATTCTTCAAAGCAAAATGAAATGTAATAAATAGTCTTTTATATTCTTGACAATTGAACTAAGTTTTGATCGATGAATTTTAATTGCAAGACAATTTGAGACTAAGTTCTCACCCAGTTAGCAACTAGGTATTTTTTTATTTTATCAAATAAAGGTGCTATTATCAAATGTATTCGTAGTTATAAGGGGCTTGATTGAAAATAAAACCATAACCTTGGCATAAATAATGGAATTTAATTTTATGCTCAAAACAATAATTACATATTTATTTACAAAGTCTATCAATGAATGGTTGGTGGTCGAACTCTTGAATAAATTCACTTCTCAGAATTAATAGTTAAAATTACCAAATTGCACATATATTGCTCGATCCATTTACCATAGAATTAGGCTATTAAAAAGTTACCTATAAAAACCTTCCGGGATTTGTTTGACCTTTTATTAAACCGTATGCGATCCAAAGCCATACCTTGGAAGATTTGTGTGCAATTATTAGAAGCATTTCGGTGATACCGATATAAGAACAAAACAAAAATCTAAATGGTGTCCCTCAATACAATGACACTCGATGCATTTATATATATCTTTGTATATTTATTTATATTAGAATACAGCAAGGAGCACTACTCACTACTGCAAGTTGGCAAGTTTCTTCTGGTACAGTCCGTCACACATTTGGCCTGTCTGTGTGCACTACCAAAATACTTATGTCTTTGCCACACGCAAGTTAGGAAGTTTTTGTACACAAAACAAAAATATAATTCACTATTTGTATTCTGTGTACAAGTAACTCGGAACACCTTTAAAGTGTATATGTTACGATTAAAACCCGATGTTGGTTAAAGTCTGATTTTTTTTTCCTTGAAGGTAAATACAATTTTGAAGTTATACTCGTGTTATGTGCACTAATTTCGAGTATATTGTAAGAAATAAATATAACCTTAACCAATTCTTTTTCATACAAAAAATTTAAGAAAACATTTTAAAATTAATTTTTTTTCTTGGCATCTACTCTCAATTAGTGCACTCTACATGAGTATAAGTGCAGAAATCAAATAAAATTAAAGGAAAAAAATATTTCGGACTTTAACCAACATCGGGCTTTAACCATAATATATGTATACATATCATTGATACAGAAAGTTGCGAAGAGACACGTTCGAATAAATAAAAACTCAACTGCATATTTATATCATAATATTGAATTGGGACCCAAACAATTACATTTCTAGTTCACAACAGTGTAAGCAGTTCCAGCTGTCTACGGTTTCTAATAAAATCTGCGGTGAGAACAATAAGACAACCGACAAATGGTCTGCATGGCATACATGACCTAACAGTTAACAATTTTCTGCAACATGTAAGTTGCATTGAGCAACAAAGAATGTTCCACACTCACTTAACATTAACAGTGCGTTCCAAAATGCGTACATTGGAGACAGCAACTATAAACGCATTCACGATCGTCCCGAATTGCTCATATTCACATAGCATATGCGCCGTGTATGCTCTCAATGGCTGTCATAGAACTGTCATGAAACATGTATACGTAGTTCTCTGATCGCCGTTTATCAGACAATTGTCTAGTTAGACAATTCTAGGCCTGGAATACCCACTCTCGAGACTTGCAAGGCGTTTTCGAGGTGGTTAGGTTGTTAGGCTCAGACACATGTGTCTGCTCAAATTCGTTCCGATTTGGATATTGCAGAGGTCGTAACGTTTGTGACTGAGCAGCGATATCAATTCACTCTATTTGCTTTTTAGGGTGTGTATGCAATTCGGAACGTAGAGTAAGTTAACCACAAATTAAATGTTTACCTCCAATATTTTTTTTATGACTCACCACATGTATAACAAAGTTATATTCTAATGCTGGGCCACACCTGCGTGATGTTTAACGTTCAGTTAATGGAATAATAAATGTTTTGCCTATATATAATTTTATTTAGAAAATCTAGTAGTGTTTTGAATGCGTTGAACATCAATATGGATCCGAATTGGCGAGCACAGTAAACAGTTCTGTATTGAATGTCATAAATAATTATTTATTAGCATCTAGCATTTGAGATAATTATGAAGCACAGGGCGAAAAGATGATGAAGAAGCATTTTTTTGAAATGGTTTTATGACGTTTATTACAAAACTTGCTCTGCCTTACTGATAAACATTACACCATCGCTATCACTCTGGTATTTCTTGCTGTCCGTTACTTCTATCTAGAAAGAATAATAATAGCAATGGTACAAATGTTTTTTAGTAAAAAAGCCTATGTTTAAGGAGTTATAACAGAAATAGCTACGAACGAAACTGGCTGCATCTACTTCGACGCACACATTTTTCAAGGGTGCTACTCTAGTGTACTATGAGGATAAAAAAAAAATATTTTGACAAAAACAAAGGCTTGGTCTTCAGTTTTGATGCTTCCAAGAACTGGATTTTTTCCACACTATTTTGCCACTATCAAAGTGCAATTGCCCATTGTATCCATGCCTGTTATAGCTAGGTGAAACAACACATACTTTTATGGGCTGAAAAATTCTGCTGCCTTAGCTACCATCTAATGTCAAATGTCATTTAAGATGCAATAAGTACACTAGGCCCCGGTTGCACGAAGAGACGGCTGAGTTAATCAGTGTTCAAACACGTCACTTTAGTGAACCCCACGGAGTTCCTTCCATACAGTCCATACAAATTGACGTGTTTAGTCATACGTTGACGTTGATTTTGATTTTTTGTGTCCTTTCGTGCACTCGGCCCTAAGACTGAGATAAATAGTCGTAACAGAAAGTAAGACTAACGAAAAGCAGTACTTGGTGATGTCATTTTGCATTACTTTGAGATTTCGTCCGTACAAAACATGTCAAAGTGACGTCACAAAGTACTACTTTTCGTTAGTCTTAGTTTCTTTTAAGCAGTACTGCTGTTACGACTATTTATCTCAGCCTAAGACCCAGACATAAGTGCGTGCTATGTTAATGGCATTAAGCGCAAGTGTGGGCCCTAGCATTCAAGTTACAAACAATGCGTACATTTAGGCTGCCTGATGATTTGGCATTTACATTTTATTTACGAACACTAATATAAAAATTACAATGCATTGTTTTCATATTTAATTTTTGACTATTACATAACTACCTAATAATGCGCGAGCTAGAATTTCTTAAAGTCTAGGTAAATCCAAGATATCAGAAGATCTTAGCACCAGAGACGTCTATAAAAACGTCCGCGGATTATAGACCCATAAAAAACTTTGTTAACCTATTTTCTATGTGGTCTGTACCTATAAATTTAGATTATATGATAAGTTGGTGATCCTTATACACATGCGAATTTCATGCTAATAAAACATGTAGTATTTTTTTCAAAATCCGTTTTTGGTATTTAAGTGTGTTTTGATGTAAATATTTTTTATTTAAATTAATGCGACGTGAAAAAGGATAAATGAAGCATATATGTCTTATTATTGGTTTGAAAATCTTGCCATATTTTATTTTATTGTTGATCTAAGTTATGTTTAATACAGGTAACCAATGGTAGATTAAAAGTGTCCATAATATAAAATTAAACAGCGCTTTTAAGAACGCTCAAACTAAAGTAAATTGAATTTACATAAATCAAACAAAAATAAGTTTTTTTAAAAACCAGCATACAAAAATCATATTTCTATACGAATACAAAATAAACATTCATAGTTTTAAACATAATTCTATTTAATTATGTGCTTGGTATGAAGCCATCATTCTTAACTGAACATAAAACCTCTACATACTTCACACGCTACACAAGTTGTGTGTAATATTTTTATAGTAAACTTAATAAATATGAGAAGTTTTATATATTATATTAGACAATCTAAACATTCTAACATATGTGGTGAGTTGAGAGCGTTGAATTAGCGTGTGGTTCCCGACTTACTGTGAGCGATCAACCATTGTAGAGTTATGTCAATATTGTCCTTCTCCTTACATGAAATGGAATAGCAGCATATCTCCCTATCTTGAATTGCAGATAAGTTCCTGAAAACAGAAACAAACACACATTGACACTTTGGCCTTGAGGTATTTTTTCAGCAGGCTGTTTTGGCCTAATATATAATAATAATAAATAAAATTTAAAAAACCGACCCAATGAAAAAGTATTCCAAAACAAATTAACATGCACTAAAAAGTAAAAAAAAATATTGCCATTTTTGTAGTTACGATTATTATTTTTTGAGTCGGTGTCGGGCAAGGTAGCCAAGGTTACCTGACTGGCGCAGCGCGTGCCCGGCTGAAGCCGACTCAAAAATAACAATAATCGTAACTATTTGGAATACTGAAATTCTTTGAATTTCTTTTTTTTTTGTTAAAATGTTTGTTTCTGAATCTGAAGTACACTAACTAATTTGTAGACGTCCTTTCCAATAAAAAAAGAATCATCGAAATCGGTTGGTGTGGTATCGAGTTATTTGTGCATTTGAGTTTCTCATGGATGCCATTTTCTGAACTAAACTAACCGCGGCGGAATCTAGCCAGTGCCATCATATTATATATATCAGCGGGAGGGTACGCACGTTTCGCGCGCTCCTGGATATTTCGTGTACTTGATGGCAAGGTAACGACTAGTCTGATTTTTTTTAAATTCCTGCATTTAAAAGTTTTTTTTAACAGCAAGGGGGATGTGTACCTTGTTATTGAAATGTTCTGAAATGCTCGTGTATATCGTTGCTGAAAGGTACAAGATTTTTTTTATTTAATTCTTCTAAATAGAAAGATAACAGAAAAAATGGCTTTGAAGGTAAAAATGGTCCTTTTAGAAATATTTTTTATTTCGATGATTATGGCAATTCAAACCCGAGGAAACACTTTATAACCAATCGTGTGGTTGAGTCGTGGAACAGGCTCCCGGAGGAAGTAATTAGTGCCGCTTCAGTGAACAGCTTCAAAAACAGACTTGACACTTATACAAAAAATCATAAACTTTAGACTTTTTACAGGAATAAAAAAAAAACAAGTGCACCCCCAGTTACCAACTCAGATGTACACGCATCAGCTTTAAGTTGCTAGTGTATCGAAACAATAATAATAATAATAAAATGGGGATGTGTACCTTCGTAAACGTACAGTGAGTGGTATTTGTGAGTGGTATTTGGCGCGCGGTAATTTTTCATGGGAGCATTAGGCATGTCTTGGGTGGGGCTAAATGCAAAGCTGCGTGTGACTCACATCCGCTCGATGAGGCCGTGCTCGTCGAGTGCGTGCGGCAGGTCGCGCTTGTTGCCCAGCACCAGCACCGGGATGCCGGTCAGCTGCTGCTTCTCCAGGAGGCTGTGCAGTTCGTTGCGGGACGCCTCGATCTTGTCAGCGTCCGCCGCGTCCACCATGTACCTGCCGTCAACCCATTCTCAATACAAAACTCATCCTGCTCACTTGACTAGCATGCCAGAGGTTTGGGTTCATATCCGGGCCCCGTTCATGCTCCGCTTTATTTCTCTTTCTGAGTTGAGTTGCGTTTCGTCACGAATGCGAGCTGCTCCATGGTTCAGAACCCATTTAAAACTGTAGATAGCATTGGACAAAAACATGGTCGAAGCGGCAATAAATGATTGTCAGTGTATTCCATTGAGTTCAATCTTGTGTTTATAAAGGGAAGCTCCTGGCATAGCACCTAATTCCTTTGGGATTGCGGTGTGTTGGCATGTCCTGTTTAAAAAAAATGGTAATTAACTAATTTATTGTTATGAGCTACATGAATTTTAATTCCCTATTCTGCAAGATTTCGTAACTTCGGAAGGTTTTTTTTGGAACTGGACATGGTTGGCTAATATTATACCACTCACATTATATTAGCCCAACATTCTACAGGATATCTAGGTGCCATGCCAGGACCTTCCTTATATTGCAAGGCTACATCATTTAATGTATGCAGCCAGACATAAAGGTCAAAGGGTCACACCATTGAAGTGCCGAGGATCACATTGTGTAGGTCACAATGAAAGAACTGTTTTTCAATTATTTTGAGGAAACTAAAAAAATCAATTGTACCCCATACATTCTAAGATTTGTGTTAAATAAACTTAATGTGACAAAAGGGCCAAGTTAATTATGAATAAAAATATTATGTTTAGGCGAGTGTTTCTATTTTTTGACCACTATACAATAAGAACACAAATTTATTGAAAGTGATATCAAATGAATCGTCTAGTCCAGCGCTTACCAACCTTCTTCTAGTGCGAACCCCTACCTACCTTACCATGATCCGAGCATGAATACAAACTTTACAAACCCCTGCATTCTAGATAGGAATTAGCCTCATATTGCTAAAGCAACTGGTTAAGGTCGGCCCGTAAGCACCTGAAAATTTCGCCTCCCATACAAACGTAGTTTACTAATGATTTGAAAACCACTGTTCCAACTTACTTGATATTTGGTATCTACTATTAGGCTACAAATATCTGTGTCTGCATGCCTTTGTTTTTTCGGTAAATGTATTCTGGGTCAAACCATAGAGAAAACAAAATTCGTATGAAAATTTTCTTTTTGCTTTCATTTCATTCGGTTTGGATAAAAAAAAAAAAAAGCATGCAGACACAGATATTTGTTACCTGATGCGGAAATCCAAAAACCTAGGGAAACACACGTCCATATATCAGGCTGAAGTATTTGCAATCATAGATTGCGTACACGAAAACCTACTACGATCCTACAAAAACCAACACATCTTCATCCTCTCGGATAGTCAGGCAGCCTTGAAGGCACTACTATCTGCAGAGATTAAATCTAAGCTCACCCTTAACTGCATCCAAACGCTGAATGTGCTAGGGGAAATGAATGACGTAACCCTAAGATGGGTACAAGGTCACTCAGGAATCGACGGCCACGAAAATGCCGATGAACTGGCGAAAGAAGGAGCTAATAAACCCCAGGTGGGACCTGAACCATCCTGTGGGATTTCCAAAAGCACTGCACTCGGAACATTACATGACTGGGCTCAAAACCAAAGCCTGTGCCAGTGGAAAAGCAAGCCAGGACTAAAGCACGCCAAGGCCCTTATAATGGAATTTTCCCAGAAAAGAGCATTCGAGCTAATCAACCTAAGCCGAAATCAACTCAGAGTAATTACCAGAGCTCTAACAGGTCACTGTAACCTTAACAAACACCTGCACAGGATGAGGTTGACAGATTCAGATTTATGCAGGTTCTGTCTTGAACAAGAGGAGACACCGATCCACCTGTGCGACTGTGGATCACTAATTCATAAAAGAAATGCCATCCTTGGGGGATACTTACTAGACCCAGATGATATCAAAGTCATCACACCTCAAAAAATCCTGCACTTCCTGAAAGAGGCAGGAATTGAGGGTGAACTGTAAGAAGGGAAAAGTCACAATAGATCTGTAAAGGTCGCAGTGACAGCGGGCAAAAAAGCCCGCAGCCCAACTTCAAATAATAATACCTGATATTAGATATTAAATATCAATTTAATTGGAATAGCGGTTTCCAAATGATTAGTAAACTACGTCTGTATGGGGAGCATAGCTTACGGGCCGTTCTTAAGGCGGCCCAACCCGGCGGCCCCAACTCATTCGCGGGCACGGTACAAAACCGTGCTGTTGCGCTCTGGGACCTTCTCTGTTTCAAAGAATAAGACAGGCTCCGTGATGAGGAAGATGCAACATGTCCACAAAAAAGACAATGTGCATAGTGTATGATTTGGTAAGATTTACGAAAATTTTAATTTCAAGACGACTTATAGCTAAAAGTAAACCACGCCCGCTGTAGTCAAAAATCTAACAAAAACCAAATAGATCATAAATATTGATTAAATAAGCTATGTCTGATGACTAATCTTTTTACGATCTTCTTACTTTATCATTGCGTAATCCACCTCCAAAGTTATTGTATAAAACGCGCGAAAAAATCGAACTTTCGGACCTTATAACTTAGAAACCAAACACAATTTTACAATGCCAATGGTCATCAGACATCTAGTTCGATCAAATAAAGCTATTTTGAGCAAAATTTTGGATCTCTGACAAGAAATATGGGCGTGATCTTCTTTCCCCTTTTGTATGGGGAGATGAGCGGGTTGGGCCACCTTAAGAGTAAGTTTTGACTAATTAGAGCACTTAGTTCTCTTCATTAACATGGTATGAAAGAGCATAGGAAGCACTAGTTCGGTATGTGGCCTTGTTATTCTGCAAACAGGAAGATTTACTCACACTATAGCATTGACTCCACGGCAATACCTCTCCCACATGGAGCGGAACCGCGGCTGGCCTCCGATGTCCCATACCTACAAAGGTATCATTATTAAGCAATATAAATTTTAGGGATAAACTAGCTGACAAGCTCATCATTATTTGTGGTTGAAGGAGCCTGTGAAACCCTGTTGCGATCCCTTGTTATGCATGGGGATTCGTAATGCAATAGCTACATGAACGTTTTCAAGTATTATGGCTGGTCATCGCAGGAGTGTATGACTGAGCTGTAAGGAAGACTGCCTCATGGCAATATGGTGGTCTATTTGGGTAACTGACGAATATCAAATGTCTTGTAAAGCATAACACAGTGTATATTTATCATTTACAGGATTATACAGAAATTTAAGCATTAAATTAAAACAATATTATTTTGTCTGGGAGGACTGATCGTCAAGGATAAAAAAGATACATTAGGTGAAGATAAAATGGTTTACCTTTATGGTAACATTGCCTTTAGTGATTTTGCGCATGTTGAAACCAACAGTCGGAATCATGTCTTCACTGAACTGCCCGGACTGAAACAAACATTTCCATTGAAAAAAATAGCCAACTTGCAAGTGCATGTGGGTGTGACTGCCGAGAGAAAGACAGAACTAAAGCAAAAAGATGCTCAGGGTCAGAGCTCTGCATTAATTACTCGATTGATGATGCACGAAGCTAAATAAACAACTGTAAAGTAGGTATAAAGTTACAATGTTTTAAATTGGTCGGTAATATGAATGCTGATAAAAGTTTGATAGATAGTTAGCAGCGTAAATAAGCCAATGCTCTCAGATAAAAGAAGAACAGTGGAATTTTAGTATTGATGGCAGCTGTTATCGTACACATTCATCACTCATGAGATGGAAGAGGGATGAGGGATGGAGATGGAATCATCCCAATTGGCCAAGATGTCTGGATTCAAGATACAAAAACCACACTTCACATTGCTGCCACTATTATCGCAACATTAAATATAAAGTTCACTTTTAACTCTTATTGAGATTTTTTTTATAGAATAAATGAAAAAAAAAAATTTTTTTGTTGCATAGTTTTGTTGGTTTGATTTGTAGGCAACAATTAAGATAATATTTACCAATACTAATGATTCGTGCCTTAAGGTCGGCCCGTAAGCATCACAAAATTTCGCCTCCCATACAAACGTAGTTTACTAATAATTTCAAAACCACTGTTCCAACTTACTTGATATTTGGTATCTAATATTAGGCCACAAATATCTGTGTCTGCATGGCTTTGTTTTTTCAGAAAATTTATTCTGGGTCAAACCACAGAGAAAACAAAATACGTATGAACATTTTCTTTTTGCTTTCATTTCATACGGTTTGGATTTTTCAAAAAAACAAAAGCATGCAGACACAGATATTTGTTACCTGATATTAGATATTAAATATCAATTTAATTGGAATAGCAGTTTCCAAATGATTAGTAAACTACGCATGTATGGGGAGCATGGCTTACGGGCCGTTCTTAAGCCTTCGGAATATGTCTGCATGTACTGACAGTAATGTCAAAACATGCAGGCTTTTCCGGTATGGTTTTCTTGGCCGAATCAAAGTCTACAGGTTAAAGTCCTGCAAAAGCATTTTGTGTGTTGCATGCAACAAACTTTAGCCGAGACAGTTTGGAGAAACCCCTATTGTTGTTTTTGATGTATTTATAAGTATATAAGAAAGTTGCCTAATCTGTCGGTCAGTGGAAAAGCGCTTACCTGAAAACGGTAAAGCAAAATATCTACTTTAAATAAACTAAGTATATGACATAGGCTCATTGAAAAGGAATATTGATGTACTGACATGTAATTTGTTGACAAACAAACTTAAAAGACCGTATAAAACTAGAAACAAAACAAAGGTTACCTAGAATTACTCATGCCACTGAGCTGCGTAACAATCAATAAATGCGACCGTATGTAACTTGAACCCCTGTTACAATTGAATTGCAGCACGGTCGTAATTGCATTCGGGCGAATGAGCACTGACGCTGCGTCGAAGAAAGTAGAAAAGGGAGGATGAGGAAGCAATACTTACGGCGATGACGTTAACGAATGTAGTCTTGCCGGAATACTGCAACCCGACCAGAGTCAATTCCATCTCCTCCTTCCAGAAGAGACTCTTAAACCAGTCGAGAATGCGGTTGATTATCGCGAGCATCTTGTGTTTTTAGAACACTACAGCAGGACACAAACAGGAGTGCCAAGAAGAGAACGCCTCGAATAAGCAAGCAAGTGGGGATCTCGCTCGAAAAACGCTGTCAGTTGTCAAACGACGCCATTAGAGAACTGTCAATTAATTGTCAAAATAGCGATGCGTTCGAAAATGATTCAAGTTATCAACACTTTAGAACCTTACTTTTCGATAATGAACGCAGCCCCTAGTAAATATAAAATAAATATGCGTGTTTCGGGCATTGACATAAATATTACTACGTATAGGAATGGATTGCAGAAAATTCAGGAATAGATTGTACTCATAAGTAGAAATTTTGATAATTTCTGTTTTAATTTTAAGAAATAAATCCTTATTGCAGAAATCTCAATTCTGATCTGTATTTTGGTGTCCCCATACAGATTAGTCATATGTATTTCATACCATATATTTAAGGACCACGAAAAAAACACTGGGAGTGAGATTTAGTGAATTCTTTGAAGGTAATTATCTTCGGAATTAAAATTGTTTTCTTTACAAGAAACTATCTTGATTAAAAAAAAGTGGTCTGGAGAGAATGGTGGTTGATGGACAGTTTCCATTCCAGTCGTACCTCGATTGACATTTTATATACCTATTACTACTACCTTTTACATATCGCGGAAAGCAGTGGTTCCATACCGCTCAGGGCCGGGAGGGCTGGAGAAAAATTGGAGAGGCGTATGTCCAGCAGTGGACGCAAACACGCTGACTGACTGACTTTACATATCACTGCGTAGCTCCTCTAATTTAAAGAAAGTCAAATGACTGTTGAATTTATTTACATTATCGTTTACAATGGTTGGCAACATATTTCTGCAGTAATTGTCTGGCCAGCCCTTGCCAAGGCTCTCATGTTTGTTCCAAATGCAATGTGCAGTGCATTTGGAACGAACATGATTTCTCAAAAGAGTAGAATTCTCTTTATTGAAGAAATATAGGGTAGTTGTCTTTCTCTTTATAAAATAAATATAGGGTAGCTGTCATTCTCTTATGGAAGAAATATCGGAACACATTTTTCATAAAGGAGAATGACAGCAACTCATCGACGTCGATGCAGAAACTCGTGTAAGAACCTCTTGCGTTAATTCCATGAGTAATCCATATATGTTCTGTGGAGTAATTCTTAGGATCTCAAGAAGCTGTAGGATTGGGTGCAGTTATAACACCTGAGGGGTTACTCATGGAACAAACAAGATAATTTATCACACGTTTTTGTGTGGAGGCTCTGCGCGATAGAAGTTAAAAGAGACCTTTCGGGTCTTTAAGTTTCACTTAAAAAATTGCAGACATGTAGACAGCCAGTATTATACCTACATGATGGGATTTTGCTATAGCGGCAAACATTTTGTGCCACTATATTCGTACTTTTAAGGTGTTCCTTCCCGGCGGGACTAACTCATTCGCGGACACGGTACAAAACCGTGCTATTGCGCTCTGGGACCTTCAATGTTTCAAAGAAAAAGACAGGCTCCGTGATGAGGCGAATGCAACCTGTCCACAAAGCAGACAATGCGTATAGTGTTTGATTTGATTAATTAAAAAACGACTTCTAGCTAAAAGCAAACCACGACCTCTATAGTCAAAAATCTAACAAAAACTAAATTGATTTTAAATTTTCATGAAACAAGTTATTTCTGATGACTAATCTTTTTAAGATATATAGATTTAATCGTTGAGTACTCCAAAATACCTCCAAAGTTGTTGTATAAAACACGCGAAAAATTTGAACTTTCAGACCTTATGTTAGAAACCAAACACAATTGTACAATGCCATCTAGTTCGAACAAATAAAGCTATTTTCAGCAAAATTTTGGATCTCTGACAAGAAATATGGGCGTGATCTTCTTTCCCCGTTTGTATGAGGAGTTGAGCGGGATGGCCCACCTTAAGAACGGCCCCTAAGCTATGCTCCCCATACAAACGTAGTTTACTAATAATTTGGAAACCGCTATTCCAATTAAATTGATATTTAATATCTAATATCAGGTAACAAATATCTGTGTCTGCATGCTTTTGTTTTTTTGAAAAATCCAAACCGAATGAAATGAAAGCAAAAAGGAAATCTTCATACGAATTTTGTGTTCTCTATGGTTTGACCCAGAATACATTTACCGAAAAAACAAAGGCATGCAGACACAGATATTTGTAGCCTAATATTAGATACCAAATATCAAGTAAGTTGGAACATTGGTTTTAAAATGATTAGTAAACTACGTTTGTATGGGAGGCGAAACTTAGAAACCAAACACAATTTTACAATGCCAATGGTCATCAGACATCTAGTTCGATGAAATAAAGCTATTTTGAGCAAAATTTTGGATCTCTGACAAGAAATATGGGCGTGATCTTCTTTCCCCTTTTGTATGGGGAGATGAGCGGGTTGGGCTACCTTAAGCGGATGTATTGGGCATATGGCATGGAGTTGCAGCCTTCCCTTTTCGTTCTTCCGTGCTAGATGAATTATTTTTTTCTGTTTGAATAAATCGTACTATTAGTCTGTGGAATAAATTTGTCTTTCATTTGCATATAATCACAGAACATATAATATCCTCATATAATCATGGAGGTGACATTCTTCACCTCCATGCAAATAAGTATGTAAAATTTTATTTTAGCAAACTAGAGGCAAAGATTACAATATCGTTTGTGGTTCGGATTCCATGTTAAACTATAGGTTTGACATGGATGGTAAGGAAACAATAGGGAATGGGTTCCTTACTTACTAGGTAGGTGGTAGGGTCTGTCTGAGCATGGAATGAACGACAGTCGAAGTGGCGACGATCAATGTCCGTGTATTTGCTCCTGTGCAGTGTAGCTGTGCAATAAAAGGAAGGTCCTGGCACCTATTACCCACGAGGTGTGTTGGGCTAATATCATGACACTTCAGGTAGGTATAAGCCATCCATGTACAGTTAAAATAAAACTATTTGCTCTCTGAGCTGTAGAACTCTTGAGTCTGTCTTTTAGAACATTTGATATTTTTAAACATTCTAAAAATCTTGAAATATTAAAAAAACTGGCTCGACTAAACAATTCTACATAATTATCGAACCGGCTCACAAAATGTCACGAGAATCGGTTAAGAAATGCGACATGTAGAGAACAGCCGGACATATGAAAGCATTATTGCCTAATCAGAAACGGAGAGCTTCACTCTTCGCTCGGTCAATAAAACGAATGTGGCTCAAGATTGGTTTCATGGTTACATATTCTTCAATAAAAATGAAACCAACATATAATTGCTTTATTTGGATACAGTGACGATAAAGTTTTTTTAAAATTATTAATTCGGAACCACGACACAACATCTTTGGGGACTGATTCTAAAGGCAAAAATCAGCAACATGCTAATGATAATCCTGAATAAACATATTAGTAAAATTTGATTAATAGAATAATATCATTATGATCTAAGAATGTGTGACAAAACCACAAAAGCAGCGGCTATATGGACCTTAAGATAAATCAAACATTATATATATCGGTTATCAAGGCAGGAAACAAAACCAATGATTACTATCTTCTTTATTAATTCAAACACCTAATTAATAAGTCTTAAAATATGTCTATCTAGGCGTCTATTAAACAAAAAGAAAATCTACAATTTCCTTTCTCAATCTGCAGAGGATGAAAGTTTGTAAACTTGATTTCAAATTAAAATACTAATAAATTTCCTTTCGTTTTTTTATCAAAATATATAAAAAGCAATCATTTTATATGATAACCTCTTGGATAAACTAATTTACAAAGCCAATACACTCATACTTTAATATGTACAAAATATTGTATGCAAAATGAATAATAATATACTTACAAACATATCACACATGCCTTGAATACTAGAGTACCTACATAAACTAGATTATATGCTATTATGAAGTTTCTAATGGCTTCCATTCCAGTAATGAATTCTTGTAAGAAAATATTTTACACACCTAAGAAACAAACACTTTAATAATAGTTTTAGCTGGAATATCAACCAGTAACGTTCTGTTCAGTTGATGTCTACCTAGATTTTGGCGTGAAGATCGCCTTATTGCAAAGGGCGACAGGAGTTCGATATTGACCCAGAATTTGGCGCGAAACTCGCCTTATAGCAAAGGGCAAAAGTAGGCGAAATTTTGCACGCTGGAAAAATACCTAAGGCAGTGCTTTAAAATAAGAATTATCTGGTACAAAAATATAGAAAATTTTCTCAATGTCACTGGATTACAATTACATAAAATATTTTAATTTCTATATTTGAATGGTTGGTTCTTAGAGAATTAAGTAATATGTTCTGGGTAAAATTTGGTGCATTTGATCATGATTTATAGTGTACAAATATTTGTACATAAAAATGATCAAGGTAGATATCTCCTACCTGGATCATTTTAGGTGAAATAATGTTAACAGGGATTTATATTCATGGTCTGTAATGAAATAAAACAAAATTTTAGCTATTATATTATTTGTGCGTAGCAACCCCCTGTTTTTAGCCAAATTATCTCGTTTGAAATTACTTTCATTACCCACACAATATTGATTGATAAAAAAGGTATAGTTAAGATCAATATTAAAGGTTATATTTGGGATTTATGTATATAAATAATATCCATCCAGAATGTTATTCACAAATCCATCAAATTCTCTACTAGCTGAATTATTAAAACAAACATCTTACAAAATTTTAAATCATATTGCACTTTTATATTTCGTATATATCTAAACATAAATCACTCATATACGTTAAAATTTTCTACTTAAGTGTTTAGTGCAAGGGTGAAGACAAGTTGTCCAGTGTGGTCCAAGTTAACCAGAATTCTTCCGATAATTCTTTACTTATCTAACGTTTTACATTAACATATTTTCATGTCGTTACCCCGGAAATAGAAACAAACTAGAGATTCAACTGTACTATTAAAAAAAGTACTTGGGATAAAAGTAACTTTAGAATTATTATTCTTGCCAATGTAGCGAGATGAAAATATGCGACCATTCATACTAAATTGTCAACAAACCAATCTGGAGGGTTACAATGGTAAATCAACTCACCGGGATAACAGGCTAGTCAGTGATTATATTAACGTATATTCAATATAAGCGGCACATGATGCGAACCATGATAGTAGGAAAAATTTGCAATTCACATTTGAGAATACATGAAATACAAACCAATATGATATTATTAATTCGTAGTTAAAATGTAACGTTTTCAGCCTAGGCAAAATTTGGAATTAAGCTTAGTTTAATAACGGTGTTTGGGGTTCTGGCAGTGACGGAAGATGGCGCTGGTTAGAAATGTCATAGTAACAGTGAAAATAACAAGTATTTAGCGAGTTTTGTACATTGTATGACGTTAGCAGTCTATTCCTACAATCATTTGTCTATGATAATGGTAACCATAAATCATTGTTATATCACCTCGACATTGCTTTCCAGTTAGTGCATTACTTTCATCACTTGTCATTGTGTCTTCAGGACTCATTTTTAACCGACTTCAAAAAAAGGAGGAGGTTCTCAATACGTCGGAATCTTTTTTTTTCTCTTTTTTTTAATATTGACAACTGCACATACATTCATTCATATGTCTCACGTTAAACCGAATATACACATGTATGCAAATAAGCTCACTATGGCTTCATAGTGAGAGCAGGACTGATAAAATGCAAGCAAATGGGTAGCTCTTCTGAGCTAACGATATCGACTAATGTTAGCTCAGTCGTTTGGAACATAACAAGTGGTATATATACTTTATGATTATGACACCACCAAAGGAGAATGGCAGAACCCGTTTCCAATGTTCCAAAACTTGTGTCATCACGATAAGTATATAGAACATTTACTCAGTATTTTAGAAATGATTGTATATCTTTAGTTTACCCAAAAATAGCCGGGGAAAGAATCTACGCATATATATTAACTAATTGTACGGGCGCGCGTCGTAGCGCGCGTGGACTGAGGCGGGGAAAACATCTATACACGTGTATGTGCGGTATGCTTATGAAGCATGCCGGCACACACTAAATGGCGTCTTTTGAAGTTCTTACATATCCTTACATGTCATTGGAGCTCGATAAATTCAGTATCAAGGGAATTCATAAGCGAGAACTCACTTGCCGCGCCGGATCCGGTCTTGTATGTACAAGTGGCTACGTCGCCGCCCCCACAAACAAGTTTCTGTTGCTGCTTTTATCCTTCCATGCTCTCCGTAGGGTCCGGGCGGCCGCAATTTAAAAAAACCACACAATACTCTGAATTGGTCGAACCCAGAGTGAGCCCGTCTTTGAGACAATTGGGGTTCATACAAGTTTACAGATGCTACCCACCTACGGAAGAAACATTATTGACAAATTATTAGTGTCCAATAGATTATTTTAGAGAGATTTAATTATTAAAACCTATAATTGGTTGATCTATATATGGATCTTGAGAAATATGTGTTTAAATATTTTATAACCTCAAAAGCTGAGTTTTGGTGAGATGTAGAGGCTTCTTCCCGAGAATTATTTCGACAAAAGTTATGGCATTCGAAAGTGGACACCAAAAACTATATAATGAACCTAAAACTATGGAGACACAATTTAAAATAATTGGAAACCGCGGTTCATAGATATCTTGCCATTCTCCTTTATTTTTGTGTGATAGCGTAATGGTTAAACTATTTAATTCCACTCTTTAGTCGGCAGTGCAAAGAAATAAATAAATGCGCGTGTGTTGGAATTCGATGTGGCCTACCTGAACTTTTTTCCACGCTCCATAATTTTAAGATTTGATTTTTTCCCTTATATTTAGTTTCGTCAGGAATGATTACATTTTTAACAACTTAAGCTCACGTTTGAAAACTTACGGCTTTTCACGCAGCGGGAGACATTCTCCGTAAAAGCCGTAAGTTTTCAAAAATGTTCAACGACCGCGTTAATCTCAAAAGTATTATAACTTAAGCCCACTATTCAACCTCTCAAAATGGCCAAAAACGATTTGTAAATTAATTTAGTGCATCTCAAGTTTTTAACGCACAAAAAACTATAACATGTTATACAAGGTCCGCTGCACACTTCTTGCATAATATAAGATTCTAAGAATTTTTTCTATTAATTTAAAATTACATGCCATGCATACGGAGGATCAAATCAAACGCTTACTTGTCCATAGCCAGTCTGCAGCATGTAACTGCAGTTATGGGAATATTTCTAATATTTGTCAGGCACATACAGGTCAGTTATATTTACCTGGCTGAGTTTCCATTTTATCGCAATTACATAGTTGGGAGCACAAGCAATTGCTGCGAAATAACTTAACAATATAGGTTCAAGATCCCAGAAAATCTCAGACAGGGACACTATTGAGATAAACTCGTTTTGGTTACAAAATGGCCCACGGACAAGGATGCGGTTAAAGCTTTCATATATCGAACGCATCATTTTCACACCATTTCAACACTTTTTTCTGTTAAGATGGGCAATCCCGCTCAACTCCCCATACAAACGGGGAAAGAAGATCACGCCCATATTTCTTGTCAGAGTTTCCAAATTTTGCTCAAAATAGCTTCATTTGACCGAACTAGATGTCTGATGACCGTTGGCAATGTAAAATTGTATTTGGTTTCTAAGTTATAAGGTCCGAAAGTTCAAATTTTTCGCGCGTTTTATACAACAACTTTGGAGGTGGATTACGCAATGATAAACTAAGAACATCTTAAAAAGATTAGTCATCAGACAGCTTATTTAATCAAGATTTATAATCTATTTGGCTTTTGTTAGATTTTTGACTACAGCAGACATGGTTCTCTTTTAGCTATAAGCCCCGGTTGCACGAAGAAACGACTGAGTTAATCAATGTTCAAACATGTCACTTTTAGTGAACCGCATAGGGTTTCTTCCATACTGTCCACACAAAGTTACGTGTTTGATCATACTTTGACGTTGATTTCGATTTTTTGTTCTTTCGTGCATTCGGCCCTAAGTCGTTTTGCAATTAACATTTTCGTAAATCTTACCAAATCATACACTATGCACAGTCTTTTTTTTGGACATGTTGCATCTTCCTCATCACGGAGCCTGTCTTATTCTTTGAAACAGAGAAGGTCCCAGAGCGCAACAGCACGGTTTTGTACCGTGCCTGCGATTGAGTTAGTCCCGCCGGGTTGGGCCGCCTTAAGCGTGGCATATGGCGTACGCCAGGCCCTCATATAAGAGGTCACCGATGACGCACATTGGCTTTCGAACATTCACGGGGGCTGCAAAAACTATGACGGAATCCCATAACAAGTCAAGAGCGTTTAGGGTGCTTTACTTCCAGATTAGCCTGCTGCCAAATGTGATTTTCATCTCATTCATGCCATAATTTTTCTACATTGAATAATATCCTATTCCAAAGAACAATGTTCGAGATCTATAATTCTATTTGTCATTGCATCGCATTTGCACACAAAAATCTTAAAACTTACCTTAGCAATATTACGGTATTTACAGGTAATTTGAGATATGGCGCATGGTATACGTCAAGCCTGGCACGACGATACCGATGCTTTTTTATACAGAGTCCATGTCAGATTTAAAGACACTGAAAGAAATCGTATTATGTACTTCAATTTAGATTTTGTTCTAGTTAGTTGGCATATCATACCATACAAAATGAGTCCAGTGAGCATTGCTTGGACTAGTGGAGGGATATATGTACATACAGTCAATCAAAGATTAAAGGATATCCTTCCGGTTAAAAGTGAAAATAAATGGGGGGTCAAATACAGCCTCCCGATTAAATTTTGCTAAAATGTTGAATACTAAGTAACTAGTAGACATTCGAAACCATGTTTGAATGTATCATTACTTTAATTGTTTCTAAAAGTATTTCACCTGTTCATCTTTCCCTTAAACCGTATGTGTATCCTTAACTTATTAGTCGACTGTACATTCATAATGTCATGTCATCTCACTGGACAGCCATACTACTAAAATTGCGATGGCCACTCAATTGAAACTTCACCAAGAAACTAGAACAAAACCGAGGAAGCGCGTGATAACGACTTCCAGTCATCATGATTCGCGGTCTGAGTGATCAGTCTGAGTTCTCACCTAAATTGGCATCACATTCATACAAATGTTGACTACTTATTCTATGGTTTTACTTCTTCAAGCAGTCAAAGTCAAACTCGGACTTCCGATTTGTATGAAAAAGCGGAGTAGGCGTAAACGGCAACATCGATGTATTTACGCCGACAGTGAGTAAATCAAACACGGACTCGCTCCTTAATTTTACCATAAATTTGAAAACGCCAGTCGATCGGTTTGGCGTAAACGCCAATTTAGGTGACAACTGGGACTACAGGCTCCCTACACGCTGAGAGCCTCGCCGCTACTCGATGCCGTGCGCGAAGATCATGACGAGCCCCGGCTCCAGCATGAGGTGGTCGTCGACGTGCGCGTTGTCGCAGTGGAGCACCAGCACCGCTTGCTTGCTCGGCACGCGCTTGCAGACGTAGTTCTCGTACAGGCTGCGTCGCGCGAGAGGCACAGAATATTAACTTCGATTTCACAGAAGGGGCTCGTCCATTAATCATGTGAGTTTTATTGACCAATTTATTTTAACCCTCCCGTGATTTTCTTGGATTTAAATATATTTCTGAAGTCAAGATGAACGCTTGCAGGTTTGCTCACTAGATACATAAAGTGAAAGTTTAATTTTGTTTACGCATAGCGTGGAATATGGCGTACTCTAAGTTTTAAAACTTTCTTAGGGGCTGTGAATATCATGCTGTCCGGCCAGATGCTTCTTAACACCATGTTTGAAGGACCCCAGGTTGTTCTTTGCGGGAAATACTAACACAGTAGACTAAACCTATAAAATGCGCCCTCCATCCCCCTGGTGATCAAACGTTACTTTTTCCGGGGATACGGAATGTATTCGAGAATCATGTGATCAATGGACAAGCCCAAAGCATTTTTTTTTATGGAACCTGACATGAATGGCGAATAGGAGACCCGAAGGAAATAGGTTCCTTGCCAGGGCCTTCCCATTTTTTATTGCCGTATCAACTATAGTTTCATCCAGTGAGGTGATAACCCGGGCAGGCTTAACCCTACAACCTAGTAGGGGAAGGGGACCTACAGTTTTACATGGGTTAAGTTATCCAACTCAGAAAGAGAAAGAAAGATGTGAATAACCGGAACGAAGATTTGAACTCATAATCTCTCGCATGAAAGGCAAGTCCTCTAGCCCCTACACCTCCTGCTGTACAACTTGATTACGAAGTTGTCGGAAGACGATTTCTCTCAGGTCAAAGTTTGTTTGATGCCTCTTTGTTTCTTAACTGATATTTAAATGTTCATTTCTTTTTCTAAACTTCTTTTGGGAAAAGTTTGCCTGGGAAATTCATAATATCCAGGAAATAATTTAGCCCAACATCAGACCAAAACGTCATTGGCCCGAGCGGACCCGGCTCCAGCAACCTCAGCTAGTTGTCTATATTTTCCATCAGTTCAATGCAGCCACACTCAAAGAAATGGAAGGTCATGCCATAGCACCTATCACGTGGACTAACATCATGACAGTGGGTGTGATGCCACATTCGGTGCTGGATCAATGAGCAATCTTAAAAATACAAATGTATGGGCCTCACCGTCGGTTGTTCTGGCGTGTCTCGAGCGAGGAGAGCCCCGGGGGCCAGCGCCGCTCGTGGCAGTTCTCCATGAGGTCGTCGATGATGTGCGGCGGGCAGCCCGACTCCGACAGGCTCCGTTTGATCATCATCTGCAAATGGAAACATTACATTTACTTCTAAACAGCCACAAGTAACAAGCCGTTGTCCGATGACAGGAATTGATGGGAGATTTCAAGAGATAATTATTGAGGTTATGATATTGGGAAATGGCGGTTCGATGTGAGAACGGTCGGGCCAATGGGGAAGAAATCTCAAAGTATGTGTCGCATGAGCGACCTCACCTTAGAAATGTCATAACTGTCACTACTGTCAACTTTTAGTCACGAGTTTTTCATGCAAGTTGTACTCCATGATGCAGTTAGTATTAGGTTTAGAGGAAAAGAAGAGTTTTTGCTTGTCTTCAAACTAATTTTAAGGTGGCCCAACCCGGCAGGACTAACTTATTCGCGGGCTCGGTACAAAACCGCGCTGTTGCGCTCTGGGACCTTCTCTGTTTCAAAGAAAAAGCCAGGCTCCGTGATGAGGAAGATGCAACATGTTCACAAAAAAGACAATGTGCATAGTGTAGACTTGGTAGGATTTACGACAATTTTAATTACAAAACGACTTATAGCTAAAAGTAAACCACGACCGCTGTAGTCAAAAATGTAACGAAAACCAAATCGATTGTAAATCTTGATTAAATAAGCTATGTCTGATGACTAATCTTTTTAAGATGTTCTTACTTTATCATTGCGTAATTCACCTCCAAAGTTATTGTATAAAACGCGCAAAAAATTCGAACTTTCGGACCTTATAACTTAGAAACCAAACACAATTTTACAATGCCAACGGTCATCAGACATCTAGTTCGATCAAATAAAACTATTTTGAGCAAAATTTGGGATCTCTGACAAGAAATATGGGCGTGATCTTCTTTCCCCGTTTGTATGGGGAGTTGAGCGGGATGGGCCACCTTAATGTAATATACCAGCAAAAATAAGTATGGAATTAAATATTATAGGTTACGTTATGGTGATATTTTGTTTCCCATGACTTCACTTGATTGGCATAATTTGGAACAAGTAATTTTCGGAACAATAGCAAGAAAATTAAGTCATTTTAAATATGTGCTGGTACGTGTTGGTTGGATTTGTCGTCAGCGTAAGTATGCATTTGCCTAGGGTCGATGATATCAGCTAATTTGTAATTTTAGACAGGCATCCTTGGCTGATGAATTTCTTGCTAATAATTTATAAGTTATTAAGCATATTTTTTAAGTTGGTGTTGTCGTATTATATTTGACTGAGTATCTTTACATATAGTCATTATCTTTATATACATTATTCTTCTGTGCATGTGTTTGTCACCTAACTCCTCCTACATGGCAGGACCAATTTGAATAAAATTTTGTGTGCTTGTTTGAGTGGGTCCCTGGATGGTTTGAAACAATTGAACCTGGTAGGTGGCGCTGTTGTTGAGATATTGACCCAAGGGAAGCCGGGCGCCTCAGCTAGTATTACATAAATGAAAAGAAAGACGGCACCCACCTGCAAGACGTCGTCCGGCGTGGAGATCATGCCGCCCCAGCGCGTGACGCGCGCGCGAGCCAGCGACCCGCTCCACCGCACCACCTCCTCGCGCTCCATCTGCTCGGCGAGCGCGCGCATTGTCGGGTTCGACACTCGCATCGCGCGCATGAATTCCTGCAAGCAAACAGTACGGCCGTTGTTAGTTGACTCCACCATCGAAGTCGCTCTACATTTTAATTCAAGAATTTAGGCCTGCCAAGATGCTACGCTAATTTAACGAGAGAGCTACGAAGTCGTCATATAGAGGTTACGAAAATAATATACGAGCTTGTACACGTGATTAAGTAGGTCAACCATAGCAACCCGTAGGCAACGAACAACACAAATTGCAGATGCTGGTTATACCTTGAGCAATGTGAGCTGCTTGTGCTCACTGGTGATGAAATGCTGTTTGGTGTGTTCCTATTGGTAATACAGATGTTACTATGACAGATGACAGAAGTAGCGCATACCTTAAGCAGTCTTGGTGTGCAGAGTGATGTACCTTCGCTTAAATTTATTTGATCGTGCGGCCAATTCAGATTAATTCGAAGGATGGCGCTGTCTCAGAGAAATACTATAGGGATCGAAGTACAGTGTAGGTACCTGGGGCTGAACCGGCGTATAATGTGATAAAATAAGTAAAGGAATGTTATAAATTCTGCACCAATCAAAAATGTATGTCAAATATTACACCCAGTAAGGGTGCTGATGTTATCATATAAACACTTCGGTGTATCGAATTCCCTTACATATTTGTTAACACTTCACTTCACACCCCCACTACCGAAGCCACCAACGTTTCAATACACTCGATATAACCTTGAGCAGTGTGAGCTCGCGCTTGTGTTCGTTGATTGTGAACCGCTGCTCGGCGAGCTCCTGCTGGTACTCGGCGAGGCGCGCCTGTTGCGTGCCGAGCAGCGTGCGCAGCTCCCGCACGCAGTTGTGCTGCGCGAGCTCGTCCTTCGGGACCACGAGCCCGCAGCCCGCCTCGCACTGCATTGGCCGCTTCGGGTTGAACTCGCCTGCGCATGGTTATCCATTGCATCCATTGCAAAACAAATGTGGCTACTCTACTAGACTTAATCTTACACTACTACTTGAGCGGCTCGTAGCCTAGTGGCGCGGGGACTGGCCTAGCCTACCAGAGGGCTGGGTTCAATTCCGGCATGCACCACTGTTTTGGTCTTTCCGAGTTCGATAAGTGCATTTTGTTACGAATGCGAGCTGCTCCATTGTTCGCAATCCATGTAAAACTGTAGGTCCCCTTCCCCTACTAGGTTGTAGGGTTTAAGACGGCCCGGGTTGGTGCCATCGCATTGGATGAAAAGATGTTCGAAGCGACAATGAAAAATTGTCCGTGTTTTTCATCCAGTTCAATGTAGCCGTGCTCATAAAGGGACCTAATTCCTTCGGGAATGTGGTGTATTGGGCTAATATCATAACAGTAGTTGTGTGGTATTAGCCATCCATGTCAGGTCGCATAAAGAAAATACTCGTAAAAGATGTACAATGGTTTTCATCTGATTCAGACTAAGAGATGGCGCTATCGATCATTTTAAATATATTTTACTAGCTGTGTAAACTGCTATATAAATGTGACGAAGGTGGTACTCACAGTCAACAAGGTGTGAAGGCAGAGAGTCAAGTTTGAGCACGGCCGTGCAACCGTACGGCGCGTTGTCACAGCTCGTACACAACCTGAAATTGTATTTTAGCAAACTTGCAATGCACAATTTACGCTTAAACATAATGATCTCGCCACTCGTTCCACATGCTTAAACATATTGGGGAGCAGATGTCCATAATGGAGATTATTTATTACGCTCTAAACCTCGGTTTACTGCTATGTTCTTTGTATTGTTAGACGCAATGTATTTTAACCATGAATATTGTTAATGACAATTTCAAGTGTAGTTTACTACCATACGACTGCTGATTAAATAAATAAATAAACATACTCAAATGCTAGGAATCTTCTATACTAAGCATGTACGTCACTTTTTCCAAGGAATGTGATATGTATGCATGTATAATCGACCATGAAGCATGGAGAATTCCCAATTATGGGTATAAAGCAGGTGGCACAGGGGTTCAGCCTTGCAGTATATTCATAAAGTAGTCCTTTCTACAAGGGTTTTTCCTTAATTAATATGTCCTTGCTTCGGAAATCGGTAGATCAACCGATATGTATGTATAATCGAACATACATATCGGGTGATCTACTGATTTTGTATTATTTTCTGTATATTTTTTAATATTTACTTCTTGCTTGTAAATGTATTATTTTTGCATGCTTCTACACAATAATTTCATTATTTTCTGTATTATTATCTCTGGAATAAATTTTTTTTATTACAACAATATTTTGTTAACTGTTAAATAGTTTGTTATTGTTTTGGTAACAATATATTGGAGTATGCATACCAGATCTGGAGTCCCTACTTCAAGAAAGATATTGACCTGCTGGAACGAGTACAACGTAGAGCTACAAAAATGCCAACTGCACTGAAAAATCTAAGTTACGAAACCCGGCTGGACAAGCTTGGCCTCACCACTCTACAAGAACGAAGAGAACGGGGAGATCTTATTGAAACATTTAAAATTCTCAACTCTTCTTACAACTCTACCAATCTACAAGATATGTTCACCCTTGCTAATACTAAAAACCTGAGAGGACACTCAAAAAAGCTGTATCACAATCGGTCGAAGCAGAACCCTCGACGACACTTTCTTGCCAACAGAGTGGTAGAATCTTGGAACAGTCTTCCCAGTGAAGTTGTAAACGCTGTCTCCGTAAATTCCTTCAAAAATAAATTGGACAATCATATAAAATCTAAAAAAAAAAAAAATTATAATAAATAAATAAATAAGTGTTGTGATATAGGCGCATCAGCTTAAAGCTGCTAGCCTATCAATAATAATATAATATAATATAATAATCTTCTTTTGTTTCCTCTACAGGAAAATCTGTTCATACACAAGGGTGTATTTTTACAAACAAAAATATTATATTTTATGCAAAACTTAAAAAAAGGAACAGAACAGACTGGTAGTTATGAATTATTACACAGATTAATTGATAGAATTACTAAATTTTTTCGTGCCCTAAAGGTTTCATGTGCCCACATTTACTTTTTACTATCAAACATTTACTGTTTGATAGTACAACGTTTCGCAGAGCCAACGACACACTTTCGTACTTGCGTTGCTTCAAGGTCCTTTACAATTTTAAAGTCAAGGGAGTACCTGGACAGCAAGTTGCGAAGTATTCGAGGCACGGGGCGCAGCTGGGTGGCAGTGACAGGTTGCCGGTCCACCGGGCAGGTCGGCTGCCGCCCAATCCACTCCGTGATGCAACCTCGACAGAACGCGTGCTCACACCCCGGCGCCTGCCACATAATCCATACTAATTATCAGACATGTTTTATGTTTACGATTCTGATTTACCCGTGCTTGACAGGCAGTTGATAAAGAGGATTTATTGCTTTCAGCATAACATTTCTGAATAGTTACATAGGGTAATGGTCTCATTCCAGTGCTGACAAACAACTTCCGTTATGTTCTAGGTAGAAACGGTGACTTTTATAGTGTGAATTCGGCAAAGAAAGTAAGGAATAAACACATTTTACTCAAATATTTATTTAAAATTGTGTTAGTTAAACATATAAAGCAACATATTTCAGCTCCTGAATGTTGAATAATGAATTTGATTTGAAGTTGCTGTTGGTTGCCCAAAAAAAATTTCCTGCAATGGAGGGGGAATACACTTTTTGGATTACATTCTGCAGCCGAGGAGCGCTTCTGGCATGTGAATCTGTCTTTTTCGTAAGCCTGATATATGCATCGAGTTTTGAATGCGATTTACTTAGACGTTCAACTTGGGCTTTAATATCCGGGCCCACTGGCAAAAGAACAGGGTTTCAATCGAGGACTAGGGGTGGACTATAAGGCAGAAATATAAAATATCTCATCAGGTCGCAGTTATTTTGAAGCTACCGATACCAATTTCAGACTTTCCGAAATTGGTAACACATAAATCAGGCTGGAGGTGTCTTATACTGGGATTCAGACAGTTCATGGGTCATGAAACGATTCTAAAGTCTTCCAACTGTCAAATCAGTCAGATCATCCAATGATAAAATAGTTACCAGCATAAAGCTTTGATAACATTAACAAAGCAAGAAATTGATTCAGTCATAACAATTTATGAAGCAATGTTAGATAATTTACTTAGCGCTACAAAAGTAAGATCATTGATGAGTGACTGCAAGTTATGTAGCAATTGCTTTAAGTCAGTAAAAGTAATCAGAATGATTTCTATCATATCAATATCATGCTTTGTTTTGTTCCCGGAGGTTTCCATGATAAAGGGGTAGTGGTCAGGTTGATAACAGGAAATGAGTCCTTCCCTAAAGTAATTTCTTATAAGGTTTCCAGACCGACACATTTCTATCAACTAGCTGGGTGTATAGGAGGAAAGTGAGAGTCTACAGGATCTCGGCAGCACAGAAAAATCCCAAAAGACAAAAGCTCGCGCTGGAGGGCCCAAGCGTAATGTGGCAACCTCCCGAACACAGCAAAGGTTGAGCGCAGTTGCGGAACGAAAGAGCCGATCAGGCATGAGTCTTTCGGTGCAGCCACCATCACCGACTTTAATGGGGTAGAATATTTTTGACAGTAAGCTATACGCCGTAGACAGCGCCACTTGGTTGTGTTGTTGTGCGTTCATAGTACCAACTGACCGGTGCAGTGTTCATTGCTCACCGCTTGCTAAGTTGCATGGCTTGCGTGCATATAATTTGTGCGACATGGAATAATAAACACAAAAAAATCTGTTGGTTTAAAATACTATGAAGATGAGATATTAAATGAAAGTTGGAAGCTTTTACTAACTTAACTTTTTAAATAATTTCTTATTTGCAGAGTTCCTGAAGTCACACTTTTTCCTACCGTGTTTTCTACCCAGTTTAATGTAGCCGTGCTCATAAAGGGGAGGTTCTAAATTCTTCAGGAGTGTGGTGTGTTGGGCTAATATGACTGTAGGTGTGGTATTAGAAATCTATGTCCAGTTACATAAAAAAATGCTCTCGGCAAGTAGATGAAATGCGAAACTTTTTCCGCCATGGGGTTAAGGGAGTTCAGATAGGCAGCACGACGAAGTAAACATTGAATCAGCTGACCTGCAAAGGGTCCTCTAGTACACCGGAGCAGATCGGACACACCAGCTCCTCGTCAACATCGCCAGTGAACCGTTTCAGCTCGAAACCCATCGCTCCACGCGCGGCAGCCGCGACCCCAGCATCGAATCACGCCATGTGTCTTTCTTGTCTTGTCGAATTGCGAACGCGATACGCTGAGGCAGGCACTGCGGGAATATGTTTACGTAAACAGCTCAGTCGATTAGGTCACCGCAGCAGACAGCAGGCTAGTCTTGTTGTGCAGTTGCGAATTACGTGCAGTTACAGAAGTAATAGTTCAGTGAAATGCAATATGATTTTATCAACTGTGAAAGGAAGGCAAGCAAGGCAAGCAATGTTGAGTGCAGTCACAGAATATAGTAAATAAATAGACAGTCTGCTTTGACAGCGTGCGTGCGCATAGCACAGAACATATGTACCTGCACAGATTTTAAAGTTATTTCCCACAGATCTCCTATAGCGGTATTCAGAGTGGGCGGACCAATTTAATACGGGATTACCGCCGGACTAAATAGCACTTTTGTATGGTTAGTCCGGTGCTAGATCGCATAATAAATTTTGACAGCTCACTCTAAATAAGAATGCCACAGAAAAATAACTTTTCTTTTTAAGCTATTGCATAGCTTCTATCGAGGGCCTAGAGCGCGGGGACCGAATCCAGAAATTCCGTAACGAAAAAAAACCTCACGCTCCCCACTCCGACGGGCACGGAGGTGTGTGCCGGTAGCGCTACTTCACACCAGGGGGATCGGGGCCGGGGGCGGCGGCGCGCGGGAGCGGCGGCGGGGGAGGGGCGGGCGGTCCGACGCGCGGAGGGGGAGGGGGCGACGTGAGGGCAAACATGCGTCGTGACGGTTGTGTCCGTTTGATAAATATGATCCGTTTGATAATGAAAATAAATAAATAATTATAATTGCATAAGTTGATACAAAATGCTATGCAATAGCTTTACCGCGGCAGTCCCCGAGTGCCACACGTTTTTTTCTCTTTTTTCTTTTTTCTCGTTTTTTTTTTGGATTCAAACAGTCACACAAGTCAACAAAAAAAATATTATTTTTTGGTGCCGAGATTACGTTGGTGGTTTTGTGTTAGGTATGCTTTGGCAATAGTAAAAATATTTTTAACTTTTTTCCTCCGTGTAGATTTGTAACTACCCTCAGTTTTCAATATTGGCTGTAATTAGTACTTTCATCTGCTTAGTTTGCTATCTTATCCGTACATTTCTACAAATAAATTTATTTTAATATCATGTCTTCCTCGCAAAGAAGTTGTTTCAATGAGCTAAATGTATTTTGTTATATTTTTGATGAATACATAGTAAAAAAGATAGAAAACCTATAACAGATTTCATAAAAAAGTGCTTATTTTTTTTACTTAAAGTTGAAAATTGTGGATGAATTCAAGACGTGGATACCTCAAATTATTTGTTAAATGTTCTAATAACACTCGAGACAGTGGGTCAGTGGACAAATAAACCGTACGAGGTTATTATTGCCTAATGCAATGGAAAGAAACAAAAAACATATCAACGACTGTAACTTCTGCTGGTGTCATTTGTGTGGCGTCAATTTAAAAAATATTTAACCAGACTCAGAATCAGCTAGAAGACGTTTACCACATTTAGAGAAAGAACCTGTTACAACGTTGTGTACCTCCCACGAACCGTCATTTGAAGAAATTGTTAAAAAAGTGAGTCGCCATAGTGATTTCGAAGGAATAGCGTCTACAGAGCGAAAACCTTTTACCTAAGAATACTTGAATGATTTGATAAGAGATCTTAAACTACCTTAAAAATCTGCAGATGTATATAGCTTCTAGATTAAAAGAAAATAAACTGCTATACTAATACAAGAGAGCAAGACTTGTTACCATTGTTTTGTTAGGAAAATCTTGTAAGGCTTATATTCTCGAAATGGGTCTTTCAGAATATCAGCCAAATTTATATCTACTCTTTATAGATAGCTCGAAATGAAGCCTTAAGTATGTCCTTTTACAAAATGGTTACAAATATGGTTCATCTCCCATTGCTCCTACAACAAAATTTAAGGAAGCATATGAAAATATTTCACTTGTGCTAGACAAAATCAAATCACAATCAACAAAGTCAAAAACTAACACCAATGGAGTATCTGTGTTGATCTGAAAATGTTTAACATCTTAATCTGTAAAAATCAAAATAAAAAAAACTATACGTAGGAAATCAAAATGTTTGCTATTTATGTAATCATTATAGGGTCCTAAGTTGAAAAAAAAATACAGCTTCGCGGCACCAAAACCAGTGTTGACCTGTGATCAAATAAAAACAATCAAGCTTAGACCTATAGATCCGACAAAATTAACTAAATAACAAAATAATAATAATAATCTGGATAATTCGCAATGATTCAATAAATAAGACTTACATGATTTGTTTTGACCATTATACCATTATATGGTAGACCATGTAAGATCGACATAAATATTGCTAAGCAAGGACAGGCCGTTTCATGCAACATAAACAGACCAACAAAAGTGGTGTCCTATTGGTCGCGGGGACACCACTTAGGGCCGAGTGCACGAAAGGAGAAAAAATCAAAATCAACGTACATGCCACTTGCAAATATAGTCGCAGACGAAAAGGAGGGTTTGTGTGGGTGGGAAGTGACTTGACAAACGCACTTTCAGAGCAAATTAGCGCGCGTTGGCGATGTTTTGACTGTGTGGCATACGACGCGCCTCCGGATTCCCATACAAGTATATGGTCACTTTGGCCATACGGAAATCTTTCTCTTCAATGGTCCGAACTGTACTGAGTAAAGTCATTTAAAAACCGGTCAAGTATGAACATGTTCACGTACCGGGGGTCGCGTCGCTGCTGGTCATGGACGTGGGGCGTCAAGACGTACGATATATTAATTTGCAATTTCATTTTTGCTTTTTGCGACGGGACCCTAATAGTATTATATATTAAACATATGCATTTATATACATTTTCTCTTTTCTTCTATATTATTATTACTTATTATATTTATGTAGGCATATAATAAAATATAGGGTAAGTTTTTTTTATTTCGAACTCTGAAGTTGGTTAACCCTGGTTCGCAGTAAGGTGGATTATTCAACGATATACATATATTAGGTATATTATGTTTTATTCTAGATATAAATTGAATTTTTTGATAACATTAATAAATAAAATTTTAACAACAAAAAAAAAAAGGTAGACACAAGGGTTAAGAGTCAAGATAAAAGACTTGGAGCCGAGTGCACGAAAGGAGAAAAAATGAAAATCAACGTCGACGTACGATTAAACACGTCACTTTGTATGTACAGTATAGAAGGAACTTTATGCGGTTCACTAAAAGTGACGTGTTTGAACATTGATTAACTCGGCCGTCTGTTCGTGCAATTGGGGCTTGGTCCAGTGGCGACACGTATGGCAGTGTTCCCATCACGCTTGCTGCATTGCCCTTCTGGATAGCAATGCTCAGTCTTTGTGTTAAATATCTTGCTGACATTTTGTCTCCTGTTAATTAGCCAAGTCTCAGATATATTAGATATTCAACATATTAAAATTTTATTGAAGTATGACCATCATTTCATATATAATAGTACCAATAATTTGTTATCATATCAAAGATTCTGGCGCCCTCGCTCATAGTCAGGAATTATATGTCGAAAATAACTTTATTGGAAGTTTTCGAACAATTAAAAAACTATATGTATTGGGTCTCAGGTCTAGGTAAACAAATGTAAACACTAGCCAATTCCCCTGCGGACAAAACCGTCATCACCGACTCATCACCACGGGGCGCACGTGGCCCCAATTCCCACATCATAATGGGTCGTCCGAGGCACGAGAGCGCAGGATTATTCCCCGCTAGAGCCGCAAAGTGAATAAACAATGGGGTGTGTTTGCGAATGCGCTCTCAGAAATCAGCGCCACGTTGCGTTTCATGTGTACGATTGCAAAGCCTATACCAGTTATGGCCATCATTGCGCTGAACCATACCCCGGTTTGTTGGGTTGCGTTGTATTTAAAAAAAAAAATATTACTCTTTAATACAAACATGTAAAGGGCGAAATTATCGCTAAAAAGCACTGTCTTACAACTAAACCTCCGGAAAACGAAAGTTTTTAGAATAGTAGAATGACGCAAGCCATCGTGATCTTTCCGGAGGCGATTCTAGAGGATAAAGCTGGCAACATTTTCCTCTTAAGACTGTCGTGAAGGCAGCGAAGCGATTTTAAAATTTGAATAAATTATTTCTTTGTAGATTGGCCAAGGCACAATTTTGCACGCCAAACTGCTTTATTTTTATTCTTTTAAAATTGTGTTCTTCAGTTCCGTTGAAGCCTTTATTTCGGAGGTGATTCCGGACTTGTGGAGATTAGGAATGCATCCTTCTTCGGAGTCAGAATTATAATATGCGTGCATCGCAATTATTTGATTCCAAATATCAAGTAAATTGGAACAGTGGGATATAAATTATTAGTTAACTACGTTAATGGGGAACATAGCTTACAGTTGTTACCCTATCAAATAAACTGTTTACATGCTCTTAATGTTTTACTAGGTTTTTGAATTTTTTGATTCTAAAATATATTGTCGAAATCTACTTCTGTATTTTTTTTTTTTAATAAACCTTTAAAATTGGAAAATATTGTCGAAAATAAAGTCGTCGTCTTTATTTAGGTTCATTTTCGATTTTTTTACCAAAAAAATATACATATTTTCACAGAACATACGGACACAAAATGAAGCTTTCTCAAGTGATCAATAATGTTTGATTAATCTGACAACTTTTAGGGTTAGGGAACCGTTAGGGCCGGGAAAACGATTTCGCTAGTTCAATCAATGGACAAAGAATGCATTTCTTAAAATTTTCAAAACTTCGATTCCGCTGCCTTCACGACAGAATTGAAACATATTCCCGACGGAACGAGGTGCCATGCCACAACCTTGTCACCTAAGCTAAAGGTATCAAACGTTTTCATCATATATTTTTTTATGCAACCTGACATGGATGGCGTTATGAAATTAGCCCAATGCACCACATTCTCGAATGAATTAGATGCCATGCCAGGACCTTCCTCTCATGAGAACGGCTACATTGAAATGGATGGAAAACACGGACAATTTTTAAACCCTACCACCTAGTAGGGGAAGGGGACCTACAGTGTTACATGGATTCCGAACCATGGAGCAGCTCGCATTCGTGACGCAATGCACTTATCGAACGAAAGTGGTGCATGTTGGGGCGAGGAATTGAACCCAGACCTCTGGTACGCTAGACCAGTCCCCGCGCCACTAGACTACGATTTGACACTGAATTAATTAATTACTCTGTATGAAATATCTAACTTTATATTTAGAGGGTATTAAGAAAAAAGTTTTTAAACTTTGTTGTTTATTGCAATCCCAATAATAGTTTCCTATTTGAAATATTTGTCGCGCTTTCAAAAAAAAAAAATAGTTTTCAATATGCACATTTTTTTTATAGCTTGGTATATTTTTTATTTTCAGTTTTCTTTATTTATTTCATGATTTGCTTTGTTATGTTGATTTTTATGAATAAATCTATTCTCTTGAATCTTTCTTTCAGTACCTAGGTGCTCAACGGCTGGTCGAAAACGGACACGTTGTCTTATAAAGAAATATATCTCCAAACCCTTATTGAAATAGACTTCTGGTCTTAGGATTTGGCGTTACGCGTTTGTCGGCGCGGCCCGGCCGGCTAACGAGGTGAAACATATCATTTGTTGAAGTGTGCGGGAATTCGGGATCCCCTGCGGCCGGCGCCGTGCATCTAATGACGTGATTGTAGCTCGGATTCGGTGCGGGTTGACTGCGAAATATCGACAGAACAAGACCGAGTCGACGGGTAATGAGAAGGACCGATCATTGAGAATGAGGACGTCGGCAGACTCGGTTGGGTCCGCGAGTAAACGAATAGGTAAAATTTTAAAATAATTAAAATAAAAACGGGCCACGTGCGAGTTGGACTCGCACACGAAGGGTTCCGTACGTACAAGATTTAACACAAAAAATCTAATTTTTATTACTTTTTAAATTTACCTATTTGTTGTTATTTTTTTTATTTTTTATTTATTTCAAGCCCAATATAACCTTATATATAAATTACTATTGTTATGTTAATTATAAATTTGGATCGTTTTGGTTATAAATCATCCCACTGCTGGGCAAAGGCCTTGTTATAGCGGCGAAATAAATACACACTGTGAAAATTCCAGCTGCCTACCTATTACGGCTCATGAGATACAGCTCTGTGACAGACGGACGGACGGACGGATGGACAGCGGAGGCTTAGTATTAGGGTTCCGTTTTCACCCTTTGGGTACAGAACCCTAAAACTTACAAAAACGTGATTATTTTGTGTTATTTCTTCGACGATGTTACAGAATCCTTCATGTGCTAGTCCGACTAGCACTTGCCGGTTTTTTCTCTTTTTACATATATCATGCTATATTAATCTACCAACTTGTAATGGTAACTAGAGGAAATCTGTAATTGCCTTTAGTTGAAAAGGTAATTTTAATTTTGAAAACTGTATTAGATATGTAAGCTGTTGGTATCCCAAAAAAAAAAAAAATACTTGGTTGATTCGTTCCTGTCCTGCCAGCAAATAATTCGAACTCTGGCTAGTTGTCTCTCCTCTGCTGTATGAGGCTGAAAGCGTAATATTTTTTTTCGAATTTTGACATACAAATATGTAGCAGATCAGTAGCGGGATACGACTGTATCGATGCGATAATTATGTTTGTCTCGTTTCGTCACGCACGATAAACGAAACAAAACACATTTACCACATTGATATAGCCGTACTGTTGCGTTTGTGCTCCCACTGCAGATTTGGTCCGAATGAATATAATTATATAGTGGTGTAGTAACCATGGAGGTGAAATAACAAGAATAAGTGATTTCTTCACCTCCAGTAACTTACCAGTAACTCTTAGTAACCTGGAAACATGAACTAGATATAAAAGTAAGTTGTCACTTAGCGCCCCACTAGAACTATCTGTGTACCGTTACAGACACACTCGCCAATCAATTGAACATGAGCCATTACTCAATTCGACTAATCACATGGAACCCATCGGAGCAGCGAGGTGCTCTAGTTTCCGGTCTGCTTTCATCCGTCCATGCCCGGCTCACCTGACCGGGTACAGCGCCCGGTTATTGCTACGTCGACCCGGCCGCGCCTGCACTGACGGAGCTGCGGGCCTATTCTAAGAATTCCATGGTGAGGAATCAGAAATATTTTCGGTCGAGAAAACAACTTATATAACTGTTACCAAAGTGATCTCTGGAATCTTTTCGTCTGTTCCGCTTTGACAACCGCTGTAAAAGCTGTTTTCTCCACCGAAAACATTTCTGATTCCTGAGCCTGAATTTCTAGAATTCCTGCTGATTTGTCTAGCGGCGTCCGCTCGTTGTCGACGTCGACGTGAATTCGTGCTAATGAGAGTTTAAATTGAAAATTCTGATACACCCTGGCTTTGTTTTGCGAAGCGATACATTTATTGGTCTGAACAATGACGCTAATGAAAATCATTGTGGAGTACAACTTTCGCTCTTTGTGAAATTAAACTGAATGTATTTTAACGAGTAGAGCCGAAATGCCTTTCCGTTCGTTGAATTTGTTAGTTGGTTTCAGCTGAGCTCAAGTACTTTTTGATAATTTTTTTGTCAACAAGCTGATGGATGTTTTCCCTAGGTCTTTCGACGAAAAACGAGAAAAAACATTTGTTTGAGGGAAACTTACTTTCATCGTTTAGCGATATTATATTCGTTTTATGTTGGAATCGAAATTATTAAGGAGTTCAAAAAGGGTATTTTTAATAAAATTATTGATAGCGTTTGTGAGAACATTTACATAAAGTTACAATATCAAATATTTTTTTTTGTTGATTTAAGACTGACACTTTTCGAGGAAAAAAGCAATGAATCAAAATATTTACGTGATACAATTATAACCTGTTTAATAGGCCCTATACATGATATTGTTTTACTAATCGGGTTAAGAACATTTTGTAATTTACAAACTTTCGAAATAAATTAAATGTTTATTATTCCTGCGAAATGAATAGCTATATTTTTATGACAGGTAAGGAAGTTCCGGGAAATTTAAATTTAATTAAGTACTTAATATAATTAATGCATTGAAAAATCTCGCATGCAGTGTGTTTATGTGGTTCCTTACTCAGAGGTATCTTGTGTAAAATCCATGTAAAACTGAAGTTCCCAAAAATTTAGAAGACAGTGTTTGTAGTAGTAATAGTTCTAATAAACTATGTTAACGTCAATATTCCCGAAAACATAAGAATACAATTATATGAAAGGAATTATTGGTGCAGGAGGCTATAATTTTCCCATTGTTTTTCCGTATTGCCTTTCTTCAGGAAAAACTTAAAAAATGCTGAAACTTATCGCCCCAGCTATTTCCTGTTCTGAATTCTGCTTTATATTATTACAGGGTTACAGCGTGTTGGTGGTTGTTAAAAAGTATACATATTTTTTTATTATCACTATTCACCACTTTATCAAAATAGTTAAGTTAATATCAGTTCTCGGTAGCAGAAAGTTTCTGTCCTTTGAGCAGACGTTCTGAAGATTGTTAGCGGAGCTTAGAATTAAACTTAGATATATCTCAGCACTTATGAAAGTACATAACAGAGAGCTTAACAGCACCTTAAATGGGACTCTCAGGTGAACTTATCGATAAGTTTGGAGCTAAATTGGAGATTACATGCAGAATTTATCTTGTAAATGTAATATTACAACATCGTTTCTTGAATTAGCTTGTAAATATTAAATTGGACTTGTAACTACTGAAGAACGTAGTTTTTTAAAAATATAATGGTCCTAAGTCAAGGACATATCAAATAAAAAAAGAAAGTTCTAAATATAATTACCCCACTAACTATTTTAAAATCTGGGACCTTTGTATCCGTCTGTCACTGTGCTTAACCTGACAAACACTTACGCGATTTTAATGAGGTTTGCATTTTTACACAGATATTATTATAACTGCAAAAGGGTTGAATATGACAGAAGCCAGGAGAAACAGACCGTTTTTGTTTGACTTTAACACGGGCATTCACTGGTACTTTCAATGTCTGCAATGCAAGTTATTCGTTGCAGACAAGTTTGGAAAATCTGTATGAGGAGGCTATAATTCGAGGTTCACGCCAAAAAAGGAGATACTAAAAATATTAATGTTTATTCTTTAAAAAAGATATTAATCCTGTAAAAATATTGCTTGAGTACGCATACATTATTCCATACGTCTAAACCATTTGAAAAATACCGTTGATCATTCTCCTTCAGGCACTTCAGAAATATCGAAATTATAGACATCCAGTTTGCCTTCAAACCTCTTGTTTTTTTCTAAACTGTCCAGAAGCCTCAGTCGCGACCAATTTACTCCACAGAATAACGACAGAGGTCCAGAAAGCATCCATGCACCGTAGTGTGCCGATTAACTTATTAACTGTCAGTGTGTTTAAAGAGTTTAGGGCCGTTTTCACCAACTACTGATTAGCTTAATCGCCACATATTAAGGGACTTTCTTAGCAGCTTGCGATCAATACCAGTACAAGATAATCAGCACTTTAGTAATAAAGGCACTTTGAGTTTCGATTAAAATAAATCAGCACTTGGTGAAAACCAGGCTAAAAGTTACAGTTAGATTCGACCCTTTTGTCGCTAAATATCAACTCACTTTTTTAAATAGTTCTATATCCACACTTCTTGAACGTCATTTTAATTTGGTAAAAATCTGGTTTATCCCATAAATACGGTGGAAGTATAAATAACAGTTCCGTTAGTCAGTTTGTCAGCCTCAGTGGCCCAGTGGCGCGACACTTCTGCGATCGCACTCCGAAGTTAAGCAACGCTGGGTCCGGTCTGGTCTTGGATGGGTGACCATTCGACCGTTGAGAGAGGCTGTCCGTGGTTCGGATTCCAAGTTAAACTGTAGGTCCCCCCTTCCTTACTTACTAGGTGGTAGGGTTAATCCCGCCCGGGTTGGTACCATCGCATTGGATGAACGATGGTCGAAGCGGCAATGAAAATTGTTCGTGTTTTCCATCCAGTTCAATGTAGCCGTGCAATATAAGGAAGGTCCTGGCATGGCACCTAGTTCCCATGTGGTGTGTTGGGCTAATACCATGACAGAACTTGTGGTATTAGCCATCCATGTCCAGTCACATAAAATAATAATAATAATAAATACATAATAATATATTTGCCAGCTAGTTTTAGGTTAACTCACTCCCAAACTCGAAATCTATCTTACCTGAATCACTTCTGAATTCTCTATTACCTTCAATCTGAAGTGCCCCGTTGGTGAAGCATTATTCGAAAAGACGATATCATTATTACCACTGAAAAATATTTGTAAATAAAAAAAGGACCGCCTTAAAAAAACCGGAACTAAACAGCAAAAAATAATTGGTTACTTTTAATTAATGTACGACAAGCTATTTTAATACTAACTATTTATGTACAATGACTTAATTTTTAATCATCTTTTGAAGTCGGTGCCTTGGGTAGAGTTCACTCCGCACGCCGTTGACCGAACAGACACAATTTCAGCCGAACACACCCGAAGTCTATGAGAGCGTAAACAACCTGAGTCAGCAATGATTGGTCCACAGAGCATTCTATCTGGAGATGCCCTTAGCGTTGGTTTACGTGCAAGCTGATATCGATACAGCAGCGCAGCGTACTGAAATTGGGTTTTAACGATTATTAGTACTTTCAGCTTTATAAAGGCGCGCACTGGTGAAGGAGTAGATACGTTAATTCGCTGCCTGTGGATTGGTGCTTCCTACGACATCGTTGTCTGAACGAAACGATTTCTGCCGAAATTGCAATGCAAACCGCACACTCGTTTTGACACGCAGTTGAGAGCAGACATCTCAAAGTCGCTACCAATAGTTTTCTGTTCTGTGTTTTATATTTGTAATTTTTTTGTTTTGTGTTATGTAGGTATTTAGGCAGAATAAAAAGTACTAGCTACACCTACCTAAATATTTACCATATACATAAGTGGTCGTTGTTTTTATTTTGGATTGTTTATTTAGTTTGTAGGATTTTCTTGTAAATATTTAGTTTTTACTGTGTTAGGTATTTAGTTTAAGTTATAAGGAATATTTAAATTACAAAGTACTTGCCTAAATACCTACTTACATACGTTTTTCCGACCTGTTTGTTTATTTAATTTTTGATTTTGTGTTTTTTCTTTAAGTAGGTTAATGTAAGTAGCTACCTACTTATATTTCTTTCTTAGCCATAGGATTTTTATATATAGCCATTATTATATATAGGCCATTAATCTAACTACTTACAGCCCTTATAGAATGTCTACCCAATGCACCGACTTCAAAAGATGATTAAAAATTAAGAAATTGTACATAAATAGTTAGTATTAAAATAGCTTGTCGTACATTAATTTAAAGTAACCAATTATTTTTTGCTTTTTAGTTACGGTTTTTTTGAAGGCGGTCCTTTTTTATTTAAAAATATTTTATTTTTGGCTTTTTAGTGGTGGCGTAACTTTTTGACTCAAGGTGAGCGAGCCATCCTGCTCAACTTCACATATAAAGTGGAAAGAAGATCATGCGCACCTCACTATCTCATGTGAACCCTCTGAACTGTTACTAAACCCTACAATGACCGAGCATTATGAGATTTGAAACCATTAAGAAATCTCATTTCTGACGAAAGGTAGACCGGTACCTATCTGGATTCATGAGTTTACGGTTCATGAGATAGAGCGCTGTGACAGACGGACGGGCGGACGGACAGTGGAAGCTTAGTAATATAGTATCCGTTGGTACCCTTTCGGTACGGAACCCTAACAAGGCAAAACAACGAATGTCCAGAACCGCTGAGCTTCTGAATTTCTCATCCTTCCATTGTTCCGGAGAGTCTGTTTCTTGCGTAAGTGTTGTATGAAAATGTGTACATATCGGTCTCGTGTATCCCCTTAACAGTTGAATTTTGTAAAATCACAAGCGAGCCTTTTCGTCGTAAAAAGAAGTCACTGAAAATTTTAAGTTTCTAGGATAATTGGTTTCGGAGATCTCAACATGAGTGGTTTTCGCTTAAATGTGTTCATTTTGACCTGTTTTACCCCCCTAATAGTAGAATTTTCAAAAAATATTCTCTTCGTAAACATTCCCATCTCAAAAAAAACCTACTCTGACATTTCTGGGTTCAGCGGCTCTAGAGATAGAAATGTGTACAATTTGCCCTCTTTTACCCCCTTCAATACCCCCAACAATTGAATTTAAAAAAAAAACCTCTCATACTGAGCAATCTTAAAGAAAGCTACTGTAACTAAAAAATCACATTTCTGGGTTCGCGTGCTTAAGAAATTAGATGTTTGTTGTATTTAAGTACCAAACTACTGAACCGATTTTGATAAAAAAAAATGGGACCAACTAGAAAGTATACCCATTCGAACAAAAAAAGAATTTTTCAAATCGTTTCAGGGGTCTTCGAGTAATCGGTGACATACACAAAAAAAGAGAAAAAAAAAGATTCCGACGAATTGAGAACCTCCTCCTTTTTTTCGAAGTCGGTTAAAAAGAAAGGAACGATAACGGCCGATATCGCGTCTCCGCAATATGCTGAAAATGACCATATCATTGTATGGGAATACGGCGGAGCGGCGGCGCCACACAGTCGAAACACCGCCACCGCGCGCGAATGTGCTCTAAAAAAACCGGCCAAGTGGGAGTCGGACTGGCACACGAAGGGTTCCGTACCATCGTACAAGATTTAACACGTCAAATGTCAAATGTCATCAAAACCGTGGATTATTGAAATGCTGGCTTCCCACTTGCAGATATCTGGAAACCAAATTACAGCTTTGTAATTTGGTTTGGTTTGTTGTACAGCTGTAGAGGGAAAACTCGGCCATTTTTAGACATAATACATAAAGCATGCAGCTCAAGAACCCTAAGCTACTTTTGAAAAATGTTATTCAGCATATTCTCAAACCATTCCCACTTTGGTAATGAACTTGAATATCTAATCCTGCCTGAATAGCTAATCTTCTGCTGATGCGATAACGGGGAGATTAAATAAAGATGACAAACCTTGAGTTATCACAGCAAAAAGCACATCAGAATTTTATTATGGTACCTAATGATTTGTTTATTAGGGATTATGAAAGGGATGTGCATACAAACGGCATCACCGTATCCGCCACATATTGGACTTTACCCACATACGTTTTCCTTGCAAATGATGATGACAACTTTTAGGGTTCCTTACCCAAAGGGTGAAAACGAAACCCTATTATACCTCCGCCGTTCGTCCGTCCGTACGAACGTCCGTCCGTTCGTCCGTCTGTCACAGGGCTGAAATTTTTACATCGTGTGTTTTTATTTTGCCGCTATAACAATATACCAAATTTTGCCCTATACAAAAAACGTGCTTTTTGTGTTAAATCTTGTACGATGGTACGGAACCCTACATGTTTTTTTTTTATGCGACCTGACATGGATGGCTAATTCCACACAACTACCGTTATGATATTAGCCCAATACACCACATTCCCGAAGGAATTAGGTGCCATGCCAGGACCTTCCCTTTATGAGCACGGCTACATTGAACTGGGTGGAAAACACGGACAATTTTTCATTGCCGCTTTGACCACCTTTTCATCCAATGCGATGGTACCAACCCGGGCGGGCTTAAACCCTACCACCTAGTAAGGGAAGGGGACCTACAGTTTTACATGGATTCCGAACCATGGAGCAGCCCGCATTCGTGACGAAATGCACTTGTCAAACCCGGAAAGAGAAAGACAGTGGTGCATGTTGGAATTGAACCCAGGCCTCTGGTACGCTAGGCCAGTCCCCGCTCCACTGGGCTACGAACCGCTCAAAGTGCGGGTCCGAATCGCACTTGGCCGGTTTTTTGTTCATTTTTTTAAATGTTAAGCGTGACATATGGGATACGTGGACTTTTGAACTTTTAAGGGGCGCTGCGAAAACCATGCCGGCCGACCAGGTGCTTCTTCACACCATGTTTGAATGAGCCCAGGCTGTACTTTGGTGGAAATACCTCGGCAGGAGTTCATTCCATTGTATATCAACCCTATAGCTAAATAGTGTCTGTAGTCCTTACGTGTTCTTGTATAGCGTTGAAGCTCGATGACAACAGCAGTGGGCGAATACGTAAGCGAACTATCTGACCGGCGCTACCTCCGATGAATGTCCTATTTCACCCTGGAGATTATTTAGATTACGAGAAAAAAGAGATGCCATTCCCAGACATTTTCATAAAAAAAACTTCAGAGTTTTGAGTCGATTTGCGCAGGCGAAATGTACGCATTCAGGTACGTTCCGTGCTCCGTGTGTGCATTAACCCGTTAAATATTCATAAAGGTGGGTATTACGTGCGAGCGGCCTAGCACTGGCCGACTATTCCTCCGGAGCACAACAAAGGAATATGAACCTTCTACGACGAATCATAGGTTCCTTGATGGACGAGCTGCATCAGCGAACGGACGTATGCGCGGCCCGGCTAACAGCTTCCGGTGCCAGAGCGCGGGAAATTGCCGCTTCCGCTAGTGCTCCGCGTAGTGAGATATTTGAATTCGGAATCAGTCGTCTATGTCCGTTTCGTTGGCCTTCTTTACAGTTCGAGTCAATTGAAAAAGAATGTGATTAAAATCACTAGGTGAAACTGCTGAAAAATCGCATTTCTTCTTTCAGCCTTTGAGCAGATACCACTAAACATATGTTGACACCCAGGCGGGATTAACCGTAACACCTAAAATGGTCCTCGGATGGCAACTAATTCCTTCGGATATGCGGTATTGGGCTAATACCATGACGGTGGGTGTGATGTTGGCTATCCATGTTCAGTTAATAAAAAAAACATCTAGTAAGTTAGGCCTTGCTGGCGCGACACCTAACGGTTCGAAGCAACTATGAGCGCGTTTGGGTTCCCCGCTCTGAAACCAACCGCGCTCAGAGGTTGAAAACCCATCTAGATGGGTGACCGTCTAATAAATCCGTTCGTGTTTTCCATCCAGTTAAATTTAGCCGAACTATATAAGGAAGATCCTGGCATGGCCCATAGTTCCCATGTGGTGTGTTAGGCTACTATCATGACAGTTAGTATTAGCTATCCATGTCCAGTTACATAAAAAACCGGCAAAGTGCGAGTCGGTATCGCACGCGAAGGTTTTCATTTCATAAGATTTAAGGCAATAACAACAATATAGATGCTTCCCTTTTTACACTTTTATTATTTATTATCGTACATACACACTCTGTGCAAATTTAAACTGTCTACCTATGACGGTTCATGAGATACAGCCCTGTCGCAGACGGACGGACGGACGGACAGCGGAGGCTTAGTAATAGGGTTCCTTTGGCACCCTTTGGGTACGGAACCCTAAAAAGGAGCCGAATCACCCAACAAAACCCCGACCGCATCCAGAGTTGCACCACCTCTATTATCGAACGCAGAGGCATCTCGCCAACGCGCTAGCGAGGCTGACTAATGATGAATTATATCTGTATATACTTATATTTGTACGCTATGTATTGCATATATTATAAATATATAAAGTAGCAAGATCATATAGCACTACCACAATTTTGCAATGAAATTGTCCCTTGTATATCTGAGTAACTCTCGCTACCCGTACTGAAATCCACAGAGAACTACAACTCAATAATAATAAACAAGCCGCAGGATTCGATTCAAATACGTATTTGTAGGACGGGTTATCCAGAATCACGGGCCGCTAACCTCAAGGTGGACACGAGTCGCCGTCGCCGACATTAACCCTCCAATATCAATGATAATACGATCGAAAGCGATTAAACCCCAAATGTCTTTCGGTCGTGCGGAGATCATCTGATTACAATCGCTTGTTCGCGGCCGCACCGATCCTATTATGGAGTTTCGGTTAAGGGTTGAGTTTAATTGTAAATTCGCTCGTGTTTGGAAATGCGGGGTGTGTGTTACTGATCACTAAATGGCCGTGGCACCCTGATGGTGGTCCCAATAATGTATTATATTTTTGAGATCATTTTTAGGGTTCCGTAACCAAAGGGGTGAAAACGGAACCCTATTACTAAGCCTCCGCTGTCCGTCCGTCCGTCTGTCACAGGGCTGTATCTCATGAACCGTAATAGGTAGGCAGCTGAAATTTTCACAGAATGTGTATTTGTTTTGCCGCCGTAACAGCAAATAGGTAAAATAAAAACACGGTTTTTTTTGGTTAAATTTGTACAATGGCACGGAACCCTTCGTGTGCGAGTCCGACTCGCACTTGGCCGGTTATTTTGGAGTTGGAAAACACGAATTTTATTAATATTTTTTTTGGTTCGCTCTATAGCCAACCAAATAACTAAAAGTTACTAATCTAATCCCGTCATGCAACTTTTTCCTTATTCGTTAAGTAAAATATTTTATTTAAGGTGGCCCAACCCGGCGGGACTAACTCATTCGCGGGCACTGTACAAAACTGTGCTGTTGCGCTCTGGGACCTTCCCTGTTTCAAAGAAAAAGACAGGCTCCGTGATGAGGAAAATGCACAAAATGCAAACATGTCCACAAATAAGACAATGTTATGATTTGGTAAGATTTACGAAAATTTTGTAGCTAAAAGTAAACCACGACCGCTGTAGTCAAAAATCTAACAAAAACCAAATAGATTATAAATCTTGATTAAATAAGCTATGTCCGATGACTAATCTTTTTAAGATTTTCTTACTTTATCATTGCGTAATAAACCACCAAAGTTATTGTATAAAACGCGCGAAAAATTCGAACTTTCGGACCTTATAACTTAGCAACCAAACACAATTTTACATTGCCAACGGTCATAAGACATCTAGTTCAATCAAATAAAGCTCTTTTGAGCAAAATTTGGGATCTCTGATAAGAAATATGGGCGTGATCTTCTTTCCCCGTTTGTATGGGGAGTTGAGCTGGTTGGGCCACCTTAAATAAAATTATTGAATATTAGTGCTGGTCAATAGAATTCTTATTAATTTTTTGACTGACTTAACGAAAACGCATTGCACAAGACTATACGCTCCAAAATATATGTGCAGTGTACTATGAATGAGTAATAAAAAAATAACAATAAAATAAAATAGGATCGTCAATCCAAGATAAATGTGCTTTATTATATTACTTTGTTAACCGTCTTTAATTTATTATAAATATATATTTTTAACCGACTTCAAAAAAGGAGGAGATTATCAATTCGTCTGTATTTTTTTTTTATGTTTGTTACCTCATAACTTTTGCCTGGGTGAACCGATTTTGATGATTATTTTTTTAAATGAAAGTTAGTGCTTCCCAAATGGTCCCATTTTAATTTGGTTAAGTTATGATAATGATATCCATGAGAAAATCATATAAGTCTTAAATTTGTATTAAGATTGCGCGACAAATGGACGAATAACTCAATAAAACGCCAATCGATTTCGGTGATTCTTTTTTTATTGGAAAGGACGTGTACAAATTAGTAAGTGTACTTCAGATTCACTAAAAATAAACAAATAAAAAAAATAACAAAAAAAATAACCGACTTCAAAGAAAAAGCACTAAAAAGTAAAAAATAACTGCCATTTTTGTAGTTACGATTTTTTTTATTTTTTGAGTCGGTGTCAGCAAAGGTAGCCAAGGTTCTCTTGATTGGCGCAGCTCGTGCCCGGCTGACGCCGACTCAAAAAATAACAAAAATCGTAACTACAAAAATGGCAATAATTTTTTACTTTTTAGTGCTTTTTCTTTGAAGTCGGTTATTTTTTTTGTTAAAAATTTTTTTGAGAAGAAGAACCCAATGGGTTCAAAACCGTACATTACTTGAAAATGTAAGTTAATTTCACGGATAAGAAAGAAAGGTGGCTCGAACCCGTGATTCCCAAATAAACTGCGCTCTGTACCGCAAACATTTGCGAATATCCATAAAAATATGGGTGCCACGTCATAGCGTATAACATTCAGAACGTCGAAAATATTTTTTTCGTTCTGAATTTTAAACTCTATGACTATGACTCCAAAAATGTATTTCATTAGCAATATAAAATTAGCAGCAGCGTAGAGGCACTACGATACTGCAGCGTAGCAACATTTGTACAGACATATTAGGAGCAGCATTTGAACGCATATCGTAGAGGCTCTACAATATCTCGTAGCAAGCAATATTACTTAAACCTACACGTTTTTCATGTTATGAAATATTTAGAATAGAAGTGATTAAATACATGAAACGGGTCCCTATAATCCGAGATAAATCAAATCAGATAATTAAAACGAGGTAGAAAATGTAATTTATTAAGAATAATGTATCTGAGCAGTTATTACAGTGCATTACGTAGAGGCCATGCTATCTCGTAGGAAACAATTTCATATTGCATTTCATTTGTGAAGTGGATGTTAGAAAAATATTGTTTGTATAATAATCATAATAATAACATTGAAACGCCTATCCTATACGCACTACATTAACTACGTAGCAGCAGAGGATGTACTTACTACAAAGCTCCTTAGTAACAAAAATAACAAGATAACGAGAAATATAGTATTTAATCACGAATAAAATTAAATTACATAATAAATTACCTCATAACTAAGAAGTAATCAACTTAGTCGGACTCGCACACGAAGGGTTCCGTACCATCGTAAAAGATTAATAAAAAATAAGTTTTTTGGATGTAAATTTTTATTATTTTTTAATTTTACCTATTTGTTGTTATAGCGGCAAAATAAATACACACTCTGTGAAAATTTCAGCTGCCTACCTATTACGGTTCATGAGATACAGCCCTGTAACAGACGGATGGATGGACGGACGGACAGACGGACAGCGGAGGCTTAGTGATAGGGTTCCGTTGGCACCCTTGGGGTACGAAACCTTAAAAACATACATTCTCATGTGTTTAATCTTCTATGCAAGGTAGCCATTAATAAATGAGGTTTGTTATTTAATGACGATGTTTATTAATAAAACAGGTACATTTGATAAAAATAAAGTCAGATTTTCAGGAATTTTATTAAATGTTATTAACAGTTCCAGCCGATAAAAGACAGCCACACAATAGCCGGTTGGCAAACAGCGCTTCCGAGCTCATTACGGATTCATGGCAACATTTCCGTTAGCCGCAGGTCAACATCGGTTATTCATCATCTCGCGAGGGTGGGAGACAAAGAGAGCGCTTCGCCGCCTGCCGAAAATGCCCGGTTTTTGGGCGGCCGTGTGAACAGGTAACACCGGTCAATGTTTACACTAGATCCCGGGGCGCGTGCGTTGCTCAAAAACTAAAAGGGCGCGCAGGGTTGCCACTCTATGAGCTTTTTAACGAAATTACTATAAATTATCGAATATCAAGTACTAATGTTAGGGGTTTTTTATGGAACCTGACATGGATGGCTAATGCCACACAACAACCGTTTTGATATTAGCCCAATACACCGCATTCCCGACGGAATTAGGTGCCATGCCAGTACCTTCCCTTTATGAGCACGGCTACATTAAACTGGATGGAAAACACGGACAATTTTTCATTGCCGCTTCGAACATCTTTTCTTCGAGTGCGATGGTACCAACCCGGGCTGGCTAAAATTCAGTTGAACATGATATAAGCCTCGAGGTCTAAATGATAACTTGTGTTACTTTTTTCTTTTTTATTGGTGTCCTATGTATTTTCGTGTGTTGTGGCTGAATAAACTATGTAATCCCTGTACCACTCGTGCACCACTTTCTTACTCTGTATACTTGTAAGTAAACTTCGTCACGAATGCAAACTGCGTCACATGCACGTTGCATGGTTCGGAATCCATCTACAAATATAGGTCTTGGTGGTAGGGTTAAAACCGCACGGGTTACTACCGTCGCATTGCATGAAAACATGGTGGACATGTAAAACATGGTCGCTATAAAAATTGTATGTGTTTTCTTCCAATTCAACGTTGCCTAGCTCATGAACGAAAGGTTCGGGAATGGTACCTAATTCATTTAGGAATGCGGTGTGTTAGGCTAATATCGTGACGGTATGTGTCCATGTCCAGTTTTATAAAAAGAGCATTCGCGTTTATAAAATGAATGCGCGAGTATACTTGTTATGGCAATTCTGACTTCAATTACTTTTCTACTATTCTACTACTATACTATACTACTATACTACTTCAATACTATTTTCTACTATACTACTTCAATTTTATCAATTTAGGTCATAGGTAAAGATAAATCCTTATCCATCCACGCATCATAGCTAGAAATGAGCTCGCTACATAGGTACTTCTGTGTTAATTCGACCAGAGGTCGCAAAATCAGAAGTCTGCAGGCTTCATAAAGTTCATTTTATTGTTCATTTTACTTTAGCGCTCCCTAAGAACGTATCCATATTTTGTTTTGGAATGACAAATCAAAAGTAAGAAAAAAAATCACAGATCTCACGATTGGACGTAGAACTACATACTATGTCCTAACAAATGCCCATGCCGAGTGTGGTGTTTAATGTCATGCGCTCCGTACAATTTCTACAAATGACGAGCGAGGCAGGTTTGAACATAATCGCATTGGCCGACTGCGAGGACCAATTTCTTTGGAATTATCGTCGATTTATGGTTTTTGTAAAAACATATTATATTTTTAAATAAATGTATTTGTTTCTATCGGTCACTATTATGGCCGAAATACACTATTATATGTTGCCAGAGTCCACATAAACATCTTCCAGTCCAGCTCCTATTCTTGAATTGCACAAATCCACTGGAAAAGTTAGTCCAGCTCAGGGGGACTCCATGGTAAATAACTCTCCAGTTGAACAGGCAAAAGAGTGAGTAAACCTGAAGTTTAGTTGCATTTCGTACCACACCAACTAGTAAATTTCAGTTCAATTCGATTAACCCGTCGTTTGACAATCAGCATGGTACGAAATGCAGTTTAATCAGTCTCTTGACTGTTCACCTACTATTTACCATGCCCGTCGTTTGATAATCAGCATGGTACGAAATGCAGTTTAATCAGTCTCTTGACTGTTCACCTACTATTTACCATGCTCTCCAGCGAACTGAATGTAACTCATTAGCATAATTATGTTTAGCATTTTTTTTCTCATTGAACTTTTAATTCAAACTTCTATCCGACATTTCAACAAGATGCTTCAACATCTCATTCATCGTGTAAACTGATCAAATCCAGAAATTATCATCCAGAATATATTTGGATAATAAATTATTATAAAGAATATATTATCCAGAATTTATCGCCTTGTCGCAATATTTTCTAAAATTACGCCAAACCCGATTGGAATAACATTTTTAATTATTGAAAGAAAATATTGTGTAATTAATATTTTATTTTATTTTTTTATGCGACCTGACATGGATGGCTAATACCACACAACTACCGTTATGATATTAGCCCAATACACCTCATTCCCGAAGGAATTTGGTGCCATGCCAGGACCTTCCCTTTATGACCACGGCTACATTGAACTGGATGGAAAACACGGACAATTTTTCATTGCCGCTTCGACCATCTTTTCATCCAATGCGATGGTACCAACCCGGGCGGGCTTAAATCCTACCACCTAGTAGGGGAAGGGGACCTACAGTTTTACATGGATTCCGAACCATGGAGCAGCTCGCATTCGTAACGAAATGCACTTATCGAACTCGGAAAGAGAAAGACAGTGGTGTATGTCGGTATTGAACCCAGGTCTCTGGTACGCTAGGCCAGTCCTCGCGCCACTAGGCTACGAGCCGCTCGAAATAGAAAACGTCCATTAATAAGTGATGTTTTCGTTTACGAATTAAAATTTCGAAGACGCTGTTAATACTTCAGTCCTGGTAACCCTGTGATGATGTAGATACATTTGAATTTCAAACGCCTTTGTCTTTTTGAGTGATCACTGCTAGATTTATAGGCAAAATAACTTATTCATAAGGCATCAATTTGGTCTCCTGCCCTGAAAACTGTGCACAAGATACGGCAGAAGGTGCTACATCAACTGCTTCACCTCATCACATACATAACATGCACTAATAGCAGTACAAGTAAAAGTATTTTGTTCGTGTTTTAGTGTATTTATTGGTTTTTTAGGTAGGTGACATACACATGGACAAGTATACTTAAATCCTTTACATTCCAGCTAATGATAGTTACATGGTAGAAAGCTAATTCAAATTTAGCAAATGCCATATTCCACACGTCACACATTTCATTAAAAACAATCGTAATCGTTTGTGTATATCATATACTATATATCATGTAGTAATATCATAATAATACACAGGTGCAGACATGATTTACACAAAATAAAATTGTGCAACAATGATAAAAAATATGATACAATTATTATTAGTATAATGCTACAATCCATTCTATGAAGGCTCTATAAGGCACCATATTAATCTTCGTTATGGTTATTTCAGATCTTTTCAGAAAAATTTAAGCCGCACAACAAAATGTTATCCAGTTTTTTACTCCAAATAGGCCAAGGAATACCTGATCTGACCTCAGGCGAAAATAAGAACAATTTTCTTTTTAAAACCAATTTCAAAATTATTACTTACCAGAGATGGTCGCCAGGTAGACAAAAACATAGTCCGATCTCAGTAAAACGCCATTGTTTAGTTCAATTAGAAATAACTATATCGTAATACTTAAATGGTACTTACGTCTAATAAATGGAAATGAGATCTAATGCATTTCAAATGGTTTGTAAGGGTTAGTCTGAAACAAACGTAGCCATAACTTACGTAAGAACAAAGCGTCTAGGGCTGCGGGGGGTGGGAGCACTTAACGCACAGCTTTTTGTTTTATCACGATTTCGGACGATCTTCATTCTTGTTTATGAGGTCCGGAACGAGCGGGGTTACCAGCGCCGTAAACTCTAATCCTGATCGCTCAATGTGACGCCTCCGCACGCCCTTCGTTTACGGTCAAGTGTGGCCGTTGGGCTTACGCACTCGCCTAAGGCCCGCGATACAGTGTGACAACTGGTTGTGTAGCTGTGTGAGGGCATAGTAGCTAGTTCCTTCGGGAAGTGGTGTGATGGACTAGTGAACAAGAAATGTGATGTAATTCATCGATGGCGCAAAATAAACTAAGTAAGTATGTCCCTTTTGCCATGGAATAGATTATATAAAACAGCCCTATGAGGCAGCTATAAGGAAAAAATACTACACTGCTTTAGTAATCTCCGAAATTATTTGTAGCGAAATGTGTAGATGTAGAATCGGAAATTCGGTCTAATTTACATGTGTTTTGAATTTTTCAATTTATTGTGTTGTGTTGTCTTGCAAAAATACATTTACAACTATAAAAACGAAGTAACTCTATATCTGTTTATCTGTACAAATAAAGATATGTGTATAAATTTGTAATTTTTTTTTTGGACATTTGGACAAGGACACATTTTCATTAAACAACAATACGGTTATGTCGCAAACGGATGAAACGGATGATGATTGTATTGATGATGAGCGGATTCGATTAAATCAGTTCAGAAGAATCCTAAAAAACACACTTTTCTTCCGTCCACATATTTAATATACAACTTGCATCTCTTACAACTCTTTTAATAGCGCCTAATGTAACTTATTAAAAAACAACTAACATTTGGCGCTAATTCGAGAGTATTTTCAAAGTGCTATCCTAACTTTAACTATTTATGTTTATCAATCCATGTCTGCCTAACCAAATCCGTCCACATTTCGTCCGGTGCCACCAACAAAGGGCTGCTAAAATTAAATGGCGCTTAGCGGCGGCCGGAGCGGCGCGGTCCGGCCTGCTCCGGCCGCCGTCACGGCTGCGATCAATCCATTATGCAGATTGCGGCCGATTGCGACATTGTCGCGCCTCTCGTTACCGTCAACCGAATGACGTTACGGCGACTGCGTGCCCGCCGCACACGTACAGCGTCGCGTGCATATTGAGAGCTCGGCGGGCATTCCGAGAGGAAATGGCGGCTTTACATTATGCATTCATATGCCGAACGGAAAGGCCACTTGGTCGGTTGCGAGCGAAAATCATTTGACCGGGGCAAACAATTTGTTCACACTATCTGTGCATTTGGAGGGTCGCCTTCGTATGTAATGTCTAAAAGGCACAAGATCCAAAACCCCGAACATCCAAAAGTATGTAAATAAAGCACAAAATAAAACGTAACCCAATCGAAAATATCATTTTTTTTATGCGACCTGACATGGATGGCTAATACAACACAACTACCGTTATGATATTAGAAAAATACACCACATTCCCGAAGGAATTTGGTGCCATGCCAGGACCTTCCCTTTATGAGCACGGCTACATTGAACTGGGTGGAAAACGCGGACAATTTTTCATTGCCGCTTCGACCATCTTTTCATCCAATGCGATGGTACCAACCCTGGCGGGCTTGAACCCTACCACCTAGTAGGGGAAGGGGACCTACAGTTTTACATGGAGTCCGAACCATGGAGCAGCTCGCATTCGTGATGAAATGCACTTATCGAACTCGGAAAGAGAAAGACAGTGGTGCATGTCGGTATTGAACCCAGGCCTCTGGTACGCTAGGCCAGTCCCTGCGTCACTAGGCTACGAGCCGCTCAGAGATATATGAATTAAGAGTTTTGGATGCTATGTCCTTTTTGGACTTTATGATGCGTTTGGGATAGTACTCAATTCAAACCGTTACATTATACGTAAAGGCCACTTTTCAGTCTAATCGCCACGGAGATCGTCGATCTCCGTGCTAATATCCCTCAATGCAAGAAGAATATCGCTTTGAAAGTCTCTATAAAAGTGGTTTTCTAGACTCAGGATTCCCGATTTCCTGAATACGGAATTCCAGGAATAGGCCTGCTGTACACAGCTACGTTTTGGTTTGTCCATTTTAGACATCAAATAATTGAGTTGAAATTACGTTTTATGCATATGACAGCCCAAGAGTCTATGACCAATAGCAAATAAGCTCACCAAAGCTCTATCCGGTAATTATCAAATATCATTGAGGGTGAATTTCAAACTGACAGTTCAATTTCAGGAAATAATAACCGGAAATCATCTCTGCAACTGATATGATTCAATTTCGTATTTGCCCGATATGTTGTACAATTAGACCACCGAGTTCCGAAAATGTAGTATTTTAGTACAGGCATTTTAGAAATTGGAAATAATTAATTATGTGATATTAATTTTTTTGTCAGCTACGAATGTAGCTGCGAATATGTTTATTTGTAGGTCAAAACTTACACCCCTTAGAAATCAAACGAACTGTTGATATTTATGTGGATGAAGATACAAAAAGAAGAGTACAAAAAAATATAGCATGGAACTACAAGAGAAAAAGGTTTATCTTGTAGACATCACTTGAGAGACAGCTCTACAAATACGTTGTCGCAACCAAAATGAGATCGTATGCATTTTAATACGTTCTGAAATATTCCGTTGTGTTCAAGCAGACCCTCATCTACAATGTTCTATTCTTTCTAAGTGGAACGCGAATGCGAAAAAAAGGAACGTAGATAAATAACAGTAATTTAGATTTACTTTGGCCGATTTGAAAATTTAAATTAATTTAACAATCACCTCATTTTTCTAAACTAAATCCAACTCAAAATACCGTAATTGTCGGAAATTTTGTTTTTATGGACTCATCTGGTTCCGATTCTATGTTCCACCTCGGCGAATCGGAGCAACAAGGACATTGTTTTTTCATCACCGCAAACGCCAACAGTCGGATTTCAGAGCCAACGTCCTGGATGGTCAGTCCGAATTCTCACCTGAATTGCCGTTTACGGAACTTCGAAGTTACTTAAAAACGTCAAACCCCCCACAAGTTTTAACTATTTATTCTGTGGTTTTTGCGGTTTGTATTAAAACGCGGAGTCAACGTAAACAGCAACGTCGACGTATTCACGGCGACGTTGAGCAAGCTGTCAAATCAAACTCGAACTCGCAAATGTTCAGCTATTGCGCGCGTGCTTCAATTTCTCCATACAGTCGATCGGTTTAGCGTAAACGCCAATTTAGGTGAAAAGTGGGACTAGGGGCTCTGTTTGCTAAATAGCCATTTTTTTTAATTTACGATTTTAGACTTCTGTGGGTGTTTAAACTATATCGTATATCACTTGGCTTTGGTAAGCTAAGTGGTCAGTTACGCTTCGCGACCATGGTGGCCAACATTTCGGACTGTCGCGTCGCGTGCGGTCCATCATCAGGGCGCGTGGCTGCGTGGACGGACCTGCGGTCGGCAGAACACTTACTGTCAACCGCGGGCGGCTACGAAGATGATATTGATGGCTGTGGGTAGTCTGCAAAATGATTTCAGCTGCGTTCCGCACTCCCGCGAACAATCAGGACATTGTGAGTGGTTTTTTTAGGGTTCCGTACCCAAAGAGTGCAAAGGAACCCTAATATGAATGAATGAATGAATGATTTTATTGCATGAAGAAATTACAGATTTTTTCAGGACACTAATTAATTAAATAAATACAGTGTAGAAAAAAAAATTACACTTGTTTTCATGAGTGACTACAGATAGCATGCATGAAATACCATAAATAAATAAGTAACATTTATCGGCCACTGTGCATCACACACGCTAAAAGTTCTATAGGTAACTTAACAATAAGATAAATAAGTACCTTTGGGTGAGCAGGGCCACCTAAACTGGCCTAACGGCTGTACCATAGGTGGCACCTTCGTGCTCGCGTATACATAGCTACATTACATACCTATGTATCTACGTAAGATACAAATTAAAATTAATAAGATGATAATATTCTTTCTTTGTCTTTACTAATCCTCCGCCGACTGTCGGTCTATCCGTCCGTCCATCCGTCCGCCCGGCCGTCCGTCCGTCTGTCACAGGGCTTTATCTCATAAGCCGAAATAGCCGGCAGGTTGCTGACCGCCACAGGAAGGTAGCTGAAAATTTCACAGAGTGTGTATTTATTTTGCCGCTAAAACAAAAAGGTCAAATTTAAAAATAATAAAAAATTAAGGGGGGCCCCATACAAAAAACGTGATTTTTTTTAGTTAAGTCTTTAGCGATGGGACGGAACCCTTGATGTGCGAGTCCGACTCGCACTTGGCCGGTTTTTACACAACCTGTATTTCCTCACTTTCAAATGCGGAGAGTTGAACTTGAGATCTCTTTAGTGGAGAACTAGCAATACTTCAATATTAAAATAAATGCAGCAATGTCAGCCTCAATGGCCCAGTGGCGCGACACTTCGGCGATCGCTCTCCGAAGTTAAGCAACGCTGGGTCCGGTTTGGTCTTGGATGGGTGACCATTCGACCGTTGAGAGAGGCTGGCCGTGGTTCGGATTCCACGTTAAACTGTAGGTCTCCTTTCTTACTTACTAGGTGGTAGGGTTAATCCCGCCCGGGTTGGTACCATCGCATTGGATGAACGATGGTCGAAGCGGCAATGGAAATTGTGCGTGTTTTCCATCCGAGCAATATAAGGAAGGTCCTGGCATGGCACCTAGTTCCCATGTGGTGTGTTAGGCTAATACCATTAAAGAAGGCGTGGTATTAGCCATCCATGTCCAGTCACTTAAAAAAAATACTGAAATGATTTCGAAATAAAAGTTATTGCGGAAATATATTTTTTTAACAAAACAATTCGACATCGCCAAATCCCCGGCGGTATAATTGAGAGGCGAAGAGCGCCCGCAGGTGCGGCTAATAAATACGCAGCCGCTCCATCGCCAACTTCGTAATAAATTCAAGAGGCAATCAACGCCCGGAGCGGGTAAAAATATTAATCGCTGCGAAATAATTATGTATTCATGACTTCGCTCCTCATTCGGCGGGAAATAAAGCAGCGCGGAGCGAGTTATCTTCGTGGGACGCGCAGTCCGTTTGCATACTCGCGTAGGGGGCGCTGCGCGGATAATCTTAGGGCGGAAGATTATATGCAGGCCTACTCCTGGAAATTTCGTTATCAGGAATCAGGAATACTGAGGGCCGAGTGCACGACGCCTCGTAAAATGTTATCCGTTACTGATTACATTTGACGATAATGTGACAGCTAATCGCCCATCATATGAATTTGAGTTGCACGTAACATATTTTCGTCAAAGTTAGCTTGCCAGCCGTCAGACCACAAATAGTCCCTCGAAACAATCGGCAAAAATGTTTGCTGTATGGCAACTCTCAGCACCGCCTGAGCTGATATAGTACTGTCCTTTTTCCACAGTATATTATCAGAAAGAGACAGACACAATTGTAGCACCATCTAGCGTCAATCATTCGTATTAACAAACAAAACAGTTGCTCTTGGAGCCGCGGGGTGGCGCTACTAGCGCCCAATATGTCGGCTTGCTATCAGCTGTTGGTAGCACCATAGATTACATCGATTTGGCGCCGACATTTTTAATCCGTGGAACCGAGTGCCAGGCTAAAAACAAAGCATTGTATTCCATTAATGGCGACGTTTGCCTATTATTTAAGGTCCAATAAGACTGCAAAAATGTAAAAATAGGGTCTTTGACACTTTTAATTAATACTTGATCGTGATTTTGACGGTGATTAATAGGTCGGGAGTGATTACTATTAGCGGTTAGCATCAGCGATCAACGTAATGTTTAAGTTTCGTGCAACGCAAATTTTGACTGATCAGTCTTTAATTATACGTTGACGGTGATGTTGACGTGCACGACGGTACGTGCAACCGGGCCTGAGTCTTTAAAACCGCTTTTATAGCGGTTTTCAAAGCGACTTTTTCCACACAAAATTGAAATACTATGCTCCGGAATCTTTTCGTCGAGAAAATCGATTTGAAAACCGCTATAAAAGCGGTTTTTTAGACTCAGGATTCCTGATTACTGTTTAGACACGCTGCACAGGGAAGCACAAATACGGTTCTAGATTTACTAGATTTATACAGGATACTAGCGGAGGCATTTTTTTAAATTTATTTATCTTAGGAAAAACAAACAGAGTAACATAGAAATCCTAATGTAAGTGTTAATATATTGCTTAGAAAATATGTTAGTCCAGCTTCGTATTTCACAAGTTTAGCAAAAGTAGTAGGACGAAGGAGTATATGTATATGTATAGTGTAGAACAAGACAAAATTACAGCTATTACTTAACTTTTATATTTAAGAAGTTATATGCTAGTAAGCAAACCACAGTCGATATTGGCGTTGCAATGATCCAAGCCTCCTCGTCAGCCTGTGGCCTAGTGGAGCCTTGCGATTCGATAAGCTGGGTGATGTTGTGAAATAACCTAAAACATGGGGGCGGAGCTCTGGCGATTGCAATCAAACTTCTGGATCTCTTGACTTACGAGTAATTTTATTTAATTAATAGAGTAGCCAATAATAAGAAATGAATGAAAAAGTACTTGTGAAGAAAAAATACCTCTTGTTTTCAAGGTGTCGCGAGTGACATCTCAATATTAGCTCTATACATGGAAATAACTTTTTTACAATATTTATTAATCACCAGGAGTATCTGACGACAGTAAGCACCTCTGAGCGCGATTGGGTTCTGGATGGGTGACCATTTTCAACCGTTGAGACTGGCCGTGGTTCGGATTCCACGTAAAACTGTAGGTCTCCTTCTTTTTCGTCTAGGTAGGGTTAATCCAGCCCGGGTTGGTACTATCCCATTGTATGAACGATGGTCGAAGCGGCAATGAAAATTGTGCGTGTTTTCCATCCGAGCAATATAAGGAAGGTTCTGGCATGGCACTTAGTTCCCATGTGGTATGTTTGGCTAATATCTGAAGTTCAGTTGGTGGAAGCCATCCATGTCCAGTTACATAAAAAAATCTTTACCCACGTATTTCTTGGCATATTTGGCAGGAAAAAAGCTAGATAACATTTTCTTGTACCATTTAAAAAATCGTTCTCCCCCATACATTTCCATATACCGCCAGTTTTACATGAATTCCGAACCATGAAATAGCTCGTATTCGTAACGAAAGGCAGCAACTCAGAAAGAGAAAGAAAGTACCTAAACAGGTACCCATTTACCCATAACCCATTACCTCTTGCATGAAAAGTAAGTCCACTCACCCATGAACTACGAGTCGCTCAATACAGCGTCCCTAACTGGTAAGTTCTACTTTGCTAACCCGAGAACCTTCGCGAACGTGCGTATTGTGCGTAAGTTTAATCGTAAATGGAAGAATGGGTAATGAACGTATATAGGACAAAATGTTTCTGCATAAAAACTTAAGCTGCACAGAATTTTCAGTGTATTCAAACATGCCATTATTTGTAAGACATTCGCTGAGGTAGGTTATTACATCCAACAGTAAGATTTTCACACCCACTGGCATGGGAACTAGGTGTCGTGTCAGGACCATCCTTTTGGTTTGTGGTAGACTTGTATTATATACATTTGACTTTACGACGCTGATTTAAACTAAAGCAGTGGTCGAGAAAATGCAAAATAATTGTTAGATATTTTTTGCCTCAGTGTTTGGGCTCAAAATTCTTCGTTCTTCGTACAATTCACCAGCAAGCTACCTTCGAAGACAAAAATAAAATCTATGGATGTGATATGTATTGTAACAATCTAGCGTGTGATGCCGAATACGTGATTCATGTGTTATAGCGAATAGTGTATATGTGTGAATAGTGATTAAAATTAATATATTCATTTAAAACATTGTATTAGTAGAGTTATTGATTAAGGGAGGAGGGACTTCAAAATGATGGGTATGCATCAGGTGGCGAAATTGGCAGACGCGATACCCGCGAATAATAGCGTTTGCTGTTTCGGGTCAAGCCTTGCTATATTCATAAAGTAATTCTTAAAAAATCAACTTGAAAAAGAAAACTAATTACTTAATATACTGGTGTCGTACAAGGAAATCAATGGCTGAAGTCTCTCGAGACTGCTTAAAATTTCAATAATATCTCATTTCACCGAAATACATTATCCTAATTTAATTGGAAATGGCGAAACTTAAATTATACGGTTGGATGTTTTCGCAAGTCTTCAGAAAGCCCGCCCGCTCTCCTAACCAAATAGGCGTCGCTTCATTTTACAAATTGTTCTCAGATTAATAAGGATAATGGTGAAATAACAATGCGAGGTGCAAAGGAAGCCGAGGGTTCCGTAGCTAAGGTAGCCCGAGGCGTTTCCACGTCGCACCCCCCACTCCACCCGGCCAGCGCTCGAAGTTTGAATAATTGCCGGGGTAAGTTTCACCTTAAATAAACAGTTTGAAGGGTCGATTTAATTGTAATTATAAGAGGTGTGTTTCTTCGTGCAGAGTACAAGGGACATCGTTAAAAGTTCCATTGTTGGGTTACGTTTCCATCTTTGTTGTTATCTTTGTTCAGACGAAACAAATGGCAATTCGTAGTCCTCGAACGGGATTTTAGCGTACTTTGGTGTGTGGAATTTCAGAGCATTTTTGTAGTAGATCTAATTCACATTTCAGACAACCATTTGAGATAAAGCGTAGTTTGAAAGGACATACCTACATACATTTAATAGGAATGTGAATTGTATGTACCGTGAAGCAAGGACGCATTGATTAAAGAAATATCCCTGTAAAAAGAACTACTTTACAATATACTGCAAGGCTGGACCCGAACCAGTAAAACATACCATTCGCGGGTATTGCGTCTAACAAATTTCGTCACCTGCTGTATACACATAATGTGGAATTCTCCTACATTCCCTCTTCCCGTGATCAATGCCCCCTACTAACACAGTATTTTTACATACATTAGATGCTATGGTATTGAAGGGTTGACCCTTTTCATGGAATCTCGAATGCAAAGCAATCTAGAATTTAACTTCATAACCTCTAACACGATGTTTACGCTATGTGCATCCATGCACGTATTCTTCCCATGAATCACAGGCTCCTCATAATCAGCGTTATTACTTGAGGGGTTAATATGAGGATAAGTGCATCTCGTCACGAAAGCGAGCTGCTCCATGGTTCGGAATCCATGGAAAACTGGAGGTCCCTTTCCCCTACAGGGTGGTAGGGTTTAAGCCCGCCCGGGTCGGTACCATCGCATTGGATGAAAAGATGGTCGAAGCGGCAATGAAATATTGTCCGTGCTTTCCATCCAGTTCAATGTAACCGTGCTGATAAAGGGAAGGTCCTGGCATGGCACCTAATTCCTTCGGGAATGTGGTGTATCGGGCTTTCATCATAACTATATTTGTGTGGTATTAGCCATCCATATCAGGTTGCATATAAAAGTCGGTTTTTTAATTAAATACTTAAATACACCTAAATTTAGATCTGCAATCTAAATCACCTATAACTACGAAATGCCACGAAAGATTTGTTCATTTTTGGTATTGCTAAGCAAGTATGTACGTTATTGCAGCCATTTACCCTATCTTATATACTTTTGTCACCATAACTACTTCAGGCGCCTTATCTACGTAACGCAACCACTTGGCACAGGCAGACTGACACATTTAGATTCAGAGGGTTGGTCTTTATCCTGTGAAACCAGGTTCAGCCATTTACGTTATCGTTGCAAATTTTGTCGCGACCTCCTAGTCTATAGGTGGCATGCCAGGATCTTCCTTATAATGCTCGGCTGCATTGAACTGGATGGAAAACGCGGACAATTTTCAGATTAATGTAATATTCTAAAGAGTCCTCCTCGGGAAGAGTTTATCTGTTTTAATATCACCTCTTACTCGAGATTTAAAATATGATAGGTAATTTTTAATATTTTTATCATTTCAAAGCTAATAAAACAAATTCCGGGGAATTGAAAACATATAAGTTTTTCGATTAATAAACCTTCCGAAATATATTCGCTTTCAGGGTTCATATTTTAATTAGCCGATTTTAGGTACTTTAAGGAAATTAAAATTATTGAGAGAAATGCTAACGTGTAAGTTTCATGTTTCACGTTCAACGAAGCGTCAATTTATATGTGTAATTTTAATTTTGGAAGCTGATGTGAAAAGTAAATTTAGAAAAATATTTCTAGTGTTTCTGGCGCAGCTATGACGGAGTTACGCTGATAGATTGCTTTAGAATCGGACTCGCACACGAAGGGTTCCGTACCATGGTACAAAATTGAACACAAAAAATCACGTTTTTTTGTATGGGATCCTCCTTTACTTTTAATATTTTTTTTATTTTACATATTTTTTTATAGCGGAAAAATAAATACACACCTGTGAAAGTTTCAGCTGCCTACCTATTACGGTTCTTGAGATACATCCTTGTGACAGACGGACGGACGGACGGACAGCGGAGGCTTAGTGATAGGGTTCCGTTGGCACCCTATGGGTACGGAACACTAAAAAGAGGAGAAAAAGTTGGACGTGGTTTACTAATTCTAATGAACAGGACCACCTGTTCATTAGAATAATTAGAAAACAGAACTCATTCATACTAATTTAGATTTTTCAAGGCTACTTCCTCATTAGCTACTACCTTCAGAGATTGTCGCTCCTCCCTCCATTGGTAGAGGCGTCATCTGAATCGAGCTAGTCCAAGTTCTCACCTAAATCGGCGTTAACGGAACTTCGAAGTAACGTAAAGACATCGAGGAGCATGCAAACGGTAGTCTAAGTTTTCTCGAACCACGGAGTACAGTCGGCTGCCGTCACATTTTTAGCATGTTGTGATTGTTGCCTGTTAAGTTATTTCGTCTATCTAAAAAACAACGCTACGAAATGGGCTTGTATCTCTAAAGATGAGACAAAATATTTTGGTTTGCTTGCCCACTGCCGCGCTATTCAATTCTCTATAAATTTGAAACCGCTAGCCGTCTAGACCGGGATAGATACGGTTTGAGAAGCACATGAAATCCGAAATGATTTTTTTTTTCTCAGAAATATATAATTTCATGTTCATATGCTTACGTTAAGTTTGCAACATTTAGCGGGGCCCGGAAGATAGAAAAAAAAATTAAAATGTATTAAAAGATATATATCTCCTAAACAAATATTTAGAAATGGTATTAAAAAAATGTATATGTTAAGTATTTTAAGGCGTAATGTAACTGTGAATTTGCAACAATTTTGTAATTACGGAAATGTATTTTAAAAAATGTTTTTAATAAAAAAAAATCTATGCCGCGAAACTCACTTGCTATTGCTATATTTCTTTCTAGAATATGTAAAATAACATTAAATTCTTTAAAAACTATACAACGAACGATTTTATACGTATTTCGAATTTTTTGTTTAACTTTTGTGTGAATGTAAAAATTATAAATGAAAAAAAATGTGCTTCTAATATTTGCAACATTTTACAAATTTCACAGAATATAGAGTTTGCGGTCAGTTTCCAATTTCAGAAAATAAAATATAATTTTCATTATTTGCTTCGCAGATATTATGAAAATAGTACAAAAAAAATATATTTACACAGTTCAGTAAATAAGAAATTGTTGCAAATTCACAGTAATATTACACCTAAAATTAGCTAACATATAACATTTTTAAATAACATTTCTAAATATTTGTTTAGGAGATATACATTTTTAAACATATTTCATATTTTATTTCTATCTTCCGGACCCCCCAAAATGTTGCAAATTTAATGTACACACGTCCACATGAAATACAACGTTTATGTGAAAAAAAATTGCATTTCGGATTTAATGTTTTTCTAAGTGCTGATTTAAGGCTAAAGTTCCTGGAGTAGTCTCGTTTGGTGTGAATTTAGGCGAGAAGTCGAACTACGGGATCTCGAGTGCCCAGAACCTCATTGCACCCCTGGTAATCGTAATTTTGGTAATATAACTCAATTTACGAAAAATCCATGCAACATTGCTTTTAGATAAAGTTTTTTTAATAACACTTTTTAGCTTGTCGTTTATAGGCGTAGGTATTGTAGAACTGAGACTACTAGAACGTCCCCCACGTTCTAGTAGTCTCAGGTAAGCTCGTAAGCTACAACTAAACCGCTTGTATTATCTAAATTATTGAAATATCAAAATCACAAGGACTCGACAGAGGGACAGGATCGCAAGTTCATTGTTTTATGCTTGTTATTTTTCACAAGAGGCTAGTCTCAAAGTATAAATATAGTAATGTTGATAGCCAGCGTTATAGTACGATAGTAAGTACTTTTGTCTGCCTTTCGATCTATGGGATTAATACCGTTGTCCATATTTTACACCCACAGCTAGAATGCTGTGTTTGACAGAAATAATAAATATTACTGATTTTTTTATGTAACTGGGCATGGACGGCTAACACCACACCTACTGTCATTATATGATATTAGCCCAAAACACCATATAGGAACTAGGTGCCATGCCAGAACGTAGCCGAGCAATATAAGCACGGTCACATTGACTCGGATGAAAAACACAGTAAATTCACAGTCGACATTCCAAAAATAAGAACCCACCGATCCTCTAGATCCTTTATCTATTGGGTCGGTAACCAATGGAATGAACTCCCTTCCGAGGTATTTTCCCCAAATTACGACCTGGGGTCCTTCAAACGTCGCGTGAACAAGCACCTGGCCGGCCGGCATGGTTTTCGCAGCCACCCTGAATGTTCGAAAACCCATGGGCGTCGTCGAACGCCTTTAGGTCCTGGTGTACCACATATGCAGCGCTTAACATAAAAAAACCTAGTAATTACGGATTCCACGGAATACAGTTTTACGTGGAATCTAAACGCAGAATCCCCTAGTCGCCTCGTAAGACTCGCACGATTGAAATCGATTAATTCGAATTTAAATACTTATTAATATTACACATGAAAATTACCCGCCAAATGATCGCCAGCTTTCTAACCACAGTAACATTTTCACGTTCTGGCGAACTCCAGAAACATATCCAAAGCTATGTCCAACTATCAGCGAGAAACAGTCCCCGGGCGCCTCACTAAGCAATCCATCCAATGCGTCGTTTCATAGCGAACAAATCACATTTGCTAGTTCGGGTGCACGGTGGCCCAGGTGAGCGTCGCGTCGGAGCGTGTACAGGGTGGTGCACAAACGAGCGTCGTGTGCATTTGTCGGGTCACATGGGGTTCCAGCGAGTTTGGAAAGTGTCATTTTGTGCGCCCGCGGCTTTGCCTGCATCTTGTATGTTTACTCGCATACACGCCAGGGGCGCAGTCAGGCAGGGATGGGCTTCACAAGAGAAGTTGCCAAAGAGTGGAAATTTTTGATATTTTTCGCGATATAATATTATTTTTCGTAGTTACTTCAGACCATGACCAGACATTATTTTTGTCATATAGGGTTTTCCAATAAGAGACGTTTGCGGTGGATTGCGCTATCGAGAGATGATTAATGATTTTTTCTGGCCGGAATTGGATAGTATTGATCTGAACAACGTATACTTTCAACTAGACGGCGCTACGTGCCACACAAGCAACGAAATCATTGATCTTTTGCAGGAAAAGTTTCCGGACCGTGTTATATCTCGAAGAGGTGATCACAATTGGCCACCGAGATCTTATGATTTAACACCTTGCGACTTTTTCCTATGGGTGGCCCCAAAAAAGTGAAAGAAAAGGTCTACGCCAATAGCCCAGCGTCGATTCAAAACCTCAAAGATGGAATTCGTGCGGCTATCGAAGACATAGGGCAGCCACTTTGCGATTTGGTTATGGAACATTTCATGATAAGGATATGGTCCTGTTGAAAAGGATATGGTGCTTGGTCGTGGTGGTCATTTGCCTGATGTTATTTTCCACTATTAACGGCATACCTTCTTCTTTACAATGAAATAAACATCCGATCATTTATATAAAAAAATCGCATTTTTCATTGTAAATCAAAATAACACCTCTTATTGGAAAACCCTATATATTCGACCCCCCAAATTTGTCAATTTATTATTTTCAATCCCCCTCCCCTAAATTAAAACCTGCCTATACCCGTGGTACTAAGCACTGCTTTGACAATAATATTATTATATTTAATAAAAAGGCTGAATTAATGGAAAATTGTAACATTTTAACTGTAACATAAAAAAACATCGGCGGGTTTCGGGTGGGTGACCGACCGTTCACCCATCAGGCTAGCCGTGGTTTTGATAACACGAACATCGTTATGTCTTTTCGTTACTCGCATTGAATTAAAGGTGGTTCAAACGTCAATTAAAATTGACCGTATTTTCCATCCAGTTAAACGTAGCTGTGAAATATAAGAAAATCCTTGGCATATCACCTAGTCCCCATGTGGTGTACAAACCCACAAAATATTCACTACCATAGCCCTAAAATAATATATTTCTTAACATGAGCTAGTTTTGAAATTCTAACAAACTCTTATTTTTAACCGACTTCAAAAAAAGGAGAAGGTTATCAATTCTTCTGTATTTTTTTTTTGCTTTTTTTATGTTTGTTACCTCATAACTTTTGCCTGCGTGAACCGATTTGAATGATTATTTTTTTTAAATGAAAGCTAGTGCTTCCCAAGTGGTCCCATTCGCCGACTCAAAACAACAAAAATGGCAATTATTTTATACTTTTTAGTGCTTTTTCTTTGAAGTCGGTAATTTTTTTTGTTAATTTTTTTTTCAGATACTCCGAGCGCCGCCGCACTGAGTGCCGCCCTGTCCTCGTCTAGTTCGGTGGCATGTTTCGTTTCCGGGGCCTTATCCTCCGGCAAATGTTTGCGGAGCCCGCCGCTGCGCCACCGTGTACCGCGCGCCGGCGGCGGCGACACGGCGGCCCACCCTGCTCAGCCTGCGGAGGCCATCACTCGGCCGCTCGCGACTTCGCTCATTTGTACACCTTCTACCCTTGCTGGGATTCATACGATATATTAAATAATTTAAAATTCTAGATAGAAGGCCCCCTTGAAAAATTCACCTGTAAATATTGTTACGCGGCTAGGGTGCAGATTAGAGAAGAAAACACCAATACTCAACACTCTTCCTTAATTTCAAATAATTCACAAGCAAACTCACAAATACAATTTCACACTAGATTAATTCAAACACTAATTTGCAAACTATATCACTCACTTCACTGATTCACTTCAGAGCTAGTTCACTTTTCTTGGTATCGCTTACTGTCGCTCGTTCCGCTACCAAAAATAGACTGCCGCCCTCAGCGCCTTTTATATCGGTGGAGCTTCTGTCCAGAACACTCCACCGATTTCTAGGCGCCCATGTAGGGCAGCAGTCGAGAACAATCTCCCTCGAGACATTACTGGAATGTTCGAGATTTGTTTCTGAAGTCAGCTGGACGAGGCGTCACTTTATATGGGACGACAGTGATGCAATAGCCTAAGCAATGGAATAAGACAAGTAGCGCCATCTACTGAGACTTGAAGGAACGATTTGGCGCACTTTGGTAGTGTAGCAGCGCTATGTCTTCGCAGCGGGGCGCGCTCGTAACAATATTTATGCTTATGAGTTTTACCACAGAATAGATTTACTTTGTATGCAAGTATACGAACGTGTATTTTAAGTTATATCAATTATTGCACAAACATTGTGTTTCGACATAATTTTGTCACCTGTTTAAATATTATTTTTTTAACTTCATGGTAACTGTTGTCGTGTGCTGAAATAATCTGTATATTTCAAGGAATGTGATATGAATGATCGACCGTGAAACAAGGACACATTATTTAAAGAAAGCGCCCAGTAAAAAGCACTACTTTACGAAAATACTGCAAGGCTGGACCCGAACCAGCAAAACATACCATATGCGGGTATTGCGTCTACCAATTTCGCCACCGGCTGTATACCCATAATTTCGAATTCTTCTACATCTCTTCTACTTCTCTTCCCGTAACGAATGCCTCCTACTAACACAGTGTTTAAGATTGTACCTACATACACTTAATTAAGGCTTCATCCGCGTTGCGGAAATTGACTGAAAATATTGAACACTCAAACATATTACCCTGGAATAAGCGACGTACCTGCTTAGTACGAAAAAGTATATTTACTTGAGTCAACATCGGACTGGCTCTAGCGTCTGATGCCAAATACAATTTTGGCGACGACGGCAATACGTTTGATTGTTTAATCTTTGCAGTCAATCGACGTTACGTAGTGCATGCGAGCGAACTTACGTCATGTAAACGTGGCTCCAGTGACTGCCTTGTGCTATTCGACGTTGTGTAACCGGCAAGTATATAATCCCCGGGGTACCGGAACGGGTTGTGGGCTGTTTCCCGTGTGAGAAAACCAACAGCGAACTCAACCGAGATTACATTTTCATTTCGAAACGCGTTTCGAGTTGCGTCTCTAAGCTCGCTTTTAATTTCCGACTCGCGAAATTAATAAAACGCCGCAGCAGCGCGATGCGAACGGATTAGCTTGTACCGTTTAACTTAAATGCTTGATTGTTGTAACGAAGATAAACCTGGTATAATTAAATGTTTTACATCCCACTAACATTAGCCTGTGTGGGTTCCGGTAAAATTTGTTCCACTGCGTTTCTTTAGGGTGGGCCTTCCCGCTCAACTCCCCATACAAACGTGGAAAGAAGATCATGCCCGTATTTCTTGTCAGAGATACAAAAGTTTGCTTAAAATTGCTTTGTTTGATCGAACTACATGTCTGATGACCCTTGGAATTGTAAAATTGTGTTTGGTTTCTTAGTTATAAGGTCCGAAAGTTCGAATTTTTCGCGCGTTTTATACAATAATTTTGGAGGTGGATTACTCTACGATAAAATAAAAATATCTTAAAAAAATTAGTCATCAGTCATAGCTTGTTTCATGAAAATGTATAATAAATTTGGGTTTTGTTAGATTGTTTGCTACAGCGGTCGTGGTTTACTTTCAGCTGTAAGTCATTTTGTAATTAACATTTTAGTAAATATTACTTATTCAAACACTACGCGCATTGCCTGCTTTGTGGACATGTTGCATCCTCCTCATCACGGAGCCTGTCTTTTTCTTTGAAACAGAGAAGGTCCCAGAGCGCAATAGCACGGTTTTGTACCGTGCCCGCGAATGAGTTCCCGCCGGGAAGGGCCACCACGCAGGACACGACATGAGTCGTTCGTGGTTACCTTACTTACTACATAATAGTGTTAATCTCGCCTGTGTTGGTACCTTCGCATTGAATAAAATGATCGATACTCTAATGAAGCGTGTCAGTGGTTTCCATCCAGTCCAACGTAGCAGAGCGTTGTTAGGAAGGTCTTAGCATAGAACCTAGTTTTCATGAAAAGGGAAGGTTCATACCATCAAATTGGATGAATATATAAATTGCGGCATGCTGGCAAATATCATAGCAGCGGGAACGGTATTAGCCATTCATCCTTCAAAATAGAGATCACACCGCCTCGACACTAGTGGCGAAAAATTAGTGAAATTAGTGGCGCTTGTTTGTTATGACTTATTTTAATCATCATTCCAACGCGATATTGAGTGCAAGCCACTCCTTTTTTTCTCTTCAGTGGTATTAGCCATTCATTTCCAGACACATACAATTTGTACTTAATTTTCCAAGCTCTTTTTTATGGTAAAACCCATATATTGCTATGACGTTTAGTTTTAAAGTTAGGTTGTGTAAACACATGGACAATTGTACCAACCATTATGAGCTATTAAACTTTCAAGTCCGTTTATCTCGAAACTTCCATTTCTTCAATTAAAGGTTACATTTTATCAGTATACTGACGATATGTTACAGGCTTTTGTAACTTACAGCACGAAATCACAAAAGAAAATTGAATACAGAAATGGTTACACCGAGATAAATGCCAGAAATTGAGTGGTTTTAAAAAAAAATGATTTTTGAAGCATGACTTTCTCGCTTGGGATATTTATCCCGGGGAAACGACTAAACATACACCTACCAGTTCAATTCCTTTAGGAACTCCAGGTATCTTAATACTTTTATAGTTTTTATTGAATCAATTAGACCAGGTACTTTAGCAGTTCGATTAACTGCTAATGTAATTGCAGGTCATCGAATTCTAACCCTTTTAAGAAATGCTGTTATTAATGCACCAACTTACTATAAGGATAGCGTGAAATATAAACACCCTTTTACTTTTCAAGGCTGTAATCAAGGTAATAGTTGTTTAATTATCACTTTCTACTTTTCTTACCAAATACCTATCCACCCAAAACGACCCCATCAGCCATGTGTCCGTTTTCCCGCGCCTTTCTCTTGTTTTCTTCTCTCTGTGTTGCCAATATTTAAATATGGTAAATTGCATGCGACCACTTCTAACGTTTTTTTAGAAAACAATGTTAAACCTTACATTACCTAATGATTTTTTTTGTATAAATTCAAATTTTACTTTTGGTTCTCGAATCAGCAGCAACTGGAATTCGCCAGAAATAGATGCGCCCCGGAGCATATTCTAGTTAAAATAAAAAGCCACCCCCAGCGCTATAATCCTGGTTGCAAACTAATGTACATCCCACAGAGACATAAATTAAAGCAGGCGCCACAAAAATGATTTATCTCAGGCTCGGTATCCGTGGTGGCGGCCCTGGCTGCTCCGCCGTTCGACGCGAAGGTTTAATATTGAAGCGCGCCCGCCTTCACTCTCGCCGCGGGGCGGGCGGCCTGGAGCCTGGAGCCTGGAGCCTAGAGCCTGGAGCCGGCAGGTGCAGCAGGGCCGGTGCACGCAACCCAGGGATCTGTAATCTTGCCTGTGCTCTGAATCGCGTTTTGGGCTCTATTGTGTTAAGAAATTGCTAGCTACTTAACAGGATAAAATTTCGAGAGCTTTGAGAATGTTTTGTCTTCATTGGTACCAGAGCCGGTAGTCTAAGTTGTCACCCAAATTGGCTTTACGGCGAACCGATCGAATGGCGTTTTCAAATGTATGGAGGAAGAGAAGGGCGTTAAGCGAACTAACATTTGCGAGTCCGAGCTTGATTTGACAGCTTACTCAACGTTGCCGTAAATACGTCGACGTTGCCGTTTACGTCCACTCCGCGTTTTCACACAAATCGGAAGTCCGCGTTTGACTTTGACAGCTTGAAGAAGTAAAACCACAGAATATCTAGTAAAAACTTGTATGGAGTTTGGAGAAAACGCCAGTCGATCGGTTTGCCGTAAGCGCCAATTTAGGTGAGAACTCAGACTGACCACTCTGAACTCGTGCCATTCCGATTCTGACATTCTGTTTCACGGTTTTCAGGAATATATTATTTAAATAGTACTATTTCTGCCTACAGAATGAATATCATACACAGGATGTTTGGTGACTCGATACATTCCTTCTAAGGAGTCATTCTAGAGCTGATTTGCAACAAATTTGGCACAGTTAAGTGGGGGACTAAAATCAACAGTTGTTGAGTTATTTAAGTTTTTTTTAAATGTTCTGTGTTATTATGGGAAAATGCTGATGAAAAAGGGTGAAAAAAGGCATTTTATCAGCGATTTTCTAAAAACTGATAAATGAGAGACTACTTTAAAAAAAATCAATGCGTTCAAAATATCCATAATCCCAGAAATAAAGGGTCTCAAATAACAGTTTGTTTAAAAAAAATCTTCCTTTTTTTTCAAATCAAAGAGGATTAGTAAAAAAAAAGTATGACACGTGCGTGGCATACGAATTATGGAAATAACTTCATTATTCGATAAGCTTCCAGAAAAGGTAAAAATGTTGTCCACTTTCACACAAGTTCCATATTTTTTTTGTTTGCTTCGGTTTGCGCTGACGAATTTTATTTAAGAAAAAGGTCCTCACTAAGGTGTACAAAACCAGTCAAAAACGAAATACTAATATTATACTTATATACTAAATTAAAAGTGTATTAAAATATTACCTATACACTTTTAATTGTACACATACAGGTTATTACAAATACATTGTCGACTTTACTTTAAATTACGCAAGATGGAATTTTGCTGAAAAAAATTTGCATATTTCCATTTCCAATTTCAATATCTGATCGTCCAGTGCGTCCCTGTTAAGCGGCGCAGGCTATAGTGGTGTACTGAAAGCAGCCGCGAAGACAAGCTGCGGTCGAGGGGGGTGGCGGCGGCGGAGGGGGACGCTACCTGCTGCTTCCGCAGATAAATCTTCTGTATTCCTCCTGTTTACCTACACACGCTGGAACGTGCACACGGAAACCTCTAGGAAAATAGAACATAGTATCCGGTTAGTTTTAAATAGACTAGGAGGTCGCGACAAAAATGGTAACGATAACGTAAATGGCAGAATCTGGGTTCACGGGATAAAGTACAACCCTCTGAAGCTAAATGTGTCAGTTTGCCTGTTCCAAGTCGTTGCGTTACGTAGATAAGGCGCCTGAAAAAGTAGTTATGATGACAAAACATACATATGATAAGGTAAATGGATGCAAATGACGAAGCATGAAGGTATCAATACATACTTGCTTAGTAATACAAAAACTGAACAAATTTTTGGTTGCATATAGTAGTTATAGGCGATTTAGGTTACAGATATAACTTTAGGTATATTTAAGTATTTAATTAAGAAACCGTCTGGTTATTGTTGTATAATTAATAGGTATCAATGTTTCCAGATAATCAGGATATTCAGCAGCAGGTACATACCAGCATCTATTTTATATAGCCAATCTAGAAAACGCAGCCACTTGGCACGGGCAGACCGACATATTTAGCATCAGAGGGTTGGTCTCTAACATGTGAACCCTGATTCAGCGATTTACCTTATCGTGACCAAAACTGTCATGACCTCCCGGAATAAAAGAGAAATTATTTTCGCGCATTTATAAGATGCAATAAGTATCGTTGGAGCAAGTTCTCACTTCTGTAAATAAGTCGGTTTGGAAATGATTAAATGGTTACGGCGGGGCTTCCCGAAAATGCGGAAAAAGATCACGCGCACATTTATTGACGGGTATCCAAAATTTTAGTAACCACAGCTTCTAACACATTAAATCAAACTAGATGGTTGATTCGCATTGTAAAATTATATTTAGTGACCAAATTATAAAGTCCCAATATTTTGCCTGCTTTATGTAATGAGTTTGAACTCAACGATAAAACAACACAATCTGAAACATACTTGTACAAGCCTTCCATGAAGATTGAAAATCGATTGGAATTTTGTTAAGCGTTAGTAATTTACTTTTGGCTATAAGCTGTTCGGTATTCGGAAAAACTGTTTTTTAACCAAATCATCGCATATCTCAAGCTAGTTGGCGAAAACTAAGTTTGTCTTTTTTTTAAACCAGAGAATGTGCCAGAGCCCAATAGCACGATTTTTTTACTGTGCCCACTAATAAGTTAATCTCGTTGGGAAGGAAGCTCTATTTTGTTTTTATTTTTTATTTTTTTCTACCTGATATGGATGACTAATATCACACAACTACCGCTATGATATTAGCCGAACACACCAGATTCCCGAAGGAATTAGGTGCCATGCCAGAACCTTGCCTTTATGAGCAGGGCTACATTGAACTGGAGGGAAAACAAGGACATATTTTCATTGCCGCTTAGACCATGTTTCCATCCAATGCGATGGTACCAACCCGGTGGGCTTAAACCCTACCACCTAGTAGCGGAAGGGGGCCTGTAGTTTTACATGGATTCCGAACCATGGAGCAGTTCGCATTCGTGACGAAATGCACTTATCGAACTCGGAAAGAGAAAGACAGTGGTGCATGTCGGTATTGAACCCAAGCCTCTGGTACGCTAGGCCAGTCCCCGCGCCGCTAGGCTACGAGCCGCTAAATATATTGTAAATGATATTAACATTAATGAATTCATCGGAATGGGCTGGGACCCAGCAAAAAAGGACGCATACCAAGAAAAGGGAAGAAGTGAAGGGAACAGGAGTCTTTTCTTTATTTAGTGGTTTCTAAGTTTTTCTGGTGCCCGCTCCAACCTCACGCCCTTTGTGGGATATCGCATGTGCGGATCCAACACATATACGATAAGACGCTTGTTTATTTCTTTCTTTTCTTTTACTTGCACTCGTTCCAGTTTCAATATTTTTACTGTATTAACGTAGTTTTTTATTTACCTACAGACCGTAATATATACACCGTAATAAATAACGTAAATTAAGGTATTGCTCCAAGAATTATTTTAAACTTTTTATATTATATTATTGTATTTTAATAATTTGTGTTTTTAACTGTTCTTTTATTTCATACTGACTTATTTTCGATTTTTGAAACTGTTTATTGAATTTCTGCTTAATTCTGGTAAATAAGAAATAAGCCTTATGCAAAGTTCTTAAATTTGTATGAATAATCCAAGATGGAACTAAATTGAATCGACATATAATTTTACATTGCCACTTTGTTCATCTTCCATTCAATGCGACTGTAGCGGCCCAAGCGGACTAAACGCTCCGCATGCAAGCAGAACAGGGGGTCTGTAAGGGATAAATATAAGAAATAAGGAGGTGCAGAGCCTTGTTTTCGAACCGGTGGTTTTCGACTAGACACCGCAGACGTTACTCCTTGGCTCCTCTATATTTTTATATTGTCCGCTTGTACATATATCCGTTTTATTATATCTCTGATGGTGGATGCCATTTAAATAAATGTCATATTTGTAAGAAGTAATATTACGAAGACGTCAAAAGACAGACAGCGCCGCCCGGCTAATACAAATGCTATTTACGCTAGGCATAAATGCCTGTTCCTTCAGTACGAGTATGTATTTGAAAATTATTACGAACTCACGATCAGCGGCAAAGTGAAGTGACTCGACGGCGAAGTATCGGCGGGGTCCTAACTTCGCGACCCCAGCGCCGCCCGCCCCGCGGAGGGGCCGAGAACTACCAACGAACCCAACTCTGAGCTGCTAGTCCTAGTTGTCACCTAAACTGGCGTTTAAGGAACTTCGAAGTTCCGTAAAAACGTCAAACTCCATACAAGTTTTTACTAAAGATTCTATGGTTTTATTTCTTCAAGCCTCAGTGGCCCAGTGGCGCGACACTTCGGCGATCGCTGTCCGAAGTTAAGCAACGCTGGGTCCGGTCTGGTCTTGGATGGGTGACCATTCGACCGTTGAGAGAGGCTGGCCGTGGTTCGGATTCCACGTTAAACTGTAGGTCCCCTTCCTTACTTACTAGGTGGTAGGGTTAATCCCGCCCGGGTTGGTACCATCGCATTGGATGAACGATGGTCGAAGCGGCAATGAAAATTGTCCGTGTTTTCCATCCAGTTCAATGTAGCCGTGCAATATAAGGAAGGTCCTGGCATGGCACCTAGTTCCCATGTGGTGTGTTAGGCTAATACCATGACAGAACTTTTGGTATTAGCCAACCATGTCCAGTCACATAAAAAAAAAAGCTGTCAAAAGTCAAACTCGGGCTTCCGATTTGTATGAAAACGCGGAGTTGGCGTAAACGGCAACGTTGAGTAAGCTGTCAAATCAAGCTTGGACTCGCAAATGTTAGTTCGCTTAACGCCCGCTGCGCGCGCTCTTCAATTTCTCCATACATTTGAAAACGCCAGTCGATCGGTTTGCCGTAAACGCCAATTTAGGTGACAACTGGGACTACGGGCTCTGTTTCGTCTCCCCCGAATGCGCCGAACTCCGCTTTGAGGCGACTACGCGGCGCGATCGAGTTGCGCCAAGTTATCCCGGCTTATTTACTCAATACCGAAACGGCTCGAACTTATGATGAGTATTTGGGATTAATTTTTGGTTGGCTGTTTTCTTTGAGTTACGTTTATTTGAAGCTTCGATACTGTATCGGCTTACGTTGATACTCTTAACTTTTTGCTTGCGATTCGTCTAATGTTTTTCCAAGGTTTATTTCCGCATGCCAAGAATATCTGCTGCTTTGCATGTATATTTTTAGTTAAATATCAAGTAGGTTTATGCACCGTATTTGTTAGACTGATTTTCACCAACTGCTGCTTTATGTTAATCGAAACTTAAATGGCCTTTATTAAGTGCTGATTATCTTGTACTGGTATCGATTGCGAGACGGTAAAAAAGGCCCTTAAATGTGAACATTAAGCTAATCAGTACTTGGTGGAAGAGAACCTTAAAATGGAGCCTATTCTAACATAGATATTGTGTATTTTTCTTTAAGTAAATTTAAAAAAACTCTGGAACATGTAACGGACACAAAGGAAAGAAATGTATTTTTTTATGGATATGTATTTTCATTTGTTGCCTAACTCTTTCCATGGATTTAGTTATATTGTGTTAAATTCTTTGGATATATGATATTGTGTTTTGTGAAGTTACTTCGATTCTAGCTTATTCTATTGTTAAGAAGCATACACTTATCAATGCCTCCTACTAAAACAGTATTTAAAATTATACCTACATACATTTATTTAACGCTATACCTGCATTACTTACGTACGTATATAACATACATTAATTACGGGAAGAGGGACTGTAGGAGAATTCCAAATTATGGGTATACAGCAGGTGGCGAAATTGGTTAGACGCAATACCCGCGAATGGTATGTTTTGCTGGTTCGGGTCCAGCCTTGCAGTATATTCATAAAGTAGTTCTTTTTACATAGATCTTTCTTGAATTAATATGTCCTTGCTTCGCGGTCGATTATACATACATGCATGTCACATTCCTAATTTTAATCTAATAAACTCCTTTGATGCTAAATAATCGAGATTTCTAGTTTAAATCACATGAAAAGTTATAAACTATGTCAATACCGTTTCGGACGAACGCGAGCAGTTTTCGTGAGTTAATGTACTTTCCCAAAAAGAGAATTCACGTTCTCTATAGAGTGTTTCAAAATGTTTCCACAAACAGCGACCATTGTTTCGAGCGAAATGAAATAACAACACAGTGCCCAGTTTTATTTGATTTCTGCGTTCTCGGAATGGGCGGTGTTGCCTGGGGGGCAGTCTTTGGCAGGCTAACTAATGTCGTTAAATATTCAGGAAATGAATGAAGTGCCTTTTTTGGCGGTCCTTGTTGCGTGTAGGAACTGTAATGCTGCGACTTCGTTAGCATGAGGTCTGTTTTCCATTTTGAAGATATATAGAGGAGGGTTGTAGTCAACGGTTGTAGCAAAGAATATTGCCCTTTCGTCCATGCCTCGTGTTGTGTCAAAATTATTATTAGCACAAATAAATGTTTTTGGTTGATATAGACAAAAGGAAGAAATAGAGGAATTATTCAAATGGTTATTGCATGTAGGAAAATGAATTTATATGTCCATATGTTACGGTTTAAGCCCGATGTTGGTTAAAGTACGAAATCTTTTTTTCCTTGAAGGTAAATAAAATTTTGAAGATATACCCGTATCGAGTGCACTAATTTCGAGTATATGGGAAGAAAACAAGAAACATGAAACATTTTAAAGTTCAACTTTTTTTCTTGGCATCGACTCTTAATTAGTGCACTCAATATTAGTATGAAATCTAAGGAAAAAATTAAATTTAAAATTTTCAAAATTAAAAAAAGAAAAATTTCGGACTTTAACCGTACCGTACGTTATATGGATTGCTATGTGCTAATGCCACACCCACCATCATGACATTAGCCCAACACACCACATTGCCGTACCTTCACTATATGAGCGCGGTTAAATTGAACTGAATGGAAAAAAACTATTTTTTTGTTACCGCTTCGACCATCTTTTATTCAGTACGATGGTACCAACCTGGGCGGGCTTAATAAGCCCTTCCACCTAGTAAGGGAAGTGGATGTACAGATTTTGATTCTCGCTTTCGATTCTCGGAAGCTCGCATTCATAACAAAATAAACTAATCCAACTCAAAAGAGAAAGGAAGTGAGTGGTGAATGAATGCTTTCATTCACAAATATTTGAGCCCATGCCCTCTCGTATGCAAGACAAGTCCCACGCCACTGAGAAACGAGTCGTTAAACATCTATAGCGGCTCGTAGCCTAGTGGCGCGGGGACTTGACCAGCATACCGGAGGTCCGGGTTCCTCGCCCCGTTCATGCAACACTTTTTTTCTCTTTCTCGTTTGATAATTGCATTTCGTCACGAATGCGAGTTGCTCCATGGTTCGGAATCCATGTAAAACTGTAGGTCCCCCTACTAGGCAGGGTTTAAGCCCGCCCGGCAATGAAAAATTGTCCGTTTTATTCATCCAGTTCAATGTAACCGCGCTCATAAAGGGAAGGTTCTGGCATGGCGCCTAATTCCTTTGGGAATGTGGTGTATTGGGCTAATATCATAACGGTAGTTGTGTCGTATTAGCCATCCATGTCAGGTTGCATAATAAATATATATATTGGTAAGTTACACAAATAAAAAACTTTCAAATGGCTATTTGCGGTCATCTTGTGTCAAGTCGTGGCTTAAGGCCGAAGTATCAAAGTCGGTAGTGCGCGCGGTGGAGGCTCTATTGTCCGGTCGGGGACTACACAAAGCGCCGCCCACAATGGACGCACGAAATTTACTGAAACAATGGAGTCCGAGTTTGGACGTTAAGGTGAATTTGCGAAATTGCGGTCGACCCCTTGTGATGAACCGCGTGGGGCAGCGGCCAGTGTGGTTTTTATATTGAATAATTGGTAATAAACTCTTGGCCATGCACATTTGAAGAGAAAATAAATAAACAGAAATGAATGCAGATTGAATGACAACTACTTAATTAAAACGTTTCGGAAAAAAATGTAAAATATAATATAAGAATGTTAGATTTTGGTAGTTAAATCTCTTAACGAAAATTTTAAAATTCATGTGAAATTGTTTGATATTGAACTTTCAAAGTAAATTCGCAAAGGAGTATGTCCACTCTTGTGCGGCGAAAAAAGCGATGTCAACTCGAATGTTCCTGTGTGAAACAAGCCTAGTTCGTTTGTATATATTTAATTTCGGCGGAAAGCAGTGGAAAGCAGTGGTTCCGTACCGCTGAGGGCCGGGAGGACTGGAGAAAAATTTGAGAGGATTCTCGGATTCATCTAAATCGGATTTAATCACTCTCTTGCCTGTTCATTTCCTATTCAGTCGGCGAGTTAAACTACCATGGTAACCGTCTAGAAAAGCAACTTCGTTGATATACCAAGCGTCGGTAACTGTACATAAATGTTAAGATTATTAACATGCGGTGTGAATGCCTTGCTAAGTCTTAAGCCGATGATCAATATTCACGTATTATCAGCTCAGGACCGCATAATGCTATGTTAGTCCTACTAAGTGATCCAATTAGCATTTCAAACAATACATAATTTTGCCACCGGCTATATTCAATGTGTTAACCCATATGTTAAGTCAGAGAAGAATAAACCAATCAAGATATACATACGAATGAACGAATTTAAAAACGTGTTTTTTGTTTCAAAGAAATTCGTTTACAACTAGAGCAATCTCAACAATAAAGCATGAATAAGATTCCAGCATAAGATTCTCACCAACACCTAGAACCAAATAATGCTTAACTAAAATTAGAATGTAAAAATGCCATGATTGTGTATGCTATGGTAAATTATATAAGTATATTTGGTGCATCCTTCGTGGCTGTCGGAACCAACACAGAGAACAACAGAATTTTTAACAAGAGTCAAAGGAGTTCAAAAGATTTCCTCCATTAGTTGGGCTTCCTGAAACGAATGAGGGAAAAGCATGGCAATTTCTCTCAACTGGATAGATAGAACTCATATCATTGTAATAGTAAGATATGAAAAAAAAACGAACAATCTCCTGTCGACGATACATTGTGAATTAAAAAAAAATAAACGCACATACATGTTAAGAACAAGAGTGGACTCACCTGTCAAGATATACATACGACTATATACTGTCTTCAAGGGTCTCCGGCTAACTATTGATTCTACATTCGCAATTCCTATTTGCGTAAATGCTCAGCACAAACCAAATGCTATTTATAAAATGTTTTTACAGCTTTCGTGAAACCTTTTTATGGAACTGGAAATTAATGGCTAATCCAACATCTATTGTCCTGATGCTAGCCTAACCCACTAAACCGGGAGAGATTAACCCTACCACATAGTAAGTAAGGAATGGTACCGACTATTTTAAGTGGAATCTGAACCACGGCCAGACTAATAAAAAAAAACCGGCCAAGTGCGCCTCGGACTCGTTTAACCGTTTATATCTTCTATTGTTTATTTTATTTATTTTATATGTTTTGAATAATGCCCATTTGTTATTAAAGCGGCAAAATAAATACATACTCTGTAAAAAAAACAGCTGACTACCTACTACGGCTCAGTATATGGGCTACGGCTACTCAGGCTACGGGTGTGATGGTGGAGAACTGTTTAGGATTTCGTCATTTTTTATTTATACTACGCAAGATTGTTTATATTTTACCTGTTCTACCTGTTTATTATTATTATTTTTGGCTATAATGTTTTTGTTCAACTAGATCAGAGTACTGCCATTTCTGTTATTTCTATTTTTAGTTCATTTTTAGCTTTCTCTTGGGTTGAAAATTAAAATATTTCATATGTACTACTTGTGGAACACGGTGCTGGATATGTTTAATGATTACTTTTTCCTATTCTTTAGTTTAGTCACAATTCGTATCTGTTTGTGTACCCTTATCAAATAAATAAATAAATAAATAAATAAAAGTAGATAGAGCCCTGTGACAGACAGACGGACGGACGGATGGACGGACGGACAGCGGAGGCTTAGTAATAGGGTTCCGTTGGCACCCTTTGGGTATGGAACCCTAAAAACGAACAAGCATCCAGAACCGACCTAATTTTAGCTTTTTTTCAAACCTCAATTTATAGTAAACATGAATGTAAAATTATATTTACGCGAAACCATCGCTTGAACCATTTTCCACTAGTTTTTAAGTATGTACAAGTTTATTTTGGCTTTGATCGTCCGATTTACTTTAAAAATGTCTCGAAGCGAAAGCAGATACGCTCAACTTGCCACCCTCTTAAGCACAAACTTAGCGGGAAGAAGTTGCAGCTAAGATTTTGAGTAGGTGCCTACTTAAGTTAATTGGGTAGGTCGCCGGGATACCTTACAGGCTGTATAAGCTCCGGAAGAAACAAAGTAGCTTTAGTGGGCGGTGGACTTACCCCGGACCCTCCGACAGGATATTTTAGGATACATAAGAGCGCTTGTAGGAAAGCTCCTTTACGGTTATAGCCTTGCCGCTTACAGTTCGTGAAATATTGCCGAATTTTATGTCCCACAATCTATTAAGGGCGTGATAAGAGCAGATTAACTTCGGTTTGATAAGGGTGTAAGTAGTAACATTTAATAAAATTTGAAAAATAACTACATTTATTTTTTATATTAAAAAAGGTCAATTTTTTTATTGATGGTGGAAAATGGTTGGATAAAAAAATTACCTTTTTTTACGTAGAATATATGTTTATTTCGATAAAATATTTCCAAAGAAATGTCATTTTTTTATAAATTAAAATACTCCTTGTACCTGTTGTGTCTCGATTTATAAAAATAAGCCAATATGTATAAACATAGACGCACTCACACATGCCCTAAGACAAAAATGGAAGTGGGCCGGTCATATCTCACGTGTCACTGACCACAGTTAGACTATACAAACTATACGATGGAAGGGACCAACAGGAAAAATAAATGTTGGTCGGCCAAATGGGCGGTGGGCTGATGATATCATCGACAAAGCAGGCAGGTTGACCCTGGGCAGAGACCCTGGTCGTGGAAGAAATTGGAGGTGGCCTTCATCCAAGAAGGGGTCCATACCCATATACTAACAACACTTAAAATGTAAAACGAGGAAATGAAAATAAAAGGCTCATTGTTTTATGCATTAAAATTTGTTAAAAATAAATAAAAAAGTGCTTCAGATATTTACCATTATAGAATAATAGTCAATATAGTAATAATATAGAAGTGTTGAAAATATTTTTCTACACAAAAATAAAAATCCATGGACGGGCGATTTAGTGTATTCCTCAAATGCTCAATGCAATGGTGTAAGCTTATTCTTTCTTGTTCTATTGTGTTTTTATTTTTCACAAATATAATGCAGAGAAACACAATGGGAAACACTGTGTTTCTCTAAGGAAATTAATAAGGAGGATGTATATGAAGGTGTAATTCATAAAATACTAGCTGTCCACACGGCTACGACCGCGTTAAGGTCCGACGAAAAACATCGAGTTTTCCCGACTTACATCATATATTTTTTTGAGTGCAATAAACTTATATAAATAAATAAATAAAATAAATGTGATGGTACAAACCTGGGCGAGCTTAAGCCTACTAGTAGCGGAGGGGATCTACATGGATTCCTAAAGATGGAATAGCTCGCATTCGAAACGAAATGCACTCATCCAACTCAGACAGAGCAATAAAACTGTACTGGGAATTAAATCCGTGACCTATGGCATGTAAGGCAAATGCACTCACTTCTGGGCCCGGTTAGTTCAGTAATAGTTTTAATTTCAGTTTCAGTTTCTTTGTTTCCTCAATTAGGTGTATATTACACACTCGGATTCGTCTTTTTTCCTGTCGGTTCGATTACTTCTGGCGAAGAAGAGCCGACAAGAAACTTCGCCAGGTTGGTGCTTGCATATTTTTTTTTCATTGATCCTTAAAAATCCGGCCAAGTGCGAGTCGGGCTCGCACATGAAGGGTTCCGTACCATCGTACAAGATCAAACAAAAACATTTTTTTTTGTATGGGGTCCCCCTTTTTTTTTTAATTTTTTTTAAGTTACCTATTTGTTGTTCTAGCGGCAAAATAAATACCCACTCTCTGAAAATTTCAGCTGCCTACCTATTATGGTTCCTGAGATACAGCCCTGTGACAGACGGACGGACGGAAAGACCGCGGAGGCTTAGAAATAGGGTTCCGTTTTCACCCTTTGGGTACGGAACCCTAAAAACTAGTTTACAGTGATTGATTGATTACTACTGCTCACAAAGACATTGGTGAAGACAATAGACACTAAGTTATAATGTGTCGAATGGATTCTGAATCCAAGGAACATAATTCCACAGTGGCGCAGCAATTAGTGTACGAAGATTTTATTTTTTCTATTACGAGCTATGCTGTGCTACCGATTCGGATTTATACGGTTCATGGCCAATCATGTCCCGCAAAGGCCGTCATTTGGGGCCCAAAGTGGCCATTTGAAACGGCACCGCACACCGGGGACTCAAAATTGTTTCACGCTAGGATTATCCCGCCGGGCCTTCCGCTCCGGCGACAGAATTAAAATTTCCTTTTAACTACCGCATGTAAGAGCCGAATGTCACGTAAAACTTTACGAGACATGCAGCCGGCACGTCTATACACGTTCGTCTTACGATGGTGCCCCTTCTTGATGGACCGCGCGAGTACGCGATTGGCAAGCCAAATTAGTTGCCTTGGAAGAATATACATATAGTAATGTATTATAATATAATAAATACGAAAATAACTCTGTCTAGCATTTTCACGCCTAATCCGGTGAACCCATTTTCGAGATATTCTGGACCTAGATGCAAGACATAGAATCAAACTCGAAGACTGACATCAGTAAAAGACATTGACTCGAGCGGAGCCAGGTACCTCGGCTAGTTTTATGTTCTTAACTGCCATGATATAGCATTTATATCTAAGTATGTATTTCATTACTATGGACGGAAAACTCATAAAGTTTCTTTCCGTATTCTTCTTTACTGAGTTGATCAAATCCGCGGATCAATCAGTTTTTGACGTAACTTAGTGTAGTTTGACTACAAAAAAAAACCGTCCAAGTGCGAGTCGGACTCGCACACGAAGGGTTCCGTATCATCGTAGAAGATTTAACACAAAAAAATCACATTTTTGTATGGGGCCCCACTTTAATTGTTATTATTTTGTATTTTACCTATTTGTTGTTATAGCGGCAAAATAAATACACAATCCGTGAAAATTACAGCTGCCTACCTATTGCGGTTCACGAGATACAGCCCTGTGACGGACGGACGGATGGACGGACAGCGGAGGCTTAGTAATAGGGTTCCGTTTTCACCCTTTGGGTACGGAACCCTAATTAAATATTACTAAAACGTTTTCTCATAAAGTTCATTATGTTTATTTCATTTTTATTTTCATCATCTTTTTTTTATGTGACTGGACATGGATGGCTAGTACCACACATTGTTCACCTTGTCACATCTCTCTCAGTTTGTTGTGCATCGGATGTGTATTCAGCCCCAAACTCAGCAGGCAAACATATCATTGGATTTCAAAAAATATATGTTGGACATACGTTTGTTCGCCTCAATTTACAAGACGGTTCAATTACCGTCCGAGATGGCTGTCGACGGACGAAGCACGGACAAGACATTTCGGCGCCAAACATTACTATGTTTAAAATATACGTAAAAGGACATCGCAAAGTTTGTATGGGCTAGAAAATCGTCACTAATTTAAGAGTTTTTGGATCGAACTACCATAGTTAAATTGTTTTGACTAAGGTGAATTCAAATTGATACATTTCAGACACTGTAAACTCATAGAAACGTCAGCAGATGCATCTAAAGTCGCAGTGATGCATTTACTGAATCGATTACTATTTTCGCATTTAGGACAAGAGTCTTGTTTACTGCTGCGCGCTGGGTGTCGCTTCCAGAGCCAGAGGTTCGTGGTTCGCGCCGCATCGCAATCCAGATTTTTTTATTGTTATAATCGGTTGCAGGTTATTCTTAGATTTTCTAGCTCATTTTAGTGGGCACACCACCATAGAAAGTTATTCTGAAGGATAATATAAGCATATTGCTAGTTCAAGCACTTCGTATATAAGTTACATGAAATAGTATGTGAACTGAGATATTTATTTGAGATTAGAGAAAAAAAGATTAATTAAAAAGCAATCATGAGATTAGATTGCTTATTTTGCCTCCAGAATCCGCAGTGTTGTGTGTATTCAATAGTTGGGGAAAACTTACGGAAACAACTTGGTGTCTCGGCACAAAATACTCATTTGGTTTTATTCACGGCTGTGTCTAGATTTCGAAATATACGAATACGATTTTTTGCCTAAAAATATATGCGGTCAACTACCTAAAAAGCAAAAAAAAAAAGTGGTTATACGAGAGAAATGTGCAATTTAAGAAAACAAACACAACATATTATCACTATTATGCAATAGATGGCGCTGCGCATCGGATTATTATTTTAGCTAAAATATATTGTGTATCGATGTATTTATGAAAATAAAAATAATGGTACAGGTATTGGCACAATATACCTAATTGAAAAAAGAATTATAGTAAGAAATGACGAACATTTATATAATCGTAAATTGCTGAAATATCTGATAACAGATGGCTCTACTTTTTCTGCAAGGGAACTATTTGTTCAACGTCTGTTTAGATCGAATTATATTTGCTGGAGTTCTCATGAAAGTTGAAATATTTGAATATTCTAATCATTAATAATAATTATCGATGGTTTCTAACGCTATCGAGCACATTTCTGTTATAGCAAAAAAGTCACTGGAGCTCCGGCTGCATATCTCCTTTATTTTGAAAATAAGTATAGCTGCATTAAACTGTTTTGGAAAAGCCGCTTGCCAGAGTTGTTTTCTTATTCTAAAAATGAATGAATGAATGATTTGAATGAATGAATGAATAAATGATTTATTTTTGCATGAAGAAATTACAGATTTTTCAGGATACTTATTAATAAAATAAATACAGTGTAGAAAAAAAATACACTTGTTTTCATGAGTGACTTACAGATGGCATGCATGAAATACCATAAATAAATATGTAACATTTATCGGCCACTGTGCATTACACACGCTAGAAGTTCTATAGGTAACTTAACAATAAGATAAATAAGTACCTTTGGGTGAGCAGGGCCACCTAATCTGGCCTAACGGCTGTACCATAGGTGGCACCTTCGTGCTCGCTTATACATAGCTACATTACATACCTACCTACTTAAATCAGAGGCACTTTCGTGAGGCAGCTTGGCGTTCCCTCGCCTGAAGGCAGTATATACCACCACCCCACCCCAATCCTTTCACCACTCTTACGCAGATTAAATTTCATAAAGCGGGGGCAATATAAATTTTATCAAGCTTACTTGATTGCGACCATATCGCTCCATCGAGGACATGACATTATATAAAATGTAAAGCTTGTACAACCAGGAAGCTGCTCGCATGCTTAATGTATTTGCCCAACATGCATGTGGATTAAACCATATTGATCTGAATTGGTTGTTTATCTAAAATGCTACTGACCAACTATTGTATCATGTATGTGTATGTATACTACATACACTTTTCACAAATAATTAATGTACGTATGAAGCAGCAGAGCTATGAGACTTTAGTGACTTTCTTTTCTGAAAATGTAATATCTGTTAAAAAAAAAATACACCAATTGTTTTGATAAAAGGTGCAGTAAGAAATGTGTAGGTTTATTTGTATTCCTTTTCTCAGCAAGATAATAACTGATAAATTTTTCCATATTTTACTATTTAATTAAAAAAAATAAAAAAATACATTAATTAATATAAATAGAATTACACGTTAAATATACATAGTCTAAATTTAATTAACAAGGTGCAACAAAACGTCTTGGCAGTATGTGACTAACATATTATGTTAGTCGCTGATTTTAAGCCTAGCTTATTCAAGTAAGAGCCTTTTTCACCTACTGCTGATTAGTTTAATCGCCACATGCTAAGGGCCTTTCATAATGTACATAATGTACAAGATAATCAGCACTTTAGTAATAAAGGCCCTTTAAGTGTAATAAATCAGCACTTGGTGAAAACCAGGCCAAGTGACAGTTACTGACGTAAGAATAAATATAAAAATAATGTAAAATCAAATACTTTGTTCAGAGAAATGAAGACGAAATAACAATCATTTATATGAACAAAAACAAGAAACAAAAGAAGCACTTCAAATAACGCAACTAGGATAACGCCCCGAGACAAAAGTCCACAGTCGCAAATACTGCAAGTGATGATGCTGTTGAAATACTTCATCTTAATTCATACAACGTCCTCCATATTCACTAGACCTGGCACCTATATGGTTCTGAGACTGAAGGAATATCTGAGAAGCCAGAAATTGTATTATGAAGAAGCATTGTCCGTGTGTCCATCCAGTTCAATGTGGCCGTGCTCATAAAGGGAAGGTCCTGGCATGGCACCTAATTGGGAATGTGGTGTATTAGGCTAATATCATAACGGTAGTTGAGTGGTATTAGCCATCCATGTCAGAGTGGGCAGTCTGAGTTCTCAACTAAATTGGCGTTTACGGCAAACCGATCGACTATCGTTTTCAAATGTATGGAGAAATTAAAGTGCGCGCGCAGTGGGCGTTAAGCGAACTAACATTTGCGAGTCCGAGTTTGATTTGACAGCTTACTCAACGTTGCCGTTTACGTCGACTCAGCGTTTTCATACAAATCGGAAGTCCTAGTTTGACTTCGACAGCTTGAAAAAGTTAAACCACAGAATATCTTAGAAAAACTTGTATGAAGTTTGACGTTTTTACGGAACTTCGAAGTTACGTAAACGCCAATTTAGGTGAGAACGGAGACTACCGGCTCAGATTGCATAAAAAAAAAGTTGTCGACGCGGTGCGATTAGGCGATCAGAATCAAACACAGACATCGACTGGCGTTTTCTCCAAACTCCATACAAGTTTTTACTAGATATTCTGTAGTTTTACTTCTTCAAGCTGTCAACGCGGACTTCCGATTTGTATGAAAGCGCGGAGTGGACGTAAACGGCAACGTCGACGTATTTACGGCAACGTTGAGTAAGCTGTCAAATCAAGCTTCGACTCGCAAATGTTAATTCGCTTAACGCCCGCTGCGCGCGCTCTTCAATTTCTCCGTACATTTGAAAACGCCAGTCGATCGGTTTGCCGTAACGCCAATTTAGGTGACAACTGAGACTACCGGCTCCGATAATGGAAAAAATGTAATTACGTCGCAACGCAATTGGTGAAAGTCGAGAAGCCTCCGAGCTCACCTTGACCAACTGTCTGCGCTGACTTTTGATCCTGGAGCGGGATTATTCGCCCGACTCTTCTGCCGCAGCCGACTAGGCAATTAGTTCCTGATGAATAAGATATAAGTGAAGGAGCTACGCAAAGGGCTGTAAGCCGCGCCGAGCTGGTATTAGCGGGCCTCGCTGCCGCTGCAGGGTTAAGCCGTCTTCAAATATTCACACCTATAGTGCTATAGTCCGTGGACCTTCCTAGCGTGCTTTGGATGAACGGGCGGGATATAAAAAAGTTTACCATATTCTTGGGGTTCCGTGGGTGAGAACGGAACCCTATTACTAAGCCTCCGCTGTCCGTCCGTCCGTCCGTCTGTCACAGGGCTGTATCTCACCAACCGTAATATGTTGGCAGCTGCAATTTTCACAGAGTATGTCCGTCATTCCGTCCGTCTATCACAGGGCTGTATCTCATCAACCGTAATATGTTGGCAGCTGAAATTTTCACAGAGTATGTATTTATTTTGCCGCTATAACAACAAATAGGTAAAATAAAAAAATATATTAAAATTAAAGGAGTGCCCCACATAAAAACGTCACGTTTTTGTGTTAATTCTTGAACGATGGTACGGAACCCTTCGTGTGCGAGTCCGACTCGCACTTGGCCAGTTTTGCAGGATCTCACAAAAAAGGCGTCCGACGGCGCCCATGGGCTTTCGGACTTTCACAGGGGCTGCACTCATGTTTGAAGAACCCAAGGGGAAAAACTTTGGCAGGGAGTCGATTCCATAGTTTACCGACCCTATAGATAAAAGATCTAAAGGATCGGTGGGTTATTATTTTGGGAATGCCGACAGTGAATGGGTGCAATCCCTGCCTGTTCCGCGTTTTTCATGTTCGCGTTGTATGTTGTCACTATAATTTTTTTCAAAATTATATTTAACTTCATATCAATTTGGCGGTCTTTCAAGACCACTTTTACTTGGAACAATTAATTTACCAATCTGCCTTATTTCCATTCGATTTGAAAAAAAAACTGGCTTACAGCTTTTTCTCGCATCGTTATTATCACGAAACCTTGAAAAAGCGAAATATTGAAAATGTATTAAAATATTATTTCAATGCAATTTCCACGAACGAGGTTAAAGCGCGATCGAGGCATTTAGAATCGTGAAAATTTCTAATGAAGCGGCAAACCTTAAACATGACCTTCCGAGAATGCTGTATTAGTTAATTCTATCGTACTTACGATAAATAAATTTAATATTTATAAAGCCTATTATTTCCTGCGTTCCATATCCCCCACCCATCGCTCGAAGATCTGCCTGCACCACCGAGGATAGAGGGAGAGAGGAGATGTTTTTAACTCATATTACTAAGGATCGCAGCGTGACACTGTGCGGGGAAGCGGGGGGAAAATCGCTTCATGGTGGGGTCATGCACCGCCCATTTTTGCGAAATCCATCTACCGGAAGAATCGATATTCTGGTAGCAGCTATTCCGAGAGCTATTCTTAGTGGCTACAAGACTACAACTAGATGGCGCCTTTTAAACTTTACTGAGTGTTTTTTCTATAAAAAACCTAAGAATTTAAACCTATGCCTTCGCGCGGATTCGAATGATTTTAATTTTAAAATGTCATTAAAATTTACATCATAATTGCGCGCCATCTATCGGCACATAGCTAGAGCGATACATCGATACAATGCTCGAATATGGACTCAAATTATAAAAAATGAGGTGTTTTACTGACAAATAAAACGTAACTTTCGATTATTTTGCCCTGTGTAATGTTTGCAACATTTTACACAAAATCTCATCATGTAATCGACTGTTCGCCGAAAATTGGGCCGCAGACCATAATATTGTCCCACAACCCAACACCGCCAGCGCCATGTCGCGAATGTCGCTAAGCCACGCCTTCTTTATCACGTGGGCTGTGACGTAGCGACCCACTTGGTGGACACAGACCCAGTTTGCTTAGACCATCTCCTCTCTACCTCTATCCTCCGTGGCCTGCACCCTCTGGTGGCGCGTTTGGATGAACCTCTCACGTAGTTGAGGTCGCCTATTTCCTTTTTAATTTGTAAAAATACATTTTATTTATAGTTACAGCAACATTGATATAAAATATATTCTTACTAATATTATAAATCCGAAAGTAACTCTGTTTGCCTGTTACGTTTTTATGCTTAAACCGCTGAAACAATTTTGATGAATTTCGGTGTAGAGATAGGCTAGCTATCTCTTAAGGTGCCCGTACACGGGCAATTTTTGAGGTAATTAATTGCTGGGCAACTGTTGCCAAACATAGTGGAGCAATACATGAAGCAATATAGAGCAACCCCAGTACATTTTCGGCAATTATACCAGCGATATGGAGCAATATTGTTCCACATTGCTCCATATTTTCGTTTCGCCGGTGAGTTGTATATCGAATCGCCACGTATCCGTGCACTTGCTCGCTACATGCGGGCAATTAATTTCTCCATGAATGGTTCCATACTTTTCCATACACAATGTTGTCGGAGATTGCTGGATGTTGTCGTGACGACGAAATTTCGCAAGTGTTCGCAAAGTTTCTGGCCAATCGAGCCCAAGTAGTTATTTCGCTTGGCGGAGGCGTTCTCTTATTCCGTATCCTACGCCAATGTGGCGGCACCTCCATTGCTAACTCTGTGTTGCCAGGCGATATAGCAATATAGTAGTTGTTAGGAGCGCACCTAACCAATACTTGATTTGTGCTGAAAGCGCTATTATCTGCTCCAACGGCGGCTTATCCGCCTGAGGTGAAATGGTTGACGAAATAATGCTAACTGCGTGCAGAGCGTCACGTTTGTACCGATTGGCTCTTGACAATTATGTGAGAGCAAGTAACAAATGTTTTCAGACACTTGGAAAAGGCTTATAGGAATAAGAAGGTCTTTTGAAATCGGTTAAGAATAATTTAACAATAATATTAAGAAACCACAGTTTTCAGTTAATTTTTATTCCTATTGGCAATACATTTGTTTGTTTTTTTTTTTCTCAATTTTTGTGATAGTGTTCAGTATCATACTTTATTTTCTGTTTCTATATTATATAAAGTGTTTATATATTTATATTAATGTATATTTATATTTATATGTATATAAGTAGTTGGTATATTGTGTATAATATTTGTTGTAGTAAATTCATTTGTCTCTATAACTGCTACCCGCACTACTGCTCACGATACCCAAAGGTAGACTGGTAGAGGATGCCCCTGGCATTAAGTTGTACCTTTTGCCCGAATTTTGAGTGCAATAAACATATATAAATAAATAAATAAGAAACATAGAATAAGATCGTTTTCTATACTGAATGTTGTACCGTTTTAAAGCTTTCTCATTAATTTGCCGTTGCTTCATGGAACCATTAAGCATAAGCATAAGAGAGCCATTACCTTTTTAGTTCCCCATACGACGGGTGGTAACTATTTACATGCTCTTAATGTTTACTAGGTTTTTAAAACATTGAATTTGAAAATATATTGTCAAAATCTACGTCGGCATGTTTAATTTTTTTTTTATATACCTGTTAGATTAGAAAATATTGTCTAAAAAACATTGGAAAAAAGTTGTCTTTTTTTACTGAATTGTAGGATTTCTTTTACAGAAAAATACAGATATTTACAACAAAATGAAAAACATACGGACTTCTCAGGTGAAATATTTTCTTTAAAATCTGACACTTTTAGGGTTCGGGAAATTAATTGGATTTTTTTTGTAGCTTAAAATCAACTTCTTCTCTCAGGCGGCTGTTGACTTTACTAGAATTGTTTCTAGGACCCAGCTAAAAGAAATTTGGGCAAAGAATATTAACACATTCAATTATAATTATTCCCTTTAATAAGCTGAGCAAAAACAAATAATTATAAATAAGCTACAAAGGCAGGGTTGAGAATGAATATCAAACGAACCCACAGCCTAGCTTTCGCGAATTAATTCCTTAACTTAGAACTCTTTGTGTAATTATAACAAGGGCACCGAAATGTATAATTATTAAGTTAATGTAACTCAGTGAGTCGAACGGGCGCAAGAACAATCGTCGAGTTGCTTTGCGGCCAGTTAATATTTAAGTTGGCCATGTTTAATCTGTGGCGTTTCGCCCTCAGGGCTCGCAGGGTCTCGGAGCGGTCAGCGGGGGCTGCGAGCGGACGCACGGAACCCTGGAAATTGTTGTAATACATTTACTAACGTAAATCTGAGGGTCAGTCAGCGTTGAATGCGCAAATATATATATTATATTTATATTTTTAAGTGTTCATAAAAAAGTGTTATAAAGAGATTGTCAACTTGTGATGATTGGGCCTGCGCCATTTTTCCTATGGGGTGCAAAGAGCGGTAAATGCATTTTCAATTTGGCGCGTAGGGAACAGAAATAAAGTTCATGACAAAAAAATATGAAAGAACGCTACGTTTATTTTTAAAATGGAACTGTTTGGTTGTAAAATGCTAAATATTTCGTTAAGCTAATTAATTTATAAAACCTGACATGGATGACTAATACCATAAAACACATATTAACGTATTAGCCCAATGACCACATTCCCGAAGGGATTTGGTGTCATGCCAGGACCTCCTCTTTATGAGCACGGCTACACTTAACTTAACGGAAAAAAATTGATTGCCGTCTCAATCATAGTTTGATTGATTTATTGAAAATTCTTTATTACGCCACAAAAAAACAGTTTACAAAAGTAAGTACATTGCAATAACAACATTGCTTTATCCATTGGGGTGGTATCAACCCGGACGGGCTGTAGGGTAAGGGGATCTACAAGTTTACATGGGTTCCGAAACATGAAACAGCTCGAATTCGTAAAGATATGCACTTATTTAACTTAGAAAGAGAAAAAAAGTGGCGCATGACCGGGGCGAGGATTTGAAGCCAAACTCTCGTATTAAAGGCAAGTCCTCTAGCCCCTAGACCACGAGCTGTACAACTTTTATGCACTAAAAGTACATATTCCTTAATTTGTTTTTACTTTCATTGCATTCCAAATAAAATTCGAAGTAAAAAAAAATATTTTCGTAAAGACACTGTTTATTGTATCTCTAGAATAACCCTTACTAGTTTATCCTATTTAGAAAAACCGGCCAAGTGCGAGTCGGATTCGCACACGAAGGGTTCCGTACAAGATTAAACAAAAAAAAATATTTTAACACATGTTTTGTATGGGCCCCCCCTTTAATTATTATCATTTTTTTATTTTACCTATTTGTTGTTATAGCGGCAAAATAAATACACACTCCGTGAAAATTTCAGCTTCCTACCTATTACGGGTCACGAGATACACCCCTGTGACAGACGGACAGACGGACGGACGGACGGACGGACGGACGGACGGACAGCGGAGGCTTAGTAATAGGGTTCCGTTTTTACCCTTTGGGTACGGAACCCTAATAATTGAACCTTTATTTATCTAAGAAATAGAAAAAAATACTTCCATTATAAATTGTTTCATTATTACTGCAGTGAACATAGACGGTTGATATTTGAGAACATATATTGAATGCTATAAAAAGTAATAATTTAATTTAATTTAAACTGGAATATTTCCGATTTTTTTTATGCGACCTGAGATGGATGGCTAATACCACACAACTACCGTTATAATATTAGCCCAATAGACCACATTCCCGAAGGAATTTGGTGCCATGCCAGGACCTTCCCTTTATGAGCACGGCTACATTGAACTGGATGGAAAACACGGACAATTTTTCATTGCCGCTACGACCATCTTTTCATCCAATGCGATGGTACCAACCCGGGCGGGCTTAAACCCTACCTAAAGTAGGGGAAGGGGACCTACAGTTTTACATGGATTCCCAACCATGGAGCAGCTCGCATTCGTGACGAGATGCACTTATCGAACTCGGGAAGAGAAAGACAGTGGTGCATGTCGGTATTGAACTGGTACGCTAGGCCAGTCCCCGCGCCACTAGGCTACGAGCCGCTCAACAAATATTGTGTTTAGTCAATGTAGAGTTCAGTAAGAAGCTTATAATATTGGTTTCGGACGAAATTAACATTTTGTTTTGTGGTGGCACAAATTCAAAAGCTTTTCTTGTATTGGAAAAACTTCGGTAGTCGCTGTTAGGAAGCTTAAAGTATTGATTTTTTTATAAAGGCTTAATTAGGCGTTTGTAACAATTTCTTATTATTTGGACCATTTCTGACGAAACTAAATGCTCTGAAATTGTATAAAATAAAGGAAATTATTAGTTATGGCTACATTTATTACTGACGGAAGGCTAAAATCCCAAACACTGTCATAATATGGGCAAAATGTGATTTTGGAAGGACCAGAAGGACACACATTGAATTATGACCAGGAGAATGTGAAAAAAAATATTTATCTAATATTTAGATTTAAGCTGTGATTAAAGTCAAACATATTGCCAAATTATTCAATTTGATTACGGAAATTTGCTGTCATACAATGAATTAAAATTAATTAATATATTATTCTAGTCTCAATCAGCGATATTCGGGTATAAGTTTTAGTTTATGACAAATCGATTGGTGCTTAGTGACTTTGCGATATTTACATGTAATTTGACAAACTCTTCTCAGGCATTCGTAATTTTAGTAACTTTGTTATTATTTTATAAAATTGTAACCATTTAGTGCTGTACAATATTCATGAAATAGTAATTTATTAATTCCTTGTTATGATTGAAAAACACCACAAAAAATATCTTTAATTGTAGAAAAAGATGTTACTTACATAAGATAAGCTTATTGACATACATAGAGTAACAAATACGAATGTAATTTCTACATATATACCAGTGGCGTAACTATACCATCCGGGGCCCGTGGCAAATTCTTTTGATGGGGCCCATGAATCTCTAAAAATGAATAAACATCTTTTTGTTTAGGTTGGTTGAAATGCTTAACGATTAAGTTGAAATTATATTATGGTCTTTAGTTGTCTCACTTTGGATTTTAAGCAGAACTTATAAAAATATACTTTTCAAATAAAATAAAATACGCAGATAAAAAAAAATTTTTTGTTGGGCCGGGGCGCTCTTGGGTCGGGGGCCCGTGGCATTTTGCTAGCCCTGCCACCCTATTGTTACGCCACTGATACATACACCTACATGTGTTTCATTCGCGAACCTACCTTTTTTACATAAAATTCCGTAATTTTTTATCGCCACTCCTTCGCCTTATATAGTTAATTCTAAGATGTTTCATGGGTTCTGAATCATCAAATTCCATACATTCTTAATAAAACTGCACATTCAATGAATTTATTTATTTCAGAAACAGACAGATATATTTTTTGTGTAATAAATAAAATGTATCACACATAAGTATCTAATTGTCGGCGGGACTAACTCATTCGCGGGCACACGGTACAAAACCGTGGTATTGCACTCTGGGGCCTTCTCTTTTTCAAAGAAAATGATAGACTCCATGATGAGGAGGATGCAATATGTCCACAAAGCAGACAATGCGGACGGTGTTTAATTTGGTAAGATTTACAAAAAAATTAATTACAACACGACTTATAGCTAAAAGTAAATTACGACCACTGCAGTAAAAAATCAAACAAAACCCAAATTGATTATAAATGTTCATGAAACAAGCTATGTATGATGACTAATCTTTTTAAGAGGTTTTTATTTCATAGTTGAATAATCCACCTTCAAAATTATGGTACAAAACGCGCGAAAAATTCGAAATTTCGGACCAAATTTGAAACCAAAACACAATTTTACAATGCCAACGGTCATCAGACAAATAGTTTGATGAGATAAAGCTATTTTAAGCTTCATTTTGAATCCCTGACAAGAAATATGGGCATGATTTTTTTTCCACGTTTGTATGGGGAGTTTAGCGGGAAGGCCCACCTTAATCAGCCGTTCTAACCTAAATTACATAATGTTATTGTTTATGTTATTAAATTATCCTTTCAAGGCTGGTCCTCTATCACAAGCCTAACATAATTGAGGATCACTTGCATCTTTGAATTATTATTGAGTTCTTTCTGCAATAAATATATTTTATTTTTGGAATTAAATAGCTCTATCTTTTTTAATTAACTATACATAGATACCTGATACATGGAAATTAATATTCAAACAAAATGTGCGCGTGTGTTTTTTAAGAAGATTGAAATATCTAAATCTCATTCAAAATTTATTTCATCATATGAAGAAACAACACCCCAAACGCATTACACAGGAAAAGACACAAATCATCCAGTCCATGATTTGTTACCTGAATTTGGTTGCATATCCTCCGAGTGAACGAGCGGTGGGGGAGGGCGGAGCTGGCGGGGAGAGGGGAGGAGAGGAACAATAAGGGAATGAAGCCACAGAAGAGTAAAGGAAGGAGTAGTGCCATGTTGGCGTTACCCGGGTCGCGTATGGACGTGTTGTGCATATAATTATGTGGGAAGCCGGCATCTGCCACGCAGTCCAACCATCACTGACGAGCGCTCGTGTGCTCTCGAAATGCGTTCGCTAAGACGATTCCCACCAGAACAAACCCTCCAATACGTCTGCGATTATATTATCGTGTGGCATATCTGTTTAATTCGAGTATTTTTAATGTGACCACACCTATTCTCATGACATTGGGAGCTAGGTATCATGCCAGAACATCCCTTTTATTGCACGGCTCCGTCGAACTGGATTGAAAACACGGACAATTTTCATTAACGCTTCGACCATCGTTGATTCAATGCGATGGTATCGATCCGGGCGGGATTAAACCTACTAACAAGTAAGTAAAGGCCCCAGCACTGTAGTTTAATGTGGAACCCGAACCATCTCACGAAATGCACGAAAAGAAATGCAGTGCGTCAAATTGTTTTCATAATACTTGCCGGAACTCACACAGCACAAAATAAGTATGTAAGCTAGAAGGCACATCTACTTTCTTTTTTGATCTGAAACAAAACACATCGCGCCGCGCCGCCTTCTCCTATTTCACTTCAATCCATCAAGGGGTAGAGACCAACATAAGCCAGGCAAGGATGGGAGTAAAAATGTCCGTGTTTTCCATTCAGTACAATGCAATAAAGGTCCCAAAAAGGCACCTAGTCACTTTGGACGAATATCATAACATGCGATTTTGCATTAGGCATCAAAGTCCAGCTCAATAAAAAAAATGCAAAAATGATCACAACATGGTACGGAAAGCTTTTTTAGATCTCATTGATGGGTATCTATTTTTCTGAGTACAAACTGCCTGACATGTCGAGATATAATCATTAAATGTGAAATACACGTGCAGTTGGAGTAGCTTACGTTGTAGCATCATAGAATGAATGTTAGCGTCCTGCCCAATTTCAAGAGATATGGGGACGCAAAAGTATAATTATGTGAAATGATGTTAAGCCTGTGTGACTCGATTTGGCGGGGACACTGCCTATACCCCAGAATTTTAGCCTGCGACTAAAAATCATGCGAACTACGATTGAGCATTTTGAAGTTAACGGTGTGACCAATTAAGAGGACATTTTCGAAATAGTCTTTATGCAACCTGACATGGATGGCTAATAACACACAAGTACCGTTATGATATTAGCCCAATATACCACATTCCCGAAGGAATTAGGTGCCATGCCAGGACCTTCCCTTCATGAGCACGGCTACATTAAACTCGATGGAAAACACGGACAATTGTTCATTGCCGCTTCGACCATATTTTCATCCAATGCGATGGTACGAACCCGGGCGGGCTTAAACCCTACCACCTAGTAGGCACTTATCGAACTCAGAATCAAAACCCTTTTATTGTTCACGGGGTACTTAGTTAAAAACAATTTTCCATTTGTCACGGGATTGTCGAGGTCTTTTCGAATTATAAGGTTAGAGCCCTTTGAAGCAGTTTTAACTGTACAAATTCAAGAAGCTTCATACTTCCACCACCTCGCCTTATCTTGGCACATAATTAGGGCATTTAATAAGGAATTTCAAATTATTCCGACCAGATGTTTTGGTGTAAGGCAGGTTCAATGGATGATAGAAATCCCGAGAACCATGCAATTTTTGCTAAATTTATTTGGTGGATATTTCCACAAACTGGGTTTATAGAAAATAAAAAAAAATGAATGGAGTTTAATTGATTTTTTTATGTAAGTTGTCATGGTAATTCCTCAACCATCTTTTTAATACTAGCCCAACACCACAATCCTGCCATTTTAGAACCTTTATCAGCAGGGCTACACATATTGATCTGGAAGAAAAACACGCACCTTTTCATCTAATGCGGTGGTAACAACCCATGCAGGCTTAAAAACGCCAAAAAAGTGGAGAACTGCAGTTTTTCATGGATTGCGAATCATGAAAAATCATAATTTAATCATACATTTAATATGTTGACAGTCTACCACATCACAATGAATTAATTTCCTGGTTACTAATTTCACACACTTTCACGACGCAGGTGTTTCGACCTTCGCATTGTAAATTTCTTTACCGAAAAATGAGTGCTTCGCTGGGAATTGAACCTTAGAAATCTAGCCAGCGACTCACCACACATCCCGCTGAGCAAATTATCTAGTATTCAAGTAGACGGCTCCAACGTAACCCTTGAAATTCCCAGGCAACGCTCACATGCTCTGAAACTTTCCTGATTTTCGGGTACCCGTTATTTACCGACTTGTTCAAAATATGACTTAAAGTACCGAATTATTGAATTAGAAAAATTACCAGACAAGTGACAATGACTCTAATATGACCGTGTATTATCAGCGATCGTTTTCTCTCTCTCAAAAAGCACTTTTCTGCAAACATCGGATATTTATCGGTAAAAAACTAGAAATTGAACCATATTATGGATGAAACGAATAAAAGTAGGTCCTTGCCAATAAAATTCAAGCTATTAAGTTTTATTTAGCTTGTCTTGTTGATGTCTAGCCGCGTTCAGATTGATAAATAATGTTTTTTAATCAAATAAAAAAAAACATATTTAGTGACTCGCTTGGAAATAATTGTTATTTTAGCTGTACATTAACAACGATGAATTCAAACATGAGCGATTCTGGGCAAATCAAGGACGAATTCCCCCAGGATCGCTCAGGTTTTAATTATTTGTAACTAATACAAAAATAAAATAAAAATATTTCCAAGAAAGTTCACATTTGATTTTGAATAATAGTAGTTTCAGATTATTACGAGGACAATAAGCAAGGACTTTAAAATTAGGAAACACATTGAAAAAACACACATAGAGACATGTGTATGAAAGAAGCTTCCGGACCAAAATAATCTGAATTCAATATAGATGTCCCTGTTAAACCTCAAATTTAACGGCTGCTCCTAGTTTGGCAATTTAAATGCGATTCCCCTGCATTAATTAACCTCTAGTTAGTGATCTTGTTGCAAGCGGGCCCCGTGACGACGCAACTCCAGTTATAGTTTGGGAGCTTATCTCTTGCTTGCGAAATCTGGATTGAGCGTGGGTGCGCCACAAATTAGTTTCTGAATAACGCATCTTCGCTTCAGGGGAGAGAAATACCTGCGATGTGCCTCATCAACGACAACGACGTGCATGCTTGGCCAAGTCGTGGGTTAGTAATAATATCAAACTGCTTTGAGTGGCTCGTAGCTCAAGAGCGCAGGACTTGCCTTCCTTGCAAGAGGTCATCGGTTCAATCCCCGCGCCGCTCAAAGTGGAGATGTGCCGTCTATTTCGCCTACTATGAGACCAGCTGTTTTTAATTTACTAAAAACCCAACCAAAACCCAACTGAAATGTTTCATAAATAATAGTACATGAATCATAAGTTGGTGGACTTGCCTTTCATTTCAGAGGTCTTAAGTTCAAATCCTCCCCCTTTCTGAGTTGATTTATTTTATAGTAGGTTATTATTACGATTATGAGAATTACAGAGTATTTTTAATTTGGTTATTATTATTATGGGCTATCTTATTCTTTGTCTACTTATTAGCCAAAAGGGTTATTTCTAACACGTAAGCTAATCTTTTATGTTATTTTTAAGGACATGGCTTTCCATATTTTTCGTATGCTGAATTAAATTTTGACAAGCATTACAGTATATAGTAGTTATTATGGAATAAATTGTCATTTGTGCTGATGGTATTTTTATGTATGTATAAAATAGTAACATACCAAAGAGTTGGCAAAGGACCCTTTGGCTAAACCCCGAAAATAGATATGACTCGTCTGTCTGACCGTCATACCTATGGTCGAAATACGTATGAGTCACAGCCTTTCATTACGGTTTGCAGTCGAACATGAACTCGCCGTGTTATCTAAGTTAACAATTCCACATCGAGTGAAAGTTGCAAGAAAAAGTTTACAATCTCCCTAACCATCCGGCAGATTACCGATAAGATTACAATGTAGAAACTTTTAATTAGGAGCCCCAGAGGGGCGCACCGACACGGACTTGTTGCTTGTTCGCAACTTCTTCGCGATTCCGAACATTATACGGGACAATTAGGGCCCAAAGTACACGTTGAGTTTCCATTGTAATAATTACCGGCTCCAAGTAACACAGTGTAGGAACTTTGCGTGTTTTGACTTAAAGTTTCACTTGCATACTGGAACACACCGTGTTTTCTGTTTGATAATAGTTATTTGTTTATTACCTGCTTGCGCACATTATCGTTAACTTATCGGACTCGCACACGAAGGGTTCCGTACGAATATATAAGATTCGACCCAAATAAATCGCGTTTCTTCTATGTTGACCTCCTTTAATTTTCATATGTTTTTATTATTAATCATTGGTATTCTGTGAAAATTTTAGCTGTCTACCTATTACGGTTCATGAGATACAGCCCTGTGACAGACGGACGGACGGACGGACAGCGGAGGCTTATTAATAGGGTTCCGTTTGGCACCCTTTGGTTACGGAACCCGAAACCATATTTTCGATAGAACGAAACTATGTGTGTAACTAATGGGTGTTCAATGCTTTGGCTGCAGTAAGGAGGTCCGAAAAGTATGCGTATATAACGGCAACTTAGCCAAGTATAATGATAAAGTTAGATCGCTTACGAATTTATTTATTATTTAAGACTTTTCATATTGTGGGTTGTTGTTTCCTCGTAGTTCTTAGTTCTTTGCTTTAGACCGTTCTACCAATGTGAGTTTGGCAGTAGCATTTAGGTATGAAATCATAATTGTGTTATATCATTTATGTGGACGAAAAAAAAGACAAAAAAAACATTATTTATAGACCAGTGAAGTTTCTTTGCGGGTTCTTCTTCACTGGTTGATCGAATCCGCGGATCAATCAAATTGTGACATGATTTCGTCTAGTTTGACTACCAGAAGTTGAATAAATAAATGAAATGAAATGAAAATGAACCTAAATGACGTCCTATGCAGTTCTTAATTCTGACGTGTCGTTGGACCTCGAGAACATCAGAAGTGAGCGAATTCGTAAGCGAACTGACTGGCCGGCGCTACCGTCAGGTTATATTAACTACTACAATATTTAGTTTGTAATATATTAACTACTTCATTTATTTATTTATTTCGTTTTTCGTTATGGTGACTATGCACACTTGGATACGTCAAAAGAAAATACATGATATGTGTAGACTTAGTTATAAAAGTTCGAGCAAAAAATAGCCTTCGTCAAAGATTTCAATATAGAATTTAAATGTTTGATTAATATTTTTAAATTAAAACTATATTACAGAACATTACTTGAGCAATATACAATTATTACAATATAAATAGTAATTTTTTTTTAAATACAAATCAATTAATACATATTAAAATTAAAGACAAAATTATAACTAAAACGATAAAATGATTAATATAACGATACAATGACTAGAATTATGACTAGGTACTTAAATAACTATCTTCTAGAGCTTCGCTCACGTTAAAGTAACTTTTTGCGATTAAAAGTGTCCTAATTTCTTTCTTAAATTCTTTTGGCCTGAGCTCCTTCAGTTCGGAAGATAATTTATTGTAAAATCGTACACTGTTTATTAAAAAGATTTTGGAGACCTTAGCTAACCTATGTTCCTTGATCCGTATGTTCCCAGAATGTCTAGTGTTATAACCATGGCCCTCAAAATGGCAAGGAGTGTTTTTTAAATTATTTTTGGCATATATAATATTTAGGTAAACATATTCTCCGGCAAATGTCATGATGCCAAGCTCTCTAAATATACTCCTACAAGAATCAATAGGTTTTAGTCCTTTTATATTTCTTATAGCTCTTTTTTGTAAGAGAAATATTCGATTAGCTTGTGCAGCTGTTCCCCAAAACATAACACCATACGTCATTACGCTATGAAAGTAGGCAAAGTACACGGTCCTAGCGGTTTGTTTGCCGCATAATTCTTTTATTTTCTTAATGGCGTAACACGCTGAACTGAGCTTTTTGGCCACTTTGTCAATTTGTTGTTCCCATTTTAATGTTTTGTCAATTTTTATGCCAAGAAAATCGACTTCACTGATGATTCTGAGCTGAAGATTAGCGAGAATATTCGTAATGGGAGAGTCGATTTTCTCTTGTATTATCACTCAAAAGTGTCTACGCTGCAGCTAAACGGATACTGTCGCCACCTCTGTCCTTTCTTAGTCCTTGTTTGGTTGAGTGGCAACATAATTCTAGGATGTGCCACTTGGTAGGGGGACATTGAAGGCCCATAAACCAGTTTATAGTTTGTCACAAAGCTCACACGTCTTTGAAATGAGATATTTACGAGCATGTCTAGTCTGGCTGCAATGAACAATAACTTTCTTTATTATTCAATTCATCTCGTGCTGTTCCGGGAATAGTTCCAAGGAATACTAATAGCATAGATTTTATGACTATGTAATTTTATTATACGTTTATGTGTTTAAGAACTGGAATAAAATCCAGCAGAAGAGGTGCAAGTTGGATATTTCAATTAAAAACTATTTTCAGACATACTGTGAATTTCTTTCACCTTTTTATTTGTCTGCCACATCTACATAAATATGAGCACTTTTATAATTACATTCATAATTATAATTAAAGATAGTTAATAATTCGGGTATAAAGCAACGGACCCAAAATAATATATATTTTATTATAATTTATATTAAGTTTTGAAATCCTTTTTTTTTTCATTTACTGCTCATTGGAATTTAAAGGCACAGCCACAGGGAATACTTCAGTCTCCGTTACGTAATCTGAGATAAACGTCGCAATCTTTTACTTAATTAACGTAATGAAATTTGCTTAATTTGAGCGAAAATTAGCCACCCCAAAGTCGGCTTACGAGGAAAACTTCACCAAGAAATCGGTAGCGGAATACGGAAACTGAGCGAGAGTATGGAGACGACTCCACAATCGCGTTAATTAGACTAGGAGGTCGCGACAAAAATGGTAACGATAACGTAAATGGCTGAAACTGGGTTCACGGGATAAAGTACAAACCTCTGAAGCTAAATGTGTCAGTCTGCCTGTTCCAAGTGGTTAACGCAACCATAAGTAGATAAGGCGCCTGAAAAAGTAGTTATGGTGACAAAAAATACATATGATAAGGTAAATGGATGCAAATGACGAAGCATGAAAGTGTCAATACATACTTGCTTAGCAATACAAAAACTGAACTAATCTTTGGTTGCATTTAGTAGTTATAGGCGATTTAGGTTACAGATATAACTTTAGGTATATTTAAGTATTTAATTAAGTAACCATCTGTTGTTGTATAATTAATAGGTATCAATGTTTCCAGATAATCAGTATATTTATCAGCAGGTACATAGCAGCATCTATTTTATATAGCCAATCTAGAAAACTCAACCACTTGGGACGGGCAGACCGACATATTTAGCATCAGAGGGTTGGTCTATAACATGTCAACCCAGATTCAGCCATTTACCTTATCGTGACCAAAAATGTCGTGACCTCCCGGAATAAATTGTAAACGTATGGTAAAACTTCCAAACATTACGGCTAAAGAAAATAAACATACATACAAACATACATATCTTCACGCCGCTTTTTCGGAGGGATAGGCAGAGATAATAGAGCGCCATACGGTACGATCACAGCACACCTCTTTCGCTTAATATACATATATACACATTTTCATACATGCTCTACGATTACGAGTGCTACGTATCAGACATGTAAATTTGTTTCGTAATGTTTTCGTCATCCATTCGTTCCATGTGTCCAAACCATCTTAGCACTCCTTTCTTGATTCTAGTCACATCATTTTTCATGAAGAAAATGAAAATATAAAACTATGCTAGTATTTCTTTGTGGAGCTGCCGACTCCTAATTGTGGCTCTCAGCCGGCTTGCTCGGATGTCAGGAGCAGCGTCGGAGCTGCGATGGGATGCATTAACATTACATAAATATAATTTTTGTTGAAATAATAATTTTACTCAGTAAAATTTGTTCGGTCTCACGAATTATGGATGTCCTCAATAAAATAAAATAAATACATAGCACGATTACGAGAAGTAATTAATTTTTAGGGTTCCGTACCCAAAGGGTGAAAACGGAAGCCTATTACTAAGCTCCCGCTATCCGTCCGTCCGTCTGTCACATGAACCGTTATATATAGGCAGCTGTAATTTTCACAAAGTGCGTATTTATCGTATTTATTGGGTTAGCTAACAAATAGGTTAGCAAACGTTAACAAAAGTTATAAATCAAATACAAAAAAACGTGATTTTTTGGTGTTAAATCTTGTACGATGGTACGGAACCCTTCTTGTGTCCGACTCGTACTTGTTCGGTTTTCTTCTTCTCGGAGTGCTCTGTTACAATTATTCCAATATTTCGTTCTGTAACTGGACGTGGATGGATAGTGCCACAAAACATCCGCCGTCATGATATTAGCTCAACTACCCGCATTCCCAAAGGAAGAAAGGCCTTTTCAGGACCTTCCTTTTATGAGCAGGGCTACATTGAAGGCTACATACACTAGATGGAAAAAATGACCACTTTTAAAGTTTCGCTTCGACCATATTGTCATTCAATACGATGGTACCAACCCGGGCGGGCTGAGCACCTAGTATATTCTAAAGCGAATATGATTCCTGATTTGATGTGATTTCGGAAATAAAAGCCTTGCGATGACAGGAGGACAATAATTTTAACACAAGCCTGCTCCATAGCGGGGCAGCGTTGAGTCGGCTCGGTTGCCCAAAGACCCCTATTCAAAAGGCATCTCCTGAGAAATCAGCCGTCGGATATTCGAGGACGCATTCAGAGACGGTTTGCCGTCTTCTCCCCGTAGCCAATGTGACACAGAATACTAGCACGTTCACATATGATTACATTATGTAGGTACACATTGACCTAGTTACTAGGTGTTTTGTCGCATACGTAATTATACAAGCAAAATTATTTCGGATTAAATATTTTCAAAAATACTCTCTCAATCTCAAAATCATGCTTGATTTTTTCTGGAATTAATTCAATATTTCATGTTAAAATATAGCCATTTACTGACCTTTGTGTTTGTTTAGTAAGTAATATCATACAATATAAAATTTCAACGAAAACAAGACTGTCGTACGGAGAGACAGACAGACATGGCGAAATTATAAGGGCGAAGTAACTCGGAGCACTAAAACATAGTTTTCATCATTTAGTCAATGAGGTGATATCTATTCAATGTGGTCTTAAGCTTGGCAACTTGTGTGGGAAACTACTGTTTTGAATCCTAGGGTTTTTCCTATCCGAGATTGAATCCCATGTAAAACCGAAGGCGTTTCCTACAAGGTGGTCGAGTTAAACCTGGTGCCATGGATTTAAGGTGGGCCTTCCCGCTCAACTCCCCATAAAAACTTGGAAAGAAGATCATGCGCATATTTTACGTCAAAATTATACTCAAAATAAGTTTACTTGATCGAACTAGATGTCTGATGACCATTGGCATTGTTAAATAGTGTTTGGTTTCTAAGTTATAAGGTCCGAAAGTTCGAAATGTTCTCCTTCAAGCTATCGAAGTCAAACTCGGACTTCCGATTCGTATGAAAACGCGGAGTCGGCGTAAACGGCAACGTCGACGTATTGACGGCAAAGTTGAGCAAGCTGTCAAATCAATCTCGGACTCGCAAATGTTAGTTCACTTAACGCCCACTGCGCACGCTCCTCCATTTCTTCATACATTTGAAAACGCCAGTCGACCGGTTCGGCGTAAACGCCAATTTAGGTGACAACTGGGACTACGGGCTCAGATCTGGTGCACCACTTTTACATATCATATTGTTTATTGTTTATTCATCATCCATAGACAGTACACTGCACTCGGATTTGTCATATTTTATAATTAGCCAGTTCGGCGAATCCCAGCGAAGAAGAACTGGCAAGAAACACCGCTGGTTTTTTTTTTTCAACGTCCACTTAGTCTAAGTTTACAAAAGTATAAAGTGCAAACAATTCATGTCATATGCAACAGTTCATGACATATAGTAGTCATATAGCAGTTATTACATATAGTAGTAGTGTAGTAGTAGTATATAGTAAGTCATATAGTAAATAGTAATTAGTATGTAAATAAAAACAACAAAAACGTCCATGATGTCGTATCTTTTAAAGGATAAACATTTCAGGATAGAAGTAAAATTGTATCAAGGAACATAATACTAAAATGTACTATGTAACCGTGAATTAAACATAGGTTTAGTAATCGATATGTTCCCAGTTTTATTACGCACTTAGAGGTTGAGGCATGGCCTTCATATCGTGGTGGATGTACTGTGGAGGGTCATAACGTTATTTATCGACGTCCATGTCCGAGAAAGGTATTTCAAGCTGCTGCGATGCCCAAGAATTATTAGCACATGCCTGAAACCTGTTCAGAGTAGTCAGTTATTTGTAACTTTTTAGGGTTCCGTACCCAAAGGGTGAAAACGGAACTCTATTACTAAGCCTCCGCTGTCCGTCCGTCCGTCCGTCCGTCCGTCCGTCCGTCCGTCCGTCCGTCTGTCCGTCTGTCACAGGGCTGTATCTCAGTAACCGTAACAGGTAGACAGCTGAAATTTTCACAGAGTGTGTATTTATTTTGCCGCTATAATAACAAATTGGTAAGATTAAAAAATATTTAAAATTAAAGGGGGCTCCCATACAAAAAACCTGATTTTTTTGTTTTTTTTTTCTACGGTGGCACGGAACCCTTCGTGTGCGAGTCCGACTCGCACTTGGCCGGTTTTTTATATTAAGACAGTGCAAACGCGCGCCTACGCCTGCCTACGCCTGCTATAGATTTAAACATTAAAATTGGATAACTTTTGGTAAGAATTGAGGGTTCAGAAAAACACTAAACTTGAACGTAATGTACCAAAATTTGTTAATTTTATGTTCATATTCATGTTACCTAAAAATTGGAAGAAATACGCCTTTTTGTATTTGAATACAGAATTTTAATAAGACTGTGGAATCAGGTACGAGCCGCTTCATATTCCCGACTTTAGTGTAGTTTTTATATGCTAGAAAAATATAAATGTTAACTATTATTGTAAATGTGAGATTTTCTGCCTGTTCAACCAATTTTTCTGTTTTTTGTATTCTGTAGAGATAGTCTGGAGCCTATGTCCTTGGAGAAGGATATAGGCTACCTTTTGTGATGAAAACTAACCTCGTGGGGGTAAAATAGGATATGCAAGTATACTATCCAGGAAATAATTCAGCCAGACATCAGTCCAAGACGACATTGATCCGGGAGGAGCCGAGTACCTCATCTAGTAATCTATATCACCGGAACCCACACAGTTATCGTTTTCCAAACTAACGTAACTGCTGAAAAGTGAGTCTGTGAGTCCCTGGGTGAGTCTTTTTCGAAGACAAGTCTACCCTACACACAACCGAATACTTAATTTATGTGTGTAGTTAAGGTTACGATTTTTTTATTTATTATTATCCATTGAGACTGATAACACTGGGTCACTCTATCGTTCGGAACCCATGTAAAACGACCTTTCTTTACTAACAAAGTGGCAAATTTGAGCCCACCCAGATTGGTACCATTGCACTGGGTTAAATATCTTCGGAGGTGGTAATGAAATATTGTATGGGAAGATCATACATAGTATGGGGAGGTCATGGTATGGCACCTAATTCCTGGTATGCGGCCTGTTGGGGTAATATCATGACAGAGGTATGGTTATAAGCCATCCATGTGTCAGTTCCAAAATAAAAAATGTTGTTGTTTCTTTATTTAACCAGCAGAAATATCCAACTGGCATATACCCAGAACTCGAAATTTCCATGTCGACGGATTGTAATTGAAATCTAACGGCCTCAATCAATGCGAAAGCCAAATCGACTTGAATTTAGCTGCGCATACTAGGTATCTCGTATCTGGTGCACAACTTGATGGAATTACAGGATATGCTTATACCGTATAGTTTCTTAATAACGTAACGTGCCGTAACTTTTGCTCGGGAAGTGTTTGGGTTGTTGAGATTTAGATCACATTTTTATTGGAACCTCAACAAAATGAGCGGACTCCCCGCACAGAAATACCTATTAATATAGACAAAGAATTATAACGTTCACTAGAAACATGAACATCACAATTAGAGTACTTATATTCGGTCTAAGGGTACCCAGGGATTTACTGATGTCAACTTCTTTTCGCCCAATGATGTTAGAAAATAATATATATATAGCTAGTACAAGCAAAATGGATATCATTCAATGAAAATCTCATTGAACTGATTTAAATTATGACGAATCCGAAAGCAGAAAACTCCTCGAAAATATAGAATTAAAAGAAAACGTATTATAACGTATGTTAATAAAACTGTGAAGAGCACTTAGCGCGGATTGATGGACGTACTAGAAGGGGTAGGTAGGTACCGAACTCACTAACCTGCAGATGCGATGTCCCGTATTCCACATCAGCGTCTGAGTCTGCAGCGGGTTGCTCCAGAGCTGTTCTCACACTCTTGCACAGCAGAGGTCTTACAAGCACGGTCAAACAATGCACTCAATGTTCACAAATAAATCGTCCCAAAAGAATTTCCAAAATAGTTCGTCTATTTATTGCACTTCAAAACGTTCGCGTCTCATCTCCCGCGCGATTGTCTGTTCACTCCCCCGCGCTCCTCCGCCGGTCCGTAAGCACGTTCAATATACCCGCGACCAGCGAGCTCGTAGGAAATCGGTTAGGTATTTTGGCGGGAAAGGTTAGGTTAGGTTAGGTTAGGTTAGGTTAGGTTCCATATCTCGGAATGCATGTTACTAAGTAGTAATAAACACCGGCCAAAAGATAGTAGGAACCGCACTCGAAGGGTTCCGTACTATCGTACACCGTACTTTTTAAAGAAAAAAACACCTTTTTTATTATTTTTTTAATTTTACCTATTTATTATAAATACACACTCTGAGAAACGTTCAGCTGCCTACCTATTACGGTTCATGAGATACAGCCCTGCGATAGACGGACGGCCGGACGGACGAATGGACGGACGGACAGCGGATGCTTAGAGTAGAGTAGAGGCTTATGTATATTGCATCTAAAAATAAGATGAGATTTTTTGTGCGTCGGCGGAAAGCAGTGGTTCCGTACCGCTGAGGGTAGGGAGGACTGGAGAAAAATTGGCTACGCAGCATGAAAGTATCGATATATGCTTGCTTAGCAATACCAAAACTGAACAAATTTTTGGTTGCATTTCGTAGCTATAGGCGATTTAGGTTACAGATATAACGTTAGGTATATTTAAATATTTGAAATAAAAACTGACTGGTTATTGTTGCATAATTAATAGGCATCAATATTTTTAGACAATTGGTATATTTATCAGCAGGTCCGTACCAACATATATTGTGTATAGCCAATCAAAATAACGCAACCACTTGGCGCAGGCAGACCGACATATTTAGCATCAGAGGGTTGGTCTCTAACATGTGGACCCAGATTCAGCCATTTACCTTATCGTGACCAAAAATGTCGTGACCTCCCGGAATACAACGCGTGTCTCTAGTACATTTCCTTTTCGACGTTCTTGGTCGCACCATTACAATTTTCAAAAATATCCAAATATCTTATCACTTTACACTATTATCTTTACTTTACATGATAAGACTTCCAGATTATAGTTGATTTAAGTTAATGTACGTTACAGCACACGTGCGGTATAGGGCGGCGTCGCTTCTGACACACTTCTGAATGTTTATTTAGGTCGACGTGAACTGCAGGAGCTCCCTCATTTGCTGTACCTATCTCGTCATACAAACACTATACTGAAATGGAAATGCTAAAGCCAAGCATGGTACTTAGGTAATGGTTACGGACTAAATTGACTGAAGGCTACTCTTTAGCTATGAAATCAAGCTCGATATCATTTTATTATACTCGATATATTATATCGAGATATGTGCATTGAATGATATCCATTTCGTTAGCGTTATATGTACTATTGTGTTAATAAAAGCATAGCATTAAGCCTGGTTTTCACTAAATGCTGATTTATTTAAATCGACACTTAAAAGGCTTTTATTACTAAAGTGCCGATTATCTTGTGCTGGTATCGATTGCGAGATGATGAGAAAAACCCTTTAATGTGAGGATTATGCTAATCAGCAGTAGGTGAAAAAGGGCCTAAGTCTCATATTAAAAAAAAAAAAACTTTTCAATTTTGTAACCAAAAAACAGAAAAACTTTTTATTTTGCGTTATTAAAAAAATTGATAGTTCATAAACTTTACAGTCTTACATTATAAGAAGTAAATAACATGCGTAATAAATCATAAATAACACGTAATAAATAAATAAAAAATAATAACAGTTAATAAATAACTAACGTTTCACGAACGAAACGTTACGACCTAAGGATTTAAGAATGAATATTCGTAACTATCCATGTCCAGTTCCATAAAAAACATCCTACATAGGTTAGACTACGCATTCACTAAATAATAGCTTCACTAAATACCAGCTCACAGCACTGCGAAATTCCAAAAGAGCTTAAAATTCAATGGCACCAACATATTTAATAAACTGCCGCTAGAACTACAACTAGAGGAAAGTGAAACTCTCTTTAAAAGAAAAGTGAGCAAATGGCTCCTCAATAAAACGTTTTACGACCTAAATTTTTTCAATTCAGAGGTTTAAGATTTATTTTTATTTTTTATTATTTTTTTATAGATCAAGACTTATTGGAAATGCTTAAAATTGTATAATTTATTAATGAATGTTTTAATAATGATAAGATATTGTGATATTTATTTGTATTCTCTATGAGAAGGTGTGAAATGTTACGCTATCTTTTGATTCATTCCATTAGCACCAAATAAATTATTCGATTTGATTTGATTTGATAATTAGGTAGAAGTGGGAGTGAAGAAAGGTTTCGTGCTTTTCACTCAGGGGATGGTAATAAATCATTCGAAGGTGGAGAATACTGGTTTATTATTGATATTTGTCAGCCGCATTAACCCAGAGGCAAAGAATACATACACTGTTGTATACGGATTTCTATAAATAATCGAGGGCAAGCAATATTGGGTGGAGGTCTGTATGGGTGAAAGACCGTTCGTGGTTTAATTCCTTACATACTGGTTGGTAAGGTTCATCCCGCACAAGTTCATAGCATCGCATTAAATGAAAAACGGTCGATGCGCCAATTAAAACGTTTTATTATTGTCGATATAGTGCCTTGTAGCCATGCTTTATAGAGAGGATCCTAGGATGGTGACCTAGGGTGTTAGGCTAATATTATGACGGTCGGTCTGATATACACGTTCATTTAAATAAAAAAAATCCAAAGTTCCCTTAAAAAGGCTGTAGCTCATAAATGGAAGGTCCTGGCGTGGCACCTAATTCCTGTACGTGGTGTATTGGGCTAATATCATAACAGTAGTTGTGTGGTATTAGCCATGTCAGGTTGCATAAAAAAGGAGAAATATATCCACGCCCATGAAAAAAAAACAGCTCTCCTAAGAAACGACGGAAAAGTCACTGTCCTAAACCAATTATTTTTAAATCCGACTAAATATTTTATTACGATCGCAGGCGACGGCACACCTACCGACCCTTTTCTCGAGAAGTAAATGAGTCCTTAATCGAAAAAGTTTTCAGAAGTAATAAAAAACTTTTAATTAGTCCTTTGTTGAGTTTTATAAATTTTTCCTCACCCAGTTATTTGTTTGCGGGCCGAAGGCTGTCCCTCGTGGCGATTCTACCCATATTTACAATACACAAAGGAATACTCACAGGAAGACGAATTCTATGCCTATATCGTTAAGGACTCTTGCGTGCCTTCTGACTGGACGAACGGGGTCTGTTTAAAAAGGATTATACCCCGACGTTACCTGTCCCTTTTGTGATTAATTTGCTCTTTGATTTTCGGCTCAATTTATTCAGTGCCCTAAAATGTATTTCGACTAATTGGTTCAGTCGCTTTGCGTGTCGATGTCAGTCTGATGGCTCATTCGGGAGACGATTTACTGGCACGGCCGTAAGGTGACGGGGGTCGACGGTCTGATTCGGTTTTTAGATTATACCAGCGAACCGGCCCGGCTTCGCACGGTGGCAAGTTAGAAAGCAATTTGATCGCGAAAAAAAAAATTAACAAAAAAATAACCGACTTCAAAGAAAAAGCACTAAAAAATAAAAAAAATATTGCCATTTTTGAAGTTAAGATTTTTGTTATTTTTTGAGTCGGCGTCAGCCGGGCACGCGCTGCGCCAATCAAGAGAACCTTGGCTACCTTGGCTGACACCGACTCAAAAAATGACAAAAATCATAACTACAAAAATGGCAATTATTTTTTACTTTTTAGTGCTTTTTCTTTGAAGTCGGTTATTTTTTTTGTTAATTTTTTTTATTTCTTTATTTTTAGTGAATTTGAAGTACACTTACTAATTTGTACACGTCCTTTCCAATAAAAAAAGAATCACCGAAATCGGTTGGCGTTATATCGAGTTATTCGTCCATTTGTCGTGCACATCTTAACACAAATTTAAGACTTATATGATTTTCTCATGGATATCATTGTCAGAACTTAACCAAATTAAAATGGAACCACTTGGGAAGCACTAGCTTTCATTAAAAAAATAATCATCAAAATCGGTTCACCCAGGCAAAAGTTATGAGGTAACAAACATAAAAAAAACATACAGACGAATTGAGAACCTCCTCCTTCTTTGAAGTCGGTTAAAAAAAAACTTTAACTTCACAGGATTACCCGCTATTATTTAAATTGCCTAAAAATTTCATCGAAATCGGTCACTACTCCTGTATTTTCTTTTAAACATTCACCCGAGCGGAGCTTTTAAACTTCCAAACTGCACAGGATCACCCGTTGAACTTATCTGAAGGTTGCCTGAAAATGTCATCAAAATCGGTACGGCCGTTTTGGAGTCTATAGGGAACAAACAGACATACATACACAAATCCAATTTTATATAATAAAGATTTTAAGTAATTGTATCGAATGTGCCACTTTCGATTAGCCAAATTTCTGCCTGAGTTGAATGCGACGTTGACAGCTAACGAAACTTATGAAACGTTCTTCCACAAAATGTCTATTCGGTTGTTGAAAGATTAAATTTGCTGACGGATTTTAATGTCAATGAGCTTCGTCACAAAACTTGTGTCAGCTCTATGTAATTATATTTGACAACTTTTAATTCAAACCACGCTGTCGCGTCTAAAAAATACGTTAGCTTAGGAAAATCTATTGTATATTAATAAATTATTTAAAATCAGATAAAACCCGGCTTTAAAGTTAAATGTTCAATATTTTCAATAATCTGTAATCCCAAATTGCACTATTCTGCCAGTTCACTTTAGATTTTAAAATGCAAAATATAATTAGATCTTCTTAAGAATTATAAAACTAATTTTATTCATATTTTTGTATCTAGTTATCAATCAGATAGGCATCCCTGCAGTTACATTTTAAACAATTACAGTACATGTATAAATATTGTGGTGGATTTGCTCTGGATATTTTAGGTCAGGTTTATTTTAGTTAATTAATAAGGAAGATAGGAAAAATGTCGGGAGAAAAAAATGATTTTTTACATGTGTACATTCCTTCTCGAAAATATTAATGTCTACAATGTAAAGTCCGCTTTTAAAAATAATTATTAGTCGCCAAGAGTTTTTGGAGACGATATTAAACAAACAACAAACACCTACACAAGGTGTTTCATCATACTAAGGAAAAACCAAACATTTTCATATTTATTTTTTATATTTTTACAGTACACATAATATCATGCCATTATTGGTGTTTTCTCTAATTTATTTTTCTTGTGTAACTGGACATGACCCTTTATGATATTAGTCAAAGCGGCTTAGCATAGCCTAGTGGCGCGGGGACTTGCCTTGCATACCACAGGTCTGGGATAAAATACTCGCCCCGTTCATTCACCACTTTATTTCTCTTACTGAGTTGGATAAGTGCATTTCGTCACGAATGCGAGGTGCTCTATTGTTCGAAATACATGTAAAACTGTAGGTGGTAGGGTTAAAGCCCGCCCCAGTTTGGTACCATCGCATTGGATGAAAAGATGGAAAGCTCAATGTAGCAGTGCCCATAATGGGAAGGTCTTGGCATGGCACCTAATTCCTTCGGGAATGTGGTTATTGGGCTAATATCATAACTGTAGTAAGCCTCTACATTCCCGATGGATTCCTAAACCATGAAATAGTTCGCATTCGTGACGAAATGCACTTATCCTTTTATTTGTTTCCTTATATTTATAAGACTGATCTATTAATTAATGTATTTAGCAATATAAGGAAGGTCCTGGCATGGCACTTAGTTCCCATTATTGGTTACATTTACAGGTATTAGCCATTCACATAAAAAAATGGCATATGTTTAAAAGTTGAGTGTTTTATTTTAAAAATATGCAAAAGGCAATTAGGATTAAATTTTATGAAATACCAATTTGATATTTTAAGAATTTTATTGATAAATTAACGCCTCCTAAAAATTTTGAAACTGATTACAGTCTATATATTACATCATTGTCCCTTTGGAAATAAATAAATTGATTGAAACATTACCCTGGCTTGTCGACTTGTCAGGCCTCATAGTTGGCCCCTATGGCCCCGCAAAGCCTGTTGCTCACGGCAGCCTAAACGGGAAATTTATCGCGAAAGCAATAGCTTTTCTGCCAAAACCATTTCTCTATGAATGCTTACTTCTCGGCCTCGAAATGGGGCACAGATATGATTTCTTGCGCCGGATTTTTTTCTTCCCAACAAAGCCCGAGAGCGTGTGGGGAAGACCGGGCCAAAGTGCTCCACATAATGCAGTGATATCGCTCGTGAAATTGAAAATTGTGCGCGCCCTGCATAGGAAGGACGTCAGGTCGACGCGGCAACACTTAGGGCTGTCGGGAAGTCACAGGAAATCTAAGATTTGAAAATTTAAGAAATGCATTCTTTGTCCATTGGCCAAGGCACAATTTTGCACGGCAACTGACATTAAAATAGCGAAATCGTCTTCCGGGGCCTAACGTTTTCCTACCCCTAAACGATGTTACATTTTAATCAATTTCAATTCAAATACCACTTAAGAAGACTTTATTTTATGTCCGCATGTTTACAGTAAAAAAAAACCTGAAAATGAAAATAACTAGCTGTGTTTCCACCAGTTTTCAATGTTTACTAGCCAATATTGAAGGTAGATCAAAAAAATTAAACATAAAGACATTGATATCTATAATATATTTTAGTATTTATTATTTAATATTAAAAGATTTCAAAAACCTAGTAAAACATTAAGAGCATGGAAACAATTATCACCCGTAGTATGGGGAATTGATAGGGAAACGACTCTCTTGAGACTTATAGGTAAGTACAGTACCCGGCGGTAAACCATGCACATCGGAAGGTGGAAAGAGATAATCGGTTAGTTTCGGCGTTGTAGAGCGTCGTCGATGTCACATGCACTGCGATTTCAATCAGTACCTGTGTACTACGTGCGAGAGAGATGACGCTTTATGAGAACTAGCTGACTATCTTTATCCAACGTCAAATGTGCATTATTTTCTACCTGGTACTGTACTTAGGGGCACAATGAGGTGTAAACCCTGGATTTTGAAACGCTGGCCCTCGACGTAAGAGACCACAGCGGTAAGGCGGGTTTTTTAAACAACTTTGTAAACGGGGTTGTTTCCTACAAATTAAAGGCGTTTAACGTTTGGACCATTTATCCAATAATATGGTGTTATAACATCTTATTTATAAGGTTATGGTGCTGTCTCTACAACAAACACAAAAACAACAATCGTTGTTATTAATATGATGTCTACCTACAGAATTAATATGATAAATAAATAAGATACAAGAGGGGGCGTTCTCCTACATACAACGAGATTAGCTGTTTCCCTTATTTATTTATTATATTAATTCTGTAGGCAGACATAATACTTATTTATAAGGTTAAGATTTAATGTCCAACCATTGCCCAAAACCAAAGTGTTTTAGTTGCCTAAACACTTTCTTAACATCGAACACTCTTACACGTCACGAAGCGTTTTTTTGTTCGTTATTTTTAAAGTCATATAGGTCAACTATCATCGGACGCAAATATACTATACCATCCCTATACCATATATACTGCAGTATAACACCGCGTTTAAAAAAAAAAACTAGGTCCATATCCATTGCTCGAGTGAATATAGCCTCCGTTTCGAACCACCGCAAGGTACAGTCGAAGTAGTGTCGAGTCGACGCTTCATAGGTATCCCGCCCGCACGAGGTAAAGTCGGAGCTGCCGCGGAGCCTGGCGAAGCACGCGTGAGGAGAGCGGGATCCGAATGTAGCGTGCATTGTGCGTAGCGCTTGATCCGTCATAGGTTCAGGGTTCCGGACTGAAAACTGTCACACCTTTTATGAGAGTTTTATTTGTCTCTTGGTTTTCTCATCCTATACCAACCTAACCAATGTTTAGTTTACTAATGGAAACCGATAAACTGATGACTGAGCAAGGTCCGTTTACTTTTCAGCCGTACAGAACAAATAGCTTTCAGCTGATTTTCTTGACAATTGTCAGTAGTATTGCCGGTCCGTGCATGATAAATAGCGCTGTCTTTTAGTCACAACAGGGTTGGCTGTGTTTTGTCCTATTTAGAACCACGTGTTACGTCCCACGCGTAACTTCTTACCTCGGCAGTACCGGTCGTGTAGGCGTGAGGGTAGTGTTACGCGTGGAGTGTTGGCGAGTAGGCGTGGACGAGAAAGCGCCGTTAGCAGTCCTCAACGACCATCACAACGTCATGAGTCGTGCCAGGTTAGGCAGGGTTTCCTACACTACACTACACGTAGTCTTAAACAACCAAGCTTTGCGATTTGTACTTGCTGACGTTTTATTGCATGAAGGAATAGGTACTCATTTTGTGTTTTTCTAGAGTAAAGCTCGATGGATGGCATACGCCAGGTCCCTTGCCCAAGAGGGGCCCAACTTCCTCAGGGGCTGCGAAAACCATGCTGGCTGGTCAGATACTTCTTCACACTATTATCTGTAGGTTTTTTCATAGAATAAATCCAGGTATGTTTTTGATAATGCAATCCGTGACTTGCTGTTTGAAAATAAAAAGTACGTTTAAATCTCCGAAGGAGGAGTTTTCCACAGGTTTTTTTTTCAGGACATTCAGCATGTTGATAGTTTGCTTCTAAGCTGTTATGCATTGTTTCAGCGGCTTAACTATCAAAGTTCTGTAGCATAACTCTCAAAGAGTCCGTTTTAAGGCCTGCACGAAAATAACTCGCGCATGAAATTAGTTACCCCTGCGGCTCCGTTCCACTGCTATAAACACGCAGTTTATGTCTGTGGGTAACTAATTTGTACTTATGAATGTTATTTTCAAGTTACACGTTCAAGTGTTCGCTGTTCTAAAAACCGCTTTCCAGACTGTTTGAAATTTTGAAAGGCAAGAATAGATTTCTATGTTTACTGTTTTTTATATGCATTGGTCCTCAAATTAGTAAACAATATTCGGATAAGTAAAGCTTTTTGAATTAAGGAGAATCTTCTTTAAGTCTATGTGAAGAATTTTCATTACATCGAATGAACACGACGCGGAATACACACCTGAGTAATATTTTTTTATAATGCCGGCCCTTGCTCTTCCTTTCTCCGGCGGAAAAGCGGACTTCCAGAGCTAGCAACACTGGTTTAGCGGAAACTCACCTTCCGTTCTTTCCAAAGAGTTCGGAGAAGTCGCTGCGCTCCTACAGTTCTTTCATTGCTTGACAACATCGAGCGAAACGGACACCTTTTTCCTCATAGCTGTCAAGAAGAAGACGCAATCAACTACGGCGAACAAAACGTGCTGAATATCTACTCAGGAAAGCGAAACGGACACCTTTTTCCTCATAGCTGTCAAGAAGAAGACGCAATCAACTACGGCGAACAAAACGTGCTGAATATCTACTCAGGAAAGCGAAAACGAGTCAGTCACAGATTAAAGTGAGTCGCTTTCGCCTGACTTCATTAAACATCAAATGTTATGTTGTGTAATTGCACTCAAATTAGAATAATTATAAAGGGACAACACTAGGATGACTCGTAGCTGTCATTCCATGAGTACGAAAGTATTGTGACTCACCGGTGAGTCATCGGTGACGCACAGGTGATAATCTCATGAGTAGAGAATAGAATAGAGTCCCCGTGCTAAAATGACATGCGACCACGACGGCATGGTGGGAAATGCGACTAAATATCAGATTGAATTACTCACTTGTTTGTTCATCCGGCGAGTTGAACCCGGGCACCCAGGCGGGCAGTAACGGTATATGGAGCGAGGAATGTGTAAGCAGAGACGTACCATACCGTCCGCATCAAAGATAAGGCGGGGCGGGCATCACTCACATGTAACTTCACATTACCCGATGCAACGTTCATATACAAATAGGTTACAAAGTTACAAATAACCCTATGGTAAATTGTTAACGCATACAGTACTATATGCTAAAGATATAACAGATCTGTGCACACCGCCATTGTACAATTTAATGTAAATTGTATCGAGATCAGTTAAAAAGTTGTAAACAATTTTAAGTTAGTTCTCCTGTTTCAAAACCTTTCATGCAAGAAAATTTCATGAAGAAATTAGTCTTCATTATTGTATAAATAATGATATAATATATTATTTTCCCTCTTCAGCCTAAACCTACTACAAATAGTGTTCTTATTACATTCTAGGTAGCTACTGAGCTGTTTCTATGTTCCAAGTATTCCTTGGGATATTTGAAGCAAGAAGTGCAGAAAAAAATTTGTGCGTCTTAAAAAAAAATCCCCAATATTCCAATATTGTTTTGTTGATTACACATTTTTTTTAAACGTAAAACGTTTTTTATGCATATAAGTCGACATGGATGGCTAATACCACACCCACATTATAATATTAGCCCAACATACCGCATTCCCAAAGGAATTACGTGCCTTGTCAGGACCTCCTATTTATGAGCATGGCGACATTGAACTACTTAAATGGAAATCACGGACAATTTTTCATTGCTGTTTCGTCCAAATTTTCAACCAGTGCCATTTGCGTTAGCGTTACCATTTTTGTCGCGACCTCCTAGTCTATATAATATTCTAGAATATAGATGGCAGCGCATTCCCGCACGTCTCGGAGCGGGCAGGTGGTCGCCGCTCAGGGCGAGACAACGCCCCGCAAATGAAATTATAAGCTGCCCAGCTCGCAGCGGCTGCGACTACTAAAGGCGCCTCCAAGTACGCTCTATTTGGGGAAGACTTACCGAACGCGGGGCGAATGTTTGTCGACTGACATATTCGTTAATTTATTTTCACCAGCCACTGACGTACTTATACCGTCCATGGTCATATTCCTCTACAAAAATGTAGTAAGTAAGATAAGGTATTTATACAAAACATTTATATGTAGACATTAATGCTACAGTTTCTTCTATCATCGGGAATAAAGGTGTATGATACAACTTTGTATGTCACAGAAATAATAGAAATAACTGGTAGATAAAAATATTTGTTGATAACGATTGTTTAGGCCTAGTCCGGCGTTTTCGTGTTCGCTCAACTATATCAAAAGAAAAACGAATCCATGGTAATGGGCATTGTCACCCTTCTGGTACATTTCAATACGTTTATAAACTTATTGATATCTTCGAAAACTCCGCGTGAAAAACCGTGAGTTTTCAAACCGCGGTAATCTAAAATGTGTGCTTTCAATTTACTTTAGAATATCTTTATTGACTGTGTCTGTTTGGATTTTAGCACCTACAATAAATTGTAACATAAAAAGATTTGCTAAGAAGAATAATACAAACACGATCTGGTTAAAAAAAATAATTAAACCAGATAGTATCGTAAAATCAATTAATACATCCGGTAAGATGCAGGCAGCAACTGATTATTAATATGTAGTATTAGCTTGATGCATTATTATAAATGTACCGTCTACTAAAAAATATAAGATTAATTGAAATATCTCTTAGAAACTTCCATTTAGTTACGTTGTTTGAAATGTCATTGTTTTTTTCATCAAAAATCACTTTAAATACTGTCTGCAACTATTGACTACATTTATGTTAACTGAAATTACAAATTTGGTAGTATTTTTATCGGACAAATATTAATTAATTGATTAAAAAAACACATCTCTTACACAAATTAATACACTGAGGACTGCTTCAGGAAATAATATATTTCAAACTTCACACATTACTGAACGCGCGCTCACGTATATTCCCTGGGTATGAGCTGGCAAGTCGGACCGTGACATCGCTCCGTGCAAACCTCCACGTGAAACGTAGAATAATAAGCGATTCTGATGATGTTTGCGCAAACAGGTAAGTGGGGCTTTGTTTTATAAATATAATACACAACCATATCACGGCTGATAGTCTGTCTAGTTTGATTGTGGTAATTTTATTAAAACTTCTTTGCATTATAAACAAGTATCAAGGCCATTGTATGTGGCGCCAACCAGTCGCTCTCCCAAACGAACTTTGAAGATGTTTTAGGCATTAATGAAATAAAAAAAAAAACATTGGCGATTCCATTTTTTAGGGCTCCGTACCCAAAGTGTGAAAACGGAACCCTATTACTAAGCCACCGCTGTCCGTCCGTCCGTCCGTCCGTCCGTCCGTCCGTCCGTCCGTCTGTCACAGGGCTGTATCTCATGAACCGTAACAGGTAGGAAGTTGAACATACCCGAACATTGGGGTATAATCTACTACATAAAAATAAGTCGGCTTTTCCTTCCTGACGCTATAACTCCAGAACGCACGAACCGATTTCCACGGTTTTGCATTCGTTGAAAAGGTCTCGGGCTCCGTGAGGTTTACAGCAAAGAAAATTCAGGAAAAATTTCAACAGAAAAGCGGGAAAATCCTTTTTTACATACAGCGCCATCTCTGATACATAGCATGTACTACAAACCAATATTTTAAGTAGATGGCGCCGGTGCGGGATACATTGTTTGACAGCTACTCATTACTGAAAAAGCGGGAAAATCTTTTTTTTACATACAGCGCCATCTCTGATACATAGCATGTACTACAAAACAATATTTTAAGTAGATGGCGCCGGTGCGTGATACATTGTTTGACAGCTACTCATTACTGAAAAAGCGGGAAAATCTTTTTTTACATACAGCGCCATCTCTGATACATAGCATGTACTACAAACCAATATTTTAAGTAGATGGCGCCGGTGCGTGATACATTGTTTGACAGCTACTCATTGCTCTCTGCTCAGTTAATTTCATGTGAAAAACCCACAGTTGTACATTTAGCAGTGCATTTGGAAAATGGCCAAAGAGTTTACTTCACTGAGGCTTATGCGGCACAACGAGCTGAGAGACCACCATCGACAACATTGACTAGCTTCTTTGCAATGTGTGAAGCAGATCCATTCGCAGCGACGCTGATGTACGTTGAAACGCCAAAGTATTACACTTGGAATCAATCAACAAATAAATTCCAACGTCGCAAACAAGGAGTCCAGATTGGCCACAGGTGTTTTCCACCGATGCACTAGGTCGCATGTGTACTGTTCATCCTAGAAATGATGAATGTTTTTATTTGCGACTGCTGTTGGTAAATGTACGTGGACCAAAATCATTTGCGCATTTGAAAACCGTCAATGCCAAACATATCGAGAAGCATGTCAACTATTGGGTTTGCTGGAGAACGATTCTCATTGGGATTTAACACTTGCGGATTCAGTTGTTTCATCAAATGCGTACCAAATACGAACGCTGTTCGCAATTATCATCACCACATGTTTTCCTTCACAACCAATTCAGTTATGGAACAAATACAAAGACAACATATGTGAAGATATCTTGCATCGCTTGCGCATTCAAATGAATAATCCTGACATCCAAATAACCGATGAATCCAAATAACGTCAGACCAAAAAACAAAAGTGGTTTACCAAAGAGCACTTCAATGAAACGGATAATTTGCGAACACGTATAACGCTTCGATTCAGTATTTACTTTGGATTCACTTTCATTTTCTTAGAGAAGTTCAACTAAATAACACTTCATTTTTGTAATCGAAATTAATTCATTACTGTTGTGAAATGAAATATTTTTTTTCCTTTTCAAATATAAAACAAAAAAAAATTTTTCTTCATCTTTTAATCACATAAAATTAAATGTTACATAAAATGAAGCCATCTGGTGGCGAAACGGAGTTCGCCGGGTTTGCTAGTATGATATAATATAATACCATGACCAAATCGATGTAATTCTTCGTAAAGGTCCGGTACGTAGCACCCGTCATCGTAGAGCATATATGAAAAGATGTATGTCTGTAGATGAAGCGAAAGACATCATCTCTGCCTACGCCTCCGGGAAAGCGGCGTGAAGATATGTATGTATGATAGACGATGTCGACCTGGGTACAGAGCGGTCAGTCTGAGTTCTCACCTAAATTGGCGTTTACGGAAAACCGATCGACTGGCGTTTTCCGTAAAAACGTCAAACTCCATACAAGTTTTTACTAGATATTCTCTGGTTTTACTTCTTCAAGCTGTCAAAGTCAAACTCGGACTTCCGATTTGTATGAAAACGAGGAGTGGACGTAAACGGCAACGTCGACGTATTTACGGCAACGTTGATTTAGCTGTCAAATCAAACTCGGACTCGCAAGTGTTAGTTCGCTTAACGCCCACTGCGAGCGCTCTTCAATTTATCCATACATTTGAAAACGCCAGTCGATCGGTTTGCCGTAAACGCCAATTTAGGTGACGACTGGGACTTCGGGTACATATTCAATAATGTTGCATACAATGTTTTAAAATGTGTTAAGTACTATCCCACCAAATGAATTCGTGGTCGGATGGATATAGTGCGTACGGCTCTATCAAGTGAGAACGTGCAGTGACGTCATACGTTCCGCGGCTTATTCCCTCGATGACATATACGTGTCACGAATATTGATGCGCTCCTCAATATCGTTCGCGCACCAACGCGTTCAATTATATTGAAAATTCGCCTCTAAATAAGAGAACATAGAGTGCATTTGCTGAGTGTGGTGTTTGTCGGAAATAGGTTGTTTTTAGATTATTTTGGAAATATGGACAAAACCGCCTTGTTTGATGGGTGTGGCATTTAATTCATTCCATTATTATTACAAAACACGTTCCGCTTTCTATCGTGATAGTAGAGGCGAACTAAGTAAAAATAATGATGTCTACTGTAAGAAATTATGTTGAAGTTTACATCAACGTTTAGAAAGAGAAACTCAATAAACACTGCATATACCATATACTGTTTCTACTACTAGGAAACAGCGAAATTTCAACAAACAACTACAAGCTCATATACAAAAGTATATTGAAGGCTGCATGGATGTGAACACCAGTAACTCTAACATGGTCATCATACAAAGACTGTAAAACACGATCTTCCGATCCGTATCAAGTGTTCCGTGGTTTGTCATCAACAATGTACCTTGCGTCCAACCAAAGGACATTCTAAAGGTATTGTTACTGAACTCGCCGACTATTCACAATTCTACAACTTCTGTTGTTCAAGAAAGCATTAGTCCACCTGGTGTTGGATTAATGCAATTATCTCTTGTGCAGATCACATATGTGTCTTCTGCTTTTTTTGGACTCCAAAAAGCATTGGGTTATCCATCTGGTCAGCTACCTCAAGGTCACAGATAAATTTACTGTCGCTGAAACATAGACTATGGACGGATGGATCTCTTTGCCTACATGTGCTGCACTTAAAACTGCTTGCCTATTCGAGCCCGACACACGCGGTACATTTACCGAACTTCATCGATACTTGCTTTGGTATGTCGATGCCGAACATCCATTTATCGGAGACGTAAATGTGTTGAGAATCCAAAGATTTTCCAGGTTTTAGTTCTTCGGTCTTAGTCGTAAATAGTCGTAACAAAAACTAATGCTAACGAAAAGTAGTACTTTGTGAACATTGAGCACGATTTCTCCCTCAGTAAGTAGTTCGTAAAGTATCAAAGGAAGATACCGCCATTAACTGCGAAAGATCCGAGATTTTGGGCTTGATTCTAACTGTGGAATGGCGGTAACTTCACCCAAACTAAACTTGATACAGCAAGTCGAGCGTGCGCTAGGCGCGAGGTGTCAGCGTGTTGTGACGTCAGCAAACAAACATGCCCTCAGTCGGCGAGTAAACTTTGCACAGCGGTTTGGGGGTAGTTCGAAGCAAACGTAGCCTGGAGCCATGTCTTCAATAATGCAACGCCCATCGCTATGTGCATACAGCTTTATTTTGTTATGTTATGTTGAGGGATGTTGTGTGCTCAAAACACTTTCACGAAGTACTTAAAACAAGTGGCCACTGATCAAAACCACATAGAAGATATCATATATCAAACATATTTTACTAATGTATAGTTTTATAGTGAAATTTTGAGGTTTGAGGATTTGATTATGCAAGAAATATATATGACAGGCTTATGCCTAGGTCGCTCCAGGCACAAAAAAGTAATATTACCTTTTTTTATGCAGCCTGACATGGATGGCTAATAGCACACAACTACCGTTATGATATTGGCCCAATACACCACAATCCCGAAGGAATTAGGTGCCGTGCCAGGACCTTCTCTTTATGAGCGCGGCTACATTGAACTGGATGGAAAACATGGTCAATTTTTCATTGCCGCTTCGACCATCTTTTTATCCAATGGGCGGGCTTAAACCCTACCACCGAGTAGGGGAAGGGGAAGTTTTACATGGATTCCGAACCATGGAGCAGCTCGCATTCGTGACGAAATGCACTTATCGAACTCAGAAAGAGAAAGAATGTGGTGTGCATGTCGGGGCGAGGAATTGAACCAGACCTCTGGTACACTAGGCCAGTCCCCGCGCCACTAGGCTACGAGCCGCTAATGGCATTGAATGAATGAATGAATAATGAATGAATAAATTCTTTATTGTGCAATAGAAAACAAGTACAATTACAAAAACAATTCTAAACAACAACAACATTGCACAAAGGCGGACTTACATTGCACAAAATTGCACAAAGGCGGCATTGTACATTTTTCAAAATCCGCCATTTTTAAAAATGTTAGAAACTGTAAAAATGCAAATAATTATCGAGCCTGCTCACAAAATTTCACGAGAATCGGTTTAGAAATGCAACCTGTTGAGAACAGTCGAACAGACTACCGACAGATACAAAAGCATTTTTGCTCAAGCTGAAACGGATATCTGCTCGCGCTGGCTCGGTCAATTAAAAACCCTCCGCAAGCGTTCAGTAAAAATACGACGGAAAAATATTATTTGCAAATCAACTCCCTCGCGAGCGTAACTCAGGAAGAATGTGCTCCAACAATTTCCAGAGAATAGGGGGAACGTTTCGGCAAATGTATTTTTGGTTCTTGCGCCATCATTTTGTCATAAACTTACTCATAACTCGAGGCGTAGTGAGCATTTCAACCGCAAGGTGGCATTACTACCGTTTCGCCAACTTTATTGAGTCGTTCGGTACTCCAAACCTTCCATCGAAGCAATCGGTTACTTGAGTGCTCAATCTCGGAAACTACCCTCGCATTTTTGCTTTAGGGTTAGGCTAAATTCCGATCATTGTTCGCTATCATTGTCCGAAGTGAGCGATGCCTTTGTTAGTAAAGAGCGTATACATATTTGAGATTAAACTTTTCACTTTTAGTAGGAGGGCTTTAAGAAAAATATGCTAATTTAAATTTTATCTTTAGAAATGACGGAAAAATTCGGGCTTGCAGATTTATTTTGAACGATTATCTTCACAATAAGTGTATTCTTAATTTACATAAAGTTGTAAAAAAGTAATACTTTATAAGTTATAGCAGCCCGTCCCGGCTTTGCACGGGCATAATATAATTTAATAATTTAACATAATGACACAATGATACACAAACAAACCCTTATTAAGTAGAGTTCCTAAAAAAAGAGCATATACCTGCATTGAAATATTTGAAATAAAAATAACAAATTTTGTGAAATTTTTTTTTTAATTTTTTTTTTTGTATTTCTTACTTTTATGTATTTTTCATAATATTAATTATTGTAAAAAGGTCATAACCACAAAACAAAAGCCATAAAATAAATAATTTATTGAGTTAAAGCCAGGGAGTAAACACTATTTGATGTTGTTTTATTTTTCACTAAATAATTAGCTTAACTGTTATTATGATACTTTTTAGATTACCGCGGTCGTTAGACATGTTTGAAAAATGTTACGGCTTTTGAGAATGTCTTTGGAGAATGTATCTTCCTGCCGCGTGATAAGCCGTAAAATTTTTCAAACATGTTTAACTGTTATTAGCTACCTACAACTACTACAATAACCTACAACTAAAAAGTATTTAATCGAAAATCATAAAAACTATTTTTCACTTATTTATTAGGATAACTCAATGTACAACATATATTAATGGGTCTAGTTCTGAAAATAACTTTTTGAAAGCGTTTAGTTACCTACTAAACTAATTATCATCAAGCGACAAAATATTATCAAGCGACAATTTCTTAAATTCCGCACACGGCTGCTGCGTAGGGAGCCGACTGATTCCCCTCCCGTACCTCTGAGTGACGCCTACAAACTCTAAAACGCATAGTTGGCCGAGCGGAGTTTTTTCTAATTTTTAAACTCATGATATCTTTCGAATGAAATGTCCGAATCGAATAATTAAAAAAAAAATTTAACAAAAAAAATAACCGACTTCAAAGAAAAAGCACTAAAAAGTAAAAAATAATTTCCATTTTTGTAGTTACGATTTCTGTTATTGTTGAGTCGGCGTCAGCCGTGCACGCGCTGCGCCAATCAAGAGAACCTAACCTAACCTAACCTAACCTAACCTAACCTAACCTAACCTTGGCTGACACCGACTCAAAAAATAACAGAAATCGTAACTACAAAAATGGAAATTATTTTTAGTGCTTTTTCTTTGAAGTCGGTTATTTTTTTGTTAATTTTTTTTTATTTGTTTATTTTTAGTGAATCTGAAGTACACTTACTAATTTGTACACGTCCTTTCCAATAAAAAAAGAATCACCGAAATCGGTTGGCGTTATATTGAGTTATTCGTCCATTTGTCGCGCACATCTTAATACAAATGTAAGACTTTTATGATTTTCACATGGATATCATTGTCAGAACTTAACCAAATTAAAATGGGATCACTTGGAAAGCACTAGCTATCATTTAAAAAAATAATCATCAAAATCGGTTCACCCAGGCAAAAGTTATGAGGTAACAAACATAAAAAAAAACATACAGACGAATTGATAACCTCCTCCTTTTTTTGAAGTCGGTTAAAAAGTAATATAAAGGTATTGAAACAGTCTTAAATAATTATTTATTTATTTTTATAAGGATTAATATCTACGTACAAATAAAGAGCCTTTTCTAGCGGCGGTATTTAAATTTTTATTTTAAAATAAATGCACACTTATTGTGTCATAACTATAATAGTTAGATGTATGTTGTCGCGACATTTTTTGTAGATAATAATGTGTTTTATAAAATTGGAGTACATCATTTTGTTCTATCGTGAATAGTTTGCGCGGCGCGCGCGATGTAAGAAACATTCTTGGTAATTTTTTTGCACCTACGGTTACGTTATCGGAGTTTTGGTAAGGATTCCTAATTTGTTTAAGATAAAGCATAGCCTATGTCCCTCGGATAGACTGTAGCTTTTCAACGGTGAGATATTTTTTCAAATCCGTTCAGTAGTTTCAGAGCCTATTCGGTTCATATAAACAAACAATCAAACCTTTCCTCTTTATATAATAGGTATAGACTAGCTAAAGTACCCGGCTCCGCTCGGGTCAATTTCGTTTTGAGCTGTTGTCGGGCCGAATTATTTCCTGGAAATTGAGTTCCCCAAATGTTTAGTATCTATTTCACCCCCTTTAAGTTTAATTTGGAATAGCATAGCTATAGAGTATTTAGCTCATGTCCTTTTCCAAGGTCCGGACTATCTCTATACCGAAATTTATCCAAATTTGTTCAGCGATTTTGGCGTGACCACCCAACAGACAGTCAGAGTTACATTCGCATTTATAATAGTAGTATGGATATGGATAGTGAAATACTGGACTAGAACCAGCAAGTAAGCCTTTATGGGTAGGTATATAGCAAGGTGTAGACGAGTAGGGACAATATTTTAAATCCACTTTTAGCGTTTCGCGAAGGTGAGTAACTGTCTTCTTCTGAGTAACATTTTTAAGGGCTGATTTTTCGATAGTCAGATAAGCAGCCAGACGGATTTATTTACGCTTCTGCTTATCTATCCGAAATAGTAAGTTCATATGTATATTAGTAAAATTATAGTCAGAAAGTTTTAATAGAAAATATAATTCTCCGGCAAGGACTGTCCGTCTTTTGAGCAACGTGAATTAGTACTATCAGACCGATAAGTACTATCTGAGGATACAAAAATCGGCCCTAAGTAATAAAACCCAATCACAGCTACTCGTGCAAAAGCTTTTCCCTACCTCCAGTTATCCGAAATTCAAAAGTTAACTTTCGGTTACGTTGCATATTTGTATGTTGTAACCGAAAGATAACTTTGGGATTTTTGTAACTGGAGGTGGTGGAAAGGCGCAGCTCAAGTAGTGGAAGACTTGCTTGCTGTTTTGAACGTTAGTATAATAATAAACTAGTTCTTTTTAGTACTTGAGTTCTTATAATGTTTCCTTGTTTCACGGTCATTTTTAAAAGTTTCAAATTTTTCTTTTTAAATGTTACAAAAAATAAAGAATTGATTTAAAATACACCACATTAAGGATGTTCCGACCCATACAATGTTTTTTTTACACAGAACGCAAAAAGTATTGCACTTTAAGGCACGAATTCGTCAAAAATATTAAATATAGCCATAGTAGACGCAGCGAAAACATATTCACAATTTCAGGTTTAATGGTTTCATTGTAATTGCCGATTACAAGTTTTACACCGTTAGATGGCGCTGTTAAATAAAAATCGTATTTAAATAAATTGTAACAAAACCAATAATCCTGAAATTGTGAAATTGTTTTCGCTGCAAGTAATATGACTATATTAAATTTTTATTATCAATTCGTGGCACTTTAGCAATTCTTTTTGCGTTATGTGTGCAAACAACTTTATATGGGTCAGAACAGCCTTAATTAACCAAGGGAACGGCCTGTAAAACAATTTTATAAGACCTCACTAAACTGTAACTAGCTGAAAAACATTCCTACGCAAGCACTTCAGTCAGTCTCCTCGCTTAGCTTCCATTCCAATCCGTCTTCAAATAAGTGGCTCGAAAAGAAACTTACTTATTTTATTGGAGAAAGACTCAGTTGACAGGCGAGATGTAGGTGAAAAGTTAATAAGTAGAATTATACCTGTCATCTTGACAAGAAGTACCTGCATATCAGGTGTTTCAAATTATTGTTGAATTACGGAAATCCTCTTTTGAGTTCTGGGGGTCTATTCAGAGTAAGAGTGAGTTCGAATTCGCCACTAAATATCAACTCACTTTTATAAATAGTTAATGTTTCCACACTTCTAGAACATCATTACAGTTAGGTAAAAATCTGGTTTGTCCCGTAAATCCGTTGGAAGTATAAATAACGGTTCCGTTATTTAAATAATAATATATTTCCCAGCTATTTTTAGGTTAACTCATTCCCGAACTCGAACTCACTCTTGCTCTGAATGGACCCCCTGTTCTGAAATTTCTAGTTTGATGAAATAATGTACGAGTAACTACTTAATTATAAATAATTACACACGTTATAAACATTGTTCTGTGGATGAACTATTCAGATAAAATAAAAAAGTGCAATACGACAAAATTAAATAAAAAGCGACCATTTTGTATTAATAACCGAGCTAATTTACTACGTAGGTAGTAAATTAGCTCGTTATGTATTTTTTCTAAATAATGTACCGAATAATAGTTAATTTTAATAAAAGTTAGTACGGAAACCTCGTTAATTATTTAGACAGGTTTTTATTACATTCACTTTTTTATTTTTATTTTTATTTTAATAATTAAGGGCCTACATTTTAAAATAGAAATGTCTTTTATTTACCCAAAAAAATGTCGCGCAGCTTCCCCTTAGAATAATCCGGTTTTCTTCATAACCTATAGTACTTTTCATAAATAAGTTTTTCGCGTAAATGACTAAGTTAAAAGCAGTTCGATTTTGCATAATTTTAATTTTTTTTAACAACTAAAAAACTTTTATTCAATTTAAAAACCTAGACGACTAAGTACTGGTTAGATGATGTTGTTTGCATAAATGAAACCAAATATCTTTGGTTTAAATTACGGTGTAGGAAAATAGCTTTCCCTTTTTGTATGGGCCGAAACCAAAACTGTAATCTATATCTTAACTAGCTGAGGCACCCGGATCCGCTCGGGTCAGCATCTCGACAACAGCGCCACTTACCGGAACCAATTGTAAATATAAACCACCTCAGGAAGAAAACAAAATAAAAAAACCGGTCAAGTGCGAGTCGGACTCGCACACGAAGGGTTCCGTACCATCGTACAAGATTTAACACAAAAAATCAGGTTTTTTGTATGGGACACCCTTTAATTTTGATAATTTTTTTATTTCACCTATTTGTTGTTATAGCGGCAAAATAAATATACACTCCGTGAAAAATTCAGCTGCTTACCTATTACGGTTCATGAGATACAGCCCTGTGACAGAAGGACAGACGGACGGACGGACGGACGGACGGACGGACGGACAGCGGAGGCTTAGTAATAGGGTTCCGTTTTCACCCTTTGGGTACGGAACCCAAAAATTATTCAAATCGAGTTTTCGAGTTTTAGCGACGGCAATTAATTCTTGTGAAAACACTGTGATTCGTCGTTATGACCTTGAAGGATGTTGCATGGATCTCGTTGAGTCTTCGTGTATGCACTTAAGGCTAAAACTGACTCCAGCGTTTGGCGAACAAACGACAATGGCGATCTCCGGAAGCATTGAATTTGCGTTAGTGTTCATTATTGTATCCGCGTGAAAATCGAGCACTACGAAACGAAATTTAGGTTTTTGACCTGTAAAGTCCACTTTCCAACGCGAATTTCACGCTTATTCACTAGATAAATATGCGATCTTGTACCATAAACAAGAAAATGTTCCAAATAATTTATAGTTTCCAAGCGCCGCCGGCTTGCGACCTAGTAAAAACATAGTAAATAGGTGTTTACAAAGATTTTTTTAAATATAAGCATTTAATTAAAGCCGTTTTAGAGTCATACACTAGATAATCGTATAAACTTTGATATTTCGGTTTTCCTCCCGGTGTTTATTCTTAGCCGACGTTAAGATAAAATAAAAATAAACCTAAAATATTGGAGGTTAGCGTCATATGGAGCCTTAAGGTGGCCCAACCCGCTCATCTCCCCATACAAAAGGGGAAAGAAGATCACGCCCATATTTCTTGTCATAGATCCAAAATTTTGCTCAAAATAGCTTTATTTGATCGAACTAGATGTCTGATGACCATTGGCATTGTAAAATTGTGTTTGGTTTCTAAGTTATAAGGTCCGAAAGTTAGAATTTTTCGCGCGTTTTATACAATAACTTTGGAGGTGGATTACGCAATGATAAAGTAAGAACATCGTAAAAAGATTAGTCATCAGACATAGCTTATTTAATCAAGATGTATGATCTATTTGGTTTTTGTTAGATTTTTGACTACAGCGGTCGTGGTTTACTTTTAGCTATAAGTCGTCTTAAAATTAAAATTTTCGTAAATCTTACCAAATCATACACTATGCACATTGTCTTTTTTGTGGACATGTTGCATCTTCCTCATCACGGAGCCTGTCTTATTCTTTGAAACAGAGAAGGTCCCAGAGCGCAACAGCACGGTTTTGTACCGTGCCCGCGAATGAGTTGGGCCCGCCGGGTTGGGCCACCTTAAGGAGACTATTTTTTTATGCGACCCGACATGGATGGCTAATACCACACAACTACCGTTATGATATTAGCCCAATACACCACATTCCCGAAGGAATTAGGTGCCATGCCAGGACCTTCCCTTTATGAGCACGGCTACATTGAACTGGATGGAAAACAAGCACAATTTTTAATTGCCGCTTCGACCATCTTTTCATCCAATGCGATGGTACCAACCCGGGCGGGCTTAAACCCTACCACCTAGTAGGGGAAGGGGACCTACAGTTTTACATGGATTCCGAACCATGGAGCAGCTCGCATTCGTGACGAAATGCACTTATCGAACTCTGAAAGAGAAAGACAGTGGTGCAAGTTGGTATTGAACCCGGGCCTCTGGTACGCTAGGCCAGTCCCCGCGCCACTAGGCTACGAGCCACTTAAACTACGAGATAGTACTACAAGACGTGTAGAAGAATTCAATGTAAGAGCAGATTTAGCCGAGGAGCGGAAGCTGGCTCGGCCGAGTAAGTGGCAAGTGGCCGGGCCGGACGTGACGTCATCTCCGCCGCCGCGCCGCCTGTTGCGTCACCTGAAACGAGGACGAGGTCGCTTCAGTGCCAGGTTTCGAGCAGGACACTCCAGGACATTTCAAGCTCTTGTCAAGAAGTTCTTTCGTTTGTTTGACATCAAACCCTGAAGTGTGACGCTTTGATATTTTATTCTGCTCGTAATTTATTTAGTTGCTGAACACGGAATCAGCTGATTGTTTTATTTTTTTAATTCACTGAAAAACTACCTATATTTTATTTAATGGAGTTCTTATACCTTAACGCCCGTCATGATATAATTCCAAAATAAGGCATTAGATGCTATGCCAGGGCCTTTCATTTGACTTGGGTGGAAAACATTGACAAATTTGTATTCCTACTTCAATCATATTTTCATCCAATGCAATGGTACCAACGCGGACGCGCTTAACCCTTAGTTAGTAGGGGAAAGAAACCTAGTTCTCAGAACTCAGTCTTTAACTCAGAAATAGAAATAAAGTGGTGCATGCAAGGGCTGGAGATCAAACCCATGACCTGTGGCATATAAAGCAAGTACCCGCTACCCGCCGCTCTAAAATTTATAGTTAATTTGGGGACGCATCATAAAGTCCAAAAAGCACAAAGTCCAAAACCCATACCGTCCAAAACACTAATGAATTCGGCACTTTTTCAATTAGGTTAGGTTAGGTTAGGTTAGATTATAATATTTGTATTTATAAATATATGCAAAAATACATACGTTTGGATGTTCTGGGTTTTGGACCTTATGCTTTTTGGACTTTATGAAGGCGACCCGTTAATTTTACACTTGCATTTCACCGTTTAGCATGGATTAATTGTAAGTTATCTGGTATCTTCAGTGCACCGCACACATTTGCTCTTTCCATTTCGTGATAAAAATCCAAATAAATTGCTTATCTCTTGTTCGGAGGCATCGAACATTATACATTTTATATTAAATTGTTTTTAATATTAGTAACGTTTAAAGTCCACGGGATGCTATATTAAGTGCAGTATATAGATAAACCAACACATAGGATTTGTGCAATCGATGATACGAATAAAGGTAAGGATCCATAGCTGTGATAATTTTATGTATTTAATGGATACGACATTTCCGTTATCTCATTAATTTGAGTTGCAGCGAAATCTACATTTGAAGCATTGTAATCAGATTTTGAAAATAATCTGAAAAAGTATTGGTCGTGACATTCGTCGGAAGCAGGAAACAGGACGCTTTTGCGTGAACAAAAGCCTTATTTAGGTGTTCATTCTTCATCTGTCATGACTGCTTCTACGAGACACATCGCCTAAATGATGACTTAAAAACAAGATAATTTAAGTTTGTAGGTATTTCCTAGTACATACAAAGATTGTTGTTAGTATTTTGCTTCATACTAATATGATTTCCTTAAATTGGAGCATAATCAAAGAAATTGTTGATATAGTTGAAACATTATTTCATCAAGTCGTTTCATACAATATGCCATCACACAGTAGTAGCAGTGGGGTCTTCTGCTACTCATCAGTTAGTGCGGGTACGGGCCTGTAGGGTGGCTTCTTCTCAGAAGGCATAGAGCAACCCCTGCCGGCTACAGGAGGCCGCTATATTGCTCAAGGTCAAACGTTTGTTAGACATCGGTTGCGGTACAAACGACAAATATCACACTTCTATCTTATTTTAATTTCTGAGGTAGTGACAGTATTCTGTGCTTTGCAAAGGCACATTGTATGCTCGCTTTACTGTTTTTACCTGGATTTAAAAACTAAAACGTTCACCAGTATTTGCACGATTTCTTCTAAAATCCTCCATAAGTCTAGTGATCTATCGGCACTTCACTTACGTCGCTCTCATTTCAACTCTCCAGATCAAGAAAGTCACATTTCTTCCGTCGGCTTACATTTACGTTTGCGCTTACGTTATTAGTTTCTGTAATGGCGTAGGCGGCGGCGGCGGTCCATCGGAATCGAGTAAAATCGCCTTACGACGTAGCCACGTCGTAAATCGCCGTTTACTGCCCGCCCTGTATTGTGCCACCTCCGATAGCTTCGTAATATGTCCCCTTTTGGGTCGCATTTTTTCTCCGTCAAATTCTTTTAGCCACTCTCTATAAGCACCGTCAAAGAGAAGCTAAAAGAAGAGTGCAGAAGATAGAATCGAAACACTTTTGTGCGCAGTTTTAAACTTGAAAAAAAAAGAAGCCAAAACGATCTTAACACTAAGGGCCGAGTGCACGAAAGGACAAAAAATAAAAATCAACGTCAACGTATGGTTAAACAGGTCACTTTATATTGACAGTATGGAAGGAACTCCGAGCGGTTCACTAAAAGTGACGTGTTTGAACACAGATTAACTCAGCTGTCTCTTCGTGTTATCGGGGCTAAGTCGGACTTTTGCAGTATTATGTCAACCTTTGGGGTGAAGAAGACAGTGATATCAAAATAAAATTTCTTAAGTGACGATTTTTTTTATTAAAATGACAACTTTTAGGCGTAGGGAAACATTAGGGCTCGAAAGACGATTTCGCTGGTTTTGATCGCAGTCGACATGCAAAATGTTACCTCGGCTCACAGAAAAAGGGAGCATTTCTTCAAATTTTCCAAGCTCAGAGACCCGTTGACTTCACGACAGTTTTAAATAATCTGACTGTTTCACAGGAACTCTAAGAGTGCGGCAACCATTTCCGAATGAAGGAATTAGAGTAACATACTGAAGAGTGGGGATGAATGGCTAGGATATTATCATCGCTACATCGAAGCGAACAACTTTGACCTTTACTCTGTACCATGTACGTATCAAACAATGTAAAAACGGATTCACTGAGAAAACAAAATCAAGTGATATCAATGAAGCATTATGCCGGAAGATAGCAAATTTACATTACCGGTGCAACGCATTTAATTGTATATAGATGTTTAATACTGCAACAAAATTAAGGTCTTCGGCTCATCCCAAAAAATACTAATGAACGTTACAACTAAATCCACTCCTCTCTGAATTCCTAAACTTTCCGACTCAATATGTAACGTCGTTCACCCTCCCCGCCTCCCAACACGCCGATCCGAACACACGATCACTAAATTGGATAAACCTTCAAAGCTCCGGCTGCCGTCAAGCCTTAAGCCTCCCCCGACAAACTCAAAGGATTTATCATCTCCAGGCGCGGAGATTTTAAATCGATCGTGTACAAATGATGGCCCGCGATGTCTGCCGCGTCGCCGACTCCGCCGACGATACTTCCTGCCCCACCTGCCCCACCTGCCCGCCGAGCCCCCACCCACCCGGGACCCCCCAGCTACCGTAATAAACACGTGTTAATCCAGCATCATCTCCCGTCTCCCACTAACTTTAGAGAAGATTGCGCCCTAAACACCACTTAATAGGGTCCCGTTCGCCCGCACGCCTCTCGCGTCATTATGTTTATTAATTAAACGCGTTGGGTATACATAAAAATAGACTGTACACGAAATGAATTACAGTGTACATTTATCCAATTTTCTTTATTGCGGGCGGCCGTGGCGCCGGAGCACCGTGCGCCGCGGTTTCTGGGTTCACTTTTCCTCGTCTCCGTGCCTCGCGGGGGAGCGTTGGGCCCCCGCCTGAGTCGTAAGAGAGTGTCAATCTTCCATCCCTCCCCTTTTATTAGCGTTCAGAGGCCAGTCGCGCCTTACAAGGCAGTAAAGTGTCGCTTACTAGTTGCGCCGCGCGCCGAGCGACGGGGCGCCGATTCTATGGACCTCCGTCGTGTTGGAGGCTCGTCTCGCCAGTACACCGTGCCAAGGATTCTTTTGGCTGATGCCTTAAACTATATTGGTAACGGCTTCGAATCGAATACATGTTCATTAAAGGACACCATGCATATTGAAATAGATGCACATCCATTCCATTCCATGCATATAAACATCTTAAAGGGCCTAGAAGATAGCCTAAATAAATATTTATGAAAGTACTGGGTACTTATAACTTTGATAAAACCACAGACCTATCCACGTCCCATTCTATTGATGAAACATTTTACAGGTATAAAATACTTTTCAACAGAATACAATAAGCATTTGCTGGTCTAGGATATGATATAATAAATGATATATTCCCAAAAACTACGAAAAATTTATGAATGCATTTAAGGGCATTACAGTTAAACCTGTTTGCAACAGTAATATTATGTAGATTCATGCAAGTCAACTTAATCAGCAACAGTAAAAAAAAATGTCATGTATCGACAGCTTAAATAATATTATTATAAAGGTTTAATAAAACTTTTAAAATATATTTCTTTGTGCAATATTATAACAAGTCATTAAACATTTACAATACGAGTATTCGTGAATTAAAAATACAGAAGAATATTTATTACATATTTAAGTTTTTAATGTATGTAATTCAATTACCTAAATAATAAAAAATAAACAGGAGTATTAATCACGACAAACATATTTCCGACTATAAATTCCAACAAATCAAACACAATTGTCAACTTTCAACAAGAGCGTCGGATTTGATTTTCGGATAGCAATTTTTCCGTAACCACAAGTGGATCGAGCCGGATAATTTGCATCGAAGCTGAAGTTATCCAATTAAATAGAGTCGCCTGGCAGCCCTAGGGCTGGTGCCCAGTTACTCCCTACCGCTGAAATTGCGATCGCATTCCGATTCTAACCGCTCTTGTCCAAAATAATTATTTCATCACCAACTTTTTAGGGTTCCGTACCCAAATGGGTACCAACGGAACCCTATTACTAAGCCACCACTGTCCTTCCGTCTGTCCGTCCGTCCGTTCGTCCATCCGTCCGTCTGTCACAGGGCTGTATCTCATGAACCGTAATATGTAGGCATTTTCAAAGAGTGTGTATTTATTTTGCCGCTATAACAACCATATATAAAATTTCAAAATAATATAAAGCAGAAGCTTCCATACAAATAACGTGATTTTACGTGTTGAATCTTGTACCATGGCACAGAACACTTCGTGTGCGATTCCGACTCGTTTAATGAACATTAATATCATCACGGGTGCCATTTCTGGCTCCCGAAGGATATACTATCTTAGGCTACATATCGGTTCACTATTGTAGTCGCACGATGGTCAATGGCAATGAAAAATGATCTATGTTTCCCTTCTAGTAAGACGGTTGTTATTACCGGAGTTATATTCACTGATATTTTTTTCCAGTAAACTGCCTGGAAAATATGGACAATTTTCATTTTCACTTCGACCATCAATGATAACGCGGTATAAGCCCTACCGATAGCTTAGGATACGTGGGATCCGACCGCGCCCGGATTTGCTTTACCTCGTTTAACGAATACACTTACTACGAAATAATTAATTTGGTTGTTTTCGATAACGTTGTAGCGGAAACGAATTCTTAAAAATATCCTTTGTTTATACAATGTTTTTTACTTTTCATCTACGAAAGCTTTATGGAGTGAAAATGCATCAATTGAAAGGTTACCCTGAGGCCCGAAAAATAATCCCAATTTACAATATATCCGCGTTACTGCTACACTACACGGAATAAGGTCTCTCGCTCGGTTGGATGGTGAACGAACTCTATCGAATGCTCGCTAACTTTGGTCGAACTCTACCACTATGAGGAGTGGATACCTGCACATTAAGAGTTGGTCTGTGTTGGCGGATAGGGTGGCTCATTTACATGTCCTCTCTTTGTTGATGCCTTTTTGACAGTTTGATGCCAAACTGACCATACATTTTAGAACGCGCTGAATCTGTCAAGGCACTATTTATGTTTAAGCAAAACGCCACATGTAACTTTAAAAACTTAGTTATGTTTACAAGATGTGATGACTATAGACACACTTTGTCCATACGGTGGAGTACCGATAACGGCCACACGTCACTCTTCTTTCTTTATCTTCTGTGGTGCCCATCCTGCAACTTCGCAGCCGATATGCGGCGCCATCCATCATCATGACAGTTGTTCTGGGCACCGTGGCTGACTGACTCTCAATTTTTTTTCTTATCATAAGCTTCATTCTAATCGTAATAATTGATTGTACCTATTTTGTGGACCAAACATGTATACATACGCACTTTAACGCCGCTTTCCTAGAGGGGTAGGCAGTTATAATAGTGCGTACGATCACAGCATAGTTCGTCATTCCTTCGTCACACATTCGCTCTATATCTCGAATCCGACTTAACATATCCTTCTCAATTCTCTTCACTATATTCTTGTCCAGTTGACAACAATCTCTTGAAGTTAACCCGCGTAGCGAGATTCTAATTGAAGTCGAAACTCGAAAAGCCCCGCTGATGGTCTTTACACCACAAGAGATCGAGATTTGAGATAATCGTAAAATGTCTGAATCCCTTTGCAGCGAGTAAAAAACGACGTCAGTGGCAACCGAAATTTATTCGAATTAGTCTAGGAGGTCACGACTAAAATTGTAACGATGACGTAAATGGCTAAAACCGCTGTTCTGAAACTGGGTTCAAATGATAGAGACCAACCCTCTGATGAGAAATGTGTCGGTCTGCCTGCGTTAAGTGGTGCTGTGGTTGTATAGCGGGAGGGTAGCCTTATTTATATAAAATTGAACATATATGCACACCAACCATCGAGATGGCATATTATTGATCACGATGTACACACCTTAACATATAGGCATCCTCATCTTAACCCTCTCGCTCTCACATACTAGAACACACATAATTTTTAATATTCTTATTATTTTGGTCTCTTACTTTGGATTTATACTGTCCAAGGATTTGAAACAATCGAGAATTACCCAAATATACACACATATGGCACGACTGAAAATATCACACATAAAAGAGGCATGTGACCAGTTTATGTAGGTGGCAGAATACGACAAATCTTGCCAGCCTCTCGCTAGTACAATTATAAGTTTTTTTCTCATTGTATACATTCTAGTTAACTATTGTCATTGTATTGCCTTTTTATATATTATATATATAAATATATATAATATATATTTATATATTATATATATAAATATATATAATATATTTATATATATATTATACTTGGCCCTCCGACCAGTTCCAGTTTCATCTGAGGAGCGGGACGAAGACCCTACAAACGAGACCGGCGGTAGGACTAGAGCTTCATCGGTATGTCGCATCAGCCTAACAGTTTTACACTTCTGTTTGTGCAATGATAAACTTCAATAAACATCACTTCACCTTCATGCTGTGTGTTTGAATATTTCCTCAAAAGTCCTCTCCAAGCAGATGCATAGATTAGGTAGGGTTTGTACGTATTTTCTTCCGTAGCTTCGACCCTGCACCCTGAGCTTCCGACTGAGCGACCCGAGGCATCGAGATTGAGGAATGCTCTACACGTCACCTGCATTTCCTAGATATCTAGCAAGTCGCCGTGGAGGAGACAAAACCTTTACATCCTCACTCATCACTCACTCACCACCTTCTACACACCACCATAACGAACCCTACATCTGGCTGCAAGATTAAAACACTCAAAATATTCGGCAATTAAAGTAAATTATGAGTTCGTTGCTTTTGCGGTCGAGACTTTAGGTGTTTGGAGTAAGGATACAAAATTATTTGTCAAAAACTTGGGTTCTAAATTAAAAGAATGTTCAGGCGATTACCGATCTGGAAGATATTTTCGACAGAGGGTCGGACTGGCTATACAGCGAGGAAATGCAGCGAGCGTAATGGCGTCTACAAAATTGCTTTGTAGAGAAAAATTGGATGAAATCTTTTATATTTTGTAAGTTTAATTATCGCATTAATTAATAAATTTTCATGTACTTGTAAAATAAAGATCAGGTTATATATAAAAAAAATAAGTATATTTATATTAATATTTTAAATAAACTTTTTCATTTTAATGAAAAACGTACGCTGACCGTAGCCGGCAGTCAGTTCGCTAACGAATTCGCTCACTGCCAACGAAACGTAATAACTGCAGAAGACGCCATTTGGTGCAAAATTCGTTGTTGCGAGTCCCGGATTCTTCAGCGAACTGACTGCCACCAGTGCAATATCGCTAGTAAGTGTCTACGCTGCCGCTATAAGGATATTTATTCGGTGCCATGGATGACTTCGATCGCTACTCCTGTCCTTCCTGCCTCGCCGATTCCGTCCTCTCAATTTGCCCACTACACGGCGCGGGGTGGGTGCGGGTAGTGCGGGGCGCGGGGGGGAACTGACCCCTCGTAAATAACGGGCCGGGTCCCGCGTGAATAGAGGCACCTCTTCAGGAGTTATTGCCGGAGAAATAATTCCTTCCCACCTGCCTGGAGGACTCGCGCCGAGGCGAGACGCCGCCGCCACCGCCTGGAGGCTCTCTTATTTTCGGCGGGTTTATTTTTTCGTTTTCCCGCCTCAGTATTGATGGCGAAACATTAAACAGCAACAGGGATTGCGATGAAAGCTTACCCTTATAAATAAATCTCAAAATCCGTCGCATACGGTGGATACTTCCGTATTCTCCGTGCGCTCTCTTCAGATTTCCTTGATACATTTGCACGTATTCTTTCTCTAGTTTATTAAATTCGTTTTCTTCGTATGTACACGTATCGTGCCATAGGCAATAGTTAGTTCTTAATATTGGTCATCATTGAATTGGGTCAGATTTTTTATGATCTTACCTTTACAGACCCAGCCATTACCGGTGAAAAGTAAAATGGAAATTCCGGATACTTCAGATCGGTATCATGGGTCTATTAAGATTAGATTCCCGGCTGCAAAAAATATTATTTTAAAAACCGGCCAAGTGCGAGTCGGACTCGCACACGAAGAGTTCCGTACCATCGTACAAGATTTAACACAAAAATCACTTTTTTTGTATAGGGGCCCCCTTAATTTTTATTATTTTTAAATTTTACCTATTTGTTGTTATCGCTGCAAAACAAATACATACTCTGTGAATATTTCAGCTGCCTAAATATTACGGTTCATGAGATACAGCCCTGTCACAGACGGGCAGACGGACGGAAAGCGGAGGCTTAGTAATAGGGTTCCGTTGGCACCCTTTGGGTACGGAACCCTAAAAATCTAATGATAAAGTTTTAGTTCTTATCAACATTGGAATCGTCCTATGAGTGTTTTTTGCTTTTTATTATTTATTTAAACTAATTATTAAATTTATTGAAAATTAACTATTTAAATACAGTATAATATAATTCTTATATTAAACTATAGTTTCAGAATTGGCCATGAAAGCACACCTGAAAAATTCACCCTGCATTAAATATATAAATTGATTGATCATAAAACATTCACTCGGAATGGATATAACATTTCTGTCCAGAGCGTGTTCCGAAATTCACTTTGATGTAACATTCCATTCATAGTGAGCGAAACGTTTGTATACAACACTAGATGCACTAGTCAATTCGTATGAATATAAAGCCCATATGCGATGAAGCAAAAACATTCGCTCGGGGGTTCAATACGATTCAAATATATGTATGTACATTTTTGGTCCACATGTATTAAGTCAACTTAATACTTATAAAATAAAAACAACTTTGTAATTCATATTTTATGAAGATAATGACAGGCAATGTTTATTAATATTTTCACTGTGGCTCGACATAATACTTGACGTTTAAGGATATACAGTCAACAGTCAGTATCCGTCTACCCCCTACAAGCTACGCAGACACGAAATACGAAATCGTTTTGGTTCTGCGCAGCCGTTTGCGAGTGGAGGGGACCGGCCAACATCCATCTCGAGAGTTAAAAAAAAATCTACAAGCTTAAAGAGATTAGCTAGATTTTTTTAAGCGGGCTTAAGCGGATTGCATAAAAAAAAGCCTCTTCAACCCGCCTCAGGGTTTCCTTCGTTGGACACGAAAGGAGATCGAATTGAAATCGGTCTACCTGTTTGGGAGGATTTGGGTGACACACACACGTGTTGTAGAACTATAAATGTAACTGGTTGCATATAGTTTTTTCGAATAGATTTAAATACAATTTACTATCATAGTGAAGCTGTACTATTCCCAAAGGAACGAATAAGTGATTCTAGATGAATTAAAAACAGTTTTGTAATAATTTTTTTTTAATTATAATATATTCCGTTCGCCCCCAGTGAACAAGCAAAACAAGCCAACGCTCGGCGAATGTCCGAAACTCTTTCCCCTCGGAGCATTTTAAGGGATCCGTACCCAAAGGGTGCCAGCGGAACCCTATTAATAAGCCTCCGCTGCCCGTCCGTCCGTCCGTCTGTCACAGGGCTGTATCTCATGAACCGTGATAGGTAGGCAGCTGAAATTTTCACAGATTGTGTATTTATTGCACAATATTACACGATAACAACGAACAGGTAATATTAAAAAATTAAAGGGGTGTCCCACACAAAAAACGAGATTTTTTGTGTTAAATCTTGCACGATGGTACGAAACCCTTCGTTGTGCGAGTGTGATTAGCAGTTGGCCGGTTTTTTGCAACTTTCCAAACAACACTCGTGCCTTCCGCCGCTGCAACAAAACCCATTTCGCGGCGTCGACCTCTCGCAGGGCGACACGTCGCGACGCACTCCGGGCCGGCGCTTACACCGGAACCGTGCAGCTCGGAGCGAACCGGCTCTTTGTCTATGCGCCGCGCTATGAATAATACATATAGGCGTATTGAATGGAACTGCCTCGTCCCTTCCCCTCCACCGCCTTCCGGAACCCCCGCACCCTTCCTGTCAGCTCACCAATTTCTATCCTGTGGTGTTTGTTGTTGCAATACTTCCAATTTTGTCTATTTATAATATCGATGCTTACATTTTGATTGTTAACATATAGTGTTTTTTGTTCAAACGCGCATCTCTGGAGTTACCGGTCAGATTTGAAACATTATTTTTGCATACGATAGCCCAATTCTTGCAAAAGGGTTAATGTGGATAAAAAAACCGCCCAAGCGCGAGTTTGACTCGCACACGAAGGGTTCCGTACCAACGTACCAAATGGTCACAAAAAAATCGCGTTTATGTTGTATGGGCCCTCCCTGTATTTTTTATTGTTTTTTTATTTTACCTATTTGTTGTTAAAGCGGCAAAATAAATACACAATTCGTGAAAATTTCAGCTACCTACCTATTACAGTTCATGAGATGCAGCCCTGTAACAGACGGATGGACAGCGGAGGCTTAGTAATAGGGATCCGTTGGCACCCTTTGGGTACGGAACCCTAAAAAGTCCGAAATGATGCTAAGCGAATACGAAGTCATAGCACGGGCGGCAGATGCGACGCAAGTCCATTTTACCGGGCTCTGCTTTTGAAATTACGCAAAACGAACCGGGAACCTCAGCTAGTAACATGCATACTGATCAAAAATTACACGAAAATGATGTGTATTAAAGCGCTTAATTTATACTTATTTAACTAAGCCCCGGTTGCACGAAGATAAGGCCGAGTTAATCAATGTTCAATCACGTCACTTTTAGGGAACCGCGTGGAGTTCCTTTTATACTGTCCATTCAAAGTGACGTGTTTAATCGTACGTTGACGTTGATTTTGATTTTTTGTCCTTTCGTGCACTCGGCCCCCAAACTATCAATCAGTTAGTCAACAAGTAGTGGCAGGAATCCGTGGTCAACGATCCCATTGTTATAGAAGAACACAGTAATGAGAACTTTGAGATTACGACTGTAACGTTTCCAAATATGTGTGTAAGAAAATTCAATCGTCTCAACAATTATATGTGTAGTATTGACTGCATAGTTTAAAACTTACGCGGGACATAACTATAATATTTAGTTTGACGGCCTACCGCGCGTGTGAGGAGCAGGACGTGCTGCTCGACGTTTCGGAGCCTCACATGAGCTCCACCTTTAGGAGAACGTGCCTGTCGCGACGGAGGTAGGCACGTTACTGACTACCCGTCGCTCTGCTTCACTTCTCAGCGTCCATGGCAACACTCGTACATTTGCATGAGGATTAGCTGCGTTCCGAATTTCGTGTGAAGTGCAAAACACACTGACTGTGTTTTCCTCGACGTCTGTTGTCGGTGCACCTCTCCGAAATACGAAAAAATCGCATTTCGGAGAGGCCATTCCATATGGGCGAAAGACGGTACCTACAGGCAGCACGTCCTGCTCCTCACACGCGCGGTAAGCCGTCAAACTAAATATTATTAACTGCATAGTTCTTTACTTTCGTACCTTTTTAGGGTTTCGTATCTAAAGGGTGCCAACTGAACGCTATTACTAAGCCTCCGCTATCCGTCCGTCCGTCTGTCACAGGGCCGTATCTCATGAACCGTAATAAATAGCAGCTGCAATTTTCACAGAGTGTGTATTTATTTTGACGCCGTGATATTTTTGTGTTAAATTTTGCACGATGGTACGGATGGAGTCCTTGACTCGTACTTGACCATTATTTTTATTTCGTGTATTTGCGCAAAAAGTAATAAAAACAGCTATCCAATACAATGCGTCTGTACTAAGAAAGGGAATGTCTGGCATGGCACCTCATTCCTTCGTGTGGGCTTATATCATCACAGTGGCTATACATAAGTCATCTATGTTCAGTTTCTTATGGATTTTACGGCTTTGCCAAACGACTTCGATTCCTATTTACCATGGCCAATCCAAGAGACTTATTTTCGGCAGAATAAAAATATTCAAAGTTTGAACGTTGAAATGATTTCGACCTAAATAAAGACCATAAAAATGTAACTTTCAGTAGTTTTAGTAACGGACAATGGAGCGATTGTTGTCTACATACTTCTAACAATGTAAATAGGAGCGTTTAGTATGAGCGAGCGCTTCACTTTATGTTTCATAATTTATGTGCAAATATTATCGCTCACCCGCGCACATAACACTTGTGAAAATAAAGTAACGACTGAAATATTATTTAGTTACTGATGTGATAGTGATAGTAAGGCTGGAGTTAAGGAAGGTCCTGGAAGGTTAGCATTACATGAATTAATAAATCCTTTATTGCGCATAAACTAAAATACTATCACAGAGAAAACATACAGCAAAATAACAATACTGCACAAAGGCGGACTTATCCCTAAGAGTGATTTCTTCCAGTCAATCCTTGGGGTGATGAGGAAAGGCAATAGAATTATCTGTAGGTACAAACCAGAATTTGAAAAGAAAAAAAATATAGGTTTTATTTTTATTTTATCCTGGTTTGTAGATATAATAATATGTATTAGTATATTATATCATATATATAAGTATATTTATTTATATGTATAAATATGTATATATTTGGTCAGTTATAGTTTTTTATAGATCTTCTTTCTTCTTCATACGAAAAATAAGGACAGATATATTATAAATTCTCAAACTAACACTACCACTGAATGTCTTACTATAAGAGTGCACTCCATGCACATTCAATAATTGCTAAAACAAATAGAACGTGGTATTTATTTCTTTTGGAGATATATTTACTTAGAGTGCGAATGTTTTTCCCAATAGCTCCAGAACTTTACTTATAGCTAACGTTTACAAAAATAAAATTAAACAAAAGATATAACAAACCGATTATGTAAAACGCGAATTAAAAAGATGGAAACATGATGAAATAGGCAAAAAACTAAATGCGTTATGTGTGGTAAAAATACATTTCACTTGATATATATTTTTGTAGAATTATTGATGTTATGAATAGATATATGTTTCAAACCACATGTTTTTATTTTTGTATTTCATTCAGTTTCTATGCTTTTAACCGACTGAGAAGGTTATGTTTTTTAGTTATCTTTTTACGTAATCGAGTTTTTCTATTTACGTCATGTTGGTGCTAAAATCACCTTAAAGCGAAGAAATAAGTAGGATCATTATCTTCCGAACGTTTTTGACAAAATGTAAAAAAAAAACCGGCCAAGTGCGAGTCGGACTCGCACACGAAGGGTTCCGTACCATCGTAAAAAAAAACAAAAAAAAAAACACGTTTTTTGTATGGGAGCCCCCTTTAATTTTAATATTTTTTTAATCTTACCTATTTCTTGTTATAGCGGCAAAATAAATACACACTCTGTGAAAAATTCAGCTGTCTACCTGTTACGGTTACTGAGATAGAGCCCTGTGACTGACGGACAGACGGACGGACGGACGGACGGACAGCGGAGGCTTAGTAATAGGGTTCCGTTTTCACCCTTTGGGTACGGAACCCTAAAAACTAAAAGCAAATGGAATTATTTGTTTATGCATATATGCTGTTTTTACTTATATCTAGAGATTATATTACTTTAATTTTTTTTTATTGTTATTATTGTTTAAATAAAAGGTGGAATCCAAAAATGTTAAAAAACTCGTACATTACTAGTCTGGAGTTCTATTTAGACTTACTGAGGCGTTTCACTACATATTATTACATTTGTTGAAAGGTATGGCGCGAGTAGTTGGATAGTAATATTTTTTACTACCGCGCCGTCGGAAAAAGATCAGAATGAGATACGCATTTCAACTTCCGAAATCACTTTACCAAGTTCATCTTGTACTGAATTCGCATTAGTTGCACGCAATTTATATTTACACAGGCCAACCCTTCGCTGCCCCACCTATTTACACCGGATTCGGTCGTTACAGCTAACGAGATGCGAGGTCGAACCTCTCTCGGAATATTCCATTTTTTTTATTTTAATTACTTTCAATTTGGGGAAAGTTCAGTTAAAATTAATTAATTGCAACACTAAAGAGTTCACTTTTATCGGATCCGCTTTCTTCTGCAAATTGCGTAATCAAAACGTTTAATTTTTCATTAAACTTATTAATTACCTAGTCGGCGTTGCGCAAGAGACTACCGGAAGTAAGCTTTCAGACCAATTTGAAAAGTATTGACGCATTCCTTCTTTTTTAGGGTACCCAAAGGGTGACAATGGTACCCTATTTCTAAGCCTCCGCTGTCCGTCCGTCTTACCGTCCGTCCGCCCGTCCGTCTGTGCGTCCGTCTGTCATGGGCTGTTATCTAATGATCCGCAATAAGTAAGCAGATTTTTTCACAGAGTGTGTATATATTTTATAACGTATAAAAAAGTTTTTTTTTGTGTTTAATCTTGCACGATGATACGGAACCGCTCGTATTGGAGTCCGACTCGCACTTGGCCGGTTTTTTATTCATGAAGGGAATCTCCTTCGATCTGTTTATCACAGTCTTTAAATCGTTAGGAATATGTGGTTGTAGTGAAGTTAAAGTTCATAGTTCATTTATTTGATAGAGTTTTCTACACGTCACAATTAGTTTTATTTACAATTTATAGACAATTACACAATTTAAAACCATTAGGAAGTCATTTACACTGCAACATCAGAATTTCTAACTAGATAAATCCAATGATTTTGGAAATAAATTGTTCATTTTATGTTATTTGTTTCAGTCTGCATTTCTACATTGCATACCACATTGTACAGTTAAGGGTTTGGGAAGCGACCTCACAAGGTTTGTCGTATCTACAAATTAAGTTGTTGTTGGGACCAAAATAAAATGGATCAAGTAAAAAATACGATAAAAAATATGTTTGCAATATTTTTTCCCCATAACGCTCTTCATTCAATAATGTTATTAAAAAACAAATGGAGAGACGGCGGCACTGGACACAAGAGGGGGTGTGCAGTTACAGAAGACCAGATTAGCTGTTTCTCTTATTTATTTATTACATTCATTCAATTTTTTAAATGAAGAAAACAAAACTTTATTTTATTTGCGAATCTTATTAAAAACTATATCAAAAGCAAGAATTAAATACGTACTAGCCAAAATGAAAACCGTCCAGGAGCAGTCGAGACGGGATTGCAGCAGTGCCGGGGGCCCCCGACAACCCTGGTGCCCATCAGACGAGATAAAACCGTCCAGGAGCAGTCGAGACGGGATTGCAGCAGTGCCGGGGGCCCCCGACAACCCTGGTGCCCATCAGACGAGATAAAACCGTCCAGGAGCAGTCGAGACGGGATTGCAGCAGTGCCGGGGGCCCCCGACAACCCTGGTGCCCATCAGACGAGATAAAAAATCTCATCCATGGGCACCGAGTGCGGGAAGGCCCCCATATGGCTCGCTGCGTTCCCCCTCTGGACAGCCAGACTGATGCGTTGGAGGAGGAACGACCCGGCTCGGCTGTCCCCAGACAATTTTTTAAATCAATTTGTTAGCTTTATATCTCTCTATATTATATTTTGCTTAGTTATATTTTCATTAGTCTCACAAACGGCCAGATGACTATTCGATGAATTTTTTTACGCTTCTGCTTATCCAACCAATATCGTAAGTCCATATGTTTATTAGTAAAATTATAGTCAGCGATTGTGATAGAAAATATAATTCTCCGACAATGACCATCCGTCTTTGACAATCGTGAATCAGTCCGATACGTACTATCTGAGGATTGAAAAATCGACCCTTATGAATATCTGCAGCCATTGTGCCGCCAATAAAATCCATAACTGAATAAATGAAATAGATTTCGGAAGAGTGACTCAGCAGGTCAGACTTCGTCAACCGCCGCCGCCCGCCCAGAGCTTCCCGCCCCGCCCCGCCGCGCATCCCGCAACATCCACACAAATGAAGCCCATTAAAATTTAATTCATGGCTCTCAAACAAAGCCCACCCCGACAAAGAATGAAAAATCTAAAGCACGAGCGACTGAGCGAATACGTAGGATATCGTTTAACTTGTACGTTGAGATGGAAAAAAGATATGACACAAAGGCGACTGTAACGAGAGATGCGGTGTGACTTGTTTTGTGTTATTAGTATCAAAGTATAAAAACGAGTCAAGTGTGAACATGTTACACAATTACATTTTTTTATATATTTTTTATGTTAATTGAACGTTGAGATGGCACAACGACGACTGTAACAAGAGATGCGGTGTGACTTGTTTTTTGTTATGAATCGAATATTAGAAACCGGTCAAGTGTGAACATGTTACACAACCATTATTATTTTTAAATATGTTAAGCGCGGCATAAGGCGTACGCCAGAACATCTGAAGGTGCCTGACGACGCCCATGGGATTTCGAACCGGCCAGCCAGGTACTTCTTCACACCACGTTTGAAGGACCCCAGTTTGTACTTTGGGGGAAATACCTCGGAAGGGAGTTCATTCAATAGTTTACCGACCCTACAGATGAAGGATCTAGTAGATCGGTGGGTTCTTATTTTTGGAATGTCGATCGTGAATATGTGCATTTTCTCCCTGTTCCGCGTAGAAAGAAGGTCCGACGAGCATTCTCCATGGTAACGACGATATAATACAGAGAAAGACCCTACATCCCACGGAATATTGAGGAGGCAGGAAGTGAAACGTTTGTAAATTTGTTCCAGGACCGCTGTTACCGTTTTACTTAAGACATTTTTGCTTCGCGGATGTACTACCGTCGCAATTGGCTATCCCTTCTTAATTAATAACCAAACAACAAATCCACATTTGTTTAGTTAATATGAACCTTAACGTAATGGATCTATGTTGGAATTCCAATACTGTTTGCAATCAAATGTTACGTCACTTTCGAACACGGCCGAGTCACTAACAGAGTAGCGAGACATGACCCGGCAAGCAAAGCGACGCCGCGACGCCATATTGTTTCGTAGTGTTTTTGTTGTAAGTTTTATCGCTATACTTACATGTATCTGAAACTAACCGGTGATATGAAACTCCGCCATTATGAAGGTTGCGCACCCGGCTGTCGCGTTTACACGTTATTATGGCACAGTACGGCATTACTCCTTCTCAATTTTAGATTGTATCACGGATATGTTAATGCACAGGAACGCCGCAGAGGAGTGAATCATGCGCGTATGAAGTGCGCGGGTCCCCGCTAAAGACCGGCGCGCGAGTTCCGCCCACTTCACAATTCTTACCTCCTAATTGTTCTGTGCTACATCCCTTCGGAGTTGAAGGCTCTAAATTCAGAGACACTACGGGATCGTCGACGAGACGCACGGCCCCGCGCTGTATCGAGTCCAGGGAGCCAACCATAAGTGTAGATGTGCATTAGTATTTTTTTTTCAGAATTTTTGAACAACTGCTAACACGAGAACAATTCGGGACAACATGCGTGTGGCCGAGAGACAACAGAGACAGATCATTAGGTATTATTTTTTTTGCTTTTTGCGACCGGATCCCAAAGAGAATCAAAACTTTCTAAAGAACGTACAAAATAGCGTCCACATTTGAAAAATAAATAAAAAGTGGGCAAATTCCGGGAAATGGAAGAGACTTTTTTAAAATGTTGAGCTTTGAAACCCTCGGTCGCCTTGGCGTTTGCGAAAAATTTCACCCGAAGGATCATCATTGAAGAAGCTTCGCTTCAAAAAGGTTCTGGACAAAAAAGTCCGAGTCACTTATATTTCTCGCAAATAGGCACGAAATCGAATATTAAATATTTTTGTCACCTTAATCGAAGCCTTTCACATTCCATTGTTGTGCTCCTGAAAGCATTTCAAGTCCCGGCATCGTCGTTTAGGGTCAATTAGAAAGCCTTTTGGGGGACTATTAAAATTTCATCAATCATCTTTTGAATTCTTCTTTCTAATGCTTTACCCTGCGATCATTGAAATAATTGATTTTTTTTTTTAAAAGAACACATTAAGTTACACTCATTTATTTAAATAACGTCGATAACTTTATGATGTTTGAGCGGCTCGTAGCCTAGTGGCGCGGGGACTGGCCTAGCGTACCAGAGGTCTGGGTTCGATTCCTCGCCCCGACATGCACCACTTTCTTTCTCATTCTGAGTTCGATAAGTGCATTTGGTCACGAATACGAGCTGCTCCATGGTTCGGAATCCATGTAAAACTGTAAGTCCCCTTCCCCTGCTAGGTGGTAGGGTTTAAGCCCACCCGCGTTGGTACCATCGCATTGGATGAAAAGATGGTCGAAACGGCAACGAAAAATTGTCCGTGTTTTCCATCTAGTTCAATATAGCCGTGCTCATAAAGGGAAGGTCCTGTCATGGCACCTAATTCCTTCGGGAATGTGGTGTATTGGGCTAATATCATAACGGTAGTTGTGTGTTATGAGCCATCCCTGTCAGGTTACATAAAAAAAATCCAAAAGTTCTTATGAAATCTTGGGATTCAGGTGTTTTGTTTTGTGGACTTTCCTCGGCGTCTACATAATACGTATACATTAAGTTTTATCCAAATCGCGTCAGCCGTCAAGGCGTGATTGAGTAATAAACATCCAAATATCTAAACTTTCCAATTTGTTTGAATCACACGAAAATTAGAATTTTGCGAGTAAGACCAGCCCAAATTCGGTCGACTTGCGGATTAGTTTTGTGACTATCTTATTAAAACGCTTTATCCATTTATAAATAATGTTTCTTGAGAATGTAGTATTAGAATTGCGTATTGCTCATTCAAGAACCTGGTTATTTTGACAGTAGGTACTCATGGCAACGTTGTCTCACCCAAAAGCCTATTGCACGGCTACGTTGAACTGGATGGAAAAGCCGGACAATTTTCTTCGTCGCGTCGACCATCGTTCATTCGATGTGATAGTTCTAACCCGAATAGGATTAAACCTAGTAAGTAAGGGGATGTCTAATTTAAGACCGTTAGGGTTCCATCTAAATACATTTTGTAGAGATGTGACTCACATCCACTCACAGTCGGTTCAGAATAATAGAGCAAAATAATAAATCGTTTTTTTTTTATGCAACCTGACATGGATGGTTAATACCACACAACTACCGTTATGGTATTAGCCTAATACACCACATTCCCTAAGGAATTAGGTGCCATGCCAGGACCTTCCCTTTATGAGCACGACTACATTGAACTGGATGGAAAACACGGACAATTTTTCATTGTCGCTTCGACCATCTTTTGATCCAATGCGATGGTACCAGCCCGGGCGGGCTTAAACCCTACCACCTAGTAGGGGAAGGGGACCTACAGTTTTACATGTATTCCGAACCATGGAGCAGCTCGCATTCGTGACGGAATGCACTTATAGAACTCGGAAAAAGAAAGACAGTGGTGCATGTCGGAACTGAACCCAGGCCTTTGGTACGCTAGGCCTGTCCCCGCGCCACTAGGCTACGAGCCGCTCCCAATAATCCCCACAACAATTGAATTGAGAAAGTCACTGAGGGATGTACCCAGTTATTGGATTATGACGGCTTAAGTGTAGCTAAGTAGGTGTGGTATTTGATCTCTCGTTAGAGCCTGAGCCATCTGGATCTGCCCCGCCGAGGGTCCAGCAACCAGATACTACAGCGATTGCCTTCGCTCGGGGGTCTACTCGTCACCGGGAAACCCATTTTATTACGAGAAAGTCGAGTAAGCGAAACCACTTTTTTATATCTGATACTTAATTTTCTAGTTACATAAATCGATAAAGAAATCTCTTTATTTAATAAACATAATTATTACCCCATATATTTTAGACTGAATTACTTTTTAAAGTAATAACCATGAACGAAAAATGTCTTACAATATATTGGTTTTCAGATTTAACTAGATAAGGTTGGCTACTATGACAGATACAATTAGATGTCATTATGTACATTGTCATGATTTTAGCCACGGAGATCAACGATCTTAGCCCATCAAACCACATTCCTACAATATCTAGGCGTCATAAAAGAACCTTCCATTTACTTGACGCGGGTGCACAGAACACACTGAAAGATTTTAGGTTCAATAGTAATTTCTTTAATACAATATAATCAACACCAAAAAAATAGTAGATAAGTGGGGAACCTGCTGACCTATGTTTTTAAAAGGGTTCCGAACAATGAAGTGATCAGGATTTTTAATAAAATTGTAAATTTCCATCATTCATAAAGAGGTGCAAGATTACAAAGTTCCATTCAATTGTCCCCTAGGAAAATTGTGTGGTACACTCGCGTCTAGGTACCTATTTGACGATTCATAATTAGAGTGAATGTATTTCATAGGTGAAAAGAAGTTCCAGTAAAAATGCTATTCATTCTTTTTTCACGTGGTCAATCGTTCTCGAAGTTTCCGATTGGATCAGTCGGAGTAGCTCCCTTCAATCTGCGAGCGATGAGTGCGAAGTCGTGATCCCAAGATACATTCGTTTTTGCCGCCTCTCGTGTAACCGATTCAGTTAGCCCAATCGAGCCATTGATACGCCCCATCTGTTACTAATATAAGTGCCCTGCGGATCCAGGAACTAACATTTTGCGAGGAGTTTGCGGGCATCCCGATCGACATTTGGAGAAAGATTGTGAAATCGTTATGACAACTTCCATACGGAGATTGTTTTCTCCCTTATTTCCCCTGCGGAGGATTTTAGGTGCTACGGTACCTAAGCCGACTTCGAAATTACCCCAAAAGCCACAGTCTCAATAAATCCATGATCTCAATATTACTGTATTCAAGGTGTTTGTTGTGATAGCCTAGTGATCACTCTTGTGATCTCTCTACGTCGAAAGTGTTCGAGTAATACCGAAATGTTCTCTTTTTATTTTCTAGTATTTATTTATAAAGTGCATTTTCACAAATGTAGTCTCTTTACATAGAATCCGTTTTAAAATTAGTAATTAAAGAAGAATAACCTTAAAAAAAGTGGTGGCGAGTTAGTGTGTCGGCTGTAATGGAAACGTGCATATGTAGGCTATAATATATTTATAATAATATGAAATAATGGGCGCTTCTTTCTGAGTTAAATAGGATATAATATCTGAAATAAATGGTTTTGACAATATCACGGTGACATACACACACGGTACATATTTTATATTATCTCGTCTCTCTTGAACCTCTAAGAACACAGCGACAAAAACAATTAAATTATTGATACTGATACTTGAATGAAAGGAAAGAATAGAAAGAAAGAAAGAAAGAAAGAAAATACGTTTATTTTTTCTCAACACAACTTAGAACACTTACAAAATTCAAAATACACATTTGTGGAGAAAAAAAAGTAGCCAGCTCAGCATTTTGTGCTGCAGGTCCCTCTTGATGAGTGAACTACAGCGCTGATTTTACGCTGGTCCGGACACACTTACGACTAACATAAGGTGAGAGCAATAAAGGAAAATACTTCTTTCTGCGCTCTTTATACAGGTTCTAAAAGAGATTATGGTCCAAACGTTAACCAGCCTTGGCATATGTAGACCAAAAAAAGATTATATTTTGTTGTACGGCTTAAAAATATTTATCTTTTATTTTTCTTGTGTGTAGGTACTTATCAACAAAGTGTATGGGGAGGATTTTTTTCGTGGTTTTTATATAGAAATATGCCAAGCAATTCCTGATTAACGTTTGGAACATAAGGGTATCCTGCATACATACAAGATGAAAGGAGATGTGCAAATTTCGACATATGTATGCGCAAAGCCTAAAGAACAATAATCAGTCATATAAATAAAAATATGTATCGCGACGAATATTGCAAGAAGCAAGTTATCAGTTCATTTGAGGGGATCTAAGGACGTGTATATGCTTTCCGAGATATAGTAGTGTGTTGTTCAATAGATCCAAGTTAAAGGAAAGAACGTGTATATGTCTGTGTTTGCGAATGTCAAGCCACTTTAGTATCTTGCTAAAAAAAGAACTAAGAATTTTCGCAAGCTATATGCAGGGTGCAGTTGCATTACTTTAGATCCTTGAAACAGGACAATCTGTGTCGACTATTAAAGTATTTTTTAAATTGAACGATGCAGAGACGTTTATCAATTATATCAAAAACTATATGAATTTAAATCAAATGTTTTTAAAACAAAAACATTTATTTTTCATGAAAAGATAAAGATTGAAATAACGCCTTGTAAAAATAAACTTAACTTTAAAAATATTCACAAATAAGGAGGTAGCAAAGTGTAAATTAGTAAGTAGTAGTAGATGATTTACTTTATGTTTACTTTAACGCCTATATTTTGTTAAGGTGGCCCAACCCGGCGGGACTAACTCAATCGCGGGCACGGTACAAAACCTTGCTATTGCGCTCTGGGACCTTCTCTGTTTCAAAGAATAAGACAGGCTCCGTGATGAGGAAGATGCAACATGTCCACAAAAAAGACAATGTGCATAGTGTATGATTTGGTAAGATTTACGAAAATTTTGATTTCGAAACGACTTATAGCTAAAAGTAAACCACGACCGCTGTAGTCAAAAATCTAACAAAAACCAAATAGATTATAAATCTTGATTATATAAGCTATGTCTGATGACTAATCTTTTTAAGATTGTCTTACATTATCAATGCTTAATAAACCACCAAAGTTATTGTATAAAACGAGCGAAAAATTCGAACTTTTGGACCTTATAACTTAGAATCGTAACACAATTGTACAATGCCAACGGCCAACGTCATCTAGTTCGAACAAATAAAGCTCTTTTGAGCAAAATTTGTGATTTATGATAAGAAATATGGGCGTGATCTTCTTTCTCCGTTTGTATGGGGAGTTGAGCGGGTTGGGCCACCTTAATATTACAATGTGTTTCAGTGAGAATTCGTAGTGAATGCAAGTTTTGTGTTTATTTTTGTGTGTGTGGTTTTTTTTTGCAATTGTTGTATGGACCTACCTCCGTGATTTCACCTAATAAATAAATAAATAAATGTTAGTAGCTTTCCCGGAGATAAATTTATCGAAGCCGCCATGAAAATTCCGAGGTCTACAGTTCATCGAAATAATTTGATTCGAATTGGATCATTCAGCTTTTGACGTAACTTGTGTAGTTTGACTACCAAAAAAGTTTAAATAATTGAAATGAAATTAAAGAAAAGGAAAGCCTTGAAATTGTTATCATATAAGAAGTACCATAGATCGATAATGATTGTGACCTGGGTGAGCTAGTAGGCAAGTAATATTGCAAATGGCCACGTGCAAAAGGTAATGTATCGCATGTTTGGAGAGGGCCGTGCCGCGACACTACAGTCGGTCCGTTGCCAGTGAAGTGATGGATCACGCAATGATTGATCTAGCCCATTTATAAATGCACATTTATAAATGTCAGCCTCGGTGGCCCAGTGGCGCGACACTTCGGCGATCGCTCTCCGAAGTTAAGCAACGCTGGGTCCGGTCTGGTCTTGGATGGGTGACCATTCGACCGTTGAGAGAGGCTGGCCGTGGTTCGGATTCCACGTTAAGCTGTAGGTCCCCTTCCTTACTTACTAGGTGGTAGGGTTTATCCCGCCCGGGTTGGTACCATCGCATTGGATGAACGATGGTCGAAGCGGCAATGAAAATTGTCCGTGTTTTCCATCCAGTTCAATGTAGCCGTGCAATATAAGGAAGGTCCTGGCATGGCACCTAGTTCCCATGTGGTGTGTTGGGCTAATACCATGACATAACTTGTGGTATTAGCCATCCATGTCCAGTCACATAAAAAAAAAAAAAAAACATCGTAATATCTTCAGCAGCATGGGCCAAAACTCGGGATAAAAGTGAACGAAATCTGTATGACTAAGGATCTTTCAATCCTCGGATAGTACTTATTTGACTGTTAGTACAAAGTCACGTTTTTCAAAAGACGGATAGTCATTGCCGGAGAATTTGTATATTTGTATATCACAATTATCTGACTATAATTTTACTAATAAACAAATGGACTTGGCATATCGGATGGATAAGCAGAAGCGTTAATAAATCCGTCAAATGGTTATTAGACTATTGAAAAATCAGCCCTTATTGTTTTTGTACTGTAGGAACTGTTTATAGTACGAAAACATTCTGCATTTGACTACAGCGTGCAGTGGAGTAACTGTCTTTTATGAAAAGAGTATTCATTTTAAAAATTTACTGTTATTAAGTTTTTTGTTTTGTGGTTCTAAATTTGTGATATTTATGCACTGTGACTAGTGAATACTAGGTTGGCTGTGAAGCAGAGCGCAAAAATTTGCTTCGACTTATTTGGCAAGGGACCAGAATTGGCGGGTCCTAGTTGGGTGACTGATCGACTTCTCGCTAGAGGATAGTCTCAAACTTCGCTCTTGTCAATATTTTCTTGCATTTTACAGGTTACATTGATGGTCTGTTTTAGCGCACTCACTTCTCAGGGCACTCTAACGAGTGATATGTAAAGACATCCGTAAATCCGTGCACGCAAAGAAATCGAGGCAACGCTACTATCGACAGCAAATGCCTAATTGCACTACGGTTCCAACCCTATTAATTAAAATACTAACGAAACAAAATGATATAGGCGGGGTAGTTATTGACCACAAGCTGTTGTTGTCTATTTAGTTTTTTTCAGGTGACAAGTTAGTGGTCACAATAAATCTGGGAGAAATTCGACATTCTTAGTGTAAATCTAATGTTTCATCCAGTATGTTGGGAAGATAAAAAAATATGTTTAGGTTGTATTGAATGAATAAGGGATCGAACTTGATGATTTCTCATACAGTTTGCCATTTTAACAACGTATTTCAAATTGTACATACTTGGGCCGAAACATTTGTAAAATTAGTGGGTTTGTGTTGACCATTATAAAGGAGATTAGCTATAAAATATACAAAAAGCATTTAAACATTGGATCAGATTTTATTCTGAACAAATGTGATGTTGACTTCACTTTGATTTTAACTACTCATAGTAACTCTTTTCAATCAATGTGTTTGTGTTTTTATCTGCTTCCAACATTTTACAATGTTCCTGCATTTTCAAACATGTTGTCAACTTGTGTTACCATGAAATAAATGATTTATTTCAGTTGTTTCAAATATATGGTAAAGTAAATAAAGATATTTCCATTTCATTACGTACCATCTAACCGAACATATTACTGGATCTGAATAACCAGGATATTGCCCTATATGCACCAATTTAGTTTGACCAACCATTTATCTAATAGCCTGTAACATGTACACATGTTTCCTACAATTTATTTAATTAGGGTGGTCATTCACTTACCAGAGTTCTCTGGGGTCTATTTACTTAATTAAAAATAATAATCAGCGAGAAGCGATGCTTCCATTGGGGAGTCCACTAACGACGGAAACCAGTTGACCCTATAAAGCCGGTTTTTTACTAAATAGAGTACCGTCGTTTCAGGAAATTCTTATTAATTTAACTTGTACTTTAACATATATTGACTACCTTAAGGAGGCCCATGCCGCTCATCTCCCCATACAAACGGGGAAAGAAGATCACGCCCATATTTATTGTCAGAGATCCCAAGTTTTGCTTAGCAAATAGCTTTATTTGAACAAACTAGATGTCTGATGACCGTTGGCATTGTACAATTGTGTTTGGTTTCTAAGTTATAAGGTCCGAAAGTTCGAATTTTTCGCGCGTTTTATACAATAACTTTGGAGGTGGATTACGCAATGATAAAGTAAGAACATCTTAAAAAGATTAGTCATCAGACATAGCTTATTTAATCAAAATTTTTAATCTATTTGGTTTTTTTTTATTTTTGAATACAGCGGTCGTTGTTTACTTTTAGCTATAAGTCGTTTAGTAATTAAAATATTCGTAAATCTTACCAATACATACACTATGCACATTTTCTTTTTTGTGGACATCTTGCATCTTGCTCATCACGGAGCCGGTCGTTTTCTTTGAAACAGAGAAGGTCCCAGAGCGCAACAGCACGGTTTTGTACCGTGCCCGCGATTGAGTTAGTCCCGCCGGGTTGGGCCGCCTTAAAGGTCTTGGTTGAATATGTCTCGGTGATAATTTAAAAAAACCGTGACTATACAATTTGGCTCGGACATTTTCAATTTACGGACGATTGTCGTCCACTCTACATATTTCATGCAATATCACTAGATTCACTAGACTTTTTGGGAGGAGCTCCTTTTCATTCACTGGATACATATATCCAGGAAATAAAATGCTCAAAAAATATTATTTTCATTCATTCAAGTATTACAAAGCGACAAATGAAATTGCCTTTTACAGCTGTCGTATAATTAAATTGAAAATTTTATTACAATAGTTCGAAATCGGAAAACAGTCGATAAAACTGCCTGTTGCGGTTTCACGCTTAAACCACCGAGCGAATTTTGATGAATTTCGGTACAGAGATAGTCTGAACCTTGGAAAAGGACATAGTTTGTGGTGAAAATCGTACTCGAAAAGAGTGAAATAGAGGATGAAAGTATGTTTGGGGGACTCATATAATATCCAGGAAATAATTGGCCCCGACATCAGTCCAAAAAGTCATTGACCCGAGCGGAGCCGTGTAAAAACTGTGACAACTGTGAAAACGTGTGAAAACTGGTGCTTCCCATGTGGTCCCATTTTAATTTGGTTTAGTTCTGACAATGATAGAGAAAATCATATAAGTCTTACATTTGCATTGAGTATGTGCGCGACAAATGCACGAACAACTCAATATAACGCCAACCGATATCGATGATTCTTTTTTTATTGGAAAGGACGTGTAAAAATTAGTTAGTGTACTTCAGATTCACTAAAAATAAACAAATAAAAAAAATTAACACTAAAAATAACCGACTTCAATGAAAAAGCACTAAAAAAAAAAAAAAATTGCCATTAGTGTAGTTACCATAATTGTTATTTTTTGAGTCGGTGTCAGCCAAGGTAGCCAAGGTTCTCTTGACTGTCGCAGCGCGTGCCCAAGTTTATTATTAGTTATTCAAACAAGTTTTTTGTTGAACTAAATGTTTATTTGAAATCAAATTATTTCACTCTTCCCATACAATTCGGTGACGTGAATTCGTCGATAGTTGCGATATATACGAATAATTGCACCGCGTCGCGTAAAGTGCGTATTTTCAGTTCATTAGTCACACACGCCGCCGTAACTAAATATTTGCCTTCATTACGTACATTATCGGCGCACAACTCTCGCACAGGATTATTCCAATTAATTTGTCACGGATGATTGATTGTTGGGAAGTTGTCCCGGAGGTCGTCTCCGCCCCCCGGACGTTACCGCTCCTCGTGCCCCACCCACCCCCACCCCTTGCGACCAATAGATTATCCTTTCCGTTTGGAACTAATCATTACTCTGAAGTTGTCGCTGGCTAGGGGTTGCGCGTTTGGAACTAATCATGACCCTGTACTTGTCGCTGGCTAGGGGTCGCGCGTTTGGAACTAATCTTTACTCTGTAGTTGTCGCTGGCTAGGGGTCGCGCGTTTGGAACTAATCTTTACTCTGTAGTTGTCGCTGGCTAGGGGTGTCGCTGGTTTGGAACTAATCATTACTCTGTAGTTGTCGCTGGCTAGGTGTCGCGCGTTTGGAACTAATCATTACTCTGTAGTTGTCACTGTCTAGGGGTCGCGCGTTTGGAACTAATCATTACTCTGTAGTGGTCGCTGGCTAGGGGTCGCTCGTTTGGTACTAATCATTACTCTTTAGTTGTCGCTGGTTAGGAGTCGCGAAGACCACTTCACGCCGCGTCTGCCTTCGAATTCATGCATCTACAAATGTCCGCGAAGCGAAGGTCGACGCCATGAGCCGCATAAATGACAATTCAAAACCCACATAACATAGAGTTAATATGTAGTAAATAATAACATTATGCCTGAATGCAATGATTGTGCAATAATTGCGATACCTTAAAATACACATTCGTATTAATATAAAGTAAAACTATACTTTTTAATTTGAGTTTCATGGACATCTAAATTTGAAGTATTGTCATCAGATTTTAAAAATAATCTGAAAAAGTTTAAATATATCTACTATTAAGTGGCTCTAACATATGATGCCAAATACGATTTATGTGGCGATGGGAATTTGTTTGAATGTTAAATCTTTGCAGTCAATGTCCGCAACGCAGATGAAGCGTTAAATGTTAGTTGGACGCATTGATTACGGGAAGAGAGACTGTAGAATTCGAAATTATGGGTATACAGCAGGTGGTAGAGAACTTGGTTAGATGCAATACCCGCGAATAGGAAGTTGTTATGGCTCGGGTCCAGCCTTGCAGTTACGAATACTAATCACATTTGAGTTGGATGTTAATTTTTTTTCTGATAATGAATAATTTGTTAATTCATTATTTATTCTCGTATTAAAATGATTTAACACTTTTATTTTAAAGAATTTATGACGATCGATAAAATATTTAGAATTGTTAAATAATAAAAAATAAAACAAAGCAATTTAACAAAATTGCTTTGTTTCTAACGTGTTACACTTTCAATTTAGCGATTCCATTATTCATTTTGCAAATAAATTTACAAGATAGGCTTCAATTGCTTTCATATATTTATGATGCAAATGTTCGATTAGATAAGATTACTAGATGGACATTTTTTATTTTATCTTATTTTGTATGGTTCTATTTAGTAATTTTGGCAAGTTATTAATTGGTCTAATGTAGGATACTATAATATTATCGAAGTAAACGTTTGATTAGTTTAGATTATATGGACATATTTAATTTCATCTTAATTTTTATGATTCCAAATATTAAGATTGCAAATAATTTGACAAGTTATTTACTACTTACTATTATTAATGCAAGTGTTTGATTGTTGTTAATGTTTTGTACTACTTGCACGGCCCGCAAGGATTATTTATACTCAATAAATAAAATAATAAATCATTTTCCATTCTCTATCTCCGAGATGTATAGAGAAAAGGAGGATATTGAAACCAACATATTTTTCGTTTCCTTTTTTTCATTTTCTTCTGCGGTATTTTTACTCCACTACTTTTTGACCTGCCAAGCATTTGAAAAAGTCCCATACATTTTTGAGCATTCCCCTCCGAGCTTGTTTTATTTTCGACGCGCCCCTCCCGCGGGTCGCATTAAAAACTACCTAAACAAATAGCAGGCCCTCCTCACACACTCGCACTAGTCACCTACGCTGTTCCTACGTGCTCGGTGAGCGCGCGCGTGGCTGTGGCGGCATTTTTTCAAGCGAGCGCCCAATATTTTTGATGCGTCGCGACCCACACACGCACAGCGCGCACACAGGCGCGCACAGCGCACGCCGCTAGTAATGAGCGGGGCGGCGCGGGGCGCGGCGCGGGATGCGGGCGAGCGGGCGGGGACGGGGAGCGCGCGGCCGCCGGCGTTAGTACATTGCTCAGTAGGAGAGACGGCCGCTCCACTCCGTCGCCGTCGATTTTAACTTTTGTATTCTTCGTTTATTTTTTTTCTATTCCTTTAATTTGTTGAGCGGATCGCGCGGGACGGTCCGCGACCTCGGGACGGATTCCAGTGTGAAGTTGAGACGCGAATTTGCCGCTTGTTGTATTTTGACAGCGTCACGTGTGACGATTTTCAGTTAGCGGCGAGTTTTCAGCGGTGTTTGTGTTGTGGTTTATCTCGTGAGTGTGTCGCCGCGAGAATCACCTGTCGGATAGTGCGATAGTGTCATCGAGAGTTCGTTATCGCGTCAAATAAATATAAATTGTCGTGAGAACCGTGCTCGCCGATCGCGGGAAAAATCCGGCCGACTCGGAGTCCTGTCGGAAGTTGTGTGAAGTGAGTCCGCCAGCCGGGAATCGAGTCCGAGTGTCAGTGGATCTTATTTGAATACAAAACCGACATAACCTAAATTTGAATCTGCGCGCATGTGGAGGTCACAGTTGGAGCATGCGCACTGAGTTGAATCCAAAATTTATTAATAAGTGAGGAATTATTTCATAAACAAAACGTTTCAAAGTAAAGTTAGTGACGTACAGCTGTGAACCCCTGTGTAAAGTTTAGTGTAGAGTGCAGCACACAATTGAAGAACAAAAGGATCGGTCACTACAGCCTTGGAGATTTTACCTGGGGCCGCAAGAAATAAATTTAACAAGGTAAGTTTACCAGTTACGCTAGATACTTTTTTATGTTTCTTATTAGAATCTTGTTCGAATGCTTATTGCACGTACCTATTTGCTTAGCAAAATGCTATCTAAAATAGGTAGCCGTCTTGACAGCTCGCTTGTTATGTAAACCAAAACTTGTTGATCTTCCGCCTACGATCTATGAATGTAGGTAGATATGAAATATATGTACCTATCTACCAGGAACCACAATATAGGACAATTGCAAGGAGGAATCGTTAGTTGCGTCACATAGGTAATAATATTTAGGCAAAGTATCGATGCAGAATATTTTGCACTAAAATCATGAATTGTGTTTGCCTGGATTTGCGCATATTATGAAAAAAAATATTAAGTAACTAGTCCAAGAAGGGTCGTTTATCATATGTGCGCTTGGTGGCACCTGTGGCTTTGGGTATCCTTTTGCCTGGCGTAAATTATACCTGATATAATAAAGCAGTATCCACTGTTAAATAAATTTTAATATTCGTGTGTGTTCCGAACGCGACCTCAGTTTTTTCTGTTGCCCAACCTGTTTCTTTGAATTTTTATTTCTTCGCGTCTAGCATACCGCCCTCTCTGTCTAGCGCGCATCTCGGCTCATCTTCCGTCTCCCTCGCCCTCCTTTTATTATGCTCATTCCTCGGATGAAGTGTTTTAGTATTTCGACTCTCGGTTCACCTTCGGACGCTCTTATTTTATTTCCTTTGGCTTTATAGGTAGAAAGAATTCCTTGGACGTTTTTGTCCGAGTATAAGTAAGTCCTTCCTTGCAGATTGAAGTTTGAAGCCGGGGATGGCATTTTATCACGGGCTCGAGGAATGCTATTGGAGGAATTTACTTAGTTAGGTAAGAGGGTAAAACCTCAACAGTTTTTCACCGTTTACTTTAATACGGGTCAGTAATATAGGTCAATGTACGGGTCTCAATTTTTTACTTTTTTCAGTACAGTCAAACAATTAATTGTCTACGTTCATACTTAGCTAGTTTATTAGTGAAAAGGATATTTTATCTACATATTGCTATTTACAGCTATTGTAAGCGAGTAGCTACATAGTAGTTTTTTCCATGGCAAACCGATAATGGGCTAGGTAGGTATTTATCGGTTTCAGTATTCAGTTAATGCTTGCCAGCGATGCCATTTTGGATAGTGGAGCAGAAATCCAGGCTTAGTTAGAATCTATTCAATACCTCAACCGGAGTTCCTACCTGATATAGACCATATTTTCGCTTTAAAATCAGCTTCCGTGGGGGACTTAAGCTTGCACGTTGCCAGCAGCTCGTAATCCTTTCTCAATACCGACATCAAAGAATATTCCCCCACGTGAGCAAGAAGCTGCCTTGCATGTACATATTCGAAATGCCTAACCATTTATAGGCATACGTTTATTGGACGGTCCGGAAGCTTGTGATATAATAATTACGTCAGTTGAATTTTAGAACAGTAACTATTATGTGTAATTATAGTGAAATAAGTTTTATATGCCTATAAAAAATATGTATAATTAAAAAGAAAAAAAAAACAAAAAATTAACGTTTTTAGGTAAGTGGCAAGTGCTCTGTATGATCAGAGGCCCTATTAAGAGTTACAAATCACATAAATTGAAATTTCGGTGAGCTCTTCGTTTCCACAGGTTTAGACCACTGAATAGAGCTTGCATTTGATTGATACACTAAATCGGCCGTCCATGGGATGTTATATCTGTGTTGTTACATATTTTCAACACATTTAGGTACACATTTCTACACAAATGTATAAATCAATGGACGCGCTATTTAGTGTATCCCTCAAATACCTGCTCTATTCAGTGGTGTAAACCTGCGGTATCGAAGAGCTCAGCGAATTTTCGATAGGCGATTGTAACTCGTAATAGGGTCTCAGTCCGCTGGTAACGTAGAGGAACATTACTGTTATGATATTAATCATAATAATACGAAATTTATATTTATATGTGTGCTAACGTAACTCGGAGATGGGGGAGCCTATCCGCACGCTTTGACTCTTGACACAATTCAAACAAAGGACACAGGCGAAGTGCGAACGGCCTGAAGAGCTTCATGGTTCGGAATCCATGTAAAATTGTAGGTTCTCTTGCCCTACTAGGTGGTAGGGTTAAAACCCGCCGGGTTGGTACCATCGCATTGGATGAAAAGATGGTCGAAGCGACATTGAAAAATTGTTTTCAATCTATTTCAATGTAGCCGTGCTCATAAAGGGTAAGTCCTGGCATGACACATAAGTCATTCGGAAATGTGGTGTATTTGGCGAATATCATAACGGTAGTTGTGTGGTATTATCCATTCATGTCAGGTGCAAAAAAAAGAACCAATGTTTCAATTCAACAATGTCATGTCCCACCCACTACTGACTCGTGTATTTCATTTAATCTTTTCTTATTCACAAACGATTGTAATCTGTAATTGCATTTAATATGAAATACGTAGTTTTATTTATATTTAAATTATTTTATAATAAATTAACAATACTTGACAATAAAAAAGGATATTAAACATATGCCTCGAATTTTAACGATTCTCCGTTACGAACTCTTCGTAACGATGTTTCTGCTGCAAATGCATTCAAATGCAGTCAAATCTAATAATCAGCGCAGTTAGTTTGGCAACAGTCGTTTCGGGGCGTATGGTTGGTATCACTCTGTCAGCCACATGATGTTGTGTCAGTGGTCAATGAAGTTATGAGGATGTGATGCGCTTAACAATGTCAGTGATTTCGCCAAAATATAACGAATCCTACACAAGTAAGCTTTTTAAAAAATATTCTTTCCACATGTTTGCCACATGGCTATGCCACTCACTAACGCAATGTTCCTTAACTTCAGTTATAGATAGAGAAAAAACGTGTTTAGGTTATAGTGCCATATTCTCCGTCACATATTCGTTATATCTTCGTGACGTAACGGATAATTGAGGCCGTAAAGGTGATCATATTGAAAATCTCGACATTTCATCAAGATCTCACAAATATTTTTTGTCATAAGTATGCAGAAATATGTCTAAAAAGATATGCATTTTTATCCGAATGAGCAGTAAAAGAAAATAGGCATGTAAGCGAATATATGTTTGTCTCCTTATATTTGAATATTGCTTAAACCAATGTTTTTAACACACTTTTTGTTAGCTTCACTTGTAACTGAGAAACTAACAAAGTAAGTTTGTAAAGTAAGTCATGAAAGTAAATTTGAACTATTGGATATTGGCTTAATAGTTATTTTCCTCGGTCCTTGTGGCCGACGTTTCGAAGTGTCCCGTGCAGTTCATTTTCAAGGCGAGTGCGTACGTACGGCTGGGCGCAAGTTTGACAGACCACTGTCTGTCACATCACACGCGAGCGGCTGCGAAGATTGTACGAGTGACTGTGTGTAGGCATCAAACTTGCGGCTGCGTTCTGTGCTCCCATCAACATCTTTCTGGGAATGCTTGTTTTGCAATTTTACGCTACCTCTAATTGTCGCATCGAAACTAAACTTTGTGTGTATTTTTTCAATTAGGTACCTATATATTTTATATAAATTGTGGACACACCTTTATAGCATTGCTCCGTTACTTCTCAGTTACGTTTTCTCATTTGTCTCCGTTATCAAAATGTGGGTCCTCACCCATATATTTCGCTATATAATTTCGGTTTAAGATTTGCATCTTTTGAAAAGCATCCGCTAAGGTTTGCCAAATTCGTAAGATCGGTGCTGTATCTCAAAATTAAAAACTTACACGCATATTGATCCCTTTATTGATCCCCTATTTTCCGTTTAGGAATTTATAATACTATATCTCTGTTCTCAGATTGTACATAAAGAGGATGCCCACTGCACAGTTGCTCATTCATCCATTCGACTTGAGGGGACAGACTCTACCTGAGTGGGCAGTCTGAGTTCTCACCTAAATTGGCGTTTACGGCAAACCGATCGACTGGCGTTTTCAAATGTATGGAGAAATTGAAGAGCGCGCGCAGTGGGCGTTAATCGAACTAATATTTGCGAGTCCGAGTTTGATTTGACAGCTTACTCAACGTTGCCGTAAATACGTCGACGTTGCGGTTTACGTCCCCTCCGCGTTTTCATACAAATTGGAAGTCCGAGTTTGACTTTGACAGCTTGAAGAAGTAAAACCACAGAATATCTAGTAAAAACTTGTATGGAGTTTGACGTTTTTACGGAACTTTGAAGTTACGTAAACGCCGATTTAGGTGAGAACTTAGACTACCGGCTCTGATATACATTTTATAGCCACAAGGCTGCGGCGGCGGCGGCCAGCGCGTTTGAATGCTGCTGACCCATATAATATGTTGTGGGGGTGTGTGAAAGCACCGATTTGGAACCTACACACATTCATGGCAATCGGCGAGACCAGATAGGTTATCGGATATGTAAAATTTGATCTTAAATCTACAAAAACAACCGGCCAAGTGCGAGTCGGACTCGCACACGAAGGGTTCCGTACCATCGTACAAATTTAACACAAAAATTTCACGTTTTTTGTATGGGGCCCCCCCTTTAATTGTTTATTTTTTTTATTTTACCTATTTGTTGATATAGCGGCAAAAAAAATACAAATTCTGTGAAAATTTCAACTGCCTACCTATTACGGTTCATGAGATACTGCCTTGTGACAGACGGACGGACGGACGGACAGCGGAGGCTTAGTAATAGGGTTCCGTTGGCATCCTTTGGGTACGGAACCTTAAAAAACATAGGTAAAATTAAAAACCCAAAAAAGACTGTTGGCGCTGCCTCACCTCGCGCGCCTCGGCACGATTTTTCCACTCGTAGCTGCGGTCGAGAAAAATTACAAAACAGGAATTTTATTCGGACTCGGAGCGAATAAGTAGGTAGTGGTCGTTTCTGCGAAATTACTGAAGGTTGTCCCTTGCAATGTGTGCTTTGATCCTTTTTACGATTTAGTTTGTAAACCCAGGAACCCTTTTAGTGCCTCTACATTCACTTATAATGTCCAGAGTCCTCTGACTCATGGGTCATGACATAAATATAATAGATATTCAATTTATGTAGCATACCTTCTGATTCTCACCAAAAGGCAAAAAAGGAATAAATATTGTCTTGCTCCAGAGTACCAGGCCAGGATGGTTATATTTCGGAATGGATAACCATTTCAACTCTACAAATAGGTAATAACCTCCGGAGCAAAGGGTCAATTGTACTTCTAGAACCCGTGGAGAACCAGCAAAAATCCGGAGTGGTTATAATTTTAATCCGAAATGGTTATAATTTCGATTCCGGAATGGTTGTACCGGAATAGAGGGTGATCCCGGAATAGTTAAGAATTTCAAATGAGCAAAATAAGGCCATGCAGCTGTATTTTTGGTAAGATACATATTGGTGAAAAAACGAATGTGTAACAATTAGGCCGTGCGGCTTCAATGGCATGCGTCTGAAATACCGATTATACTGTCTGGAATGACTATTACAAGCGGAATTGTATGAGGGAGGGGATTCTCGGAATGAGTTGAACTCCGAATGCCCCATCACTGATATCCACCCCATGTTTATTTCTTACAATACCATAAACGTTCATCTTCAAACGTAATGTCATTGTGTGCACACGGGTTTATTTTTCGTTACACATTTGTTCATTCCGTTCCTCACAATTTGAAGTGCGATACTTTATCCTGTCAGTTTTACCAGTAACGTAGTGTTATCGCTTTCGGTTGGTGCCGAAATTGAATGCGCCAGCGCACTCTCGGTTTCTTTGGCCTCATTGCAGCGCGGCGAGTTCTCACGTTCGGTCGCGTTCGTGTTCGTTTTACGGACGCAACACTTTAAATTGATCACTCTTGTTCGTGGCGAATGAGTGGCATCTACAGTTCGTAATAACATGTTTATTGCCACTGAATCTTTTCAATTGATTTTATTGCCGACAATCTACAAACGCAGTTAACGTGTTTCAATCCGCGCTCTATAAGTGAGGTGCCATGGGACACCGGACAGAAGCGAAACTTTTACGATGTTTTCAGTAACAATATTTTTAGGTGAAATTTAAATAAAAGGTCTTTAAAAGAATGATCGATGCTTTTGAAAGCATTCAGCCCGGTGGTTATCGTTCTAGTGTCCCTAGGATCCCTGGTACTAATATTTTTTTCTTGTGTTGTCAACTATGTTTATAGGAGGAGTAACCATCCATGTGCGTGGACTGTGTTTTGTGGAACATAAAATAAACTAGGTACCTATTTTAATTTTAACACGAATGAATAACTTGAAAAATCTTAAGAGTGAAGTACCAGTAAAGTTGATCGAATCGGAGAATAAGTTAGTAACTAAGCTTTGTGCGGTTAAAAAAAAAACAGAAACAGCGGTGCTCCTAGAAACAAAACACATTAACAATTTTCGAAAAATATTGGTGGGAGTTATCACACAAACGCTGTAATACGTCGGTCAACGCGAAATTCGTGCAAGATAAATGCTGCAAAAATACGTAGGAATCATCAAAAGTTTATTTCAGGCATTCGGGGTTACGATAGCGTGAATTTATCCTCGTGTTTGACAGAAGAGGGAAAAATTAAAACGCACCAAAATTAATTGGACAAAGAGGGCGTTGTGATCTTTTCGGACGACTGAATAATATTTCGGCGATGCCCATTTCAGTTGAAAAGCTTTCTGTGATCCTTCGTTCTGCAGGTTGGTAGCGAGGGTTGGTAATTAACTCGGATGAGTTGTAGCTACGGGATACGTACGATACCCCCTCGTTAATTTGTCACAAATCGCCACGTGCCTATGGAAATGCCCCAACATAAAAAAGGCCAAAAATAAGACTCAGATTTAGTAAAATACAAAATATATCCACAAAGTCAGGAGTTCCCTGCTTTTGCTGCCTTTTCAGCTGCATGTACTCTGTAAACAACTTGTTGTTTCGGAACTAAGCTGATGAGTTGAACATCGAAACAGGCTTCTTCTTCGCTAGTCTTTTTAAATCGACCTTAATTCTTAACGTTAACCAATAAAAAAAAATGTTACGGGATACTACTGTGTCCACACCGAATCTTAATATCCCAGTAGATTACAGCTTGTAAATATCTCACCGCACCTCCGAAAGAACTAGGGTAAATGTCAGCATCTCCCTTTTACCACCAGCTAATTAAACTGGACGGAAAACACAGACCATTTTAATCATCGATTCAACCATCCTTTGAACATTTAAGGTGGCCCAACCCGGCGGGACTAACTCATTCGCGGGAGCTATACAAAACCGTGCTGTTGCGCTCTGGGACCTTGTCTGTTTCAAAGAAAAAGACAGGCTCCGTGATGAGGAAGATGCAACATGTCCACAAAAAGACAATGTGCATAGTGTATGATTTGGTAAGATTTACGAAAATTTTGATTTCAAAATGATTTATAGCTAAAAGTAAACCACGACCGCTGTAGTCATAAATCTAACAAAAACCAAATAGATTATAAAAACTTTATCATTGCGTGATAAACCACCAAAGTTATTGTATAAAACGCGCGAAAAATTCGAACTTTCGGACCTTATAACTTAGAAACCAAACACAATTTTACAATGCCAACGGTCATCAGACACATCTAGTTCGATCCAATAAAGCTCTTTTGAGCAAAATTTGGGATCTCTGATAAGAAATATGGGCGTGATCTTCTTTCCCCGTTTGTATGGGGAGTTGAGCGGGTTGGGCCACCTTAACGCGCAGATACCAACCTGGTTAGGCTCCAATCTGTACACCACATAGAACTAATTGGAGAAGTCGATCAAGATGTTTCCTTGTACGCAAGTAACAAAATATTAGGAGGGCATACAATTAAAGCATGGAAATGAGAATCGTATCTTTTTTGAGTGACATAAAAAGTCAGGCCTCATACACAGGCAGGGACGGATACATGCACGCCCTGGCTTCTTTCTTCATTGTCCGGTTTCTCATATATTTTGATTTTGTTTTGGGGGCCGACCAACGCCTCCTCGCAACCCGCCTTCACCTACCTACCACCTGAGCCTGCCCTCACCCACATCACAGATTGCTGAGGCGGGCTTTCGTGGGCGAACATAAAAGCGCAACTCGATAAGATTCCCATTTTCATGCTCAAATGTATAGGTTCCTCAAAATTCAAATAAATTCTTCAAAATAATGTTAATTCAACAAATAACATTGAGGTTTTATTTTAAACGCCTATTTTCGTCCTTGCCGCCCAAGTACACGATAGGTACGAACAAAGTTAATTAACTAGGAAAATTCAGGGTTGAAACAATAAGTGAAAATAGCCAGAATAAAGACACCCGTCCTTGTATTACTTTTTAAAATAAGACAAATAGGTATATCTTCAAATGCAGAGCATGCTGAGTCTGGATTGCAACACTAGTTAAGATTCAATCAGGTGAAGATTTTATCCATCGAAAAATGTATCTCGCCACGGATCATCGATTGACTCACAATCGTGATTTCCAAACACGTCAATTTAAATATGGAAGACGCTATCAGTGTTCATAGAATCCGGTTGTAGCTCCAGACAAGCAACCGTATTTTCCTAAAAACCACATTTTAACAGCATCATGGAGTACATCATTCGTTGATAAACCCGTCAATAAAACTTGGCAGGAATAACAGTTTTGACGCTTCTAAGGTCACGCCTCACAGGCCATCTGCAATGAGCTTTGCGTGTTCTTCCGCATTAGTTTGTTGGCTCCGACCTGGGGCTGAACCGGCGTAAGATGTGAGGGAATTCGATTAACTCTGCACCAATCAGATGTGGATGCCAAATATTCTACCCTGTAAGAGCGCAGAAGATGTGATATAAACGCTTCTTGGTTTTGGTGCAGAATTAATCGAATTCATGCATAACTCAGACAACTTATTTGTCCTACGACTTTCTTCTTCTTTTCCCAACAGTAGAGGTTTTTCAGTAATTAATGAAGTAGCGATCCCGAAGATCCTCCCGCCTCCATATGTGGATGAATTCCACTCCCTATTGTCCCGATAGTCCTGCCCGAAACCGCGGTTGCACCTTTATTATTCACGCTGGGGTTTCAGGTCTCTTGGTATAACTGGAACTGTTTTTGTTCGGCACTTTTCGGACAAGACACATTCTGGAAGAAGTTTGTTAAGTAGGTTTCCACTCGACGTAGTGAATTGTCCTGCGGAGTCGGCCAAGTCTCAGGGCTGTGCCAGTCGGCTGGCTTCGTCGGCAGTGTTCTGGCTACGGTGCAGCATCCGATTGTTTTGGCTTTGCTTAATTGCGCGCAAGAACTCGTACAAATGTAAAATCGATGGTGATAAGTACCGATGGCGGTATTCGTTCGTCGGCTCTGGGTCCCGGGTCCCGGGTCCCGGGGAGCGCCGCCGCTGCCGGTGACAGCCACCTAATTAATTATGTTCCGAAGAGCCCTGCCCCCGCTCCCCTGGCCCGCTTGTTTACACGATGTTTTCTGGAAACTGTACAACGGGTGCCTATTATCCGGACGATCAGTTATCTGATGCCGTGCTGAGGACCTTCAATTTGATTTATGTAATCAATGATCTGGTGTGTCGCCATCGGTTTCATGCTCACCGCAAGCTGTCGTGGGATTCATTATTTTAATTATTATTAAGCTTTGTTACACTCTTGGTTACTTTTCTTTGATGGTACCTATGAAAGAAAAGTAAGTACATGCTTTCGTGATATCCTAAGGTATACTGGTAGAGAATGCCATTTGATTTTAAGTGTTCCTTTTTGCAATTGTTTTGGCTATAACGAGCAAATGTATCATATTTATATATTTTGGGAGGTGATACTGGAGGAAAAATTAAAGAAATACTTATATTACTAAATCGCCAAAAAAAGATCATTTCTCATGTACTCGCAATTTATATTGTGTGACATCAATGGATGAGAAATAGAAAAGAAAAAAAATATTTTTACATTAAAAATTGGCAGATTTTTTATACCATAATAACTTCAAAAAAATAATGAATTAAATGCCGACTTACCTGCAAACATTCATCAATTTTTTTTTTTTTTTTTTTATGCGACCTGACATGGATGGCTAATACCACACAACTACCGTTATGATATTAGCCCAATACACCACATTCCCGAAGGAATTAGGTGCCATGCCAGGACCTTCCCTTTATGAGCACGGCTACATTGAACTGGATGGAAAATTTCGCAAAAGGTCTTCACCTTCGTCGTTTTTTTGTTTTCTTTCAATCCTTTTTCGTTATAATGTTTATTGTAAACATATAAATTATTTATTTCATAAAAACCAATCATCACTCAATGCCTAATACTTCGAAAAGTATTTCGGAAACATAATTAACTATTATATTATGCATGTACGACGCGAGGCCAACCAACCAATCTTCCCAAAATAATTATTTAACCATACGAGGATTCGGCGCCAGCGATATTACCGTACATTTCATATTCATAGTTCACAATTCACACGTGCTTTTGTGTGTACTTAATCACAGGTTCCAGTCGGAATACGTAACTAATTGCGGCGAACGTCGAGCGCCGCGCGATATAGTGCATATGCGGTGTCCCTCTCGCCGTTTGATCTCGTTGTCGGTTCGATCGCACGTGATTAGGGTCCTGGAGATCATATTCCCGGCAGCATGAAATGTAGTACGCAGACGTGATGTTAACAATACACTGATAGTTGGTTCGATATAAATCTATTATTGCCAAGTTTTATAGAATATTTTAGCGGTGTCGCTAGCTTATATCACTTTTAACGAAAGAAAACCACTAAAATAGTTCGTTTCTCACTTTACTTTCACTGAAAGGACACAATTAGATTAGCGCGCACCCAGCCGACTTTACAATCGGCGCCATACTGAATTTTGTGCGGGGAGGGGGGCAGAAAGGGACATCCTATACATTGCCTCCCATAACACGGCGTTACAATATGAAATAAAAAAAATATATTTCTAATTTATTAAAAAAATTAAACTAAAAAGTGTATCGAAAACTAGTTTTGTTAGCTTAAGGATGATCCGACCCATACAATGTTTTTTTACACAGAACGCAAAAAGTATTGCACTTTAAGGCACGAATTTGTAAAAAATATTAAATATAGCCATAGTATTAATATTTTAAAACTTACGCGGGACATAACTACAATATTTAGTTTGACGGCTTACCGCGCGTTTGAGGAGCAGGACGTGCTGCTCGACGTTTCGGAGCCTCACACGAGCTCCACCTTTAGGAGAACGTGCCTGTCACGACGAAGGTAGGCACGTTACTGGATACCCGCCGCTTTGCTTCACTCAGCGTCCATGGCAACACTCGTACATTTTCTTGAGGATTAGCTGCGGTCCGAATTTCGTGTGAAGTGCAAAACACACTGACTGTGTTTTCCTCGACGTCTGTTGTCGGTGCACCTCTCCGAAATTCAGTTTTCAGCTTATTCAGCACAGGTTTCCATATGGGCGAAAGACGGTAGGAATCTTCACGATTGAAGTTCTTGTGCTTGCTGATTTCGATGGACTCCCGAATGATTCGTGGGAGGTTTCATTGTTCAGGTACTAGGACTTTCACCTGATCAAACCTCAACCAGTGCCCAGGTCCAGATTCTGCATGCTCACACAGCGCTGACTTCGTGATATCTCTGTTCTTAACCGCCCGTATGTGCTCTGTGATGCGTGTGCTGACGCTCCTCTTCGTTTGGCCAATGTACGACTTACCGCATGAACACGGAACTCTGTAGACACCAGCGGCGAGTAATGGTACCTTGTCCTTCACTGATCGGAGCATTACCATAGTAGTTGCAGCGAAAACATATTCACAATTTCAGGTTTAATGGTTTCGTTGTAATTGCCGATTAGAAGTTTTACACCGTTAGATGGCGCTGTTAAATAAAAATCGTATTTAAATAAATTGTAACAAAACCAATAATACTGAAATTGTGAAATTGTTTTCGCTGCAAGTAATATGACTATATTAAACGTTTATTATTAATTCGTGGCTTAAATTGCAATACTTTTTGCGTTATGTGTGCAAACAACTTTACATGGGTCGGAACAGCTTTAAGAGGGAAAGAAGATTCTGTTCGTACGTTCAATTTCACTTTTATATCACGGCTACCACTGTTTTTTTTATTTTTGATAATCTTATTTGTGAAACTTTCATATAAATAAAGCATAAATTAGAAATGTTCTTAAAACAGCACTAACAATTTTTATAACATTTTCTGGTTTTTTTTTAATCTGAAGCTCCACACATAGATTACTTCAGGCCTTGACCTAAGATGTGCCTGAGCCACGGGCTTTCGAACATTTACAGGCGACAAACCAGGCCAGGCCAGGTGCTTCTTCAGACTTTGTTTGAAGGACCCCAAGTCGACGAGACGCACAACATGGCCCTGTATCGAGTCCAGGGAGCCAGGTAGGTAATACAGCAGATACAAATACTCCATGCAAGCCTTTGCTTCTTGTAGGGCAGCTGTTTTAGTACGGCGTGATATGCTGGCTCATCCTATTACGGACTCCTTTTTTGTTTAGGCGTGCTTGGCTTTATCTTCAATAAGGGTGCCGTCGTCACTGAGATTAGCCGAGGTTGGAACTGTAGTCGGTGTAGAATGGTATCCGTTTCGCACTACATACTAGTACACGCCTATACCTTGCTCGCCTTTAACTAGACGATGTTGCTGAGTCCCATCTGGAAACATTTTCCGGGACTCTACAAGTCTAACAATGAGGCGTCGCCTATCCTCCTTCACTTCTTCCCTACTTGCGGCCAAGTGACTATTTAGACTACGAGGTCGCGACAAAAATGGTAACCATAACGTAAATGGCTGAAACTGGGTTCACAGGATAAAGACCAACTCTCTGAAGATTAAAGTGTCCGTCTGCCTGCGCCAATTGGTTGCGTTACGTAGATAAAGCGCCTACAAAAGTAGTTATGGTGACAAAAAATATGTATGATATGGTAAATGGCTGCAAATAACGAAGCATGAAAGCATCAGTACATACTTGCTTAACAATACCAAAACTAAACAAATCTTTGGTTGCATTTCTTAGTTATAGGAGATTTAGGTTACAGATCTAACTTTAGGAATTTTTAAGTATTTAATTAAAAAAACCGACTGGTTATTGTTGTATAAATAATAGGTATCAACATTTCTAGACAATCAGTATAACCATAAGCAGGTACATACCAACATCTATTTTATATAGCCAATCTGGATAACACAACCACTTGGCGCAGGCAGACCGACATATTTAGCATCAGTGGGTTGGTCTCTAACCTATGAACCCAGATTCAGTCATTTGCCTTATCGTGACCAAAAATGTCGTAACCTCCCGGAATAATTGTACCTTGCCGTTAACGTGCTACGTTAGCAATCAATGTCTCCCAGATTGAGCAAATCATTTGTTAGTTCTTAATTAGTAAGGTCCTGACATGCCATCGAATTCCTTCTGAAATGCGGTGTATTAGGTGGGCTAATATATACAGGTACATGAATAGTTATGGCATATCTAACAACTACACAAAAGGAAGAAAAGCTAGCGAAAAAGTTGGTAAAGGGTGACCTAGTCATTTTATTTCGTCACGTCACCTTTGTTTTCTAACGTATAGTAACTCAGTATTTTAACGATACCACATGTATCTAAGTCAGTTCAGGTGTTAAGAAGGTATGGTGAAATATATAAACTCACACGCATTCATACAGGCATAGACTCTTAAAGCATAACATTTCTTTGGCAATCCTGTAAAAGGGTAGAAAATGAAATGACAAAAAGTGGTAACAAGGTGACAGCTGCAGTGTGAGATGAATATTACGATAAGCAAACACCCGTGCAGCTCAAAACGTAACTGCTCTTACCACGGCGAAAGCGTCGAATTGTTGTATCCGGGAATAGGGTAGGTATCCGGTCTTACGTGTTACCCGGCCGACGGGAGGGCAAACACACACTAAGTGGCCCCGAAATACTTCGGAAACTTGCCGAATTCTTGGCCGACCTTACACGAACGCCAGCCGCTAAGCCAAACTTAATCCGAGAATAAACTCCGCGGGCCGGGGCGAGGGGGGCTCTTCAACTTAACACATCAAATATTCACGTGTCCATTATCCGAGGGCGCGGCGGCGATGGGTAAACCGCTTCGTCCATAATCTATGTATAGGCGGGGGGTGCTGTAGGAATATTTGTAAATCGATGAGATTACCTTTCAAGGCCGTCTTTATGGTCGCCCGATATGCCTGTTGGCACCCAAGGGCTCACCGTCGAACGGGGGCCAGCCGCGGGGCATCCTGCCATTTTCTGCTTTCCTGACTGTTTTAGCTTTCACATAACCGATGCTAGAAATGTAAGGGCATTTCACCACCGAAAACATCCATCTAGTGATTTGTCAAATTTTGCGTCACATGCTTATATACCTGCAAATGTGGGCCAATTTCGACAGATACTGGTTTTATTCTCTCTGCATGTGTCTTTTGTTACTCTAAATATAGCCTACTCTCTAAATACTCTAAAATATTTGTATTGTATTTAATTTAATTTAATTTTAATATTAATTTAATAAGTAATAATTTATTGTAACTGTAGTTAGATCGTCATACCTTTGTGATATGGTGTTACCGACGAATTTGAAATAAATAAATAAATCAAGACAGAATATTTGAACGCCGCTGCAGCAACTTTTCATACATTAGAGAGATAGGCGGTAGTCTATTAGCAATTAAATTATATGTAAATATTTGTATATTAGACAATTTTACTTTGTAACAGTCCATTTCATTCGTCGTCATCTTCCGCTTCTCCTGTATCCGCATCTCAAAGACGAAAATGTAACAAGATAGTATTTTTGTATCTAGTTTCGAGGCTTGAATTTGGTAGTGACGTGGCATCGAAAAACACATTCGTAAGTGCAGTATTGGTATAAATATATCTTCTTTAGTATAGTGACCGAGTTGCGCGGATCTCTGAGCACGCATTGCAGAGTTCTCGCGACCGTAAGTGAGGTTTGGTCTTTGTGGCGAGCTGTCACAATTGGTTGCACAAACTATGAAGAGAGTTTGGATTTTGTTAGTAGGCCAACGACACGTGTGTTTGTGAACCTGCCTACGAGTCGTGGAGGGCTTTTGTGAGTGCTGTAGTGCCGTGAGGTCGCATTCTTCAGCCAGCCACCACCTACCCGCGACGCAGCTCGTGTCACGCCGAGGATTCAGTGAGCTCCTCAGCATCCTATCCCTTACCCATATGATCATGATCTTTGCAACGCCTCTACTTAGACGGGGTGAGCACCGCCTCCTAAAACATATCTTGTACTTTTATTACCACACGCCTATAAAATCCAACTCTGGTGCCTGTTCGTCTGTCCGTCCGCTTATAGCTTGAGATGCACTTACAAAATTTCGATGCGGTCTGTATACGTCATTATTTCCATAAATTACGGGCGTCTTACCTACCATCATGATAAACAACTAGAGGGGGTCAAATATGAGAAGTCGGAAAAAATACAACAGTTTTTCGTCGGACATTAACACGGGCGGAGCATTGGTAGATGACATTATTATGTATGCGCTTGTCATTGTGGCATAAGTGCCGTTAGCCTTGAAACCCTTTCCATCATAAATCGTGAATCAGAGTCCCTGTCCGAAAAGGTTTTATCTCTCGATACGTTTTATTGCTGATGGAAACGGTGATATGCTCCGGATAACCGGAGATTACACGATCGATGTTACTTCGATATGTTATCGCGTGCAGTATTGTCGTTCCATTCAATCCAATTGATCGATCACTTCTGGTGAACGAACTCGAAATTTTTTTTTACAACGCCGTGTTGACTGAAGATTAAATGCACATATAATCCGAAGTTAAACAGCGACATCTATGTCAAAGCATTGTAATCAAATGTTGAAAATATATTGACCTGCAAAATTAACGGAATAGGGTATTTTATGGAACCTGACAGGGATCCTAATACCACACAACTACCGTCATCATATTAGCTCAATACATCACATTACCAAAGTAATAAGCTGCCATGCCAGGACATTCCCTTAATGAGCACGGCTACACTGAAATTGATGGAAAACACTGAAAATCTTTCATTGCCCACCTGTTGGGGGTCTACAATTTTACACGGGTTCCGAAACAAGGAACAGCTCGCATTCGTAACGAAATGCACTTATCCAAGTGGCGCATGAATGGGCGAGGATTTGAACCCATAACCTTTTACGGGAAAGGAAAGTCATCTAGTCCCTATGCCTGGAGCTTTAATTGAACACATAAAAATGATTAAGTTACACCGTGAAACTTGTGCTAGATTCCAAAAATAGAATTTGTCAATTCAACCATTTGGTTCAGATCGCCTTAGATTAGGTTTAAGGCGCTAGGACTAGCCAACTACTCGCGCCATACAAATGCACTTTTTAACAAATGTAATAATATGTAGTGAAACGCTCCAGCAAATCCAAATAGAACTCCAGACTGATAATGGATTGTTAATATTTTTTTATTCCATCATTTATTTAAATAATAATAAAAATAAAAAAGTTGATTTCTCTCATTAGAAATCTGAAAGTAATTCGATTTCTAGATATAAGCAAAAACAGCATATATGCATAAACAAAAAATTCCATTTGCTTTTAGATTTCTACATTTAGTCAAAAAAGTTCGGAAATGGACACCGAATCCGCAATGTATTTTGTATAGAAAAAGGAAACATACATTAAAGAAAATGATTCGATTCCTAGACAAGGAATCATATATTGTAAGAATGACACTTATAATCGTCAGACTTAGTTAGTTAACTTGGGGTGCCTCGTCTAACTTTGCGATTTGGCTAGTACCAGGCCCTTAATATGCGAAATTCGGTACGGTAAGTGCGTCGATTACAAAATGAGCGATACATTCGTTCTGGAAAAATAATATCAATAACATTTTGATTAGGCTCCGGATATTTTCTCGCAAGCTGTGAAAGTTACACAAAAGGCACCGAGCGTAAAAACTCGCTTGAGAAAACTGAAAATCTGTAATCTGAGCGGGGAAACGCTGGTTTGTACGTAACGCAATACTTATGATAGTTGTAATGGGTTCTCTATTATCGAAATATGGTACTAAATAAGCTTAATAGCTTATCGTGAACAACACAACACTGATACATTCGATGCGTTAACATTGATAACATCTGGTCCGTAGCACCCGTAATCGTAGAGCATGTATGAAAATATGTATATCTGTAGATGAAGCGAGAGAGGTGTGCTGTGATCGTACCGTATGGCGCTCTATCATCTCTGCCTACCCCTCCGGAAAAGCGGCGTGGAGGTATGTATGTATATAACATTGATTTGATTTCATTTTTTTAAACTTATTGGTAGTCAAACTACCTACACTAAGTTGCGTTACAAAGATCCGCGGATTCGATCAACCCAGTAAAGAAGAACCCGCAAAGAAACTTCACGACTTTGCATAACATACTTTTCCATCCATAATTATGAAATACACACTTAGATCTGAAATGCTTCTGCCAAACAATTCCTTGGTAGAACAGATTAAGGCATAGAACAAAGAAGAATAGAAACAGCAACCCTCAGTTTAAATTAGTTACAACTAACAAAGTTACTAATGCAATAATATAAATTAATTTAATTTATAGCATTACATGTATTCTCTGGTGTAAAAGTCGTCGTCAACTTAACCTATGTCAGGTGTATACAGCCCTCGTCAAGTTTAATATAAGAGATGTATGGCGACTCCTTGAATCGGCTCAGTTTTCGTTCGAGCGTAGGCGGCAGCGCCACCGTCCGGGCCGCTTGAATAACGACCGGGAACAATCGACCGGGCGATTGTCATTCCCTAAGTTCCGGTCAATACGGGGGGGGCGTCTTACCGCTCGTTAAAAGTTCAAACTCGCTAATGCCCCGCGCGGGGGAGGCGCGGGAGGGGCGCGGGTCGCAGGGTCAGGGGACGCGCAAATCGCGAGCGTTCCCTCCGCGCCGACCGCGAACTTGTTAATCCGGTTAGGATCTAGGAAGCGTTGGGCGCCCCCCGGTTGACAGACGTCCGCGACGTTCGCAGGCTTCGGCGGCCGGTCTGCCGTTGTGTTTTGACGGGGTTTCCAAAATATTCTCCCCGCGTAGGCCGTGAGGGGCGAGTATGAGTTGGAAGTTTCGTTCAAAATTGCTTCGTGTTTTCGAAGTTATAGAGCTCGAAAAGAAAAGGAGCGGACGATTGTATGTGTCACGTAATAGGCTACTATTTTAGGGTTTGTAAGAACGACTTACAGACGGTGTGACGATGGATGATGCACGACTTTTTTGACCAAACTGATCGGATTTGGTCTCTGCGCAGCCGCTGGCGATTGGAGAGAGGTAGGACAACATCATTGCCGGGCATTCTAGCTGTTCGTGAGGGTAGTCTGCGAAGAAACTTAGGCTGCGTTCCAAAGGTCAGATGATTTGCAGTACGAACTGACGGTGTCTTGAGAGGTACTGGTCTTCTTCTCTTCTCTTGTTCGGACCGTAGCCAACACCTGATTGCACACCGATGACAACTGGAAAGAGTCCTCTCTGCGTTCCTGTATTTGGAGATTTCTATGGACTCACACACTATGCGGGGAATGTACCAAAATTGTTTTGCCAGTATGTATTTCCACTTCGTCAAATCTAATCCAGTGATTCCCGCCGGAGTGCATGTGCTCACAGACAGCTGACTTGGTAGAGTCTTGTTTTTTCGCTGCAATGTGTTCTGAAATCCGTCTAGCAATCCTTATCTTCAGAGCAGCAGCTACCTCTGCTACATCCTTACCTTGTAGCAGAGGAAACTTATCCTTCAAGGAGCGTACCATGCGAGGTTTATTAGATGTGTCTTGAAAATCTAATGATTGGTCTGAAACGTCGTGATAAGCCGTTCTTACAAACCCTGGTTATTTGGTTATAACCCTGCTAAGCTCAAATAATGTGGTAAGGTTTTATCACTCAGTTTACAGACATTTGTCTCTCCGTATATTCTCTTTGATTATGTGGTACTGATTTGACATTTACACGTTAAGTGCGTAAGACATTTACGTTATTTTTGATCGTCCGCGTAAGCCAGTTCCACTCGACTTTGTCAAATCAAATCAAATTTTATTTTATAAAGGTACAGTAGAAAAACAGTTATGTTCCCTCTTTCCCAAACTAGTGCTTGACTGTATCATGGGAAAGAGGTTGCGCATGAAAAAAAATAATAAACAAATACATGAACATCGATCCGAAGTTGTGATTTGGATGTTATGAAACGCTTTGATTTTTGATTGATCATTCATTAATTTATAATGTCCAAACATTTCTCTATCTTAGTCACTTCATTTTCTTTTCGCTGGTCTTTATCCAATCGTATCTTCTCTGGTAATGCCAATTTCTTGGTGACAATCAAAGTCAAGTTCCCGTCACCGCCGTCGATCTTTCGGATGGATCCCGCGTGAAGATCGCCGCTCAAGAGGAACAAGTTAGCGCGACCGGAAGGCAATAGAACAGATTGGGGATCAGCGCGCAACTACCGCGGGACTGACTTCACGTTCAGTCAAGATGTAATGTCGCGGTAAATGCCCGCCGGAGAGCGGAACCCTCACGACAGTGAAGTCTGCTTACAAATATCCCTGGATTGTTCGTTTTTTAGTTGGTACGTGTGCTTAAAAGCGTGTAAATGTATATGGAAAAAAGGTCCCTCGCTAGCATTGGTAATTAACTTCGCCTCGCTGTCCCTAAAAGGTGTAATTAATCATAACCTATGACATACGACACGTTCACAGTCTAGGGACTGTTGACTATGCTTTATGAAAATGTACGTTTGTACACATACTTACATCGCGTTAAAATTGGGGTTTAAGGGGTGGAGGCGGAATAATAAGCTATTAGAAACAGTTAAAAAAAGGATTTTAGGCATTGTGTAGAACATCTATATAAAAAACCTTTGTGTAGACGCTTCTCATTTGAAACAGAAAAACGTTTATCATGAACGCTCCTTTGTATAGCTCAAGACTCGCGGCCTTACTTTTCATGCGAGAGTCGATAAGTTTAATCCCCGTCCGGTTCATGCACCACTCATTTCTCAGTTGGATAGGTGAATGCGAGATGTTCCAGAGTTCGCAATATAGCTAAAACTGTAGGTCCTCTTCCCCACCCAGGTCGACACCAGCGTATTGGATGAATGGAAGGGCGAAGCGACAAAAAAACCTATCTGTTCTCAGTAAATTAGGGTCTTGGTATTTGTTCGGAAATACGGTGTTATGACAATAGGTGTGGTATTTTATTGCACTAAAGAGTGGCTACGCTCTTGCCATACGAATGAATTTCGATCGCCAGGCGAGAGCCTTTCCTAACTCGCTGGGTATAATCCATCCAGTTTCATTAGAAATAAATATATCTGCGTCTCTATAGGTTATCACCCGGTACACCGAGAACCCAAAAATACGTTGCTAAAGTTTCCATGCTCTACAAAACGACCGTATACGTACGCTGTCACTCGACCACCGCCTGGATACAAATGCAGTGTCGCGCGCGACAGCCCCACACGCCGCGGCGGGGAGGAGTTTATCCCGAACGACGTTCCCGCGGGAAGTGAATAATGGCCACGGGACGATTCCATCCGCCTACTTAGTAGTAGCCGCCGCTGTCCGACACGACGCGCGGCTGCGTTCAGCGGCGCCAGCGTCTAAATATGTCTGCGCACGGGAATGTTTTCCGCTTTCTGTGCATCACCGATTGGTGAACATTCCGTGTTTGGGGACAGGGGCGTAGTCCCAGAAGCGGATCCAACTTTCAAATCCGGGGGGGGCAGTAAGTCGAGGTCTGTATTGTCGTTTATGGACCTTCGAAGTTACGTAAAAACGTCAAACCCATTCAAACGTTTACTACTTGTTATGTAGTGTTACTTCTTCAACCTGTCAAAATCAAACTCGGCCTACCGATTTGCATGAAAGGCATAAAAGGCAACGTCAACGTATTTGAGGCGACGAAGCTGTAAAAACAAATTCGGACTCGCAAATGTTCGCTGCACGCGCTCTTCAGTTTCTTCATACATTTGAAAACGCTAGTAAACGCCAATTTAGGTGACAACTCGGACTAGAGGCTCTGGAGGGTTACCATACCCGCCAGGTGAAAAATAGGTGAACGGGCAAAAGAGTGATAAAAAAATACGTTTATTTGAATTTCGCATCATGCCAACTGGTAAATTGCAGTTCACTTGGCCGAATAACACGTCGCTTGTCAGTTAGAATAATACTAAATGCAACTAAACGTAAAATTTTATTCGTGCCCCCCAAATTTCGTGTGTGTTGAAACCCTCACTGCCTGGCGTGCACCCACAAACAACTGGCGGTCGTCCTGCGTTGCCGCCTCCGCCGCCGCCGGCCGTGCCAGTGACGTTTCCTTCCTGCGCCGCTCCGCCGATGACGCAGGCGAATGGCCGCTGCCGCGCCGCCACACCACCGCCGCCGCCCGCTCGGCCCCGCGCCGACCCGTCCCCGGCGCGAGCGTGGCCGAGAAGCGTTCCGGGTGACAGACAAAAGGGAAATGGCCCTACAAACAGCCGCCCGAGCTCAATATAGTCTTGTCTGTCTCGACTCGATTATTTCGTTATCTTCACTTTATGTATATTTTATGTATGTACCTTATCTACGTTTAAATTGGTGTTAGGCCAAAATATTAAGTGCCAAGTAATTTGTTAGCAATGTAGTTATATATTTTGTATTATATATTTTGCGAACATTTTGCACCACATATAAAATCTTTATCTTTTTTTTTATTAGGTTCGTCAACGAAAGTACAGCTCTCACATTTACATAAGAAAATAATAATACATTAACATTAAGCCTGAGTGCACTTTCAGTAAAAGACAAACACAACATGTACAAGCAGAATGCATCTTAACCTAAAGCGAATATTCAGCTACAAGAATATTCAGCTAACATAAAATAAATTTATTTACTTACTTATAAATATATTGCTATGTTGCACAGAACTGTGCAACAGAAATGTCGCTTTAACAGGTTTTACTACAAGAACAACGTAGCGCATTAAGAACAGGATAAGTATTAAGTAATCTATTATGTTAAGTTCATCAAAAAAATGTCAAAGTTTTAAAATACACATTTTAGTGTATTTTTCGGAACAAACCGTAGGAGAATAATTATAATAAAGAATTTATGAAAAACAAGTTCTGCTGTGATATAACGAGATAAAACTAAATTTGCATTTGAAAAATCTAACTATTCAGGCTGAATTTTTCAAGTGTGCCTTCATGGCCAAATCCAAAGCTATAATAAATAGCGAAAAACACCTACCGAGGATAGGACCGATTTTGATAAGGGTAAAACTGAATGACCCACTTCAAACATTCACTCTGTCTGCATACAATTAATGTTGTATTTATTATAAGTCCTCTAAATAACAATTTAATTCCGAAAAAGGTTGAACTTATCCAGTAGAGTTTGCATTCGTATCGATCGAACGACTGAAGTACCGTCGTAGAGTACTCGCGAGAGATAGAGAACATCTTATTGAACACGGCGCGGCGGCTCCGCTCGCGTTCGAGTTGGAAAACGCATTAGCATGCGGTGGCGGCGTGTCGGGGGAACTTTTCGCCGCCGCCGACTCCATCGCGAGCGGTTTCCCCGCCGAGCGACGCCGCGACGCCGCGAGACACCGTGCTGCCGCCACCGGCGAACTTTTCTAATATCGAATTTTTAGTCTCGACAAATATTAGTTCTGAATGGTTTGTAGGATTTATACAATTTAAATAAGGACCCAAGTGAATGAGCAACGCTGCTGCTAAATTTTAAAATGATTAGTCGTTACTAAGCAGCAAATATTAGCAGCATTCTGCAGCTCTGCTATCTCTATAGCAATGTATATGATATTCTCAAAGATCTAAAGCTGCCAAGTGCGAGTCGGACTCGCATACGAAGGGTCCCGTACAAGATTGAACACAAGAAAATCAGGTTTTTTGTATGGGGCCCCCCTTTAATTTTGATTTGATTTTAATATTACCTATTTGTTGTTATAGCGGCAAAATAAATACGCACTCTGTGAAAATTGCAGCTGCCTACCTATTACGGTTCATGAGATACAGTCCTGTGACAGACGGACGGACGGACGGACAGCGGAGGATAAGTAAGGGGGTTCCTTTGTCACCCTTTGGGTCCGGAGCCCTAAAAACGTTTTTTCTCGTTCTCATAAATGATGTTATGTCAATAATGGATGACATTTACGCTTGCGGATGATGGGTGCGTTGTTGTTGTGGGCAAGGACTTCCAAGAACTACAAATGAACCTTCACGGCGCAATAGAAAATGCCAGGGCGCAATAGAAAATGCCAGGGCGCACTTCTAAATGCTGAAGATACCTATGCATCCGAAAAGGGGACAAATTTGTAAGAAATAACCTTGTCCACTATGAGCACAATGGACACGGACACGATTTCAACACGAGGCAGAGGAACCGCCTCCGCATCGGGAGCATCGGCTGATCCGCTCAGAGAGATTCGTACATTTAGCTGGTCCAAGGATATGTAATAACATAGACTATGCAATCCGTAATACAGAGTCTTCGCAAAAAATCACTAGGTCTCTGAAAGCGCACCTTCATAATAGGGCCTACTACGGTGTAGAGGAATTCCTGGAAGATGATTACATGCCGCTCCATCAATCCTTACTGCACTATGACTGAACATTTTGTATACTTAATTTATTTATTTCAGTATTATTAACTGCTTCGCATTGTTATTTATTTGTATCATGTACTGTACCTATTTTATATACTTACCTACATACCTCCTGATACTTCTTTTTAAATTGTAAATCAAACTAACTAATTGTGACGTGTAGATACTACTAAATTCTATCAAGTAAATGAATTATGAACTATGAACTATCCTGAAAGTAAACCCATGTTTCTCCACGATGAAAATATTTTTTAAATTTGTGATTCACATCCTACTAGTGGTTCTGCTGCATGGAATGATTCATGGGTCTCCAAAGTGTGAACGCGGCCTAAGAAGGCACCGACATTCGCTCGATGGATTACTGTGCGTGAATTAGCGCGAATAATTGGATGGTATTTACTTATGTAATTAGTGCCTCCATATCGCTCGAGTAAGCAGTAGATTGCCCAAAGAGCACGCTAATATATTAACTTACCTTCAGTGCTTGGCGATGTTACTGGTGTATCAATGTAATCTTAGGTATACATATATTGGGAGTACCAAATGAGTAAATATGTTTTGAGGTGTACCAATAAGGTAAGTCAACACCACGCCTGTTTCAAATTAGAGACTTGATATCTGTCAAACTTCGTAGTAATTTTGTAAGTGATTATTTAGGGCTCTAAATTATTCTAAAATTGCCTTATATACTTTACTAGCAGCCCGTCCCGGCTTTGCACGGGCATAATATCATTTAAAAAAATATTATTTTGACACAATGATACACAAATAAACCCTTTTTACGTAGAGTTCCTACATTTAAATATTTGAAATAAAAAAAAAACTTAGATATTATTATTAGATGATTATTAGATATTAGAGAAATAATAAATTCAAAGTCCTATAGGGAGAACCGCGGCCTCCGACGCACTATTTATAGGCACGCTCCCGCCGCGGCGCCGCCCGCCCCGGCCGGCCGGTACCGCCGCAAACGCTACGTCCCGCAATTTTTTAATCTGTAATATCTTCGAAAATATTCATTTAAAAATATGCTGTATAGGGCCATATGGATCTATATTAAATCAACAATGTATTTAAGGTATTTAATTGGATAAGGATTAATGCTGTATTGGTTAAAATCGCTTCGAAAATTAGCCATTATTTGTCGTAAAAAGTAAATGACAAAAAAATGTTATTGTGGGATATCCATAAGAGATAGACATATACCATCGCGGAGTTTTCTGTAGACCTTTTCAATGTGTACAATACTTAGTACATTATTTTGATAAATCTCGTAGGGTTCAGCCTGCGTTTGCAATGTAAGCGGGAAAAAATGTAATTTTTTACGACATCACATTGGAAACCTCAAAAATAACAGTATTTCTCCACTATTTAATGGATGTTATTTTACATATAAACCTTCCTCTTCAATTATTCTATCTATTAAAAAAAACCGCATCAAAATCCGTTGCGTAGTTTTAAAGATTTAAGCATACATAGGGATATAGGGACAGAGAAAGCGACTTTGTTTTATACTATGTATGTAGTGATAGTGATAGTGATGATACACATATGCGGCATCTCTGCAAAAGAGTTGCTTTTCTACCCACCTGTTCTCAGTTTTGGAGGGTAATATTCCACGGTACTAACATTTTATAATGAGCTTGATGAGTTTCTTTAAGGCTTCTTTTTCTAAATTTAATTCTAATCGAATTAAATTGAAGTTTACATTATAATTAGATTTTGTGCTATGTAAGTGTAGGTTACCTACCTAAAGAAACAATAAACAATAACTTACAATAACCCAAGACACAATATCTTTTTTATGATAGGCCGGTATAGGTGGCTGTGCTGACAGACCAAAGGTACTCAGAAATGCCAAATCCAACCCACTTCGCGAAACCAAGTGAAACCAAGTTTGCAGCAGTTCTGTGCAGTCGATGCTACCATTGAGATTTTTTTGTACCAGAATGACATCCGATCGTGAACGGCGCAAAGTCAACGTGTCGATTCCGTAATGGGCCAGTCTTTTCGAGTTAGTTTTAAGATCGTGGCTGTTTATTATTATGATGTATATATGATGGCAATGTAATAAATAAAATAAATGATTCATAAATCATTAGTCGGTGTCTTCTTATATTTATGTAAAAAAGTGTCCCAAAGAGTGCATCAAAGATCATGAAACATCATAACATTTTTTTTAAGAAAGGAAAAAAGCACCGACTCGAAACAATCAAATCAAATAAAAAAACGATTAATTGCACTTAAATCGTACACAATGGTAACGCTTAATGCCTAAGGCATTATAATAAAAAAAGCCAGGGTCATATGGGGTCTAAGTTCATTTTCCTCTCACGTTGGTTGCATTTGAATTTGATCGCTCACTCTCAGGCTTTTTAGGTCTAGGATTTTATGTACAGCGCGACATATGGCGTACGCCAGGCCTTCAAAGAGGTGCCCGACGATGCCTTCCAATTTTAACAAGGGCTGCGAAAACCATGGCGGGCCAGCCAGGTGCTTCTTCACTGCATGTTTGATGGACCCTTGTTGTATCTTGGAGGAAATACCTCGGCAAGAAGTGCATCCACAGTTTAACAACAATTACAACAGGATCGGTTGGTTTTAATTCCAGGAATGTCGACAGTGAATGAGTGCCTTCCCTTTATGTTGTGTGTTGAGCGATCGTAATAAGGACACGGAGAGATGGCGTTGTGCAGCTTCGACGACTATGGTCCGTGGTGTAGACTAGGAACGCAGATGAACCAGGGGCATGAATGTACCCTTCGCATATGGTGGGTCTCTAAATTTCGGGATACCTCAGGGTCGTCGACGAGACGGACGGTCAGGCGCTGCATCGAGTCCAAGGAGCTAGGCAGGTATTAAGCGAATAATACTCCCTGCAAGACCTTATCTGCGCCTTGTGGAGGTGCCGTTTTTTAGGGTTCCGTACCCAAAGGGTGAAAACCGGACCCTATTACTAAGCCTCCGCTGTCCGTCCGTCCGTCCGTCCGTCCGTCCGTCCGTCCGTCCGTCTGTCTGTCTGTCCGTCTGTCCGTCTGTCCGTCTGTCACAGGGCTGTATCTCAGGAACTGTAATAGGTAGGCAGCTGAAATTTTCACAGAGTGTGTATTTATTTTGCCGCTATAACAACAAATAGGTAAAATTAAAAAAAATATAATAATTAAAGGGGGGCCCTATACAAAAAACGTGAGTTTTTGGTGTTGATGGTACGGAACCCTTCGTGTGCGAGTCCGACTCACACTTGGCCGGTTTTTTGGTCCGACGTGAGGACCAAACTCTCGTTAAGGGCTACCGGATTTTTTACTGCCACGTGTCTACCCCGGCAGATGGCGGTGTCGTCGACCCACATGTCTCCGTTATCTGATAACAAACACGCCCTGCGCACTTTGTATCGATGGGGCAATGCGAAAGTCCGTTGTAGGTTGGTTTGACGTTTGGTTGCATCTATTTAGCGGCAACCATCAATTGCGTCGTCGATGTAAAGCTGCAGCGGATTTTGTGGGGAATATTATGTGGGTGTGTGTGTTCTAGTGTAGTGTAGTACCAACAACGCCTCATACATTCGTTCATCATACATTTTAATATCAAGCGTCTGCTGCCAAGGAGCGCTTCAGGGGGTCCATTCAGGGCAAGAGTGAGTTCGAATTCGTCACTAAATATCAACTCACTTTCCTGAACATCATTACAGTTAGGTAAAAATCTGGTCCGTCCCCTAAACACGTAGGAAGTATAAATAACGGTTCCGTCATTTAAATAATAATATATTTCCCAGCTATTTTTAGGCTAACTCAATCTGGAATTCGAACTCACTCTTACCTGAATGGGCCCCAGGATTTGATTCGAGAGCTGTGTGCCGTGAAAAGCTGCCCTCACTCCTTTGACACGATAAGCCGTAGTGGCCAGATGCCTCAACGTCTGCGCCAAACACACGTGTATGTGGTTCGCATATATTAGCCCCAAAGGGAAGGAAAGAGGCGTGATTACACTGTTGAATTTAAACGTGCTACGCAACATTTCTGGGTAACGAAAATCCTAACTATAAAGCATTAATTAGAAAATGTAGGTGGATCACGTCTCTCTGTAATCCTGCTGCAAGGCAATTGGCGAAAACAACTTTACAGATTTACAATCTGCAAACATTTCGTTACAGCCGCCAGCACACGGCTTCGAAATATCCCGCATCCGTCGTCTACTTTTTTGGTCGTAAGATCCGTGCACTCAGTATCTTAGTGGATGTGTCCTTTAACAATGTTGCTGTAACATTGAAATACCCTTCGAGGCACACGTCCAAACGGGGCGGCAGGTTATCGAGTGACCGCGCGTGTCCGCAGACCCAACGCAAGCACGTTCACCGCGGGTACGTTCCCACACTAAATAAATTATAGCCACAGAACATCTCGGCGGAGGCAGCGGAGGCCCAGCGTTTGTCACGGCATGGAATAATAATGTCACGGCTCGGGTAGGACTCGCCTGACTGTGCATGCAGCGAGTACAACTGTGTGGAGTGTTGTGCTATACGCGTTGTGTCTCGCGTTATAACAAATCGGCCAAGTACGAGATTCGCACACGAAGGGTTCCGTACCATTGTACAAGATTTAACACAAAAAAATACGTTTTTTGTATAGGGCCTATTTAATTTTTTTATAATTTTCCATTTTTACCTACAAACTAGTTTACAGTGATTGATTGATTACTACTGCTCACAAAGATAACAATCTGTGGTGATGCCGTTATTTAGCGGGACGGATCGAGTCCTACCCCCTTCAAGCACAGAACCAAAACTATATCGAATTTTCGGGCAGCACAGAAACATCCACGGTGGCAGGGAACATACGAGCGTAGTCATCTTTTCGACCCACGAGATAACAAGCGGACTTGTGGTCGCATTGACGACTGCCGAGAGGGTTCTGCAGGCGCACCGATCAGGCGTCACCAGTTCACCTGTTGCAAGTGCGATCGTATTCGAAAGTGCCGTAGCACTTCGGAGGTGAAGCGGGAGGAAGTTAGGTTAGGTTAGGTTAGGTTAGGTTAGGTTAGTTTAGGTTAGGTTAGGTTAGGTTAGGTTAGGTTAGGTCGGCGGGGGAAGGGGCACGCCACTTGTGCAAAACAAATCCCGCAAAGCCGGCATGGTTTTCGCAGCCCACCTGAATGTTCGAAAACCCATGGGCGTCGTCGGGCACCTTTAGGTCCTGGCGTATATTCCGATTTCTGTGGTCCTGGCGTACGCCATATGCCGCGCTTAGCATAAAAAAAAATCCGACCGTAGGGTGCTACTGGACTTATGTCGTCGATGGTACAGTCAACCAAAGTGTTAAAGATACACTTCCGGTTAAGGTGGCCCAACCCTCTCATCTCCCCATACAAAAGGGGAAACAAGATTACGCCCATATTTCTTGTCAGAGATCCAAAATTTTGCTCAAAATAGTTTTATTCGATCGAACTAGATGTCTGATGACCATTGGCATTGTAAAATTGTGTTTGGTTTCCAAGTTATAAGGTCCGAAAGTTCGAATTTTTTGCGCGTTTTATACAATAACTTTGGAGGTGGATTACGCAATGATAAAGTAAGAACATCGTAAAAAGATTAGTCATCAAACATAGCTTATTTAATCAAGATTTATGATCTATTTGGTTTTTGTTAGATTTTTGACTACAGCGGTCGTGGTTTACTTTTAGCTATAAGTCGTTTTGAAATTTAAATTTTCGTAAATCTTACCAAATCATACACTATGCACATTGTCTTTTTTGTGGACATGTTGCATCTTCCTCATCACGGAGCCTGTCTTATTCTTTGAAACAGAGAAGGTCCCAGAGCGCAACAGCACGGTTTTGTACCGTGCCCGCGAACGAGTTAGGCCCGCCGGGTTGGGCCGCCTTAGATAATAATTAATTGTGTTAAAATACAACCTACCTTGTAAATTTTCTAGTTTTTTATTTACATGAAAAATAGTACACATTCTCAGTTATTTTTTATGTATAGTCAACCCTATGTTTCTTGGCTAAGTCAAAGTATTTTGACTGTTTACCTATTTCTTGAACCGGAAGTGTATCCTTTAATCTTTGGTTAACTGTACATGCACAGAGCCTTTTCGATATCTTTGGCAACGGCCCCTCGTTGTTTTCTTCCGCCCGCGTGAGCGGGCGGGGGAAACGGCTTTTGGCGGTTTGCCTCTTGGCCGTGGTATGATACGCTGCCTGCTACTGCAGGCAGGTCTCTGGGGGGCCTTCTTCAGGCCACTTTTCTGGTCCTCCTTTTCGCTGCTGGTCTTCCCCACTGCAGGTCTACTCCGATAGTTCGTCTACCACGACGAGGTCGCGCGGGTACTTCTTTCTGCCGTCTGGCGGTCGGGCGTGGAGCGGTGTCAGTTCCCGTATGGTCGACACGCTTGAACATCGACGTCGCCAGGCGGCCGATGAAGTCGTCCAGTGGCTCTATCTTCGCCTTGAGGTCCCTCGCAATCGTTGCGTTCCTCACGTAGCGGGGAGCGCCCGTGATGGTACGGAGCGCCAGGTTCTGTTGGGCGCGGACGTTCTTGCGTCGCGTCTCCGGAACCAGCGCGTACCACGCCGGCGCTGCGTACGTGAGGCGGGACCTCAGGTAGGTCTTATAAATCCCCAGCTTGGTAAGCAGAGGAAGCTTCGAAGAGAGCACTGGACGGAGTCGCGCCCGCGCGACTCGGGTCTGGTTGACCGCGTTCTTGCAGTGGGTCTTGAGCGTGAGGCCGCGGTCGAAGGTGACGCCCAGGTATTTGACCTGGGGGGACCAACCGATCGCTTCCCCGTTCAGCTTCAGCTGTGGTGGGTTTACGCCATAGCCGGTCACCATGGCCTGCGTCTTCCCGACGTTTGCCGTCAAGCGCCAGCATGCCAGCCATTCGGGCAGCTGGTCCAAGGAGCGTTGGATCTTCTTGGCTGCGTGGCGCTTGTTTTTGGACGTCGCAAAGTAGGCGGCATCGTCGGCAAACAAACCGAGCATCGCACCTGACTCCACGGGGATGTCGTCGGTGTACAGGGAATAGCAGGCCGGTGACAGGCAGCTTCCTTGCGGGACGCCGGCCGCGATCGGGTGTTCGCGCGATGTCGCGTCCTCGACGGCGACGCGGAAGCGTCGGTCCCGAAGGAAGGAGGCTATGACGTGAATCACTCTGCGTGGTGTGGTGGAGTTGATGAGTTTGAACAGCAGACCGTCATGCCAAACTCTGTCGAACGCCTTCTCCATGTCCAGGAGTACTGCGCAGGTGTATTCCTTCCGGTTGGAAGCCACCGTCATGTGGTGCAGTACTCTGGTGAGCTGGAGAGTCGTGGAGTGTTCCGGCCGAAATCCGAACTGTTCGTTCCGCGGCTTGATGTGTGGGAGCAGCACGCCCAGGAGGAGCTTTTCGAAGACCTTCGAGAGGGTGGAGAGTAGTGTGATGGGCCGGTAGCTCTCCGGCTTGAGAACGTTCTTCCCCGGCTTCGGCAGCATGATAATGCGTCCGATCTTCCACTGGTCCGGGAAGTGGCCCGAGCGCAGTATCCCGTTGAACAGCCGCGCCACGGCCACGATTGCCACTCGTGGCATGTGGCGCAGTGCGGCGTTCGGTATGGTGTCAGCGCCCGGGGCTTTCTTGGTGTTCAGGACGCAGATCTTGCTGCGCACCTGGGCCGGGGTGAAGAAGAGCGGGTTCTCGGTCGGCGCCAGTGGCGTCACGAAGTACTCTCGCACTTGTCTCTCGAGGTCCTCGACGGCGGCGGTCTCGGTGGTCGGATTTGGCCGGAACTGTTTCTCCAGGCATTCGGCAAAGATGTCGGCGCGGTCTGCTGCTCGGAATCTTGGCTTGCCATCCCTGTCCAGCAGTGGGTTCACGGGCGACGGCTTTTTAGAGAGCTGTCTGCAGAGGCGGTAAACGCTGGGCGCGTAGCTCGCGCTTTCGCCGATTTCGGCGATGTGGCGTTCCCAACCTTCTGCAGCGTGGTCTCGCAACGAGTCCGTGACCCGTGTTGAGGCAGCGTTGAGTTTAGCCTTGATGGTTGGGCAGCGTGTCGTCTGCCACAGCTTCCGGAGACGCCGTTTTTCGCGAAGTTGGTTTTGGATGCGGGCGGGAAGAGGATCGAGTCTCCCTCGCATCCGCACCTCTCGCGATGCAGTGTCCATGGCGTTCCGGATGCTGGCCACCAATTCGGCTGTGAACTCTTCCACCTCCTCTGCTGTGGAGACGGGACGGCAAGGTGTGGACGTCTTCAGGTGCTGGGCGTACAGGTCCCAATCTGTACGCCGGCGAGGCGTGGGCGGCGCAACTGTGGTTGGCGATTCCGTCAGGACGAGAAGTACTGGCAGGTGGTCAGACTCGAGGTCGTACAGCACTTCTTGGGTGAATGGCTGTCTGAGGCCACGGTGCACGACGACGTCCAGGACATCCGCGCTATGCAGCGGGTCGTCCGGGATACGCGTCGGAGTGTCGGGTCCCGACACTATGTAGCCGTGAGCCTCGGCGTCGTCGAAGAGTCGTCTTCCCTCGGGGCACATTCGGCTGGAGTTTCATGCGGGGTGCTTGCAGTTGAGGTCACCGGCAATGATGGTAGGCGTGTCCGGATCGAGTAGGGCTCGAATGTCGGACACGGCGAGGCGAGTTCCAGGTGGTTTGTATGTGGCAAACAGCCGTAGTTCACTGCCGGAGATCCTCAGCGCTACACCTAGCGCGTAGATGGAGCTCAGCGTGGTTGGAGGGATTTCTTGGTGGACGACTCTTCTTCGAACGAAGACAGCCAGTCCCCTGTAGGCGATTCCCGCCGGGGATGTCTCGTCCTGGCGGTAGACGAAGTAATTGGGTACTACGAAGTCCACGCCTGGCCGCAGATGCGTTTCGCTCATAAGGAGCACATCGATGTGTTGCTCCGCCAAAAATGCTCGAAGCATACCGCGCTTCCTTGCGACTCCTCTGGCGTTCCAGTGAACGATCCTGAGGGACGTCGGCCTGCCAGGCCGTTCACTGAGTGACGGAGCTGCGAAGGTCGCTGAGAAGTGTCGCGATTCGGTCCGGTCCCGCTGCGAAGAGCACCTGCAACAGCTCGACGAGCTGCGCGGTGTGGTCGCCGGGGGCGGAAGAAGCGGCTGCGGCAGGTGTTATTGCAGCGGGGGCCGGCTTCGAGCTTGGCGGAGCGGATGGCGCGATGGTCCCTTCCGGGTGGGCTGCTGCTCCCTCCTCGCGCCCGCGGAACTTGCGTCCACCCCTGCGTCTGCGCTTTCTCACGACGCGGGGACGTGCGTCGTTGGCCTCAGCGGCCAGCGAGGTTGGCTTCTGTGCCTTCTGCCGGTCCGGTACCACGTGGGTCGCGGCGACCGTGCCCGCCTTCTTGTTGCGCATTTCGCGCTGGAAGAAGGGGCAGCGGATGTTGTTCGCCGTGTGGCTCCCCTTGCAGTTGGCGCAGGTTGGAGGTTCTTCGCGGGGGCGGGGGCACTCCTTGGCTGGGTGCTCCTCTCCGCATAGGACGCAGGCGAGGATGCGGTGGCAGTGGTGCGAGCTGTGCCGGAACTGCTGGCACCGGTACAGCAGCTCGTCCACTGCGTATATGGCCGGAGTCAAGTTGGCCATCTTCTGCATCTCGGCGAAGAAGATGCAGCCGGGTCGTCCGCTGCGTGCGCGAATCGGCTTTACAAACTCCGGAGCGAAGCCCAAGTCGCGCAGTGCTGCTGCGATATGCTCCGGGTCCGTGTCGGCCGGTAGTCCACGCACGGCGAACTTAGCATTCTTCTCCGCCGCGATGGAATATGAAAACCAGCTGTTCTTCTCCTCCTTCTCCAACGCCGTGAGGTAGCGCTGGATCAGCCGGTATTCCTCCTCGGACTGCGGCGAAAAACGGACACCGTTCCCAAACGGGCGGGCGCTGGGTGCTCGTCCGAGCTTCTCTCGTAAAGCCCTGAAGTGGCGCTCCCAGTTCGGAAGGCGTTCCACAACGAGGGGGGGGGGGGTAGCGGGGCCGTTTGTCTCTGGCTGCTGTGATGTTGGATGGTCCAGCAGGTGTGGAGGCAGTGTGCGGCGCCGGGGGCGGCGGCGGCGGTGCGCTCGCCACTGCGGCGTAGGAGGCGGGCTGGCTCTCTCTGCGCAGGCGCGGCTCGCGCTGCGGGAGTGCGGCGCCGGGGGCGACCGTCGGCTGCTCGGCGTCAGCGCCGGGGGCGACGGTCGGCGCGGTGACGTCACGTGTGCCAATCGCGCTGGCCACGGTGGCGCCTCCGGCGGCGGAAACGACAATCATGTCGGCGGGGGCAGCCTCGAGGGGGGCGGCGGGCAGCATGTCGCGCTGGGGCGCGGGGTCTGCTGCGACGTCGGACGACGTCAATAACATGGCGGCGGGGCTGTCGTTGCCGTCGGCTGTCAGCGACGACATGGCCACACTCACCGAGCTGTCTTGCGGGTGGGGGGTCGAAGTGCGGACGGAGTCCTCCGAAGAGTCGCCAGCGAGGCGGATCCTCTTCGGGTCCTCCTTCTCGGATGAGGGGCTGCGAGCGCGCGGGCCGCTGACGACGGTGTCGGGGGCAGCGGCGGCTGCGACGGAGCTGGGTGCGGCATAGTCGAACTTGAGCCCATACGCCCGGCGAAAGTGTTCTTCCGCCGGGGGTGAGGTGCGGAGGTCCTCCGAGTAGGCGTTTCGAATCAGCGCCAACAACTGCTCCAGGAGCTCGTTGTCGGCTCGGCCGATTCTCGTGGCCCGCTCGACGACCTCACGCACGTGGATGGCGCTGAAAGGACGACGGATGGCTGCAGGCGTCGGCGGGGGTGAGGTGCCGGGAGCGGCGGCGGTGGGTTTTCCCTCCATGATGACTCATGGAAGGATCCACCGAATTTCTCTGAAATCCGTGCTCTCGGTGTGGTGGATGCGGTGTTTACTGCACACACGGCATTCACTGCACTTAATGTTTCGATTTCACTGAGTTCGATAAACTCGACGCGCGACCATACGGCAGGAGTAACTATGCTTCCCCGCACACCTTTCGCCCGGTGAGACCCGCTGGTGGGAGGCCGGCTAGTGAGTGCACGAGTAGGCTTCGCTACCCCCGCGGTGAGCTTGGGGTTGGCGTCGACGCCGGACAAAACATGTCCGGGCGTTCCTCAAACCCAACTTGTAAACAAAGTCGGGCGAGAAACAGATTACGGAATACGGTCCGTGCGCGCGAGAGCAGCTCAACAGCGAGACGTCCGACTCGCTCGAGCTCCGAGGCAAATCCAATGGCAAACACAAATAGTGGCTGCCGCCACTATTTGTGTCGGTGAAGCGGGACCTTGCAGAGGAAGCGGAGGGAGGGGAGGGGGGTGGGTGAGGGTGAGACGACATGATGCGCGCGCGCAGCGTTCCCACGACCTCCGCCGCTCCGCCTGTATTTTTTCCCGAACCTCCGACCGTGGCGGCTTCTCACCACTATAAATACTTGTAATTGTATTGATAATACCTACTGGCTTTTAAGCATTATCTTGGTAAAAATTATTCCATCATTTTCTAACTGCATTCCCTGACACTTTCAAGCCTCCGTTCTACGATAGGGTGACGCTCAGAAAGTACTGAACTTATGAATCCAAAATTATTGGATAACTTTACGTATACCCGTGCCAGGCATCCGTCACTCCTAAATACCTACTGAGATCTTCCCCTGCGGCGCTCGGGAACCCGAGGTTCCAAATTCAGTCAGGGCCGCCGCGCGCACACGCTCTCACGTCCACTACGTCCAGTCGATCAGTCGTTTCGAAAAGCGCACTTTCGCCGTTTTTATTCGTAATAATGTCTAATCATCATAGAATTAAATATAATAACTGTTGCGTGAACGGATGTCATAGTACACGAAAGAATTTGAAGTTAACATTCTTTACGCTTCCGAAATATTCTGAAAGGAGAGTTTGTTTTTTTAGTTTAGGTTTATTGACGTTTTTCCTTTATGTAGGTAGATATGTGGTATAGTGTTATGAGGGGCCTATTGAATTGACACGTATTTAACTGGTATCAGCACAGCACTTTTTTATACATTAGGTAGTATTTATCTATGTATTACAAGGAAAAACAACATAAATTGGTTTCGCTTAGTGAAACAATAATGGGCAATCATTCGTGGCAGCTCCAGGTACTTATTGCCTATTCTCCTTTGCTGCATTTAGTTGGTTCTTGGGGTTCCGTACCCAAAGGGTGAAAACTGAACCCTATTACTAAGCCTCCGCTGTCCGTCCGTATCTCAGGAACCGTAATAGGTAGGCAGCTGAAAATTTCACAGAGTGTGTAATTATTTTGCCGCTAGAACAACAAATAGGTAAAATAAAAAAATAATAAAAGCTCAAGGGGGGCATACAAAAAAAAAAGATTTTTTGTTTGATCTTGTACGATGGTACGGAACCCTTCTTGTGCGAGCCCGACTCGCACTTGGCCGGTTTTTGCCATACCAGGACCTTCCTTTCATGAGCACGGCGATATTGAACTGAATGGAAAACACGGACAATGTTTTATTACCGTTTCGACCAACTTTTTATCAAATGTGATATTATCAACCCGGCCAATAACAACAATAACCCGTACAATACCAAACAATACTATTTGGCGGCGGCATTGTGTGATAACCCTAGCGCAAGCCGCATTCCAGCGATATGGGGCGGGTGAGCGACGACGCGTTTCATCTCGCCGCCGCGCCGGCAATGAGCGACGTAATAAATACTTTATAATAAGGACATTTAGGATGAAAATTGAAAAATTACTGTCGGGGAGTGCAACTTCTGTGCGTAGCACTATTAGTTATTCCGTGCCCGTGCTATAATGCGTATTATATTGCATATTATAATACTTGGAAGAAATAACAAGAAATCTTAAAACATATGCCTATTTCTTGTTATTTTTTTCAATCGAACAGTTTGTGCTGTAAAAACGAAAATTATTAATTTAGTGTGGATATACATCAGGTTATGCATATAATTATAAAGAGTTCGATAAGATAAGTACTGCTACCTTAGTACCGCAGGTAGAACTTTGAAAGCACCCTAAACATTAATTTCTTCTTCGCGTCGCGTCACCCTGACCGCATCCGACAGTTACGAGACTAGGTCAAAGCCCCCGCTACGGATGGCTCTAGATTTAGATGCTATAGTGATACATCTCCCAAGGGTATATCACACTGGACGGATCGATAGTTCAGTATAAATATACCTACGTGCACATGGTTGACATATTCTTCTATTAAGTAACGACCCTATAAATAGAGAGCTGCAAATCGTTTATTTTAAGGCTAAGTAAGCACATGTGGAGGTTTTTGAGCCTAATAAAAATCGGGAACACTGTGGCGGGAACGCAACCGTGGGGCGGGGGGACGTCTAGCGTCTCCATGGAAACGGAAATTATCTGTGAAGAATATCGCCGACAAGAACGCTATTAATTAATTTGTACAAAGTTAGAAGAACTAAAAATACTTCATTAACGAACTGCGAGTTTATTTTGTTTCATGTAACTGACGTGGATGGCTAATACCTTCATAACACCGTCATGGTATTAGCCCAATTCACCACGTTCCCGAAGGAATCAGGTGCAATGCCAGGACCTTCCCTTTATGAGCACGCCTACATTGAACTCGATAGAAACTATAGACAAATTGTAATTGCCTTTTCGATCACCTTTTCATCCAATTCGATGGTAACAACCCGGGTGGGCTGAACCCTACCACCTAATAGGGGAATGGGATCTAAAGTTTTACATGGATTCCGAAGCATAGAGCTCCCATTCGTGACGACATGCACTTATGCAACTCAGAAATATAAATATTCATAAACAAAATGCAGATATTCATTCTGTAGGCGGAAATCATATCAGAAATATAAAGAAAGAGGTGCATGAACGGGGCGCGGATTTGAACCCAGACCTCTGGCATGCAAGGCAACTCCCTGCGCCACTGAGCTTCGAGCCGCTCATTGATGCAAAGTAACATTAAGTGTACCTTTAATTTTGACCTTAGTGTTGGTAGTCGACTCGTCGATGCTACACGGGGAAATAAACCGGTCAGGAAGTAGCGTGTTGTAGCGACCTTGTGGTCGTCCGCGACCTTCCATTCTTTGTGATCAGGGACAGTAGCCCTCTTAATTAGTAGGTACATAGTAGGCACAACTTAAATGTTAAGTTAGTTAAGTTAATTAAATACACAATTTTATGAACGATACATTCAGTATATGTTTATCTGCTGGTCTTCATGATGAATTTTCGCTCTATATTCATGTTAGAATTGTAGGAAAAGGTGTTAAGGTTCTGGTAATATTAATCTCGTATATTTTCAGACCCAAAGATGTTAGACGGCGGAACGAATGAGAATATAGTAATATAATAGGTTGGGGAAAAAGTTTCTTCGCATTTTTTAAGAAAATTCAAAACATTTTTTAATATGGTTTATTTACATTTAACTAAAGTATGTAGGTACCATTTTGTTCGATAACTTTTTGCCATCTTGTAGGTAGGGACATGATCCCATTGCTATAGAAATATTGGGACTTCTGATCAATATACCGCGACAAGTGGTTTTGGCAGTCCTCTCGTGATGTTAGCCTGACACTGCCTAAAGAATTCTGAAGAGACCTAAACAGGTGGAAATCTGAAGGTGCAAGGTCAGGACTATACGGCGGATGCATTAACACCTCCCAGCCAAACTCTCTTAGTTTTTGCTGAGTGGCTAAAGATGTGTGAGGTCTAGCGTTATCATGATGAAAAACCACACCCCTTCTGTTGATTAATTCCGGCCGCTTTCTCTCAACTTCTTGCTTTAATCTCATCAGTTGTTCGCAGTAGAGTTCAGAATCGATGGTCCTGCCTGGTGGTAACAGCTCATAATGAATAATGCCCTTCCAATCCCACCACACACACAGCATCACCTTGTTGCGAGTTAACCCGGGTTTCGCCACAGTCTGTGAAGCTTGACCGGCCTTTGACCACGACCTTTTTCGCACGTTCTTGTCGTACGTGATCCACTTTTCATCACCAGTTATCAGCTTCTTCAAAAATGGTTCGGTTTCATTACGTCGTAATAAAGAATCACAAATGAGTACACGGTTCATTATGTTTCTTTCAGTGAGCTCGTGAGGTACCCAAATATCGAGCTTTTTTGTGTACCCAGTTTTTTTCAAATGCGCCAAAACTGTTTTGTGGTCAATTCCTAGTTCTTCAGCTACGTCGTAACTACTGATATGCCGATCTTGCTCCACTTTTTCAAAAATGGCATCCATTTTATCCGTAATAGGGCGACCAGAGCGACGTGCATCTTTGACATCAAAATTTCCGGATTGAAAACGCTTAAACCAAATTTGTGCTACTCTCACAGACACTGCACTAGGTCCATAAACATCGCAAATTTTTTTCGCGGCTTGCGTTGCATTTTTACCTTTTTTGTAGTAAAATTTTAAAATGTATCGAATTTCTCCATTAGATTCACTCATTTTGACAGTACGAAAAACAAATGAGAATCACACATTTTCCTAATTTGAATTTGGAATTATGTTCTTTAAAATTTAAACTTTCAATGTACCCAAAACCAGCCAGATACAAATAGTATAGCCAAAGAGATTTTATTACAAGTTCATACATACTATAATGCGAAAAGACTTTTTCCCCGACCATTATGTCGTGACCTTAAAACAATAGATGCTAGCAATGAAGTTATCGTCAAAAACATTATAATATAATAAGCAAAGAAAAAGTTGAACTCTGACAATATAACAGATCATATTTTTGTAATCGTTGAATATTACAATTTCAATAGACATAGTGTGTCCACGAACTTTCTAGAAGTAGCAATAAACAGTGCTTGTAATTGGGAAATTCCGTGGCTAAGAAATTATATGTGTTCGAAATCGCTGATTGATGATCCTGGCTTCGATCGGTCTAAGTATTGTATCAGTGTAAGTATGCATTGGGCTTTAGCGAAGTGAGAGAAACCGGAGATTACATGTCTGATCGACTCTCTAGGCTCATCACAGGTCGGCTCGGAAGATGAGTCGCCCTCATTGCGAATGCTTGGCAGTTATCGGTTTTGGAATTCTCGTATTGACTTTCTGCCTTTCAGAAATCACTATATTTTTTTATGTTGTGTCCAACATTATCTAGCATCGGGTTGTATTCACGTTGAAACAAATTTTCTATAATTGATCACGGTTGCATTGGAATGGATGATCGTCTGCTGCATATGAACGGGGTGGATGCCTCCTTGACAACGGGCTGAATCATTAGCTGGAAACGTCGGAGAATGTCTCTTCCTGCCGCGTTAAAAGCCGTAACATTTTTCAAACATATCGACCGCGGTAATCTCAAAAGTATCATATGCAAGTATCGTTGCGGCTACTGTGTATTCAATACGTTTCTTCCATATGGTGTTGAAATTTTTGGTTTCATAAGGTTTTTGATCCAAGTATCAACTCATGTAATATTACTTTTCAAATTCTTCAAAAAAAGGATCAGCTCAACGCTAGAGAGAAACAAAAACTCCAGCGTGGATTTTCAAGGCCTTATTGAATAGTTGTGATCAGTTGCCATTATTGTTAGGACGGGAACATCGCATTCGTTTGCTTTGTGCTTATAACACGAGCGAAGCGTACAAGCTGCCTACTCAACGCAGGCGTCGCACAATATTGACTCTAGAATTATCGCCCACACCGGCGGAGCACCAAAATCCACTCCCCTTGCATTCGCTGACGCTATCTCCGCTTGTATCAAATCCGCCGACACGCCTGTGTGGCTCAGTTGTTTCACTACTGATTTATTCTTAAGAGCGACCGAGTTCGATTCTCATCAGCAGTGCTTCGTCACTATGGTAACCACATTTTGTAATCTTTGAATCAGGTTTGTACAAGACAACAAAAGGAAAAGGGAAAACATTTTCATATATCATTTTCACATCGGTTCTGTGTTGTAAAGCTTGTGACGGATTACTATTGACCAAGTACCATTCCGTTGTATTGATCTCTGCTATTCTGGGCGGTGCTATGTTGCCCCGTCTGTCTCTACCATTAAATATTTGTACAGTTTGGATAGAGAACATGGAATCGCACAGTTTTGCCATCCATCTTCAGCACAACTTTCGGGTTGTGCTGAAGATGGCCAGCGAGAGCTACCGATAACGGAAGCCCGTTGTGAGATAACGTCCCGATTATCTTTCGTGAAATGTGACAAAACCTTGGGTTAATTCGAGCTCATGTGAGGTTAGAGTTTAATGCTTCAAGTGATAAGGACTTTCGTTTGCTTGTGGCTCACCTATGCTGGCCTGTTCATACCGCAATTTGAATTAGCTCATTCAGACGCAAAGAACTACTAATACTAGAAAAATCAATCATACAATAAATTCATAAGAAATTGATTTTCGCTGATTATGATACTATGATGATTGATACTACTTGTGATTCTTTTGCCATACCCTGCCATACGTTGTTGACATGTAATTCTAATGATTCATGTAATTAAAGTGGTTGGAACGTAAAAAGAGCTAAGACGAAAGTAATGGTTTTCCAACAAGACGGGGCCACTCAGTGTTGTATATCAATAATGAAATATTAGATGAACAGATCTCAATCATTTTGTATACGCAGGCAGGATGTTTACACGTGACGGAAAGTGTGACACGGGTATAGAAATGAGAGTAAAGCTAGGAATAGAGTTATATTATGAACTCTACTATGAATAACTCGGTTATTTTACCAGCAGCAGCGGGCTGGTGCTCGCACTAAGCTAAGGAAGGGATACTTCAAGTTTCGCTTCTATAGCTGTGGTAACTTTTGCGATTCAAGAGTTATGCCCTTATTCTGATGTCTTATGGACGATTTTCAAAATGAAATCTTATTTGTAATGTAATCGAACTACTAAACGATCAAATCCAAACTCCATTATCGCTTTACGAGTCATACGCCAGTACTACGGAGTAGAACATTATTTCGGTCCAAAGTTTAAATATTAGGGAACATTTATTGCCGCGAGAGTGTAGCATCCAACACGTCGAACATATTCATAGCCGATTTACGATATGGCTACACCGTTATTCTATAGCCTCAAACTGGGCATTTCTTGTCAGCGTTTCTTTGCAATTTCATCTTTCTGTCAATCGCGTCAGAATCGATGTTCCCTAAACTGGCCGCTTTGAAGGGAACTCCGACGGTCTTTATATCTTTACCATGATTTTTTTAAAGTACGCCCAGTTGTCTCTTTTTTACGGTCCATATTTCAGCGTCATTCCTGATAATCTATTCAATTCTCAATACGAATGAGTGTTAGCGGAATACAATCCCACAAACATATTGCAGGGGAAGAAACAAGAGTCGAGACAAGAGTTATTCCTTTCGATATCGCATTGATGCGTTGTCGACTTTGCTTCGGTAGGTTGAAGGTGTCATTTGGTATATTCAGTTTGCAGACGAATTGTTTTCCGATCGTTTATTTGGTGTGCATTTGTCCGTGCGCCTAATGCTGTCATGTCGACGTATTGACTTGCTTCGCTGCCTGTTCACTGGCCCCTAATGAGTGCGTAGAGGTCGACGGACAAATAATGAGCTTATGGGGTTTGTCGGACTTCTCGGTTGCTTTCTTGGCGATTCAGGTGTTTTGCTCCATTAAAAATTACCGTTCGATTAAAATTGGGGTGATTGCTTTTGTCGTAATTAAGAATGTAAGCATTAATTTGTAATCTTTTTAAACAAGTAATAATAAAACTTGTTCTTTTACAGACTTCTGCTAGACCTATTGACACGAAAGTGTGCTGTCAAAGCTGCTACAGTTCATCGTAAACGCATCAAATCTCAGCTACTATTTTATAGTTTAGCGGCACATCTGCCCTCAAAGATAGTCCTTAGTGTCCACACGACTAGCGAATTAAAACCGACCTTAGCATCACTGTCATCGGCCTCTTTTCGCTGAACCGCTCTTCGGATTTTCTTTTCAATTCTCTTGTTGCGAATGCGATGCCTCTCCGTTGGGCTCAGGGCTGACATTTCGCTGGCAGCCGCCACCCGCCGGCCGCAGCGGAGGAATCTCGGATGCAATTTGAGATAGGTACCTACGCTCAAGGCTCAGTCCGATCCCCGTTTCAATGCAGCCAGCAATTAAGGGATTTTTTTCTGCCTCGGGCGTTCGCGGATTGCGATGACGCAACGGCAGACAGGCCGAGTCGTGTTATCTCAGGGTGTGCGCGGCGGTGAGGGGCCCGCCGGGGAGTAGGTGGGTGGGTGGTGAGACGATGCTGCTAGTGAAGGGTTTATTTGTGGAGAACGCGTCACGGGTGAGTATCTTTCCTGGTTATTCTGGACTGTTTTAGGGTTCCGAGTTAGTAAGGAAGTTGTTTGCGGGCGGTACACATCCAGCCGCGCTCCTGAGCATGAGAAAACGAGGAGACGTTACACGTGACTGGCCGATACATGAGCATCTTGACTGTAGTAGCCGCGTGTAGCAGCGCCTACCTGAAAATAAGTTGTTGATAGCTGGTAGTGCTATCTGGAGGTGTGAAAAAGGCATTTGATATACCTAAGGCGAGCAATTTTGATTGCGCATAGGTACTTCCTAAAATAGGCAAATAGGAGAAACTATCCATCAAGTATGGCCCCAAAATAAGTGAACAGATCAACAGGCAAAAGCTGTAGCATAGACAGAAATACAAAATATTTCTTTTAACGGCACCGAAGTTGGTGCATTCCTATACTCTACCTTCAGGTAGGTCAACGCAGTCTTTGATTGCATAAGAGGGCTGAGAAATAGCTGCAATTTTCTGTCATTATGCACTTGGCCCTTGCGTTCACGAAATGGTACGGCACAATGTAATACGGCGAAAGTATTTAACTATCGTGCCGAGAGAATGATTTATTGGCCGCATTACCGTTAACATTTGCATTCTCCCAATTGTCAGCCAATTGGCAGCCTCGCTAGCTCGTTGGCGCGACGCCTCAGTGTTCGATCATCGAGGTTGAGGAAGATTGGGCACGGTCGGGTTCTGGATTGGCGACCCTGCCGCGGTTGATGCTAGCTTTGGTTCGGATTCCACGTAAAATTGTGGACCCTCTTCCTTACTTACTAGGTGCTAGGGTTAGTCCTGCTCGGGTTGTTACCATCGCATTGAACAAAATATGTCCGAAGCGGCAATTAAAATTGTCCGTGTTTCTTATCCAGTTAAATGAAATCGTGCATTATAGGGAAGGTCCAGGCGTTTAACTTACTTCCCGTAAGGTATGTGTTGGACAGTAGGTGTGATTTTTCGTTTACATAGTGGGTACATGAATGGAATTAGCAATAAATTTTCCCCCATTCTACAAACCATTATTAACTTTTTAATAATTTATAGAGTAGATTTATATTATTTAAACATATCTTTCTTCATTTTTCTTTGATCATAGAAGCAGCGGCGGCGCGCGGCGTAAAAAAATAAATAATCCATTCCGAGAGTGTATAATTTTTGCAAGATTTCGTAATAAAATCTGAATTTTGATAAAAAGCTTTGGAGTTTAATAGAAAACCGTAAGTATACAGAGTGGGCAGACTAATTTTAATACAGTACCCGTATTAAAACTACCAGACTAAATTGCATTTTGTATTGTTAGTCTGTTCTAAGTTTCTCTGAATACGACTGTAGGAGTTTAACCTAACCATGTGTCGGTTCTGTGATTTTAATTGGGTGGTTGTGACATTAATCATTGAATGATTAATTAAATTCAGATTTGGGAGATCAGAAATCAGAAATAAATAAAACACAATATAATGTATTACAATAATTATAAACGTGAATCAACAAACAATAAATAAATAAATAAGTGTTGTGATATAGGCGCATCAGCTTAAAGCTGTTAGCCTATCAATAATAATAATAATAACATAATAATAATCAATTAGATCTAGACGTATCCGCCAAGGATCAATGTCTAAAATAAATAAATAATTATGCTCTATTGGCTATAATAAGGGGTTTAAACGGGTACGGCCTAAACATTCTGGGACAGATATGTAAGGGCCTTGTTCGAAATAAATTAATATTACTAAAATTAAATAGCGTGTGTAATGATAAATACCTTGCTCTAGTTTGAAGATTTTAGATTGTTTAAATTGGGATGAGAATAGCTCGCAATAGATGACGTAATCGCCAACTATTGTGATGCGAGAACGAAATAACGAGCTTATTGCCACGATTCAGTTTGTTGACGGAAATAGACTGTTCGATAGCTGGAAACGCATCTCGCCAGCCTGACGTATCGACTGAGAATAAATTGTAGAGAAGCGATATTATTTCTGTAATCTTTCACAATTTTCGATGGTTGTGTATTATCAAAGGCGATGAAATCTCTGGAGACTCTGAGACGTGAAATTTGATTTTTTATTCGTAGTAAATTTTGTTCCGAGGATCGCATAATTTTAATTATTTATAAAGTTGAGACGTTTTGAAAATTAGTGCTAGTTAAGACTAAAAAAAATTAAAATTATACTACGTAGGATAAGAGAAAGTGGCCTAACACATACATACACACATTGAAAGTTAAATAAAAAGTAACAATTAAAATCTCATGAATTGCAAGGATGCCATAATTTCACGGTTTACACAGAGCCGAAAGAAGGTGAGGCTAAACAGAAACTGAACATTTATGATGTACGACTCTAGGCCTAACACATACATCTAGTATACATACATACATGTATACACACATTGGAAGTTAAGATAAAACTTGTAACTATTAAAATCTCACGAATTGCAAAGATGCCGTAATTGCACGGTTTACAGATGCAGGTACACAGAGCCGAAAGAGGCTGAGGCTGAACAGAAACTGAACATTTATGATTTACTACTTTCTTTTAAAGTATAAAAATATTCCACCTCACCATACATTTTTGAGTGTATGCACCATTACATTCTGCGGACACTTTTTGCGGACGCTTGCTGTGCATTAATCTTTATGTCGATTAATCATTATTATTATTCTAACACAATCTTAGCATTGTATGTCTGACAGTTCGGATCATCGCACGTCCAAACGACTGCACAATCGCCTTTTCCTTTGTTGCCTCTCAAAGGCATTGCAAAACACCGCAAACCTCAGCGCGGCGCGAAGTAAGCTAGGTGTGCGGTGGCGGCGGCGGCGGTGCGCTCATCCTAGAGCGAATGACGCAAACTAGGTAAAGCCGAGAATCTTGCGCAAGCCACGCCTCCCCGTCACGACTCGAGCCGCGTACAGTGCGACCGTGTTATTTTGGCCTAACCACCGTCGTAATTGCCACCCGCGCCACAGTAGATATGTACTTGTGTGACCGATCGGGGCCAAAGCAGTAGCTCAACAGGCGATTATTGAGATAAATGCCTTCCCTCCATCTAGTGTCGGGTTTGTCGCTTAAGGTGGGCCTTCCCGCTCAACACCCCATACAAACGTGGAAACAAGATCATGCGCATATTTCTTGTCAGAGATCCTAAATTATACTCAAAACAGCTTTATTTGATCGAACTAGATGTCTGATGACATTGTAAAATTGTTTTTGGTTTCTAAGTAATAAGGTCCGAAAGTTCGATTTTTTCGCGCGTTTTATACAATAACTTTGGATGTTGATTACTCAACGATAAAATAAATACATCTTACAAAGATTAGTCATCAGACCAAGTTTGTTTCGTTATTAGGATTTATAATCAATTTGGTTTTTGTTAAATTTTTGACTACAGCGGTCGTGATTTAGTTGTAGCTATAGGTCTTTTATTAATTAAAAATTTCGTAAATCTTACCAAATCAAACACTATGTGCATTGTCTGCTTTGTGAACATGTTGCATCCTCCTCATCGCGTAGCCTGTCTTTTACTTTGAAACAGAGAAGGTCCCTGAGCGCAATAGCAAGGTTTTGTACAGTGCTTGTGAATGAGTTAGTCCCGCCGGGAAGGGCCACCTTAAATATTGACGGAGCACTGCTACTGGTTCTGTTATTTTTAAAAAGATGACCTCGAAGGACCATTCGCTACAAAGCAAAACTAGCTTAGTCCATGCAAGCGCAATGTGCCTGGACAGGTGCACGAAATCGGGACTTTGTATGGAGTTGAGCTACTGGATGTAATCCTATATATATTCTGTGACCGCGCCGTTCGTGTTTCATTACTGCTTGTATTTGCGAAACAAAGCTAGTCTGTGTTGCAGCCTGAGCTGCTAGTCCCCGTTGTCACCTAAACTGGCGTTTACGGAACTTCGAATTTCCGTAAAAACGTCAAACTCCATACAAGTTTTTAGATATTCCGTGGTTTTACTTCTACAAGCTGTCAAAGTCAAACTCGGACTTGAGATTTGTATGAAAACGCGGAGTCGGCGTAAACGGCAACGTCGACGTATTTACAGCAACGTTGAGTAAGTAAGCTGTCAAATCAAACTCGGACTCGCAAATGTTAGTTCGCTTAGCGCCCACTGCGCGCGCTCTTAAATTTCTCCATACATTTGAAAACGCCAGTCAATCGGTTTGCCGTAAACGCGAATTTAGGTGACAGCCGGGCTCTGGTCTTGCAGCTGCTGTACTCATAGGATTCACACGCACAAGTGATATGAGCCATTTTCATTTCGCTTTCGCACGACTCGGCGAATTATGGTAGAAATCGACAAACTCCGGTTATTCCATCCTAGGTTTTTACGGTACCTCGAGCAATCCATTTGATTTACTAGCTTAGTACTAAATCCTGGAATTGGCTTTACATAATAGTCAAATTTTATTTAAAATTCCTGTCTGATGAATGCACTAAAGTTGTCGTCAAAGGTTCATGAAATGTTTTACCAGAAGGACTTAGTTTTAGATGCTATTGTTCTGAGGGAACGGTCTACCTAGGTGGCCGTCAATATTATTTTCGGCTAAGCACGTGAAGCCTGCAAAGTGTAGCTAAACTAATTTGTGTCACATTACCAAATCTCATAACTAGCATTGGCCACTGTTTGGGTCCTGAATATCTCCAACCTTATAGTCTGCACCGCAACCTGTAATAATAAAATAATAATAAGCTCTTTTAAAATTGTTATTTGTTCGATTTTAGCCTGAAAGTACTTTAAAATAACCCTACAGCAATATCATAATTACGTCGAATATGCTTCCATTTAAATTTTAATTGCAACGGCTTATTTGGTTAGCTTTAAAGGTCTAAGAATAAAGGGCTTAGATCGGATCTTACGTTGGCTATGAGTACGAACGAATGTTACAAAGAGGGTAAGTTAGATTAGGTTCATCTTAAAAACATTTTAAATTTTAACTGTCGCTGATCACGGTATATGACTGTCAAACCATATCAAGGTTTGCAACGTGTTCCGTAAAGTAATAGAATTGACCCTTTCCACTTGCCTTCACCCTGCTTAGCCCTTAGGTAATTTAGCGTATTCGTAAGTAGTCTATAATGGTATGGGCGGAATGATGCTTTAATCGGATACACAGCTTGCATTTAAATTTTAATTGCAACAGCCTTTTTGGTTGGCTTTAAAGGTCTAAGATTGAGATCGGAAGATAATAAAGGGATCTTACGTTAGCTATAAGAACGAAGGTTACAATCCTAGGTAACCTACTCTAGGTTAGGTTAAGTTCCTCTTGAAATTTTAACTGTCGCTGATCACGGTATATGACGGTCGAACCATATCAAGGTTTGCAACCTGTTCCGTAAAGTATTAGAATTGACCCTTTCCACTTGCCTTCACCCTGCTTAGCCCTTAGGAAATTTAGCGTATTCGTAAGTAGTCTATAATGGTATGGGCGGAATGATGCTTTAATCAGAGACACACCGCATCAAAATCCGGTGAGCGGATCTCAAGCGAAAAGACAGAAGCGACCTTGCATGCACACGCAGTTTATACAATATATCTTAGTTCTATGGAACGTTCTAGTTCTATGCAAGTGACAGACGGTAGGCGTTGGATTGTATGAGAGAAAACCGTATTGCAAGCTTATTTCTTGTTTCAAGTTCTCCAATCGTCCTTAGTTATTTTTTATTTGTGACTGCGATCGTGACTTCAATCGCATAATCTTCGGATTAGATGTTCAATCCGGTGGAAATGTGACGCGAATGACTAACGCGCTCGTGCGACTTCAATGGATGACGCCATGCATAGTGATTAGAATTATTATGTTCGCATGGCAAAGAGCAACACCGTTAACGTTCTTTCGAAAGAGATCGGAAGGTTATTGTTTGTGTGCGATTATGTTAATATCTCAAGGATATGCCGTAAAGCCTCCGTTTCTTACTGGGAGCCTACCATGTTAAGGTGCGAGAAATTTACGCTCCCCGTAAAAACCTAGTATATTAATCTTTTGAAAACAGGTTTTCCAATATACTTGATGTTTGGTATCTAATATCAAGTAAACAATATATTTGCACGTTTTTTATTTTTTTTTAAATTATCATGACTGTAAATTTGTATGAATATTTTCTAATTGCTGTCATATCACTCGGTTTTGAAAAAAAAATCATGCATATTACATTTAATTTATTCAACTTGTGGTAGTCAAACTACGCAAGTCATGTCACAATTTGATTGATGCGCGGATTCGATCAACTCAGCAATCAACACAGATATTTGTTACTTAATAACTATTTATAACTACCCATTGGATGAAGGAAAGCATGCAGTAGGTAGCTAACATTTATAATATGTTTTTATGTTCTCCTTTTTATCTTTTCAGAAATATACTCTGCATTGTATGTTTTACTGTTCTTTTGTTTTCTGTGTAGGTACTTATGTCTTCTTCGTCCAATAAATGGTTATTATTATTATATCTAATATGAAATAAATTTGAACAGTGGTTTTCAAATGCTTAGTAAACAGCATTCTTAACTGTAGCTTCTTCTAATATCTATATTACTTATGCTATGAACTTGACCTTTACGAAGATATTATCTTTCGCACTGTAGTTTGCTTCATCATTCTTTTATAACTTATTCGTTCAACGTGTTCGAACCACTCAATACCCCTTTTGTTCACTTTTGAGAAATACTCGCAAGATAGAATTATTGAATATTGCCTGGGCGACAGAAATACAGCCAGTATTGGACCTGCACCTTTTATTTCTGTCATTCCTACCGCCATGATAACATCTACATATATTTTAGCAGCTAGTAGTATATTTATAAGCTTACCATATACATAGCTGCATCCACGTATCATCCGTAACCAAAAAACACAAGGAAAAAAATATTATAATAATAGTTTCAGAAAATATTAATTTGATAAATATACAAAAATCCAATTAGATGAAAAATAATATAAGGATACCCTCTCATCTTACGTTATGAACATTGAGAAGATGTCCGCTTCGTCTTGTGTACCACCCCGTCGCACCCATCTGTGAGGATCGGATTGCGGGGCACCTATAGAGCTGCGATGGGACGCAGGAATCACAGGAAGTACAGGACCGGGAAACAGGGAGAGCTTATCCTGAAACCCAATCAAAAAGTAGTAATATTTCTGCGTTCGCGCTCCCAGAATGAAGTGTTGGTATTTAATACTATTTATTGTGGCTACGCTTTGGGTGAGGTCGATTGCTAACTGCGGGTAAAACTCCTCCCTCAAAGTCAATTCAAACTCTCCAAATGTATTTATTTAAACGTTTATTAATACTGTATTAGTACACACACTCTTAGATTAGTCAATGCAAAACAGTTCTAACTCCGCCGATGAAGAAAAACTGTCAAGAGACATCACCGGGAGTAAATACAAATATATTTATACTAATAGCTACTACAAAACACCATGAAAAAATTACACACCTCAACATCCTCTGTGTATGAGCTTCTAACCAGCAGCTATAATTTCTAAAATTTGTCCGTACAGTAACCTCTTGACTAAAATCTTGTCAAAGTTGAGAGCCGACGTAAACTAGCATACATACATACATATGAGAGTGTGTTTTGTTGGTGAATCTTCTAACCGGTGATGATTTCAAGAAATTTTTAATTTTCCATTGAAAATATTGCGCTGATGCTGAAAATATCGTAAAATACATTGGGTTAAACCAATTATCTTCTTTTTAACTGTAATAATGCCCAAAGAATTAACGTTTGGTGATGTCTGCAAACTTATAGCTACATTCGCTTGGATGGAAAATATGGATATTAACTACGGACATCACACATGGACTTTATTGTAGTTTCGTGGCCGGTGAGAATCGAGTCTCGAGGTTTTGCTCATTATCAAAGATCTAGTATGGTATAGTGGTAAAGCGTCCAGCGCCGGACGCGCCGGAGGGGTGGGTTCAAATCCAACAGCTTGTCGCGTGTCGTTTGGTCTCCTAACATAACATTGCTGAAGTTGAAATCATGAATTAATTTGTCGATTCCGGGGATACCTCTTTAACAATTAAGCTGTGCAAGTCTAGATTACTCCGTGGGGTATATGCATCCATTGTATTGTATTATGTAGGGTTCTGTAGATGTGTGGGAATGACTGATTCCCGCGAAACTGTCATGAGCTAACACGCCACGCGATGATCAGCATTCGATGCAAACATCCGTTGCCGTTTCAGGTTTCACTGTGTGACGAATTCCAGTTGCTAATGAAGACTGGTCACTATCTGAATACCTAAGCGGCGCATGGATATACGGCATGCTATGATTTCTGTTTTCTCTTCTGCCAATACTTCAGTTTGCTGTGTATATGGATGAGCAGATAAATAGACGGGGAATGAAGCATTGGTTTTATGATTAAACGTTAAGTAGCTCTTAGATTATAAAATTGTGCTATGTATTATGAATATTTTATATTCATGGTCTTCGTCGTCTTATCAGAATGAATATTTGTTACACCACAAATAAAAAATTGCAGCCTGAAACTGTGTGTTTTACCACAGAAGTATAGTATGGTATAGTGGTAAAGCGTCCAGCGCCGGACGCGCCGGAGGGGTGGGTTCAAAATCCAACAGCTTGTCGCGTGTCGTTTACGTCTCCTAACACTAACATTGCTGAAGTTGTTTAACCTTTAACTGACCTCTTTAGGTAGATAAGATTAGAGGTCGTGTCTGATTTCTAAAAGGCGAAGCGAGCTTTAGGGTTGGTAAACTATGGAATCGAATCCTTGCCTAGGTATTTGCCTCAAAGTAGGGGTCCTCCAAACAAGTTGTAAAGAAGCACCTGGCCGGCCTGCATGGTTTTAGCAGCCCCTGTGAAAGTTTGATAGCCTATGGGCGTTGTCTGGCATCTCTTATGTAAGTACGCCATATGCCACGCTTAAGGTGGCCGAACTCGGCAGGATTAACTCATTCGCGGGCACGGTACAAAACCGTGCTGTTGCCCTCTGGGACCTTCTCTGTTTCAAAGAAAAAGACAGGCTCCGTGATGAGCTAGATGCAACATGTCCACAAAAAAGACGACGTGCATAGTGTATGATTTGTTAAGGTTTACGAAAATTTTAATTACAGAACGACTTATATCTAAAAGTAAACCACGACCGCTGTATTAAAAAATCTAACAAAAAGCAAATAGATTATAAATTGTGATTAAATAAGCTATGTCTGACTTTGACACTGACACTTTATCATTGCGTAATCCACCTCCAAAGTTGTTGCATAAAACGCGCGAAAAAATCGAACTTTCGGACCTTATTACTTGAAAACCAAACACAATTTTACAATGCCAACGGTCATCAGACATCTAGTTCGATCAAATAAAGCTATTTTGAGCAAAATTTGGGATCTCTGACAAGAAATATGGGCGTGATCTTCTTTCCCCGTTTGTATGGGGAGTTGAGCGGGATGGCCCACCTTAACATGAAAAAAACTTTTAAGAAACTCCCTGTGCATACATAAACAAATGAAACATCTGAGTGCTGAAAGTCCTAAGTGTTTTTCGAAACAAATTCCTAGCAACTCCAGCTATTTCATTTAAAAACTTAGCTAGCTCGAGGTTGCTCTCAAACAATACGATTTCCTTTCATTTCCGATGGCCGCGCGTCGGCGCCATGTTGTTTTAATCCCGGCGCCAAAGTCGCCGAGCGGAAGGCACCGAGGGAGAACAAAACGCCGGATCCACTACTGATAACGTTTCCGTGTCCTCAACTTTTATTGCGACAGAAAGTTTTCAAGCCTCTCGATTCTCCTGCGGCTCGGGTTCCGACGACTGTCCACACTTTAAGGCAATTGTGGCGTTTGCGGCTTTAGTCTTCTTGTTGTCAATAATGCACTCACGAATGGACTTTTTGTTGGTTTTGGTTTAGTTTAAACTCTTGCTATGATCTAGAGCAAAGACGCAAACTTTCATTAAAACTGTCTAAATAAGAAGTGCAAATAAGAGCTAGCAATGAAAATAAAAAGACGCTCGTGAATCAATCCAATCTCTGACCAAGATGAAGTTCGTCTAATGAAACCGATCCACTGCTGCATAATTACGGGAGTGCCGGCGAACGGGTGAACGGCATATGTAGTCGAGTGGAGTCAGAGGAGGCTGTTTAGTTAGCGGTAATCGACAAAGCAAACGCGGTGAGCGGTCTGCGAGTTCTGGGCAGCGGAGCGTGAGGACTGACCCGTCTGCGACAATCGCTGTCAACGCTACGATGCACCGACCAGACTTTTAATGTGAATACTATTGGTAATGATCACTTTTTTCCCGTGATTTCATTAATTCGAGGAATTAAAGTTCTACACAACTTTCGAAAAAGCACGAAGAAGGCTGAATTCGAACCGGATAACGAGGAGTGCCTGCCATCAGTGCCGTTTGGCCTATGTATGATGCTTCTGAGATTTTCCACGTAGTCTAGTCGTCGTTACCGATCAATGCCTCGGAAGCCGATTAAATGATAAAAAAATCTTTATAAAAAAATGTTAGTAAAAATAAGACAAAAGGCAGCTATTTGTTGCCTGATATTAAATTAAAAAAACCGGCCAAGTGCGAGACGGACTCGCACACGAAGAGTTCCGTACAATCTTACAAGATTTAAAACGAAAAATCAGGTTTTTTTATTTTTTTCATTTTCATTTTATTTTCCTTTAATTTTCATTATTTTGATTTTGCCTACCTATTACGGTTCATGAGATACAGCCCTGTGACAGACGGACGGACGGACGGACGGACAGCGGAGGCTTAGTAATAGGGTTCTCTAAAACCCTAAAAATTACAACATTACATACGTAAATTAGACAATAGGTTTTCAAAAGTGTAATATTCGAATGCTCAAGATTTGTCTCTTCCAGACATTACTGGACAGTGTTAAGCGTTGTTAGATATACTGATTAAATTGTCCAACGACATGCGTACCTCTATGCTTTGCCTCATACTTATCACCACTGGGATTACGGGCTTACATTATGGGAGCGAATTTATATGAAGTAGGTCTGTTTCTAGTGGTCTTTCCGTTAGCCATCGAGAAGTCGCCGACCAGCACAAAAAACGCAATATTGTTGCAGTGAATTGCGCAATCTGCGTTCCATTTGTTTTACTTTGTGTTTTTTCTTCCTACTAGTACGAACGTGTTGATACCAAGCCGCCGCATTTTATTCAACCGCAGCGCCGAGAAAACTGTTGGCACAGACATAATTCACGGTTCGTGGAGAAGATAAGCGCATTTTGCTACCTTCCTGTACTGTTATTATGAACTATATTGGCTTTTGTAGAGTTTTGGTACTTTCGCCTTTATCATCCTAAAATGTTCCTTTCTTCTTAATTAGTGTTCACAGTGCCACAATTCTGGTATTGTTTTTGGAGTTTTTTTTTTCAACTGTATTGTGGGAGCAATTTATATTGAAGATTAATGGTTGCGGTGCGATTAGTTGTTCAATCGAGGTCAATTTCATTAGCAGCTGTTTTTATGTTGGAAGATCCTGAGGCATCTGAAAAAAGGATTTTATGCACAGCTAAGAACGGTTCTTGCACTCAACCTATAATGGGTATTATCGTCGTCTACCGATTTGTTGATTTTTTTAATCGATTGAAAGCGATTTTTTTGGAAAACAAATGGTTACGAAAATTAAACCATACCCCGCAGCGTTAAGATATTTATAATAATTGAAAAAAAAAATCTTTAAACATAAATGAAATGAAACATCGCAACTCCATCAAGTAATAAATAGAAATGGGTAGATAGTTTAAATACAGGGGCATTTTTTATTGATAACAGCGGTATTGCAGGATTCCAATTTTATTTAAAAAAATATTCTATTAACAGATATCTCAATCTTCTCATCAAATAAGGGTTCACTCAAATCAGTATGTCTCTTGTATTTAGATGATTCAAGTGATACTTCACCCCCAAAATTTCATGACTCCAAATCTAAATGAGAACTAATGATCCAATAGACAAAAAAAAAACAAACAAAATAACCGACTTCAAGGAAAAAGCACTAAAAAGTAAAAAAAAAATTGCCATTTTTGTAGTTACGATAATTGTAATTTTTTGAGCCGGTGTCAGCCAAGGTTATCTTGACTGGTGCAGCGCGTGCCCGGCTGACGCTGACTCAAAAATTACAATTATTGTAACTACAAAAATGGCAATATTTTTTTTACTTTTTAGTGATTTTTCTTTGAAGTCGGTTAATTTTCATTTCTTTGTTTTTAGTGAATCAGAAGTACACTAACTAATTTGTGCACGTCCTTTCCAATAAAAAAGAATCATCGAAATCGGTTGGCGTGATATTGAGTTATTCGCGAGGTTATCCGTCCATTTGTCGCGCACATACTTAATGAAAATTTAAGACTTATATAATTTTCTCTTGGATATCATTGTCAGAACTAAACCAAATTTAAATGGGACCACACGGAAAGCACCAGAATTCAAATAAAAAAATAATCATCAAAATCGGTTCACCCAGGCGAAAGTTCTGAGGTAACAAACATAACAAAAAACATAAAGACGAATTGAGAACCTCCTTTTTGAAGTAAGTTAAAAAAGGAGTGATCCCGACGGTTATGGAATGCTCGTAATGCCTTTCGGTACCGAAACCCAATCTCTGAATGAAACACGTGCGTGTCTCAGGAAACTGACGATTGCCCATCTCCAAGGTCAGGGTGGGCTGGGTTAGGAAAGGGCCAGCGGGCCTCACTAAAGAGCACATTCCGTGGACCGGTTCCGCGGAGCTCCTTCGAGAACCCGACCGGAACCGGTTGCCCTTTTGCGGGACCCCACGAGCCGGGGGGGGGGGGGGGCGGGGGTTGGCCAAGACGGACCCATAGAGGGCAATATAACAAATGCTTCTGTTACATGTACATTTGTTTTGAAAGCATTAATAGTACCTAATCATGTGTTGGTACTACTGATAATCAGCCTCAATAAACTAAACTGATAAATTGTCTTAAATGGTTCCGGTCTGATACCCTTTTTCTCTATGGTGAAAAAATTTGGTGAGATGGCCACCAATTAAGTAGTTATAATTGGTGGCCATCTCAACTTCGCCTGTCCCTCCAAGCGCAATAGGCTGGGCAGAACCAAAATTAGGTCGGATTTGTTTTTTGCGCAGCCGCTTCCGTTTGGAGGGGACCGGTTAAGATTCACCCCACCCATAATAATGGTGGCGGCAACAGGAACGCCGATTGGGTCGGTTGAACGAGAAAAACGAACCAGCAAACAACTTCTGTCTCTATCAACAACATCGTAGACGAAAGAGAAGGACTCTGGCTGCACGAGATGTGCACAAAGGTGCGTTCGTTTGGCACATTCGAAATTCAAAATATGATCCGTGCTCAAAATGAGACACCACCAATTTTAAGATGCCAGTGCTCATTTGGCATTCTCCTGTAGCTGTATCTAGACTAGAAGGTCGCGACAAAAATGGTAACGATAACATAAACGGCTGAAACTGGGTTCACAGGATAAAGACCAACCCTCTGAAGCTAAATGTGTCAGTCTGCCTGCACCAAGTGAGTAAAAAGAGTAAAAAAGTTTATTTATTTCGCATAGATAAATACAACAAGTTAACATAGTAAGTAATAAAGTATTAATATAAAGGAAAAACAAAAAACAGTTATTTGCACATAACTACAAACACGAAAACAGAGCAATAAAAACAATCAGAAGTATTTAGTATGCAGTTGGTTTATAAAGTGGTTGCGTTACATAGATAAGGCGTTTGAAAAAATAGTTATGGTGACAAAAAAATATATGATAGGGTAAATGGCTGCAAATAACGAAGCATGAAAGTGTCAGTAAATACTTGCTTAGCAATATCAAAACTAAAAAAATCTTTGGTTGCATTTCGTAGTAATATGTGATTTAGGTTACAGAAATAACTTAAGGTATATTTAAGTATTTAATTAATAACCGACTGGTTATTGTTCCATAATTAATAGGTATCAATGTTTCTAGACAAATGGTTCTATTTTATGTATCCAATCTAGATAACGCAACCGCTTGGCGCAGGCAGACCGACATATTTAGCATTAGAGGGTTGGTCTCTAACATATAAACCCAGATTCAGCCATTTACCTTATCGTGACCAAAAATTTCGTGACCTCCCGGAATAACCAGTCATTGACTCGATTGACATTGACATTGCCGTGCGGCGACGCGCGGCGTTGCGCGACTCCGCGGCGGAGGCGCGGGGCGGGGACGGCGGCGGCGGCGGACGGTTCACGGCGAACCGGTCTGGTTATTGTTGTATTCGGAGCGGCACTGACCTTCACCTCGATACGACAGGTAAAGCGGAACGCGTTCCGCCGCCGCGCCACGCGTGTCGTTCCTAAAGCGGGGAGCTAAGTGTTTGGACGGCGAAGCACAACAGGAATGTATTTAGGAAAGTTCGTAATAGGGTTGCACACAGATCCTTTCCTGTACCCGAAGTCTCAGTTGTCACCTAAATTGGCGTTTACGGCAAACCGATCGACTGGCGTTTTCAAATGTATGGAGAAATTGAAAAGCGCGCGCAGTGGGCGTTAATCGAACTAACGTTTGCGAGTCCGAGCTTGATTTGACAGCTTACTGTAAATCTAGCAAAAACTTGTATGAAGTTTGACGTTTTTACGGAACTTCGAAGTTACGTAAACGCCAATTTAGGTGAGAACTCAGACTGACCACTCTGAATACCGCGACAAGATGCCCTCTAAAAGATGCTTCTCGCGGCTCGTAGCCTAGTGGCGCGGGGACTGGCCTAGCGTACCAGAGGTCCGGCTTCAATTCCGACATGCACCACTTTCTTTCTCTTTCCGAGTTCGATAAGTGCATTTCGTCACGAATACGAGCTGCTCCATGGTTCGGAATATATGTAAAACTGTAGGTACCCTTCCCCTACTAGGTGGTAGGGTTTATGCCCGCCCGGCTTGGTACCATCGCATTGGATGAAAAGATGGTCGAAGCGGCAATGAAAAATTGTCTGTGTTTTCCATCCAGTTCAATGTAGCCGTGCTTATAAAGGTATGGTCCTGGCATGGCCCTAATTCCTTCGGGAATGTGGTGTATTGGGCTAATATCATAACGGTAGTTGTGTGGTATTAGCCATCCATGTCAGGTCGCATAAAAAAAATGCTTGACGACGCCCATGGGCTTTCGAAATTTTTAGGCTGCGAAAAAAATGCCGGCCGGCCGGGTGCTTCTTCACACCATGCTTGAAGGACCCCGGACTGTACTTTGGGGGAAACACCATAGCAATACCACATATTTCACAGTCTACAAACCCTGCAAACATATTTAGCCGTTGCAGTTGGTTCTAATTCAAGGAACGTTTGCAGTGAATGTTTGCTACAGACAGGCGGCTGGAGTAGAAAGGGAATGGGTTTTTGCAGCTCCAAAGAGCATTTTTCCTCATACAGACGATAAAACACACAGAGAGACTCTACATCCCGGACTCCAGATATCCAGACTCGGAGCTTGAGGGTCTCTAGATTCTAGAATCCCTCAGCGTCGTCGACGAGACTTAGTTGCGGCAAGGCGCTGTATCGAGTCTTAGGAGCCAAGCAGTTCTTAGCTGAACAGTTCCACGGATGCGAACAATACTCCAACCGAAACCTTAGCAACTCCGAAAGTAAGTTTTGCGTTAAACTCAAGTTGACGAAACCTATGAAGAAGTCCCACGAAAACTTAAAGAGAATCACGTTTATGAAATGTTTTCTTGGACTCTTATATAACTTTTTATTGTCTGATAACTTTTTATTGTCTGTTGCCACCTTGGCGCACTTGTTTATAAACGTGCTGCCTTGATGTTAAGGTGGCCCAACCCGCTCATCTGCCCATACAAACGGGGAAGGAAGATCACGCCCATATTTATTGTCAGAGATCCCAAATTTTGCTCAAAATAGCTTTATTTGATCGAACTAGATGTCTGATGAGCGTTGGCATTGTAAAATTGTGTTTGGTTTCTAACTTATAAGATTCGAAAGTTCGAAGTTTTCGCGCGTTTTATACAATAACTTTGGAGGTGGATTACGCAATGATAAAGTAAGAACATCTTAAAAAGATAAATCATCAGACATAGCTTATTTAATCAAGATTTATAATCTATTTGGTTTTTGTTAGATTTTTGACTACAGCGGTCGTGGTTTACTTTTAGCTATAAGTCGTTTTGAAATTAAAATTTTCGTAAATCTTGCCAAATCATACACTATGCACATTGTCTTTTTTGTGGACATGTTGCATCTACCTCATCACGGAGCCTGTCTTTTTCTTTGAAACAGAGAAGGTCCCAGAGCGCAACAGCACGGTTTTGTACAGTGCCCGCAAATGAGTTAGTCCCGCCGGGTTGGGCCACCTTAAATGTATTTCACTAGCTCCTGTTTTCACCACCTTCAGTTATCTTAAATCCGAAAAGTAACTTTCGGTTATATGGCATATTTACATGTGTAACCGACATGTAACTTTGGGATTTCAGAAGCTGGAGGTGGTGAAAACGGGCGTAGGTGAGGTGGACTGATAACAGATGGCATGCAGTATTACGTTACGATATGATTCTCACCTATTGGGCTTAATCATAGAACTCAGGTTAGAATGCCCTCCGCTTTGTAGACAAAATAATACGATTTTGTTTTCAGGCAGCGGGTGACAAGATACTAAGGGCCGAGTGCACAAAAGGACTAAAACTCAAAATAAAACGTATGTTTAAACACGTCACTTTTTATAAATAGTATGGAAGGAACTCCATGCGGTTCACTAAAAGTGACGTGTTTGAACATTGATTAACTCAGCCGTCTCTTCGTGAAATCGGGGCTAAGATGTATGAGTACTAAGGCTGTGTGCGGCCCGGGGTTTAACATAACCAATAATATCAACGCAAAAGTGTATTTGTTGATTTGTAGTTCTTTTATGCTGCATCTGATTGACGTTATTTTTCGTATACACGAAAAGTTCAGCATCTCTTACTATCCGGGCCATATGGGCCGTAAGCTGATTTATATGCGGGAAAAAAAATGTTGCCGTCACGAGACGCCCGGCAGATGGGAAACATTTAATTTCATATTGGTATGTATCAGCTATTCGGAGAGCGCCACGCGAGTCGGATTTACTGCCTAGGTGCGCCAATAGATTCACAAATATTTTTGATACTGTCCCGATCGGATTCGGGTACCGCGGCCAGTATTCAAATGAAAAAAAAAAAGGAAATTGGCCCGATTCCCGAGCCGTGTGTTTCAATTCAAACCATCCGCGTCGCTCAATCCCGGTAGATTGAGACTGTAGATTATGCGCAGGGCTTAATTGGGAGTCGGAGGGGCTTTAAATGCGCACCCTTCCGTGGCCTCGCCCCCGATATTGTTCCGCTGGGGCCTGCGGGCTCTGGGACGGATGTTGAGGCGAGACGGCGATCCTGTGCTGAGGCACAGAATACATATAGGATTACATCCAGTAGCTCAAATCCATGCAGAGTCACGATTTCGTGCACCTAGACAGGCACATATCGGTTTCGCGGTGCTGAACTGTCGCGAATGGTCCTTCAAAGCCGTCTATTTAAAAGTAACAGAACCAGCAGTGCTCCGCCAATATTTAAGGGGGGCCTTCCCGCTGAACTCCCGTGGAAACGCGGAAACGAGATCATGCACATATTTCTTGTCAGAGATCCAAAATTATACTCAAAACAGCTTTATATGATCGAACCAGATGTCTGATGATCATTGGCATTGTAAAATTGTGTTTGGTTTCTAATTTATAAGGTCCGAAAGATCTAATTTTTCGCGCGTTTTATGCAATAATTTTGGAGGTGGATTACTCAACGAAAAAATATAAACATCTTAAAAAGATTAGTCATCAGTAATATTTTTTTTGTATGATTTTTGACTACAGTGGTCGTGATTAACTTTTAGCTATAAGTCGTTTTGTAATTAAAATTTTCGTAAATCTTACCACATCAAACACTATGCGCATCGTCTGCTTTGTGGACATGTTGCATCCTCCTCGTCACGGAGCCTGTCCCAGAGCGCAACAGCACGGTTTTGTACCGTGCCCGCGAATGAGTTAACAACCTCGACACTAGCTGAAGGGAAACGTATTTGTCTCAAAAATCGCTGAGTTCAGCTACTGCTGTAGCCTCGGTGGCACAGCTGTATATCTACTGTGGCTGACGTCTGAGGTGACACGCCCGTGTCGCTATCTCGGGGACGCTGGACGAATCTTCCGGGTACACACATTTTGATGACGGCCCCTTCATATTACAGATCGATTGGGTCATCAACGCAGGGTTTTAAGTATCACAGAGCGCATTTAAACAAAATGTTTAAAACTTTTGGAAAAGAACCCAGCACAAATCGTATGGGAATTGGCTCCCGGTCAAATTGGCTGAAATTTGGATATGTTGTTTGTTTCGGCATCCTGAACAAAAGTCTCAATGGGCACAAAGCCCAATTTTGCTTATTTTGGCCGCTACGGGGCTCCAAAGCTCCACGGGTTGACCATTATTTACTACTCAAAACGGCGATCTCCTGGCAGTTTAGTATTTGCTACGCTGAGGAAAAAGTACCCTCTCATGTTTTTGGGGGGGCTAAATTCAAATCCAATGTCAATATGACAATATTGACAGTTGACAGCTGTCAATTAGTTGTCAACTAGCTGTCAAACAGCGAGAAATAAACAAAATCGATAAAATCCACATGTGAATGTAGGTTTTTGAGGTTGCTGAGTTCAAAACTGATGGCCAAAAGACAATAATGACAGTTGACAGCTGTCAACTAACTGTCAAACAGCATTTTACAACCAAAATGGATGCAACCCACATGTCAATATACGTTTTTGAGCTTTCTGAGTTCAAAACTGATGTCCAAAAGATGATATAGACAGTTGACAGTTGTCAACTAACTGTCAAACAGCATTTGACAGCTAAAGTGGATGAAACCCATATGTAAATATATGTTTTTGAGCTTGCTGAGTCGAAAACTGGTGGCCAAAAGACGATATTGACAGTTGACAGCTGTCAACTGTCAATATTGTCATATTGACATTGGATTTGAATTTAGCCCCCCCGAAAACATGAGAGGGTACTTTTTCCTCAGCGTAGAAAATACTAAACTGCCAGGAGATCGCCGTTTTGAGTAGTAAATAATGGTCAACCCGTGGAGCTTTGGAGCCCCGTAGCGGCCAAAATAAGCAAAATTGGGCTTTGTGCCCATTGAGACTTTTGTTCAGGATGCCGAAACGAACAACATATCCAAATTTCAGCCAATTTGACTGGGAGCCAATTCCCATACGATTTGTGCGGGGTTCTTTGCAAAACCAAATCTCTTGCCTTTATTTTATACCAATTTTATTAATTGCGTAATTTTTTTCGTGCTTTTGTTAAATCGATTATTGTTTATATTTTTATTTACCATAGTAGGTTTTTTTCATAAATTTAATAAAACTTGGGTTATTATCCTCATTTATTCCTTTGAATCACTTGTTTCACGCCTTGAATAACCAACACAACAACCAATACCTTGATTGTAGTTAATTCAAACTAGTTCTTTGCAGAATGATTTTTTAAAGATTATTTTGTCCTCTTGAATCCCCTCTCTCTCGTCAGTGAATGTAGTCGACCCAAAAACATCTTAAATGAATAGGTATAGGAATCAATAAACCTAATTTAGCCAAATCTGTGTAACGGTCCCGTTTATCGGAACCGAGTGCTTTCGCCGCATACAGCGGCCTAATCCGTCCAACAAATACGGAACCACTTAACGAGCTTTTCTAATGGCGCGAACAGTTTTTAAAACAGTCTGGAGTGATTTCCGCGTGGCGCAGTGTAGGCCGCGAGGAGGCGTTGAAAAAATTCATAGTGAACAGTGGTATAGATCTCGGCAGCTAACCTTACGCCTACGGGATCTATTTTTATTAGTTATTTTCCGACATCTTCATATACTTAGTGGGAGTGTTCAATTTCAAAGACGCTATCATGATACCTTGTTTGGCAAATTATCAATGAGTAGTTTGGAAGTTATGAGGGAACAGACGAACATACATACACACCGTTCAAAACCCTATTTTTGTCCGATAAAAATAGAGTTTTCATCAATGGCTGCATTGCAGTAGTCTTACAGTAATTGTTTGCCAGAATTAACCCATGTTTAGACTGCATTACATGTCACATGCTTATAATATTATGATATGTTGCCGCGTCTGACAGAATAGCTAAATCGTACCATCAAATCAGGCGTCAACGTCGAAATGCAACGCTCGTTTGCTTGGGTCAACATGACGTGAAAATAAGTATCTGTGCTCTCACCAGCTCGTCTGCACCTAGCGGTCGAGCGTTGATGCGGCGTCAACAAACGCAACCACGTCTTCCATTAGGGGCACATGTATGTATAGGGGCGACATCGTTGCCCCCATGTACATAGGGAAATTATATGACGTCAGCGAGGATACAAACTGGATGCATATAGGTGTTTTTATAATTATTACGGTAATCTCGTGCGGGTCGAATGAGGGGGAGGGGGTTTAGTTAACACTAGCTGTGCTCCGCTCGCGTTAAAGTCCGATATTATACAGTTTGCTCGCCGCTCACGTTAGGGTCATGATTGTGAGAATTAGGGTCGGCCGCCGAGAAGCCTCCCTGCAAAGCGTTAATTCGGTAATGAAAACATGTCATTTACGTTTTCGCTTACTACTACCTACTTTTTCAACATAACGTGATGATATTTGGCGGAAACTTCTACGAGTTGTGCCTGATTCTATTAGTGAAAATATCATCTAAACAGAGTAAGCTGTTTTATCGTGAAAAGCGGCCATACATTGTTGAAGACAGACAGACAGACAAACACTTCCGAAAAAGTGTTTTTTATCATCAGTTTCGTCAGTATAAGCCCCTCGTAAAAGATTTTTCGTGAAATTACAAAATTACAGACACGCCACCGTCCTAGTGTTTTATAATTTGTGGAGATACCTACAAGCGGCTACACTTTGAGACATGCTAGATACAAAATTCGCTCCTACTTACTGCGCGCGACCCAAGCAGACAGGACTTTTCAGGATTTGTCCGCCAGCCTCGTGAAGAGTGATAGCAAAGATAATACTAAATTGGTGATGCTATCAACGCAAAGGGCCGGTTGTTTATGAGCTTGGACGCTAGCATCCCATCATCGTGTGTATTGTCAGTAAGAGTCTTTTTCCTCGGTACTAGTAGTTGCTACTCTGTGGCCGACCCGCGACGTAGAAATTAGAACAAATTGAACGAGCGGCGCAGGAGTTCTACATATGTACAAAGCCGACTTGTGCCAATTTAGCTCGTGGCACACGTCATCTAGCACAACTGCTTGATTCCGCTTTCCGCCTATTATGCGCGTGACGCTCATTCGTAGCAGCCGGCGGCTCGATAATCGGCCTTAATGCATGGAAAATAGGTGCGATTTACATTTAAAGGGTCCATCAGTCTTTTGAACCACTAACTATGTATTCTGGGCAATGTTGTTTAACGCGGAATTAGCTCAGAATTCAATCGGCGCCGGCGTTTTGGCTTCATGTGATGACTGAAATCAAAATATGTCAAAATGCAAAATTGTGGGATTGCATAACTGGACATGGCCATTGGCATTCGTCGTACAACTGAAAAATTGCGAAGTTCAATGCCATGGGCGGGTGCATTTCGGCGGTCAAAATAAACATAAAAAATACTTAAGGTGGCCCAACCCGGCGGGACTAGCTCATTCGCGGGTACGGTACAAAACCGTGCTGTTGCGCTCTGGGACCTTCTCTGTTTCAAAGAAAAAAGACGGGCTCCGTGATGAGGAAGATGTAACATGTCCAAAAAAAAAAAACAATGTGCATAGTGCATGATTTGGTAAGATTTACGAAAATTTTAATTACAAAACGACTTATAGCTAAAAGTAAACCACGACCGCTGTAGTCAAAAATCTAACAAAAACCAAATCGATTATAAATCTTGATTAAATAAACTATGTCTGACGACTAATCTTCTTAAAATGTTCTTACTTTATCATTGCGTAATCCACCTCCAAAGTTATTGTATAAAACCGCGAAAAACTCGCACTTTCGGACCTTATAACTTAGAAACCAAACACAATTTTACAATGCGAACTGTCATCAGATATCTAGTTCGATCAAATAAAGCTATTTTGACCAAATTTGGGATCTTTGACAAGAAATATGGGCGTGATCTTCTTTCCCCGTTTGTATCGGGAGTTGAGCGGGATGGCCCGCATTAACTAACGATTTTAAATTTTACATGAGCAGTAAATAAAATTAAAATCTGTTTTTCAACAGCAACATTTACATTTAATATACTTATATTTTGGAAATCAACGGAAAAAACTGGTCGTACATTCATCTGTACCATAGCCTACTGTATTGTTTTGTGTTTACACACAAACGAAAAACAATACAGCAGGCTATGTCTGTACTAATATTTTCAAAATCAATGCTAAAATAGAATCACACACACTGCTCATGAAAACTATAGCGTCGTAACCATTAAAACGTACCAAATAATAAATAATTACCAAATAATTAACAAACAATTTTATTCATACTACATGTTCAGTGAACAATTTATTTTGAACCCTCCTCGAGCAAAGCAACGAGGAAAACTGGTTAAATTACAAATACGTATCCAAAAGTAAGAATTGACTTTTGGAGGAAAAAATAATTCGCTTACAACTTCAAAGATTTTAACAAAGTTAATGTCAAGTCCACGATTTTAATCATAAGTTATCGAAGAATGTATTCGAAGCTGGAATCGAGTGTTTATTCCTAAAGCGTCATTTTCTTTTGCGACCGAAGTATTTTGTGTTACAGCCTAATCGAAGTGAATTTCTAAAGCAGGTAAATCTATATTATTTATAGCCAAAAGTTAGTGGTGCTGTTGTTGCACATTTGTCGGTTACTTCTTTTGGCATGGCCCACGTATGCCTGGCGATCCAAATACACTACATTCATTACCGGGCTGAGTTTGAGAGCCGCATTTGAATAGACGGAATGTAGGTACATTTGCAAAGAATACTATTTATTTCCACTATTCTATTTTCGTAATCGTTGGGGGAGGTTCATTGGTACAGGCGGCGGCAAATAACTGGAACCCTGGCGGGACGTCTCCCCTTTGCGTGGCCCTATACGCACTCCCCATGGGGATGTTTTAAGCTATCTGAATCCCCATTTTTCACAACCGGTTACTCGTTAAATAATTAAAAGGAATCATTCACAATCACTTATTTTCCTACTAACAATATGAATAAGACAAGGACAGGACATCGGATAGTACTTCCGTTGTCACAAGACTTGTTAGGTAGCTTGCTCTATGTCATTCCGTCCGATAAAGAAGAAAAAGGCGTAAATACGTATGTAAAATTGTCCCTATGACCAATGTGAAGGTTTGTTGCTTATGATTTTTTTTTTTTATGTGACTGGACATGGGTGGCTAATACAACAAGTTCTGTCATGGTATTAGCCCAACACACCACATGGGAACTAGGTGCCATGCCAGGACCTTCCTTATATTGCACGGCTACATTGAACTGGATGGAAAACACGGACAATTTTCATTGCCGCTTCGACCATCGTTCATCCAATGCGATGGTACCAAACCGGGCGGGATTAACCCTACCACCTAGTAAGTAAGGAAGGGGACCTACAGTTTAACGTGGAATCCGAACCACGGCCAGCCTCTCTCAACGGTCGAATGGTCACCCATCCAAGACCAGACCGGATCCTGCGTTGCTTAACTTTGGAGAGCGATCGCCGAAGTGTCGCGCCACTGGGCCACTGAGGCTGACGAAATATCAGAGACATTAAACTCTGTCCACTTTTATTGATTTTGGACGGGAGCGCTTTACTCTACGCTGAGCTCTCTGGTGTATCTAAAACATTCATAACATCAAAACCGCATTTTGTCAATAACTTTAAAATGGCAATGAATTTGGTCTTCGAAATTCATAACTCGAAAAGTTATTTTATTTTCTAAATTATAACACTGGTTTTGATGAAAGACACTAAAATGTTGAGGGTACCAAAATGTATGGGGTGATGGGCATTCTCCTTTACATCTGCGCAATTCTCTTTCTCAATATTGCCATAACACTCGGCCGGTCTCTGCATGTATGACGGGGTTTCTGCAATTGAAATACATTTCGCAGTACAGTCTACGTGTGAGGAATCCACAACCGTTTTGTAAAATTGAGCATTGCAAAAAGCTAAAATATTATTCTCTAACTTTTCAGATAATGCGCCCAAACTAGATGTCTTTCTTGACCGAGCGAAGAGCGAAATGCCTTTTTCAGGCTGGGCAAAAATGTTATTTTACGTTTACTGATAAACAGTGTTCAGCTTACTTATTTAGCTCGATGTTTCGTCCACCACGCTGTGGGCATCATCAGGAATCGTATGTTTTACTGGTTCGGGTCCAGCCATGCAGCATATTCCTAGTCTTTTTTTTACAAAAATCTTTCTTTAATTAATGTGTCCTTGCTTCACGGTCGATTATAAATACATACATTTCACATTCCTTGAAATAAGCGACTTACTAACTTAGTACGAAAAAGTATACTTAATATACTTGTTGAGTTAGCTGAATTTTGAACTGATGTCGGGCTGAATTATTTCCTGGATATCATATGAATTCTCATACAAACTTTCATCGCCTATTTCACCCCGTTCGAGTTAAATTTTCCCCACAAAAGATAGCTTGTGTCCATTTCCAAGGTCCAGACTGACTCTATACCGAAATTCATCAAAATTGGTTCAGCTGTTTATACGTGAAAACGCAAGTAACTGACAGAGTGACTTTCGTATTTATAATATTAATTTGGATTTAGTGTAGCCAGTTTTTGAAAAAAAAATTAAAATGTAAAAAAAAACTAATTTTCAAAAAGACAGACTTGCGAGGTCTACAGCTCAGAGAGCCACTAGTAATAAGTATAGATAAGATATAGCGAGCGTTTCGTCGTTGCTGGTATAAAAAAACCGGCCAAGTGCAAGTCGGACTCGCACACGAAGGGTTCCGTACCATCGTACCAAACAAAATCTGGTCTTTTGTATGGGGGCCCCCTTTAATTTTAATTATTTTTAATCTTACCTATTTGTTGTTATAGCGGCAAAATAAATACACACTCTGTGAAAATTTCAGCTGTCTATCTGTTACGGTTACTGAGATACAGCCCTGTGACAGACGGACAGACGGACGGACGGACGGACGGACGGACGGACGGACGGACGGACGGACGGACGGACGGACGGACAGCGGAGGCTTAGTAATAGGGTTCCGTTTTCACCCATTGGGTACGGAACCCTAAAAAACGCACACGCATCCTGATGCAATGAAACCTCTGTTCACCTACCCCCGTGCCTTCCCCCGGGGGTGCCGCACGTTTCGGCACCGAAATAACTCGCGCCATATGTGCAGGCACGGACGATAAAACTGCAGCCGAATTGTGTTGTTTCAAAAGGGGTTCTTTGTTTGCTGTAGGTTCCCATCGGGCCCCCTTGCGTCATGCTTTCGTGAAAGAGGTTATTAAACAAACTCGTGTACAATGCGCATCTGAGTAGATGCCAGCTTAGAATCAAAACGGCGCGTGGGATTAGAGAGAGATCACACGTCGCCGCCTCTGTCGTTGTACTTGTAAACGCTATGAACAACACATTTATTGAACTCAAATGCCTCTTGGACTTGAACCCCTTTAGGATTGAAGTCCACAGTGTGACGTTTTATCTTGTAATTACCGTGTGGTCGAATGTGTAGTGGGCATTTTAGCTAAGGCTTTTAAGTGTACATTAGTAACAACCTTCCGTGACGTGAAAATCTGCCTGCACATTTCAGGCAACTTAATCTATGGCGTCCTTTGGTATCGACCATAATGCCGCAACTGCACTTATGCGGCAGGCACATGTCGCAACCAAGGCGAAGAGCGATGACAATTCTTAGGCAATTAGTATCCAAAAAAGTGCCGGTGTGCGATGATGGTATGGCGTGAAGCCATGCAACAGCTTCTGGTGTGGACACTGCGCGGATACGCGCCTGTTCTACAATTGAGTCGGAATTTAAAAGTACGGTGTGCAATCGTTTTACAACGGATGCAGCACAAAGTTTTTGTGAGCTTAGATTTGATGGGAGTTCTTCACCTGGGCACAAGCTTTTCCAGGCATTTAAAGCTTTGTTCAAATGGCAAATCACATTCTTGATCAATTTTTCATTCTTCAAAAATTCATATAATTATTTGTTTATTGATTTTTTTAATTTATTTTTATTATAAAGGTATGCAGGGTAGCTGATTACATCGCTGGTCCCCTTTCAGCCGCAACTAAATAAATCTATGTGGATGCATAACATGTTCGTTAAAAAAGGGACAACAGAATAGTAATCTCTCATCGATAATCTCATAATCTCATTTGTCAGCCTCAGTGGCCCAGTGGCGCGACACTTCGGCGATCGCTCTCCGAAGTTAAGCAACGCTGGGTCCGGTCTGGTCTTGGATGGGTGACCATTCGACCGTTGAGAGAGGCTGGCCGTGGTTCGGATTCCACGTTAAGCTGTAGGTCCCCTTCCTCACTTACTAGGTGGTAGGGTTTATCCCGCCCGGGTTGGTACCATCGCATTGGATGAACGATGGTCGAAGCGGCAATGAAAATTGTCCGTGTTTTCCATCCAGTTCAATGTAGCCGTGCAATATAAGGAAGGTCCTGGCATGGCACCTAGTTCCCATGTGGTGTGTTGGGCTAATACCATGACAGAACTTGTGGTATTAGCCATCCATGTCCAGTCACATAAAAAAAAAAAACGAATATTCCTATAATATTGCAATAATACTCAACGGTGAAACTGTGTCAAAACCCGCATATTCCGAGCATTACACGAGCCAAGTCATTATTTCAACGCGTACAATTACCCCTGCCAATACTCCTTGAATTTAGCTTCAAGCAAATGATTTGCAACATATCATTGCCCACGGTACACCAAAGCTCAGCGTGTGAATGAAAGACGTCCGCGTCCCCGCCGCACCGTTGGAGCGATGCCACCGAAAGGAGCCACGAAGCGCAGTCGGCGCGTCCCGGCCGTAATCTCCGCCGAATGGCGACGCACGAGATAGACTAGGAGATCCCGAAGAAATAGGTAACAATAACGTTAATCGCTGAAACTGGCTTCACAGGATAAAGACTAACCCTCTGAAGCCTGCCTGGTTGCCTGCGCCAAGTGGTTGTGTTGCCTACATAATGCGCATGAAAAAGGCGTAAAAGCATGAAAGTATCAGTACATACTTTTTAGTAATACCAAAACTGAACAAATCTTTGGTTGCATTTCACTGTTATAGGCGATTTAGGTTACAGATATAAATTTTGGTATATTAAAGTATTACATTATAAAACCGAATGCTTGTTGTTGCATAATGAATAGGTATCAATATATCTAGACGCTTAGTATATTAATTGGCAGGTACATATCTACATCTATTTTGTATAGCCAATCTAGCGTAACCACTTGGCGCAGGCAGACCGACACATTTAGAATCAGAGGGTTGGTCTCTAACATGTGAACCCAGATTCAGCCATTTACATTATCGTGACCAAAAATGTCGTGACCTCCCGGAATAAGACGCGCCATTCTCCGGCGCGGAGGGCGCGGGCGCCATCCGCCGCCATTCTCGGCTCACAATGGCCCACCGGCATGCGGCGGTCGCGCCCTGAATCCGGGTCTAATTGCATTTTTCGAGAACTGTCATTATGGTAGCGGATGTACCTGGAAGACAGTTGAGAATATTTCACGACATCTAAACCTTGTCACTGTTTTTAGAAGTAACTATAATATTTATTTTGACGGCTTACCGCGCGTGCCAGGAGCAGCAGCATGCCCTGGGAGGTAAACGGCGTAAGATGCGAGGGAATTCGATCAATTCTGCACCAATCGGAAGTGTTTATGTCATACCTTCTACGTTCTTGCCGGTAAAAATATTTACAACCCATTTTTGATTGGTGCAGAATTGATCGAATTCCCTCGCATATTTTCTCACATTTTACGCCGGTTCAGCCCCTGTACGTGCGGTTAGCCGTCAAACTAAATATTCGATGGGAGCTACACGGAAAAAAGTGCGCTTGTGAAATGTTACTCCGCCTGAATTTGAAGTGTTTCTTGACATAATACATGATGTAGAGAAAGAAACTTCATTCGTACTGTGTATTCTCAAGAAAATACCTACATATACCAACACATACCAACACACATACATAATTAATGCTCTTCGCGCGTATTGTTTTTTTTAAACAACCTGACATGGATGGCTCATACCACACAACTGCCGTTATGATATTAGCCTAATACACCACATTCCCGAAGGAATTAGGTGCCATGCCAGAACCTTCCCTTTAAGAGCACGGCTACATTGAACTGGATGAAAAACACGAACAATTTTTCATTGCCGCTTCAACCATAGTTTCATTCAATGCGGTGGTACCAACCGGGGCGGGCTTAACCCTACCACCTAGTAGGGGAAGGGGACCTACAGTTTTACATGGGTTCCGAACCATGGAACAGCTCGCATTCGTAGCGAAATGCACTTATCCAACTCAGGAAAGAGAAGGGTCAGGATTTGAACCCAGGCCTCTCGGATGAAAGGCAAGTCCTCTAGCCCCTAGACGAGCTGTTAAGTTCTTTATCATATAGTTTGCTCGCGCTCGATAGATATAGATGCGGAGTGAGCATATCGGCGTGGCCTTCAGCTGCTCACACATCCCTAAGGCTTTCGCAGGCGAGCGCATTGTGTGTGACGCGCCCCTAACTGGCGTGGCAAGTGGCGTCCTAATCACCGCCCTTATCGGCTGCGGACACGCGCCCCTCGCCGTATAAACTGCAGGGTCTCTTGCCAGATAATGTCGTCTACATTATCCTTAGGTTCGCAACAGATTTACTGCTGCCGCCATCGCAGTGTACCACCTTTTATGATGGTTGAACTGTGACATTTTGAGTTATAGTGTATTGAAAGTTATATCAAAAAATAATAAATCGAAAGGGCCTCATGTAACACCTTTTCTTTTAAACACCAGATGGGGAAAGAAATGTACAATTAAATGGCAATTAAATGAATATCTCAAAATCGTCATTCACTCTGGTTTATGGTGAAAAACTGGATTATTGTTTCTTTACAAGTTGCAACTGTCGCTAAATTTGATTCTTTCATAGAAAGAAAGAAATACTGGAAAAAATATTTATATTAAAAAACTATACACAGAATAATTAAATCCAACAGAGCGAAACTGCACAAAGGCGGACTTATAAGTGATTCTGTCAACCTTTTTTTTAGGTATATCAATTTCTCTTATTTCTTCATACGAGCAGACATATTGATAGACCAATCGTTCGGAACCCTGAACAGAAGGCCCCGAGGCTGCCAGGCCTTACAAATCCGAGCTGTCAAACCGCGCATAAAGCGCCTCAACCGTCACAGTAAAATAATAGCGCCATCTCGGAACCCTCCCGGTCGTGTTTATTTCAGCGCGCCATTGTAATGTATTCCCACTGTAAATAGAAGGTAAGCTATGACAAGCGGCGGCGGCGGGCGGGCGGTCCCCTAGGGCGGGCGGCGGCGGCGGGCGGGCGGTCCCCTAGGGCGGGCGGCGGCGGCGGGCGGGCGGTCCCCTAGGGCGGGCGGCGGCGGCGGGCGGGCGGTCCCCTAGGGCGGGCGGCGCGGCTGGGCGGGAGGGGAATACTGGAATTATTTAATGTGCCGGTTGACACGCGCGTCCTTTGTTCTTGCCGCCGCCGCAGCGCCGCGGTGCGTCACTTCACGAAAGGCCAGTTAGTGACAATGAAGCAGATAAACAAGATGTTTTTATAATATTTTGTTTGACGGCTTGCTCGTGTGAGGATCAGGACGTGCTGCTCGACGTTTCGGAGCCTCCCGCGGGCTCCGTCTACAGGAGAACGTTCAACTTTTCGATATTTTAAAATCAGTACCCGAAGTCTCAGTTGTCACCTAAATTGGCGTTTACAGCAAACCGATCGACTGGCATTTTCAAATGTATGGAGAAATTGAAGAGCGCGCGCAGTGGGCGTTGAGTGAACTACCATTTGCGAGTCCGAGTTTGATTTAACCGATTACTTAACGTTGCCGTAAATACGTCGACGTTGTCGTTTACGTCGACTTTGCGTTTTCATACAAATCGGAAGTCCGAGTTTGACTTTGACAGCTTGAAGAAGTAAAACCACAAATTGTCTAGTAAAAACTTGTATGGAGTTTGACGTTTTTACGGAACTTCGAAGTTACGTAAACGCCAATTTAGGTGAGAACTGAGTCTACCGGCTCAGTAGTAGTTACACCTCCTTAAGTAAACCCTTAGTTTAAACTCGTATATAAAATTACTATTTCTGAAAACGTCTAGATCGTCAGAAATAGTTTTATTGAAAACATGAATTAATATTTCCACCAAGATATTGTCAGGATTTTAGAAGTACCGAAGCAATAAAAATGTGTCGTAAACGTTTCGAATTCGCTTAGAGATAGCTGTGACTAAGTTCAAAGGAGGGAATTCCTAGAAAATTATTGTAAGTATGTGAGGTGCCTACACATAAATAAATTATTCTTTAATATTCCAGAGAGGTCCGTAAATTGCAATATTTGTTTGCATTTTCACTATGACGGTGATAAGAAATGCTCGCTAAGTGGGGGCTAGGTAACACCATTTTATCAAAACTAGAAAAAACAGTTTTTTTCTATGAACTCGATTCATTTAAGCGGCTCGTAGCCTAGTGGCGCGGGGACTGGCCTAGCGTACCAGAGGCCTGGGTTCAATACCGACATGCACCACTGTCTTTCTCTTTCCGAGTTCGATAAGTGCATTTCGTAACGAATGCGAGCTGCTCCATGGTTCGGAATCCATGTAAAACTGTAGGTCCCCTTCCCCTACTAGGTGGTAGGGTTTATGCCCGCCCGGGTTGGTACCATCGCATTGGATGAAAAGATGGTCGAAGCGGCAATGGAAAATTGTCCGTGTTTTCCATCCAGTTTAATGTAGCCGTGCTCATAAAGGGAAGGTCCTGGCATGGCACCAAATTCCTTCGGGAATGTGGTGTATTGAGCTAATATCATAACGGTAGTTGTGTGGTATCAGCCATCCATGTCAGGTCGAATAAAATAAATATGGAAATACCATCTGCTTCCATGACACGTTTGTTTATTGCCAAAAAACTGCTCGATGTGTGGTAAAAATGTGTGCTAAAAAGTTTTACAATAATTGAATTTTAGGTTTGCATTTGAGAAGCATTAAAAAGTTAGACAAACCACTGTGCGTAGTATTCTAGAGGTGCCATGGTCCTATACTCGTCGTCTCTTTTCTTTATTGCCACAACGCTTTGTGGTCGAATAGTATGATAACCACGATATTAATTTCGCTCTGGGTCTTTCTATGTTTGCTACAATGCGTTACGGACGTTTTTGTGAGAGCCACGACTCGATTTTTGCGATATTATTTAATAGTAACCACAACGCGTTGCGAGATTTTGTCTCGCACACTGTGCGTTTTCTTTCTTTTGAGTTTAACATATGTATAAAACTAACAAACAGTACTGGTAAATATTCCGGAGATGTAATTTTTTAAAAAATATGTTAATTCATAATGCTTCAATTTCTGTTTTTCCAACTTTTCATCGCGCCATCCAGCGCTCGTTGAAATTCTAATCGAAGCGTTTCTCATCCTCCGTCCTCTGAACACATGCCAACGTGCGGAGTAAAAAGATTGTCTCAAACAATACTAAGCATGAGCTTCAGGTTCCAAGGGGGTTACCATGGTAAATTAACTCGCCAGTTGATTAGGCAATTGAGTGATTAAATTAAAACGTTTAGTTGCATTTCGTACCATTTTAACTGTCAAATGGCGTGTTATTCGGTCGATTGAGCTAAAATGTTTAGAAAGCATCGTTCGAAATGCAACTAAACGACAGGTTTATTCAATCACTTTACCATGGTAAGCCCCACACTTGCATGTTATATCTCCACCAGAGAATGAAGACATTGTGTTCCATTCGCAATACGAATGATGACTCATTCAGAATGTGCAAAGGTGTCGTGTTACTGCTCTGTATCCTGTCATTTTGTACATATAAGATGACACGATATTACGCTTTTTAACTGTCCATCCATCATTTCATTTCGTGTTTTACCTAAAATTCGCACGTATTTCGAATAAATATTGATCCACGCTCAATCAACTAACAGTAGAGAATATATTTTTTTTATAATCGAATCTACTCTCATAACAGATGCTCTAGAATGCAATGCTACTATTCCCACAGAATAAGAATTCGCTGGCAGTCAGATAAATAAAGGCTATCCAAGAACCGAGCATCTTGCCCGCATTCATAAATAATCAGATGAGTTCGCATTCGAAATAAACCAACCCGCCATTATGTCCCATATTGTACAACTGTATTCGTGCATGTTGTATTCTAATATTTTTTAAGTTGCTCGTTGTTCATTCTGCCCACAGAGAGGGTATAGTCCGTCTGCTGTGCTAGGACGCTTCCCTTATCGTTTCCATTTGATTAATATGTATCCTCTGCAGCGGGAGCACAAATGAAAGTGGGCACTTGTCGAGCTAGAGGGATAAGAAATTTTGTCGAGGATTTTTATCCACTGTGATATCACAAATGGGGAGCTCGATTAATTTATCGAGATCGAGTGTTAACTCGATATAGAGTGGCAACACCCACCGTTTTGTCCACAATAACTGTCACTTTAAACCCTGGAGTCTGTAACATGACATTAACGTCTCAGACTCGGTCTCATATCATGGAATATGTTTTAGGGTTCCGTACCCAAAGGGTTCCTACCTATTACTAAGTATCTGCTGTCCGTCCGTCCGTCTGTCACAGGACTGTATCTCATGAACCGTAATATGTAGACAGCTGAACATTTCTCTAAGTGTGTATTTCTGCTGCCGCTATTTTATTATTACGACAATTAGGAAAAAACACATCAAAATTAAGTACAAGAAACGTGATATCTTTGGGTCAAATCATGTAAAATGGTACGGAACCTTTCGTGTGCGAGTCCGACTCTCACTTGGCCGTTCTTAAAACATATAACCCTTTTATTTTCTGTAATCGCGAGCAAATTATCAACTTTTCTGTTTTCATTAAAATAATATGCAGAAATATTATTAATAAATGTAGGGGCGCGTCTGGCCGACTCATGTACACGATAGAGACAAAGAAAAAACATGAATGGGGCAGACAGACGCCCCGTGGCATCGAAAGACGAAGCCAATAAACGGAGACAAACATCAATATACTTAGCATCTTGATATTCACAGACAAACTGACAATAGCATATATAAATATCATACTTGACAGCCAATATTTGTTTTGTATTGTTCAATGTTATACCAGATAATGTACCAGTTGGAGGAACGCGTTATGAGTTTCACACAGATGCATGGAATCGATAGTAAAACGGGGAGATAAAATCGAGGGGTGCGTCCAAAAATAGTGCATAGACTATACGTGGGTGGGGGCAGTATGTCATGCCGGATATGGCGACCCACCCTCTGGTACCGCGCGTCCGGTTCGTGTGTCACATGCCGGGGGAGGCGGGACAACATTCCGCGGGCAACTAACTCCAGCCACGTGCCAAGTGCGCGGAGGGAAATTGGTTGCGGCGTCGGTTTTAGTTGCGAAGTGGTGGAATAAGTGTTTTTATTATGAGCCGACAATTTAGATAAACTCGGCGCTCCGTTGCATGGCTTATTCTTCCCTGTCACCTTCTTGTAGAAGGAAATAATGCCCTATTTCGCTATGCATATCTCTATTGAATTATCTTAACATTATTTCATTTGAGGTGTAGAGCGAATGAGTGACGAAAGAATGACGAAACATATTTACAGAGTGGAAGTGGGTGGATTATGAAATTATCTTTACATCATTTCATATTTGACACGCAGAACGAATGAGTGATAAAATAATGACGAAACAGATTTACAGGTGCCTCGTGCCAGCAATCGTAGAGCATGTATGAAAATGTGTATGTCTGTAGAGCAACCTACCCCGCTTGGGAAGCAGCGTGATGTTCATTTATGTATTTTGTATATTCTGTTTTTGTCTTTGTTGTTCCTTATTGGCATCGGTAATACAGCAATATTTCGTCTTATATAAGTATATATAACATAAGTAGAAGCTATGTGTTATCCCAATATGTTTAAGGTGGCCACGGTCATATTTTGTGTCACAATTAATCAGGTTTCCTCACATATGCTGCGTATGGCGCTAAGTGACACTCAGTTATTCGTTAATTTCTCAATGATTACCTAGACGTCGAAAAAGCTTTGAATGCCTACATTTTTTTTCGAAATTTCACCTGAGAATCCTTTCGTAAATTAAGTTTTTAATTAAGACATTTTGTTCGCATGGAACCATATTCGGTTCAAATATTAAAGATCACTATGCTCATGAATTATATTTTTTTAGCTTTAGATTGCTTACCACTTGAAAGAAAAAACGAGAAATATGTTTGTTTAGATTTTCACTGTTGTTCGACATATTATTTTACGTTTAGGGATAAACAGTGTGGAAGAAACGTCGAGCTAAGTAAGTAAGCTGAACACTGTTTATCCGTGAACGTAAAATAATAAAACGAGAAATGTGAAGAATCAGGCCTATTTCGGGGATTTATTTCTAATAAGCAAAATTAAGTTATTTAAGCAAACCAAAATCATTGACATCGACACACCTGAAGTTATATAGTATTAAATTTGAGCTAGATCAATTAAGTACTCTCTTAGAAATTAACGAATAACTAAGTGTCACCCAGCAGCAAAAGCAGCCTTAAATAACAAAATAATCACCGGGATGTTTCTATTATTTTCAGGTAAGAACCGAGACGTCTCAATATAAAACACTCGCCAGGAGTCAACCGGTGATTCTATCGCTCTCGGCGGAAGTGAGTAATTTATATCACCGAGTGAAACAAAGCCACGGTAAAAATCGCCGAACAAGCGGAAGGAGATCGCCCATAATTCACATTAAACTGACGATCCGACGGCCTTCATCCATTTTCCGAAAGCGATTCATAGCGGTTTGAATATTCATACTAGTGTCTGCGCGAATTTAAATGGAATTACGACGCGATAAAAAAGCGCGGAGCGAGTCGGAGGGCGCGGAGAGTCATCTCGAAAATTCTAATGGCGAATTAAACGGAGGCTCCGCCCGCGTTCGCGTTCGTGTCGCCTCGCGGCGGGAAATGGAGTGCGGGTAATGACGAGTTCACTCGACATAATAACAAGGCGCCAAATGGACGGTTGCTCCTTTTGCCGTGGCATATTTTTACGTTCACTGTTTTTATGGCCGTAGTCACATATGTATGTTGCATTCAGTTTGAGGCGGAAGCAAAACTCGGTTGGCGGCAGCAGTAAATAAAAGTCACAGTTGCTTGCTAGAATCAGTTGAATATGCATGAAAACAAAAAAGCTATGATTGTGAAGAACATTGAAATCGATCCTTTTAAATTTGATTTTTATGTGATTTGAAACTAATGGCAAATACCACACTGCCGTCGTGACACTACCCCAATACACCGTGTCAAGGAATTAGGTGCCATGCAAAAACCTTCAATTTATGAGTACCGCTACGTTGAACTGGATGTAAAAACATTTTTTCAATGCCGTTTATATTATAGTTTCATCCAATGCGATGTTGGTACACGGGTGGGCTTAACCTTACCACCAAGTAAGGGAAGAGGACCTCCAGTTTTACTTGGATTTCGAAGCATGGAACAGCTCGCATTCTTAACGGAATATACTTATCCAATGTACACAGAAAGAAAAAAAAGTGATGCATGATCGGGGCGGGGATTTGAACCCATGACCTCTAGCATGGAAGGCGAGTCCACTCGCCCCTGGGTTTCGAGCCCCTCGAATTACATTGTGTGCTTCCATATAAAATTCAGCGTTCCTAGTTTGAGTGTAGGTTCCTAATTAATTGAACTTAGAAAAGCTCACGACTTCGGTCGCAGAAAAACGACATTAATCATCCCGACAACCTACTCCAAACCCGTACGTTGAACACGCGAGACAAGCGGCGGGCACGTCCGCACACGTCCGCGGACCGAAGACGAATGACCGCTGCCGGGGTAGGCAGGGGCGGGGGGATGCATTGAGCAGCTCCGGGCCCGAGGAATATTCTGCGAAATTAGGAGAAAATCAAAAAAATACTGAGAGCAAATGTATTACAATACTCTGGATTAATTTACGAGCCGTGATCTTTTTACCGAACTATGACGCTTTCGATCGTTTAAGAGGTGATCACGTTCCATACAGTGGCTCGTGCCTGTCTTCCCAGTTAAATAAAAAAAATCCGATATTTCTTTCTTAGATTTTTTTTATATAGATATTTATTTCTTCTTTTTAAGATGTTTTTACTTCATCATTGCGTAATCCACCTACAAAGGTATTGTACAAAAAGCGCGAAAAATTCGAACTTTCGGACCTTATAACTTAGAAATCAAACACAATTTTACAATGCCAACTGTCATCAGACATCTAGTTTATTTATTTATTTATTTATTTATTTGGAAAAGCAAACAGATACAGACATGATTAAGATACAAAAGACAATTTAATACTAATTTACTAGATATGTACCCAGCACCGCATTTCACATGTAATATAAAAGAATTTTAAAGGGCTATTATTTCAGAAAGAAAACAAACATAGCATCGGGCTAATCATAAAATAAAAGTTAATAATAAAACAAAATATAACTGAAGGTTGCAAGTTTCAAAAATTGAGCACAGATAAAGTATGAGTGTAACATTATAACATGCATGGCAGAATCATTCTTAATTAAATGGGTAAAAGAAAAAAAAAATTAATTAACAAAAAAGAAAATAAAGAAAATGAAATTTTACACAAACAAGCATATAAAATTAAAATGGATTATGATGAAAGGGTTGCTGCAACTTGCTTCTTAAAGTCATTATTACTGAGATAGTGTATATCTAGATCAGGAAATACTCTGTTGAATTTATCACACATTTTATGGATAGGTATACGGTTACCAGCGTTAGTCCGATACAGTTTTGAATTAAACATAACTCGGCTCCTTGTGGTATGTTGTGGCACATTATATGAAATACTAGAAAGCAATTCAGGGCAGTCAAATTGATTGTTGCATATTTTATGTAGTGTAGTCATATCCAGTAGGGTTCTACGATTTGATAAGCTAAGTAAAGAGTACACTTTAAGAAGGCTGTCATAGGAGAGTTGAGATTGCAAACAACGTCGGTGCATAACGTGAAGAAATTTACGTTGGACCATTTCAATGGCATGTCGGTATTTGTCATAGTAAGGGTTCCAAACAGGAGCGGCATATTCCAGCTGTGATCGAACCAGTGATGTATATAGATATTTATAGGTACTGGCGTTCTTAAATTGCTTTGAGGTGCGTAAAACAAATCCCATCATTTGGTAAGCCTTAATAGTGATTTTTTCAACATGTAGATCAAGGTGAAGTTTTGAATCCAATGTAACTCCTAGGTCGCGAATATGCTCGACCCTTCCCAGTGAGTTACCTCCCAGCGAGTACAGAAACTCTAGAGTAACACGTTTTTTTGTAAAAGTAATCTGATGGCACTTGGGAAAACTAAGGTACATTTTATTGACTATAGAATATTGGAAGAAACGATTTAGGTCACACTGCAAATCTAAACAATCTGTATTAGAACGAATTATTTTAAAAATTTTGATGTCGTCAGCATATATTAAGAAAGAACAATTTTTAAAGCAATCAATGACATCATTTATAAATAAAATAAACAAAAAAGGACCAAGGATTGATCCTTGAGGAACACCAGATGTGACTGTGACCATTTCAGACTCAAACCCATTTACTACGACACTCTGCTTTCTGTTCATGATATATGATGCAAACCATCTGAGGAGGTTACCTCTGATCCCATTGAAGGCTAATTTTTCAAGTAATCGCATATGGACGGTTCAGAAGTACTTTGTTTTCGAAATTTCATGTTAGCTGGATAAGCGCTGCTATTCCTACGGTTTGAGATGAATGACCAAAAGTTTTTTATATTAGTTGCTATTCCATCCTCAGTTTTTTTCAGGTATTCGCTGTAGCAACTAGCTGAGGCTCGTTTAGACCGATCTCGCATCAACGAGAATACTTCATAATCCGAGATGTTTCCATAAGTTTTCCATTTAATCCAGGCCTTGTTTTTGCGATTAAAAAGACGGCACAGTCCAGGAGTGAACCAAGCAGGATAGCGATCTGAACGCTTGCGTTTCAAAGGAACATTTTTTTTAATTATCTGAAGTATGTTTTCGTAAAAGATAACTACGGCACGCTCTGCCGGTACTGCTGAGAGCTCGGCTTTCCAGTCCACAGCAGCAATCGCTGAATTAATCTCAACATAATCGGCGGCCCGGTACATGAGGCGAGGCAGGCGGCTATGTGACAAAGACACCTCAGATTGCAAGTCAAGAGAAAAAAGCACGGGCGGGTGATGACGGTCTGGAGCGACCAGCGGCTCTGTCAGTGGCATTATTGCACATTTTCTATTGCTCAAAATTAGATCCAATATCCTATTATTAATATTGCGAAGCGTATTGTATTGTTTTAATGATATGTATGCCATCGTGTTGACCAGGAGATGCGCCGTAGAAGAAAGGCCCCCCAAACAAACGTCAACGTCACAATAACCATCAGAATCAATCCAGTTTATCTCAGGAATATTATAATCACCTATAATACAATAATAGCAATCGTCCATCCCGTCGCAAGCGCGCTGCAGTTCATCCATATGACTTGAATAGGAATTGTACGGGTATGAGGGTGGTACGTACGTTGCACTGAGTAGAAGTCGAGCTCGGCCCCCTCCGGCGGCGGGTCCGCAGCCGCGCGCTAATGAAATAAGAACCGAGACATTGTCAATGCCTGAAACTGCCGCAGGCGCATCGCTGTCGGTAGTGCCGGCGGCGGCGGCGGAGGCGGCGAGGTGATAGCGAGCAGCGAGCAGGTCCCTGCGAACTGCCACCAACACTCCCCCACCGTCACGCCGACCCGTCGCGCTGCGGTCCCGATCACATCTATATATCACAAATCTATCGTCGAAAAATTCAGAGTTCTCAATTTCAGGAATTAACCACGTCTCCGTCAGTACTATAATGTCATAATTACAATTTATAATATTCATGTATATTGTATTTAATTTAGTCCTAAGACCACCACAGTTTTGATAGTATATCACTAAATTATCAGCCATTGGAACGTACAATGCATCCACATAAAAACAGTATCCGAGCAATTAATGTATGATAATGCCTATTGACAAGTTTGTATACAGAATATAATAAATAAGACGTTGCAGAGGTCTTTAAGCTAAGTTGCAGCATTGTATTACATAATAACTTGTTAAAAACTGTAAACTTAATTTTAACGTACCGATAATGCTCAGTCCGTAATATAGTAATGAGCACGACGAGCTCACCATTTTGAATTAATGTGCCAAGATGGAACAGTGATATAATCACTGTATATGCATAACTTACCACAACACTATTAGACAGGTGTGTAGCATATATCACTTTAGGCATGTTAGTCATTATCCTATGATTAAATAATTTTCGCCAGGTCCACATCACACTTAATACGCAGCACAGTCGAAAGGTCCTCTTTTCGTACGAGGATTGATCCGTTCCTGACCCATACGTGCTTGTATCCAAGGGTGGAGCATTTCTCCCTTGCACTGCGAAATAACAATTTATTTTTCAGTGTAAGGTGCTCGTTGATGTAGATATGCTTCGGGGGGCCGCTCATGTCCAGCTGCGAAGATGATGCTCGAGCCTTGCGCGCCGCGGCGATCATGTTGTCACGTAGCACGCGGTTCGGGAGCTTAACAATGATGTTCTTTGGCCTCCCACCTGCGACGTCATTGTTGTTGTGAGGAACGCGATGAACCGATATTATTTCTGACGCACGAATAGGAATATCGATTACACGACTTAACTGTTCCACGATCGCCACTAAGTTCTCAGACTTTCGTTCCGGCACATTCTGAATTTCTATGTTGTGCTGACGCGCGAGCTGGTCCGCCTCATCTTGATGACTTTGTAGTGCAGAGACCTCACGCCGCAACTCCATTTTTTCCTTTTCCAATGTTGTTATGCGTGTGTCTTGCAATTTTAGGGTTGATTCGACCTCTTGAAGTTGATCACCGTAGTGCTCGAGGGTTTTTTCGATGCCCACAATAGTCTGACGCAGCTCGTCCTGACCGCGCTGCACGAGCGCGATAGATTTCCGGAACGCTTCTTGGTTCACGAGGACCCGCTCGATGTCACTTTGCAGCTTCGATAGCACGTTGGTGATGTCGATCGGGAATGCGCTGAAGGGGCCGGAAGCTGGGTGGTCCTCAGGCGTGGCGAACGGAGATGCGTTGCTGGAGCCACCACCATCGGGTGTCCTTAGGCCGCCTCCGGCGGCGCCGGCACCGGCGAGCTGCGGTATGCGCAGCTTGGCGGGCGCCTTGCAGCTGCCGCATCGCCACTGCTTGTCCCGGCCGCTGCTCCTGGCGGCGAGCACCGCCTGCTCGGAGACCTCCGCACACTTATAGTGGTACCACGAGTGGCATTCACCATCACACCGACTGCCCGAATGCCGTTTCACCTCTTTATTGCATATTCTACAGCTTGACATTTTGACAGCTCAAACGGTAGGTATTGTTGACGAATCTAGGTATCAATAAATAAGATAAAACACTAGTTATGTGATTCACTGCATTCACCGTACAATTATGTTTATGTTTTATGCTTAGAAATGTATTTTATCTGATTGTGACTAAAAATATTAATTATTTAGCAGGAGCGTAAATAAGTTCGTGTGCACTTTCTGATCTACCCACAAAAAAAAAAGAAGTTCGATCAAATGAAGCTATTTTGAGCAAAGTTTGGGATCTCTGACAAGAAATATGGGCGTGATCTTCTTTCCCCGTTTGTAGGACCTTAAGTCATCGAAAAAACGTTGGCTCTCAGAAGCTTATTTAAAAGATTTCTTAATTTGATTAAAGAAACAGGCACGATCCATTGTATGGAACTCAATCACCACGTTATGCCGTTATTTCCGCAAAGTTGAGAACATTTGTTTTCAGTGCGATTGTTTTCATGCGTCTTCGGAAATATTTTGATGTGCAGTTTAACTTGTAGCCTACTGGGCACGGAGATCGCTAGGTATTATTTGCAAACCCATGCGTGCATATTTATCGTTCTTGTGCCTGATAATTAATCCGTGAAGACGAGGCAAACAGACACTCACTTTCGCATTTATTTATCGAGTCAAATGATTCTTAGTACGTTTCACTTATACAGAGTGATCTTTTGAATGCGCACACCACTGTTACGTTCGTTGCAGTCAGATGACTAAAATGTATGGGAACTGAGATTTTTTTAAGATTTCGTTGTTTTAATGGTTAATGCATGCTGCTAATTTTTGTCTATTTTTGTCTTCAAAAGAGCACCCTGTATATAGTGTCTTAGGCCCGGTTGCAGAAAGAAATATCAGCGTTAACCTTTCATGAAACACTGATCAACGTAAAGTTAAAACGGTTCACTATTCGCGGTCCTCTTCAATCGTTTTTGGGAATAAATTAAGCCTCCTTCCATAGTAATCACAATTATACTGCTGCGATATAAAATGAAATGGCAACTTGCCAAAATTGACATGTCTAGCAAACAAAGTACACAATTCTCACCTGCAAATGGAACTAAAATCTTAAGGTGGGCCTTCCCGCTCAACTCCCGATACAAAGGTGGAAAGAAGATCATGCCCATATTTTTTTTTTGGACATCCAAAATTTGGCTTATTTTTATACAAAGCCATACTTTTATTTGATCGAACTAGATGTCTGATAACCATTGGCATTGTAAAATTTATACATCATCCGATTTATAATCAATTTGGTTTTTGTTAGATTTTTTACTACAGCGGTAGTGGTTTACTTTTGGCTATAAGTCGTTTTGTAATTAAAATTTTCGTAAATCTTAACAAATCAAACACTATCCGCATTGTCTGCTTGATGGACATGTTGCATCTTCCTCATCGCGGAGCCCGTCTTTTTCTTTGAAACAGAGAAGGTCCCAGAGAGCAATAGCACGGTTTTGTACCGTGGTGCCCGCGAATGAGTTAGTCCCGCCGGGAAGGGACACCTTAACGTGCTACCCAAGGTTACTATTCCATTGCCAATGAACGGCATCGGGTAACTGAGGTAGACAAACTTTCGGTTGCACACGAAGTGCAACATGCACACAGTTGCAAGCGTGGCGAAAATACCGAGAAAATATTGTAATATATTGAGCATATATTTGTGTAGCCGCGTGTTGTTTGCGCAGAAGCGAGACTTAAATAAAATCGTACGGAATAAGTGGCTCGGTGCAAACAGAGACCTCGACAAATATTTGCTCGGCCGAGAAACCTCCGGTAGGGAGTGTCGAGGCGGAGGCTGTATCCTGGCTATTTGCTGGCGCTACGGCTGAAAATAGATACTAGTGCCATAGAATAATAATGGTATTGCGAAGATCATCTGATTTTATCTCGTTAAGTTTGGTCGACTGTGCCAGAGAATTCCTTCGTCCATATCACCGAATCATAGCTACTTTCTTTTCAGTTTCAGTTTTTTCATTTCCTCCATTAGATGCATATTAAACACTTGGATTCGTCTTTCTTTTTCCTCTTGGTTCGATTTCTTTTTGGCGAAGAAGAGCCGATAAGAAACTTCGCCAGGTTTGTCATTGTATCATTTTTTCATTGATACTTACAAGCTTGTTTATAGTGTTTGATCGATTACTACATACTTGACACTGATGCTTAAATAGTTACATTATAAATGCAAAAAAAAACTTCTCACAGTTCGTCAATCACGGGATTTATTATATATCCCAAGGGACCATAGCACTAAGAATATTACGTTAATTTTAACTTAACACCTCCACGCGTCAGAAAAATCCGACCAAGTGCGAGTCGAACTTGTAAACGAATTGTTCCGTACATTATACAAGATTTGACCTGAAGAAATCACGTTTCTTGTATGCTGGCCCCTTTAATTTTTATTTGCTTTTCATTTAAATTTGTCGTTATAACGGCAACATAAATACAGCCCTGTGACAGACAGACGGACGGGCGGACGGACAGCGGAAGCTTAGTAATAAGGTTCTGTTTCATTTGGTTCCATTTGGCACCCTTTGGGCCCGGAACCCTAAAAAGTATCTTGACAGAAGGACAACAAAGTAATCCTTAAGAGTTCCGTTTGAAGAACCCTAAAAACGGAGAAAAATTGTATCCATCGCGAGATAAGGTTAGGCTAGGTTAGACACTTTCTTTGAACACCGGTGCAGTTAAAGCAGGAAGTACGAGCAATTAGAGCGTCCGGCATCATAGTTCCCTGGAGTGTTTCCCCAATGAAATAAATAAATAAATACATACATAAATAAATAAATTTAAAAAAAATGCAGACGCGAACGAAGCCGGCCGCCGCGACCGGTCCCGCTCTCCGTGCTCCGACCGGAAGTGGGCGCCTGAATCGATTATTGAATTTGATCACGATTCATTCGCTGACCACTGGACGGACGGGCGACGCCGACGGCTAGCATCATGAATCATGCCCAGCTGCGTGCCTCGTCTCTATGTGTGCGTTGCTTTCTGTTGGGAATACATTAAGGGCCTGGTACTAGCCAAATCGCAAAGTTAGACGAGGCACCCCAAGTTAACTAACTAAGTCTGACGATTATAAGTGTCATTCTTACAATATATGATTCCTTGTCTAGGAATCGAATTATTTTCGTTAATGTATGTTTCCTTTTTCTATACAAAATACATTGCGGAAACGGTGTCCATTTCCGAACTTTTTTGACTAAATGTAGAAATCTAAAAGCAAATGGAATTTTTTGTTTATGCATATATGCTGTTTTTGCTTATATCTAGAAATCGAATTACTTTCAGATTTCTAATGAGAAAAATCAACTTTTTTATTTTTATTATTATTTAAATAAATGATGGAATAAAAAAATATTAACAATCCATTATCAGTCTGGAGTTCTATTTGGATTTGCTGAAGCGTTTCACTACATATTATTACATTTGTTATAAAGTGCATTTGTATGGCGCGAGTAGTTGGCTAGTCCTAGCGCCTTAATAAACACTAGCGGAGGCTCCCGACGCCACTCTGGTCGATTTCGTTTTGGTCATTCACCCGAACGGAGCCCGGTGAAATCTGATCGGAAACGGACGGTCAGTTTGAAAAAAGTCTGAATCTCGAATGAAACACCCGTACATACATACATACCTTCGCGCCACTTTCCCGGAGGGGTAGCCAGAGATGGCAGAACGCCATACGGTACGATCACAGCTTCATCGCTTGATCTACAGAAATACATCTTTTCATACATGCTCTACGATTACGGGTGCTACGTATCGACCTTTGCGAACAGTTACATCGTTGACAGGAAAACGGAGTTTGGGAAGACCACCCGCCAGGTGGGACGACGACATCAAGTGCGTCGGCGGAAAGCAGTGGTTCCGTACCGCTGACGGCCGGGAGGACTGGAGACAAATTGAAGAGGCGTATGTCCAGCAGTGGACGCAAACGCACTAACTGACTGGCTGACATCGATTTGGTCGCGGTGCGTTCTGCTAGGCCCCCCGGGCTGGTAATTTAGTCAAATTGGCCTCACATTAAAATTGCATATATATATGGCACACCTGAAAGGATATCGATTTACACAGGCAACAGAATGCCAAAGCAAGGTTTTAATTATGTTTTAAATACTACACAGTAACACAGGTCAAAGCCAATCAATAACTTGTTAGATTTTTACTGTAAAATGTCTAGCAGTCTCCGAACACTTTTTTAAAAGCAATAGATGAACCGTTTTTTTTTTTTATTCTGAGCATCACAAATCCTGTGTATAGGTGGTATAGGCAAAGAATATATCACTACGCACGAAGTCCTCAATTCGTCGCAGCTTAGTTACGGTGTCTGTATCCTGGCAGGTATATGAAGGCCAACAAGCTGAGAAATTGTATTCTGTAACAATAACGTTTAGCAGAGTGTGATCCGAGTTCCACACCGGGTTATGAAGATATAAACAAATTGTGATGTTAATGCAATGTGATTTTAGAGACAAATTAAATGAACATATTTATCTCTACAATGTACTAAATCTCGTAAGTAATGCATTAAATGCATTCATACTTTTTTCGTTCGAGCCTACGCGTGCTGTTTCTTTCGTGTTTAAAATTGAAATCTCCGAATATTCGTGACAAGCTCGCTCTAATTTTTGCGATTATTATTTTCACAATAAAACGCGCAATTTCCCGGCGGCGCAGCTACTCGAATAATGAGCGCGTCGCGCGTGTTTACTCGACGTGAAATCAAATTACCGCCCTAAAGAGCGAGCGTAATGGAATCTCGCAAACTGTGCGTCACACCCGGTGCGAAAAACCGGGTCCCCCCCCCGCCGCCCCGCCGCCCCGGAGGCGGAAGGCCCTCATCAAGCTGAAAGCCCAATAGACCTACGTGACCTGCACGGGCTTACGGCCGGGAGCTTTTATCGGAGCTTCGGGCGGACGCACTATTGAAATTTAGATTTTTCAGATTACGCCGCCCGCGCCCGCCCGGCGCGTTGGTCCCGCGATCTTTTTATGCCGTCACGTCTTTGAACCCCCACCGAGGCCCCGGCAACCCCACTAGCAGCTCCAGTAGCCCCTGCACCCGGACCCTTCTTTGGACTGGATCTTCACGGCCGTAATCCCGCACTCGCAGCTGCTCTCGGCGGAGTGATACGGAAAATACGTAGTTCTGTTTCCGAATTTAATCTGTTATAATATAATATTAATTGACAACCGACAGGGCATTTTTATACTTAAGAAATAATGTATTAATTATTATTATTTTACTTCTAGTAAAATGTTGACATATTCTATAGTATTAAGTGCAGTTAGCTGCGCTTGAAATAACATACTCCACGGAATAAATATTTTGAACTATGAACCGGCTTCGGATAAGGTAGGCTCCGATTGATGCATTTATACGGTGTTGCATACGCAATTCAAAATGTGGGTGTGTTTTTGAACGTGTCTGCTTGTTCAAGCCAAACTATATTAATGTATGTTTAGTTGAGTTACTGCTAACAACACGGTCAATAATAGCAATTCAGTTGACAATGATTAGAAACTTTTAAATTTGTGATTATATTGTTCCAGACTGAAGAGTAATTTTGACCATATTTTAAATATAAAAAATCCTTTCCTATTCATTATTTATTCAAGTCTCTATTTTTGATACTAAATATACCAATTTTTTAAGTGTCAAAATCATCTTGGATTCTAATTTAACACATCGGATTTCCCCGGTTTTAGTAGTTAGCGTGTCCTGTGACAGATATGCCTCTTCCAGCTCGTTTCTGTTCGAAGCTTCTCTTGACCACATTGTTCCTTCCATTTTTTTACATCATCCGTCCATCTTTTAACTTGTCTGCCTATTTTTCCATTTTTCTTCATTTATTTTCCATCATTTTCTCCATCAACCTTTGTTGTACCTCACGTGTACGTACTGCTGTTTTAATAAACCTTCCCCAACGCTTGTCGTGTGCTCGCACCGATACCCATAATCATTGATTACCCTCGCAATCTCTCCGCGATGGAACCGATTCCGTAGGGATGGCCCGGCAGCGGACCGCCACGCGTGCGTCACGGTTTGACCGCGCGCTTTTGTTTGCGAGACGTTTCCTCCCGCGGCGAGCCGGGTCGGGGCGGGACGGGGCGGTGTCGCCGTCCGGAATAAAAATGCGCGATTTGCTTTGTGGCCATATGCTGGAATTGTTTGACGTTGCGTCATCAACCTTCGCGAGGCGGCGGAAACGTTTCAAGTCCCGGACCTTGCGACGAATTTTTCGCGGCACTTTCGATCCGCTGAGCGCGATTTTCACTTCTGATGAGAATATGTTTTCCGTTTATGTGCTTAATTGGTGCTCAGTGGTCTAATTCTTGGCCGGATGAATATGGGTCTAGTCACTATTAGACCTAAACAATATAGTGCTACTAGTTAATTTCCATCATTTGGTCATAATTGCAGGCCAAATGGTGGTTTCTTGCTTCAATTTGCACGATGCTTTCACGTGTTTACACCTGAAATCAAATGTGAACAGAACCGGCTCCAGAACCTCCGGAAGCTCGGAGTGGAGAATTCAACTCCAATTGCTCAATTATTCACTTCACATTGCGCCTCAGCATCCAGCTCCCGTGCTCACAAGATTCACAAAAGTAGTTTTGTCACAGTCGATCTAATAAAAGTCAGTGCAGTGGGCATGTAATCCAAAGGTTGCAGGTTCGAATACTGCTTCCGACGAATGTCACGACCAAAAACTTTACCATATCGTATTCAAAATCTGAATACAATGCTTCAAATGTAGATGTCGACTTAGATTAGAATTAGAATCGACAACAGCAATGATCATAAAAACTACGGAGTCACAACAATCGGTATGCTCACGAAACGTCAAAGTGCGGTGAAGGAATAAACATGAAGCTAACGAGGAGACGAAACAATTTGCCCGGGTACGGTGTCCCGCGGGTCCGGTTCACTCCGAGTGACCCGTCCTGTGTGAATGCAGCCAGACGGGCAATGCATCGGATCTCGGACGGGAGTCGGGTGCGGCAGAGCGTGTAGTCAAAGCGTCGAGGCGTTCGGAACCGTGCCCGTCGATCGCCTCGCGTGGACTCCTTTGTCGCGTGTCCCCGCACTGTCGCGCCCTGTCTCCGACGTCGCCTCCTCTTGTCCTGTGGCGTGATAGCGCTTGTTTTGAGCGGCTCGAAGCCTAGTGGGGGACTGTCCTAGCGTACCAGAGGTCTGGGTTCAATTCCGACATACACCACTGTCTTTCTTTTTCCGAGTTCGATAAGTGCATTTCGTCACGAATGCGAGCTGCTCCATGGTTCGAAATCCATGTAAAACTGTAGGTCCCCTTCCCCCTACTAGGTGGTAGGGTTTAAGTACGCCCGGGTTGGTACCATCGCATTGGATGAAAGATGGTCGAAGCGGCAATGAAAAATTGTCCGTGTTTTCCATCCAGTTCAATATAGCCGTGCTCATAAAGGGAAGGTCCTGGCATGACACCAAATTCCTTCGGGAATATGGTGTAATGGGCTTATATCATAACGGTAGTTGTGTGGTATTAGCCATCCATGTCAGGTGGCATAAAAAAATAATGTTTTTTTTTCGCAATGATTGGAGAGAACTTTAATTTAAAAACTGCGAGATTACATGCTTTGAATGGTTGGCACGCTCTAAACAAAAATTGCGTAATGTTTTAATCACAAAAATGTATTAGTAACTTATCCCAATGCTTGAGGACACGTAGAAATATGGGTTACTTTTGCGTATTTTTTTATTTATTAAGGAATCAAACAGTAATTTAAAACACAATTTATTGCTATGAGTTTACACCAGCAAAGATTCCGTTAAAATAAAATGTCTTTTTTTATGTGACATGGATGCCTAATACCAAACTGACTGTCAGATATTAGTCTAACAAGCCACATGGGAACTAGGTGCCATGTCAGGACCTTCCTTATATTGTTCGGCTTCAATAGACTGGATGGAATTTTCATTGCCGCTTCGTTTAAATGTTACCAACCCGGGCGGGATCAATCCTACCACCTAAGTAAGTAATGAAGGAAACCCCACGTGGAAGCCAAACTACGGCCAGCCTCAACGGTTGAAAATGGTCACCCATCCAGAACCTAACCGCACTCAGAGTTGCTTCACCAAGCGTATCGAATCGCAAGGCGTCGTCGGGCCACTAGGCTACCGAGGCCGATATGTAGTAGCATGATTCTGTAGTATAGTAGTAGAACTCGTAACCTCACGTGTTATGCAATTGTTGCCATTCCAAAATTTAATCCTTTTAACAGTCTCCGTTTTGAGGCCAGGCCTATGCTTTGGCCATAATACCCAAATACAAGGCTGGTGTTGCTCACTCGCAGCGTACTTGTACGAACGCGTACAAGTACGCATGTACGTACGTATAGTCGTAGCGTACCGTCACGCTCCGCTCCCGGCGATCTGTATCGGTAATTGAAAGCAATGAATTCGACCTCAAGGCAAATGGGACGACACGGCGCGGCTGCAGCGTGCCGGGGTGTGCGGTCGCCGGCTGGCTCGTCTGTGCATGTACGCGTTGTTGTGCAAAAGGAGACCTCGCTCATTTCATTTGAGAGAGCTATCGAGCTCAAATCATTTATTGACTTATACAACTTATAGATACTCATTATAACATTTAGGACCGATTTTTCAATCCTCAGATAGTACTTATCGGACTGATAGTACAAATACACGTTGGTCAAAAGACGGATAGTCATTGCCGGGGAATTATATATTCTATTACTATTATCTGACTATAATTTTACCAATAAACATATGAACTTACAACATCGGATGGATAAGCAGAAGCGTAAATAAATCCGTCGAATAGTTATCTGACTATTGAAAAATCAGCCCTTAGTGATTTTTGTGTAGACACCTATTTTATCCTTCTCAGAAAAACAAACAGACATATAACCACTAATATTTTTTTTTGGAAATAGTTGAAACCGGCAAAGTTTCCATTAACATAGTAATAGTTAAATACATAGGAAAAGAAGGGGTAAAATACATATATACGTTTGAATAACAGAAATTTCACAAACCAAAAATAAAAGAAGCAGTTTCTCTACAAAATAATTTTCACAATTCAAAAGCCAAAATACTAACAAACTATTATGTAATTTATAATTATTCGCAGTCGAAGGACTCGTGAGTATCAACTTTAAGATTCCCTATGTCATGAATTCTCCCACAAATATGTAGTATTTTACTTTCATATCTTTTCCATTTCAGAGAAAATAAACGATTCCATAATTTGGAGATTTTTTATACCTATATAGGTTTTTATCTAAATTATGGATCATTTCTATTTGTATTCTATTTCGCCGAACAATGTTGGTGAATATTTGTTCTAAAGTCAATATTCTTAACGCTCCTACAGCTTTACATTACATAAATCAAAATTACAAAAAAATACTTTCAGTTAACGGAAAGTTCGGTGCGTAATATGGAGTCCCCAATTTGGCGTCTACATCGGATAACGCAATCGGATCGCCGTTTTTGTCTAAGTCGGATCGCTCTTCCATTCCATACATCCGGAAAGTGTCCTGTCTTAAACGGGACCTCACTCCGATCGTCCAATGGCTTACGGTATGGTGGGAAGTTACACAACTTGGATGGAATGTAATCTCGGTGGAGTATGTTGCCGTAATTACTGTATGGGAGCGTCCGATGAACCCGTTCCCCTCTCTAAGTGCTGTGCTAGATTAAACAATCGACGGCACAAACTTTATTGCATAGTATCGAGCACAGTGCCCATTTCGTTTCTGGGTTCAAGTCCTACTGTGTATTTTTCTCGTGCCTCTCGGACAATGCCACCTGGAAGAACAACTGCTAGCAGCGTATCCCGTTTATCGAAATTTTGGCGCCATTTTTCCCGTCCCATTGTCACTTTTTCAGGGGCTACAAAAACCATGCCGGCTGGCGAGTTGCTTTTACATAACAATATGATGGCTGAACAATATACTAAAAACCATTCTACGTTTAATCTAATAAACAGTTTTAATATTATTATAGAATCTAGTTGTATGTGTTTAGCGTGGCATATTGCATACGTCAGGACCTAATATAAGACGTGTCCGACGATGCCCATGGGCTTTAGAACTTACAACGTGACTGCGAAAACAGTGCCGGCATAGTTTACAGCCCCTATAGATAAAGTATCTAGTGGATCAGTAATTTTGGGCTATCGACATATTTGGGCTGAAAACCAACCAGTATCAAAATATCTTTCAATTTATAACGAGACTCCTTTGGAAGCTTTTTAGGTCAGCGAATAAAATACTGCATGCCATTCCTAAAGCTATAATGGTCTTCACGAGTAGATAACAATCCGCGTAGACTGCTATACACCTCCGTTACATAAAACTGAAATGTCGTTGAATTGTAAGAGCGCACATTGAATTAACATAGAATAGCTTTCAAGGCGCGGCGCGAGGGGGCGCCGGCGGGGCGGCCGCGGCGGGAGGGGGCGAGGGGGGCGCACTTGAAGAAACGTGGGGAGTAAGTGACAGTTGACACCCGAGGGGTGATAGTTCCAGGCACACGTGTCTTCTGTTTGTCACTTATTGTTTAGGCTGATGACGCGCTCCGTTCCGACGATGGGTTGACGTGACTGATGAAACCCGGGCATGACTTATATTATTTATTTGCCTTTTTTCTTCGTTTCGTAATTATTTTTTGTATGTACGCTGTTCTGGATTTTTCTTGGAGATTATTTATGCATAACTAGCTACCCGCGAGTTTCTTCATGCTCGCGAGTAACAAAAAAAAAAAGGTGATGCGATACCAAGAACACCCTCGCTGGGCTAATCGGAAGATTGCCCGAACATTGTAATGAAATCACTCACGACGCAAAAAAAAGGACCTTTTTCGTTAGTAATCCTTAGGTTCCCGTCGCAATGAGCGAAAAAAGGACCTGGATCTGGTGTCTGTCGTTCACACGCATTTTATCCCGAATTGTTCACCTATTAATGGTTGTTTTAACATTCTAAAAAAAATATACCGATATAGATACACTCTGCGACTCGTAGCCTAGTGGCGCGGAGACTGGCCTAGCGTACCAGAGGTCTGGGTTCAATTGCTCGCCCCGACATGCACCACTGTCTTTTTCTTTCTGAGTTCAGTGCATTTCGTCACGAATGCGAGCTGCTCTATGGTTCAGATTCCATGTAAAACGGTAGGTCCCCTTGCCCTACTAGGTGGTAGGGTTTAAGCCCGCCCGGGTTGGTACCATCGCATTGGATGAAAAGATAGTCGAAACGGCAATGAAAAAATGCCGTGTTTTCCATCCAGTTCAATGTAGCCATGATCATAAAGGGAATGTCCTGGCATGGCACCTAATTCCTTCGGGAATGTGTTGTATTGGGCTAATATCATAACGGTAATTGTGTAGTATTAGCCATCCGTGTCAGGTAGCATAAAAAAAACTTATGTTGTTGTGCAGCAACTAATTATTTTTACTGAAAACGTAATACTTTTTGAGAAAATTTAGATTTAATAACAAAATAATCGTCAGACCAGAGCGAATTTCTTAAATGTCCAGCAGTGACGGGACCCTCGGCACATGACCACGTTCACGCTTGACCGGTTTTTTCAAGTTGTTAACTTAACGGTGTATCGAGTTTGCTGTTAGGCTAAGTTACTTAGACTTATTTAGATTTAGACTAAGCCATGTCTAGTAAAGACCAGGTACACAACCATTTATTGAAAAATCTCCTACAAATGTATCATCAATCATTATTCCCTCAGGACTCATGTTTTAAAAAAACGTTTTATGTCAACCTATTTCTTTGATATTCTTTTGGAAATGTTTTTTGCATGGTATAATAGAAGAAGCTGCATGAATTTAAATGTTTGGGTTGTAATTATCCCTCGATATGCTTTATAAAAGTAAATCTCTATCAAACACTGAAACTTTTAATGAAAAAAAAAAGGACCATACAAAAGTAATTAACTACAAAAAAGTTCTCAGATAAGTTCATGAGCACGAATAAGTGTTCCAGGAGCGCTTTTTAAAATCCAGTCATAAATTAGTCAGCGCTCTTCTCGAAATTAATTCAAGCGAGGTCAAGGCGATTCTAAGTTTTATGGATTCATACTTTGAAGCCAGCTTTATTTGAACAGTTCGAAATTGGTCCGTGATTGACATCCTTCAATTTTCATTATGTAAATGTGGATAAAATGCGTAAAATGTGAGAAAATATGTGACGGAATTTGATTAATTGTGCACCAATCAGAAGCCGATGTGAAATATTCTACCCATTAAGGTTGCAGATGTTTTGACGTAGGGCCGAGTGCACGAAAGGACAAAACATCAAAATCGACGTCAACGGATGATTAAACACGTCACTTTGTATGGACAGTATGGAAGGAACTCAATGCGGTTCACTTAAAGTGACGTGTTTGAACATTGATTAACTCGGCCGTCTCTTCGTGCAATCGGGGAATAACCGTTTTTTTTTTGTGCACAATTGATCGAATTGCCTAACTTATTTTCTAAATTGTTACTTCTTTATTGTAATATTATTCATTTTAATTTTCTTTGCTATTTTGATATTGATACATTTGTTTTATGTATTTTGTTAATTTTAAATACTGCTAGCACATGTTGTGCTTACTACTTGTAGGATGTTTCATAAGATATTGTTACTATACGTGTTGTTGTTGTTTTTAATGTGATTCAATCGAGTAATCCTGTATGTAAGCCAATAAATAAATAAATAAAAATCCCCGGTGGTGTAGGTATCTACGAAACGATAGCTAAACTCAATTATTTCATTGAAAGCAGAAGCATAGGTTGCGGGACAAAGATGTTCCCTGCGAGCTATGTTCGCCGTGGTACCAGTTAGCAGATTGCATCAGAGCCCGTAGTCCCAGTTGTCACTTAAATTGGCGTTTACGCCAAACCTATCGACTGGCGTTTTAAAATGTATGGAGAAATTGAAAATTGCGCGCAGTGGGCGTTAAGCGAATTACCATTTGCGAGTCCGAGTGTGATTTGACAGTTTACTCAACGTCGCCGTAAATACGTCGACTTTGCCGTTTACGCGCCGACTCTGCGTTTTCATACAAATCGGAAGTCCGAGTTTGACTTTGACAGCTTGAATAAGTAAAACCACAGATTATCTAGTAACAACTTATATGGAGTTTGACGTTTTTACGGAACTTCGAAGTTCTCCTAACGCCAGTTTAGGTGACAACTGGGACTAGCAGCTCTGGTAGTTGTTCCGCTAACGGTAAATTCCGTGTACGGTAACCTCCGACCCGTGCCATTCGCAGTGACTCGAGGCGACGGCGATGCGGTGGGAAGCGACCTAGCGTTCTAGCTGCCGTGAAGGTTAGAAGCACTAGAGGATAACATCTGTTTTCCAAGCCGGTTTGTTCGCTCAGAACGTGAATTTGAACCAAATGGACTGCTAGACGCCCTCCCTACGGACCCGTCCTACCATTGCTCGACGCATATATGGCCGGGATTCCTACCTCTCCTATTCTTCTAACCTACTCATGGTTTACATTTCTCCTATAGGAACCCACCCGTCATGTAAATAAGTGGATCCTTAATTCACAGGGTTGGTAAAATGTGGAATGCACTTGGTGCCGAGCCATTTTACCCAAACTATAACGTGGAGTCTGGTAAACGCGGTGTGAACAAACATGTCCATAGATAGAAAGTAAAATTCTCACTGCACAGTGGGCATCCGATCAAACGTCTGACCCGGTATAGCCATTTAAAAAGCGGATGGGATTAGAGAGATCCTGATTTGCTTCCACTGCTTGCTGTCTACGAGCTCGGGAGTCGTAAGGCCTATAAATTACACCATCTTCTATCGTCTTTACTATGGAGAATGTTCGTAGAAGCTGCATAACGCTGTTCCGCCGGTCTCCTTTCTACCTTCGGTCAACGCGGCCCAGGGAGAAAATGCACAAATTCACAGTCGACATTCCAAAAATAATAACCCACCGATCATCTAGATCCTTTATCTATAGGGTTGGTTAACAATTGAATGAACTCCCTTCCGAGGTATTTCCCTCAAATTACGACCCGGGGTCCTTCAAATATGGTGTGAAGAAGCACCTGGCCGGTCGGCATAGGTTTCGCAGCCCCCCTAAATGTTCGAAAACCCATGGGCAACGTCGGGCACCTGGCGTACGCCATATGCCGCGCTTAATATAAAAAACGAATTTATTCTCGACGCGCTTTAACCACTGCCGCTTCTTTAAATGGTCCAAATAGTAGAGTTTATTTCGACGTACGCAGTTACATCTCGAAATCCTCGCAATGATCAACACAGCGTTCAATTGTTAAGTAATCCCTGAATATAAAACAAAAAAGGTAAGGACACCTGCTTGTTAATATCGAATATAAAATTCGATTCGACGGTAAATCTCGTAAACCGAAATGACCTAATAGTTGATACTTGTTGCGTGATTTTTAATCGATTTTGTCCTTGTTATAAACATAATCTTAAAGCACTTTTCTCTGCAGCATTCGCGGAGGCTTATCGGAAAATCAATTTCCGTTGCAAGCCGCTTGTGTAATCGATTTCCCTCCGTGAAATTAAAATGTGTTCTCACTAGAAGGTACCGTAAGTGTATGTGCGTTTGTACTTATACGCTTGGTTATTCGGCTCGTTCACAGGAACACACGGAATCTGGGCATCTCTGCATATGTATGACCCGCCGTTTATGCGTTATCATACAAGTACGATGAAGGACTCAAAAGTAATAGGATAACCGCGAAATATATAAGTATGTATTATGGGACATCGTACCACTTTTGATGATCCAAAGTGAAAATAGTTTGTCCGTTACATAATGTTCGACTTATAACGAACGGCAAATTATCATTGAATTGCTCCCGAGCAAAAACCTCTTATGGTTTGACACACTTTAAAAAAGTATCAAATAACAAGCCCTGCAGACATTTGTTCTTACTCCTCTTAAACATGGCAAAATGTATTTCAGAGGATTAAAAAAATATTTAACAGGACCAAAAATTCTAAATAAACATTGACGTCAGAACCAGCAGCACCAGCAATATGCTCAGTTGGTATTCAACAAAAAAAACCTCGAATTTTTTGTGATCCCAAACATATTTGCAACGCTGTATATCCAAAAATTCAAAACTTCCTAAATTATTGTATCAATACTGGTTCCCATTTAGTACATAATTCTAATGTCAATGAAATGTAACTGTGATGTCTCTATTTGCAAAAAACCAAAGCCCCACATAGTTTTGTATCATATAAAAGTACTCGTCAGCCCATTGGCATTGGCAATGACTGACTGTGGTTCGAATTCCACGTAAAACCCGCCAGGATTGGTACCATCGCATGAATGAAGGATGGTCGAAGCAGCAATGAAAATGGTCCTGGTTTCATATAGCTGTGCAAAATAAATAAAAAATTAACAAAAAAAATAACCGACTTCAAAGAAAAAGCACTAAAAAGTAAAAAATTATTGGCATTTTTGTAGTTACGATTTTTGGGTATATTTTTGAGTCGGCGTCAGCCGGGCACGCGCTGCGCCAATCAATAGAACCTTGGCTACCTTGGCTCACACCGACTCAAAAAATAACAAAAATCGTAACTACAAAAATGGCAATTATTTTTTACTTTTTAGTGCTTTTTCTTTGAAGTCGGTTATTTTTTTTGTTAATTTTGTTTTTATTTGTTTATTTTTAGTGAATCTGAAGTACACTTACTAATTTGTACACGTCCTTTCCAATAAAAAAAGAATCACCGAAATCGGTTGGCGTTATATTGAGTTATTCGTCCATTTGTCGCGCACATCTTAATACAAATTTAAGACTTTTATGATTTTCTCATGGATATCATTGTCAGAACTTAACCAAATTAAAATGGGACCACTTGGGAAGCACTAGCTTTCATTTAAAAAAAAATCAGCAAAATCGGTTCACCCACGCAAAAGTTATGAGGTAACAAACATAAAAAAAAATTCAGACGAATTGATAACCTCCTCCTTTTTTGAAGTCGGTTAAAAATAGCTCCTAGCTCCCATCTGGTTTATTGTGCTAATATGTTGGTGGTTGCGGTATTTTAAACCATCCTCGTTTAATACAATACTCGTATATATAACCCTCCTCTTGGCTTCGCCATAGTGAGGTGAAAACAATGCTTTCCTTAAGTAAGTAGGTAACTACATTTAGGGATGTTTCTGGTAATGCAAAGTGTGCAATATTTCTTAAATAAATGTGCTTTCAGCTGCATTGCCATAGTACAGGCACGGATTCGTATTTGTATTTGTATTTGTATTTATGAATCCTCCTTTGGGACGCAGGGAACACTTGGAATCGTCAAAACATTTAAAATTAAATACAATAGCATGAAAGCATAAATAATATAGTAACAGTTGAAATACAATAATAAATATTAAATTCATAGCATCAATAGAATTTTCAGGATATTTGTCACATACATTAAAATTACATCAAGCAGCATCAATAGAATTGTCAAGAATAAAACAGTAGGCAAAACTAAAAGATAAAATAAGTTCAATAAATTATTTGGAAAATAAAAATAAAAAATGATCATTGTTACAAAATTAAAAAATAAAAATAATGAGTAGTGTAATTATTTCAATTACGTCCTAGCAAGATTGCGATTCTGACTATGTCTTAGTCAGATATTCTTCGATAGTATAGCACTCATTTTTAATCAATTTCTTCTTAACTGCTTGTTTGAAACTCTTGCCAGTTAATTCCTTAATATTTTCAGGTAAATGATTGTAGAACCTTATACTATTACATAAAAAGCTTTTAGAAATTTTAGCAAGTCTGCACTGGGGGTTTGCAATGTTGTTTCTATTTCGAGTGGGGTAATCATGAAAATTTGAGTTCAGCGGTGTCTCAAGGCTGTGTTTTCGAGCGTAAAGAATGTTGTTGTAAATATAGAGACTCGACATTGTCATGATTCCCGTCTCTGCAAAGTGGTTTCTACAGGATTCAAGAGAATGAAGAGCCGGAAGCTTCCGAAGTATCAAGAAGAACTCGACGGCAGGGATTTTGTTACGCATTTTTTTTATATTCCTTCAAACTCCCTCTTCGATGCTATTGACACCTACGCTACGATTCTGTTGTTCGGTTCGCTGACAGCGAAGCTTACAAGCCCTCATGACACTGACACACGGAGGCCGATCTCCGTGCACTGACACGATCATCAACGCCGAAACGCTTTACAGAGCAATGAGTGTATGTATGTAAACCTGCTTGAAGATGGTTCGGTTCGTGTCAGGGTTTATATTTTGCCGAAACTGTTTTCTTTTTTTCGCGAAAACAAAACATTTTTTGCCTGTTATCATTGTTCGCATTTTTCTGGGAATTTTAAAAGTCTATCCGAACTGTCAGTTAGTTTCGAAACCACTAATACCTTTTCTGTTGTTACACTTCATTCTTATTAGTCATTAAACACTTATACAATTTAAAAAAAACCGGCCAAGTGCGAGTCGGACTCGCACACGAAGGGTTCCGTACCATCGTAAAAAATGTATACAAAAAAATCACGTTTTTTGTATGGGGACCCCCTTTAATTTTAATTATTTCTTAATCTTTCCTATTTGTTGTTATAGCGGCAAAATAAATACACACTCTGTTAAAATATCAGCTGTCTATCTGTTACGGTTACTGAGATACAGCCCTGTGACAGACGGACAGACGGACGGACGGACGGACGGACGGACAGCGGAGGCTTAGTAATAGGGTTCCGTTTTCACTCTTTGGGTACGGAACCCTAAAAAATATCATAAGATGACATTTCACACTGGTATCGTATCTCACCGAAAAAATAATTGACACGGAGATCGTCGATCTCCGTGTTGCAAGGCGATGAATTGTTACATTTTCTTGCACATTATGTAGGGCTATATGTTGGTAATACACGATATGTTAAAACACTCGTAATTTTTGCATTGCTCTGCTATTTTGAAAACGAATTGCGTACATATTTGCCTAGTTGACAGTATTATTGGTACCATTCAGCTGGTCTGATAATAGAGTCGAATCGTAGTCATATGGACCTCAAATACGCTTTGGATAAGGAAGACAGACATTTTTTTTTCATGATATTAGCCCAATTCACCACATTTCCAAAGGAATTAGGTATCATGCCAGGACCTTTGCTTTATGACAATTTTTCATTACCGCTTCAACCATAGTTTCATCCGATGGTACCAACACTTAACCCTACCACCTAGTAGGGGGAAGGGGTCCTACAGTTTTACATAGAACAGCTCGCATTCATAACGAAATCCAAATGAGAAAGAAAAAGAAAGTGGTACATGACCGGGCGAAGATTTGAACCCATAACCTCGCATGAAAGGCGAGTCCTCTGGCCCCTACACCACGAGCTTTCAACATACGCGGTACGACATGTTGCCAATCAACTTTATTGCGTCTGTTATTACTTATTGATCTGTTTATAGCTTTGTTCCATAAAGTTAATAGCCATTAGCTTCATTTACCCCCAATCATCACTTATGTTCGTATAACTGGTAAAAGTATGTATACCCATATTTAAGTCGTATCTAGAAACATGTCTTAATTCAAATATTATTAGAGTAAAATCGACCATAATAATAGTAAACGACAGATAACTGTTAAACATTGCTTTACATGCGACTTTATTCCGTAGGACATGATTTCCCAGCACAAAAGTTGTGAAAGTTACTTAGTATGTAGTGGATATTAATTTCACTATTTACTTAATTAATTGAATCCGTTACGTGGCGTAATTTACCGATCTTTGATTTTTTATATTACTGGACATGGATAGATAATACCAAACTGACCGTGAGATATTAGCCTAACACGCCACATGGGACCTGGGCGCCATGCCAGAACATTCCTTAGATTGCTCGGCTACATTGAACTGGATGGAAAAAAAACGGACAATTTTCATTGCCGCTTCGACTATAGTTCATTTAATGCGATGGTACCAACCCGGGCGGGATTAACCCTACCACCTAGTAAGTAACGAAGGGGACCTACAGTTTTACGTGGAATCCGAACCACGGCCGGAAGTGCTTCTCTAAGCTTATCGAGTCGCATGGCGTCGCGCCAATGGCTTACCGAGATACATACATAAATAAAAGTGTTGGACAGTAACACCAAATATTTACTACTCTGCATACATAGTGACTGGAATGAGGTTATCCCGTGTCTCGGCGACTCCAGGTAGTAGGATAGTGGATACACGAAGACCAGCAATACTTTAGGCCGCCTAGCTAGGTGAAAGAAAGTGGCGAATAGTGTAGTAGGCTTTCGTATTGTAATACAGGTGATGGTGATAGACTATGGAATATCAAACAAGCTTGTGACGTGTGTCGTATGCCCATTTTTCTCTTTAATTTTAATTAATTTTTTTTATTGATTCTCATGTAGAGAAACCATTGGTCGGGTCAAACAATGAAATTAGTTTTATCGGCTTTCATTCCAAATTTCTTATTGTTTAACATATTGTTTTGATTTAATATTATGTAACATAGTTTTTAACATATGGAATGCTTAAATGTCTAAATTAACTACCGTGGCGCGTCGTGTTAGCGGGATCTTAAATCGTCAACCGTTTAAGAAAGCAAACTTGCCCTCTGCAAAACATCGAAATAAATTTTATTCACCTAGTTCCTAGAGTAGACCTAGTTAAACGGCTTTTCATGCATTGACATTCATTTGTTTTAATATATATTCCCAGGTGCCCTTTTGATTCTAACATCGATGGTGATGACCGCAATACCGAATTACCGCGTCTGGCTCTGACCAACGAGTCCGGACGCACGGATACTGGTGGGTACTTATTAAATTTACTACATCCAATAAAACCCTTGTGTCCCGGTCGATGCCCAGACATATCGGCGCTCGTAAAAGGCAATTTGGAACGGACACTTCAAACTGGCAGATGTTTGGATTCGAAAGGAACGCCGCCGGATACCGCTGCTAAAATTACGACTCTTCGTTCTTAGAAACGCTTGCATATTGCACAAAACCATTTTCATGCATACCTACTTCTTCAGTTATAACATAATAAGGCGATATTAAAAAAACATCAGGATCTAAGATGATTTGACATGTCGAGTTACCTTTCAGCCGAGAGTAATCAAATCAAAGTCGTCGGGATTTTGGCATACATTTTCTTTTAGCGGCATTAATTTGTATGTTTGCTTCGATTGTGTTTGCATGTAAAAATGTCATCATAGAGTTTCCCCTTTCAGTGTCCAGTTTACGACAATAAGCGGTATTTACTGTGCGACGGGGACGATTATCTGATTATGGGCACACGTTACGGCAAGATTGATATGTTGTTACTCAAAGCAATGTTACCGCAAAGAAATCTGCCTTAAGGCAGTTCTTTTTTATAGAAAACTGGTATGGGTGCTTTGCCGAGAGACAAAAGGTACTAAGAAAACCCAAATATTTTCAGCGAGACAAATACCAGCGTATTTTCCGACTATTTATCATTCAGTATTTACGTTTTGAATCGACATACTACAATTCAATCATGCTCAAAAAAGGATAAATTTCCTGACATCGAGCCAAATTCAAGCAACGTGATATTGGTCCTGAGTTGACGTTTCTTCTTCGGTAAAAATGGTAAATGCATGGTTGTCGGGAGTCATTTCACGCTCTAAGCATACGAGACGGGCTCCGATGCCTACGGTCATGCTCCGACTGTTGCGCGGCTTGATGGTACCCAGATAGGCACAGTATGCGCACAGAGCACGACGCAGTGGTGATACTTTACGGAAGCCTAAAGATTCGTCAGGTAAGTATTGGTCCGCCATTTTCCTGCCGATCTGTCCGTCGGACGTGCTCAGCGCTTTTACTAAGGCGAATCTGTCCAGCGAGCACATTCGAACCTGAAGTTCGTTGTAGGCTGTGACAAATCAATGACGTCGAAGCATGGAAACAACCCAACCATCTGTATCTTTATGCATCACATTTCGGTGTGCGTGTATTTGTAAATATTTTATTTCTGAACGGCGTGTCCAATTTGGATGTTTTTTTGTACAAATGGGGTCACCTGGATGGTTGTTAGCTTTGGACTCGGTTGGTGGCGCTGTAATTGAGATCCAAATTGTTAGAGTAACATGCTCGCAAAGGTTTCTGATCACATTTTACCGGCAGCCGCTTCCGTGAATGTCCAAAACAAAATTTAATCGAACATAGGCGGGAACCGCAGCTAGTGTTACATAAATAATAACTTACAGTCGTATTCAGAGAGACCCTGTCAAATCTTAGTACGAGAATAGCACCGGAATAACCATACGAAAACCGGTTTAGTCCGGCGCATTAAAGTTAGTCCGCCCACTCTGAACACGGCTGTAAGAGCTTTGGATAAAAGGCAACAGCTCTCTCCATGCGGGCGATCCCTATTTTTGCACGTTCACAATTTATTTACTAACTTATATTTGATTTGATATTACCTGGCGTATTACGTGGCCTATTACCTTGTATCAAAAATGACGATGGATTTGTACGCCTGAATAATTTTGATCAAAATTCCTATTAATTAAGAATAAGATGTCATTATCGTATTCAATAGTTTGCTCTTCACCAATGTATGTAATGTTCTTATTATGATGTTCTTTGTGAGCAGTAGTAATCAATCAATCACTGTAAACTAGTTTGTAAGTATCAATAAAAAAAAAAAGACCAACCTGACGTAGTTTCTTGTCGGCTCTTCCTCGCCAGAAGTAATCGAACCGACTGGACATAAAAAGACGAATCCGAGTGTGTAATATACATACAATGGAGGAAATAAAGAATCTTAAACTGTTGCGCCGATTCGCGACTGTGCAGCGCGCGCACTGTGGGCGCGGCGAGTGCATCGGTGCGGGCGCGGCGCACTGACGTCACGGGACACTGACCTCGCCGAGTCGCGCCGAGCAGCGGGCCCCCGATGGAATTCGACTCTGCGACACATGTATGTGGGAAATCTGACTGCCGCGCGCTCCGGTGCGATTGAATCTGTGCGGACGATGCGGGCGGCTGCGTGCGTCACGTTTTACACAATCCGGGGTGGAGTGCGGCTTTTCAAAATGGGTGCTGATTAATAGGATGAGGGTTGTTTAAGGATTCCGCATCTACAATTTCGTTGTGTGCACGATGCATTTGGTGAATGTTTCGGTTGCAACATTTTCGAGTTCCATTAAGTATTGTACGAGTATAACATAATTAAGAACCCTCTAGTCACATCGACCTACGCCCCATATCAAACTTGCACTTTCGCCATAATTTTGTCATTATTAGTACCAGTCTTAACAAAAACATTTGTTATACCAAAGGCCGAGTGCACGAAAGGACAAAAAATCTAAGTCAACAACGTATGTTTAAACATGTTACTTTGTACAGACAGTATGGAAGGACCTGCATGCGTTTCACTAAGGGCCGAGTGCACGAAAGAACAAAAAATCAAAATCAACGTCAACGTATGATTAAACACGTCACTTTGTAGGGACAGTATGGAAGCATCTCCGTGTGGTTCACTAAAAGTGACGTGTTTGAACATTGATTAACTCGGCCGTCGCTTCGTGCAATCTGGGCTTAAAGTGATGTGTCTAAACATTGATTAACTCAGCCTTACCTTCGTGCAATTGGGGCTTAGAATCTACATTTTGATCATAAAACAATGTCTCTAATGTTTATATTCAAAGGTTATGAGAAGTTTAAAATTCCATAAAGTATTTTCTAATCTCGTAATATTAATGCAAAAGCCAAAGCAAAGATTCTAAGTTGGATAGTTTGTAAAAACCGGCCAAGTGCGAGTCGGACTCGCACACTAAGGGTTCCGTAACATCGTACAAGATTTAAGACAAAAAAATCACGTTTTTTGTATGGCATGGTAACCCACCTTTAATTTTTATGTTTTTTTTAATTTTACCTATTTGTTGTTATAGCGGCAAAATAAATACACACTCTGTAAACATTTCAGCTGCCTACCTATTACGATTCATGAGATACAGCCCTGTGACAGACGGACGGACGAACGGACAGCGGAGGCTTAGTAATATTGTTCCGTTTTCACCCATTGGGTACGGAACCCTAAAAAGTGAAATTTCGAAGCGACGACAAATCATATGAAGTTATTACGAATGTACCATATATATAAAACTATACGATTCTTGATTTTGCATATACTCCAGGTTCTTTAGCCTTAAATCAGCACTTAGAAAAACATTAAATCAGAAATGCAATTTTTTTTCTCATAAACATAGTATTTCATGGGGACGTGTGTACATTAAGTTTGCAACATTTTGGGGGGTCCGGAAGATAGAAAAAAAATATGAAATATGTTTAAAAAATTATATCTCCTAAACAAATATTTAGAAATGTTATTTAAAAATGTTATATGTTAGCTAATTTTAGGTGTAATATTACTGTGAATTTGCAAAAATTTCTTATTTACGGAACTGTGTAAATATATATTTTTTGTACTATTTTCATAATATCTGCAAAACAAATAATGAAAATTCTATTTTATTTTCTGGAATTGGAAACTGACCGCAAACTCTATATTCTGTGAAATTTGTAAAATGTTGCAAATATTAGAAGCACATTTTTTTTCATTTATAATTTTTACATTCACACAAAAGCTAAATAAAAAATTCGAAATACGTATAAAATAGTTCGTTGCATAGTTTTTAAAGATTTGATTTTCTTTTACTTATTCTAGACAGAAATATAGCAATAGCAAGTTAGGTTCGCGGCATAATTTTTTTTTAGTAAAAACATTTTTTTAAATACATTTCCGTAATTACAAAATTGTTGCAAATTCACAGTTACATTATGCCTTAAAATACTTAACATACATTTTTTTTTAATACCGTTTCTAAATATTTGTTTAGGAGATATATATTTTTTTATACATTTTAAATTTTTTTTCTATCTTCCGGGCCCCGCTAAATGTTGAAAACTTAATGTAATCATATGAACATGAAATTATATATTTCTGAGAAAAAAAAATCATTTCGGATTTCATGTGCTTCTCAAACCGTATATATCCCGGTCTAATATCTTTGCAGACTTCTCCATTCTGCCCCTGAACAAGAAGTATCTTTTGTAAACATACACGCACCTTCTCGCGATTGTCTTGGTATTCATTACCGATGCTCCGATCGCGAAAGATAATTTTTCAATTAACTGTTACATTTAACTTCACATTTAACCTATACACATTCGAGACAAGTAATACAATTTGAAAAGTTACGAATGGATGTCTTATCACCGAGTGTAGACGGGGGCGCGCCTTCCGTCCCGCATACGCCGAAGGCTACGAGCAAGGAAGGAGTGAAGTTGCGACCGAAACTCGGATGACTAGCGGATAGACTTTACATGACGGTGGAGCCGGCCAGTCAGTTCGATGACGAATTAGCTCACTCCTGATGTTCTCGATTTACAACGAAACATTAAACGAAAACGTAAAAACTAAACAGGATTTAATTGAGTGCAGCGAATGTGCAGTACTTTTCTTATGCAACTGCAAAGGGATGGCTGATACCACACAAACAGTCATGATATTAACCTGACACACCTTATTCTCCAAGGAATAACTTCTCTTTAAGAGCACGGCTGCAATTGCACTGGATTGAAAACACGTATTATTTTTCATAGCCGCTTCGACCATCTTTTCATCGAATGCGATGGGACCAACGAGGGCGGGCTTAAGGTAGCCCAACCTGGCAGGCCTCATTCGCGGGCACGGTACAAAACCGTGCTGTTGCGCTCTGGGACCTTCTCTGTTTCAAAGAATTAGACAGGTTCCGTGGTGAGGAAGATGCAACATGTCCACAAAAAAGACAATGTGCATAGTGTATAATTTGGTAAGATTTGCGAAATTTTTTATTTCAAAACGACTTATAGCTAAAAGTAAACCACGACCGCTGTAGTCAAAAATCTTACAAAAACCATATAGATTATAAATCTTGATTAAATAAACTATGTCTGATGACTAATCTTTTTAAGATGTTCTTACTTTATCATTGCGTAATCCACCTCCAAAGTTATTGTATAAAACGCGCAAAAAATTCAAACTTTCGGACCTTATAATTTAGAAACCAAACACAATTTTACAATGCCAATGGTCATCAGACATCTAGTTCGATCAAATAAAGCTATTTTGAGCAAAATTTGGGATCTCTGACAAGAAATATGGGCGTGATCTTCTTTCCCCTTTTGTATGGGGAGATGACAGGGCAAGTGGCCACGCTGCCGCTATAAGTGCGAGTTACTGTCGCCACTCCCGCTCTTCCTCGCTCGTCGGGCGGAGGCGTCGCTATCGGGCGGCGGATCTCGGCGCGACAGCCCCCGACGTGCGATAATAAGTTTGACAGTCGCGTCACGGCTGTCGCGCGGACTCACCGACGGATAGACAATGCGATGCGACGCCGCGGGCGATGGGACGGGGCGAGAGCTCGGGGGAGTGTGCACACGCTCGTGCGGTGCGGACAGTTTGTTGCGGCGCGCTCACACGGAGAGTTCGCTGGTCGGAGGTTGACGCTAACCTCCAATATTTTGGGTTTGTTTTGATTTCATCTCAGCGTCGGTTAAGCATAAACACCGGTAATAAAATCGAAATATCAAAGTTTGGACTATTATCTAGTGTATGACCGCAAAACGGTTTTAATAAGTTTCTTATATTAAAAAAATATATGTATGTAAACACCCGTTTACAATATTTTACTTGGAAACTATAAATGATTTATCCCCGTTTTCACCACCTCCAGCTACCTGAAATCCGATAGTAAACTTTCGGTTACATCACATATTAATATGATGTAACCGAAAGATATCTTTGGAATTATTGAAACTGGAGGTGGTGGAACCGAGCGTTAGACAATTTTCTTTTTTGTGGTACAAGATCACATATTTATCTAGTGAATATCCATGGTACATATATTAATTCACTTTAGAAAGTGGACTTTACACGTCAAAAACCTACATTTCGCTTCGTCGCGCTCGATTTTCAGGCGCATACAACAATGAAACCTAACGCAAACTCAATGCTTCCGGAGATCGCCATTATCGTTTGTTTGCTGAACGCTGGAGTTAGTTGGAGCCTTAAGAGGATAATGAGATAATCCAATTCCATACAAAGGCTCGTTCCTGTTTCCTCATTGCAAAATAAGAAATATTTTTTCTGAAATTTTGTACATTAAGTGAGCACATAAGGCTGATTTCCTTCAAATATTTGTATCAATAAGTATTAGGTTTAAGGGCGTAAGGGTATAAGTTTAAGGGCGTATATAAGTTAAATAATCAACAACGTGAAAACGTACAAAAGTAGTTCTCAGTGGATTTATGTAATGTGCACATTTTCCGAAAAAAAAAACACATTTTGACTGCGAAGACAGGCACGAGTCATTGTATAGAACTCGATAACCTTTTTATCATCTCAGGGCTCCGTACTACGCTGGGTGACACTAATTTGTTCGTTAAACCCTCAGACAGTACTAAAATGTTGTAAAATGCAAAAATATTCGGTCCCAATATTAAATAGCACTATGCGCATACATTATGTTTTATAATCTTTAAATTGCTTATGTCTAAGAAATGTGAAAAACAATTTTTTGCCGATTACAAAATACGAAAATTATTCATTTGGTGCGAATTTACTTGCACGTATATGTATAATAATACATTTTTAGTTTGATTAGTAATGTATGCACTCAACAGAAGTAACGCTTCTGTTCCCTAGAACCAGCCAAGAAAGAACCAAAGGTACGCGTACTTACAAACTAACGACCTTGCGACAGTCACGCACCGAGTTGTAATCTCGCCACCGGTAAACGCTGCGAGCACTCGCCACGTGTGACCGAGGCTTTAGTGAATTCGTAATAAGAATCGGGGGAGTTATCCGTGACAATTTTGCGACGAGGGACCTAGTTTACCTGTCAAAAGATGTGAGACGCCATCAAAAGTTAGTTAATTTCCTCGTTTTGTCTCGACGTGAGCGGGGAGGCGGGGAGGGGGGCGAATCGCGTCGACGCTGGTGTGGTCAAGGTGTGTTCAAAACCTTATATTATTCCAAGAAAAAGAATAATTTACCAAACAGTAATAAGTTAAGTAAACATCAATAATAGGGTAAGTGAATATACTTTCTTGTACTAAGCATGTACGTCGCTCATTCCAAGGAATGTGACATGTATGTGTGTATAATCGACCGTGAAGCAAGGACACATTAATTAAAGGAAAATCCCTGTAAAAACAACTACTTTACGAATATACTGCAAGGCTGGACCAGGACCAGCAAAACATACCATTCGCGGGTATTGCGTCTAACCAATTTAACGCAGGTATAGCGTTATATGAATGTATGTAGGTTTTAAATACTGTGTTAGTAGGATTATTACGGGAAGAGGGACTGTAGGAGAATTTCAAATTATGGGTATACAGCAGGTGGCGAAATTGGTTAGACGCAATACCCGCGAAGGGTATGTTTTGCTGGTTCGGGTCCAGCCTTGCAGTATTTTCGTAAAGTAGTTCTTTTTACAGGGATCTTTCTTTAATTAATGTGCCGTTGGTTCACGGTCGATTTTACATACAATAATAGGTTATTTTATGCACTCATCAAAATTCAACGGGCTGTTTTTCTCCGACGTCGCTCATATACACGGTGTAAAACAAGTTCGCGACATTCCCGAAAGGGGGTTATTTTGGGTCGCATACTGATTCCGAAAACAAAGGATTTTACTTGTTTTGAGCTTTTGTTTTAAAATTTTCGATTTCTAATACTAGTATGAAAACATAGTATTTCGTAATAGGAATGGCACTGCATTCATAAAAAGTTCTAAAGTAGGACATTTTTTAAAATAAATGTGAAAATTTACATTCGGATCGACGCGATACAATTGGAGGCGGCGCGCAGTCAGCTGCGAGACAGCAAACGCGTGACCTTGGCAGTGGCGCGTACACATGGCGTGCTTACACCATTCCGAAGGGAAATTGTCGCTGAGGTAAAAGTTTGGATTAAATCTGCCATTTTTTTTTACTGTTTTAGATTTAATTTTTAAATACCACGAAATGATCAGTATACGAAATAGTTAAATAATCGGTATTAAAATAGTACTGTCGCGAAAAAAATTTACACCGTGTATAACCCCACTGATCACCCCCAGGTATGTTAGGGTGAAATTAAGTAGCCTAAAACTAATGTGACGATTGAAGGTATAGGTCGCTGTGAACTCTGTGAACAGATTCACAGAAAGACATACGTTGGATTATGTCAAATAATAGACGGAAATATAGACTTCTACAGGGTTTACTTTTTTGGAAAGCGCTGCTGGGCATTTTTATGGGTGTTCATCCTAAAAATTTCAACGAAATCCGTTCAGTATATCCCGAAATATTGCAACGAATTTCTTCGAAATGTTTTAACATAAACATAAAAATAGAGCGCATCTTTCCCTAAATGACAAACAAGTTTTACTCGTCTCGCACGCTCCCTAATGGCGTAAAAATATTTTTAACGCAATTTTTTTTTGTTTGTTTTTTTAAATGCGTTTCACGTCATATGTATAGGCTACGTGGTTCAAAAAAAAACTGGCAGCCCTTTTTTTTTAATTTATTTTCGATTCAAACAGTCACACATACAAATTATCAAATAAAATCTATCAAACTTAGACCTGTAGATCCGACAAAATTAACTAAATTAATTAAATTTCCACCCCGTGTTACGTAAGTGCCAAGTATAGGCTCTCACGGATAATCTGTATGTGATTTGATGATCTGTAAAATTTCCAGTTTTCTACCTCAAAAGAAACCTCCGTTATTCCTTTTTTTTTAATCCAACCAGATACGCCACGAACTCGAAACGAGCCTGATTCAATCTTCGGCCGATGCCAATCTATTAAATGACGCGAACCGAGATGAAGCGATGCAGCCGCGCGCCGCGACGGTGTTATGATTAATCGCATCGCGAGTAATTAATTTCGCGTTGACAGGACGCGAAGAGGTGTTCCCCGCGCCGCGCGCCGGCGGCGTCGGCGTCGCGTGCATCGAGCACAAATACCATATGATTACTGCGTAGACATAAATGTCTAATACGACCTCTATCACATCCATTTTTAGGGTTCCGTACCCAAAGAGCGCCGATGGAACCCTATTATTAAGCCCCCGCTGTCCGTCCGCAATAGGGCTGAATCTCGTGAACAGTAATAGGTAGGCAGCTGAACTTTTCACAGAGTGTGTATTTATTTTGCCGCTAAAATAACAAATAGATAAAATAAAAAAAAAATAGAAAAAATTAAGGGAGGGACAAAAAACCTGATTTTTTATGTTAAATCTTGTACGATGGTACGGAACCCTTCCCGTGCGAGTCCGACTCTCACTTGGCCGGTTTTTTTTTTCACAAAATGGATATGACAGATATGGATCCGTTTTGTTTGTACTACTCCAACTACTGAGTTATTTGCAGCACATAGATTTTTTGCGGAGGGACTTGCCTTGCATTCCAGAGGTCTGGGTTCGAATTCCCGCCCCGTCCATGCACCACTTTCTTTCTTTTTCTGAGTCGGATAAGTGCATTCGGTCACGAATGCGAGCTGTTCCATGGTTTTGAATCCATCTAAAACTTTACCCCGTCCGGGTTGGTGCCATCGCATTGGATGAAGAGATGGTCGAAACGGCATTGAAATATTGTCCGTGTTTTCCATCCAGTTTAGGTAGCCGATCTGGCATGGCACCTAATTCATTCGGGAATGCGGTGTGTTGGGCTTATTTTATGACCGTGGGTGTGGTATTAGCTATCCGTGTCCAGTTACATGTGTAAAAAAATGTATCATAGCCCTCAAATGGCATCAAAAAAAAAGAACTAAGTATGTTATTTGAGTAGAAGGAAGGATTTTTTTCTTAAAATAAGAATAAAGCTAAGCTCGGTCGCCCAGGTACATCGAATTGAGCGATTAAGTATGCATTAAGTACAGTAAAAAAAGGCAAATTTATTTCTGTGAAGCATGACCCTTAGGTTACAGGCTCGTGTCACGTTAAATAAAAATATGTGTCAAGCCAAAATGTGTTATCTCATCTGGTATCGTTATTGGACAAATCCTTTTACTCGGTATGGCTTTTCGATCTATTTCAGTGCGATAATTTAGAAATGATCCGTGTCATTCTTGTGCTCAATATAGTTATGTCTTTCTGATAATGTTGGTTTTTGATAGTTTCAGTTTCAGTTTCAGTTTCTTTATTTCCTCCATTAGATGTATATTACACACTCGGATTCGTCATTTTTTTTCCTGTCGGTTCGATTACTTCTGGCGAAGAAGAGCCGACAAGAAACTTCGTCAGGTTGGTCATTGTATTATTATTTTTTCCAGTGATACTTACAAACTAGTTTACAGTGATTGATTGATTACTACTGCTCACAAAGAACATTATTATAAGAACATTATATAAATTGGTGAGGAGCAAACTCTTGATTACTATAATGACATCTTATTCTAAACGCCAATTCATTCAGAAGTCTGTCAATGAATCCAATCCTAAGGATTTGTGGAAATTTCTCAACTCATTGGGTTTTGGTAAGAACAAATCCAATGATTTTCCTAATGTAGACCTTGATGCTTTGAATGCTCATTTCTCTTCTGCAGCACCACCAGCAGACCCAACTCTCAAAGCAGACACTATAAGACAACTGATTAATAATAAGTTCTCCAACTCTCAACCCTTTGATTTTGCACAAGTTACTTGCTGTGAGATCAAGAAGATCATTTTATCTATTAAAAGCAAGGCAGTCGGGTATGACGAACTTAGTCGTGACCTTCTAATCCCGATTTTAGATGAGCTTTTACCCATAATATCTTTTATAACCAACCACTCGCTATCATCAGGATGCTTCCCAGAATGTTGGAAAAGAGCGTATGTCATACCTTTACCCAAAATTAACAATCCTGTCACTCCCCAAAATTTTCGCCCAATATCAATTCTCCCATTTTTGTCAAAAGTCCTCGAACGTGTAGTACATTCCCAATTATATAATTATCTTTCTAATTACTCCCTGTTGAACCCTTTTCAATCTGGTTTTCGCCCTTGTCATAGCACAATCACAGCCCTAGTAAAAGTAACTGAAGATATTCGTCAAGCTATCGACAACAGGCAACTAACAATCATAACATTATTAGATTTCAGCAATGCTTTTAATACGGTGGATTTTGATATTCTTGAAGCGATATTAGTTTCCCTTAATATCTCACAGCAAGTACAGCAGTGGTTCAACTCATATCTTCGGAGACGCCAGCAAAAGGTACGTCGGGATACTGAATGCTCATCCTGGTGTGATCTTGCCGCTGGTGTACCGCAGGGAGGCGTCCTCTCTCCTCTTCTTTTTTCCATATTTATTAATACACTTTCCAATCATTTACCTTGTTTCTATCATATGTACGCCGACGATCTGCAACTCTATAGGCACTTTTCTGTAACTGAAGCTCTTCCCACAATTAATAATGTTAACGAAGACCTAAACGCAGTTCAAAATTGGACGAACAGGTTCGGCCTCACAGTGAACCCTATTAAATCCCAAGTTATGATAGTAGGAAGCAGCAAAATGCTAGCTAAAATTAACAAAGAAGAACTTCCCCCTATTAAATTTAATTGGGTTACTATTCCTTTCACCAAATCAGTTAAAAATCTAGGCGTCGTCATGGATGAATCGCTGTCTTGGGTAAGCCACGTAACTGCAGTGTGCCGCAAAGTCTATGGAGCCATGCATTTTTTAAAGCGAATAAACCGGTTAATTCCAATTGAAACTAAAATTACGCTTGTACAAACTCTAGTGTTCTAAATTTTTCAAATTCAAATTCTTGACTATGGTGATGTGTGTAATCTGGACCTGAATGAGGAATTACTAAACAAACTTGACCGCCTGCTTAATTATGGCATACGTTTTATTTTTGGGCTGCGTAAATACGACCGCATCACAACCTATAGAGATAAACTTCAATGGGTAAGCATCCGTAGTCGCCGTAATATCCATATACTTTCTCTTCTATATTTTGTACTCAACAACCCGCTTGCTCCTCCATATCTCAAAGATAGATTTCAGTTCCTGTCCTCTCATGGCCTTTCACTTAGATCTTCGGACACCCAACTTCTTCTCATTCCATCTCATAGTTCCACCTGTTACACCGACTCCTTCACAATCCATGCAGCTCGCTTGTGGAATGAGTTGCCTTTTGATATTAGAAGTTCACAATCCTTGCCAACCTTTAAGAATAGACTGAAATCATTTTATTTGACGCAGTAGTGAGTTTGTTTGTTATAATTGTTTTTACTTTTTCCTTTTATTTCAGTTCAGTTGTCATGTATGAAATAATATATATTTTATATAGTAAGTAGATGTATATGTATTAATTATGTATCATGTAGTATTTATTTATGTATATTTTATTTATTTATGTATATTTTATATATTTATGCATATATAGATATGTTTATGTTTATGTTAGTAATAGACTGTATTTTTTTTTATTTATTTGAATACCTTCATTTCGTTAAATATATAGAAAATAAGTAGCTATGCTTAGTTTTAGTTAAGTTTTCATTTACATTGTTCTGTATTAAATAGTTATAAGCGTTGTTTTTCGTTGCTTACCCTAAGCTGTAAAATTTCCCTATGATAGGGTTGATTGTTAGAAATTGCCTAAGGCAATAAATCCGCCTTTGCTTTGTACTTTGAATGGATTGCAATAAAGAATATTATTATTATTATTATTATTATTAAATTAATAGGAATTATGATCTAAATTATTCAGGTGTAAAAAGCCATCGTCATTTTTGATACAAGGTAATATCAAATTAAATATAAGTTAGTAAATAAACAAATTCATACTACAATGTAGTACCCATGTCAGAGAAAATAATAATAATAGAAAATAATAATAATAAAAAAATAAAAAAAAACACGATACAGAATTGTATCGATTGTCAAGTTGTTAGCTTAAAAAAAAAATTAATAAATTGGTAGTACCGTGTTAGGTACCCGGTCAAGTATGTAGTCATCAACTTTAATTTTAAACAAGTTTTCTATCTAATAAGGCTTCCTGGATAGTGTAGTAGCATTTTTTATTAATACTGATTTCAATTTGCTCTTAAAACATTTATCTCCTAATTTCCTAATCTCATCTGGAATTTTGTTGTATAACCTAATACTATTGCATATAAAACTTTTTGAAAATTTTGATGACCTATGCTTAACATTTTGTAAATCCGTTTTATGTCTAGTATCATAGTCATGTACATCAGCATTTAAGGTATTATGGTGCTTATATTTCCTAGCATGGCAGATATTTTGATACACATATAATAATAATAATAATAATAATTTTTATTTCAGGTCATGACCCATATGTTGTTAGTAGACATTACATGGTTAGTACATTTATAAAGTTGTTAACATGAAGCTATGCCAGAATATAAATATTTCGGCATTGAATTGGCTTATAATACATTTTATTATTTCGTTTTGGCTTTCACTAATGGTTTTATTAAATGCTGCAATTTTTTGCCTCATAATGGCATTAAAGTCATTAACTCTATTCTCAACGAACATACCAGAAGCGCTACACCGCCAGGGGAGACCCATGATACAACGAAATGCGTTATTATATTGAACAAGCAGGGTGTTGTACGCTCGTTTCGTGTAGTTCGTCCATAACTGGCATGTGTAGAACGACTGGCAGTACGCTTTGAATAGAGTTATTTTGACGTCATTGGAACAGTTAGCAAACCTTCTGGCAAGCATATTGCTCTTCATGGCCAGATTCCGACGCTGCCGTTCCATGTCCATATCATCGCATAGATTATGCGTTAAAATGTGGCCGAGATATTTAAATGACTTCACGATTTTTAACGGCGTTGAGTCGAGATAGATGTTAGGCACATTTTCCGGACCTCGTCCTGACCTGAATATCATGACTTCTGTTTTTTTAACATTGTATGTGAGGCCATGGTTTTTTGCATATTTTTCACATATTGTTAGAAGTTTTCGTAAGCCCTTCATCGAGGGGCTCAACAGCACCATGTCGTCTGCATAGCTGATATTATTTAAGCATTTGTTACCTATGTGACAGCCGACACCAGCATTGCTGAGCCCCTCGATGAGGTCATTGACATAGAGATTAAACAGATCAGGAGAGGTCAGGCCACCCTGTCTTACCCCGCACTTTAAGCTGTACTCATCAGAGCAGGTGCTGCCCCATCGCACTGCATTAGTTTGGCCCCCGTACCAGTATCTCAACAAACATATCAACTCTTCCGGCACATTCGACGTATACATTTTTTCCCACAATTTTTCATACTTAATCGTATCAAAAGCGCGACTTAGGTCAAGAAAACATGCATATACGGAGGTTTTTCGTTTCACGTAATAGTTTACAGTATGTTTGAGTGATAATATGGCCATGTCAGTCGACAGGCCGGGACGGAAGCCAAATTGGGCACAGTTCAGGTTCATACAACTGTAAAGTATTGGCTGCAACAGTTTTTCAAAAACTTTTGATACAATTGTGGCCAAGGATATTGGACGGTAATTACTAGTGCTCGATATATCACCTGTTTTGTTTTTTACAATAGGTACAACAATCGTCCTCATTAGGTCATCAGGTAAGAAACAATGCCGAATGCATAAATTAAATAAGGTTGACATGAGCCTGAAAAGTTCGTGCCCTCCGTTCTGTAGGTGCTCAATGCTGAGGCCGTCGTGTCCCGGCGACTTCTCTCTCTTCATAGACTTGACAGCTTTGACTACATCCTCAGGTGTGAAATGAACAGTCACCGGAATATGACAGTCTCTGCCTTGAACGAGCGGAACAGACAGAGTGCTTTCTGCCTTAAATTGGTTCATAAATATGTTCGCAATGGTTTTATGATTTTGTTCACCATTTACACTTTCAGGCATACTGGATTTGCAATTTAATTTATTTGTTGCCTTCCAAAATTTGACAAAGTCTTTGTTCATGCGGTGATTGGTGATAATATCCATTTTAATTTTGTTTTCATTTTGCTGACACCATTTAAGAATATTTTTAAATTCATTTCGACTGGAACGCATTTCGTTATACAAAATTCCTGATGCGGGTTTCCCCTGCAGTAGCCACATTTCATATTTCATTCGTGCTACTTTATGCTTATCTTTAATATGATAGTTCCACCCTACCACTGGTTTTCTCTGATCAAATCCAGTGGTAGATCTGATCAAATTTAGATTTATTTCTCAAAAATGACGTTCACAATATTGATTTGATTGAGAATACAGTATTACGGAATTCAAATGAAGGTAACTTTGAATTACCCTAACTTAGAAAAACTGGAAATGAATATCTAATACCACACATACTGTCGTGATATTAGCCTAACACAGCAAATGCGACGCGTTATATTGCTCGGTTACTTTAACCTGAAGCCTTATTCTGCTTATTGATAACTGCGCGCGTTATGTTTGTGTTTTGTCAAAACCGCATGTTTCGGCGAAATCGTATTCCACTAGCGCAGTTTGCAAAACGCATGCATTGTGTTCGTTATTTTGCCCTTTAGGCGGCGCGCCACTCCATAGACAATAACAAAACGCGTGCGTGAATTAGCTGAATACCGATTTTTGGAAACCGCACTCAAAACTTAGCGTGTTATGTTTGACCGAAACGTAACTCATATGGAATGGTTTGAAATTGGACAAATAGCAGAATCGGGCTTCTGGACGTTCTCGGGATTTGAGCGGGAAAAGTGTCTCACTTTGCTATAACCTCTATTAATTCTGGGACATCTGGGATACATCGCGATCGTCGACGTCACGCATGACTGTATCGATTCCAAGGGGCTAAGGAGTTCTCAGCTCAGTCCCACAGATGCGAACAAAATATGAGATAACGAGACGCCACGCACGTGTGTGTAATAATTTCCCAGGAATTGTTTCACGACTCTTACTCCACCTTTGTTTACAATTCAGAACTTCTTAACTGTGTGTTGAATCCATTACGTTTGAAACGAATGAGAATTATTTAAATCGAGTCACTAATGGCCGACTTACAGCATCAATTCGAAGGCCTGTCGCCGCGAGATGAAACGCAGCAGGTGCGTGCACAATCGCTCGCCTCCAAAGTTTATTTGCAGACCGATGTCCGGGTGACCGTGAACTGGCGGAATATTCTCCCGCGCTCCCCGCGCACGATTTATATTCTTGCGAAATATTCTATTAATAATAAACAAGCCGCCGACGTCGAATTCTAGCGTGGCGCACGACGTCGTTAGTTTTCAATGAATTGTGAAAACGTGCCGCCGACACGGCGGAGTGGGCTCCCGAAAGGAACCCTTCCACGCTCGAGCGTGGACTCACGGCATCGGGGCTTTCGGCTGAGATTCCGGCGGCGCGTCGCTCGCCGCAAGCGGCAACGAATGTGACGCAGTCAAAACAATTCCGACGGGCAATAATGTGATATAACGCCTCGGGTCGTTAGTGTCAAAGTTGAAACTCGAGTGGCGATTCGCGGACATTTCCATACTCGATATGACGCTCTCGAAATGAACGTGTCCGCGTACCTTTCGGGGCGACTTTGCGTTTTATTACTTGGACGTTAAGGTGCGTTTCGAGTTCGTTATTGAATCGCAGCATTTGATATGGATGACGAGTGAGGCGCGCAGTCGCACAGAATTTTAATTGTGTTCCATTGAGGGGAGCTCGCGCAAGCGTCTGTATTTTCGAGCAGCATACGTCGGACTTGTTGCTCGCCGTCGCGTCGCGTGTCGGTACGGAGGTTGCCGATTGAGACAACCATTGCTATAGTCGGGTAATGGATTCATGCGTCTTATTGTTCTGTTTGTGAGATTAATGGGCGCGTCTGATTGATACGTCAGTCGGAATTTGTTCTCACCCTTGTCTGTTGCTTTATTGCATTCATTTGTTTCACACATGTGATCATTTAGGAAGAATTACGCCTTTGTGGATGGAACCCATGCAGTGACAGCGTCCGACAGCGTACTCCATTGTAGCGTATTTACCGACAAAACGTGTATGATTACCATGTAATGAGTATCTACGTTAGCGTATGCTAGAACCTCCCGAGGACGCCAATGGGCTTTCGAACTTTCATGGGCATGCGAAAACCATGCTGGCTTGCCCCAGGTGCTTCTGCACACCATGTTTGAAGTACCCCACTTCGTCTATTCCATAGTTTACCGACCCAATAGACAAATAATCGGTAAATATATACAAAAATATAGGTATATAAGAAGGGTTTTATCGGTCGTTTTATGTCGTTAGTGAATGGATGCCTGTTCCGCGTTGAGCTATGTTAAAAAGGGGTCAGAGAGACACAGCTGCAACCGGGTGCTCCAACCAGCATTCTCCATTGTAGAGACGATGGAACAACAACGATTCTGGAGGTTTTTTTTTTTATGTGACTGGACATGGATGGCTAATCTGGTTCTGTCATGGTATTAGCCCAACATACCACATGGGAACTAGGTGCCATGCCAGGACCTTCCTTATATTGCGCGGCTACATTGAACTGGATGGAAAACACGGACAATTTTCATTGCCGCTTCGACCATCGTTCATCCAATGCGATGGTACCAACCCGGGCGGGATTAACCCTACCACCTAGTAAGTAAGGAAGGGGACCTACAGTTTAACGTGGAATCCGAACCACGGCCAGCCTCTCTCAACGGTCGAATGGTCACCCATCCAAGACCAGACCGGACCCAGCGTTGCTTAACTTCGGGGAGCGATCGCCGAAGTGTCGCGCCACTGGGCCACTGAGGCTGACAGGCTGAGGCTGGGGGTCTTCTTGGATGCGTCGGGGTCTTCGACGAGCCGCACGGCCCGACGTTGCATCGAATCTACGTGTTCTTTCACGCTTTATTTAAACATTCTTCTTATGCAAATTATGATATGGCACAGAAAAATGTGTGAGGGTAGAAGGTGCAATCGCATCAAACTGCCCCTTATCTTTGTTCGATTGTATCGAACGAGAACAATGCGGCTGGAATCGTAAATGCAAAATGTCTTCCTTGGTCGTTAAATTTGTAGGTTAAACAATTGGCTATAAAGATTGTTTGTAAACTCGAAGCGACCGCGATATCGGGTGATGAAGCATTCCGCTCATGTGCGGCGACTTTTTTTGCATCAAATAGTTTACGAACATTCTGTTCAGTTTTAGTGATTGGTTAAAATAAATCTCCCTTTTTTTGACAAGTCACTTTGTTTTAAGCTAAGAACGATGATGATTCGCACATGTCTAGTTGGGTGACAAAATTATCATGAAAATAGCTTCATTTTATCGCAGCTGCTGAAAAAATAACATATTAATTTATTTAAAAGTATCAAAAAAGTTTGGATTTTGGTTTGGTGGACTTTGGGCTTTTGGGATGAAACAAGCTATGTCTGATGACTAATTTATTTAAGATATTTTTATTTTATCGTTGAGTAATCCACCTCCAAAGTTATTGCATAAAACGTGCGAAAAATTCGAACTTTCGGACCTAATAATTTAGAAACCAAACACAACTTTACAATGACAACGGTCATCAGAAAACTACTTAAATCAAATTAAGCTATTTTGAGCAAAATTTTGGACCTCTGACAAGAAATATGGACATGATCTTCTTTCGACGTTTGTGTAGGAAGTTGAGCGGGAGGGCCAACCTTAACAGTAACATGTATATATTTACTACACAACGAGCCGCATCAAATAGCGAAATTCCTCCTTCGTTCATCCGCCACCGGCCGTGGGCATATCCCCCGGCATAATCCCTTTAGCCGCTTGACCCGCCGATCGATCTACATATTTAGCACTCGGTCTGTGTCGTCGGAAGCACTTCACGCCGCTTCAGGAGGCGACTCGGCCTTCGTCGCGCCCGCCCGCCCTCCCGCGCCGCCCGACGCGCCGCCCGCCCCGACTCATATTGCCTGTAACGCGAGCGCATTCGAGCGTGTGTAATTGGAGCAACGGCTAGCCGGGGATGCGAACGCGAGGTCGCCTCCGCCTGCGTTGAACAAGGACATAAATATGTTGTTTTTTATCTGGCTTCTGTCTGCTCACCGTGAGGTTAATGAGAAGATCTGCTTTTATACAATGGCTCGTAATCTGTTTCCGCAGTCAAATTAAGAAGTATTTTTCGGAAGCACATTGAATGAATGAATGAATCGTCGGTATGCTGGTAAAACCCGCTAATTGACATGATTTAGTAAAATGAGTTAATAATGCAGTTCTACTTAATCTTTCAAGCTCTTTCTTATGGTAAAACCCATGGACAGTTATACCACAATTACACCAGCTATTAAACTTTCAAGTCCACTTATCTCGAATCTCTCATTTCTACACTTAAAGGGTTTTATCAGTATACTGATGGAATGCAAAATGAACTGAGAGCTATGTCCGTACGTTTTATTTTTTCTGATAACTTACATATCTAATATTCATAATATGAATATCAAAATGTTTAAGGCCGTATATCATGGATATAAGTTAAATCATAGAAAACATCACAAAGTAAAGACGTAGCACTCATTTATGATACTTTTGAGATTACCGCGGTCGTTCGACATGTTTGAAAAATGTTACGGCTTTTCACGCGGCAGGAAGAGACATTCTCCGACGTTTCGAGCTAATCATTCAGCCCGTTGTCAAGGAGGCATCCGCCGCGTTCGTACGCAGCAGACGACTCTTATGTCTCTCGAACGTCGGAGAATGTCTCTTCCTGCCGCGGGAAAAGCCGTAACATTTTTCAAACATGTAGCTCTCATTTGTTTTATTCAATGCGCAAAATTTCAGATAAATATCTAATGTAGGTGTTTTCCATCCAGTTTACTGTAGGCGTTATCATAAAAGGGAAGGTTCTGGAATTGCACCTAATTCCTTCGGGCATGCGGTGTGTTGGGCTAATATCATGCCGGTGGGTATGGTATTATGTAGCCATCGATGTCCAGTGTAACACAGAAACAGGTAGTAGTCGATGTTTGCTCAATGCAGCACCGTCTTTATCGCTATTGAGCGAGGCGAGCGGGTCCGCAAATCAATTTCCATTAGATGGACGTCGCGTCAAGGATCTCTTCGGGAATTACCGCCGTCTGAAGTTTCCTTTTACATAACTAACAATCTCGCTAGGTCCACACTTCTAGTGTGTATGCCGGTTTGAGTTATCGAAGACGTGAGCCGCTATAGTTAGGTTAGAGAGGTGAAAGAATCTATAGTGAACATAATTAAAAAAGTTTTGTTGGGATTGCTTGAACATAGTGTGAAGCACCTGGCTGGCCGGCATGGTTTTCGCAGCCCGCGTGAAAGTTTGAACGCCCTTATGCCTCGTCCGGTTAGGGCCTGGCGTACGCCATATGCTACGCTTTATATATAAAATGTTGGGAGAATGATTGACAAAACATTTTTACAAGTGGGTGAAATTGTCTTGCCCGGCCAGCCTAGAAGATTGCAGCGAGAACCCCGAATAGATACTTGACATCATACTAAAGCAAATTGGCTTCCGCAATTGTAGAACAAGTATGAAAATATGTATTAGGAAACGAAACAAATATCTGTATCTGTCGTAAGGCGTTTTATAATCTTTCCCATCCCATCCAGTGAAGCGGCGCGATGTGAGAGCGTATACAAGAGAGCATTTCAACTATCATAAGGTTTTCAGAGAAATATATCTGGTATCCTTTATACTTTATCTAGAGCACTTAAAAAAGACAGTGTGTACTTCTTTAAAAAATACGAAGTTATGTTTATTTTTTTACCAAACTCTATATATCTTCCAATTATCTCTACGACCTTAACCAGTAAACGCCACCAAGCTGTTTCTTCCACGAATCATCGGTTATTAATTTATTTTATAAACAGGCAGCCTAGAATGATTTGTATTGTTGAAGACAGTTTATCAGTTTCTTTTGGTCTAGTTTGCTAATTCATTTAGTTATGTTAATTGTTGTGTACATACAATATTAAAAAGAATAATCTTTCTGTGAGATGTCAACACATTGAAAAGAAAATACAATGGTGCTTTTCTGAGCAGTTATTTTACTTCTAAAATTACTACACAAAAATGGCGACGAGAATGGGATTCTGTTACTTATCAAGTGTTTACGTACGAGTATATTGGGTTTCATCCAGCTTCAAGCTGTGACCATGTAGATACGTACGAAAACCTCTCGCCTCCTTCCCTCAATGACCTTGACTTCTCCGACCTTGCAACACGGGGATGACTAAGTGTTAATCCCTCGCTAGCTGCATTAAGAACCTAATTAATGCCACCGGGAGAAATTCCTCCGCTCTCGCGTTGAAAGGCACGCGAAATTCGCTAATATCAAATATATTTTTTGCCGGAAGTTTTTGCAGGTGGTGCTCGGGTAAGTTACGGTCCCAGCTGGAATTCTGGAGGCCCATTATAACTCCCTGCACGCTCGTAAACAAGATAATAAAATGTTAACTCTCTCTCGTCTTACTTGAGGCGTCTTTACCGAGCGCAGGGCCTAGCGTGCTATTCATAAAATGTTATGATACGTGTCGGTTCTAAATGAAGCCAGTGCTTTATGGATATTCTTGGATAACGTCATATGCCCTACTTTTTATTAAAACCGGTGAGAATCTTCTGTAATCTTCTTAGAATATCGTTCGTACTTTACTTTTTTTTTAAAGTATAAATGCCAAGTTGATCAATAATGATAATTTTATGTATTTAATGATATAGCGGTAATGTCGTATCATTACCGCTATATTATTAATTTGAGTTTCAGCGACATCTTCATTTGAAGCATTGTAATCAGATTTTGAAAATTATCTGAAAAAAATATTGGTCGTGACATTCGTCGGAAGCAGGATTCGAACCTGCGACCTTTGGATTGCATGCCCAAAAATGTGAGTTCTCTAGTTTGGGGTATAGTTCGGTAATGTATCGTCTATTTGTGCAGTTGTAGGTTTAGTTTGGGTATTTTGGCGTCTGGTTTGGTAGTTTGAGGTGAAGTTTTGTAGTTTGGAGTATAGTTGAGTAGTTTGGGTCTATAGTTGCTTGATTTTTGGTGCATGTAGTTGTGTAGGTTGGAGTCGGGTTTGGTAATTTAGGGTGTAGTATAATAGTTTGGGGTGTGGTATCTCACTTTCAAACATGTCTAACCCTATAGGTTCATAATTATAAATGCGAGCTATTGCGTTTTCACATCCGATGTGGGGAGTGCCGAGAGAGTGAAGCGCTAACTGAGTAGGCGCCGCGTAATACGTTCCTGAGCCGAGTTCTTAAATTCGTGTTTTCGAGTGGAAACTTTTATTGTTTCTCCTCCATAATAAAGGGCGATTACGGATTGCAAGCGGGAGTTCTCCCTCTCGGGGAAATCTTTTAGGGGTCGTTGCGCGTGTAACTAGGCACTGGAGATTATTTTAAATTTGCTTGCGGACTATTTGGAACATCTTTCGGATTTATTTGAATGAAGTGCTGGCCGTGTTACATGATCACTTACAGGAACGCTTTAGGCTTCGAACGCGAACGTTTTAGTCGGTTAGGGTAATCGTTCTTGGCATCTCATATATGGTTATTTTAACATTACTCTGTATCAACTGTCCAACTGTCACTTCGTGTTTTAAGATGATGCCAGCATGATGGGCGATTTAAGGTAAGCTTTGAAAGAGAATCGGTCGTAGACAACCACTGTCGTAAATAAAGGAAACGACTACTTTTGAAATGACATCGTTTTTAAGATTTCAAAAAATTAAACTTAATGGATAATTGTATCGGTGCCTAGGTTTATTATTTATTTTTAATGGAACCTGACATGCATGGTCAATACCACAAAACTACCTTTATGGTATTTGCCCAATGCACCACATTCCCGAAGGAATAAGGCGCCATGCCAGAACCTTCCCTCTATGAGCACGGCTACATTGAACTGGATGGAAAACAACGACATTTTTATATTGCCGCTTCAACCATACTTTCATTCAATGCGGTGGTACCAACCCGAGCGGGTTTAACCCTACAACCTAGTAGGGTAAGGATAACTACACTTTTAAATGGGTTCCGAACCATGTAACAGCATGCGCGGTGAGAGTATTTTGTCCTGCCTAAATACTTATGTTATCGCTAAAAATGCCAAACAATAACTTATCGCATACGGTCGTTCTTGGTTCCTGTGTCCCCTCGACCCTAATATCATATTCACCTGCGTTAAAAGCAGAACATGAAATGATGTCACAAAAAAAAACATGTTTCGGGGGGTACCTAATATTACTAAATTTAACCTATACTCGTACTCCGCCGTGATTTGTGGAATCGATATGATTTGTAACGTGTTTTTATTTTTATTTCAGGTAATGCCCTGTCTTAATTCAAGTAAACATGTTGAGATGTTTGTGGAGCGTGGACCGGCCTTCACAAGTATGTAGATTATATATGTTTAATCTTTGTAATATCGAATATGTAAGAATTTATCCCTAAACATTTAAGACTTAGATATTTGTGCATTGGATTGCGTGTTTAACTGGGACCTTTGCGGCGAATACGGAAACGATTTGATAATTGTATGTACAGTACCCGGCAGAAATTAATGCACAGCGGACGATGCAAAGAGGCAATCGGCAAGTTTGTAAAGCGTCATCTCTCTTGCACGTAGTACACACTCAGGTTTGACAGCATGTGACAGCGACGACGCTCTACAAAAGTCGAAATTAGCCGATCTCTATTCAACGTCCGATGTGTCAAGGTGTGTTCAAGGTCAAGATTTAAAAGAAATCGGAAACGTAAAAAAAATTAAAAATGAACTTAAGCAATTAAGCAATAAAAAAATGAACTTAACATAGAAGAATATTTAAAAGAAAATAAGGGCTAAGATAATGAGGTGCAAAGTTTTTTTTTTTATTGTACTATTTTTTTTTCTTTCGTGATTTAATGTAAATACATGTATTTCTCTTTCACAAGTATTGCCACACCTATATCTAGGTAGCATTTTTAAAGACCGAGTTAGACATTGTACCATTATGTTCTTGTTGTACACTGCACTAAAATGTATATGCAATAAAATATTTTGATTTGATTTGATTTGATTGTATTATTTACCGCCGGGTAATGTATTGAATAGGTACGAAATTACTGTATTAGTTAGTGTTACTGTATTGTACTATAGCAATTAATTTGAGGTTATGCAACGACATCTACATATACATATACATGTAATCAGATTTTAAAAACAATCTGAATAGGTTTTGCTTCGAAGCCTGCTTGCCGACGAATGTCCAGACCAATATATTGACAATATAAAGACCAGTATATTGACTAGATGGCGTAAAGTGCACATTCTACAAAAGAAAATATGAATTAGAAATACGAGAAAGAAATAAAACTAGGAGAAAGTGTCTGTTGAACGTTATTTATAGCTCAAAAGTTCCATTTGAATTCCGTTCCCGTGTTCAAAACCTAAGTAATGACGTACCTAATTAGCTTTCCAAGCGGGGCTAATGTAAACAAGTGGTGTTGTATGGTATTCATATCTGCATATGTATGTATGTAATCAAACAGCAAGGCGTCCGCGGGGCGGCATGCGACGTCTCGCGATATGGGAAAGTTTAAGAAGACGCCACGCCACATCAGCGTAATTATGGAAGTTGACTCCGAGAATAGCTCTAAAACTGGGAGCATTCCTCCCGAGCATAATAATTTCTTAAAATAACGGCATTTAGCGTCTTCCGCGCGGGTACGGGCCCGCTCCGCTGTCGCGAGGGCGGCTCAGTGTGTAGTGATTTTGATTATTTTTCCGTTACCCTTTAAATCTGAGTCTGTAGTCCCAGTTGTTAAATTGACGTTTACGGGAAACCGATCGACTTACGTTTTCAAACGTATGGAAAAATTTAAGAGCGCGCGTAGTGAGCGTTAATCGAACTAACACTTGCGAGTTCGAGTTTGATTTGACAGCTTGCTCAACGTTGCCGTAAATACGTCGACGTTGCCGTTTACGCCGTCTCCTCGTTTTCATACAAATCGGAAGTCCGAGTTTGACTTTGACAGCTTGAATAAGTAAAACCACAGAATATCTAGTAAAACTTGTATCGAGCTTGACGTTTTTACGAAAAACGCCAGTCGATCGGTTTGCTGTAAACGCCAATTTAGGTGACAACTGGGACTACAGGCTCTGTATACACTTCGAAACGCGAATCTTGCGGCATGTGAATAACGTAAAACTCGGACAAAGATCTCAGCTAAGTAACGTCGCTTCGAAAGCCCTAATATTTCGGTCCTCGCTAAATCGTCAACGACCTCTCGATACTTTGGAATTCATTCGCAGCGGTAATGCTGTTTAAAAAATTTACATTTTGTTTGCTTTAAGACGTAGTAAAAATGTTACTTAGCAGGGTTCTTGTCCTCCCCTCGCCACAATGCCTATTTAACTAGCGCATAGCATCCGTTATCGATGAGCATATAATAAGATATGTGTACGTTTACCGTACTTTATGACAATTTTATCTTTATTTACCACTCCGGGGAAGCTGCGTTATAGTATACAATCATAACACTTACAAGAAATTAAATATTAGTTAATATTATAATTGTTATCGTGACTTATCAAATGTTTTATTAAAAATCGTGGAATTCCAATGGGACTTTTTTTAATTTACGTAAGCCCCAAAGGTACTTGGCATTTGGTGCAGCCGCAGCCTATCTCTTTAAGCTTGTGACTTTTTTCTGGTGGCAAGCTTTGACTTTTGTGGCTTGGGGAAGCTGCGTTATGGTATACAATTATAACGCTTACAAGAAATTAAATATTAGTTAATATTATAATTGTTATCATGACTTATCAAATGTTTTATTTAAAATCGTGGAATTCCAATGGGACTTTTTTGAATTTACGTAAGCCCCAAAGGTACGAGGTATCCTCCTCCAACATATGTTTGGTGCAGCCGCAGCCTATCTCTTTAAGCTTGTGACTTTCAAATGCATAATGTATTGAAAATATCATCGATATGGTTTCCGCTTAACTCGATCATGATCAGTTTAACTGTTACTACTGTAGGCTGCAGGTCATCATTCATAAGTTATTGTTGTAGTAAACATTTTAATGTATTGTATTTTTGGAAATAAATTAAAAGAAAAAAGGTAAAGGTCCCAGCATCTCCGTAGTTGGACGTCCACATGCACAAATTACACTACGTAGCGTACGTACAGGCGCACTCGTGGGCGCAGTTATAGGGCCGAGTGCACGAAAGGACCAAAAATCAAATTCAACGTCAACTTCGATACGAAGCCCTGGGCCTTACTTCACTAGAAGAGCAAAGACAGCGAAGCGACTTAATTGAAACCTTCAAAATATTAAATAGACATTATGACGTACCTAACCTAAAAGCTATGTATTCCCTGAACACTGACCAAAGACTTGGTGGACATTCTCTGAAACTCAATCATAATAGCTTCAGTTCCAACCCGAGGAAATACTTTCTTTCAAACGGTTTGTGGAAGGCTGAAACAAGCTGCCGGAGGAAGTCATAAGTGCTAGCTCAGTGCACAGTTTAAAAAACAATTTGGTAAATCATGTACAAAATATTAAAAAAACGAGTCGTATTATGAACACTTAAAATAAAAATAATAATAAAATAAAAACAATGGGTACTCAATCAGTGAAGTACACGCATCAGCTTGCTACGGCTGCTAGAGTATATAATAATAATGACTAAGCACGTCACTTTGTAAGGTAAGTATAGAAGGAACTCCATGCGGTTCACTAAAAGTGACGTGTTTGAACATTGATTAACTCAGCCCTCTCTTCGTGCAATCGGGGCATAATACACTATGATCAATAAGTTTCGGGAATTTTTAATTTTTAGTTTGAATTTTGAACGCTTTACCGATTCGATTTTTTTTTCTCAGGTTAGTACACCTTTCCCTGACACTCCTGCCCAATGTCAAATATTAAATGTCATTAGTAATTGTTTAGCGTCTGTTTATATCAATCAAGTTTTTGAAGTTTGTCGCATTTCAAAATGGAAAAAAATATTGAACAAAGAATTTGTTTGAAGTTTTGTGTTTCCAACGAAATCTCTTGTGCTGATCCATTCAAAATGCTACAAAAAGCCTACGGGGACTCTGTTCTCTCAAAAACAAGAGTATACGAGTGGTATTCGTCGTTCAAAAATGGTCTCAAAGAAGTTGACGATGCACCTCGTCGTGGACGCCCTTCAACATCAACTACCGATGATAACGTCGAAAAAGTTCAAGAAATCGTACTCGAAAATCGTCATGCAAGCCTCAGAGAGATAGCTGGTGAGCTCAAAATCACGAATGGATCGGCAAAGCATATTATGGTGGATATTTTTGGCATGAAACGCGTTGCAGCACGACTCGTGCCAAAAGACCTGAACTTCGTCCAAAAACAGTACCGTAAGACAGTGGCCCAGCAGATGATTTCTGAGGTAACGAATGACCTTAACATGATGCAACGCATAATTACTGGTGACGAAACGTGGGTTTACGAATATGATGTTCTAACTACCCAACAATCATCAGAGTGGCGCTATAAAAATGATCCAAAACAGAAGAAAGCTCGTCAAAGCCGATCAAAAATAAAGGTAATGCTCACTGTTTTCTTTTATTATAGCGGCGTTGTTCATTATGAGTACGTGCCTACTGGTCAAACAGTCAATAAGGAGTACTACCTGGCCGTAATAATGCGTTTGAGAGATGCTGTGCGTAGAAAACGACCGGAAAAGTTGCAAAACAACTCATGGATCTTGCACCATGACAATGCTCCGTCTCACAAAGCGCGCATCGTGACCGATTATTTGACCAAACATACTTTAAATACAATTCAACAGACACCGTATTCTCCGGATATGGCACCATGTGACTTTTTCCTGTACTCAAAACTTAAATTACCCATTCGTGAAAACAGATTTTCGAGCATCGATGAAATAAAAGAAAATGCGACGAAGGCATTGAAAGCCATTCCTTCACCGGACTATCAAAAGTGTATGGAAGAATGGGTTAAGCGTTGGCGTATGTGCATCGCTTCAGACGGTTGTTATTTTGAAGGTGATAAAATAAATGGATCCGAAAATTAACAATTTTTTTTTAAATTTATTAATTCCCGGAACTTTTTGATCATAATAATATATTTACGTTAAACACTCTACCTTTTGCACCGCCTCGCCTCCGTCACGCACAGTTCTCCTCGCTCGTTGTCTTCCCGCTTTCTCGCACGCACGCGCGCTTGGCCTAAAACCGTTTTGATTTAAAAACAGTCGGCTTTATATTTATTTAGTCGGGCGCTATATCGACTCGATGCATTAGAACGATACAAGTTGGCGGCGATCTCGGCCCGTGCGGCGCGCTGTTTATTTTGGATCGGACGCTCTGTGTATTTTGTTTGCTACGGCCAATATAGGTGTGGGCCTCGAAATAGTTTTGTTTAGCACAGGTGTACGACTGCGGAAAGTCTTTAAGGAATTTTATAAATCGATCTGAGATATACATGCGCTTAAACCGTCAAACTGAATAGTATAGTTAGGTCCCGCGTAAGTTTTGAAATAGCGAGATGTGAGATATAGTTTTCAGTGTAAATTAAATGACGTGGTAAATAGTTTGATTAGCCATTTATTTTTTGGTCTTGGTGTCTTTGTCACAGGTTGAAATAAAATTTAATAACGAATTGTCTTTAGATATCGTCGCTAAACGCTCATTAGTTCTTTAAAAGGTATTACCTTTCGATCAATTAATTAATTAGATGAAGTTAAAAAACGAATTTAGCGGCACACATTAAAATTTTTGACATTTACACCTCCGTTCTATAAAACGTAATATTATTTCCTAAACAGAGTTTGATACCCAATGCCTGTGAACGCAAAATTCCAACTATGCATTGTTTATATTATATTATTAAAATAGAATAAATCTAGAGAGGTGAGGATTCCTGACATAGTTATTTATAAATTCATAATTCCACTATTCCTTCCTTTTAAACAATAGACTAGGAGGTTGTGACAAAAATGGTAACTATAACGTAAATGGCTGAAACTGGGTTCACGGGATCGAGACCAACCCTCCGAAGCTAAATGCGTCGCGTCGGTCTGCCTGTGCCAAGTGACTCCAAATAAGGCGCCTGGAAAAACTAGTTATCGTGACAAGAAAAGTACGATAAGGTAAATGACTGCAAATAACGAAGCATAAAAGTATTAGCACATACTTGCTTAGTAATACCAAAACTTAACAAATATTTTGTTTCATTCCGTAGTTATAGGCGATTTTGATTACAGATATAACTTCAGGTATATTTAAGTATTTTAGAAAAAAAAAACTTACTGGTTATTGTTGCATAATTAGTAGGTATCAATATGCCTAGGCACTCAGTATATTCATCAGCTGGTACATACCAACATCTATTTTGTATAGCCAATCTAGCTAACGCAACCACTTGGCGCAGACAGACCGAAACATTTAGCATCAGACGGTTGGTCTCTAACATGTGAACCAAAATTCAGCCGTTTACCATATCGTGACCAAAAATGTCGTAACCTCCCGAGATACAAATAGTAGTAGCAAGTGTTTCGAATCTCTTTAAGATGATTCTTGTTTTTCAATAGCGCCTTGTCAATAGCATACAAACAGCAATTGATTTTGAAACACCAAATAATGATTTAGAAGTGTTATAACTGTGATGTGGGTAGTCTAAAACAAAGCAACCTATTTTTCTCTTTGCAATGCCCGTTCGTCTTTCCACACCTCCGCCTGTCGGTTCGTATCATATAGATCTCTTATCTCACTTACGGCTATGGCAATAGGGTCCAATATGGCAGTGCACGTACTTTTTCCATTATCCGCGGAGGTTGTCGTGCCGGACTGAAATGCGTCACAGCCGAGGACACTAATTACATCGAAAGCTTTTAATGACATTGCCGGGCGGCCGGCAGGACCTAAGTAGATACTTATACCCAGGAACGTTAAAAATGAATGGACTAGAGGCACGCCAGGCTCACGCGTCGCTGAGGATTTGCCCGAAGAGGCAAACGCCATGCAACGAGCTAAATCAGCTTAACATGTGAGAAAATATGTTTGAGAATTCGACCATTTGCACCAATCAGAAGTGGATGCCTGAAGTGAATATTCTACCCAGGAAGAGCACAGAAGGCATGACATAAACGCTTCTGATTGGTGCAGAATTGATCGAATTCCCTCGCATATTTCGTCACACCTTACGCCGGTTACCTCCCTGGTAATGTCGACTAGGCGCCTGATGGAAGTGAATTTTATAGTACTTTGAAAAATGAATGCAAATCATATGTGACTGTTTCGATGGATTTTTTTTGTAAAGCCCACAAAAAATGCTTCGAGCGACCCTGGTAACGCCCACACGCCACTCTTCCGTTATACTGTCGCTTTGAATGAATAATTCAATGGCAATGAAAATGGTCAGTGGCACAGTTCAATGTAGCGTAACAGTATAAGGAAAGATCTCGCATGGAATCACATGTGTGTTGGCTAATATCATGACGTTAGTGTGTATGAACCATTCATGTCCAGTTTCATTAAAAACAAAAAAAAACTTTATTCTATACATGCTTTTCTGTAATCATTTCATGAGAAAGTTACCTTTGTATTCCCAATAGACTAGGAGGTCGCGACAAAAACGGTAACGATAACGTAAATGGCTGAAACCAGTTTCAGTTCACGGGATAAAGTACAACCCTCTGAAGCTAAATGTGTTAGTCTGCCTGTTCCAAGTGGTTGCATTACGTAGATAAGGCGCCTGAAAAAGTAGTTATGGTGACAAAAAATACATATGATAAGGTAAATGGCTGCAAATGACGAAGCATGAAAGTATCAGTACATACTTGCTTAGCAATAAAAAAACTGAACAAATCTTTGGTTGCATTTAGTAGTTATAGTCGATTTAGGTTACAGATATAACTTTAGGTTTATTTAAGTATTTAATTAAGTAACCGTCTGGTTATTGTTGTATAATTAATAGGTATCAATGTTTCCAGATAATCAGTATATTCATCAGCAGGTACATACCAGCATCTATTTTATATAGCCAATCTAGAAAACGCAACCACTTGGGACGGGCAGACCGACATATTTAGCATCAGAGGGTTGGTCTCTAACATGTAAACCCAGATTCAGCCATTTACCTTATCGTGACCAAAAATGTCGTGACCTCCCGGAATACAAAGAATGCTCACAGGATTTTAAGATGATCACTTCCACTACTATTGCATGCGACCCAAAATAGTAGTTATCCAAATATTTTTTCCATGTCCATCTTAATCATTTTTAAGAAAACATCATGTAGCTTTCCATACAAATAGGAAAAAAAGGAAAATTACAGGAGGAATTCATGCGAGCGTATGGCCGTTCTGTGCCCCACGATCGCCGCAGAGCGTAAAGACCGGCGGTGGGCTTAGCAAATCGCCGCGAAAAACTGTTCGCATTTTCATTGAAAAACGACGTCCGTTTTCGCGTTAGAGTAGTAATAAAACCTCGATAAAAAGTCATAACGCCCGGTGGCGGGACCGCCGCGGGAAGTTAGATGGGAGAAAGTTGGAGATGGAGGGGGAGAGTGGCTGCGTGTGCGGTGCGGGCTGCGGGGTGGAATTGCGAGTGATCGAAATGCCTATGAACCCTGGAACGCATGCGATCGCTGACACCCTGAAGATGATAAGTGTTTATCCACAAATACAGCTATCTATTTATTTATTTTAACAAGAAACACCAACAGGTGACAGGACAAAACGGTAAGACAAATTAGACTGTTATATCAATACATTTCTGGCATGCCACCCAATTACAGGTGTTTACAACGTTTTTTCAAAGCCTAAAATTCGGAAGAAGGACTAGAAGAACTACTGATGGAAGAGTACTTAATTGCTTATTAAGTAAAACTATGTAATATCGATACTTCCATATCCATATATTGTCAATGCGAAAGTAATTCTGTCTCGTTTTCACGCCTAAACCGCCCAACCAATTTTGATGAATTTCGGTATTCATATAGTCTGGACTTTGGAGATGAACATCAGACCTAGCAAGTGAGGAAGGGACTTAAAGCTTTTTATGGATCCAAAGCGTTGCCAGCCTTCACGATAGACCAATTACCTATCCAGAACCTGACTGTGCCCAGGGTTGCTTAACTTATATGATTGCACACGAGGCTTCTCGCTTGAAAAGATGTTTGTTAAGATTTTTTCGTAATGGTTTTTTATGAAATGCCTTTATAGGGTTCCGTACCCAAAGGTTGCCAACGGAACCCTATTACTAAGCCTCCGCTCTCCGTCCGTCCGTCCGTATGTCACAGGCCTGTATCTCATGAACTGTAATAGGTAGGCAGCTGAAATTTTCACATTGTGTATTTATTTTGCCACTGTAACAACAAATAGGTAAAATTTAAATATAATAAAAATGAAAGGGTGATTTATTTGTTACATCTTGTACGATGGTACGGAACCCTTCGTGTGCGAGTCCGACTCGCACTTGGCCGATTCTTTTCTCATGCCGTTGCCCTGAAATAAATATGCATTCTGTCACAATTTCCGTATTTAAAGTAGAGTTTGAAAAAGAGAAGTCAATCAGGCGAAATTGAACAAAGGTGCAGCCGCGTAAGGTGTACAAGCGGTATCTTCTCTCGACAACAAACTTTATATTTTCTCGCCGGCAACTTTTCGCAACTTTTTCATTAAACTTTCGCCTAACTTTTAACTTTTATGGAAATACTTGCGAGGGCTTTATGTGCGATTAATAGGGATTTGTTATTGAAAAAAATAAACAAGAAACAAAGCCGAGATCATCCGCCGGGCGAGTGCGGACGCCTTAGCATACATTTACAGAGATTATGCTCCAGTTTTCGTGAATAGCATTGTCCCATCTCGAAGTAATTATCTCACATGTCTGCATGTATGCGATATTTTGTGAGACTAATCTTAATCCGGGGTGTGTACATCAGGGTAGGTGGCGCCACGGTCTTTCCTTTCGGAGCTATTACTGCCGCAACTTCTTAAAAATATGAAGTTGCAAAATGTTACTGTAGTGGCGAGCACTTTAAGCAGTTGTTCATTTAATATCCTGAAACGGTCACAAAAATAAGTTGGAATTTATTAGACTAGTGCCTCTCTGAGCCATGCTGATAAATGTTCACCTTACAACTAAATCCTATTCATTTTATTGTATTTTCTCACTTGATACTTACCTATTGGTGTAAGCCTTGTAAGAAAACATTTTTTTCGTGACGATTTTTAACCACTTGTCAAAATGGTAGACCCAGAAAGGAGTTGAGCCACTCCTTTCGAAACTTTGGGTTTAAGAAAAGTTTTTAAATGTAATCTCTCTTCAAAATTGTTAGCGTATGTACATAAATAATGTGTGAAAAACGCGAAACCTTAAGATATGTAATTTAATTTTTTGAGAACTAATGCAAAACAATAGGTAGGTACTAACTATTTACTTGGGTTGAGCCCGCACGGGTTGGCACCATACAAATTTGATTAAGCGGCAATATAAACTTATCAGTGTTTTCCATTTAGTTCAATTTACAAAGTTGTGGTCATATAAAGGGAAGATCCTGGCATAGGACCTTATTTCTGCGGTTTTGGGATAAGATCATGACAGTGTGGTATCATCCATCAATTTCCGTTAGTTTGAAACACTTTTGATTTCGTTTATGAGTGAGATAAATACATAGGCCTACGGAGGAGATAGCTAGATGGCATAGCACTGTGTTAAACTTAATATTCTGAACCCATAATGATGTTTGTTTGTTTTAATGACGAAAAAGGTAAAGTAGAAGTGATCTAAATTCTATCTCTACGCATTTAATCGCGCAAACCGATGTCATAGAGGTGCTCTCCTAGAGATTGAAGTATTTAAAGTGCAGACGAAGGTCGCTCACCCGGTGTCCTGATCCACGGGCGGTTGAAAATGTCACCTTAACAATTGGACAGTAAACCCGCTGAAATACCCTCATTATTCCGCCAGACGTGTCTGTTTGCAGCGCGCAAACATTGACGCTGGCCGCTGCCGGTGCTGTCATCTATTAAGGCTCTGTTCTGATCAAAACTAGACTGATCTCCTAAATCTTGGTCGCGAATGTGTTTGTGAAGGCATTTAATATTCAAAACTTTGAATTGGTAATGGCTACATACTTTAATTGCAAAAACTTTTTAAAAAACGGCCAAGTGCGAGTTGAACTCGCACACGTAGGGTTCCGTACCATGGTACAAGATTTAACACAAAAAATTAACATTTTTTGTATGGAACCCCCCTGATTTTTTTTTATTATTATAGCGGAAAAATAAATACACACTCCGTAAAAATTTCAGCTGCATACCTACGAGTATTACGCTTAATGAGATACAGCCCTGTGACAGACGGACTGGCGGGCGGACAGCGGAGGCTTAGTAATAGGGTTCCGTTTTCACTCTTTGGGTACGGAAACCTAAAAAGCGATTAATTGCGGGCGTACATGAATGGATTGCCAAAACTTAGTACAAATTAGCTACTCCGTTTCTAATGTCGGCCTCTTGTCAAAATAAATTAACGAACGTTAAATTGTTACATAGAAGCCTCGCTAGGAAATGTTCGGTTTTAACTAAATAAAATTAATTTAAATTTCTCTTAATTCAACATATCTTCACCGTAATAGTCACTCTAGGCTGGGGTATTTTGGCATGCTTATATACCGAATTGCAGTTATAATTGGACTTCATGTTGGCTTCTCTTAGCACCGGTAATCGTCAAAAGTTGCAGCTAGCGTATGTACAGCATAGATAAAACCGGCCAAGAGCAAGTCCGACTCGCACACGAAGGGTTCCGTACCATCGTACAATATTTAACACAAAAAAATCATGTTTTTTTGTGGGGGACCCCCCTTTAATTTTCATTATTTTTTTATTTTACCTATTTGTTGTTATAGCGGCAAAATAAATATACACTCGGTTAAAATTTCAGCTGCCTACCTATCACGGTTCATGAGATACAACCCTGTGACAGACGGACAGACGGACGGACAGCGGAGGCTTAGTAATAGGGTTCCGTTTTCACCCTTTGAGTACGGAACCCTAAAAAGGAAGGAGATATGGCGACCGCATGCCATTTTGCCTTCCTTTCCCCTCAGTGGTACCAACTATGCCATAGGCGGTTGATGTGATGTGGTTGTTATTAGCAAATATTTTATTTTATTTCGGTATTTATGTATATATATATCTACTAACTGCACTTTGTTTAGTCAGATAACAAAACGCTTGCTTGAACTGTTTGGGTTGAGATTTTAAAAATGACCGCCAAGTCTTGCATGAGTGTTCTTGGTAAATATTGTTCGTACGTTGGGTTTATACGGGTTTTTTCCTTCATTAGGTGTATATACACACTCTGAAATGGCTAAAGTTATAACAATAAACTTTGTGTAAATACAAATTGTAAATTTAACAAGTTTTTTTCGTTTTTGCAATATTTTCTGTGTTACGTTATAGGTTCATGTTCGTCCTACACAGAATAATAACTAGTTACAATATTTAGTTTAACGGCTTACCGCGCGTGTGAGGAGCAGGACGTGCTGCTCGACGTTTCGGAGCCTCACATGGGCTCCATCTTCAGGAGAACGTGCCTGTCGCGACGGAGGTAGGCACGTTACTGGCTACCCGCCGCTTTGCTTCACTTCTCAGCGTCCATGGCAACACTCGTACATTTTCTTGAGGATTAGCTGCGGTCCGAATTTCGTGTGAAGTGCAAAACACGCTGACTGTGTTTTCCTCGACGTCTGTTGTCGGTGCACCTCTCCGAAATTCAGTTTTCAGCTTATTCAGCACGGGTTTCCATATGGGCGAAAGACGGTAGGAATCTTCACGATTGAAGTTCTTGTGCTTGCTGATTTCGATGGACTCCCGAATGATTCGTGGGAGGTTTCGTTGTTCAGGTACTAGGACTTTCACCTGATCAAACCTCAACCAGTGCCCAGGTCCAGATTCTGCATGCTCACACAGCGCTGACTTCGTGATATCTCTGTTCTTGACCGCCCGTATGTGCTCCGTGATGCGTGTGCTGACGCTCCTCTTCGTTTGGCCAATGTACGATTTACCGCATGAACAGGGAACTCTGTAGACGCCAGCGGCGAGTAATGGTACCTTGTCCTTTACTGATCGGAGCATGGCTGAGACCTTGCGTTGAGGATACAGCACGGCTGGTATGCTGGATCTCCTCAGTATCCTCGCAATACGGTCTGTCACTCCCCTGATGTACGGCAGGTATGCGGCTCGCCTCTTGACGTCATACTGTGGTTGTCGTTCTTTCCTTCTGGTTCTCCAATCTCTTGCCTTATAACCATTGCCTTGCAGCACTGTCTCTATGAATTTAATTTCCGCAGCAATGTGTAGTGGATCACAAAGACGTTCCGCTCTCTGTAGAAGTGATTTTGGTACCGATTGTATATTAAATTTTTAATTTTTAAATTTAAATTTTTAAATTTTTAATTGTAAATTAAATATTGTAGTTATGTCCCGCGTAAGTTTTAAAATATTAATAATAACTAGTTGCAGTGCTGACTTGAATGTAGATGCAAGCGATATACATGCGTCCAACGTGGCTACCTCAGTCTTATGCGCTCGAATTGTCTTCACACCATCAGCCAGACGCGTCAATAAGTTCCAATAACCGTTCAAATCCATTAGGCCTCGCTCGAGAGACGCAGGGACTAGAGTGGCGTTTTGATATTGGTATTTTTTTATATTTTGGATGGTTCATTACCTGGAAGTTAAGCTTCGGTAGTGTAAATCGAAGGCCTTAAATCTAAATTCTGCTTCTTTTTTCTAAATGATATTTCAATACGGTCACGGTTCAGCGTCCGTTTTCCTGCAGTGCAGGAGACTTTTTTTTATGTAACTGCACATGGATTTCTAATACTCGAATACACCTACTGTCGTGATATTAGCCCATAATACCACATAGGAACTAGGTGCCATGCCAGGACCGTCAGGACATTGAACTGGATCCTTTTAATGTAGAGACTTTTAACTGCCGCTTGACCATCGGTCATTTAATGAGATGGTACCAACCAAGGCTGAATTAACCCTATCCCCCTGATCCAATTAACTTGTATAGTTTTTTAATTTAACATTAGTCAACTAACATGTGTCAGCCAAACATGTCATATCGTGCGGTGCCATCTCTGCCTACCCCTCCGGGGAATCGGCTTTGTGGTGTGTACATATAGATATGTGTGTAGAAGACGATCAATCAAGTGATACGAGTTTTTTTTGCTGCTTGAATACTTGCCAACCATTACATTTAATAGACCGAAAATTGAAAACAATTACGCCTGGTTCCAAGCACTGCCACGCACTGCGCTTGCCAAGAATAGTTTCGTATGAAGCGCACCGGTAGGCACCAACTGAATGCCAGATTTACGTTCCATTGCAACACACATATTTGCCTACAAATCATCTGTCCAAAACGATCTCGCTTCGCTTATTGTTTACAATTTTGTATTGAGTTTGAGTAGTCGAGTCTTAGCTTAGCCAAAGTATATCTTCCAACTTTCAAATTTGACATTATTTCCATACCTTTTATGTCAAAACTGACAGCTGGAAGGCATACTTATTTTCGCCAAGTACAACTCATCTTTATGAATCTCAGCATGTGTGAGTGGACATCATAGACTTTCTCAATCGTGCGCTTAGGTATTTTTTTCTTGTTATTGCAGAGGTCGAAAAGCATTAGAATCTTGTCATCTCAATATAGAGGAGAATCCTGTTAAAAATACGTGGTAATGCGATGTCCAAGACACAACTTTGCTCGGTAAAACAAACCTTTCTTTCCGCGTCATGCACTTAGATGAAAATCTAAGGTCATGCACTAGTCTTATTTAAAGCAAATTTTATTAGGTTTTTTTTTACTTTTTTTTAAGGAAGTCATGTCAGAATATTGAAGTCTCTATAAAATAGGAACAATGTGCATTGCCGCTTTTAATGCTTTTATTCAATGCTGTGAGAACTATCAGTGCGGGTTTCCCATATCTCATTAGAATACGGCGTTACGCATGATTTCCGAACGATAACAAATATGGAAATGTATGTTTAAATCTCGGATAAAATATATGGGTAAAACGCTCTGTGAATAGGTCCGGTTGTCTCATAATAATAAAGATATATTTTATTTACCAAGTGCACGATTAAGTACCAAATGAAATACTGTCTCCTATTCGCCGTATTAAAATAAAGCTATTTTATACCGAAGACTCCAGGCCGTGCTTTCAACAAATACAATGCAACCTTTCACTGCTCTTTCATTCTCCAAGTAGCCACCTGGCCGGCCATGGTTCTCATAGTCGCCAAGAACGTAAGAGGTTCGTCGGGCACCTCTTAGACGAGGGCCTGGCTTACGCTAAATACTGCTGCGCTTTATATATAAAAAAACATACAATAACCTCACTAAAGTCCGATGTCTAGTCAGTCAGATCGGAGCCAACTGCTTGTTTCCACCCGGAACGCGGAAAGTGTTCAGTTCGTCCGGACATAAAACTTATGTAAACATACCGTCGGTTTACTGAAAACAAATGCAAGAATCTTAATGTGAGCTAAGATTACGCCCGAGAAAATTACCGTACTTTTTTCGAGTGGGCTACGCATGGAAAAGTCTTAATTTTTGAGATGGAATCAATTTTTAAAGCTAAATTTTCAGTGCTGGGATATGCTTATCGCGTCAAATGTGCAAAAGTGTACCGCTAAACGCTTCCTGCTCAGTTAAAATTCGACAGACATACCGTTCTGAAGCAAAACAATGCGCAATTACGTAGCGTACGTTTCCGAAGTGTTTTCAGCAAATTCCTAAAAAACATAAACCATTGAAACCATAGAATACTAGCCAACTATGAGAACAGCTGTCTCCAAATTTCAAAACTTTCAAACCAATTTAAACATACATGCCACGTGCAAACATAGTCGCAGACGTATTGGAGAGTTTGCGTGTGTGGGAATTGACGTGACGAATTATTTACCGCCGGGTAATGTATTGAATAGGTACGAAATTACTGTATTAGTTAGTGTTACTGTATTGTACTATAGCAATTAATTTGAGGTTATGCAACGACATCTACATATACATATACATGTAATCAGATTTTAAAAACAATCTGAATAGGTTTTGCTTCGAAGCCTGCTTGCCGACGAATGTCCAGACCAATATATTGACAATATAAAGACCAGTATATTGACTAGATGGCGTAAAGTGCACATTCTACAAAAGAAAATATGAATTAGAAATACGAGAAAGAAATAAAACTAGGAGAAAGTGTCTGTTGAACGTTATTTATAGCTCAAAAGTTCCATTTGAATTCCGTTCCCGTGTTCAAAACCTAAGTAATGACGTACCTAATTAGCTTTCCAAGCGGGGCTAATGTAAACAAGTGGTGTTGTATGGTATTCATATCTGCATATGTATGTATGTAATCAAACAGCAAGGCGTCCGCGGGGCGGCATGCGACGTCTCGCGATATGGGAAAGTTTAAGAAGACGCCACGCCACATCAGCGTAATTATGGAAGTTGACTCCGAGAATAGCTCTAAAACTGGGAGCATTCCTCCCGAGCATAATAATTTCTTAAAATAACGGCATTTAGCGTCTTCCGCGCGGGTACGGGCCCGCTCCGCTGTCGCGAGGGCGGCTCAGTGTGTAGTGATTTTGATTATTTTTCCGTTACCCTTTAAATCTGAGTCTGTAGTCCCAGTTGTTAAATTGACGTTTACGGGAAACCGATCGACTTACGTTTTCAAACGTATGGAAAAATTTAAGAGCGCGCGTAGTGAGCGTTAATCGAACTAACACTTGCGAGTTCGAGTTTGATTTGACAGCTTGCTCAACGTTGCCGTAAATACGTCGACGTTGCCGTTTACGCCGTCTCCTCGTTTTCATACAAATCGGAAGTCCGAGTTTGACTTTGACAGCTTGAATAAGTAAAACCACAGAATATCTAGTAAAACTTGTATCGAGCTTGACGTTTTTACGAAAAACGCCAGTCGATCGGTTTGCTGTAAACGCCAATTTAGGTGACAACTGGGACTACAGGCTCTGTATACACTTCGAAACGCGAATCTTGCGGCATGTGAATAACGTAAAACTCGGACAAAGATCTCAGCTAAGTAACGTCGCTTCGAAAGCCCTAATATTTCGGTCCTCGCTAAATCGTCAACGACCTCTCGATACTTTGGAATTCATTCGCAGCGGTAATGCTGTTTAAAAAATTTACATTTTGTTTGCTTTAAGACGTAGTAAAAATGTTACTTAGCAGGGTTCTTGTCCTCCCCTCGCCACAATGCCTATTTAACTAGCGCATAGCATCCGTTATCGATGAGCATATAATAAGATATGTGTACGTTTACCGTACTTTATGACAATTTTATCTTTATTTACCACTCCGGGGAAGCTGCGTTATAGTATACAATCATAACACTTACAAGAAATTAAATATTAGTTAATATTATAATTGTTATCGTGACTTATCAAATGTTTTATTAAAAATCGTGGAATTCCAATGGGACTTTTTTTAATTTACGTAAGCCCCAAAGGTACTTGGCATTTGGTGCAGCCGCAGCCTATCTCTTTAAGCTTGTGACTTTTTTCTGGTGGCAAGCTTTGACTTTTGTGGCTTGGGGAAGCTGCGTTATGGTATACAATTATAACGCTTACAAGAAATTAAATATTAGTTAATATTATAATTGTTATCATGACTTATCAAATGTTTTATTTAAAATCGTGGAATTCCAATGGGACTTTTTTGAATTTACGTAAGCCCCAAAGGTACGAGGTAGACGGCGATACGGGGCCGTCTAAATAAATAAAAGGAATAAAAAATCCTCCTCCAACATATGTTTGGTGCAGCCGCAGCCTATCTCTTTAAGCTTGTGACTTTCAAATGCATAATGTATTGAAAATATCATCGATATGGTTTCCGCTTAACTCGATCATGATCAGTTTAACTGTTACTACTGTAGGCTGCAGGTCATCATTCATAAGTTATTGTTGTAGTAAACATTTTAATGTATTGTATTTTTGGAAATAAATTAAAAGAAAAAAGGTAAAGGTCCCAGCATCTCCGTAGTTGGACGTCCACATGCACAAATTACACTACGTAGCGTACGTACAGGCGCACTCGTGGGCGCAGTTATAGGGCCGAGTGCACGAAAGGACCAAAAATCAAATTCAACGTCAACTTCGATACGAAGCCCTGGGCCTTACTTCACTAGAAGAGCAAAGACAGCGAAGCGACTTAATTGAAACCTTCAAAATATTAAATAGACATTATGACGTACCTAACCTAAAAGCTATGTATTCCCTGAACACTGACCAAAGACTTGGTGGACATTCTCTGAAACTCAATCATAATAGCTTCAGTTCCAACCCGAGGAAATACTTTCTTTCAAACGGTTTGTGGAAGGCTGAAACAAGCTGCCGGAGGAAGTCATAAGTGCTAGCTCAGTGCACAGTTTAAAAAACAATTTGGTAAATCATGTACAAAATATTAAAAAAACGAGTCGTATTATGAACACTTAAAATAAAAATAATAATAAAATAAAAACAATGGGTACTCAATCAGTGAAGTACACGCATCAGCTTGCTACGGCTGCTAGAGTATATAATAATAATGACTAAGCACGTCACTTTGTAAGGTAAGTATAGAAGGAACTCCATGCGGTTCACTAAAAGTGACGTGTTTGAACATTGATTAACTCAGCCCTCTCTTCGTGCAATCGGGGCATAATACACTATGATCAATAAGTTTCGGGAATTTTTAATTTTTAGTTTGAATTTTGAACGCTTTACCGATTCGATTTTTTTTTCTCAGGTTAGTACACCTTTCCCTGACACTCCTGCCCAATGTCAAATATTAAATGTCATTAGTAATTGTTTAGCGTCTGTTTATATCAATCAAGTTTTTGAAGTTTGTCGCATTTCAAAATGGAAAAAAATATTGAACAAAGAATTTGTTTGAAGTTTTGTGTTTCCAACGAAATCTCTTGTGCTGATCCATTCAAAATGCTACAAAAAGCCTACGGGGACTCTGTTCTCTCAAAAACAAGAGTATACGAGTGGTATTCGTCGTTCAAAAATGGTCTCAAAGAAGTTGACGATGCACCTCGTCGTGGACGCCCTTCAACATCAACTACCGATGATAACGTCGAAAAAGTTCAAGAAATCGTACTCGAAAATCGTCATGCAAGCCTCAGAGAGATAGCTGGTGAGCTCAAAATCACGAATGGATCGGCAAAGCATATTATGGTGGATATTTTTGGCATGAAACGCGTTGCAGCACGACTCGTGCCAAAAGACCTGAACTTCGTCCAAAAACAGTACCGTAAGACAGTGGCCCAGCAGATGATTTCTGAGGTAACGAATGACCTTAACATGATGCAACGCATAATTACTGGTGACGAAACGTGGGTTTACGAATATGATGTTCTAACTACCCAACAATCATCAGAGTGGCGCTATAAAAATGATCCAAAACAGAAGAAAGCTCGTCAAAGCCGATCAAAAATAAAGGTAATGCTCACTGTTTTCTTTTATTATAGCGGCGTTGTTCATTATGAGTACGTGCCTACTGGTCAAACAGTCAATAAGGAGTACTACCTGGCCGTAATAATGCGTTTGAGAGATGCTGTGCGTAGAAAACGACCGGAAAAGTTGCAAAACAACTCATGGATCTTGCACCATGACAATGCTCCGTCTCACAAAGCGCGCATCGTGACCGATTATTTGACCAAACATACTTTAAATACAATTCAACAGACACCGTATTCTCCGGATATGGCACCATGTGACTTTTTCCTGTACTCAAAACTTAAATTACCCATTCGTGAAAACAGATTTTCGAGCATCGATGAAATAAAAGAAAATGCGACGAAGGCATTGAAAGCCATTCCTTCACCGGACTATCAAAAGTGTATGGAAGAATGGGTTAAGCGTTGGCGTATGTGCATCGCTTCAGACGGTTGTTATTTTGAAGGTGATAAAATAAATGGATCCGAAAATTAACAATTTTTTTTTAAATTTATTAATTCCCGGAACTTTTTGATCATAATAATATATTTACGTTAAACACTCTACCTTTTGCACCGCCTCGCCTCCGTCACGCACAGTTCTCCTCGCTCGTTGTCTTCCCGCTTTCTCGCACGCACGCGCGCTTGGCCTAAAACCGTTTTGATTTAAAAACAGTCGGCTTTATATTTATTTAGTCGGGCGCTATATCGACTCGATGCATTAGAACGATACAAGTTGGCGGCGATCTCGGCCCGTGCGGCGCGCTGTTTATTTTGGATCGGACGCTCTGTGTATTTTGTTTGCTACGGCCAATATAGGTGTGGGCCTCGAAATAGTTTTGTTTAGCACAGGTGTACGACTGCGGAAAGTCTTTAAGGAATTTTATAAATCGATCTGAGATATACATGCGCTTAAACCGTCAAACTGAATAGTATAGTTAGGTCCCGCGTAAGTTTTGAAATAGCGAGATGTGAGATATAGTTTTCAGTGTAAATTAAATGACGTGGTAAATAGTTTGATTAGCCATTTATTTTTTGGTCTTGGTGTCTTTGTCACAGGTTGAAATAAAATTTAATAACGAATTGTCTTTAGATATCGTCGCTAAACGCTCATTAGTTCTTTAAAAGGTATTACCTTTCGATCAATTAATTAATTAGATGAAGTTAAAAAACGAATTTAGCGGCACACATTAAAATTTTTGACATTTACACCTCCGTTCTATAAAACGTAATATTATTTCCTAAACAGAGTTTGATACCCAATGCCTGTGAACGCAAAATTCCAACTATGCATTGTTTATATTATATTATTAAAATAGAATAAATCTAGAGAGGTGAGGATTCCTGACATAGTTATTTATAAATTCATAATTCCACTATTCCTTCCTTTTAAACAATAGACTAGGAGGTTGTGACAAAAATGGTAACTATAACGTAAATGGCTGAAACTGGGTTCACGGGATCGAGACCAACCCTCCGAAGCTAAATGCGTCGCGTCGGTCTGCCTGTGCCAAGTGACTCCAAATAAGGCGCCTGGAAAAACTAGTTATCGTGACAAGAAAAGTACGATAAGGTAAATGACTGCAAATAACGAAGCATAAAAGTATTAGCACATACTTGCTTAGTAATACCAAAACTTAACAAATATTTTGTTTCATTCCGTAGTTATAGGCGATTTTGATTACAGATATAACTTCAGGTATATTTAAGTATTTTAGAAAAAAAAAACTTACTGGTTATTGTTGCATAATTAGTAGGTATCAATATGCCTAGGCACTCAGTATATTCATCAGCTGGTACATACCAACATCTATTTTGTATAGCCAATCTAGCTAACGCAACCACTTGGCGCAGACAGACCGAAACATTTAGCATCAGACGGTTGGTCTCTAACATGTGAACCAAAATTCAGCCGTTTACCATATCGTGACCAAAAATGTCGTAACCTCCCGAGATACAAATAGTAGTAGCAAGTGTTTCGAATCTCTTTAAGATGATTCTTGTTTTTCAATAGCGCCTTGTCAATAGCATACAAACAGCAATTGATTTTGAAACACCAAATAATGATTTAGAAGTGTTATAACTGTGATGTGGGTAGTCTAAAACAAAGCAACCTATTTTTCTCTTTGCAATGCCCGTTCGTCTTTCCACACCTCCGCCTGTCGGTTCGTATCATATAGATCTCTTATCTCACTTACGGCTATGGCAATAGGGTCCAATATGGCAGTGCACGTACTTTTTCCATTATCCGCGGAGGTTGTCGTGCCGGACTGAAATGCGTCACAGCCGAGGACACTAATTACATCGAAAGCTTTTAATGACATTGCCGGGCGGCCGGCAGGACCTAAGTAGATACTTATACCCAGGAACGTTAAAAATGAATGGACTAGAGGCACGCCAGGCTCACGCGTCGCTGAGGATTTGCCCGAAGAGGCAAACGCCATGCAACGAGCTAAATCAGCTTAACATGTGAGAAAATATGTTTGAGAATTCGACCATTTGCACCAATCAGAAGTGGATGCCTGAAGTGAATATTCTACCCAGGAAGAGCACAGAAGGCATGACATAAACGCTTCTGATTGGTGCAGAATTGATCGAATTCCCTCGCATATTTCGTCACACCTTACGCCGGTTACCTCCCTGGTAATGTCGACTAGGCGCCTGATGGAAGTGAATTTTATAGTACTTTGAAAAATGAATGCAAATCATATGTGACTGTTTCGATGGATTTTTTTTGTAAAGCCCACAAAAAATGCTTCGAGCGACCCTGGTAACGCCCACACGCCACTCTTCCGTTATACTGTCGCTTTGAATGAATAATTCAATGGCAATGAAAATGGTCAGTGGCACAGTTCAATGTAGCGTAACAGTATAAGGAAAGATCTCGCATGGAATCACATGTGTGTTGGCTAATATCATGACGTTAGTGTGTATGAACCATTCATGTCCAGTTTCATTAAAAACAAAAAAAAACTTTATTCTATACATGCTTTTCTGTAATCATTTCATGAGAAAGTTACCTTTGTATTCCCAATAGACTAGGAGGTCGCGACAAAAACGGTAACGATAACGTAAATGGCTGAAACCAGTTTCAGTTCACGGGATAAAGTACAACCCTCTGAAGCTAAATGTGTTAGTCTGCCTGTTCCAAGTGGTTGCATTACGTAGATAAGGCGCCTGAAAAAGTAGTTATGGTGACAAAAAATACATATGATAAGGTAAATGGCTGCAAATGACGAAGCATGAAAGTATCAGTACATACTTGCTTAGCAATAAAAAAACTGAACAAATCTTTGGTTGCATTTAGTAGTTATAGTCGATTTAGGTTACAGATATAACTTTAGGTTTATTTAAGTATTTAATTAAGTAACCGTCTGGTTATTGTTGTATAATTAATAGGTATCAATGTTTCCAGATAATCAGTATATTCATCAGCAGGTACATACCAGCATCTATTTTATATAGCCAATCTAGAAAACGCAACCACTTGGGACGGGCAGACCGACATATTTAGCATCAGAGGGTTGGTCTCTAACATGTAAACCCAGATTCAGCCATTTACCTTATCGTGACCAAAAATGTCGTGACCTCCCGGAATACAAAGAATGCTCACAGGATTTTAAGATGATCACTTCCACTACTATTGCATGCGACCCAAAATAGTAGTTATCCAAATATTTTTTCCATGTCCATCTTAATCATTTTTAAGAAAACATCATGTAGCTTTCCATACAAATAGGAAAAAAAGGAAAATTACAGGAGGAATTCATGCGAGCGTATGGCCGTTCTGTGCCCCACGATCGCCGCAGAGCGTAAAGACCGGCGGTGGGCTTAGCAAATCGCCGCGAAAAACTGTTCGCATTTTCATTGAAAAACGACGTCCGTTTTCGCGTTAGAGTAGTAATAAAACCTCGATAAAAAGTCATAACGCCCGGTGGCGGGACCGCCGCGGGAAGTTAGATGGGAGAAAGTTGGAGATGGAGGGGGAGAGTGGCTGCGTGTGCGGTGCGGGCTGCGGGGTGGAATTGCGAGTGATCGAAATGCCTATGAACCCTGGAACGCATGCGATCGCTGACACCCTGAAGATGATAAGTGTTTATCCACAAATACAGCTATCTATTTATTTATTTTAACAAGAAACACCAACAGGTGACAGGACAAAACGGTAAGACAAATTAGACTGTTATATCAATACATTTCTGGCATGCCACCCAATTACAGGTGTTTACAACGTTTTTTCAAAGCCTAAAATTCGGAAGAAGGACTAGAAGAACTACTGATGGAAGAGTACTTAATTGCTTATTAAGTAAAACTATGTAATATCGATACTTCCATATCCATATATTGTCAATGCGAAAGTAATTCTGTCTCGTTTTCACGCCTAAACCGCCCAACCAATTTTGATGAATTTCGGTATTCATATAGTCTGGACTTTGGAGATGAACATCAGACCTAGCAAGTGAGGAAGGGACTTAAAGCTTTTTATGGATCCAAAGCGTTGCCAGCCTTCACGATAGACCAATTACCTATCCAGAACCTGACTGTGCCCAGGGTTGCTTAACTTATATGATTGCACACGAGGCTTCTCGCTTGAAAAGATGTTTGTTAAGATTTTTTCGTAATGGTTTTTTATGAAATGCCTTTATAGGGTTCCGTACCCAAAGGTTGCCAACGGAACCCTATTACTAAGCCTCCGCTCTCCGTCCGTCCGTCCGTATGTCACAGGCCTGTATCTCATGAACTGTAATAGGTAGGCAGCTGAAATTTTCACATTGTGTATTTATTTTGCCACTGTAACAACAAATAGGTAAAATTTAAATATAATAAAAATGAAAGGGTGATTTATTTGTTACATCTTGTACGATGGTACGGAACCCTTCGTGTGCGAGTCCGACTCGCACTTGGCCGATTCTTTTCTCATGCCGTTGCCCTGAAATAAATATGCATTCTGTCACAATTTCCGTATTTAAAGTAGAGTTTGAAAAAGAGAAGTCAATCAGGCGAAATTGAACAAAGGTGCAGCCGCGTAAGGTGTACAAGCGGTATCTTCTCTCGACAACAAACTTTATATTTTCTCGCCGGCAACTTTTCGCAACTTTTTCATTAAACTTTCGCCTAACTTTTAACTTTTATGGAAATACTTGCGAGGGCTTTATGTGCGATTAATAGGGATTTGTTATTGAAAAAAATAAACAAGAAACAAAGCCGAGATCATCCGCCGGGCGAGTGCGGACGCCTTAGCATACATTTACAGAGATTATGCTCCAGTTTTCGTGAATAGCATTGTCCCATCTCGAAGTAATTATCTCACATGTCTGCATGTATGCGATATTTTGTGAGACTAATCTTAATCCGGGGTGTGTACATCAGGGTAGGTGGCGCCACGGTCTTTCCTTTCGGAGCTATTACTGCCGCAACTTCTTAAAAATATGAAGTTGCAAAATGTTACTGTAGTGGCGAGCACTTTAAGCAGTTGTTCATTTAATATCCTGAAACGGTCACAAAAATAAGTTGGAATTTATTAGACTAGTGCCTCTCTGAGCCATGCTGATAAATGTTCACCTTACAACTAAATCCTATTCATTTTATTGTATTTTCTCACTTGATACTTACCTATTGGTGTAAGCCTTGTAAGAAAACATTTTTTTCGTGACGATTTTTAACCACTTGTCAAAATGGTAGACCCAGAAAGGAGTTGAGCCACTCCTTTCGAAACTTTGGGTTTAAGAAAAGTTTTTAAATGTAATCTCTCTTCAAAATTGTTAGCGTATGTACATAAATAATGTGTGAAAAACGCGAAACCTTAAGATATGTAATTTAATTTTTTGAGAACTAATGCAAAACAATAGGTAGGTACTAACTATTTACTTGGGTTGAGCCCGCACGGGTTGGCACCATACAAATTTGATTAAGCGGCAATATAAACTTATCAGTGTTTTCCATTTAGTTCAATTTACAAAGTTGTGGTCATATAAAGGGAAGATCCTGGCATAGGACCTTATTTCTGCGGTTTTGGGATAAGATCATGACAGTGTGGTATCATCCATCAATTTCCGTTAGTTTGAAACACTTTTGATTTCGTTTATGAGTGAGATAAATACATAGGCCTACGGAGGAGATAGCTAGATGGCATAGCACTGTGTTAAACTTAATATTCTGAACCCATAATGATGTTTGTTTGTTTTAATGACGAAAAAGGTAAAGTAGAAGTGATCTAAATTCTATCTCTACGCATTTAATCGCGCAAACCGATGTCATAGAGGTGCTCTCCTAGAGATTGAAGTATTTAAAGTGCAGACGAAGGTCGCTCACCCGGTGTCCTGATCCACGGGCGGTTGAAAATGTCACCTTAACAATTGGACAGTAAACCCGCTGAAATACCCTCATTATTCCGCCAGACGTGTCTGTTTGCAGCGCGCAAACATTGACGCTGGCCGCTGCCGGTGCTGTCATCTATTAAGGCTCTGTTCTGATCAAAACTAGACTGATCTCCTAAATCTTGGTCGCGAATGTGTTTGTGAAGGCATTTAATATTCAAAACTTTGAATTGGTAATGGCTACATACTTTAATTGCAAAAACTTTTTAAAAAACGGCCAAGTGCGAGTTGAACTCGCACACGTAGGGTTCCGTACCATGGTACAAGATTTAACACAAAAAATTAACATTTTTTGTATGGAACCCCCCTGATTTTTTTTTATTATTATAGCGGAAAAATAAATACACACTCCGTAAAAATTTCAGCTGCATACCTACGAGTATTACGCTTAATGAGATACAGCCCTGTGACAGACGGACTGGCGGGCGGACAGCGGAGGCTTAGTAATAGGGTTCCGTTTTCACTCTTTGGGTACGGAAACCTAAAAAGCGATTAATTGCGGGCGTACATGAATGGATTGCCAAAACTTAGTACAAATTAGCTACTCCGTTTCTAATGTCGGCCTCTTGTCAAAATAAATTAACGAACGTTAAATTGTTACATAGAAGCCTCGCTAGGAAATGTTCGGTTTTAACTAAATAAAATTAATTTAAATTTCTCTTAATTCAACATATCTTCACCGTAATAGTCACTCTAGGCTGGGGTATTTTGGCATGCTTATATACCGAATTGCAGTTATAATTGGACTTCATGTTGGCTTCTCTTAGCACCGGTAATCGTCAAAAGTTGCAGCTAGCGTATGTACAGCATAGATAAAACCGGCCAAGAGCAAGTCCGACTCGCACACGAAGGGTTCCGTACCATCGTACAATATTTAACACAAAAAAATCATGTTTTTTTGTGGGGGACCCCCCTTTAATTTTCATTATTTTTTTATTTTACCTATTTGTTGTTATAGCGGCAAAATAAATATACACTCGGTTAAAATTTCAGCTGCCTACCTATCACGGTTCATGAGATACAACCCTGTGACAGACGGACAGACGGACGGACAGCGGAGGCTTAGTAATAGGGTTCCGTTTTCACCCTTTGAGTACGGAACCCTAAAAAGGAAGGAGATATGGCGACCGCATGCCATTTTGCCTTCCTTTCCCCTCAGTGGTACCAACTATGCCATAGGCGGTTGATGTGATGTGGTTGTTATTAGCAAATATTTTATTTTATTTCGGTATTTATGTATATATATATCTACTAACTGCACTTTGTTTAGTCAGATAACAAAACGCTTGCTTGAACTGTTTGGGTTGAGATTTTAAAAATGACCGCCAAGTCTTGCATGAGTGTTCTTGGTAAATATTGTTCGTACGTTGGGTTTATACGGGTTTTTTCCTTCATTAGGTGTATATACACACTCTGAAATGGCTAAAGTTATAACAATAAACTTTGTGTAAATACAAATTGTAAATTTAACAAGTTTTTTTCGTTTTTGCAATATTTTCTGTGTTACGTTATAGGTTCATGTTCGTCCTACACAGAATAATAACTAGTTACAATATTTAGTTTAACGGCTTACCGCGCGTGTGAGGAGCAGGACGTGCTGCTCGACGTTTCGGAGCCTCACATGGGCTCCATCTTCAGGAGAACGTGCCTGTCGCGACGGAGGTAGGCACGTTACTGGCTACCCGCCGCTTTGCTTCACTTCTCAGCGTCCATGGCAACACTCGTACATTTTCTTGAGGATTAGCTGCGGTCCGAATTTCGTGTGAAGTGCAAAACACGCTGACTGTGTTTTCCTCGACGTCTGTTGTCGGTGCACCTCTCCGAAATTCAGTTTTCAGCTTATTCAGCACGGGTTTCCATATGGGCGAAAGACGGTAGGAATCTTCACGATTGAAGTTCTTGTGCTTGCTGATTTCGATGGACTCCCGAATGATTCGTGGGAGGTTTCGTTGTTCAGGTACTAGGACTTTCACCTGATCAAACCTCAACCAGTGCCCAGGTCCAGATTCTGCATGCTCACACAGCGCTGACTTCGTGATATCTCTGTTCTTGACCGCCCGTATGTGCTCCGTGATGCGTGTGCTGACGCTCCTCTTCGTTTGGCCAATGTACGATTTACCGCATGAACAGGGAACTCTGTAGACGCCAGCGGCGAGTAATGGTACCTTGTCCTTTACTGATCGGAGCATGGCTGAGACCTTGCGTTGAGGATACAGCACGGCTGGTATGCTGGATCTCCTCAGTATCCTCGCAATACGGTCTGTCACTCCCCTGATGTACGGCAGGTATGCGGCTCGCCTCTTGACGTCATACTGTGGTTGTCGTTCTTTCCTTCTGGTTCTCCAATCTCTTGCCTTATAACCATTGCCTTGCAGCACTGTCTCTATGAATTTAATTTCCGCAGCAATGTGTAGTGGATCACAAAGACGTTCCGCTCTCTGTAGAAGTGATTTTGGTACCGATTGTATATTAAATTTTTAATTTTTAAATTTAAATTTTTAAATTTTTAATTGTAAATTAAATATTGTAGTTATGTCCCGCGTAAGTTTTAAAATATTAATAATAACTAGTTGCAGTGCTGACTTGAATGTAGATGCAAGCGATATACATGCGTCCAACGTGGCTACCTCAGTCTTATGCGCTCGAATTGTCTTCACACCATCAGCCAGACGCGTCAATAAGTTCCAATAACCGTTCAAATCCATTAGGCCTCGCTCGAGAGACGCAGGGACTAGAGTGGCGTTTTGATATTGGTATTTTTTTATATTTTGGATGGTTCATTACCTGGAAGTTAAGCTTCGGTAGTGTAAATCGAAGGCCTTAAATCTAAATTCTGCTTCTTTTTTCTAAATGATATTTCAATACGGTCACGGTTCAGCGTCCGTTTTCCTGCAGTGCAGGAGACTTTTTTTTATGTAACTGCACATGGATTTCTAATACTCGAATACACCTACTGTCGTGATATTAGCCCATAATACCACATAGGAACTAGGTGCCATGCCAGGACCGTCAGGACATTGAACTGGATCCTTTTAATGTAGAGACTTTTAACTGCCGCTTGACCATCGGTCATTTAATGAGATGGTACCAACCAAGGCTGAATTAACCCTATCCCCCTGATCCAATTAACTTGTATAGTTTTTTAATTTAACATTAGTCAACTAACATGTGTCAGCCAAACATGTCATATCGTGCGGTGCCATCTCTGCCTACCCCTCCGGGGAATCGGCTTTGTGGTGTGTACATATAGATATGTGTGTAGAAGACGATCAATCAAGTGATACGAGTTTTTTTTGCTGCTTGAATACTTGCCAACCATTACATTTAATAGACCGAAAATTGAAAACAATTACGCCTGGTTCCAAGCACTGCCACGCACTGCGCTTGCCAAGAATAGTTTCGTATGAAGCGCACCGGTAGGCACCAACTGAATGCCAGATTTACGTTCCATTGCAACACACATATTTGCCTACAAATCATCTGTCCAAAACGATCTCGCTTCGCTTATTGTTTACAATTTTGTATTGAGTTTGAGTAGTCGAGTCTTAGCTTAGCCAAAGTATATCTTCCAACTTTCAAATTTGACATTATTTCCATACCTTTTATGTCAAAACTGACAGCTGGAAGGCATACTTATTTTCGCCAAGTACAACTCATCTTTATGAATCTCAGCATGTGTGAGTGGACATCATAGACTTTCTCAATCGTGCGCTTAGGTATTTTTTTCTTGTTATTGCAGAGGTCGAAAAGCATTAGAATCTTGTCATCTCAATATAGAGGAGAATCCTGTTAAAAATACGTGGTAATGCGATGTCCAAGACACAACTTTGCTCGGTAAAACAAACCTTTCTTTCCGCGTCATGCACTTAGATGAAAATCTAAGGTCATGCACTAGTCTTATTTAAAGCAAATTTTATTAGGTTTTTTTTTACTTTTTTTTAAGGAAGTCATGTCAGAATATTGAAGTCTCTATAAAATAGGAACAATGTGCATTGCCGCTTTTAATGCTTTTATTCAATGCTGTGAGAACTATCAGTGCGGGTTTCCCATATCTCATTAGAATACGGCGTTACGCATGATTTCCGAACGATAACAAATATGGAAATGTATGTTTAAATCTCGGATAAAATATATGGGTAAAACGCTCTGTGAATAGGTCCGGTTGTCTCATAATAATAAAGATATATTTTATTTACCAAGTGCACGATTAAGTACCAAATGAAATACTGTCTCCTATTCGCCGTATTAAAATAAAGCTATTTTATACCGAAGACTCCAGGCCGTGCTTTCAACAAATACAATGCAACCTTTCACTGCTCTTTCATTCTCCAAGTAGCCACCTGGCCGGCCATGGTTCTCATAGTCGCCAAGAACGTAAGAGGTTCGTCGGGCACCTCTTAGACGAGGGCCTGGCTTACGCTAAATACTGCTGCGCTTTATATATAAAAAAACATACAATAACCTCACTAAAGTCCGATGTCTAGTCAGTCAGATCGGAGCCAACTGCTTGTTTCCACCCGGAACGCGGAAAGTGTTCAGTTCGTCCGGACATAAAACTTATGTAAACATACCGTCGGTTTACTGAAAACAAATGCAAGAATCTTAATGTGAGCTAAGATTACGCCCGAGAAAATTACCGTACTTTTTTCGAGTGGGCTACGCATGGAAAAGTCTTAATTTTTGAGATGGAATCAATTTTTAAAGCTAAATTTTCAGTGCTGGGATATGCTTATCGCGTCAAATGTGCAAAAGTGTACCGCTAAACGCTTCCTGCTCAGTTAAAATTCGACAGACATACCGTTCTGAAGCAAAACAATGCGCAATTACGTAGCGTACGTTTCCGAAGTGTTTTCAGCAAATTCCTAAAAAACATAAACCATTGAAACCATAGAATACTAGCCAACTATGAGAACAGCTGTCTCCAAATTTCAAAACTTTCAAACCAATTTAAACATACATGCCACGTGCAAACATAGTCGCAGACGTATTGGAGAGTTTGCGTGTGTGGGAATTGACGTGACGAACGTAGTTTCAGAGTTCATTAGCGCGCGCTAGCGATGTTTTGACTGTGTGGCATAAGACGCATCGCCAGATTACCTTACAATTATATGGTCACTTTGACCATACGGCGGAGACGCGATATAGACCGCATGCCAAATGAAACATTACAACAGGAATTGTAAATAATTACAAAAATCTTGCTTATATTGTTAGAAACATCCTTAACCTGCAATATTATTATATCATCCTAATATTACAATTTTGTGTAATATTTTCTTAGATCCACCGGTCGCTTTCATAGAAATGGCTCCGGTTTAAGCGATTCAGGCTCTCTCGCATTTTCGTGTTGGATTGAAATTGACAAGGACTACTAATATGACACCTATTGTCATGATATTTAGCCTATCACACCGCATTTCCGTGCACTCAAATTTATTTCGAAGAATCGTGTATATCCTGTGAGGATAACGGCACCTTGGCTCTTGCTAGGCAAGCTTGATTTAGGATGAAAACCGAAATGGTTTTTTTGAAGTCGTGCTCTAACAGTACTTCCCGCAATGTTTTTAGCACCCTATTGATAAATTTATACAAGATATTGCCCCTACGCATATTTGTTTGATGTTCATTGACAAATCTGCACCTTATATTTCATCTATCTTCTACATAAATAAAACGCACGTGTCGCTAAGCTGAAAATTCGAGAACGGCTGGACCAATTCTGCATTTGCGAAGTCCGCGGAATGTTCTTGGCTATAGTTGAACCCAGCAGGTAGCCAGAACTGTAAATAAAACGACCGCGAAGATGAAATATTATTTCATCGGGCTCAGCTCGAGGAATGCCAAAACCAAATCGGACGTGTATTGACGAGACACCCCGCGTATCGTTATTTCCTTGTGGTTTAGCAAAAACTCTGTTCTATCGTCGATCCTTGAAGCAGACATAAACGTTGATGACGTAATGCGACCAGCGGCGGCCGTGCGTCAAGGTTGAGCAGACAATGCCGTGTACCAGATTCCTGACGAGTCGCGACCAACGAACCGGCCGCGACGCACGCACCCACACTTAGAAATATTATCGGAACACTATGGTTATGCTCGAACTGCTGCATTATGTTATTTTTGTTTAAGTTGGGTTGAATGTGGTTGGGTTGGGCTAGGTAAGGTTACGTTATCTCAGTTAAGTATATTTACAATTTGCCTTTTCGTACCATAATCCTAAAATATTTGTAAATTGACTTCTATTACGACAGTTCTGGGACATCATATATCCGCTACTTAATTAAAACCTTGCGTCCCTGAGCTTATTTAGAGCATATGAGTATATTTTGTTATTGTATTTTTTTATACAAAAGGTAAGTGTATTTTTTACACTTTTCCAAAAATTTTTTGAACCAAAGTTGAATGAATCAATATAGTTTTTTAATGTTAAGCATATGGCGTACGCTAGGACCTTACATAAGAGGTGCCCGAAGACGCCCATGGGCTTTCGAAATTTCAAGGCGGCCGCGAATACCATGTCGGCCGGCCAGGTGCTTCATCACACCACGTTTGAAGGACCCCAGCTAGTTCTTTCGGGGAAATACCTCGGCAGGGAGACGGTTCCCTAATCGTAGAGTCAATGTTTTCTTTAAGAATAAGGTTCGTTATCAGGTTTAGAACTATAATTGAGAACCCATCTCAAAGACACGTTAGTGTGATGCTACGCCTATGACGAAGATTGTTAACTGTGGGATAATTCGTACTCATAATCTAAAAATGAGACCTAACAATAGTTAGACGATTCGTCGCAAAGAATATTTCGTACGTTTACATTGGCGTTAGTTTCCGAATAGTGTGAGTGACATGGACTAAACATCTCGCTTTTGATTCTATCTTCAAAGGCGCTGGCTAGACATTTCGCCAGTAGCCTCTAACCGAAACATGAAAACATAAACACCACAGAATGGAAACAATGAGGGTAAACGACTCTCAGTTTGCGTTAAATCCCCCGTGGGTTTAACGCAAACTGGGAGTCGTTTCCCTATCAATTCCCCATAAAACGGACGATAACTGTTTCCATGCCCTTAGTGTTTTACTAGGTTTTTGACATTTTGTGTTCTAAAATTTATTATAGAAATCTATGTCTGCATTTTTTTTATGCGACCTGACATGGATGGCTAATACCACACAACTACCGTTATGATATTAGCCCAATACACCACATTCCCGAAGTAATTAGGTGCCATGCCAGGACCTTCCCTTTATGAGCACGGCTACATTGAACTGGATGGAAAACACGGACAATTTTTCATTGCTGCTTCGACCATCTTTTCATCCAATGCGATGGCACCAACCCGGGCGGGCTTAAACCCTACCACCTAGTAGGGGAAGGGGACCTACAGTTTTACATGGATTCCGAACCATGGAGCAGCTCGCATTCGTGACGAAATGCACTTATCGAACTCTGAAAGAGAAAGACAGCGGTGCAAGTTGGTATTGAACCCGGGCCTCTGGTACGCTAGGCCAGTCCCCGCGCCACTAGGCTACGCATGTTTTAATATATTTATTTAACCTTTTAGATTTGAAATTATAAGTTGTCTTTTTTACGTTTATTTTCGAAAAAAATTGACTGGAAAATACAGATATTTACATAAAAATCAAAACATTAGGACCCAGATTAAAGCTTTCTAAAGTGGTATAAACATTTTGATTAAAATCTGACAACGTTTAGGGGTAGGGAAACTAAACTGGAAGAAGATTTAGGTATTTTAATGGCAGTCGCCGTGCAAAATTGTGCCTTGGCCAATGGACAAAGAATACATTACTTAAAATTAGGCTACGAGCCGCTCAATATTCTTAGTTTCCGTATTCTTTTTTTAAACCTTTTTTCATGATGTTTATGAATATTTGACTTATTTGAGAAATCAAAGCACCATGGACTTGCACTCAGATATTATTTTTAAACGATCGAGAAATCAAATTGCACGTTTATCAAAATGAACGCAATCGGATCTTATCAGGCCCTGAAAATATTCGTCGACAGTTTAAAACTCAACCGATTAAGGCGCTAGGACTGGCCAAGTACTCGCGCCATACAAATGCACTTTTTAACAAATGTAATAATATGTAGTGAAACGCTTCAGAAAATCCAAATAGAACTCCAGACTGATAATGGATTGTTAATATTTTTTGATTCCATCATTTATTTAAATAATAATAAAAATAAAAAAGTTGATTTTTCTCATTAGAAATCTGAAAGTAATTCGATTTCTAGATATCAGCAAAAACAGCATATATGCATAAACAAAAAATTCCATTTGCTTTTAGATTTCTACATTTAGTCAAAAAAGTTCGGACAAAATACATTGCGGAAACGGGGTCCCCGTTTCCGCAATGTATTTTGTATAGAAAAAGGAAACATACATTAACGAAAATAGGTCGATTCCTAGACAAGGAATCATATATTGTAAGAATGACACTTATAATCGTCAGACTTAAGTGTAAGTGAGTTAACTTGGGGTGCCTCGTCTAACTTTGCGATTTGGCTAGTACCAGGGCCTTAACGCATTTGAATTGACTCGCAGGCACTATTAAATCGCAAACTTATATACCCCGACCCTCCGCCCCCGCGGAGGGCAATCTTGGCGCACAAATGAAAAGTTAACACCTCGTCGGTCGGCCGGAGGCGCCGGAACACTTTCCGTCATTTTCCGGTCGCCGGAAACGCGATCGCTCGGCGTCCGGCGCCCCCGTCCCCCGCCGCTTCCGCCCCCGCCGAGATAAGGAACGACGAGATTATTTGTTCGCCGTTTGGACGGCGGGCGCTAATAGGCCGTGCCGGGAGATCGCTATCGAAGGTGGTCTCGGGTTCTTAAATTTGTTCGGTTCATTGGCTCGTCGCTCAGCCAGGGGACTGGGCTAACACTCAACGGGCTTTGTGACTCTGCTGAATGATAATTTTCTTTGTTAATTAGTTAATAACAACAAATAGGTAACATTTTAAAAAATAAAAATGAACAAGGAACGTGATTTTTTGTGTTAAATTTGTACGATGGTGCGGATCCCTTCGTGTACGAGTCCGAATCGCACTTGGCCGGTTTTTATTTATGAATGTATTCGCGACTTAAATTCGACATGCCGATTTTCTACCTAAATTTATGAACTTCTCAGGCTGGCTAATATTTAACTATGCGGTTTTTTTTCAATCACATTCACGAGAAAAATAAGCATCAAATATTAATTGTTACCTTTCATCTAATGAAAATGTGTCCACCCACGCTGAGCAATTCTGTTGTTGCTGAGCACGTTTGAGAAGGAGTAATAATATAGGGTATAATTCGTGAAAGTTTTTTCTGAACAGCAGGGTCTTATTTCGTTTTTATTTCACTTATTTAAACGATTTGGTAGTCAAACTACACTAAGTTACGTTACAAAGATCCGCGGATTCGATCAACCCAGTAAAGAAGAACCCGCAAAGAAACTTCACGGGCTTACATAACATATTTTTCCGTCCACAATTATGAAATAAACACTTAGATGTACATGCTACTAAACAATTCCAACAGATTAAGGCAAATAACAAAGAACAATAGAAACAGCAACCCTCAGTTTAAATTACTTACAACTAACAAAGTTACTAATGCAATAATATAAATTAATGTAATTTTAACCATTACAAGTATTCTCTGGTGTAAAAGCCGCCGTCAACTTCACCTATGTCAGGTGTATAAAGCCCTCGTCAAGCTTGATACGAATGAAGTATATCATGTCAATATGTGACATATAAAGTTAAGGTGGGCCATCCCGCTCAACTCCTCATACAAACGGGGAAAGAAGATCACGCCCATATCAGAGATCCAAAATGTTGCTCAAAATTGCCTTATTTGATCGAACTAGATGATTGATGACCGTTGGCATTGTAAAATTGTGTTTGGTTTCTAAGTTATAAGGTCCGAAAGTTCGAATTTTTCGCGCGTTTTATACAATAACTTTGGAGGTGGATTACGCAATGATAAAGTAAGAACATCTTAAAAATATTAGTCATCAGACATAGCTTATTTAATCAAGATTTTTAATCAATTTGGTTTTTATTCGATTTTTGACTACAGCGGTCGTGGTTTACTTTTAGCTACAAGTCGTTTTGTAATTAAAATGTTCGTAAATCTTACCAAATCAGACACTATGCACATTGTCTTTTTTGTGGACATGTTGCATCTTCCTCATGACGGAACCTGTATTTTTCTTTGAAACAGAGAAGGTCCCAGAGCGCAACAGCACAGTTTTGTACCGTGCCCGCGAATGAGTTAGTCCTGCCGGGTTGAGCCACCCTAAGGGATCAATGAAATGAAGTTTATTATGCAAGACATCGTATTAAGAGGGCTCTATTGTAGTCATCCGTTTATGACCCACATAAAATTTGGGTGGAGGAACGGTGAAGAAAAACAAGCGATAGAGTTTTGTATTCGCCGCGGGCGTCTTCGCGTCGCCGCCCAGCTGTCACGCTCGTAAATACTTCACGCGCTCTATTTCTCATCGGACCCGCGAATCTGTTTCGTTTCAGCGGACGAAATAGTCGATCGAAACTGACAGGATACGTGTATTTAGCGAGCTTTTGCCATTTCGCAGTTCTTTCCGGCCGCTGATTTGACATCGTCATGACAATGTTTGTTTTCGCGTCGAATATGGACATTGTTTGTTTCGCGTTTGCAAAAATTTCCGGGTCTATGAAATTAATGAAAAGTGCCATCGCGTTTGAGCGCACCGTACTGTCCATCGGGTTTTCGATATAAGTACAAGTCGAGTCCTAGGCTGAGATAAATAGTCGTAACAGAGACTAAGGCTGAGATAAATAGTCGTCACCGAAACTAATGCTAACGCAAAGTTGAACTTTGTGACGTCACATTGACACATTTTGTATGGACGAAATCTCAAAGTAATGCCAATTGACGTCACAAAGTACTACTTTTCGTTATTCTTAGTTTTTGTTACGACTATTTATCTCAGCCTAAGACTTACGAAAAGTAGTACTTTGTGATGTCACTTTGACACATTTTGTATGGACGAAATCTCAAGGTAATTCAAAGGCTGAGATAAATAGTCGTAACAGAAACTAAGACACGAAAAGTGGTACTTTGTGACGTCACTTTGCATTACTTTGAGATTTCGTCCATATAAAATGTGTCCAAGTGACGTCACAAAGTACTACTTTTCGTTGACCTTAGTTTCTGTTACGACTATTTATCTCAGCCAAAGTGTGTCGAAATGACGTCAAAAAGTACGACTTTTCGTTAGTCTTAGTTTCTGATACCACTATTTATATCAGCCAAAGTGACGTCACAAAGTACTACTTTTGGTTAGTCTTAGGCTGAGATAAATAGTCGTAACAGAAACTAAGACTAACGAAAAGTAGTACTTTTTGACGTCAATTTGCATTACTTTGCGATTTCGTCCATACAAAATGTGTCAAAGTGACGTCACAAAGTACTACTTTTCGTTAGTCTTAGTTTCTGTTACGACTATTTATCTCAGCCCTAGCGTCCATCAAATGTTCGAAAGAAGCACTTTAAGTTTACACCGTTTAGACAATACCAAAACTTTCATTTCATTTCTTTTCATTTTTCGTTTCATATATTGAAACGTTTTGGTAGTCAAACTACGCTAAGTTACGTCAAAAATATCCGCGACATTGCGTCTTAACTCCAGTGAATTGTTTTAAGGTGGCCCAACCCGCTCATTTCCCCATACAAAAGGGGAAAGAAGATCACGCCTATATTTCTTGTCAGAGATCCAAAATTTTGCTCAATATAGCTTTATTTGATTGAACTAGATGTCTGATGACCATTGGCATTGTAAAATTGTGTTTGGTTTCCAAGTTATAACGTCCGAAAGTTCGGATTTTTCGCGCGTTTTATACAATTACTTTGGAGGTGGATTACGCAATGATAAAGTAAGAACATCTTAAAAAGATTAGTCATCAGACATAGCTTGTTTAATCAAGATTTATAATCTATTTGGTTTTTGTTAGATTTTTGACTACAGCGGTCGTGGTTTACTTTTAGCTATAAGTCGTTTTGAAATTAAAATTTTCGTAAATCTTACCAAATCATACACTATGCACATTATCTTTTTTGTGGACAGGTTGCATCTTCCTCATAACGGAGCCTGTCTTATTCTTAGAAACAGAGAAGTTCCCAGAGCGCAACAGCACGGTTTTGTACCGTGCCCGCAAATGAGTTGAGGCCGCCGGGTTGGGCCACCTTAAGACATTCATACATACATACATACCTTCAAGCCACTTTCCCGGAGGGGTAGGCGGAGATTATAGAGCGTCATTCGGTACGATCACATCTTCTTCTTCGCTTCTCTACGATTACGGGTGATACATACCTGACCTTTACGAAGTATTACATCTATTTTGTCGCGGTACGTTCTCCTAGGCCGCCATGCCACTATATTTCCGCTCACATCTGCTCTGTAAATTTGTTTCGTCATTCTTTCGTCACCCATCCGTTCCATATGTCCAAACCATATTAGCACTGCATTTTCGATTCTCGTCACATCATTTTTCAATTGTCACTGCTCTCTAGCCTAGTAATTTTAAGATTCGATGTTAAAACCGCGTTCCTGTGATTTTTCCCGTAAACACGCACCTTTTGAGCGTAACTCCTTTCGCGGCATGCAAGAAATACAGTGGGGCTTCAAATCGACCCGTCAGATATATATTCATGATCAATTCAGTGTCTGAATCCAATTAGCCCGTTCTGGCACAGGCCAGCACGACAATAAAAAACAATCGACTGTTTCCTGAAGCTCGAAGCCTCTAAAGCGGCTTTCCCGCTAGCCTTCTCGGGTGTCGTTCGGAAATAGATGGAGTGAAATGGGTCGGAATGGCACGAAACACAATACTGAACGAAGCAACGCAAAGCTGCTATACCATGGAGTGTTTGTAGCAACCTCACACTTCCACAGCATAATGGGGTATGTTTTTTTTTATGTGACTGGACATGGATGGCTAATACCACAAGTTCTGTCATGGTATTAGACTCACACACCACATGGGAACTAGGTGCCATGGGCGTGATAATAGCGGATTTTGTTCAGTTTGATAATGACGTAAGTAAAACAAAATTTAATTATGTTTAAACAATAACCACGACGAATTTCGATAGTCAAAAAGTTAATATGTAGATTGATGGTCTATCTATAATTTAAAGTTAAAACTGTATTTATCATAATCATACATTTTCATCAAAAAGTTTGAACACAGAATATGAGCATCCGATATTTGCCATTATAGATTTCAAATATAGCTCGACCATCAATGCATCTTTTTAAAATTCCAAAATAAATAGTAGTTATTTTTAAAAATAATAAAATATGGCTTCACTTACGCCCTTATGGAACTGAATGCAATCAGGTGTTATCACGCCCTTAACCAAAAACGTAATTAAACATGTTGTATGAATCTATAATATTTAGCATTTAACATTAGCTTTGTGTGGTAATATTTTATTACGCTAATCCAACTGACACAAGCCTTCAATTCCTCTGCACTAGTATTTATACATACGGGGACTATGTGGCACGACTACCCGCTGCCCGCCCCCCCCTCGCCCGTCCCACCGCGGCACGTCACCGAAGTCGCTGAAACGCTAAGTAATTGTACACTCGTCGAGCGCGTAACTAGTCGCTAATTGTCTGGGCACTAAGCCGAGCGCCTTTCGCAGTGTACTGTGCGGACTGTACTAGCTTTTGCGGGAGTATTTGATGGCTGGCTGCGAAGTAGCAATGGATCAATAGCGGCCTGGCGCAACTAAGGTTTACAGGTGCAAAGTCTTAAGGTGGCCCAACCCGCTCATCTCCCCATACAAAAGGGGAAAGAAGATCACGCCCATATTTCTTGTCAGAGATCCAAAATTTTGCTCAAAATAGCTTTATTTAATCGAACTAGATGTCTGATGACCATTGGCATTGTAAAATTGTGTTTGGTTTCTAAGTTATAAGGTCCGAAAGTTCAAATTTTTCGTGCATTTTATACAATAACTTTGGAGGTCGATTACGCAATGATAAAGTAAGAACATCTTAAATAGATTGGTCATCAGACATAGCTTATTTAATCAAGATTTATAATCGATTTTGTTTATGTTAGATATTTGACTACAGCGGTCGTGGTTTACTTTTAGCTGTAAGTCGTTTTGAAATCAAAATTTTCGTAAATCTTACCAAATCATACACTATGCACATTGTCTTTTTTGTGGACATGTTGCATCTTCCTCATCACGGAGCCTGTCTTATTCTTTGAAACAGAGCAGTGCCCGCGAATGAGTTAGGCCCGCCGGGTTGGGCCACCTTAACTAGGAGTTTAAATTAATAAAAAATACAATCTTTTGTATTTATAACAAATTAATATCTGAAAAAAAAAAAAAAAACATTCTGCAACACTGAACTCACACTGTCGTTTCTTCACCTATTTTTATGCGCTGAAAAAAAATCAATGAATGTGACTGTAATTTCAATAATAACCACTGTCTTGCACCGTTTAAAATAGAGCCAACTTAGTAAATCGGTTACTCTAACTGAGTGAAAACAATTAGCCTTAAACATTAAATGTTTCTGTATCTTTTAATTGTTTTTTTAACTGTGGACAATACCGGTTTTCGCTTACTGTTTCCCTAACTGTGTGAAAACTGTTTCCCCAACTGTGTAAAAAATTGTTTCGAGCTTTAGTATTATTTCTATTCTTACTTACGAAGTGTATTCAGTGAAAATGTACGACCGAATGTACGACCGATGAAATGTACGAATGTTCGACCTACGTTCATCCAATGCGATGGTACCAACCCGGGCGGGATAAACCCTACCACCTAGTGAGTAAGGAAGGGGACCTACAGTTTAACGTGGAATCCGAACCACGGCCAGCCTCTCTCAACGGTCGAATGGTCACCCATCCAAGACCAGACCGGACCAAGCGTTGCTTAACTTCAAAGAGCGATCGCCGAAGCGTCGCGCCACTGGGCCATTGGTGCAACAGAAATATAATTTTGGGATGTTTGTGACTGGGAGATGTCGAAAACAGGCATTAGACATACATATTTGTTGCTTAATATATTAACTTTCATGTAAATTGGAACAGAAGTTTTCAAATTATTGGGAAAATACGTTTAAATGCGTTACATGCATCTAACGCATTTTTTTAATGATTTTAATGATTATAGAATAATAATCGAAATGTTTTTTGTCACTAATATGCGATGTACGTAATTCTGACCTAGCGAGATGTTTAACCTTTACGATGTTTTGATATTACCCGTGAGAAATAAAAAACCAATCTAATATGAAGCCGGTTTGGTATTTCCTTTTGATAAAATATCAATGATGTCGCATTACCCAGTTTTATTAATGTCACGATTTCTTGGTGTAGGTTCCGGCAGCTGACTTGAAGCAAAATATTCGTGGAAAATATTTTGACAGAGTGTGTAATTTGAGGTCTATGGTTAAGTCTGAAATAATTGTATGGCAGAGGTTTAGAGGTGACTACATCAGCTCCGTTGGGTCCTTCTTTCTAATTATTCCATGAAATCTTTCTTCTTACTTTGGACTCTTGGATTACCTAGCCAAGTTGTATTGAGTTAACTTGTTCGATTCATTTGTAAATATGCCAACTGAAATGGTCATTACCCTTTCTGTATGAGGTTAATGAGAAGCAAGCACGAAGTGGCAACTACTTGACTGAACTAAGTACACTGAAGCAAATAAATATATATTTATGACGTTCTGGGATACTAACTGTCAAAGTATCATGTGGATCAATCGATTTAGAAACATGCTTATATCTACTAGCAGCTCTCTCTCGGATTTGGTTAATTTGGTTGTTTTAATTAGGTCTTCAAATATATTTATCGACATGTACACTCTGGTTATGTTAAGGAAGGCACTTTTCCTTCTGCCAAATTATCTTTGTGGGATTTCCTAAGAGGCAGCTGACCAGGCGAAAGAGTCTGTCATACATTCTGCGCCCACCCAAGATGGAAATTCAATACATATAGTGGAATTCACTACATTTTCCGAAGCATGTTTTTTGCATTAGTCTTTTTGTTGTCATTTGTGCGAGAGGAAAAGCGGACAATAACAATTGGTTATTCTCTCATATTTGACCCCACCGTTCACCCCTTGGATGATAGCGTGATGATTAAATGGTAAGAATCAAGCTTAACCTCGATATAAACTACGATATAACCGGTTCTTCTTTACTGGGTTGATCGAATCCGCTGATCTTTGTGACGTAACTTGGTGTAGTTTGAAAAAGTTTAAATAAATGAAATGAAATAAAATTAAATTAAAATTAGGTTATAAGCGGACATATTGGGGCTGGACATGGATTTTATGAGAAGCTTTTATGTTTTCTAAACAAAAATATACTTAAGTGGGTCGTTACTCTATCAATTATCCATGCTGCGGCCGATAACTGTTTAAGTGCTCTAAATATTTTACTAGGTTTTTGAAATCTTGGATTCAAAAATATATTTTGGAAAAACTGGCCAATAAACATTGGAAAATATTGTATCTTTTTACTTTTGTATTAGATTTTTTTCCTGGAAAATACTGATATTTACATAAACAATCTTCAAATTTTCAAAAATCCGAGCCCCGCTACCTTTACGACAGTATTAAAATGCCTTTTCATAAACCACCAAAAAATAAGGTCTCTTTAAACGTATCTTCCGTAATAATTTAACATTTTTTTGCCATTCTTTTATAGTGCTTCGACACAAAATGCGAACAGTCCGCGCGGCTCATGCGCGAAGAAGCGTGAATTTTAATGCGCAAATGTTTGCGGAACCGCAAAAATTCCGTATCGCATGTTGTGTGAACACGCTCCGCGCTCCGGCGCGCTGACCTTGAGGAGTGGTCGCCGTCTGCCGACCGGTCGACGTGGTAAAGCGCAGGACGTGCCAGCGTGGCAAGACTTGCGCACACCACTTACTTGTCATAGTCACCCAGTGTTGTTGTGTTACCACCATGTGTTAGTGGAAAACGTCTAACTGTAGTGAGTTCGCTTACGAATTCGGGGCGGGTAACATCGAATGTTCTTTGCACTAAATAGCGTCCTGTAAAGTTACGGTGTTCCAATGTGTCGTTGTAACTTGAAATAGTCAGTAGTAAGCGACTGATTTGCTGGCGGTGCCGCCATTATATGTAAAAGTGACTACGTCATCGCTTCTATATAAATTACTTTCGAATGCCTCTCTCATTCTTCCATTTTCGCTGTCCAATGGGACTGAATTTGAATGCGCAAATGTTTGCGGAACAGCGAAAATTCCGCATCTCGTGTTGTGTGAACACGCTCCGCGCTCCGTGCTCCGACGGGCTGACCTTGAGGAGTGGTCGCCGTCTGCCGACCAGTCGACTTGGTAAAGCGCCGGCGTGGCAAGACTTGCGCGCACCACTTGTCATAGTCACCCAGCGAGCATGGAAGGACGGGAGTGGCGATCGAAACGCATTCGTATGGCGGCAGCGGAGCCACGGGTTAGTGGAAAACTTCTAACTGTGGTGAGTTCGCTTACGAATTCGGGACGCGCAACATGGAATGTTCTTTGCACTAAATAGCGTCCTGTGACGTTGTTAAGGTGTTCTAATGTGTCGTTATAACTTGAAAAAATCTTCGTGCTTCTTTACACAATGTTTGAACGGACGCCAGGTTGTACTTTAGAGGAAATACATCAGCGAGGAGTGTATTCAACAGTTTACAAACCCTACTAATAGAAGGAATGTTGATGTGGATTCCCTGCCCGTTTTGTGTTGAGCGATAAGTACTAGAAACTTATTGAACGGCTACATTGAATTGGGTGGAAAACACAACTTTAATGGGCCGTTTAGACCATCAGTCATTTTGACTCTCACGATTACGATTACGTTTTTAAGTGAAATTCGAATCACGGCCAGCCTTGACGATCGAACGGTCGCCCTATCCAGAATCCGACCGCGTCCGGTGTTGTTCAACCTTTATTAAACGTCGAGGGGTCACGCCCAAATTATTTTAAAACGTGGAGACTTGTTTTCTTCCTATATTGTGAGGGTATCCCCTATCGGTCCGTTCCGTGCTATCGCCTGACAACTTGACCACGTTCGAATCGCCCGTACGCGCTCAGGCTCTCGAGAACGGGTTGCCAGTTTACTGAACTCCGGCTCATTATCGCGATGACCTTGCAATTTAATTCTATCTGTCTGGCCATTTCCTACTCATTTTGCACACATCGCACTTGCGTCATTGTATAAGTTTGTTGTAAACGTTTTAAGCATTCATAGAGCTCTTGAAATATTCCTAGAGCAGTGAGACGGAGTTCGCTATATTTAGACGTTACTTTTTGAATTAGGAATGCAACGTTGGCCATAAAGGAACGTATTAAAGCGTGCTTTGTCAGTTCTGGCACAAAAGCATCTATGAGCAATTCATTTATATTTTTGTTTTCGGTGCAACGTTACGAAAGAATTATCATTTTCCTCAACAATACTTAGGTATTCTTTAAGAATGTTTATATTTGACACAGAGTGTTTTGAGATTGTGCCGTGCTAACCGTAAACATGTGAGTCACTTTTGAGTTCTTGTGAGGCGACTTTACATATTGCACCACATTTGCAATACTTGAATTCCTAATTCTCGTGTGGATCCTGCGACTATCACAGCTGATTCGCACTTCCCCGTTTTTTTTAATATTTCCATCAGCCGATTCTACAACAATCTATAAGCGTGACCAAATCGGGGTGCCGATACGATCAGATGCTGAAGAGGAGAGAAAAGTATAAAATGGAATACGCACATTGGTCGCGGAATTAAATTTGTCCAAATTGGCTTAAATCAAATGAAGGCAGTCGGGTTTGCCGGGTAAGCGCGGCGACCCAGTTTGTGAAGACAACGTTGGGGTTGGCACTTTTTAGACGTTTTCTATGAAATACTACAGTTAAGGCTAAATTAAGTTTAATTCAATTAATATATTTTCATTAGTTAGTTCAGTTTGTATAAGTGATTTTGGTGGTTGGTGGTGGTTTTGTCAGCCTTAGTGGCCCAGTGGCGCGACACTTCGGCGATCGCTCTCCGAAGTTAAGCAACGCTGGGTCCGGTCTGGTCTTGGATGGGTGACCATTCGACCGTTGAGAGAGGCTGGCCGTGGTTCGGATTCCACGTTAAGCTGTAGGTACCCTTCCTTACTTACTAGGTGGTAGGGTTTATCCCGCCCGGGTTGGTACCATCGCATTGGATGAACGATGGTCGAAGCGGCAATGAAAATTGTCCGTGTTTTCCATCCAGTTCAATGTAGCCGTGCAATATAAGGAAGGTCCTTGCATGGCACCTAGTTCCCATGTGGTGTGTTGGGCTAATACCATGACAGAACTTGTGGTATTAGCCATCCATTGCCAGTCACATAAAAAAAAAGTTAGTTAGTTAGTTTTAGTTTTTTATTGGATCAAAGCCCTATTTGACAGCTTAATAAATATAAAATAATGATCTTGAAAATAAATATCAAATGTTGAAACTTTACTCTGCTTTAAATTGTCGAAACTAAAAAAAAATATTATCATCCTCACCAAACTTGGAAGATCAATCGAATCGATTGTCTTTGTTAAATCAAAACATTAAAATTATTTTTCAAGGTTTTACATACGTATTCAAACACCGAAACATTTGTGAAAGGTTGTATTTGTTACCATCGAGGGATTCGTTTGTTTCAGGATCGGTTGCGAAAATCTCGTGAAATGTTTGTCGTTGAGATAACATCGAGTGCATAATATGTTTTTGTTTGTCGTTGATATTACATCCAGTGCATAATATGTTTCTTAATGGGGAGGCATGATCTTCTATGATCTGGGTCTATACGTCATCGTGCAATAGGAGCAAACGATGCCACAGTCATCCTCATACAAATCTCGCAATTACCTACATTCGAGCCACTTCAAAGGCCGAAATCTCCGTAAATTATCAAATAACCTAATGGCGTGAATCGTAAAAAATCACACGCGTGCCATAAAAACGTTTCATCATAACGTTTTTATGGAAAGCTGCGACGATTTCGGAGGAAGGAGCCGTAACTAGCACATTATGGTGATGACATGATGACACGGTATTTCGGTGGGTACTAAACGCTGATAACCACAGCACGCCTGCGTATTATTAAAAGGTTGTTGCATTGCATACAATTATTCTATTAGCGATGTGGTGTTAACTGGTTTTCCATCTTTGCCAGTGGAATCTTTTTTTTATGAACTGATGGCTTATACCAAACTGAACGACAGATATAAGCCTAAAACTCCACATCGGAACTAGGTGCCATGCCAGGACCTTGTATTGCCCGGCTACATTGAACTGGATGGAAAACACGGGCAATCGCCATTGTCGCACCACTGGGCTTCCGAGGCTGGCAGGCAAAAATAGTCAGTTTTCCCGCCTCCTTTCATATTTCAATCCCACTGCTCACCGAGGGGTTATTTATCGTGATGGTAGTAGCCTATAATGAGAAGGCTCGCCATAGCTTTTTACAGATGGCGCTAGCATAGCTTGCCCCTGTCAAATCGTTATTTTTGTGTGTCTTACATTTAAGAAGGATTTTCATTTCAACTTGTTAAAATAAAAGTCCTTGATTTTTAACACCTTTTTTGTAATGCTTTCACCTCTAGCGAATTTGTGAGCTACGTTTTCCTTGCAAAATAAAATTTATTTGCATTGTTATACTGTTAAAGCTCATTTGCCTTTACTTTCCAAAACTAGGAAGTTACCAGCTATGACTGCAATGACGACCACCATAAGCAATTAAGTATTTTTTTCATAAAACATTATTGAATATGGATAGAATTTGTGGAAATGGGTGACTTAATGCAAAAAAAATAAAATTTTAAATGGCAACTTTTGCACACTGCTTCACAATTATCTTATTCATCGCAGCTTCTTTTTGTAAAAGTAATGTGTGATTAAAAACATCACTTATTAAGGTGGCTCATCCCTCTTAACTCCCCTTGCAAACGGGAAAAGAAGATCACGCCCATATTTCTTGTCAGAGATTCCAAATTTTTCACAAAATAGCTTTATTTGATCGAACTAGATGTCAGAGGTCATTGTAAAATTGTGTTTGGTTTCTAAGTTATAAGGTCCGAAAGTTCGATTTTTTTGCGCATTTTATACAATAACTTTGGAGGTGGATTACGCAATGATAAAGTAAGAACATCTTAAAAAGATTAGTCATCAGACATACCTTATTTAATCAAGATTTATAATCTATTTGGTTTTTGTTAGATTTTCGACTAAAGCGGTCGTGGTTTACTTTTAGCTATAAGTCGTTTTGTAATTAAAATTTTCGTAAATCTTATCAAATATGATTTGATTTGGTCTACAAAAAAGACACTATGCATATTGTCTTTTTTGTAGACATGTTGCATCTTCCTCATCACGGAGCCTGTCTTCTTTGTTGAAACAGAGATGGTCCCAGAGCGCAACAGCACGGTTTTGTACCGTGCCCGCGAATGAGTTCGTCCCGCCGGGTTGGGCCACCTTAATGAGCTAGCCGCTATGGTTATAGTTTGTAACTTCCTATTTTTGGAGAGTTATAGCATCAATACTGACGAACGACCGTGGCGCCATCTAGATGGTCTGCTCTCGCTTCTTCCCGCACAGCAGGAGAGTTCCGCAGTCGGGGATTGTGTTCCGTCGGCGAGCGCGGCGGCGGGTGCGGCGCGAGCGATGCCAGCTGCCAGGCCGCACGTTTTACGATTTCTGCTGAACATTTATGGCTTCCTCGATATAAACATCTCCAGACGCGCATACGTCTCCCGACGGCGACGGCGGCGCCGCGGGGCGGCGGCGGCGGCGGAAGAAACTACGTTGGCGGGCCGGGTCTGAGCCGGTAGTATCAGTTCTCACCTAAACTGGCGTATACGTAACTTCGAAGTTCCGTAAAAACGTCAAACAAGTTTTTACTAGATATTCTGTGGTTTTACTTCTTCAACCTGTCAAAGTCAAACTCGGACTTCCGATTTGTATGAAAACGCGGAGTCGACGTAAACGGCAACGTCGACGTATTTACGGCAACGTTGAGTAAGCTGTCAAATCAAACTCGGACTCGCAAATGGTAGTTCGCTTAACGCCCACTGCGCGCGCTCTTCAATTTCTCCATACATCTGAAAACGCCAGTCGATCGGTTTGCCGTAACGCCAATTTAGGTGAGAACTCAGACTGACCACTCTGTTCCGAGTCGACCGCCGTTGCACGATACACTTAGCCTGGTTTTCACCAACTGCTGATTTATTTTAATCGAAACTTAAAGGGCCTTTATTACTAAAGTGCTTATTATCTTGTACTGATATTGATTGCAAGCTGCTAAGAAAAGCCCTTAATATGTGGCGATTCAGCTAATCAGCAGTAGGTGAAGAAGGCCCCTATGCCAATGTTCATGGACGTTACTCGTGATTGGCTTGGCCTAGGCATACCTTCCGATTGACATTTTTGACATATAAGGGACACACGTCAAAACTAACAGTCGTCAGGTATGCCTTGGCTAAGCCAAGCACAAGTAACGTCTATGAATTTCATTATAAGAAAAGAAAGAATAAGAAAAAGCAATGGATTCGATACCCAGCCCGTTCATGCACCACCATTTCGTCACCAATGCTAGCTGCTCCATGGGCAGCTAAACGGGCAGACTCACAGATTAAGTAAGTAGGCAGATCCCTACTAGGTGTTAGGGTTAAGTCCACATGGCTAGGTGCCATCGCATTGCATGATGAAGAGATGGTCGAAGGCAATTAAATATTTTCAGTGTTTTCCATCTGTTCAGTATAGTGGTGCTCATAAAATGAAGGAATTGGCATGGCACCTCGGAAATGCGGTGTGCTGAGCACTTTTCCCGGTGGGTGTGGTATTAGCCCCCCCATCCATGTCATGTCCCAAAAAAATATAAAACTTGGTTGTCAGCGATTTCGAAATTGCTCCCTTAGCACAGAATAACTCATATGTCTTAGCTTGCAAGAATTACGATCGAAAATCCAACACCGTTTTTGTATGGAATTCCGATACTATCTATCTTTCGTGAATTAAAGGCAACCTCGTGTGGTACCCTGGTGTGATTAAGTAAACTGAGCAATCCAATATTTTTATATTTACTAATCAATATTTATAATTTTCTTGCGCTCATTCAACAATTCGCTACATTTTCAAGCGCGTTCTAACGCATATAAATCAATTCAGAGTAGACTGTTTCGGAAGGCTCAGAACAGATGATGGTCGGCTCGGGAATCATCTCGTGCACCGTGTCCCATAAACCGCTTTACGTAAAACCGTTTTACGGAACAGAATCCAATTTTATAATTTTGCTGCTATTATGTCGGTAAAATACGTGGGCTTCGAAGACAATGAAGTTTGGCTAATAACGAAATATGGAGACTCCGTTGGCAATTGTGAATTGTCAATTGAGACTGGGGGACACTCTCTTTCGTTCTCGTGTTGGTTTCTTTGTAATGTGTAACCTCTGTAAAATGGCATAAATGGCCAATACCACACAACTACTGCCTTGATATTAGCCCAATACACCACATTTCCGAAATAATGTCATGCTATGCCAGGACCTTCCCTCTATGGGCACGGCTACATTGAACTGGATGCAAAAAACGGACAATTTTTCGTTGCCGCTTCAACCATAATTTCGCTCGATGCGGTGTTACCAACTCGGCTGGGCTCAAAGCTACCAACTAGTAGGGGAAGAGGACCTACAATGAGTTCCGAAACATGGAAAAGCTCGCATTCGTAATAAAATGCACTTAATATCCAACTCAGAAAGAGAAAGAAAGTGGTTCATGACCGGGGTAAGGATTTAAACATATGACCTTTCGCACGAAAGGCATGTCCCCTAGTCCCTACACCACGAGCTGTCCTATAATATGGATAATTATAATTAGTAATTTATTACCTTCAGATGAAAACTTATTAGACTGGTATGTTCATGCTCATAAGGTGTTATGGAATGTTCGTCAAAAATATGTGTGTAAGTTTTGGGATCAGTTTCTGTAAAAAAAATTTAAAAGGTCATTCAGTATATTTATTCTTATTTTTTATTATAACTAGAGAACCCTGGGAGCTTGGGGATCAAATATTAACGCCTGCGCAGGTAACACGATGAACCAATATTTGTATATAGCCTTACGGTAATGTCAGTTCAGTCAAGGGTTTCTTCGGAGTTTTCCATCGTGTTACAATACCGAATAACGCATGCACCGGGTCGGGTTTGAACCTGGTCCTTTCGGGGCGATGAATCACAATAATTGCAACGTAATTACTAGTAAAAGTAATTTCATTCATATGATGATAAAGAACTTTTTTTTTTTTTTTTTATCTTTATTATTTTTAGGACTTTTTAAGCTAAGCCTATGCCAGTCCCATAGTGCCTTTAAAACATAATACAAGGAAACAAATAAAAAGAGCCACTAACCCCTAAGAATCCCTTAGAGATAAAGACTCTTTTACAAAACCTAACATAATAATAAAATCCTCACTATTAGGTTGACATAACACACTATGCATTTTAAAGAAAAGGTTAATCCTGTCAGTTTTAAGTAATACTTGTAATTTTCTTCGAAGGTGCGCGTTCCGTTCACATTCTACTAAAATATGATATAGGTCTTCTTCTTTTGTGCAATGTTGACAATTTGGACTTTCCTTCTTTTTCATAAGAAATAAAAATTTGTTTAGTGGGATATGTCCGGAGCGAAGTCTGTGTGCCATTACAATCTGAGTTCTAGTAAGGCGTGATGATTCAAACCATGGAATTGGTGGTGGTTCCGATTGTAGTGTTTTATACCATATGCCTTTCTGTAGAGAACGGTCATCAAAATGCTCCTTCCACATTCCTTTGCAGTGAGCTTTAGCATCGGATAAGCGATCCATGCAATATAATTTACAGTCAACTGTCGGACAATCAATAATTATAGCCTCCTTAGCCAGTCTATCTGCTATTTCATTGCCGGTTATCCCGACATGGGAGGGAATCCATTGCAGTGACAAGGTTCTATTTGATGTAACAAAATAATTAATACTATTTAAGATATCATACGAGATAGATCTTCCCTTGGCACCTCTTGCACAGCTTATCAAATGTTGTAGTGCGCTCTTACAGTCTGTAAAAATTACAACTTTTTGTTCACTGGTCGATGATGCATAAGACAGAGCCTCTGATATTGCAATTAACTCGGCTGTCATTATTGGAACCTTTTCATTAATTTTAAATTGCATCCCGGTTTTGCTTTGTGGTTCCCAAAATGCCACACCGGTTCCAGAGCCATCCTTGGAACCGTCTGTATATACGTGATAGAATGTGTTATATTTACTTGTTATTAAAAGTTCTGTTTTCGTTTTCAGTTCGTTGGTGCGGCTTTGTTTCTTCGATTTTTCTATTTCCGGAATACATGTAGTTACACATTCTTTAATAGGAATTTTGGTTACCCAGACATCCAAGCAAACATTTTTAAAACTAGATGTTTCTCAACGTCGTAGTCTTTCATAATTTCATGACATTTTACCAGCAACGGGATTTTCCTATTTATCCAATATCCGTATCCTTTGATTAAATATAATTCATGAAGCAGCGCAATGATAGGATTATCTGATCGAGATATTGATCGCAAATAATATTTTGAGGCTAAGTATTGTCGACGAATATATAAAGGGTAAATACCTAATTCAGTCTCCATGACATGGGTTGGAGTAGTTTTGATAAATCCACCGCAAATTCTTAGTGCTCTGTTCTGGAAAACATTTAATTTATCAATATGAGTTTGAGCACAGTTGTCAAAAAGAAAGGATCCATACTCTAAGCGGCTGCGAATCAGTGCAATGTATAATCGTCGCAAGTGTATAGGGTGAACACCCCAAGCAGAGCCAGCTAAAATTTTCAAAACATCCAGGTATTTAATAGCTTTGGCCTTCATTTAATTTATATGTTTTCCCCATCGAAGGCCTTGGTCTAGCCACATTCCTAAAAATTTAAAATTTGATACTTTTTCAATTCCTGATCCGTTAACATGGATATTAATGTTGTTCTTTCTACAACCCCTTGCAAAAATACATAGTTTCGATTTTGGAGGTGAAATGTCTAGTCCAATATCTAACAGAAGCGATACCATAGTTTGCAATGCCCGCTCAATACATGAAGATGCATGTTGCAAGTTTTGACAGGTTATGTACATAATGAAGTCATCTGCATATTGTAACACTCTGATATTTTCCAAATTCTTACAAACTTCAATTGTTATTAAATTAAATAATATTGGAGACATTGGATCACCCTGAGCCAGGCCTCTGTTGCAGCTTCTCGATATGAACTTATTATTGTCTACTAGAATTAGCAAATGTCTTTCTTTAAGAAAGTTCCAAATATATTGACAAACAAATTTACCCATTTTAAGGTTTTTGAGAAAATTTATAAGAACTGTGATATTCACATTATTGTACGCATTTTCTATATCCACAAAACATGCTAAAGTTGGTTCATTTATAGTCTGCCCAATCTGTATATTCGTGACTAATCTGGAGATATTATCTAAACATGATTGTCCACGCCTGAAACCCACTGTAGCACTTGATAGTAAATTATTTCGTTCGGTGAACCATTCAATCCGTTTTGTGACCATAAGGTTAAGCATCTTACATGGGCAAGAAATTAGAGAAATGGGTCGCAGAGAAGAAGTCAAACGTGGGTCTCTACCTGGCTTAGGGATAGCAATTACTCTTATTTGTCTCCACTGGGTTGGTATGATACCTATTTGCCAAATTTTGTTATAAATTTGTAGAAGCAAAATTTTTCCGACATCAGGAAGATTACTTATCATAGAATACGTAACATTGTCCATTCCGGGTGCAGTGTCCGTATGTTTAAGCACATTTTCTAATTCTGCCACAGAAAAGTCCACATCCAAAGTATTTGGGAGATCTTCAAATAAAAGCACTGGGTCTGAAACTGTATCCGGAGCCAGGCTGCAAAGAAGTTCTTCACCTCGTTTTTCGTCAATGTGCGCTGTACTGACACGGGTGCCTTTAACCCAACGCATCTTGCGCCACATATCAGATAACGTTGTTTCCCCATCAACACTGCTACAAAATTCAGTCCAGCCTTTTCTACTAGCATTTTTAATTTCTTGTCGAGCTTTTGATATTTTTCTTTGAAAAATGTCATAGTTATTTGGAGTAGCATTACGCCTGACATTAGACAAAGCGAGCCTTCTTTCAGCTACGTTCTTTGATAGGCCGCTGTTCCACCATGGCTTCGGACGAAATCTTGATTGTGGCTTATTGTTAAATTTTATCCATGGTATGCTACAGTCGGCTGCATTTTCAATTTTAGACAGTAATAAGTCATATGAACTTTGTATATCATCTGGTAAAATGATGCCGGCAAGTGATTTCTCTAAAGTTGTGCAGTATTTGTTCCAATCAGCTTTTTTCAAATTTCTAGTTTTTACAGAATTTTCTGAGTAGTCTAAGTCCGTTGTTATTTTTATCATTATATGGTCACTCCCAAAGGATTCATTGATGGTTTTCCACCTGCATGGTAAGGCTAGGTCTATAGTACAAAATGATATGTCCGGTGAAGAGCGTTGAAAACGGTTGTTTACCATTTTTATTCTTGTATGGCTGCCATCATTCATAGAAATAAATCTATGATCTAAACAGGCTTGGTGAATAATTTCTCCTCTTGTGTCGATTTTGTGGGACCAATTAGTGTGATGAGCATTAAAATCACCTGCAATAATTGTTCCTGTGCGCCACTGAGAAAATATAAGATCCCATTCTATCTGTGTGGTATGTTTTCCTGGCGCGCAGTATACAAGAAGAACATTTTTAATCGGTGAAGAGTTAAGTAATTCAATACCAATTAGTTCAATATCAGGATTATTATTTCTTGCTAGTAGATTTCGAGTCTGTATAGATTTATGGGTTATAATGCAAATGCCACCATATCCATCGGGACGATCCTTTCTAAATACATTATATCCATTCATTCTGAATATATCCTGTTCACCCAGCCAAGTTTCGCTAATAAGAGCTATGTGTATTTTTTCTTGATAACATAATTGATCCAATTCTATCCTCTTCGGTTTTAAACTATTCGCGTTCCATTGGATGATGTTAATATAATTTATATTATTGACTATCGGCATTTACGGAAAATAGTTTAAAAATTGTGCCATCACTTATCCATCCCATTGCCAACTTGGTAATCTCTTTTATTACAATTTGTGCGATCTCCATAATTTTTTCTCCCCATTCTTTACGTGACGACAGTATTATTTCTTGTATTCGTATAGCAATTCTCTGTAAATATTCCGTTTTTTTTGTTTTCTTCTAATTTCTGTTGATTATTGTTTTCGTTACAAGCGCGACTTGTTCCCGCATTATTTTGTGATTCATTTATTTTATTTTTCACTACACTCGCATAGTCTTTCTTAGATCGTAGAATCGGAGCAAATTTCTTCTGCTGTATCGGGGTTTCTGAAGGAATGGGGGGCCGGGAATATGCAACAGCAGTGGGTTGTGCGATGGAGTTGAACTGGAAAGGTATAGTGGGAGTCTTGAGTAAGGGATATTCTTCAGTCGTGAGAGTTTCCTTGGATGTTGAAGCTATGGCATTGAGGTTGGTGCTTGAGTTTGCCGATTTTTTAGCTTTAGTGAACTTCTCTAATGCAATTTTATATGTACAATTGCATTCAGACATTATACTGCGGATTTCTTTTTCCTTTATGTAAATCGGGCACGATTTATCTAGAGACATGTGGTTACCTTGGCAGTTCAAGCACCTATGATCCAATGTAATGCAGTTTTCGTGTGCTCCTCCACATTTGGGGCAAAGTTTTTTGCCCGTAGGACAAACCTTAACAGTGTGTCCGAAGCGCCAGCATCCAGAGCACTGGGTCACCGGAAATGTATAAGGCTCGACCTTGCACCTGCTGTTGTAGGCAGAAACATATTTGGGGAGTTCAGCACCTCTAAAACAAATCCTAACTGCCTCACTTTCATGCCACTCTCCAAACTGTATCTTCTTCATTAGACGTTTGACAGATATTATTTCAAGTTCTGAAGTTATGATTTCCATTAACTCAGCCTCGTGTATGTCTATATCGATGTTCTTTATGACACCAAACGAGTAAGGAACTTCGTTTACTGAGACACATATTATTCTTTTTTCTTTCAAAAATGAACTCTCTGTAAGCTTCTTTACTCCTTGTTCTGTCGCGCAGTGTACGACAACTTTGTAAGGATTCACATATTTTATCTTAGTAATTTCCGGAACATTCGCTTCTTTCAGCAACTTCGCTAGTCCGATTTGCTTAGGAAGCTTGTCCTTGCTCGTAATATGTACTTGCCGGGTTAAGTCGTGATCATGTTTGGTCGTTTGTGAGATGGTCTTTTTGCCTTTTTTTCCACGGTAGCCCATTCCACTTCTCCAGAAGGATCCGTGGGGCATGGCCGCTTCTCTCCCACACTTCGCTGGTTATGACTTGATTCCTGTTCCATGTAAGAAGTGTTTTCATCTTTATTCGTCACCACCAGATCATCATCAAAGGTATCTGGAGGGGTTCGGAAGCTCTCAGCGTCGTCACGGTTCATTTACGATACTTTTCAGAAAAATTGAAAAAAATAAGCAAAATTTTCAGTCCTATCACTTTGACGTTTTTCTGACAGATGATAAAGAACTTATTTAGTTTTTATTTTCTCTAACATTATTAAATAATATCTGCTTTGTGATTGTTTGGTTATCATTTTAATGTCATTATTTTTATAATAACTCTTATTCTTATTCATACGTTTGCGTTGTGGTTATATTATTGTATTTGTTTTTTTGGTTATGATTGTTTAATTTTTTTCGTAAGTTAGCAATTAATTTGTACATGTTCCCCGTCACTAATAAACCTAGATCATCGTCTGAATAGTTATACATTGTTTTGTCCCTTTCTCTCGAATTCTAAACTACAGTTCAATGCAAAGGCCAAACATTGCATAACTATTCAGATGATGATCTTAATTTATTAGTAACAGGGGTTGTGTTTGTCCTTAATTGTAGATAGTTTCGGTGTGGTTTTTCTTTCTTATAGTATTTGTAAATGTAAGAAACGATTCCATGTGGACGATCCTTTAAATGAAAAATAATAATAAAAAAAAAAACTTATAAAGGGCACCTATTCAAAAACATACGAGTGACTTTAGATCGCTACTAATAATTATTGTTTTTTTTTATATACATATTTTACGTTTATCCTTATGTTGTTCTTGTAAGCTGAAGTATTGATTAATTAACTACTTAAATTTGAATTAAGGGCCTGGTACTAGCCAAATCGCAAAGTTAGACGAGGCACCCCAAGTTAACTAACTAAGTCTGACGATTATAAGTGTCATCCTTACAATATATGATTCCTTGTCTAGGAATCGAATTATTTTCGTTAATGTATGTTTCCTTTTTCTATACAAAATACATTGCGGAAACGGTGTCCATTTCCGAACTTTTTTGACTAAATTTAGAAATCTAAAAGCAAATGGAATTTTTTGTTTATGCATATATGCTGTTTTTGCTTATATCTAGAAATCGAATTACTTTCAGATTTCTAATGAGAAAAATCAACTTTTTTATTTTTATTATTATATAAATAAATGATGGAATAAAAAAATATTAACAATCCATTATCAGTCTGAAGTTCTATTTGGATTTGCTGAAGCGTTTCACTACATATTATTACATTTGTTAAAAAGTGCATTTTTATGGCGCGAGTAGTTGGCTAGTCCTAGCGCCTTAAGTTTTAAACTTATTTTGTGACTGGCAAAGTATGTTTGCCCGTTCTTATATGCATGGAAAGAGGGCATGCGACATTTATAATTTTGACATAGACCTAGCATAACGATTCTTGACACGTTTAAGTGTAGGTTATGTACCTATGAATGCAATAAATAATGCAATACAATACTCTCGTCCTCCCATGCTCGCTGGGCTGAGCGTACGTCCCACGAGGTGGTTTCGTAAGTGCGGTGCGTTAGGGTAATTTAAATCAGTGTGCGTCGGGTGCGCCAGATGTCTCGGCCGAGCGTTCGGATGACGCTGAAACGGTTCCCCACGAGGTACGTGCTCTTAGGGTGGTGTAATTTCAGTTATACATTTTAAATGTATGGAATGGGTGCTTTAAGGCGGCCCAACCCGGCGGGCCTAACTCATTCGCGGGCACGGTACAAAACCGTGCTGTTGCGCTCTGGGACCTTCTCTGTTTCAAAGAATAAGACAGGCTCCGTGATGAGGAAGATGCAAAAAGACAATGTGCATAATGTATGATTTGGTAAGATTTACGAAAATTTTAATTTCAAAACGACTTATAGCTAAAAGTAAACCACGACCGCGCTGTAGTCAAAAATCTAACAAAAACCAAATAGATCATAAATCTTGATTAACTAAGCTATGCCTGATGACTAATCTTTTTAAGATTTTCTTACTTTATCATTGCGTAATAAACCACCAAAGTTATTGTATAAAACGTGCGAAAAATTCGAACTTTCGGACCGGAACTTAGAAACCAAACACAATTTTACAATGCCAACGGTCATCAGATATCTAGTAGTAGTACAAATAAAGCTCTTTTGAGCAAAATTTGGGATCTCTGATAAGAAATATGGGCGTGATCTTCTTTCCCCGTTTGTATGGGGAGTTGAGCGGGTTGGGCCACCTTAATTTACTTTTCCTATCGAAGTCACATCTCTCCTATATCTCTTCACTTATTTATATATCTATGACAGTGTTAGAAAGTTTATTTCGTCGTCCACGTCTGTCCCGACGCGCCCGTAAGCTAGAGCGGCAAACATGACAATAAACAGGACGATACAAACGGACAAAACGGCGAGCCGCGTCCCCGTCAGAGCGTCGTTACGGCGGCGGTAACGCGACGCCTTAACTTTGATGTTAACTGCCCACGTGCCGCCGCCGCCGCCGCCGCCCGCCCTACGCGCGCGGTGAACGACCCTTCATGTGCACGCGGCGCGCGCCGGGGCGGGCGGGCGGCTCGTGGGCGCGGACTGCCCAGGCGCTGCCGCTTCGACGGGAAGTGAACATGCCGGATTGTGTTTCGTTGAGGGTCCCGTCGGCCGTAAGGAAACCCAACCTAGAATAACTGTCCCATGGCAAGTTTATTTTAACAATGCTACCGACTCAAACTTGGCGTTGAGTTAGCCCAGTAGGCGTTGTTTGCTCGAGTACTTAAGGGGCCTATATACCATAGCGTAAAGTCAAGAATACGCGCTGCAGGATCTAGCCAGTGCCATCATGTCAGCGAGAGGGTACGCACGTTTCGCGCGCTCCTTCCCCGCTCGGCAAGGTACGACTAGTCTGAGTTTGTCAAAAAAATAAAATAATAAGATTTTTTAACAGCAATGGAGATGTCCACCTCGTTATGGCTGAATGGTATAACATTTTTTTAATTTCATTCTTCTAAATAGAAAGACAACAGAAAAAAATGCCTTGAAAGGTAAAAAACGACCTTTTGGAAATATTTTTTATTTCGATGATTATACGAATGTTTAGGACGAAATAGGGATGTGTACCTTCGCAAACGTACGTTCTATAAGCTCAGTATTTTTAGAGTTCCGTACCCAGAGGGTGAAAACGGAACCCTATTACTAAGCCTCCGCTGTCCGTCCGTCCGTCCGTCCGTCCGTCTGACACAGGGCTGTATCTCATAAACCGTAATAGGTAGGCAGCTGAAATTTTCACAGAGTGTGTATTTATTTTGCCGCTATAACAACAAATAGGTAAAATAAAAAAAATATAAAAATTACAAAAAAGTGATGTTTTTGTGTTAAATCCTGTACGATGGTACGGAACCCTTCGTGTGCGAGTCCGACTCGCACTTGGCCGGTTTTTCCAACGTTTAAAGTAAATGCAGTAAAGGCTTTACTGTAATCGACTTCAGAAAAAACGTTCATATTTAGGTATTTAGTCCCCTTAAGGATTCAGGTACCACGCGAACACGTCACACGGTCGCGTGGTCACCCACTCCTGAGTGATCTACGCGAGTACACATCTAGATCATCCCATTATAATACTTTGAATATTTGACAGCTACCGAGCACACTAGAGTGTAATGGGAGATTGCGGTGAAACCAATTACGTCATAATGGAAAAACCTGCAATGGCTCCTCCGTAAATAAGAAAAATCTCGTTGGTTATTATATAACTGGACAAGGATATTCATCGTCATGATATTATCCCAACATATCCCATTGGGAAAAAGGGACCCTTATGGTCCAGCTCTAGTGTCTGTCGGTCACACGCAATTTTTGTCGCCGCCTCCGAATGTTCTCCTAATAATGAGTGTTTGATATTGAACAATATAGGTTTCTTTTTATGCGACCTGACATGAATGGCTAATAGCACACAACTACCGTTATGATATTAGCCCAATACACCACATTCCCGAAGGAATTTGGTGCCATGCCAGGACCTTACCTTTATGAGCACGGCAAACTGGTCGGAAAACTTTTAATTGCCGCTTCGACCATCTTTTTATTCAATGCGATGGTACGAACCCGGGCGGGTTTAACCCTTCCACCTACAGTTTTACATGGATTCCGAACCATGGAGCACCTTGCATTCGTGACTAAATGCACTTATCAAACTCGGAAACAGAAAGACAGTGGTGCATGTCGGAATTGAACCCAGGCCTCTGGTATGCTAGGCCAGTCCCCGCGCCAATAGGCTACGAGCCGCTCAAACGCTTATGTAGTTGTTCACTAACTAATTACTTGTTCTCAAAACGTCATTTCTGAAGGGCGGATTTCTTCGTGTCCAACAGTGAGGGGAACACACCCTTAGCATGTGAACACGTTCACGCTTGACCGGGTTTGACGTGGATGGCTAAAACCACAAAACGACCGTCATAATATTGGCCCAATACACCACATTCCCGAAGGAATTAGATGGCATGCCAGGACTTTCCCTGAACGGCTGCACTGAACTGGATGGAAAACACGGACAATTTGTCATTGCCGTTTCGACATATACGTACTTAAAAATGCCCATATATTTGCATGTTTACTAGCCAGGTTTTATCCAATATAATATATATTCAACTCACATAATTTGGAATGTACTTTTAAGTCCTGGGGCGAATTTCTTGGTCTCAGTGGGACCAATCATAAAACTCGGCTTAGATTGCACCCAAGTAGCTGTCATCCTCCATATTGAAATAATGTAGGGACAGATTTTTTCCATAAACAGAATAACAGCCGTATGAGAACTTCTCATGTTCGTTCCATGCACAAAAGAGAAATAGTGGTGTAGTCGCGACGCCGTCGTATAATACGCACACGGTATCCCACACACTCCAAATATCGCCTTCGCGCGTGAACGTGCTTCTGAAATGCGTTCGCAAAGTCAGTTCAAACCCACACATACCCTAGAAAACGTCTGCGAATATGTTTGCGTGTGGAATGCACGTTTGCGTTGGGTCGGCAGTCTTAGTACATTTAAGACAGCGGGTCTTAAATAGGTAGGTAGGTGGTACATCTTCTCCCATACCAGGATAAAATGTGGTTCAAGACGTTAACACACATATATAACGACACGAGACACTGCACTGTTGCACATTCAGACTCGCGGGCAGTGAATCTACATTTACAAAAGAATTGAGACATATTCTCGGGTGCAAATCCTTTTACAGTGCTCCAACATATTTCGCCCGGTAAAGCTGTGGAGCGTCGACATGCGCCAGTGCACTGGCGGTAAAGTGGCACGTTATAGTGGTGCAATCAATGTCGTTCGGACGTTTTTGTGTCAACCCATAACGTTTTCTTCATGCTTATAGATGGATACATTGATTCGTTCAAACTAGGAGCAACAAAGTATTTGCTTGGAAGCACGAAAATATCTGCACGTGCAATTTTATGTATAATCACGTCACAATAAATGTCAAAAAAATAATTTAACACGGTGACATTGAAAACACGATCATAAAATATTTAAAAATCTATATATATTCAAATTATAAAAGTTTCATGAATATAGAACTTGTTCAAACACATATTTTAATGGAAAATGGCATTTATTTTTTTGTACCTGGACATGGTTGACTAATACCGCATCTACTGTCATGATATTAGCTTAAAACACCACATAGAAACTAGGTGCAATGCGAGGACCTTGATTGTTCTGCACGGCTACATTGAAATGAATGGACTAGGTTGGAACACATTCATTATTATTAATTCTGATTACAAGTACGATTTTACTTAAACTAGAATGTTATGATTGTCCCAATAATTATCTCAGCAACGAACTGTTTGATCATGCATGAACACATATTTTGAAGAGGAGGAAAGTCAATAGGTATGATGTAAATTGTGAGTACTTCTAAAGTAAAAAAATGATTTTCTATGTTCACGGTATTAACAAAAAACCCTTGTGCATTTTTCGTATGTGATCTAGGGTGCCTCGAAATATTTTTTGAATTAGCAACCAGGGCCCATCTGAAAAAAATATGTTAATGACATTGGCCCATTGACATTGTGATACGAATCACAAGAAATTATTACGGGCAAGCGTATCGCATCGTTCCAGCTGACTGGAAGATGTAAGTGTGCAATTGTCGTCGTCGCGCAGCGGGGCCCCTTTGAGTCGTCACGACCCTACTAATGGCTGCCTTCTCGCCTCGCTCCGGTGCGGATACACGATATTTTCCTTTCTCAGCAGCCTAGGATCCTCAACCTTATGCGGCTCGTAGCTCAGGGACCGTGCTTCTCATGACAGAGGTCATGAGTGCACAAAATGCATCATTCTCTTCTCTTTCTGAGTTGTACACCTATGTGCATTTTGTCACGCTTTTTCTTGGTTTGAAATCCATGTAAAACTGTAAGTTTTCCCCTACTAGTTAGTAGAGGTAGAGGTAAGCTAGTTCGAATTGACCAGTCCAGTCACATAAAAAGGAGGTTTATTCCGAACTTATCTCATATTTTAACCCACTGCTTAACTCTCAAGTTATTCAGCGGGATGGTGAGTGTAATACAATTAGTAAAATATGTAGATGCCATAAAATCGAGCAAGTGGTCCTCAAATTACAAGCGGACAGACAGATGCAAGACGTTGAATTTTATAGGAGTAAGCGATGTAGTATTATTACATATTCTTTGGCGATGTGGCATCATCCTTTTGGCAGCGGAGACTTGCATTCTCAGACATCAGAAACACGTGCGGAAAGTGAACGGGCGGATGGAATTTCGACGCAAATTTTACGACGAATAAAATGCTTCATCGGAACGTCGACTCGACATTGTGCTCGGACTGATTGTGCGCTGACCGGGCCGGTATTGTTGCTTGGAATTGACGTTGCGATGGGCCAAGTGCACTCACTAAAGAGGAAGAAATAGTCAAACGAACCGTGTTTTATCTTACGGTACCTTCCCCATAGATATAGTTAATCTTTTAAAATTTTTTTGCGGCACTTGTGCCACGGTAATACTCGTATTCGTTAAGGTGGCCCAACCCGCTCATCTCCCCATACAAAAGGGGAAAGAAGATCACGCCCATATTTCTTGTCAGAGATCCAAAATTTTGCTCAAAATAGCTTTATTTGATCGAACTAGATGTCTGATGACCATTGGCATTGTAAAATTGTGTTTGGTTTCTAAGTTATAAGGTCCGGAAGTTCGAATTTTTCGCGCGTTTTATACGATAACTTTGGAGGTGGATTACGCAATGACAAAGTTAGAATATCGTAAAAAGATTAGTCATCAGACATAGCTTATTTAATCAAGATTTATGATCTATTTGGTTTTTGTTAGATTTTTGACTACAGCGGTCGTGGTTTACTTTTAGCTATAAGTCGTTTTGAAATTAAAATTTTCGTAAATCTTACCAAATCATACACTATGCACATTGTCTTTTTTGTGGACATGTTGCATCTTCCTCATCACGGAGCCTGTCTTATTCTTTGAAACAGAAAGGTCCCAGAGCGCAACAGCACGGTTTTGTACTGTGCCCGCGAATGAGTTAGGCCCGCCGGGTTGGGCCGCCTTAATAACGCGATATTTCAATATTTCCACCAAGTACTGATTAGCTTAACCCCTACTTTAAAGGGTCTTTCTTACCATCTTGCAATCGATGCCAGTACAAGATAGTCAGCACTTTAGTAGCAAAGGCCCTTTAAGTGTCAATTAAATTAGATCAGCACTAGGTGAAGACCAAGCTAAGTGATAGTGTAGTGATGATCTGAGAATATTGTATAGTTAGCACCGATGAAGACACTGGCCGGCCTCTAGACACTGATTAATATTCATGAGGTGTAGCGGCGACATCCTGCTGATGTCATTCTCGGGACGCTTCGCTGTTTCATGTTTGCTCACATATTATACGTATATATTAATAGAACTCACATTATTATTTTAGTTAGCTAGCGTGTCGTCATTATATAAATATAAAATCTCGGTTGAACGGTTGAAATATCGGCTTCTGTTGAGAAACATAACTTGAGGATTGAAATATTCTTATTCACATCGCCGATGAATTATTATGAAAAAAAAATATATTATTGTGTTGGGATATCAAAATATTAAAAAAAATATTTCATATGACGTTGACTTTGGGACACGGTGTATAGCAGCATAACCTTCATAAATTGCAATGCAATGTGAAAATGTGAATCTATGCCAGTATTCATGGGTTCGATCCCTGTCACGTTCATGTACCAAATTCTTTTTCTTTCCGAGTTGAATAGATTAGTTTCATCACGAATGCAAGTTTTCTGTGGTTTATATATATTTAAAACTGTAGGGAAAGTAGTTTGTATAATTGTTCAATATTTGCAGTCATTGTCCGCAACGCAGATGAAGCGTTGAATTAATGTATGTAGGTATAATCTTAAACACTGTGTTAGTAGTAGGCATTCATTACGGGAGGAGAAACTGTAGGAGAATTCTAAATTATGGGTATACAGCCGGTGGCGAAATTGGTAGATGCAATACCCGCGAATCCAGCCTTGCAGTATATTCGTAAAGTAGTTCTTTTTTCTGGGCTCTTTCTTCAATTAACGTGTCCTTGCTTCACGGTCGATTATACATACATACATGTCACATTCCTTGTAGGGAAAGGGGATTCCCCTGCTAGGTGAGTAGGGTCGGTCCGGACTAATTGGATGAAAATATGATCGAAGCGGCAGAAAATAACTGACCATGTTTTCGATCCAGTTCCATGTAGCCGTGCTCATAAGGGGAATGTCCTGGCATGGTACCTAACTCCTTCGGGAATGCGGTGTGTTAGACTTACATCATGGCGCGGGTTATGATATTAGCCTAGCCATTCATTTCCAATTGCACTATGAAACAATTGTTATGTATTTGAATATTTCTTTGATGATCTATTGATCACTTCTTTCCACTGTTTCTCAAGCACTTTGCATGATGAAATATATTTGTATGTATATTTTATAGATGAAGCGAGGTTGACAATAGTCAACCGATGGGTACACTAAGGGGCCGAGTGCACGAAACGACAAAAAATCAAAATCAACGTCAACGGATGATTAAACACGTCACTTTGTACGGACAGTATGGAAGATACTCCATGCGGTTCACTAAAAGTGACGTGTTTGAACATTTATCAACTCAGCCGTCTCTTCGTGCAATCGGGGCTAAGAAATTATATGGGTGCTTAGGGGCCATAAATGGAGCCCGTAATGATGTTTGCTTCGTTCATGTGACATTTTAGTGGGATCACGGCCTAGAGCTTAGGTCCTGTGCATCTCTCGATTTTGCTATTATTTGTGTTACCAGTGTTGATAATTTCCTTAAGGCTGTTCCAACCCATATAAAGTTGTTTGCACCCATAACGCAAAAAGTATTGCACTTTAAGCAACGAATTAATAAGAAAAGTTTAATATAGTCATATTACTTGCAGCGAAAACAATTTCACAATTTCAGGATTATTGGTTTTGTTACAATTTATTTAAATACGATTTTTATTTAACAGCGTCATCTAACGGTGTAAAACTTTTAATCGGCAATTGCAACGAAACCATTAAACCTGAAATTGTGAATATGTTTTCGCTGCAACTACTATGGCTATATTTAATATTTTTGACGAATTCGTGCCTTAAAGTGCAATACTTTTTGCGTTCAGTGTAAAAAACACATTGTATGGGTCGGAACATCCTTAAGAGCGATGACAGTAAAGACTTCGTATTTTAATATGCGTCTCATGTATATTTTTTGTTGTTACAGGTACGAAATTCCAACCGACGACGCGAGTTGCAAAACGTGTGAAAACCCGGCCAAGTGCGAGTCGGACTCGCACACGAGGGTTTCGTGCCATCGTACAGATTAAAAAAACCACGCTTTTTGTATGGCGGCCCCTTTTAATTTTTATTTTTTTTTAATTTTACCTATTTGTTGTTATAGCGGCAAAATTAATACACACACTGAAAATTTCAGCTGCCTACCTATTACGGTTCATGAGATACAGGATAGCGGAGGCTTGGAAATATAGTTCCATTGGCAGCCTGTGGGTACGGAACCCTAAAAATCAGCGGACGGTAAACAGCGCCACGGTTTTCCGGCCGTCGACATACAAAAGGAACGAAACTGAAAAGAACAGATGAATGGGTACGTACCTTATTGCGCGTTTGGCGCCACGCAAAAAAATATCGAGCGACACTTTTCCTGTCACAGACCCGTCCCATGCTACTATACTGCCGAAACTACCGTTACCTGTCTCTTTCTTCGCTTATCTTTTTCTTCGTGAAAAGAAGACTAGCATTAAAGTTTCCGGTCGTAATGCAATACAATGCTTTGAGACCAAAATGCAAACGAAACGCTTTGCGACAGTGTGTGTCAATTTAATTTAAATAGGCGTCTAGCGCTTCAAGCGCAATCTTCTGTTTAACTTGACGACAAGCGCTTGTGAAATGTTATTCCGTTCGACTTTGAAGTGTTTTATGATTTTTTTATGTTAAGCGCGGCATATGGCGTACGCCAGGACCACTTAAGGTGCCGACTCGGTAGCCCAGTGGTGCGACGCCTTGCGATTCTATAAGCTGGGTAAGCACCTCTGAGCGCGTTTGGGTTCTGGATGGGTGACCATTTTGAACCGTTGAGGCTGCCCGTGATTCAGATTCCCCGTAAAACTGTCCTTTCTTACTAGGTGGTAGGCTTAGTCCCGCCCGGGTTGGTACCATCGCATTAAATAAACGATGGTCGAAGCGGCAAGGAAAATTGTTCGTGTTTTCCATCCAGTTCAATGTATCCGAGCAATATAAGGAAGTTCCTTGCATTGCACCTAGTTCCTATGTGTTGTGTTAGGCGTTCTGACGTTCAGTCTGGTATTAGCTATCCATGTCCAATTACATAAAAAAATATGAGGAAATACATACTATAGAGAAAGGAACTTCGTTCTTACCGGGTATACCGCGAAACCACTCTCTTAATTTTTTTTATTTATTTGGTCCACAAACAGAGTGATATGTTACACATGATACATTTAAAAATCCCTTAAAAATAGTCAAACATATACTCTTAAGAACGGCCCGTAAGCTATGCTCCCCATACAAACGTAGTTTACTAATCATTTGGAAACCGCTATTCCAATTAAATTAATATTTAATATCTAATATCAGGTAACAAATATCTGTGTTTGCATGCTTTTGTTTTTTTGAAAATCCAAACCGAATGAAATGAATGCAAAAATGAAATATTCATACGAATTTTGTTTTCTCTGTGGTTTGACCCAGAATACATTTACCGAAAAAACAAAGGCATGCAGACACAGATATTTGTAGCCTAATATTAGATACCAAATATCAAGTAAGTTGGAACAGTGGTTTTCAAATTAATAGTAAACTACGTTTGTATGGGAGGCGACATTTTCAGGTGCTTACGGGCCGACCTTAAGGAGTGAACACGACATGAATTATAATAAATATGCAGAAAGTACGCATCTAATAGGTTTTAAATAAACTTACAATTGCCTAAGAACAAAAACAAAATGAAAAATAAAATTTATGATTACAGTCAGAAGTAATTCTTAAATAAATGTTGACAGTAGTCAATTACAAAAAGCCTAAAGAAAAATAAATATTTCTGTCCCTTGAAACCAACTCCAAACGAGTGCACTCGAAATAGCAGCACATTAACCGACATCGGACTCGTAACATTTCGTCTATTACTTGAATAGAGCGAGGGCGCACTGCGGAAACCGAAAGATCGTACGTGGCCATTAGCATAGTGCAGGCTGGCCTCGCGTTTTGTTGAATTATGTATCGCGACTGGGAGGATGTTTGTTGCTCCGGCGACGCGCCTGTATCCCGGGAGGTCGCGACATTTTTGGTCACGATAAGGTAAATGGCTGAATCTGGCCAGGTTCACAGGTCAGAGACCAACCCTCTGATGCTGAATATGTCGGTCTGCCCATGCCAAGTGGTTGTGTCATCTAGATTGGCTATATAAAATTGATTTTGTTATGCACCTGCTGACGAATATACTGATTGTCACCAATATTGGCACCTTAAATTATCCAACAATAACCAGTCGGTGTTTTAATTAAACAATTGAATATACTTAAAGTTATATCTGTAACCTAAATCGCCTTTAACTACGAAATGCGACTAAAGATTTGTTTAGTTTTGGTATTGCTAAGCAAGTATATACCTATACTTTCATGTTTCGTTATTTGCAGCCATTTACCTTTTAATGTATATTTTTTGTCACCAAAACTCCATTTTCAGGCGTACGCAACGAGCGTACGTAACGCTGGTTGCGGCAAACAAGATTGGCGCAAGCAGACTGACACATTTAGCTTCAGAGGATTGGTCCTTATCCTGTAAACCCAGTTTCAGCCATTTACGTTAGCGTTAAAATTTTTGTCGCGACCTCCTAGTCTACTGGGCATCTCGTCGCGCGGGACGCCGCTTTGAGCAACTTTCTGAATAGTTTGGCAGTTTTGGAAGAGACACGGTGATTCAAGACGGAAGACGCGGAATATATTTCCTCGTTAGCGCTGCGTTTAAGGCCTATATCCCGTAGAGTAAAGTCAAGATTGAGCGCGGCGGAATCTAGCCAGTGCCATCACGTCAGCGGTACGCACGTTTCGGGCGCTCCGTCCCCGCTCGGTTAGGTACGAGTGGTCTGATTTGGTCAAAAAAATTAAAAAAGAAGATTTTTAACAGGAAGGGGGATGTCCACCTCGTTATGGCTGAAAGGTATAAGATTTCTTTTATTTCATTCTTCTAAATAGAAAGATAACAGAAAAATGGCTTTGAAAGGTAAAAAAGGTCCTTTTAGAAATATTTTTTATTTCGAAGATTATACAAGTGTTTTGGACAAAATGGTGATGTGTACCTTCGCAAACGTACGCTCTTATAAGTTCAGTATTTTTTCAATGTTTAACAACCAAAGGATTTTCTGTAATCGACTTCAGAAAAACGTTCATATTTAGGTATTTATTCTTCTTGAATAGAATTAGTTAATGCACTCACAGTCCTGCAGACATGCGGACATACATGCACCCCGGCCAGCGCTATTGAAGGCACCCGGCGAGAATTATGTTTGCGAGGACTGGTCTGCTCTAATTGGCAACATGTTCGATGGCGGGCATAGTCTTTGCAACTGATTTGCGCTTTCAATTAATAATAATAAATTAATTAATTAATATAGCGTACGGAATTAATTTCGTGTATTTACCTATGTACTAACCGGCAAAGGCCATTATTTCAGACAATGCGATGGTACCCTCCTGGGAATCTATAGTTTTAGACGGATTTATAACCATGGAACAACTTGAATTCGTGTCGAAATAACTAAATGAGTGATGGCATTTAATTTAGCCAAAAACGAGAAAGAAAGTGCTCCATTATCTACGAACCCCTACCTCGTGTCCAACAACATATCTTTATTAAGAACCTATAAAAACTGTAGGCTCACTTGCAGGTTTTTCGGCCATCTCATTGCAGCCGTGCTCAAATAAAAAAAAGGCCCTGGCATGACACCTTGTTCCTTTAAAAATTCCGCGTCTTGGCAAATATTAATTTGTGTTCATGTTTATTGAGTTCAGATACTCGAAATTGAATCACAGCGTTCTTATAAATATGTATTCGATGCACTTACTTATCATAAATCATATTAGGAGAGAAAGAAAATTTACTTGAAATGTTCATAGTAAATTCATCGCTCGTGTAAATTTTCCCGCCCAGCTTGCAGCGGCAGTTGGTTCGTTTCTAGGAGACGAATGAAGCGAGCATCCACGCGGCCCACACCGATGAACGTAGTTCGTCTCGCCACCACAAGATGGCGTGTTTTCGTATTTTTAGGGTTCCGTATACAAACCATATATCCTTTGGCGTACTGCAGTGACGCGTACAACTCAAAGCTCGTAAGTTTAAGAATTACCACTATTCAACCTACATATCTCGTTATTTTTTAACGGTATGTATGAATTGATTAATGAAAAAAAAAACAGCGACACGTTGGAGCCAGAAATGGCACAAGGATTCTTACAGATAGCGGGATGGTTAGGATACAAGGAAGGTCCAGGCATGGCACCTAGTTCCCAAGTGGTGTGGTAGGATAATATAAAGTCTAGTTACATAAAAAAACTTAGTTACTAGAGCCGTTTCATCAAGAATAAGGGGCACAAGGAGGAACATACAAAGCGCTGGATTTGAAGACAGTGCTGATGTCTTCAGGATCGTAACCAATGAAAAAAAAAAATTTAACAAAAAAAATAACCGACTTCAATGAAAAAGCACTAAAAAGTAAAAAATAATGTTCATTTTTGTAGTTACGATTTCTGTTATTTTTTGAGTCGGCGTCAGCCGGGCACGCGCTGCGCCAATAAAGAGAACCTAACCTAACCTAACCTAACCTTGGCTGACACCGACTCAAAAAATAACAGAAATCGTAACTACAAAAATGAACATTATTTTTTACTTTTTAGTGCTTTTTCATTGAAGTCGGTTATTTTTTTTGTTAAATTTTTTTTTATTTGTTAATTTTTAGTGAATCTGAAGTACACTTACTAATTTGTACACGTCCTTTCCAATAAAAAAAGAATCACCGAAATCGGTTGGCGTTATATTGAGTTATTCGTCCATTTGTCGCGCACATCTTAATACAAATTTAAGACTTTTATGATTTTCTCATGGATATCATTGTCAGAACTTAACCAAATTAAAATGGGACCACTTGGGAAGCACTAGCTATCATTTAAAAAAATAATCATCAAAATCGGTTCTCCCAGAAAAAAGTTATGAGGTAACAAACATAAAAAAAAAAAAAACAAAAAAAAAAAAAAAACATACAGACGAATTGATAACCTCCTCCTTTTTTTGAAGTCGGTTAAAAAGAGCTTGGCTGAACCCCACACAACTTATACCCCAAGACTTCAATAATGACTCGCGGACATGACATACATACCTTCTTGGTGTGTATGTATGTATGTATATCTAATATGTATATGCATGGTCATAATTTTGTTAGTTAAGTAAGTTCTATTTCTAACCCATTTGCACTGAGGGCTGTGTTTCTTTCGTTCTTATTCTTTGCCTTAAACTGTTCTACCAAAAAATCTTCAGCCGTAGCATTTAGATCTAAGTATGTTTTTCAGTACTGTGGACGGAAAACTCGTTAAGTTCCTTTGCGGATTCTTCTTTACTGAGTTGATCGAATCTGCGGATCAATCAGTTTTTGACGTATCTTGGTGTACTTTGACTAACAATAAAGTTTAAATAAGTGAAATAAAATGAAAAATTAAATAACATATCATCTCTGATAAGATCAAAGCACGATTTTTAGGGTTCCGTACCCAAAGGGTGAAAACGGAACCCTATTACTAAGCCTCCGCTGTCCGTCCGTCCGTCCGTCCGTCCGTCCGTCCGTCCGTCCGTCCGTCCGTCCGTCCGTCCGTCCGTCCGTCCGTCCGTCTGTCCGTCTGTCACAGGGCTGTATCTCAGTAACCGTAACAGGTAGACAGCTGAAATTTTCACAGAGTGTGTATTTATTTTGCCGCTACAACAACAAATAGGTAAGATTAAAAAACAATTAAAATTAAAGGGGGCTCCCATACAAAAAACGTGTTTTTTTGTTTTTTTTTTACGATGGTACGGAACCCTTCGTGTGCGAGTCCGACTCGCGCTTGTCCGGTTTTTTTCGCTTCATCTACTGACATACATCTGCATCTTCAATGCACTCACTCTCCTGCCTAGGTAATTCCCCCAGTGTTCGATTTTATTTGTATTTCTTTACTTCAAAGCAACGCATTATATACACCCCTACGGTAACGTTCGCATTGATGACGGCGCAAAAATAAGTTAAAACAATAACTTGAACATTCTTCGCTTTCGTGAAAGATTTCCCGCTTTCAATGTGGATTATGGGAAATTTTGTATTTGCTCCGGACAAGCGGAGGATACACCTGCAAATAGACTCTCACTGAGCCGGGTCCGCCCTCGAGGGGAAATGTTATAAAGTACTTTAGTCGAGTAACTTATTTGACTACATTCTTCAGTATACTTTCGTTTTCGGAGACGTCTTCGTTATATTTACTTTAGAGTTTTATATACGTAAATGTGCCTGTATTAGCCACAAAATTTAAATTAATTACCTTTATTTGTGTGCTAATTTTGCAGATTAATAACACTTGAACTTTGCATTTCAAATGTTATCAAAATTTTTAGATGAATAATTGTATCGTTTATTAATCTTGCTGTTATAATTTTTTTCATTTTAGGAAAATTGTTTGTGCTTGGAAAATATTTACGAACTAAGAAACTTCATAAATACATTTGTAATCAATTGCAGTGAAATTCGGGCAGAATTCATTCATATTTTCAGAACGTTTTAACAAAATTTGGTTCTCGGACACCTTTTTGCAATAAGCTCTTAAAACTGAACATTTTATAAAACCGTTATTATGATTGTTCAACCGACTTTTAAAAAGGAGGAGGTTCTCAATTCGTCTGTATGTTTCTTTTTTATGTTAGTTACCTCATAACTTTTGCCTCATAACATAATCGGTGAACCGATTTTGATGATTATTTTTTTAAATGAAAGCTAGTGCTTTCCAAGTGGTCCCATTTTCTGGTTAACCATAATCTGGTTAAGTTCTGACAATGAAATCCATGAGAAAATCATATAAGTCTTAAATTTGTATAAAGATGTGCACGACAAATGGTCGAATAACTCAATATAACGCCAACCGATTTCGGTGATTCCTTTTTTATTGAAAAGGACGTGTACAAATTAGTAAGTGTACTTTAGATTCACTTAAAATAAATAAATAAAAAAAAAAATTACCGACTGCAAAGAAAAAGCACTAAAAAGTAAAAATTTATTGCCTCTTTTGTAGTTACGGTTTTTGTTATTTTTTGAGTCGCTGTCAGCCAAGGTAGCCAAGGTTCTCTTGATTGGCGCAGCGCGTGCCCGGCTGACGCCGATTAAAAAAATTACAAAAAATCGTAACTACAAAAATGCCAATTATTTTTTACTTTTTAGTGCTTTTTCTTTGAAGTCGGTTATTTTTTTTGTTAATTTTTTTATGAGCCGTTCTTTTGAGCCTGTACAAAAAAAAACGCTCGTTAGGAAAAAAAACATCGGAAACGGTTACGTACAAATTTGTACGCACATAACTCCCCATCACCGGATTTTCCAATTGTTTTTAAAGTAATTAAAGGATTATTTAAATCATCTAATAAATATAAGAAACGTAAAGAAGGAAGTGCAATAAAAAATAAAGTAACAGCTGGAACAGTTGTAGTAGAGTTAACTCTTCTGTATATTTTTGTCATAAATTTATGAATATATCTGCTAGACGACTTTGTTATTTTCGTCTATCTGCGATCCGGTTCTTTTTTTAATGGTACCTGACATGGATGGCTAATACCACACAATTACCGTTATTATATTAGCTCAATACATCACATCAATGTCAAAGGAATTAATAACCATGTTAGGACCTTCCCTTAATGAGCACGGCTATATATTGAACTGGATGGAAAACACGCACAATACTAACCCTACCATCTACTAGGGGAAGGGGACCCACAGTTTAACATGGGTTCCGCACCATCTAACAGTACGCATTCGTAACGAAATGCACTTATCAAACTCGGAAAGAGACAGATAGTGGTGCATGACCGGGGGCGAGGATTTGAACCCAGACCTCTCGCATGAAAGGCAAGTCCTCTAGCGCCTAGACCATGAGCTGTTTCTCTTTTCATTCTTGCAGCAGTATTTCTCACTCTCAATTTGCTCACGAAAACAGTATGAGAGCCGGGTAGACGTTTTCTCTACCTACGTATTCATGTCAATTCTACTGAAGACTAGATAACGCGGTGGCTCGGCTCCTCCTTTACATACCATTGTGTAGCGCTGTTTGTCTGTCGGCGGTATTATTACGAAAATTCGTTGTTACATCTCGAGTAACAAGCTCCGAGAATAATTTTGTGCGCTCGTAATAATCTAAATACACGATCGAGATTTAACAAGGTATTGGAGCCTTGAGCTAGATTTTAGTAATGACCAAAATATTCTGCCTAATGCTATGTTAGCTTGTTATAAAAATTGAAGCGATATTTATCAGATTAGTAACTTTGTTTTGTAGCTCAAAAAAGGTCTTAGAATGTCACCTAGTTCTTACGCGAATGCGGTGATGGGCAACATCATAGCGAATGTGATAATAACCATCTGTGTCCAATAACAAAAACAGTTTCATTTAATTACATTTATTTAAACTTTTTTAGTCAATCTGCACTAAGTTATGTCACAAAAAGATAGATCCGCGGTGTACCACTTAAGAAAACTCGGTAAATAACCTTCACTGGTTAAATGTTTTTTTTTCCTTCATATTTAAAAAAAAAAATATTATATCTTGATGCTTCTGCAGAACATTTCTTTTGAACAGTTTTCGATGGAATTACGATAAAACCAATAAAGCAGATTTTCCGAAAATGACTTCGGGGCAACAGCTTTGAATATAGGTAACACTGGCTAAGGCTCCCGGCTCCACTCGGGTCAATTCAGTTTTGGACAATCAACCTTCGGCCCCCGAACCACCTCGTCGCATCGCCCGCCCGCGCTATTAATTCGTTTTCGATTAGCATTCTTTTTGACATTATTTCTCTTTGTTTGGCTAACCTTTAACCTTCCTCAAGAATTGGTCTATCAAATGCCAAGATTTAGTGTGAGGTTAGTTTGTTAAAAAAACAAACTGTGCAGCTTTATTGTTTTGGTATAGATTAATTATTATAATTATTCCATCGACGACCCCGAGGTATCCGTGAATTTAGAAATCCTCCAAGTCCGAAAAGATGTAGCGTCTCTCCCTGTGTTATATCGTCTCTGCCATGGAGATGTATAAGGCTGTCTCTCCACCCACTTTCTACCACCGCTCAACGCGGAACATTCGAGAAATGTACCACCGGAATTCTCATTCCGAAAATAAGAACCAACTGATACTTTAGATCCTCTTATAGGGTTGGTAAACCATGGAATCCACTCATTGTCGAAATATTTCCCTCAAAGTGTAACCTGGGGCCCTTAGAACATGTTGTGAAGAATCATCTGGCCGGCCAGCATGGTTTTCACAGCCCCCGTGAAAGTTCGAAAGCCCATGGGCGTCGTCTCTTGTGTGCGGTCCTGGCGTAAGCCATTTGCCGCGTTTTACATTAAAAAAATACTTTTTAGGGTTTCGTGCCTAAAGAGTGTCAACGAAACCCTAATTCTAAGCTTCCGCTGTCCATCCGTCCGTCCGATCGTCCGTCAAAGGGCTGTATCTCATGTACCGTATTAAGGCAGCTGATATTTTCACAAAGCGTGTATTTATTGTGCCGCTGCCACAACAAATAGGTAAAATTAAAAAATAACAGAAATCAAAGGGGGCCAAACATATTTTTAAGGGCTGATTTTTCAGATAGCTATTCGACTAATCTATTTACGCCAATGCTTATCCATCCGTTATAGTAAGTCCATATTTTAAGTTAAGTAAAATTACAGTCATATAATTCGCCTGTAATGACTATCCGTCTTTTGAACATCGTAAATTAGTACTCAGTCCGATAAGTACTATCTGAGGATTAAAAAATCCGCCCTCGATCTTGTACGATGGTACGGAACCCTTTGTGTGCGAGTCCGACACGCACTCGGCCGGTTTCACTTTCAACCGGAAGTGTTTTCTTGTACGTATCGAATTGTAGAAAGTCCGCATGGTCTGCCCCCGGCGCGGGCGGCGCGCCGCGGCGCCGGGCGCGTTGTCAGGCTGCGCGCGTTGTTCGGGGGCTACGACTGAGTGAAGGCTCCGTAATGGATTGCGACGTCCGACCCTTTTCATTAAACTAATAAAGATTGATTTCTTCGTTTCGCTTGCGGCTTAACCTGTGCTGGTTTGTTCAACTGTTTTGTTTGTTGAATTTAGCATTCGTTGTTGTCCTTAAAGTTATTTATTTATTTGTTTCTTTTTATTTCAGGTTTATGAACTCTTTCAAATTGATCAATGGAATTGTTTTATTGGCCATAATGTTTAGATTAAGAACTATTGTATAACTAACCTTAGATAACGCTGTTGAATTCCTTAATACGAAATAAATAAATAAATAAACAGTGATACATTTCAAAACATATTAATGAAAACCGGCCAAGTGCGAGTCGGACTCGCACACGAAGGGTTCCGTACCATCATACAAGATTACTATTACGGTTCATGAGATACAGCCCTGTGACAGACGGACGGACGGACGGACGGACGGACGGACAGCGGAGGCGTAGTAATAGGGTTCCGTTTTCACCCTTTGGGTACGGAACCATAAAACCGGCCAAGTGCGAGTCGGACTCGCACACGAAGGGCTCCGTACCATCATACAAAATTGAACACAAAAAAATTACGTTTTATTATTAAATTTTTTTTATTTTACCTATTTGTTAAAGCGGCAAAATAAATACACACTCTGTGAAAATTTCAGCTGCCTAACTATTACGGTTTATGAGATACAGCCTTGTGCTAGAGACGGACGGACGGATGGACAGCGGAGGCTTAGTAATAGGGTTCCGTTGGCACCCTTTGGATACGGAACCCTAAAAATGAAGCTAGAAAACAAGGTGGACTTATTCACTGATTAAAGGTAAACACAACATGATTATGTAATAACTTTCACATACTTATTTAAGATAAAGCTAATGTTTAAGTCTTTAAAGTTAAAGTAAATATAAAGTAAATTAAAGATAAAATAAATTTAAAACAAAATTTAGACGATACCTGCTCGACAAGTACATATATATATTTTTTTAATTATGTTTAAGGTAAGAGATAAGGTGTTTTGCTAACCTGAAGATGAAAATATTTTTAGCTCAGGTATAGGTATTAGATGTTAGATAAACAAGTTTTTATGATACTTTTGACAAGTTTTTGTTTTTGTACTTTTACCACTTTGCTCATTCACCCTTTTAACAGTGGCTTACTTTTTTTTATGTAACTGTACAGAGATGGCTAAAAACACACCTACTCTCATGATATTAGTCCATCACAGCACATGCGAATTAGGTACTATGCCAGATTATTCCTTATATTGCAAGGCTACATTGAAAGGATGAAAAATACGAACATTTTTTGTTGCCGTTTTGACCAACCCAGTCGGGATTAACCCTGCCACTTAGTAAGTTAGAAACGGCACCTACTGGTTTGAAGATGTAAGAAATTCAGTGGGACGATTAGTATTTTTAAGTTCCGGAACCCACACAGAACTTATTTAATTAATTGGTATATGCTAAAAATATTTTTAAGGGTTGTACTTACTTTTTTTTTCGTTTTATGTGTTATGTTTCCTCACTCACGACAAACAGCTGTTGCTCTCATTTTATGTTAGTCTTATGTGTGCCCGGACCAGAGTAAAATCACCGTTGTAGTTCACTCATCAAGAGGGATCTGCAGCACAAAATGCTGAGCTGGCTACTTTTTTTTCTCCACAAATGTGTGTGTTGAATTTTGTAATTGTTTTAAATTGTTTGTTGGTGAAAAAATAAACGTATTTGCTTTCTTTCTTTCTCATATACCATAAACTTTGGTCGCAACACCTGTCAATCATCGAAAAAAAAAGTGTAATCATGAATATTATAACATAAAAGCAAAATATCCTTTTACTGTAAACTATAAATAACGTTTTCCTATTCGTACAAATCCCCAAAAGAAGTTATCACTTCAGGCTCAACGTCAATTTGGGTGTAAAAAAACCGAATGTCGGACTCGCATCACGATAAAGCCACACAAGATTGAATTTAAACGATCAATTCACCTCGCGCAGTGGGTCGCCCGGACCGCGCCGGGGGAGACCCCGCCGGCGGGCGCGGCATTAAAAGTATGTAATGGAGAAAAATAACAGATGGCGCCACCGGTCGCGTAACGAACTGGAAGATGGACCCGAGGAGAAGATAAGAGCGCCCGGACTCGAGGGACGTACGCTGCGACGCTGTCGGTGCTTTATATCGCACGATTTTCCCTCGACACCGCCGCTTTGTGCGGGCACCCTCGTTAGTATCACGCTGTTTCGGCGGCGAAGACGTCGCCTTTGAAAGGTAAATGCGTGTTCTGGGGGAATATTCGGGGCGTTCGTGTAAACAAGCGCAGTGACAGATGAAAAATTAAGATTAGGTCCTACCGTGCCACATAGTTCCTTCTGAAGAGCGGTACGATGGGGTGATATCATGAGAGTACATGTAACAAAGAAAGAGAAAAGATAGCGAAATTAAATAATGTGTCTTGAATTACTGTATTTAACCATGTTTTTTTATTAACAATAGCGTATAAGGTTTGTAGTTCAATCATTGACTGACTCCCGAGCAATAAACAAGATAACTTTAAGAACTGTAGGAGAATTTATAATTATGGTTATACAGCAGGTGGCGAAATTGGAAGACGCAATACCCGCGAATGGCAACAAAACAGTTATTTTTCTTTAATTATTGTGTCTTTGCTTCACGGTCGATTCTACTGACATTTAACATTCGTTCGAATAAGCGCCGTTAGTTTGATTTCGTTAATATCTGGACATAGCTAAAACGTGATTGCAAGTATATTAAGATGCCTAATGTGAATACAATAGTTTCTAGGATTTTGCTACATTATGCGATTGACATATTTGCTTTATATTAAATCTGTCTGCTCATTTCGTATCTTGAAATGTATTGAGGTACCTATTTTAGGTAATTGAACTTATGAATGGTTAATCCCATTATATGAGAACGACTCCATTGAGAAAGCACGGGACATTATAATAAATGAGACATTCCGGCTTTGAGATGACGAGCATTTCATGTGTTGATGGATTCTGAACGATATTATGACTCCACCCCTCATTACGAACTCATTTTTAAAAAAATGGTCTCGATCACTTGATTTCTGACAGGAGAGACAATAAGGTGTCCAGAATAAAATGAATAAAATATCGTGAGAACGCCAGCTTAGCGCAAAAATAAAAATAAGATGCTTCTTTTCTCCCTCTCCATCCCTTCTTCCTTGTTTTGTTCATACGTTGAACACGTTGTGTTCGTAAGTTTCTAGATGGCGATACATCAAGGAGTACATCTTGCATTCGGAATATCGATAGTTTCGGCGCGCGACATCCCTAGCGGGCGCAGTGTCGACGCGCCGCCCGTACCCCACATGACAAATCGCTGGGAGCGATCGGTCGGCGGCGGAAGAAGCGGCTCTCGTTTATTGAATGATTGATTTATTGGTCCCGCCCTAATGTTAGTTTGAACCACAGTGCGTTCGCGAGCACTCGCCGCCCGCCCTTGATTTACTTCGCTTTAATACTTCAGCCCCTTCGCAGCGGCGTCACACTCGGAGGGACGAGAGGAGAGCGTTTAGGGAAGGCACTTTGTCATCCGATAGCGCAGGTCGTCGGGGTGATTTCCTTCTACTTAATGTTACATGTGCGAGCATACACTTGGTGTTTTTGTTTCCTTTGCTGGGTCGACTGCAATCTCTGTAGTTGACTTGATATATAGGGTGGTGTTATAAATACCTCCACCGCTTTAGGGCTGTATCTGTATCGAAAAAAAATCAAGTTCCTCAATTTAAAATATTTAAACTCTAAAAAAATCTTGCCAAATGAATACAATTAAAAAAACCTATTGGCAACTTTAACGAAACAAACTTTTGTTTAGCTAAGCGATATTTTGTTTACGTTACCTTAGGCCTCAAGTGATCTTACGGAGGACTTTGCACACTTTTTCTCAAACTTTGTATATATTTGGTTGAATCCTAAATTGTTTTTCTCCGAAACTGGAAAGATTTGCCCATTGTTATTTTGTTCTATGTTACTTCATCTTATTTCATCGACTAAGAGGTTCACTGGTACAGGTTAACGATACCTGTACCAGTCACCGGGTATTTGAACGTATTTTGAACGGTGCATATAATACTTAACCTATCCTCATTACAATTTAACACATTATTAAATTTAAATAACTTTGTCGCGCCACTGGGCCACAGTGACCCAGTGGCGCGACACTTCGGCGATCGCTCTCCGAAGCTAAGCAACGCTGGGTCCTGTCTGGTCTTGGATGGTTGACCATTAGACCGTTGAGAGATGCTGGCCGTGGTTCGGATTCCACGTTAAACTGTAGGTCCCCTTCCTTACTTACTAGGTGGTAGGGTTAATCCCGCCCGGGTTGGTACCATCGCATTGAATGAACGATGGTCGAAGCGGCAATGAAAATTGTCCGTGTTTTCCATCCAGTTCAATGTAGCCGAGCAATATAAGGAAGGTCCTGGCATGGCACCTAGTTCCCATGTGGTGTGTTGGGCTAATACCATGACAGAAGGTGTGGTATTAGCCATCATGTCCAGTCACATAAAAAAAAAAGGAATATGTACTAATAAAAGAATACCCTAATATTGCATTATAATATCAGTGGGATTCTATATAAGTTACATGAATACTTTATTTAATAGAGAAATGTATTTTGTATTTTTTTCTTTAATTCCAATTCTTTACACCAAGAATATAAGGACATACCTTTAGGTTTAAATTTTAATAATACCTTTAAGTTGTTACTCATAATCATAATTATAGTTCCGCTGCATTACTTTATGCATGTTGTAGTAGGGGTCAAGATTTCATGACATAATTATGTATGAACTATCACAGCACTTTATAGCCGACTGTCACATGTGATAGATTATTAGGCGATATAGATGTTTTTGAAAAATTTTTACGGCTTTTCACGCGGCAAAGTAGAGATATTCTCCGACGTTTCGAGCTAATCATTCAGCCCGTTGTCGAGGAGGCATCCGCCGCGCTCGTGCGCAGCAGACGACAGAAATTTTTCAAACATGTCTAACGACCGCGGTAACCTCAAAAGTATGATATAGATGTTAATATGTTTAAAGAAAATTAAGTTTAAATGTTGTCTAACTGGATACCACGACAGAGGACCTCATCCATTACCGCGTTTCCACTTTGGTCGCCTGTTGGGGACCATTTTCGTCCATTTTGTTCGTGGCTTCCCATCTCGTTAGCAGGCGTCACTCGAAGGAACAAGCTCTCACACTGAGACAGGATCCTGAAACATTGAAATAATTTTAAATTTGAAATAAGTGGATCCTTCTTCTCCCTTTTTTAGGGTTTATGCCAAAAGGGTACCAACTACTTAATACTTAGGGTATTACTAAGCCTCCGTCCGTCCGTCCATCCTATACACTCATCGACATGAAACAACTTCGTAAACACCAAAGCTAGCAACAGGCCACTGTATTTCTTGAATTGCTACACAAAAACATTGGAATGTTCTATACTAATATTGCTATGGAAATTTCGTAGTGAGGCTCGGAATAGGCGTTTTATTATAATGTATCGCATTTTTCCCTCGGAAATTGTTAATTGTTGGCAGATATATTTTTTGAAGTTAGGCCTAAAATGTTCGTGCAGACACAGATATTTGTTGGCTAATATAAAATAGCAAACATTAGGCCAATAAAAAAATTTAGTAATATACGTTTGAATGGGGAGCGTAAAATTGAGATGCTTACAGGCCCATCGTGCGGTATTTAATCGATCTGCTGATGGAGATTAATTACGACTAAGACGCATGTAGATGCCACTACGCAGCAGAGCGCCGCCACCCGCAAATGGATTTATGCAGACTCTTTCAGACCCCACCCGATGGTTATTTTGCATGCATAAATAAACAAGTAAAGCGGTCACGTCGTGCGTCGGTCGCGGCCCGCCCAAGGCCCGCCCAAGACCCGCCCAAACCCCACCGGGGCGGGGGGACGGTCGGCGGGTCCACTCTTTGTATTTACTTTTAGCTCTATTGCCTATCCAGAAACATCGTGCACCGTTTAAACGTTCAAGCTTGCTCGGTGTGGTCTCACTTGCATACCGTTTCGACGATAGCAAAATAATGTTCATTGAAAAAATGAAAGAATATTCCACTTGCGCTGACGTCACAGATCGCATTTTTGTCAATTTGTCGTATATACAGATATTATTATATATGAGTTGACCTGAAACTATTTGGTGAATATGCTTCATTAGAATTTTTAATTAAAATTATAACTGAAAAAAATATTACGTAATATACCAGACCTATTTTGAACCTATTAAATAAATCAATGTAGATTCAAAGTGAACTTAAGAAAATTAAAGTAAATGAAAAACAATATGTATTATGCTTCACGTTCCATAAAATTCAACCCACATAAACATAAAACTTACATCCATAAAAATTCACACGCATACAAAAACACGTTCATCACGCAGTACATATATAAAAATACTTAAGAACTGTGTTGAAGAGAATTTTAAGGTTTCTGGCTTGACTTTTATCAAATATGATCCAGTTGTGGAATAGATATTTGACATGTATTAAAAACGCATGTCTTATATTAATGAGTCAATCTTCCATTTTAGAACGAATATGTTGAAAGCATTTCCAATACTTGTTGTTTAAATGTAAACCAGCTTGAGACACGTAAACGGTTGCATGTTTTCAGTCCATTTCCTTTTATTTATAGGCTAGCAACCTTCTTAATTCAGGCAGGTATTTGGCAGGTGGCAACCAACTAACGGAGGTGATTGATACACGCAAACAAAAAAATATGATCTGTCGACTAAACAGGGGTGTAAGGTGGCCGACACACTTTGTTTGTAGATTAGTGGGATCATTCGCAAGCATTTAGACCTGCCACACCTTTTGTCAGATGTCACCTGGTATGGAGATACGATGTTTTCAAAATTACCAAAATAACAACTTTAAACCCTTGTAGCTCTTTTATTTAATCAGCACGAGGTAAAATTAATTGGATTTAAGGTTTTTTTTTGTGTTATAAAAATATTATTTGATCAATTTAATCTCATAAAAGGATTTTTATTATGTCACCGCAATGAGATTATAACGCATTTTTATTTACATCAGGACAATCACAATCAGGGCACTCCACTTCCATTTAAATACAATCATCCAGAAAAAACAACTGCCGTTATACAACTCTACTCAAAATTTTAATTGGCATATTAGCTTTGTAACTTCGCAATCACACGGTCGAGTAAGGTTTCAAGTAACCTTTCAAGTTGTGTAATGTTGGCTGCACGCCCCGCGTTGGTAAGTGGGCGCCTTTATTTTCTATTTCCCCCGCTGAATGCTAGTCGCCGAGACAAACACCTCGGCTAATCGCTCCCTCCTCCCCCGCACCCGCGACCCCTCACCACATACCGCACCGCCTGTATCCACGTCGTTAGTGATGTGCGAGCATAACAAGTTAGGGGAGCTACGTAAAAATATCGAAAGCGCAGTAAAAGTTTCCATGAAACGCTGCATTTGTTATTGAATTCGCAAACGAGGCTCGTGAGGCAGTGGTAAGCGTGGGTTCAAATTTCTCCTTTGAAACGTCGCGTCGCTTGCGTCCTCCTAAGACAAGCTATAAGACATGTACATGCATTGAAAAATTGTAATCTGAAAGTTCGTAATCATTCTAAATCGCCTCTTCCCCGGAGGGATAGTCAGAGACGATAGAGCGCCATGCTGTACGATCGCAGCATACTTCGTAGGCTTCCTATTCTGACATAAATATTTTTATGCATATTCTAAGATTACGGGTGCTACATACATGATCTATGCGAAGAATTCCACTCACTTCTGCTCTGTAAATAAAATTGGAACATGAACAAGATTAAAACTTACAAAATATCAAGTTATGCTTAGTCGTTATAAATTAACCATCGAGATTCCTTTTTTTTATTGACAAAATTGAACTGGTTGTATTTGAAAAACGTTACAATTTTACATTGTTTCACACGTTCCAGCAGAATTTGCATAAGGTAGAACTAAAATAATTTGAAAATAAACTATCGACAAAATTATTTTTAGCCATCACTAAAGCGCTCCGGCGACCACGTTCGTCTGCGGTGTAGCGCCGCAGCACCTGTGCCGAAATGAAACACGATGTCTTTCCCTAGTTCGCGCTTTTTGCGGCCCTCCCCTGTCGTCGCGGGCTTTGTTTTTGTCGGCGCTGAGTGATCCGCCGTCGCTGTAATTGTTTGCCGGTCGGTTTGCGAGTTCTTCGCGTCACTGTGAGAAATGTATAGACTGAACTAGTTGTACGCTTGCATTAAGGTGGCCCAACCCGGCGGGCCCAACTCATTCACGGGCACGGTACAAAACCGTGCTGTTGCGCTCTGGGACCTTCTCTGTTTCAAAGAATAAGACAGGCTCCGTGATGAGGAAGATGCAACATGTCCACAATAAAGACAATGTGCATAGTGTATGATTTGGTAAGATTTACGAAAAGATTAATCTCAAAACGACTTAAAGCTAAAAGTAAACCACGACCGCTGTAGTAAAAAATCGAACAAAAACCAAATAGATTATAAATCTTGATTAAATAAGCTATATCTGATGACTAATCTTTCTAAGGTGTTCTTACTTTATCATTGCTTAATCGACCTCCAAAGTTATTGTATAAAACGCGCGAAAAATGCGAACTTTCGGACCTTATAACTTCGAAACCAAACACAATTTTACAATGCCAATGGTCATCAGACATCTAGTTCGATCAAATAAAGCTATTTTGAGCAAAATTTTGGATCTCTGACAATAAATATGGGCGTGATCTTCTTTCCCCTTTTGTATGGGGAGATGAGCGGGATGGGCCACCTTAACTTCGGGGGGTGGAAGAGGTGGTAAGGATCCCTCTTTCTTTTCGGAGGTTGCAGGTCTGAATCCTGCATCAGAGGAATGATGCCGGATCGAGCAGGTAACGCGTCCTACTTGCTGGAACTTGTGCTGACCTCAAAACCCACCAAGTACAAAGCATGGGTGCTTGTGGCCCTGGGGCCATGACACCACTGCTCGCTGAGTTAACTGGTGATGTAAAAAAATATACGCCGAAAAAAATTTGGCTGATCAGGGTGGGACCATTCGAATGCATCTGTTTCAGAAAATACTTTTGGTGCTGTTGCTCCATCAAAGTCTCATTGTATATTTTAACAAACGATTTAGACGTTTGATTTGGACATCAACCGCGCATCGTCAGTCCAGGCACAGGGCGCGTCATTAGCTGGTCTAGGAAGACCCCGCGTCGTCAGTCCAGGCACAGCGCGCGTCATTAGTCTAGGGAGACCGCTCGTCGTCAGGCCAGGGACACGGCGGAGGCGCGTCGTTAGCCTAGGGACATCCCGCCCCCGCCCCGCCGCTCCGCCTCTGGAGTAGCCGCAACAATTGAAACGTGAATCAGTGTCGGGTGCTCACCAAACAATGGCCTATTGTCTACGAGAGCATTTTACCCACTTTGCATCCACTCCGCTCGGGAAAAACACATTTTCCGATAACGTTTATTTGCAAAGGAAAGTAGTTTTTCTTTAGTCCCCTATTTGTGAAGGGTTGCGTAGATTTTAGGGGCAATCCCCTTTGTGTAAGAGTCTCGGGAGAAGTGGATGTGGAAATTGCATGCTGATTTTGACGACGAAAGTGTGGGAAAATTTACTTTTTTTTTTATTCGGACAAGGGCAGTAAAATTTTAGCGGGCTCGTAAGGGATACGATCTGACATAATGTGTGGAGAACCCTAGACTGGTGAGGCTTTTTCGCCTTTATTCGAAACATATATGAAGCGGCCACCGACTCAGAGAATTAATGGATAGTTTGAAGTCTCAAAGACTTTTTTATGCAGACCTGACATGTATGACTAATACCACACAATTACCGTTATGATATTAGTCCAGTACACCACATTCCCGAAGGAATGAGCACGACCACATTGAAATGGATGTAAACGCGGACAATGTGTCATTGCCGCTTTTCATCCGATGGGATGGAAACCCAGCCGCCTAGTTGGGGAAGGGGAACTACAGTTTTACATGAATCCCGAACCATGGAGCAGCTCGCATTCGTGACGAAATGCACTTATACAACTCAGAAAGAGACAGTAAGTGATGCATGAACGGGGCGAACATTTGAACCCAGACCCTGGTATACTAGACAAGTCCCTCGCCACTTGGCTACGAGCCGCTCAAACTGTCACTCACTCAGAGGATTGAAAGAAAGCTTGCAGTCTCTTGGTCTAACAGTCGGTGAAGCCTTTAAAAAAACAATGTAGCATCTACCACATCCTATACGGCACACTTTTTTTATTCTTTCCAATGTCTTCAAGATTCTTTATGTCGCCAGTATATACGCTAGACGTGTTTAATAAAAATGTTACTACCTGTGTTTTGATAGTCCGGAGTTATGAATTTCTCTTTACCCTTTCTTGGGAAATATATATTATAATATAGCTTAATTGTAATAATGTATATTATTATCTATTATTTATTGTTTAATTTGTATGGATGTTTTCAATGTAAAGCAGAATGTCAGCCTCAGTGGCCCAACGGCGCGACACTTCGGAGATCGCTCTCCGAAGTTAAGCAACGCTGGGTCCGGTCTGGTCTTGGATGGGTGACCATTAGACCGTTGAGAGAGGCTGGCCGTGGTTCGGATTCTACGTATAACTGTAGGTCCCCTTCCTTACTTACTAGGTGGTAGGGTTAATCTCGCCCGGGTTGGTACCATCGCATTGAATGAACGATGGTCGAAGCGGCAATGAAAATTGTCCGTGTTTTCCATCCAGTTCAATGTAGCCGAGCAATATAAGGAAGGTCCTGGCATGGCACCTAGTTCCCATGTGGTGTGTTGGGCTAATACCATGACAGAAGGTGTGGTATTAGCCATCATGTCCAGTCAAAAAAAAAAAAAGAAAGATCCTTTGAGTAGTCATATTGTGTAATATGCCAACATAATAATCGATTTTTTATTGGCATATTTTTTTTACATAATATCATCCAACTCTGTTTCATTTAATTGCATATCTAATAAAAATTAAAGTTTTGACACTAGCGATTGAGCGCAAAAAAAATAATTCACATTAGTCACACACAAAAAATAGGTAACAGCCAAAACCAACGAGCATACATAGGGAGTCCAGAAGAGCCCCTTTGTTTCACAGGGTGTACTTAAATTTAGCCATCTGCTTAGGGGTGTTTAGTCTTAGCCAGGCTGATAGTTACTTGTCCGAGCAATTTGGGATGGCTAAGACTAGAATACAGCACGTTTATTTTGTGGGTCCGGCCCTCTTGTGTTCCACGCTTTATTTAACTCGATGATGAATCTTAATTCTAGGTTCGTGAATTATTCGCAGCGTGTGTTTGCTCCCCCGCTTGCGCTACAGTATACGCATCTGACAGGTAGGAAAACTTTCTACCGCCCGAGACGCACCACACGAAGATAAATATACTTTCGATACAAAGACACGCGTTCTACTGAAGCGTATAAGTGATCATCAATTAGTGCCTTTTCCACTCGCCTGTATCTTTAGAACCTGAGTGCAAATCACTAGAAAAACAATACCACCCAAGGGACATGAACACCAGTTTGACATTTGACAGATGACTGAGTTGGGTTAAAATTAATATGTTAGTTGCCTCGTGCTCTAGACGGTAATCTCCTCGGCCCTCTAGGTATTTTATAAACATACACATACAACTGTTCGTAAATAACGTTACCAACAATAATATGGACAAAATCTGACGTAACAATGTCTAAACCTAACAGTGATTAGGGCTCATACGAGCAAATCAGTTAGCAACTTCACAACAGCAGCCATTATAATTACCTCCTTCTCCAACAGATACAGAAAAACAGGAAACTACTTGGATCTTGTCCCTTTTATCGCTTTCACGAGCGAGTCACTTATACGAGCGAATCAGCAAGCAACTTCCCAACCGTAGTCGTTTTAATTGTCTATTTCTTCCACAGGTTTAGATAACAGCTAATGAGTAACGCCCTGTTGCACAAAAATACATCAGCGTCAAGATTACTTCATCACGTAATCGTGTGGTTAAGCGCTTATTTTTGGGAACCACTAGGAGTCGATTAAGCTTCCGACAGTACTGTTCACAAAAAGTGACGCGTTAAACGTGCGAATGTCCAGAGTGACGGTTTCCCACTTGTTCATCCCGTCCACCGTGCCGCCACCTCCGCTGCCGCTCCCGGCAGATGGAATACGGTAATAAATAGAATATTAGAGTCGTAATGCGATTCCTAACGAAGGCAGGACCTCTCGGGACCTCGAGACGGCGGCGGCAGGGCGGTCGGCGAGCACAATACGGCTTTTCTAACGGCGGTCTTTTTATGTCGGCCCACGCGCGGCCGCAGTGACTTCGCTGGGCAATTACGCCATTTCAATTATGGAGGAAACGCTGTTTATCTGCGGTGCCAGCTGGGACTTATGTTTCTTTGCGAAATTATCTCATTTCTGTTGTTGTGTATCGCTTACGTGTATGAAGAAGGGTGAGTGCCTTTCATGTTTCCCGTTTTAAGTTTGTTTCTTACGTGGTTATAATCTGGAGAATTGGTGAAATGACCAACTCTCATAAAATCCAATGTCTGGCGTCTCTTGTTCTGTCTGTCTGTCTGTTTACAACTTGAGTATTACTTACCCTATTTATCTTTACAAATGAGCATTCTCATTAATTATTATCGGCGACTTACCATCACGTTAATATAACTAAGGGGTGAGCAGTAATAGTTAATTATGTGAGATGTTTCTAAAAACCACTTATTGCGGTTTATCTTTCGTCTCTAACATGGGCAACCACGGCACCAACTACTTATCATGTATAGCAAACAGGCCATGTAGGTTCGCAGGGTTGATTTCTAGTTTATATTAATGTGTCCAGCCTTGGTTCGGATGCAACGTAAAATTGTCCCCCCAGTTTACTTACTAGCTGGCAGGGTTAATTCCGCCCTGTCCGGATTGGTCCCGGCATGGCACCCCGTTCCTATGTGGTGCAGTGATCATGACAGTAGTAGGTGTGGTATTAGTAATAAAGATTACGTTCCATAAAAAATGTATGATACCCCACAGAGAAACTGCGTATGTATGGCGTAGCCAAGTTATGTGGGACAAGGGTGTGCACCACTAAACACTTTCCATCTCCTAATATTGAAGTCGGCTGTCTTGTGTGTGTGTCTTGTGTGAAGGCAAGCCACCAATCTTTTGGCGGTCGCAAAAGGCGCACGGGCGCAAATTGTGAAGGTGTGTATGTGTTTGTGTGTGAAATATGTCTTAAATACGTGTCTTAAATGTCATTTCCTTACTTCCGGATTGTTTCTTGTCACATTGTTCTCAAAAATCAAGAGTTTTTTACCACTACTTATCAAATATATATATGTATTTTTTTGTTTGTGTAAATCTGTTTATATGTTCTATAATAATATATGTGTATATGTATCTTATGTCTATTAATATGTTTAAATGTATGTACGTATTTCTATGTACTTAATTTATTTTAATGTATAAATCCATATTTTTAGGTTAGTTAATATTTTCCCTAATTCAATTTGTTTTACGTTTATTTTGTTGCCCGCCTTTCTGAACCTCCTCTACATCTCTAAGGTTGAATGGTAGAGAATGCCTTATGGCATTAATTTCCGCCTTTTTGGACCGTATGTCTGCAAATAAAGTATTTTTTCATTTCATTTCATTTCAAATACGTTATAAGCTTGATATGTTTGCAGAATCGACCGTTAAACCATATTTATTGAAGGAAGAAAACAATTTTTATGACGTATTATGCTAAATTGAATACAAACCAACCTTTCGCGGGAAGTACTCATAAATGAATTATTTTTGAATTTTTTTGAATATTTACTGAAAATTCATGTCTGTCAAAAGATGGAGCGTAAATATATCCGTCGAATAGTTATCTGGCTGTTTATCTGACTGTTGAAAAATCTGCCCTTAATGTAACAAGTATGTCTTTAAAAACGTTTACCTTCGCGGTTCGTCCGGGTCAAGTGTACACGCCGCCCCGGCTCGCGTTGCGTCGCGGTCGGCGTCGGCGAACCTTTTCGAGTTGGCGACACTGACAAATGAATATTTAGTCGGTCGTCCCAGGTGGTTGGAGTTTATGAGGCACGGCGCACGCAAGTTGGCGCGGTAAATCAGCCGACGCGGCGCGACGCACCGCGGGCCATCTTCGCCGCGCCCGCGAAGCTGCATGCAGCCGGGATCTACGTCATCGTTGAGCGGCGCGTAGCTTGGTGGCGCGGGGACTTGCCTTGAATACCTGAGGTCTGGTTTCAAACCCCGCTTATGCTCCTTTATTTCTCTTTCTGGGTTGACTATTAAATGCAACAAGTATATGTCTTGAAAACGTTTACCTTCGCGGCTCGTCCGGGTCAAGTGTACACGCCGCCCCGGTTCGCGTTGCGTCGCGGTCGGCGTCGGCGAACCTTTTCGAGTTGGCGACACTGACAAATGAATATTTAGTCGGTCGTCCCAGGTGGTTGGAGTTTATGAGGCACGGCGCACGCAAGTTGGCGCGGTAAATCAGCCGGCGCGGCGCGACGCACCGCGGGCCAACTTCTCCGCGCCTGCGGAGCTGCGCGCAGCCGGGATCTACGTCATCGTTGAGCGGCGCGTAGCTTGGTGGCGCGGGGACTTGCCTTGAATACCAGAGGTCTGGTTTCAAACCCCGCTTATGCTCCTTTGTTTCTCTTTCTGGGTTGACTATTAAATGCAACAAGTATATGTCTTGAAAACGTTTACCTTCGCGGCTCGTCCGGGTCAAGTGTACACGCCGCCCCGGCTCGCGCTGCGTCGCGGTGTCGGCGTCGGCGAACCTTTTCGAGTTGGCGACACTGACAAATGAATATTTAGTCGGTCGTCCCAGGTGGTTGGAGTTTATGAGGCACGGCGCACGCTAGTTGGCGCGGTAAATCAGCCGGCGCGGCGCGACGCACCGCGGGCCAAGTTCTCCGCGCCCGCGGAGCTGCGCGCAGCCGGGATCTACGTCATCGTTGAGCGGCGCGTAGCTTGGTGGCGCGGGGACTTGCCTTGAATACCAGAGGTCTGGTTTCAAACCCCGCTTATGCTCCTTTATTTCTCTTTCTGGGTTGACTATTAAATGCAACAAGTATGTCTTGAAAACTTTTACCTTCGCGGCTCGTCCGGGTCAAGTATACACGCCGCCCCGGCTCGCCTTACGTCGCGGTCGGCGTCGGCGAACCTTTTCGAGTTGGCGACACTGACAAATGAATATTTAGTCGGTCGTCCCAGGTGGTGGGAGTTTATGAGGCACGGCGCACGGAAGTTGGCGCGGTAAATCAGCCGGCGCGGCGCGACGCATCGCGGGCCAACTTCGCCGCGCCCGCGGAGCTGCGCGCAGCCGGGATCTACGTCATCGTTGAGCGGCGCGTAGCTTGGTGGCGCGGGGACTTGCCTTGCATCCCAGAGGTCTGGGTTCGAACCTCGCTTATGCTCCTTTATTTCTCTTTCTGGGTTGGACAAACCCGGACTATATTAACTCTAACACCTAATAAGGAAGACCTTAGCGAAACCCGTGACGGATTTGGTTTATGACTTTTAATATTTGAAAGTAAAATAGAACAATGATAATGATGAACGGTATCATAAGATTCCGATACTGATCTTAGAATGCATTTTCCTTTTTCCCAAAAATGTTCTTTTATAAATACAACATGTCAGAAATATACTATAAAATACCTAGACCCTGGCCTGCAAGCACAACAGGTGTCATCGACATTTTTTTTATGTTTTTTAAGATCTCGAAAAAATCAATCGCAAGTTTCATACCTTTCTTTGCTTTGCAACAAATCTGCTTGAGCTATAGACCGAAATGCACTGATATATTTCGTCGATTATGTAAGTATCCAGCGGTGCTCAGTAAGCCGCGTAACCGCCGCCGCCCACCCGCGACTTAACCTGCAATCAGCAAGTTCAATATTTTTATTTTTTATGGAATCTCAAAATAATCAATCGGAAGTGTCATACCTTTTTTGTTATGCATCAATTGTGCGCTACCTATCGACCAAAACAAATGCGCTGATATCACTTAGCCGCCAAGTACAGCTCGTCGACTAAGCATCCAGTACCCTCCGCGAAGTTCCCGCTAAGTTCCATTCATTAGGGCGCCGCGTAACCGCCGCCACCCACACGCGACTTAACCTACAATTTGCAAGTTTCCTTCCTTTTTTTTGTTATGCATCAATTGTGCGTTACCTATCGACCGAAACAAATGCGCTGATATAACTCAGCCGCCAACTACAGCTCGTCGACTAAGCATCCAGTACTTCGCGTAGTGTTCCCGCTAAGTTCCATTAATTAGGGCGCCGCGTAACGACCGCCGCCCACACGCGACTTAACCTACAATTTGCAAGTTTCCTTCCTTTTTTGTAATGCATCAATTGTGCGTTACCTATCGACCGATACAAATGCGCTGATGTAACTCAGCCGCCAAGTACAGCTCGTCGACTAAGCATCCAGTACTTCGCGTAGTGTTCCCGCTAAGTTCCATTCATTAGGGCGCCGCGTAACCATCGCCGCCCACATGCGACTTAACCTACAATTTGCAAGTTTGCTTCCTTTTTTGTTATGCATCAATTGTGCGTTACCTATCGACCGAAACAAATGCGCTGATGTAACTCAGCCGCCAACTACAGCTCGTCGACTAAGCATCCAGTACTTCGCGTAGTGTTCCCGCTAAGTTCCATTCATTAGGGCGCCGCGTAACGACCGCCGCCCACACGCGACTTAACCTACAATTTGCAAGTTTGCTTCCTTTTTTGTTATGCATCAATTGTGCGTTACCTATCGACCGAAACAAATGCGCTGATGTAACTCAGCCGCCAACTACAGCTCGTCGACTAAGCATCCAGTACTTCGCGTAGTGTTCCCGCTAAGTTCCATTCATTAGGGCGCCGCGTAACGACCGCCGCCCACACGCGACTTAACCTACAATTTGCAAGTTTGCTTCCTTTTTTGTTATGCATCAATTGTGCGTTACCTATCGACCGAAACAAATGCGCTGATGTAACTCAGCCGCCAACTACAGCTCGTCGACTAAGCATCCAGTACTTCGCGTAGTGTTCCCGCTAAGTTCCATTCATTAGGGCGCCGCGTAACGACCGCCGCCCACACGCGACTTAACCTACAATTTGCAAGTTTGCTTCCTTTTTTGTTATGCATCAATTGTGCGTTACCTATCGACCGAAACAAATGCGCTGATGTAACTCAGCCGCCAACTACAGCTCGTCGACTAAGCATCCAGTACTTCGCGTAGTGTTCCCGCTAAGTTCCATTCATTAGGGCGCCGCGTAACGACCGCCGCCCACACGCGACTTAACCTACAATTTGCAAGTTTGCTTCCTTTTTTGTTATGCATCAATTGTGCGTTACCTATCGACCGAAACAAATGCGCTGATGTAACTCAGCCGCCAACTACAGCTCGTCGACTAAGCATCCAGTACTTCGCGTAGTGTTCCCGCTAAGTTCCATTCATTAGGGCGCCGCGTAACCATCGCCGCCCACATGCGACTTAACCTACAATTTGCAAGTTTGCTTCCTTTTTTGTTATGCATCAATTGTGCGTTACCTATCGACCGAAACAAATGCGCTGATGTAACTCAGCCGCCAACTACAGCTCGTCGACTAAGCATCCAGTACTTCGCGTAGTGTTCCCGCTAAGTTCCATTCATTAGGGCGCCGCGTAACCATCGCCGCCCACATGCGACTTAACCTACAATTTGCAAGTTTGCTTCCTTTTTTGTTATGCATCAATGGTGCGTTACCTATCGACCGAAACAAATGCACTGATGTAACTCAGCCGCCAACTACAGCTCGTCGACTAAGCATCCAGTACTTCGCGTAGTGTTCCCGCTAAGTTCCATTCATTAGGGCGCCGCGTAACGACCGCCGCCCACACGCGACTTAACCTACAATTTGCAAGTTTGCTTCCTTTTTTGTTATGCATCAATTGTGCGTTACCTATCGACCGAAACAAATGCGCTGATGTAACTCAGCCGCCAACTACAGCTCGTCGACTAAGCATCCAGTACTTCGCGTAGTGTTCCCGCTAAGTTCCATTCATTAGGGCGCCGCGTAACCATCGCCGCCCACATGCGACTTAACCTACAATTTGCAAGTTTGCTTCCTTTTTTGTTATGCATCAATGGTGCGTTACCTATCGACCGAAACAAATGCGCTGATGTAACTCAGCCGCCAACTACAGCTCGTCGACTAAGCATCCAGTACTTCGCGTAGCGTTCCCGCTAAGTTCCATTCATTAGGGCGCCGCGTAACGACCGCCGCCCACACGCGACTTAACCTACAATTTGCAAGTTTGCTTCCTTTTTTGTTATGCATCAATTGTGCGTTACCTATCGACCGAAACAAATGCGCTGATGTAACTCAGCCGCCAACTACAGCTCGTCGACTAAGCATCCAGTACTTCGCGTAGTGTTCCCGCTAAGTTCCATTCATTAGGGCGCCGCGTAACCATCGCCGCCCACATGCGACTTAACCTACAATTTGCAAGTTTGCTTCCTTTTTTGTTATGCATCAATTGTGCGTTACCTATCGACCGAAACAAATGCGCTGATGTAACTCAGCCGCCAACTACAGCTCGTCGACTAAGCATCCAGTACTTCGCGTAGTGTTCCCGCTAAGTTACATTCATTAGGGCGCCGCGTAACCGCCGCCGCCCGCCCGTGACTGAAGCTGCGAGCGCTATCGTCCCTCCCACTCGTGTCAATAGCGTGGAACTTACATAAGATCGTGTGGGCCTAACTGTGCCTGTGTACACGCATTATTTTGTAATATGCTCCGTTGGTTTAGCTATGAGCAGGCAGTGGCAAATTGTTTTGTAAACGTAGACGGTGGTTCGGTTGCAGAAATAACCACCAATGTTAAAATTAAAATAAAAATAAAATAAAATAAAAATAGCCTTTATTTCTGCTACAATTTGATCTTGACATATAAGATTAAACTATTTTATGGTATTATAGGTGTTAATGGTTACATGTATGATTATAAATGAATGTATATGTAAGTTAATTTATTTTAGTAGTAGTAGTCGCCTCTGCGGCGTAGGCCTCTCCTAAACCTTTCCATACCTCTCTTTCCCGCGCTTCTCGCATCCATAAGGGTCCACATCGCTGGTTAAAGATGTCTCTCCATCTTTTATTTGGTCTTCCTTTTTTCCTTTTCCTGTCTCTTGGTACCCATTCTGTTAGACGTTTTGTCCATTTGTTATTATTTGTCCTACAAATGTGTCCTGCCCATTGCCACTTGAGTTTTCGTGTTCTTTTCCTTACATCTATCAATTTAGTTTTTTCTCTGATTTTTATGTTTTTAACCTTATCTGATAGTTTTAGGCCAAGCATGCTCCTTTCCATTTTGCGTTGGCAGATAGCAATTCTTTCTTCGTCTTCTTTTCTTAGTGACCACGTCTGGCAACCATAAGTCAGGCATGGCAATATCACTACTTCGTAGAGTTTTTTCTTGATGTTTATGTTCATATCCTTATTTTTCATTATTTCCTTCAATCCCCAATATTTCCTCCAGGCTAGAGTTATCCTTCTTTCTATCTCTTTTTCTGTATTATTTCCGAATGATACTAGCTGACCTAAATATATATATTCATTTACATATTCGATGTTTTCGTTTGCTATTGTAATATCCCGTGGGATTCCATTTGTGACTATCTTGGTTTTCGACATATTCATTGACAATCCCACTTTTTTACTTTCCGTTGCTAGTTCGATCACCATACACTCCAATTCGGTGGCGCTTTCTGCGAAAAGCACAATGTCGTCTGCGAATCGCAAGTGGTTCAGTAGTTCTCCATCTACCTGTATTCCTTTTGTTTCCCAATCTAGATGTCTGAAAATGGATTCGAGCACCGCTGAAAACAATTTCGGAGAGAGAGGGTCTCCTTGCCTTACTCCTTTTTGTATGGGGAATTCTGTACCCTCGCGTTCTAGGCGCACTTTGGCGTGACCTTTTGTGTATATACTCTTTATTAAGCTAACGTACTTCTGGTTGACACCTTGTTGTGTAAGTGATGCCCATATAGTTTCGAAGTGTAGAGAATCGAATGCCTTTGTGTAATCTATGAAGCACATATATAACGTCTTTCCATATTCCTTGGTTTTTTCAATTAGTTGCGTTATAACTTGTATGTGATCTATAGTCGAGTAACCCTTGCGGAAACCCGCTTGTTCGCGCGGTTGGTTTTCATCGAGACTCTTTGATATTCTATTCAATATGATCTTTGAAAAAATTTTATATAAATTTGTCATGAGACTAATTGGTCTGTAGTTTCCTAGGTCGCTTCTATCCCCTTTTTTGAAGAGAAGTATTATTGTAGATTTTGACCATTGATCTGGTGTGGTTTCGGTTCTAAGTATGTTATTGAATAATACTTCAAGGGGTTTCAAAAGGATAGTAGATAGCGCTTTCAGTACTTCATTGGCAATGTTGTCGTTTCCTGGAGTCTTGTCGTTTTTTTGAGATTTTATTGCATGTTCGATTTCTGATCTGAGAATGATTGGTGTTTCTGTAATTGTATTCGCTGCATTATATTTGTTCATGTTAGTACATAAGGAGGAGCAAGCGCTATCTGTAGCAGTGTAGAGATTTTTATAAAATAGTGAGGCCTCGTTTATTATATCAAGGCGTCGTGATTGCATAATTCCCTGTTTATTTTTCAGTGTTCCTGTCCACTCTGACTTATCACTTAACTCTTTGTAAGCTTTTCGTATAGCCCCAGCTTTACCTACGAATTTTTCGAAGGTACTTTGTCGTATTTTTCGTTTTTGTTGTGTAAAATTTCTATTAATTTTTTTGCTTACTCGTGTTATTTCTTCTTTTATTTCTTTTGTTCTTTTTTGCTTGTATAGTTCTTTTCTCTGTTCTAAAAGGTCTTTTATTTCTTCGTTTATATATTTATTAATATGTTTCTTTTTTCTTGGGAGCTGTTTCAGAAACTCTTTTAACTCTATTTCCAACTTGTCGTATTGTTTTTGTACTTCAGCATGTGTACTAACAGCTCCTATAAATTTATTGTCCCAATATCTAGCGTCGTATTCTGAAACCTGCAGAGGTTCTTTGGTGTAATCGGTAGACTTTATTTTCCTTCTTTTTGATTTTGAAGTCAAGGATAATTCGCATCTAATCATCCTGTGATCCGAATTGAAGTTCAGGTTTTTGATGATATCGAATGTTTTTATATGGCTTGGTTGATTCGTTAATATGTAGTCAATCTCGTTAAAATATTGATTGTTTGGAGATCGCCAAGTCCATTTTTTGTGTGATTTGCATGGAAACATGCTGTTCATGAAGTAGTAATCATTTTCGACTGCAAATTCTACTAGTTTCTGGCCGTGTGGGCTTCTTTTTCCGTATGCGTATTGTCCTATGTTTTTTCCCTCATTTTTTTGTGCTTTTCCTATTTTTGCATTGAAGTTACGAAGTTAAAATTACGTTAATGTTTAATTTACATGCACGTCACTTGATATTTCGTCCTGTGATCTTTGAACTGGTTTAATTTGAAAATATGAAAATACACTAGGATTCTATTCAAGTCACTATGAGAGGTTTCTTTTTTATGATATTTTGATGCGGTTAAGATGTTTTTTTTTATTTTTATCTTTGATTTATTCGGTTAGTATGCGATATTGTGAGCCTGTCGACAGTACCTGTACTCAAGATAACACATTCTAATAGGGTCCTTTGGACCTCTTCTGTTGATAAGCAACCAGTCTGTTTTTTTTAACCTCGTGAGCGCGTGACGTCACATAATCAGCCCATCAGGGGCGCTCGCGTAAAATTAACTGAAAAGATGGCACTTGCGACGTGTTAAGATGTATTTAGATCTTTCTGTTATCGCCCCATTGAGGAAATCACTGAAAATGTAGACATGAACTTCCTACCTGGGTGTTCAACCACTAAATTCGGAAATAATTTTTAGACTCCAGAAAGCACGGATTTTATTTTTAGAATGGGGAACACAGGCTCGCAAGGATGTTGAAATAACGTGAATCTGAAAACTAAATAGAAGTTAGCGATAACAGGTATAATTTCAAATATGTTATTCGGTCAATGCCGATTAAATTGAAAGGGTTATGTTTACCACCTCAGAAAGAGTCAATCAAATCGCACACATATATGTACATATAAGTCGGTACATAAAACATATAAGTACCACAAAACAGATGTTTTATGGTACTTTAAACGTTGCAGTTTACCGTTTGCTTTATACTGAGACTTATGTTGAGTCGCTTTCAAGCGAGTTCGCTTACATTTTTGTCCCCAGGGGCGACTACGCGCTGTTATCTTCCACCGTTCCGGCCACAGAATTCGGAATGAGCTAGATATGCTTATCCTCTAACTCGCGCACGTCAGGACAAGTTCGATCAACTGTCAGCTTTTTGTAGAGTAGCATTGTCGAGTTTCAAAGAAAAAAAAAATAAGTCGGTTCTGCTTCGCCAGAGGTAATCGATCCGGCAGGAAAATATAAAAAAGACGAATCCTAGTATGTAATATACATCTAATGCAGGAAAAAAATACTGAAACTCTCTACATATGTAGAGCTCCTTGTTTCAACATGCCAACAAATGCCACAAAAAGATGCATTGAAGCTAGTCAGCATGTTTTTTTTTTGTAACTAGTCATGGATGGCTAATACCGAACTGACCGTCAGATATTAGCCTAACACACCACATGGGAACTAGGTGCCATGCCAGGACCTTCCTTATATTGCTCGGCTACATTAAACTGGATGGAAAACACGGACAATTTTCAATGCCGCTTCGACCATCGTTCATTCAATGCGATGATACCAACCCGGGCGGGATTAACCCTACCACCTAGTAAATAAGGTTAGTTAAACTGTAGGTCCCCTCAGTTTTACTTGTACTGCAATACATGGCGCTACCCACTTGAATTTCGAACATGTAAAAACGCTAAGAATGTCCACAATCAAATTACCCTGAGCGGCGTGTCGGGTACCTCATCTCGTATATTATGTACTAGGTATTTCCAGTTGTTTTCCAATTCGGTGGTTCCGCTTGTCGTTCGCTCCGAGACTTGATATCAGAAGCGGTATTATATCGCGCCGTCGCCGCTCTGACGCGGCCGAGACGCGACGTCGAGCGTAGTCATGCAGCGTTTGCGCTCATGCATAAACATGCATCGCGAGATTTAATTTTTATTTAATTTATTTCTTCCTCGAACATATTCTCTAGATTACATACTATGCGAGAATAAGGTATACATTTTGAAATAATGATTTACTTATATCTAAAAATCACATATCTACGATACGTTTAATCTTAATTGTAATACTGTAAGCCCCGATGGCACGAAGAGACGGCTGAGTTAATCAATGTTCGAACACGTCACTTTTAGTGAACCGCACGGAGTTGCTTCCATACTCTCCATTCAAAGTGACGTGTTTAATCGTACGTTGACGTTGATTTTGATTTTTTGTTTGCTTTCGTGCACCCGGTCCTTAGTAAGACTGCTGCCTACTAAAGAATAAATTCTGAGTAGTAGGCAGCTGATTCCGACATTTGTTTACTTAAAACTGTGTCGCACTGCATTGCCACCATACATTTTTTTTAAAAATCTTGTATGGACCCTTCGTGTGCGAGTCCGACTCGCACTTGGCCGGTTTTTATGTTTAGGGTTAATGTTTCGCATGTCCGGCTGTCCGCTTGTCCGGCTGTTCTCTACAGTTCGCATTTCTCACACGAAGGGTTCCGTACCATCGTACAAGATTGTCAGCCTCGGTGGCCCAGTGGCGCGACACTTCGGCGATCGCTCTCCGAAGTTAAGCAACGCTGGGTCCGGTCTGGTCTTGGATGGGTGACCATTCGACCGTTGAGAGAGGCTGGCCGTGGTTCGGATTCCACGTTTAGCTGTAGGTCCCCTTCCTTACTTACTAGGTGGTAGGGTTTATCCCGCCCGGGTTGGTACCATCGCATTGGATGAACGATGGTCGAAGCGGCAATGAAAATTGTCCGTGTTTCCCATCCAGTTCAATGTAGCCGTGCAATATAAGGAAGGTCCTGGCATGGCACCTAGTTCCCATGTGGTGTGTTGGGCTAATACCATGACAGAACTTGTGGTATTAGCCATCCATGTCCAGTCACTTAAAAAAAAAACAAGATTTATCACAAAAAATCACGTTTTTTTATAGGACCCCCCTTTAAATTGTATTAGTTTTACCTATTTGTTGTTATAGCGGAAAAATAAATACGCACTCTGTAAAAAATTCAGCTGCCTACCTATTACGGTTCATGAGATATAGCTCGGAAGGACGGACGGACGGACAGCGGAGGCTTAGTAATAGGGTTACGTTTTCATCCTTTGGGTACGGAACCCTAAAAACTATCCCTAACGAAAAGTAGTACTTTGTGACATCACTTTGATACATTGTGTATGGACCAAAAGTCAAACTAATGCAAAGTGACGTCACAAAGTACTAGTGTTAGTTTCTGTTACGAATATTTATCTCAGCCGGAGTGTTTTTCGCTATTCCAAATAGTTTGGATTCGGCCATGAAGTAAAACTTGAAATAATCACCTATATACATTGCCACTAACAATCGACAAAGCTTGATCAGAGCCGCAATAGCCCTCAGGATATCCGAGTCCGGAGCCGCGGCCCAATCGGTCGCATAATCGGGGTTTCGTGGCGTGAATAATGATGACGTCATTGTACGACGACGTCACACTGCACATTACACGTCATCGAAGACGCGGACACAATGACGCGTTCGGCCATTGTGATGGCTGGGAGCTCGGAGGCTGAACAGAACTCTGATTGGCTGTAATGTAGTATGGTATTACCGAATCGTACTCATGTACCCACGTCTCAGATTAGAAAACAAGCTAGAAGTGAATGCTTTGTCGTTTCTTACGTAACCGATTCCAAATGCTTGACCTTAAGGGCGCGATAACACCTGATTGCATTTCATTTATTTATTCAACTTCTGGTAGTCAAACTACACTAAGTCATGTCACATTTTAATTGATCTGCGGATTCGATCAACCAGTGAAGAAGAACCCGCAAAGAAACTTCTTCTATACATTATCTTTTTTTTGTCTTTTAAGGACATCAGGACGTAAGAAAAATATCTTATTATTTTTAAAAATAACTGCTTATTATTTTGGAATTTACAAAAGATGAAAGATGCATTGCTGGTGATGACATACACTGACGGTAGCGCGGGCCAGTCAGATCGTCTACGAATTCGCTCACTCAAAGAGTTCTCAGGCTCTAACGATACGTAAAACATGTAAGAACTGTACAGGACGCCATTTAGTGTAACGAACTTAGTGCTGCATAGATTATATTTTATCGGACTGTATTGATTGCCGGTGTATGTACTCGTACGTGGCAACGAATACTACTTTCGGTACTCTTACTATAATTGGGCGCATTTTCCGTTCCGAGTGGGCACACCGCCATTTGTAATTCCGGACAAGTTTCCCCACATGCCCCCCCCCCCCCCGCCCCGCCCCGCCCCGGGGGCAGTGAGTTGCGCATTTTGAACTTCTCGCGCCGCCCCGCAGGCGCGTATCGTTAGCGAGGCCTCCTCGGGCGGACAGCCGCATCCGAGACATGCTTTTAATGGGACTAAAAGAATACGTGCGATTGTACACGTGTGACGTTCGGCAACGTCGTTAGCGCTGTCTTCTGTTATGTCATCATACAAATAAATTTCTTTGCAACTAACCTCATTTGATCATTATCAATGACCATTACGTTATTGAAATGCATCAAAATAGAACTATCGTAATAGTAGTTTTCGGAGCCCCATTGAGCGGATCGTAGCTTAGTGGCGCGGGGACTGGCCTAGCGTACCAGAGGTCTGGGTTCAATTCCTCGCCTCGACATACACCACTTTCTTTCTCTTTCTGATTTCGATAAGCGCATTTCGTCACGAATGCGAGCTGCTCCATAGTTCGCACTCCATGAAAAACTGTAGTTCCCCTTCCTCTACTAGTTGGTAGGGTTTAAGCCCGCCCGGGTTGGTACCATCGCATTGGATGAAAAGATGGTCGAAGCGGCAATGCAAAATTGTCCGTGTTTTCCATCCAGTTCAATGTAGCCGTGCTCATAAAAGGGAAGGTCCTGGCAAGGCACCTAATTCCTTCGGAAATGTGGTGTATTGGGTTAATATCATAACGGTATAGTTGTGTGGTATTAGCCATCCATGTCAAATTGCATAAAAAAAATTGAAAGTTCGAAAGCCGCCGTCGAAAGGTGTCATCGGGCAACTCTTATGTCATATCCTGACCACTATTAGTTATTCTGTGTCCTGACGTACGCCATATGTCGCGGTCAACATAAAAAACCGGCCAAGTGCGAGTCGGACTCGCACACGAAGGGTTCCGTACCATCGTAAAATATTTAATATACAAAAATCACGTTTTTTGTATGGGGCCCCCTTTAATTATTATTATTTTTTAACCTTACCTATTTGTTGTTATAGCGGCAAAATATATACAAACTCTGTAAAAATTTCAGCTGTCTATCTATTACGGTTACTGAGATACAGCCCTGTGACAGACGGACGGACGGACGGAAGGACGGACAGCGGAGGCTTAGTAATAGGGTTCCGTTGGCACCCTTTGGGTACGGAACCCTAAAAAGGCATTATGTAATTGAACGATTCTTGCTACTAAGAAACGTATTTGTTACTACTGATGTTTTTACTACTTAATCTCTTTCTGCTCTGAGAGTAGAGAAAGCAAACAAGAAATAAAAATGGTTCCTTAAAAACTGAACCTGTATCCATTTTTGCTTCAAAATATTCTTTTTTTCTTCTAGGAATTTACTTAAAGCAGCATTCGTTAATCTCGAATAACATTCAAAATATAAGTGGTTTTAGTTTAGATAAACGCTGAAACCGGTGAAAATTTTGTATGCGGTGGACACAACGGTTTTCATAGCTCGCCTAGAACAGTTTAAATTGGAAAGCATTATTCTATCCGTTATATTTTTATGTGGAAAATAGGTTGGTTATATTATGTTTTATTCTAGATGTTAGTTTAAATTTTGTAATTAGTTAAATGAATAAATAGCTAAAATTAGTTAGTTAAAATGTTCACGTTATCCAAGTGTACGCCGGGCCTGCGGACGAATAAAGAATTGAATTTAATTGAATTATCCAGTTAACCAAAACAGTAAAAGTTCGTAAAAACTGTAAAAAATAAAAGAAAATGGGCATCCAGTGAAGACTGTTAGCATTATACATTCAAATTGAGCGGTTAAGGTTTTCGCCAGACATACAGTACCGTTTGTTTCATAGGCTCATTCTCGAACCCGCCCCGCGGTGCACAAGGCGCTCGGCCCGCCCGCAGTGACGCGCCAGTTTTCGCGGAAAAGTAATAGTTTCCCGCGGCCGCCTTCCCAGTGACGTAGCCTTTACGTGAGCGATGTTATTGTGGTTAAACAGCGGCCGGCGGGGGTAGCGGACGGACAGCGCGTGGCTGAGAGCATGGAACGACGGGGGCTGCGATCGAATATCATTCGCATTGCGGCAGCGCAGCCACGAGTTTTTTTTAATGTAACTGGACATGGATGGCTAATACCAAAATGACCGTCAGATATTAGCCTAACACACCATATGGCAACTAGGTGCCATGCCAGGTTCTTCCTTATATTGCTCGATTATTTTAATCGATATTGGACGATTTTCATTGCCGCTTCGACCATCGTTCATTCATTGCGATGGTACCAACCGGGGCGGGATGAACCCTACAACCTAGTAAGTAACAGTACAGTACATGGAATCCGAACCACGAATGACGAAAAAAAAGTTCACCGAGCAACTTATAAACGAATCCCATAATTTGTTTTTTATTGTTCTTACTTGTTACTTACCTTACGCTTCAGGTCTTGTCACAAAACAAAACAAAATGTTGTTTTTTTAATAACTGGCTCGACAAAAAAAATCTGCATAAATTCTCTTAATTTGTTTTACGATAATCGGTTGAGAAATGCGACCTGTCGAGGAGAACAGCCGGACAGACATACGAGAGCATTTTTGTCCAACCTGAAACGGAGAATCGCTCGCGTTTCGCGCTCGCTCGGTCAATTAATTAACACAATAACGGAAAACTATTTCATGGGCCGATTTTAATAATTTGTGGAAACTGTGTTAATTAAAACGAAACTAATGTATTCCTAAACCGCTCGCATAATGCACAATGCGCCCGCTGCGTTTTGCCGCGGGCTCGTATTTAATTTGTCGTTTCGGAAGCGGCCACGCAAGCTTTCAGTTGCACACTCATTATTTCAGGAGCGGCCTGCTCGGCCCAATGGGAAAATATGAAAAGCGTTTGCGAATATGTTGCGAATACAAGCCGCACCGCCATCCGCTGACATGCCAAAACTGCAGTCCACCTTACAAAGGCGTTAACAATTCTGATAATTTTACTGGGATCGTCGGAGAGTTGTCGACTATAAAATAATTGAGTGAACGTTTACAGGTTATCAGTCTTTGCATGCTGATATAGTATTATTGTGACAAAAGAAATTGTCATCAACGAGTGCCTTACTAGATCACCAAATCAAGTTACTTTAAAATTTTAAGCATTCCTGTTTTCATTGAAAAGTTAAAATAAACCACAAAAGAAAGCAGAAGCGAGCTTTTGAGTTGATTATATTAGAAGTATCAAGAGTATTTTTTTTTCACACTATTTATCAAATATATCTATATATATATATATATATATATATGTTTTTTAACCGACTTCAAAAAAAGGAGGAGGTTAACAATTCGTCTGTATGTTTTTTTTTTGTTTTTTTGTTTTTTTTTTTATGTTTGTTACCTCATAACTTTTTCCTGGGTGAACCGATTTTGATGATTTTTTTTTAAATGATAGCTAGTGCTTCCCAAGTGGTCCCATTTTAATTTGGTTACGTTTGACAATGATATCCATGAGAAAATCATAAAAGTCTTAAATTTGTATTAAGATGTGCGCGACAAATGGACGAATAACTCAATATAACGCCAACCGATTTCGGTGATTCTTTTTTTATTGGAAAGGACGTGTACAAATTAGTAAGTGTACTTCAGATTCACTAAAAATAAACAAATAAAAAAAAATTAACAAAAAAAATAACCGACTTCAAAGAAAAAGCACTAAAAAGTAAAAAATAATGTTTATTTTTGTAGTTACGATTTCTGTTATTTTTTGAGTCGGTGTCAGCCAAGGTTAGGTTAGGTTAGGTTAGCTTAGGTTAGGTTAGGTTCTCTTGATTGGCGCAGCGCGTGCCCGGCTGACGCCGACTCAAAAAATAACAGAAATCGTAACTACAAAAATGAACATTATTTTTTACTTTTTAGTGCTTTTTCTTTGAAGTCGGTTATTTTTTTAATGTGTAAATCTGTTCATATGTTCTAAAATAATATTTGTGTATTTGTATCTTATATCTATTAATATGTTTAAGTGTATGTTCATATTTGTATGTTATTTATTTTAATATATAAATCCTTATTTTTAGATTAGTTAATATTTTCGCTAATTCATTTTGTTTAACGTCTATTTTTTTGCCCGCCTCACTGCACCTCTCCTACATCTCTAAGGTTGAATGGTAGAGAATGCCTTATGGCATTAACTTCCGCCTTTTTGTACCGTATGGCTGCAAATAAAGTATTTTTTCATTTCATTTCAGAAAAGTGCATTCCATTCCATTTTAAAATAAATGAAATACATATCCATGGGCTAAATTAATTGGCATTGTATTAACGTGGGATTATTAATGAATAGCAAGGACAATCTGTCAGTTTCGTTTTTCAAAATAGTTTTTCTAAATCTCCGTATTAAGTTGCCTTGCCTTGCTCTACCTTAACTCAGAAAACATTCAACATTATTTTAAATAGTTGATATTCATCTTGAAAAACGAATGACTAGCTAATGAAATAAATTGAGCCACACAGACCAATTCCAAATTGCACAACGCACAAATATGTTTTTCAAACTTGGCTAGCGATGTAAGGTTATAGGTACGTATTGCGAGTTTCCAAGAGAATGTTTATAAAACATTGAATGATTTGCGGTGTAAGCAGAGCATTCAATTCATTTGAGGGATAAAGGCGCCTTTGTATGTGTCTAATGGTACGGACGCGAGGTACACCAATAAATCACGGGTGCATCGAGCTAACGAGTTGCAGTGCCTACCCGCATCAGCTAGTGTTCAAACGAGCTATCCCGTAGCGTATCAGCAAGGCCTGTCAACAGCAATGGCGAAGATGCATTCCATTGTGGTGGTTCGGAACCAGAATGGGAACCGATCTCCCCACGTGACCTATTCCCCCCAAATTAATAAAATGCGGCTCGCGTCACCCGATTATTTATAATATTCATTCTGTTGGCAGAAATAATTTAATTGCAACGATTGTTGTTTTGGTGTTTGTTGTAGAGACAGCACCATAACGAGAAATTAATAAAATATGTTTTTTACGTGATCCTCACCCAGTTGAGCGCCGTACTTAAGGTGGGCCATCCCGCTCAACTCCCCATACAAAAGGGGAAAGAAGATCACGCCCATATTTATTGCCAGAGATCCCAAATTTTGCTCAAAATAGTTTTATTTAATCGAACTAGATGTCTGATGACCGTTGGATTGTAAAATTGTGTTTGGTTTTTAAGTTATAAGGTCCGAAAGTTCTAATTTTTCGCGCGTTTTATACAATAACTTTGGAGGTGGATTACGCATTGATAAAGTAAGAACATTTTAAAAAGATAAGTCATCAGACATAACTTCTTTAATCAAGATTTATAATCTATTTGGTTTTTGTCCGATTTTGACTGCGGTCGTGGTTTACTTTTAGCTATAAGTCGTTTTGTAATTAAAATTTTCCTAAATGTTACCAAATCATACACTACTCTGGTAGGAAAGGTAAGGAACGGCCAGCCTCAATGGTCGAAAACGGTCACCCATTTAGAATCCAACCGCGCTCGGAGTTGCTTCACCTAGCTTATCGAACCGCAATGCGTCACGCCACTGCACTACCGAGGTAGACAAAATTTAAGAGAGTCGTTACCCATACTGTTTCCATGCTCTTAATGTTTTACTAGGTTTTTGAAATTATGGATTTTATAATATATTGTAGAACTCTATGTCTGTATGTTTTATTTTTTTATTGTACTTTTTAGAGTAGAAAATATTAGCTAATTAACATTGGAAATAAAGTTGCCTTTTTTACGTTAATTTTAGTTTTTTTTTTACTGAAAACTACAGATATTTACAAGAGAAAACAAAACAAACGGACATAAAATGAAGCTTATTCAAGTGTTAAAAAAAAACTGACAACGTTTAGTGGTAGTGAAACGTTAGGGCCCGGAAGACGATTTCGCCATCTCAATGGAAGTCACCGTGCAAAATTGTGCCTTGGCCATTGGACAAAGAATGCATTTCTTAAAATCTTCAAATCTTAGATTTCCTTTGACTTCACGATAGCCTTAATGAAATGTAATAATCTTCAATAACGTTATCTTTTCCAGGTATGATTATAATGGAGACTGCAACGTGCATGGCACCCACGCAAGGTACCCATTCGTTTAATCTTTTGAAATTTCAGAAAGTATGAACCTGAATGCACGTACCGTCCATTGTGCATCGCTCATTCTGCTTCTCTCTCACCTTTGAGGATGCGATCCAATCCCGAGCTTACATTATTGCGGGGTTCTTTTGATGGGAAATTTTAAATCAACTTTTCCTCGAGCATTCGCCGGCGGGGGCGGGCGGGGCGACTGCGGGCAGCGGGCGGGACGAGCCGGACAATAGCTCAGTGTGCTTCTATAATAGGTTCGACAATGGGCAGTTATTACTTGAGCCCGGAGAGCTGGCGAACCGCTGTGGAGCTGGGTGGAGTCGATGGTCAAATGAATTTGTAACTCGAGGCAGGGGTGGACCGTTCAAGGACTGCGCATCGCTTCCTTCTGAGCGAGTCACCGGTTGTTTGTTGGGTAACGCACCCAAAGGGTGCAAACGGAACTCTATTACTAAGCCTCCGTCCGTCCGTCCATCCGTTTGTCACAGGGCTGTATCTCATAAACCGTAATAGGTAGGTAGTGGAAACGTTCACAGAGTGTGTATTTGGCCGCTATAACAACAAATAAGGTTAATTTAAAAATAATAAAAATTAAAGGGGGCCACCATATATTAAGCGCACTTGGCCGGTTTTATTATGCAACAGGACATGGATGGCTAATACCAAACCCACAATCGTGATTTAGCCCTACAAACCGCATTCCCGAAGGAATTCGTTCGGGACCTTCCCTTATGAGCATTGAACTGGAACAGGCCTTCTGCCTGTACACATTTTGAAATGTGTATTAAAATAAAGCGTCGCCATAGCAACGCGGGTTGTTGTGAAAATAAACTTGAGATTTTTTTCTAGCAAATATTTTTGCTCTAAAGTAAATATTTTCATTACCTTTGATGGAGGCCCCTGGTAATAGTACTGTAACTTCCTTTACAGTACTAACCCAGGACCTTAACCCTTACACCTAGTAGGGGAAGAAGACCTACAGTTTTGTATTGATTCCGAACCATTTCGTGAATTAAGTCACTTATCCAACTCAGATAAAGTAAGTGGTTCATGTGTGTGATCACGGTGAGCACAAAATTGTCTGAGGCTGAGATAAATAGTCGTAACAAAAACTAAGACTAACGAAAAGTAGTACTTTGTGACGTCACTTTGACACATTTTGTATGGACAAAATCTCAAAGCAATGCCAATTGACGTCACAAAGTACTACTTTGCGTTAGCATTAGTTTCGGTGACGACTATTTATATCAGCCTGAGTGTACTAGTGCTCAGGGCATTTATCGGCCGTATTAAATCATAGTGTCGCCTTCGCGAGGCGTATCTCTCATTATAAGCGTATCATATTATTCATGTGGACGAAAAAGAAACATAACTTATAGACCCGTGGAATTTCTTTGCGGGTTCTTCTTCACTGAGTTGATCGAATCCCCGGATCAATCAAATTGTGATATGACTGAGGCTGAGATAAATAGTCGAGACTAACGAAAAGTAGTACTTTGTGTGGTCAATTTGCATTACTTTGCGATTTCGTCCATACAAAATGTGACAAGGTGACGTCACAATATACTACTTTTCGTTAGCCTTAGTTTTTGTTACGACTATTTATCTCAGCCTTAGGGTCTCTTCCACGAAGTACTGATTAGCTTAATCCTTGCATTAAAGAGCCTTTTTTCGATACCAGTACAAGATAATCAGAATTCTAGCAATAGAGGCCCTTTAAGTGTCGATTAAAATAAACCAGCAGTTGGTGAAAACCAGGCTTAGTGTAGTTTGACTACCAAAAGTTGAATAAATCAGTGAAATAAAATGAAATTTAAAAACTTTGAATTTTTTCCATCAACGGTTAATGCATGCTGAATTAGAGAAATTAATTTGTGTGAGTACTGTTAGATTAGGGCCTGTCCGGCCTGTAACGGTGACCGAAACGTTACAAATGGTATGCAATGATACATTCCTAACCTGCAACCGGCATGCTCTGACACATTGACGCCGGTGAAGTTTCGAAGGGTAACGATACGAGCAATAAAGGCCACCGGCGTGATTCCCAATTTGCCGTAAACAAAGCGGAACACACGGCATAAGGCTGTAAAGTCTGCCGGTCCAACTTTCGGCGTATCGACTGAATCATATCGTAAAAACTTTTCAGTCGGCGGCGCTGGGCGGGGTCGCGACAGTCGATTGTTTAACTTTGTTCCGCGATAGCGATATCTCTGTAGAATTTCCCTACACTTGACCGGGTTACTTTCGTAACTCACTTTGGTACCTCCGCAATGACTATTGCATTGTATTTTGTGAGTTAGAGGGAGATGCTTATTAGTCATCCCAATACACCTCATTCCCGAAGGAATTTGGTGCCATGCCAGGACCTTCCCTTTATGAGCACGGCTACATTAAACTGGATGGAAAACACGGACAATTTTTCATTGCCGCTTCGACCATCTTTTCATCCAATGCGATGGTGCCAATCCGGGCGGGCATAAACCCTACCACCTAGTAGGGAAAGGGGACCTATAGTTTTACATGGATTCCGAACCATGGAGCAGCTCGCATTCGTAACGAAATGCACTTATCGAACTCGGAAAGAGAAAGACAGTGGTGCCTGTCGGTATTGAACCCAGGTCTCTGGTACGCTAGGCCAGTCCCCGCGCCACTAGGCTACGAGCTGCTCAATCAGAGGTCTGAAGGTAAGCAGTGTCACCGATATTCAGGCGCTCCAAAGGTACCCTGCACTCAAATTGTATGCACTCAAATTGTATGATTGGCCTGTTCAACAATCACAGCGGAGATGTACGGGCATTAAGTTTAGCTGCAATTGTTTCAACGTTCACTCAGTCTAAGTCTGGAGTGCACCTAATGTTAAAGCTACGGTTATCATAGATCCATCTTCTGTCTTCTCCAGGCGAAAAATAAGGACGCATATTTAATAACGATAACTATAAAAATAACCAGACATGGGCCCCTCCACCTAAAAAAGTACCTGCCACTGCTTACGGAAATACGAGAAATTTTTACGTGTTTGTGTAAATAAATTATTATTTTTTATAATATCAACAATTAGTTTTAATACATTAATGATTAGAGAAAGAACACAGGTAATACGGGTTCACTAAAATGCCAATTTGTGCGGTATGGCAACAATTGACGACACATATGATTGACTATGCAAAGACCGTGCCCACCCTCTAACATGTTGCCAATTGGAGCAGGCCAGTCCCAAAAAAACAGTACCCGTTCACGAGCATCATCTCTGGTCCAGCGATTGCAAAAATATTTGTCGATGGATAAAACACCCAAAAATTCGGACTCTATACTGTTAACTCTAGTCCAATGCAGTCATAACTTAATAATCAAATAGGCGGGTAGGTATTGAAAATACAAGATACTCAGGTGAAGGTTTTCCGTCCACGTGCTTCCACAAGTCGTTCCTCGCTCGGTCCCCTCTCCCTTTCTCTCCTTCCCTCGCTGTCTCGCTTGCTCCTCCCCTCCCACCACGTGTCACGCATGCGCAGCAGCATCAAAGGATTGATGTTTGTTGCCAGGCGATTACAATACTTTGCTAGTGGCCGCGAGACAAATGACTGAATGCTCCAATTCGGAATTTTGTATGTCTATTGGATTGCCCTTCTCCCACCGACGGAGCATCTGATCGACGTTTTTTAGGGCTCCGTACCCAAAGGGTGAAAACGGAACCCTATTACTAAGCCTCCGCTGTCCGTCCGTCCGTCCGTCCGTCTGTCACAGGGCTGTATCTCATGAACCGTAATAGGTAGGCAGCTTAATTTTCACAGAGTGTGTATTTATTTTGCCGCTATAACAACCTGCGCGCGCATGCTAGGTCTATGATAACAACAAATAGGTAAAATAAAAAAATAATAAATAGTAAAGGGTATAAAATATAAAATAATAAATATATAAAATATAAAAAACGTAATTTTTTTGTGTTAAAACTTGTACGATGGTACGGAACCCTTCGTGTGCGAGTCCCAATCGCACTTGGCCGGTTTTTTTGTAGTTTTATGTAGGCCGGAGACAGCGAGCAGTGAAGGACGGCAGTGGCGACCGAAAGTCATTCGTATGGCGGCAGCGTAACCACTTTTTAGTAAAAACACTACATTGACAGTAACGTCCGCCAGTTCGCGCACTTATTCGCTGTCTACTGAAGTTGCCGAGTTCCCGACACGCAAGAACTTCACAGTACGCTATTTAGTGTAACGAACCCAGACTGTGTGTTCCCTATTTTTAACCGACTTAAAAAAAGGAGGAGGTTATCAATTCGTCTGTATGTTTTTTTTTTTTTGTTTTTTTTTGTTTTTTTTTTTTTATGTTTGTTACCTCATAACTTTTGCCTGGGTGAACCGATTTTGATGATTATTTTTTTAAATGATAGCTAGTGCTTCCCAAGTGGTCCCATTTTAATTTGGTTAAGTTCTGACAATGATAATTATGAGAAAAAATTAAAGTCTTAAATTGGTATTAAGATGTGCGCGACAAATGGACGAATAACTCAATATAACGCCAACCGATTTCGGTGATTCTTTTTTTATTGGAAAGGACGTGTACAAATTAGTAAGTTTACTTCAGATTCACTAAAAATAAACAAATAAAAAAAAAACAAATTTAACAAAAAAAATAACCGACTTCAAAGGAAAATCACTAAAAAGTAAAAAATAATTTTCATTTTTGTAGTTACGATTTCTGTAATTTTTTGAGTCGGTGTCAGCCAAGTAACCTTGGTTAGGTTAGGTTAGGTTAGGTTAGGTTCTCTTGATTGGCGCAGCGGGTGCCCGGCTGACGCCGACTCAAAAAATTACAGAAATCGTAACTACAAAAATGAAAATTATTTTTTACTTTTTAGTGATTTTCCTTTGAAGTCGGTTATTTTTTTTGTTAAATTTGTTTTTTTTCAGCAATTATGTCGAAAAGAAAATATCTCTTTCGTCAGCGATGATCAGAATGTTTTAATCAAAAGATAATGAGACTGATATAATCGTAAATAATTTGTCTCCTCGACATGACTCGATGTGAAGTCAACAAATCGGGAAAATTGTTTATTTACATGTTAAAAAAACTGTGGAATGCTGGGCGTGCATTCCGTGCGTCGAGGAATTTCCTTCAAACTCAAAGTATTTTTGTTTCACGTATTAAAATTCAACAAACACAGTTTGTGTAGAAATATTTTAAATAAGTAATTTGCACCGTCAATTATTGATTTCAAATACAATATAGATAATTCAACCAATAAATCAAATTTAAAAATGTTTAATTAAAATTTTTACACAGTTTGTAAGCGTATAAGTTATAAGTTTTTTCTTTAAAAAAATCGAATTGAATCGTAAATTTAATTAATTTAAAATATACAATATTCAAAGTCAATTATCAACTAAAAAATCCCGGGTGGAATAAAAAGCCTCCATTAATAGTCTGGATTTATATTATGATTAAAGCGTTTGGGTGTTTTTTTTTATCTACAGAAAGCGCATTACAAAGTATTAGGTCTACCTGTATCGTGATTTAACCAAAGAGTCAATTGCAAGCGGAGAAAATCCCAGCAAAAGTTTTTTCTCGTGACGTAAATAGCCGTTACAAAAACGAACCCTAAATTATCGGATTGCATCGTTTCATCCATTTCAACAAATTAGCCGAATACGTACATTTTGACAAGAAAACTGCAGTCAATTTGTTTTACAAGGGAACATAAAGTGAATAATTTAATTCTCACTTGCGAGATTCATCCAATCCCAGATTTATTGCATCTTCGCGTGTAATAAATACGACGTTGTGTGAGATTTTATCTCCCCAGGTGTGTGAGTTAATATGGTTCAAACATTGTTGCATCATCTTTTATGACTTCTTCGTTGCTCGTTGGCTGCATCATAGTAAAATGAGAAATGGCTGTATGAATGGGAACCGACTTTTAAATTCGTATTTTTCGTGGATTTTGTATGCGTGTGAATATGTTGTACGTCCTAAAATGTTTACAATTTTATAGTCTAGTGTAATCGATATTTACTGTATGCGAGAGTTTATTTCTATGGAAGTTGATAAGTTTGGAAGAGGTTCGTCGATTTTTTTTTCGCAAGGGGTCCATGAGTAAAGATAGGTTAAGAAACCCAATCAATTAACAGACACGTTATGTTAAACCTGATATTTAACAATCTACTGATACATGTCTCGACCACGTGTGAAATTATTCAGAAAAATATCATCGCCAATGATTCTCTTGTTTCTTCTTGTGTTGAGCCGTGCATACTTATTGGCGATTCGAGTCGACTGAGCAAATAATAATAATAATAATAAAACTCTTTATTGTACACCAATGTGTACATTTAACAATGATTACAATAGGCGGGCTTAATGCCGAAGGGCATTCTCTACCTACCAACCTTTGGGATGTAGAGAGAGGTACATGGCGCCAGACAGAAAGAATTTATAGCATTTTAAAGAAAATGTGGTGATATTAAAGAAAGTTCCTGACATGACACCCAGTTCCTTCTGGAATGCGATTTGTTGGCAGATATCACGACAGTAGTTATTTATTTGTTACCCATGTCCGGTTTTATTAAAATATGGTTATGCTAAACACGCCATACGTTGAATTTCGATGGAAAGTATTTGAGAATGTCCTTTAAAATGCAGCTACTTAAGTCCCAAATGTGAGATGGTTTTACATAAAATAACCTCAAATATCCTTTGAAATAAACGAAAAGTTTCTAAAGTCTAACCCGAATATCGTAATTAATTTTAAAGACCTAGCACGCTTACTAAATTTCCACGTAACATGCATGACTCGCATATTATTGGCTAAACACTCATTAAAACAATGTCTCTATATCTACATCCGCCGCGAGTTTTCTCGTCGTAATCCACCCTTCACTTTACCCATTCAGAAATAAACGCATTAAAATATCAGGTATAACTCGTTTGTAGAACAATGGCCAATAAAATGGGTATTACGCGAGCGAGGCGGCGTTTGTTTTACTCGCGACGCCGACGGCGGCTTTGGGGGGGGGGGGGGGGGGGAGTTGGGGGGAGGGGGTGGAAAGGCTGCCTGGAAAATACACTAATGAAATTTAGATAATTCCTTTATATATGCCCGTCTGTGTCGGCGTATGAGCGCAATTCTCTATCTTACGTTAATGTTATTTGTACATCGTGAATAGGTTATAATGGGGCTTTAAACGATTTGATGTACAGAGTTGGAGTATTATTTCGGGCATATTACCCGTAGCCGTACACAATGAATATGAAATTCGATTTTCAATATTGTTTTCTGAACGTTCTGTTTGGGTTGACATAGCCAATCCCTTTTAAAGTAGCCGCCCAATTGTTTTTTTTTATTTTTATTTTTTATTTATAAGGCGCCAAAACGGTTGTCCATACATATTATTTACAGAAATAGTTTGATCAAAATTAACTACATATACAACCAGCAAAAGACACACAAGTACATTATAGAATAGATACATCACAAAAGTTAAAATAGAGCTATAAAACGAAAGCAACTAATCCAGAAAATATCTACACATTTTTAATTATCTGAAACTTTAAACGTAACATTTTAGAGATAAACAAAGAACAAAAAAAATCCCTGATAGGACATGCTATAGATGTAAGCAACAAGAGAGAAATAAAATGAAACAAAATTAATTAAACTAAAAAAAACAGCAGATGAAATAGGCTATGTAAAAAACAAACATAAAACTTTGTAGGATGGTTATATACCTACAGCTCATCCTATGAATCCAACAATCTAAGGGTTGACAGTACTGCACGCTTGTAGCTTAATGGACTGAGAGAATGAATGTCAAACAAGTTTAACATAATATTATTCGTGAGACACATTCTATGTAATGGTATGCGTTCTGCTGCATTGGTGCACCTAGATTTAATGTTAAATAGGTCCGTTGACCTTGTCACACGGCTTGCCACTCTAAACCCTACTTCACCCAATAGTTCGGATTTATAGTAATAGGAAATAAAACACAAAGCTCCTCAGTATTTATTATATATTCTTTGTTGTAGGTGTCGCATGAGCGATCTTACATTTGAAACGTTAAAAGTGTCATTCTTTTCGAGTTTTATTTACGAGTTTTTAGATGAAAGTTGCACCCGACTATGCACTTAGAATAAGGTTTGGGGATAAAGAAGCGCTGTTGTTTATCTTAAAACGAATTACATTGGAATTGACAACCACAAAGTTTAAAATGCAATATTATAGGTTGAAACGTTAAAAGTGTCATTCTTTTCGAGTTTTATTTACGAGTTTTTAGATGAAAGTTGCACCCGACTATGCACTTAGAATAAGGTTTGGGGATAAAGAAGCGCTGTTGTTTATCTTAAAACGAATTACATTGGAATTGACAACCACAAAGTTTAAAATGCAATATTATAGGTTATGTCATGTGATATTTTCTTTCCCACTTCTTCATTTGATTAGCATAATTTGGAAAAAAATATTTTCGAGGAACATCCATTCCAGTTACATAGATTAAGTGAATACAATTATACTCTGTTTTATTTTACAGAGTCTCTGACAGTTTTACGGAGTATTTTAGGGTAGGTCGCCTGGACGATTACTGTCGTGATTTATAAGCAGTTTTCTTTTCCATTTAAACCCCACATTACCTAAGTATCCATTAAAATCATGAAACGTTTGTCTCTCAATGAAATACAATTTATATTGTCAAAACATTTCATTTCGCCGAGCACACCTGAGCGGGGAAATCCCAGTCAAAGAAACAATCGTGCACTAGCGCAACAGTTCGGTCGCGCCGCCCGCCCACCGTCCCCCGCGCGCCGCCCACGTCGCCGCCCAAGCCGCCGCCGGTTGCCGAAAAGGCTAAAAAGGCCTAATAGTGCGGTGGCATCGGCCTCAACAGGTGGCGCTCGCGGGCCGCTGGCGAGCCGCCAACTCGCTAGTGTTCCCGCCTGCGACGGTCGCCTATGTCACTAGATTCCTAGAACACTTTAAGCTTACCAAACTACGTCTTATACCTCCTTATAAATATATTATTACGGTAGCCATTTTTGTCATGTCTATTTTCATGGCATCGTGCTTCTAATCGAAATGTCATACAAATCATCACGCTGCCTTCTTGCCAGAACAAAATATGCTTTTTGGTGTTCTATAGTTTAAGATTTCAAAAATTACGCACATATCTTGTTATTTTTTCAAAGCAGTTCAGCAAGTAATACTAAAAAAATAGGCAATAGTGCTTGTTAATATTAGAACAAATCGTTCATTACATTTACTTATTACTTATTCATATTTGTAGATAAAACCAATTACAGGTATTAATTAAATTCGTAGTTTACAATATATATTTTATACAATAGACGATTTTTCGTTGCTGTTTCGACCATCTTAACTTAACTCAAACTTAAGTTAACTAAATTAACTCAAAAATTGTCAGCCTCGGTGGCCCAGTGGCGCGACACTTCGGCGATCGCTCTCCGAAGTTAAGCAACGCTGGGTCCGGTCTGGTCTTGGATGGGTGACCATTCGACCGTTGAGAGAGGCTGGCCGTGGTTCGGATTCCACGTTAAACTGTAGGTCCCCTTCCTTACTTACTAGGTGGTAGGGTTAATCCCGCCCGGGTTGGTACCATCGCATTGGATGAACGATGGTCGAAGCGGCAATGGAAATTGTCCGTGTTTTCCATCCAATTCAATGTAGCCGTGCAATATAAGGAAGTTCCTGGCATGGCACCTAGTTCCCATGTGGTGTGTTGGGCTAATATCATGACAAAATTTGTGGTATTAGCCATCTATGTCCAGTCACATAAAAGATAATAATAATAACAAACAATGTACAATCTCACCCCGTTTCCAGTACCTAGAAAGGAATGAGATCGTCGTACGCGGCGCACGGCAGCGTGCTGCCACGAAGACAGTGCACTCGGCTCGGCCGCATCGCTCACTGCACGGCTGCATTGCACCTTGACAATGGCACCGCAATATCGCGTCGAGTTGCCCGGAACACTGTCCTACTTCGCCATATCTCTCTGGAGCACTAACTTAAACGAATAGCCGAAGAGTGCACGCGAAGCGAAATGATGCATTCCCTTTTGTTTTGATGCCCTCTCTTTATTTAATACAATAACGCTGAAGAGTTTGTGTTTTGAGGAATGTGACATGCATGCATGTATAATCGAACGTGAAGCAAGGATACATTAATTGAAGAAAGAACCCAGTAAAAATAACTTCTTTACGAATATACTGCAAGGCTGGACCCGAACGAGCAAAACATACCATTCGCGGGTCTATCAATTTCGCCACTATTTCTTATTATAATAATTTGGAATTCTCCCACAGTCCCTCCTCCAGTAATGAATACCTCCTACTTACACAGTGTATAAGATTATACCTTCATACATTTATTTAACGCTTCATCTGCGTTGCGGACATTAACTACAAAGATTGAAGATTCACACATGTTTGTGGTTTGTTTGAACGCGCATATCTCTGGAACACCAGTCAGATTTGAAACATGCGATATACCATTAGGACCAGAGCAAAGAGACAAAAAGTCCGAAAGAACGCTAAACGTAAACGAAATAATAGCGCGGACGGGCGATGCGACGTGGTTTCGGGGGCCGAAGGCGATTAATACCTTTAATTTTATACCTATTTTCGTGATATTAGCCCAGCACACCACTTATGAGCTAGGTGCCATGTCAGGACATTGTTTGCAGTGCGGGCTGCATTGAATTGGATATAAATTCAAAAGTTGTTTAAGCCCATTTATATTTGTATAATAGGTTTAATACAAGTATATCCATACACAATCAGCCTAAAAGAGAAATGAAAAAAAGTGTTACAGAATGGCTACTTGCTAAGAATTATGAGGACACCGAAAAATCGATCAAGATCATAAGTTAATTGAGTAGGTTTATTTACAATATTTTACATGTAAACTTACTCTCCGTCACTACCATTATACACCTACACAACACCACTACCAACCCTTATTCACCCTAACAATCTTTACCGACCCCAAAACGCGCACACACACACACACACCCTCTCACCATCTTTCTCACACTTGTGTTCAGTTTTAGTTTAAAATGTTTCAGGTAAGTTTACACTTTTGCTATTTGCAGCGAACGCTATTTTACATCGCGTACATGTTTTTGTGAGTTTCTGTTTCTATTGAGTATTTGGTCGGTATAAAATTTACATAGAAATATAAATAAAAAAGCAATAAACGCGTTGTAAAAAAATATCTCCCATGAGAAGTCACAAGAAAGTGAAGAGGCAGCCGACGCAACGCGGCGACGCGGCATTACGTCGACTTTGCCGCACTGAATCACCGCATTCATCACAATAGTTTTCCGCTCGCCGCGGCGATATTGCGGTCGCGGTAAAATACCTTTATTTTATACAATTTAAAGAACAATCCGAGCCACGCTCGCGCCCACTTTATTCAACTCCGGCGAGATGCTCTCTCGCTACACGCGGCGCCCGCTGTTTGCATAGTATCTGTTTACAGCGTAGACCCAGGCGATGCTAGATAGGATTATTATCTTGTTTTAACATACAGAGTGGAGGTGTTTGAAAGTAACTTGTTAGGCTCATAGTTCAGGGGCGTGGGGACTTGCCTTCTGAATGGGTCGATCCCTTCCCCGCTCGTGCCCCACTTTCATTCTCATTCTCGCATTCTCGTGCATTTCTTCATGAATGGAACCTTGGAAAATAAGGTGGGAAACCATGTAAAACTGTTAGTCCCGTTTCTGTTACTACCATTAAATCCGCCCGGGTGTGTACCATCGGCCTTCGCATTGGATAAAAATATGGCCAAAATCAAGGCATGACGGTGGGTGCCGTATTAGCCACCCCTGTCCAGTTACATAAAACAATAATAGTAATTTAATGTATCTTAATGCTAACTGTTCATTTCGTCTCTTTTATTTAGATGAGCTAGTAGGCAATTATTGCCAAAGGAAATCTGCCTTTGGCAATAATCTCTTTCAAAAGTTAATAGTGGTAAGCAAACAAGTACATTTCCATTTAATTTAATGATAGCGTTAAATTATTTTTGGTCACAGAAATATAATTTAAAAAATCTAACCTTTGTATTTTATCTGCGGCACTTACTCCATTACTTTTATAGTTATTAGCGATAACTCTCAGGCCTAGCTATAATCAGGAATTTTCAAAATTGGACTCATCTTCCAGGTAAATGTGAAATTAAGTAATTTTCTAACTATTCAAAAGCTTTTAAATGTTGTGCGCACGTCCGATCGATTGTCAATTTTACTACAATCAAATCGAGCAATGTAAATTGTCTTGAAATTGGGTTCGGGTTGTATTGTTGACCGGAATATGGTTTTGTTTTCAGTGACCACTATCACATTAATGATAGGCAAGATGTCGTAATCACCGTTCAGTCACTAACTGTTAGATGTGCTGTATAAAACACAATGCGGCCCTTTTGCGAAGCTAGCCTGGCTAACCAGGACTCCAAGGAGATAGCAGCGGGCAGAGCAGTAAAAGTCAGTATTAACTAGCCGTTTTCCGCAGCAGCTGACTGTCCAGTCCGTTCACAACATCGTCGAGGTTATGTCAATCGTCCAACGGCCGTGTGTACATCGACGAATTTTATTAGAAACCGCATTTTGAATTAAGTACAAACATGTTTTACAACGATTTTCGTTGTAATGCGAGTATGGTATCCTTAAGGTGGGCCCATCCCGCTCAACTCCCCATACAAACGGGGAAAGAAGATCACGCCCATATTTCTTGTCAAAGATCCCAAATTTTGCTCAAAATAGCTTTATTTGATCGAACTACATAGATCTCTGATGACCGTTGGCATTGTAAAATTGTGTTTGGTTTCTAAGTTATTGGGTCCGAAAGTTTGAATTTTTCGCACGTTTTATACAATAACTTTGGAGGTGGATTACGCAATGATAAAGCAAGAACATCTTATAAAGACTAGTCATCAGACATAGCTTATTTAATCAAGATTTATAATCGATTTGGTTTTTGTTAGATTTTTGACTACAGCGGCCGTGGTTTACTTTTAGCTATAAGTCGTTTTGTAATCAAAATTTTCATAAATCTTACCAAATCTAACACTATGGACATTGTCTTTTTTGTGGGCATTTTGCATCTTCTTCATCACGGAGCCTGTCTTTTTCTTTGAACAGAGAAGGTCCCAGAGCGCAACAGCACGGTTTTGTACCGTGCCCGCGAATGAGTTAGTCCCGCCTGGTTGGGCCACCTTAACCGAACTTGTCAGTCAAAAGCTAGCATGTTCCAATATCGTATCACGGTTTACAAACCAGCAGGTCAAGTTAGTTGTAGAGAATGCGTCTCGTTCTGTACTTTGATTTCATTAGCAAGATCGTCCGGTCCGCGCAGCCGGGCACAACTTCAGCCTCGTTAGCGCACTGTACAGTCCCCTGGTACGTGGGCAGTTTCGTATTATGCAAGATCCCTGCCCGAATTGCAAGCTGGGGAGTTGGTTTGGATCCTTTTGTAATTGGAAAATCGGTCTCTTGTATATAGGGACCGAAACTTATTCGTATGGCGGCAGCGTAGCCATGAGTCAGTCCCATACGTCTAAATGTAGTTAGTTCGCTTCCGAAATCGGGATGCGCAACATCGAATGTTACAGCATCCTGTAATGTTATTAAGTGTTCTAACGTTTCGTTGGAACTCGGGAAAACCCGTATAAAACTAATTCGTAACCGAACTCACTCGCCGGCGCCTCCTTTTTGTATGTAAAAACGAGTTTCGGTTATAATGAAATTAGCAACTTGGTCTTTATAAAAAATACTTTTGTGATTAGGATATTCGAATGAAAGAATTAATAGGAAGATTTCTGCGTCGACTAGGCATCGACGATAAAATCAATCAAGTAAATATATGATTAAAAACAAGACTTTTTATAAAAATACATTGGAGGCAACTTTTAAGGCGTTGGTGTCAGAGAAAACGCTCGCGTGACTAGCATATAAGTCTCTCTTCTCTCGACTGAAGTGATTTTGTTTTTTTTATTTTTACATTTTTCGAAATAATAATTACTGCAGAAAAAGTCTAAATTTCTATACGCCGAGTAGCGCCTCTTTTGTGTAAAACGATTTACACGTTTCTCTTTTAAGTATGCATGACCAACCCTAATAAATAAAATAAGTTATATATATTTTGTATTGTGTAGACTTGATTTTAAAGTAATTTGTCACCATAATTGATGCTCGCACTACCCAAAGGATACCCATAGTAGACTTGTAGAGAATACGCCTGGCATTAAGTTGTACCTTTTGCCCGATTTCTTTGAGTGCAATAAACTTAAATAAATAAAAAGTACCCATAAACAAAAAACGTTCGTAACAATTCGTTTAATAAACGTAGTAAAGGCCTCCATTTTAAAAGCATCGTCGCTCAATCTCTTGTATTTTTTGCTGGACTAGCTACCACGTCGCATATTAACAGGCGCAGTAATATCAAAACGATTAGCGCAGACTGATCGGAGATTAAAGATGGCGCCCGCGCAGAAAGCAGGACGACATCGGTCAATGGATCTTGACTAATTGGCAGCAGTCGCTGGCAGCGGAACGTATGCTCATGCTGAAACTAAGTGATGGGCTCAAAATGACTATCGATATTTCACTATTTATTGATGCAGAACAATACCTGGTTTTGCATATTAAGAACGGCCCGTAAGCTATGCTCCCCATACAAACGTAGTTTACTAATCATTTGGAAACCGCTATTCCAATAAAATTGTCATTTAATATCTATAATCAGGTAACAAATATCTGTGTCTGCACACTTTTGTTTTTTTATAAAATCCAAACCGAATGAAATGAAAGCAAAAAGAAAATTTTCATACGAACTTTGTTTTCTCTGTGGTTTGACCCAGAATACATTTACCGAAAAAACAATGACATGCAGACATAGATATTTGTAGCCTTATATTAGATACCAAATATCAAGTAAGTTGGAACAGCGGTTTTCAAATTATTAGTAAACTACGTTTGTAGGACTTTCAGTATATTTATAAATTCGTTATTTGCTCCAGTTATTGATATAGTTGGCTTCTAAAACATGTACCTGGTATCATCCATTTTTTGGACCACATTGCTTTGAGTGAACAATGATCGAAGCAGCAATGACAGTTATCCGTGTTTTCCATTCACTACAATGTAGCCGTCCAATGCAAGGAAGGCCTTGGTATTTATATAACATGGTATTTATAGGGTTATTATCACGACAGTATGTATGACATCCTTTCGATTTAAAAGGCTTTTTCAAAGCAACAATCAGTTAAATGTGGCGATAATTTTAACTTTATGCATTACCTATTTCTAAGTCAATTTTATTGTTAATGTTGTTGTTTAAATTATTTCCTTTAGTTTATTCATTATTTCACACCTACATAGTTAAGTGGTGCCGCATGCTATTTAAAATTATCGATATTTCGGGTGGACCTCTTTTTGACAGCCCTACACGGCCGGTGGGGCGCACAGGAGCACATGTGCGGAACGCCGTGTCGTCGCAGATCACGAGTTTTCTGCTTGCACGCCGACAGAGGAAAAGGACGTAGAGAATCAGTTCTGTCTCCACAAAATGCTGACATTGGTAAAAATATTTTACCAACAATCGCGTCGAAACGTTAAATGAATGTTCCTTGTAATATAAAATTAAAACCATTTGGAAATACATACGGTACCTTCAGATTGATTGAAAAATCGAGTACAAACTCGTATCTGTTTTCGTTATGACACGTGTCGGTTTTAGTGCGGACTGCACAGCAGCTAGTTAAAAAATAATAATTACTAAAACGCGTCACTTTTTGTGCAATGTATTGAAGAAACCTTGACTTGATCTTCACAAAAAGTGACTAGTTTAATTTGTGATTTATTTTAACCAGCGGTTGTGCACTCCGGGCTTAGCTTACGAGATATTATTTTTAACCATTTTTGTAATGCACTTTTACTCATTATTTCCCATCATTATTTTTCATCAATATTTTTGTCCCATAATCGGGTTGATTGGAAGATATTGACTTTAGGCAATAAGTCCTCCCTTGCATGTACCTATGTGTATGGAAGCAATAAAGCATATTATTATTATTATTATTATTATTATTATTATTATTATTAAAATGGATAATCTCATCGCCGCCGAGTTATCTAAACTTGATCGACATTACCTAATTAAAACAAAACCTTTCACATTAATTTAATGGATTAGTTTAATAATTCCAACTTTCCGTATCCTGTAAATCCTGAAAACAATGCAACACTACATTATACACAACTCATGCGTAGGTATTAGGTGGAACCATTGCCCCCGCAGTCTAGTGCCAAGTGACAAATTGACCGAGATGTAAATTATACTGGCGTATTAATTTGGTATGTTACTCACCATTTATTACTCGCCCGGTTCCAGCGATAAATCAATTTAATTAGTTATAGTTTGCTTTAATTTTGTATGCGATTGCTTGATTTATGCTGTACTAGTAGATGCCCGAGGCTTCGACCGCGTTGAAGTGCGACAAAAAACAGTCGGCTTCTCGCATGAACATGTCCTTACACAGCTCAATTGAATCGTGTTGATATAAAATGGAAGGGCTTGTATGGACCTGTTCCTTCAGGAATGCGTTGTGATGGGATATATTAGATACTGACAGTATAGGTGTGAACTTAGTCACTCACGTTTTTTTTTATGTAACTGGACATGGATGCCTAATGCCGAACTGACCGTCAGATATTAACCTAACACACCACATGAGAACTAGGTGGCATGCCAGGACCTTCCTTATATTGCTCGGCTACATTGAACTTAATGGAAGACACATGTGAAAATAAAGCAACGGCATAAACAAAATGACAGCTCTTTCTTTCTTGGCTGACATTGATATGAGCATTTTAACTGCGAATGCGCGTTACCCCATAAGCGAAAATAATTTTCTAAATTACCGCTCGCCACTCAAGAAATGTAGTAAAAAGACGTAATATAAAAATCCCGTACTGTCGGGCTTTATGAAGCCCGTGTGCCCAACTTGCCCCCGACTTCGGCCCACGTAAAATGTGAACAGCGTTTAGGGTTCCGGAACGTGCCAGTCTTTCTACAGTTTTAACATATTTTTGAGTAATTTTGTAGCCTATTTATATATTATAAAACCAAGGGCGATTTTTTTAAGTGTGGACTTCATGGGAAATCCGAAACGATAAGATATATCAAAAAACATTCAAAGGGGTCTCGGGAGCGATTTTGATAAACACTAAGACTGCGTTATTAGATTTTTGAAAAATATCTTTTCTGGCATGGAATCGAACCCGTTGGTTTTGAGAAAAATAACACTGCATGTATTGCAAGAACGCACCTAGTGACTATTCACTTGCGGTATGCGAATCTTTGTGTAGTGATCGTGCCTCCATATTGTCACCGGGAAAAGTATTTCCGACAGGCCAGTCACACATGAACAAACGACAGGTTGTAGAAACGAAATTCACTCGAACAAGATCATGTCCCGAGTGTGTAGGATAAGAAAAAGTTATGAATAACATATCAAGAAGAAACTTACATTCCTCTTGACCTCTGATGGACGATTTTGGGATCATTTGAATTGTCCAGGTTTCAAACCTTGAACGGTAGGCAAAGTGCGCAGTTGGCAGAATTTTTCGCGTGTCACATAAAATTATGCGCAGTTTCTCTGACAGCGATGTTCGCAATTCAGAAAATTCTAATTAAACGCAACACCTGTCCTGTTTCACTTTTTTAATTTCCGCGTCCGAAGTATGTCGTCAGGTGATGCCGAAAAATGGACGGTGCCTTTTTAATAAATTGTTTCACGCTTCACTTCTTATTAAAATATATATTCTGCGATCGGACACACTAAACTTTATATTAAGTTCTGTGAAATTATGTTCTCCTCGATTTTGTAAAATATTACATCGCCTTTATCAAAGAATGTGATTTTTACATTGAATCGACCGTGAAGCAAGGACACATTATTTTAAGAAATAAAGCTGTAAAAAGAACTACTTTATAAATATACTGCAATGCTGGATTTGAACCAGCAAGCGTACCTTTCGTGTGCATTGCGTCTTCTGATTTCGCCACGCAGGTAAATCCTCGGATCATTGTATGTATAATCTTAAACATTGTGTTCGTAGAAAGCATCAATTACGAGAGGAGAAACCTTGAATGTTTTTATTACTCAAGGACGCTGTGCATATTTTTTCGCCAACATTGAAATCGAATTGATCATTTTAGTAAACAATGTTGTGTAAATAAAGAAGTGTGTAACTCGAATTCTTCTTTAACTGACTGAGACATCGCTATTTGAAGCGCTTCCTTGCATGAAATACATTGTGTCTGTACCGCTTAAGGTACCCGTACACGGGCAACTAAAGTTGCTCAACTTGCAGCAATCCCTGTCAATTTCGTCGCCACGACAACATCCAGCAATCTCCGGCAACATGGTTTATGGACAAGTATGGAACCATTAATGGAGTACATAATTGCCCGCATGTGGCGAGCGAGTGCACGGATACGTGGCAATTCGATAAATAACTCAGCGGAAACACGAAAAGTATGGAGCGATATTGTCTCAATATCGCTGGAATAAGCTTCAAATAAGATTAAAAAATACGATTCCTTGTTATCCCAATTCGAATTCTTGCCATCTGCAGTGGAAACTTTAGGGGCATTGTCAAACGAAGCTTTGCAATTTACAGACTGTCTAAGTAAACTGTTGACGGAGGCTTCAGGTGACTTACGCTCAAATCTTTCTTTATTCGCCGCATTAGCCTAGAGATACACAGGGGCAACGCAATAAGTGTCTTAGGGAACATAGTAGCTTCGGCTGACTTTGAAGAACTTTTTTTATTTATGATTGCTGTTTGTTAGGGATAAGTAGAATTGTCATTGTCATGTAAATTTCTTTTTCATATGTATCTGTTTCTTACGTGTATTTGTATGTGTTCTGTGTTTATAATAATAAAAGTTTCACCAATTTAAAAAATAAAAATATCGCTGGAATAATTACCGAAAATTGATTGGGGTTGCTCTACATTCGGCAATAGTCGCCCAGCAATGAATTGCCACAAACATTGCCCGTGTACGGGCGCCTTTAGAGGTGAGGTGAAGATGCGGCCGCGCCCGCCCAGGTGAAAGCTTTCAGCGCCGCGCCGCCCAACCTGCCGCCCGCCCGCCCGCCGCGCCGCCTGCGGGATACTTTTTGATGAAAAGTCCGTGCGGGGTGCCCTCGACCGCGCCGACATTGAAGCCTCCGCGCCATCGCTTTTGCACCTCCGTATTTAGCTTGAGCTGTGCGATAAGAAACTTAATTAAACTCACATTTATTTCAAAGAGTTAAACGCATTAATATTGTTTTGTGAGTAATAAGTAAGCTGAGCGCAAACACTTTTAATTGCTGGAGCATATTTTTATAATGCAATTATATAATAAGTAACGCATTTTACATTGCTTAAGTAACTTGTCATGAATGGTTACTAGCAGTTGTACTGTCATAATATTAGCCAAACAACCTAATGGGAATTAGGTGTCATGCCTTTTCTATCAGACATGTTCTTTTCATGCGGACCTTGCTTATATTGCTCGGCAAAATTGAACTGGATGGAAAACACTGACTATATTCCCTGCCCCTTCGACCGTCTTTCATTCAATACAACGATACCAATCCATACGGAATCAACCGTAAAGTGCAGATTTACGTGGAAATTAAACAACGGTTAGTCTCAACAGTGGAACGGCCAAATGTCCACAACGCGGTGTTGCACAAACCCTAAAGATCGAAAAACGAGGGTTCGCACTGCTGCGCAGCCGATGCTGCCAGAAAAACATTACAAGTAAACATAATCTGTATTTCATAAATCCGATCGAGTGTGATACGGGCTTGTGCACTGAGGGATCAAAATAACCTATTTTATCTTAAGGTGGGCCTTCTCCCTTCACTCCCCATACAAACGTGGAAAGATCATGCGCATATTTCTTGTCGTAGATCCAAAATTATACTCAAAACAGCTTGTGTTTGTTTTCTAAGGTATAAGGTCCGAAAGTTTTAAACAATAAGTTTGAACGTCGATTAATCAACGATAAAACAAAAAAATCAAAAAATTCTTAGTTATTAAGTAAATACAAATCGTTTCATAATTTAATTTTATCCGACCAAAACAAACACTATGCGCATTTTTTGCTTTGAAGACGTTTTGCATATTTCTCATCACGAAGACTGGATTTTTCTTTAAAACAGAGCCCTACTAAGTTTGTCCCGTCGGGGAGGGCCACCTTAAAATGCCATGTCGATTAAAACCAATCGGATTAGTTGTTTAACCCCTGTTTTCACCACCTCCAGTTACCTGAAATCCGATAGTTGACTTTCGGCTACATTGCATATTTGTATGATGTAACCGAAAGATAACTTTGGAGTTTTTGTAGCTGGAGGTGGTGGAACCGGGCGTAAGACCTCTATAGTAACGCCGCCCTTTTCAAATGCGAATGGAGTTTATTTTTTATTGCGGCCTCAAAATTATTATTTTTGTGTTACTCGTCTAAAGAAGTCAAAGAAGTTCTGACTTCCTAACTTCAAGCGACCGAAAGTATGAATGAGCTGACGATATCGTCGCCTATATTACTGCCATACCTGATTTCCCCAGAGGCGTATCGGCTTTCTCATCGCAGAGTTTAAAATAGTCTTCTTAGTTAAAATGGCTGTTTCTTTTAATCTCAATGGCTTATCTTCCTTGTTCATGATAGTTTCTTTTTCAGCGGCGATTATTTCAACGTGATAGAAATATATCCAGTGATTTTCTCCTGAGTCACTGTGCTCACACAAATTTCGGGAAAATGTTCTTCTTTACTGCTCTGAAAGGTTCACTTCGCTTCGTTGGCCCGATATATTAATTAACACAGGAATACGGTGTTTTCTTAGTTGTCGACCAGTGTGACAATGTACTAGAAAATCTCCTCTCACGCGCCGCCTATAAAGCTGTGAGTTTTTTTTAAATCATATTTTTATCTCTAGGGATCTCTAGTTTGGGCGGTTATAGTAGAGGATTTTTGCTTTTACACGGCAGATGATTCTCTTCCATGAGTATAAAGTTACCAAAATGCAGCAGCATGCATCTACCTTGCATGCTGCTGCATTTTTGTTTTCATGGTAGTTTAAATAAAAAAAAATATCTTTGTATTGAGCGGTACCTTGTTTGTTAAAAATTAAATGGGCCGATTTTTTCAATAGTCTGATAATAATTAGTCAGATAACTATAGACGAATGCATTAACGCCGCTGCTGATCCATCCGTTATAGTAATTCCCATATTTTTATTAGTAAAATAATAAATGTATAGAAGTTGATTGTGGTAAGAGATATAATTCTTAGGTAAGGACTATTATTTTCAAAATAAACTTAAATTCGTACTATCAGACCGTTAAATACAATCTGAGGATTGAAAAATCGGCCCTAATAAAGCCTACAACAAAGTGCTTTACAAAATAACTCTCCAATAAAAATTAGAATCCATCGAAAATTTTACTGAAACTTTCCAAACAAACTGAATACTTCCAGAAAGGCCGCCTTAAAATGCGTTGTATTTAATTAAAATAGTTGAACAAACTGCCACAACTAGATTCTTAGGCCCAATATTAGCCTCGAACAGTGTAAAATTTAATCTCTGATGTACCAAAAGTGGGGGTGCCTTGATTCTAAAGGCGCTCGGTGGCGTGCGGGGTGCGAGGGAGAGGCCCATATCTTGTTAATTAAATCTTCTGTGCGCCGCCGCCGCGCCGCCGCCCCACTGCCGACGGTGGTGGCGCCGTCAGACTCTAAGGCGGGCGTTTTGTAAAGCCTTCTTTCGACCTCGTCGCCGTAAATAAAATTACAAAGTCAACTGCGTCCTGGAAGAAGGGTTCGCGCACCGGGCGGGCACCAATACCTCGAGACACCCACCGTGCCCGGTGTCACGTACCGCTCAGCGGTTGGTGACAGATTCAGAGGTGCGAGAGGAAAATCCACGGTTTTATTCTTACAGTGCTTCAATTGACAAGGAGAATATCACCAAGAAAAATAAGGCTTCTAAGCCTTTTAATAAAACATCACATACATGTTTCTTTATTTTACTGGACATGGGTGGTGTGAGCGCCCAAGCCGCTCTGGATTGAGCGTTGGTTCGTGGAATTTTGGGTGGGTTCCAATAAATGGGCAAGCGCAAAGCTTGGACTCACCTGGAGCTGCTTTGCCGGGTCTCTCACAGGACACATGCACACCTACCACTAACGTCACTATTTTCAGGGAACGGAGACACGGAGAGCCGGCTCATACGAGGCAAGGTATGGCTGTTGGATAAAAGTGAAATTGTGATAGAATGCGCAAGTGGCTGTGACTACAAATTATTGTTGGCAGGGTACATGAAAATAAGTATATGAGAGAAAAATTGGCAAGGGCTTCGCCTTTGGAAATGTGAGAATGGAAGAGGTAAATCAACTAATATAGGTAGTTTATATGTTACCTAATCTGTGCAGTTAATGGCGCAATTGTAAAGTACTAGTGGCGCCATCTCTTGGAATTGTATGAACTAAAATGAAATCAACCTGTTTGTCCAAACAGGTGGCTAATACCAAACCGAACTTATCGAACTCAGAAAGAGAAAGACAGTGGTCAAATCCTCGCCTCGCCTCGCAAATGTTGGGGCAAGGATTTGAACCTCTGGTACGCTAGGCCAGTCCCCGCGCCACTAGGCCACGAGCCGCTCAAAATGTGACATGGTTGACTATTTGTCATCGTTGCATCATAGGTCTTATTGAAAAATATAATGTATCTAAATTTCATTATATAACGTCAGCGAGCGAAATCCTCATTACGCGAACAACGCAGCGGGCTTAGAATAATTGATGTCGCCTCGACGCCTCACGCCATTCGTATGCACGTCTCGAAAGCACCGAAGTGTCTGTTTGTCTCGCCGTTTACGTACATTTTATTAGGTGTCTAATTTTATTGACACATTCACCCCGAGATTAGACTTTCCCCGAAACACTCCGCGCGGCGTCGGCGTCGGCGCGGAGGCGAAATTTTTGATTGATTCCCGGGCCGGCAGACGTGGTCGGTGAGATAAGTAATGTTGTGGGGAGTTTTTAATAATAATTTAAATTTGCGGCGGCTCGTTCCAAGTTTCCCTTAGCGGATTCGCGTTAGGGGTGAGCTGGTGAGTAGACGACCGGCGCGAAGGTCGTCGTTGTGGGTTATTTTCCTTCCTGAGGTCGTTTGAATTTTTAGGTCTCTGGAGGTGTTTTATGTGTCGTAGGAGAGTTGTTTTAACCGTAATCTTGCGATCCTAGATTTTTCTTAGTTCGGAATCCATGTTAAACTGTAGGTAAGTAGGTTTAGGCCCGCCCGGTTTGTTGACATTGGATGAAAAGATGGTCGAAGCGGAAATTAAACATAGTTTTTTATTTGTTTATTGGTAATTTACAAACAATGTGTACAAAGTTTTTTTTACAAAGATATAGCGTTCGTGCACACGCCACAAGTAGCGAATACAGCAAGCATTATAATAATAATATGTTAACTTGTCATAAATTATATTACATTTACGGATAAACAGTGTTCAGCTTACTAATTTAGCTCGACGTGATCTTCACGGAGTGGTGGACGAAACGTGGAGCTAAATAAGTAAGCTTAACGCTGTTTATCCGTAAATGTAGAATATTATGTCGAACAACAGTGAAAATCTAAATAAACAAACTTATCACATGTAATAAAACAGCATTGTGTTTAGAATAAAAAAATGTGAAAACAAAAAGGTATTGGAACAAAAGCACATAATGTTAAAAAACATTGAAAACAAAAACAAAAGTACCGAACCACAGAGAATATTATTTTTACATTATCAAACTGGTACACTTACTGACTACACGCTCGAAATGAAATGTATAATTCGCATTAAAGACTGATAAATTGCTCGTTAGTATTTTTTGATGGCTTCATTTTTTTTTAATAAAAAAAATTTTTTTTTCGCAAATGAACTTCGGAAGCAATGTGATCGCTAGATATAATTAAAAATTACATTTAAATGTAAACAAGTCACCCGATGCCAAAGACATGGCTAATACAAAGTCTTTCTTCGTACAGCGTGGCGGGCTCGAAATTCAAAGAGGCAATGCAGACAGCGTATTAGGGACTGGGCGGAATCAGCCGGTCTGTTGGAATTATTTTATTTAGTTTAATTTCCTTACTTTATTTTATTTAGTTATTATTTTAGTTTTAATTCAGTCTATTATAATGAAATCATTCTTAAATGTGTACTAACATTGAAATAAAATAAAAAAGTGTAAACAAACAATTCAGTTTCCCTTGAGATCTCTACATTTTTTCAAAAAAGTTTTTTATCGAAAATGAAAACATGAGTACTTAAAAGAAAATAAGCATTGCTAGAATAGGAATTATATATTGTTATTTTGCAATTTTTAACCGTCAGGCTAGTTTTCTTGGCGTGCATCGTCAAACTTTCCCAAATATTACATTTGTGAGGCATCTAGCTGTATTAACTACAACCCAAAAATTTTACGGCTTTTCACGCGGCGGGAAAACATTAAGATAAACTAAAAGCCGTAACATTTTTCAAACATGTCTAACGACTGCGGTTATCTCAAAAGTATCATAACCCAAAAATTATTACCTTATTTGGCCATGCTAAATTTAATAACACCTTAGTAATTTTAGCCTTATAGTTAACTCAGTTATTATTCCCTTACCTTTTCTCATAATTTTAACGTATCAATAATGTCCTCACACGTCACGCATCCATCGTTATTGTTCCTCGGGCTACTCCCATTGTGTTCGGAGGATACCTTAAACTTGTCAGAACAATGAAACTAGAAAAAAAAAATCTCCGTTCCAGCAGTGAGTAATGAGTGTGAGGAGGGTTTTGATAGATCGTTTCTCGTTCGACTCTATTCAGCTCTTAAGACGGATCGCCGCCATTGTACCTGGGCGCAAACTTTCAATTATAACTGCATTATTAATGAAATACGTACAATTTAGTACGGAAATTGTAGTTTACATACATTACTTTACTGCAAAAAGTTACATAATATTAAAAATAATGAGCAAGACTTGACGGTGGCAGAATAGGCACGAATGCAGAATAAATGCAGTATGCGGATTTAATCTAACGGACAACTGTCTTAGAGACTTTCAATTATAACTGCATTATTAATGAAAAGGCGTACAATTTAGTACGGATAGTTTAGTTTACATAGATTAATTTACTGCAAAAAGTTACATAATATTAAAAACAATGAGCAAGACTTGATTGCGGCGGAATAGGCACGAATGCTGAATAAACGCAGTATGCGGTGTTAATCTAACGGACAAATTTCGAACTGTCTTAGATTTGATTTGATTGATTGGACATTTCATTTTCATTTCATTTACTTAAACTTTTTGGTAGTCAAACTACACCAAGTTACGTCACAAAGATCCGCGGATTCGATCAACCCAGTAAAGAAGAACCCGCAAAGAAACTTCTCGGGTTTACATAACATATTTTTCCGTCCACAATTATGAAATACATACTTAGATCTAAATGCTACTGCCAAACATACGGAACGAATGACGACGAAAGAATAAAGAAACAAATTTACGGAGTAGATGTGAGCGGAAATGTCGTGCCCGGGTGACCTAGGAGAACGTACCGCGACCATATACCGTAACGCTTCGTAATGTTCATATACGTAACATTCGTCGACGCAACAGTATATCAATGATAATCTATCGATGATATGATAATCGAGTGTCGAGGTTGTCACTTAAATATTGGCGGAGCACTGCTGGTTCTGTTATTTTTAAAAAGATGATCTCGAAGGAGATGTACAGGTGCACGAAATCGGGACTTTGTACAGAGTTGAGCTAGTGGATGCAATCCTGTTATATTCTGTGCCAAAGGGGTTCTATTATAATGTTTCCAAGCTTTGTTGATACTGAAAATATTCATTTTACTAGAGGACGTGAACGAATATTAATTACATTTTTCAAAATTTATTTTAAACCATCACACCCTATAATGTCATGCCAGGATGATCTATTAGATATTAATACACGTGACCAGCGCCAGATTGAAGTAGATGGATAACACGAACTTTGCATTTCTGTTTGGATCATCCATCATTCAATGCGGAGATACTTAATTCTGGCGGACTTTCATTACTAATCAAACGCATCTATATGTACATGGGCCATATGTATACAATAGTCGCATCACTGCTCGAGTTCCAGCATAGACTCCGACCGGCGAGGAAAAAACCTTTAGGTCCGGCACATGGGGCGCTATGCCACTATGCGCCCCATGTGATTTAAGTTTGCTTTCATGGTTTTTTAAATAACGTTTGATATCCTTAAACAATGTCGGGTTTTCGGCCGCACGATGAACGTTAACAGAATTAACGGATACGTTGAATAAAAAAAAAACTAGTACAGAGAGCAAACTCGGCTTTTACCTCACCTACAAAAAATAACAAGTTTGTTTCATCATTTGTGGTTTAATATGTTTTTTTATTCGACATTTCAGAGTTTCAGTAACAATGAATTGTAAACCTCTTTGCTTTTTAAGGTTCCGTACCCAAAGTGTGAAAACGGAACCCTATTACTAAGCCTCCGCTGTCCGTCCGTCCGTCCGTCCTTCTGTCACAGGGTTGTATCTAATGAACCGTAATAGGTATGCAGCTGAAATTTTCACAGAGTATGTATTTATTGTTCCGCTATAACAACAAATATAAAATAAAATAAATATACGACACATCGTATCTGCACTATCCCGGCTACACTCTGGAAGAATCCTTCCGTCCGAAAGCCGGGGTATGTTTGTTCGTCAGGTCTGATATTTGTTGTCGCCGTCTGCACTGCCTTGAGGACCCCGAACACTCCGTGCTTTGGGTCCACGTTGACATGGGGACGGACACGCGGCTGTATGCGTGCCTGTACAGACCGCACAACGGAGACAAGGAGGTTACTCGACTTATGGAGTACCTGAGCAAAGCGGCAGACGATGCACAGGCGAGGTTCCCCTCAGCGGAGTTGGTCTTCCTGGGAGATTTTAACGCACACCATGCGTCGTGGCTAGGCTCCGAAAAGACTGACTTTGCTGGTAGGGCTGTGCGTAACTTCGCTCTGGCGCACAACCTGACTCAACTGGTGACGCAACATACGCGTATCCCAGATCGAGCAGGTGATGCGTCCTCCTTACTGGACCTTCTGCTGACCACCAAACCCGCCGGGTACAAGGTATCGGTGCTTGCTCCCTTGGGGTCATCTGACCACTGCCTGGTAAGGTCAACTGTGCCACACACCCAGTCTGAGACACGTGCGTCTGGCACGCGTTTGGTGTGGCACTACGAGTCAGCAGATTGGGACGGAATGAGAGAACACTTATCCTCCTTCCCTTGGAGGCAGCTCTGTTTCAGCGCTATGGATCCGTCGAGCTGTGCTAATGCCGTTTCCGAGGTGATTCAGGGAGCTATGGAATTATTTATTCCTAGCTCTACCAAATCCCTCGGTGGTAAATGCCAGCCATGGTTCAACGCGGAGTGCGCGGTCGCCTGTTCAACTAAGAACGCGGCCCACCGTGCATGGTTTCGTGCGCGAACACGACGTGACCCAAACCTGAAGACGCTGAAACAGGCCCTTAACGTAGCCTCCAGATCTAGTAAGAGAATAATTGCCAGAGCGAAGTTCGAGCATATCAGCAGAATTGGCGAGAAGTTGATCAGCCACCCGACTGGGAGCCGTCAATTCTGGTCCCTCGCCAAATCTGTCGAAGCAAATTTCTGCCGCTCCTCACTTCCACCATTGCAGCAGCCTGACGGATCACTCGCTTTTTCCGCCAGAGAGAAGGCCGACCTTCTCGTGGGCCTCTTTGCGGCGAACTCACGCCTGGATGATGGCGGCTCCACTCCGCCTTCTATCCCCGGGTGCGAAGTGTCTATGCCGAGCATACAGTTCCGTCAGGGAGCTGTGCGGCGTGAGCTCTTCGCCCTAGACTCCAGGAAGGCGAGTGGCCCTGATGGTATTCCTGCGCTCGTGTTAAGGAATTGTGCTCCCGAACTAGCTCCTGTCTTAACCCGCCTTTACCGCCTGTCGTACTCCACTGGTTGTGTGCCTGCAGCTTGGAAATCGGCCAACGTTCAGCCCGTGCCTAAAAAGGGTGATCGATCGGACCCGGCCAACTACCGACCCATAGCCATCACCTCTCTTCTCTGCAAAGTGATGGAGCGCATCATTAACTCTCAGTTGATGAAGTATCTAGAGAGCAATGAACTTCTCAGCGATCATCAATACGGCTTCCGTCCGAATCGATCTGCTGGGGATCTCCTAGTATACGTCTCACATGAGATGGGCGATGCGCTCGAAAATCATGGCGAAGGTATGGCTATCGGCCTGGATATCGCTAAAGCATTTGACCGGGTCTGGCATAAGGCACTGCTTTCCAAGCTGCCCTCTTACGGCCTTCCACCCGAGCTGTGTGACTGGATCGCCGACTTCCTGCATGGCCGCAGCATAAAATTCTTGGTTGACGGTTGCTGCTCCAAAGCCATGTCTGTGAATGCCGGCGTGCCGCAGGGCTCTGTGTTGTCCCCAACCCTTTTTCTGCTGCACATCAATGACCTGCTCAATTTGGGCGACATTGATTGCTACGCAGATGACAGCACGGTGCTAGCCAGGTACACCAGTCACCAGACCGCAAGCCGGGCTGAAGTGGATGACGATAGACGGCGCCTCGTTGCTAGACTCGAAGAGACCCTGGAAAAAGTTTCCGGGTGGGGTCTCCAGAACCTCGTCGAGTTTAACGCGAGCAAGACGCAGGCGTGCGTGCTCAGTGCGAAGCGAGCTCCGTTCAGTGCGGCTCCGACCTTCCAGGGAGCAACTCTACATATTGACGACCACATAGGGTTCCTTGGTGTTGACCTGACGCATGACCTTAATTTCGGACGCCATATCGAGGATAAAGCCAAGCTCGTCTCAAAAAAGCTGGGAGTCCTCAACAGGGTGCGTCAGTACTTCACGCCTGACCAAAAACTGCTTCTTTACAAGGCGCAGATAAGGTCTTGCGTGGAGTACTGTTCGCACTTGTGGGACGGCTCAGCTAAGCACCTGCTTGGCTCCCTGGACTCGATACAGCGTCGGGCCGTGCGTCTCGTTGACGACCCCGAGGTATCCCTAAATTTGGAGACCCTTCAACTCAGAAGGGATGTAGGGTCTCTCTCTGTCTTCTATCGTCTTTACCATGGAGAATGCTCGTCGGAGCTGCATAACGCTGTTCCTCCGTCCCCTTTCTACCTTCGGTCAACGCGGAACAGGGAGAAAATGCACAAATTCACAGTCGACATTCCAAAAATAAGAACTCACCGATCCTCTAGATCCTTTATCTATAGGGTCGGTAAACAATGGAATGAACTCCCTTCCGAGGTATTTCCCCCAAATTACGACCTGGGGTCCTTCAAACGTGGTGTGAAGAAGCACCTGGCCGGCCGGCATGGTTTTCGCAGCCCCCCTGAATGTTCGAAAACCCATGGGCGTCGTCGGGCACCTTTAGGTCCTGGCGTACGCCATATGCCGCGCTTAACATAAAAAAAAATATATATATATAAAAATTGAAGGGGGGGGGGGCATACAAAAAACCTGATTTTTTTGTGTTAAATCTTGTACGATGGTTACGGGGCCATTTGGCCGGTTTTTTTTTCTTACACGTGGAATTATTTTAAAATGTAGATGATCTATAACACTGGGTAGTTAATGTGCACGGCTATAGCGTATTGCACGTAGACTCCGAAGAGTTTAATACATGTTTTGCTGAATTCCAATCACTCAACAAAATGGACAATGCTCTCATTCCTGTGGCGATTTTGCCTGTAGTGAATGCTACTTTTGTGCCTACAAATTTGGTTAATGTTGAATGAAATGGAATAGTCCGTTTGTATTTAGTTTTTTAAAATATTATATGTAATATATTCAAAGGTCTAATGACAAAATAACAACATTACCAAAGACGGACGTCTATTCAGCTAATTTGCTTACCTTCTAAATGCATTTATATGCCATTATAACCAACATAATGTAATACGAACGTATTCCTGGAAGTGCTTTATTCGAGAATTTCTGTCCAAATGTACAAACGCAACCTGCGAGACAAAGGGGACATTTCTCGGAAGATTGGGATGTTTTTCGATGACAGGAAAATGAAATGGCCGATCCATACAAAGTAACATTCCGTAGAGAGTGAGCCACCCGAAGCTGGTGTAATGAAGTTAGATTAAAATTTCTTTCCCATTGAACTACTTTTGTGCATTCCCAGTTTGGACAATTTCATCGATTTACTGTTATTTAAGATTGTCGATGTTCCTGTTACCGGTTGGTAAGATATAAATGGCTAGATTTTCGGGTTTGAAACTGAATCTAAAAAAAAAATCAGTGAATCTTACTGTAATTCCGAAATTAAAAACTTTTTTAAGCATTAAAATAGGGCCAACTGAGTAAATTGGTTTCTAACTGAGTGAAAACCGTTAACCTTAGTCGATAAATGTTACTGTATCTTGTAATTGTTTTTTAACTGTATCAATGAACTATTATCACTTATTATTTTCCTAACTGTGTTAAAACTGATTCTAGTTTTAGTATTTTTCCATTCTTACCTACGATCGATGTTCAGTGAAAAGGTACTGTTCATTCTGTCAAAATTACTGTACTTCTAGAAACTGGAAAGATTTGCTGTCAGTCATAATGTTCAATCAGTTAAAATATTCGTTTCAAAATCATCTTATCAGTGCTATTTTCACCAAGCGGGACTGTTAATTCTGTTAACATAACTGTGTAATATTAAATGTTCTTATTTATAGATAACAATCGCCACATATTAATAGTAATGAGAAATACTTTACGATAGATGACTGAATGTTAGCTGTGATACACAACAGAAAACATTTTTTTCAGCGTATACGCGATGTATTTTGACGTCAATGGTTTGGTTGTCACTGGGACTGAATGTATTATGAGTACCAATAACGACAGATTAGAACAAGCGAATGAATTTGTGTATTCCCGCCATGATAAAGAACAGAGTGAAGAATCAGACAATAGAATCTGGATGGTTACCTGCAGCTAAGATGGCAATTCATAATAGTGTGCTGGTGCCTGCACTCGTCTATGGATGACTTAGGTATGGCAGAGGAGGCAGAATAGATTACAGTTTAGTTGAAATGTGTTCCTCAAGAGATGTGTAGATATTTAGAAAGAATGAGGGACGAAATAGAGCCTTGAAACTGTCGTGTTTAGGCAGCCTATACCAATGTACTACAAGCAAATGGATGAAGTACCTCGTAAAGGTCCGTTGGTATGTAGCAGTAGTGATCGAAAGACACGTTTGTAAAATGTATGACTTAATTTGTGTATGCAGAAGAAACGATATAAGTATGTTGTGATCGCACCGTCGTCTGTGCCTACCTCTCCGAGAATCGGTGTGATGGTATGAATGTTTGTAATCTATATTTACTATTTTTAACACGTATTGGACTTTTAAAAGCTATATCTTCTTAAAATATATTACTATAAAACAACTATTACTGTACATTATTGTTTGTTCTGATATTATAATTTTAAGAAAATTTGGATTTATAATCTTTTTGGTTTAAGAGTTTTATACCCATGTGTGTTTTGGAATTATTCCCAAATCCAAAACTTTTAATAGCACTCCCTCATCTTATTCAAAAGATATGTATGAAATATTGAACTGCTTCTCATAACTTTTGAATCGAGACACAAATTTAACCGACTATCTCCTTCCATTCACACTACGTCTTTGGGTAACATTGAATGAGCGACTTTCGTATATCGATATATTAACTATTCAGAAGGACATTGTAACGAATACAACGATAGTCCTTTAAAGATATTTGAAGAGTTACATTAAAATGTTGGGTTTACATTAACTTTGGTATTTTAATCGTAGCGACTAAAGCAACGACTTTAACAACCTTATTCTGTTATTTTACAAGCTCAAACGAATAAAGCAGATGTACCACATGTAAATGCACTAATTTAGTACTGACAGTAACAAAGACTTACAGTAAAAACATCAGTGAAAACGTGTCAAAGGGACTCCGTAAATGAAACACACCGGCCGAGTGATCCCTCAAAGGCTATCGGGCGGAATGAAAATATTTTCAAACGCACGCGCACACACGAGCAGGCGGCTCTAGCACAGCTCCAAAAATACCTCGTTCCATTAGCAAAATTTACATCAATTTCACCGGGCTAGATCTGCCGGATCCACATGACGCCGTGAGGGCTAGCGCCACGTCGGCGGGTAGGCGCCAATACAGTCCCTTGATTGTATGCAGAACAGTCGGTAAAGGTAAATCCATTCAAATAATCAATATAGATTCTTTTTCACTGCCTATCTCTCCGGGAAAAGAAACGGTATCATGATTTGGATGCATGTGTATTATTTTCCTATATTTTTCAACCTCGAAACAACAAAACACAGTTGATGGTGAGCCCTTTTGGTGCATTTACTCAATTACGAGCTTTGCAACACCTAAAAAATACTTTTTTTTTTTTTATGTGACTGGACATGGATGGCTAATACCACAAGTTCTGTCATGGTATTAGCCCAACACACCACATGGGAACTAGGTGCCATGCCAGGACCTTCCTTATATTGCACGGCTACATTGAACTGGATGGAAAACACGGACAATTTTCATTGCCGCTTCGACCATCGTTCATCCAATGCGATGGTACCAACCCGGGCGGGATAAACCCTACCACCTAGTAAGTAAGGAAGGGGACCTACAGCTTAACGTGGAATCCGAACCACGGCCAGCCTCTCTCAACGGTCGAATGGTCACCCATCCAAGACCAGACCGGACCCAGCGTTGCTTAACTTCGGAGAGCGATCGCGGAAGTGTCGCGCCACTGGGCCACTGAGGCTGACAAGATGGTGCATTTACTCAATTATCTTAAGCTTTTACGAGCTTTGCAACACCTAAAAAATACTTGTTGAGGTTTCCGTCTCTGGGTCAATTCCGTCGAGCAGAGCCCGCTAAAATGTTATCAGAAACCTTCCAGGGCGTGTTATTCGAACGTTTACTTTTAAATTAATTTATTAAATAGATTGAGAGGTTGGTTTTTTTTTAATTGGAGCTGGTTTATTGAAAACTTAGGATTCTATATTTATTATGGGAGGAATAAACAAATATAATAAACTTTTGGTCGGAAAAATCAAATGAAAATTCTGGTTCTTGACAACACCGCCTCATGTGGGGTGAACATAAATGTATTGCATGCATATAAAAAATGCATGAAATTATTTGACAAATAATTCACTCCGGCCGATTAAGAGAGAAAATAGCTACGAACACACGCACACCGGGCTTTTTTTTTTTTTTTTATGCGACCTGACATGGATGGCTAATACCACACAACTACCGTTTTGATATTAGCCCAATACACCACATTCCCGAAGGAATTAGGTGCCATGCCAGGACCTTCCCTTTATGAGCGCGGCTACATTGAACTGGATGGAAAACACGGACAATTTTTCATTGCCGCTTCGACCATCTTTTCATCCAATGCGATGGTACCAACCCGGGTGGGCTTAAACCCTACCACCTAGTAGGGGAAGGGGGCCTACAGTTTTACATGGATTCCGAACCATGGAGCAGCTCGCATTCGTGACGAAATGCACTTATCGAACTCTGAAAGAGAAAGACAGTGGTGCAAGTTGGTATTGAACCCGGGTCTCTGGTACGCCAGGCCAGTCCCCGCGCCACTAGGCTACGAGCCGCACGATGACGATTATAAGTGTCATTCTTACAATATATTATGATTCCTTGTCTAGGAATCAACCTATTTTCGTTAATGTATGTTTCCTTTTTCTATACAAAATACATTGCGGAAACGGTGTCCATTTCCGAACTTTTTTGACTAAATGTAGAAATCTAAAAGCAAATGGAACTTTTTGTTTATGCATATATGCTGTTTTTGCTTATATCTAGAAATCGAATTACTTTCAGATTTCTAATGAGAAAAATGTAATTTTTTATTTTTATTATAATTTAAATAAATGATGGAATCAAAAAATATTAACAATCCATTTTCAGTCTGGAGTTCTATTTGGATTTGCTGAAGCGTTTCACTATATATTATTACATTTGTTAAAAGGTGCATTTGTATGGCGCGAGTAGTTGGCTAGTCCTAGCGCCTTAACGTAACAATCGGCTGAGAAATTAAAACATATGCTATACCGTGATTTTAAAGTGAGTTAAACTTACTACTAAAAAATATTATAATTATTGCTAAATTAAGCGCAGTTACCTGACGACAAATGTGGCAGGGGTGTGCCCTGTACTAGCATACATTGTACAGCTGGCGCGTCAGCAGCGCAGCGCTAGTGTGAGACCGCCACCATGCACCGCTCGCGTACGTACTAGCGAGATGTAGGCCGTGCCGGCCCGGCTAGGGGCTGCCCCGCGGCACGGGGGCGCGGCGGTGTCCGCGGGGATGGCGAGGGAGTGGACAGGGAAAACAAGGGACGGTCGCGTGACGTCACAGTCCGGCCGAGCGAATCTCTATGACGTGTTTGAAACGCACGAAAGACCTAATTTGTAGCTAAATTGAACCCAAAAAAAAACTTGGCGCTTTTTCAGAGCTGTAGGGCTAAAATGGAAATCTTTTTTGGTTGATTGAATTGATTGAATATTATTTATTACGCCTCAAAAAAAAAACAATTTACAAAAGAAAGTATAGTGCAAAAACAACATAAGTGGGGCGCAAAGGCGGGCTTATCCCTCGAAGAGATTTCTTCCAGCCGACCTTTGGGTGTTTGAGAAGTTTAATAGGTATATATTCGTAGGTAGTGGCGGTAGGTTTGGTTTGTTACTTTGAGTATTAAATTTTTTATTAAATTTTTAATTAAATTGTTACTTACGCACAAGATTTAAAAAAGCACGTTTTTTGTATGGGCCCCCCCTTTAATTATTATTATTTTATAATGTTACCTATTTGTTGTTATAGCGGCCAAATAAATACATAATCTGTGAAAATTTCAGCTTCCTACCTGTTACGGTTCATGAGATACAGCCCTGTGACAGACGGACAGACGGACAGATGGACGGACGGACGGACGGACGGACGGACGGACGGACGGACGGATGGACAGCGGAGGCTTAGTAATAGGGTTCCGTTGTCACCCTTTGGGTACGGAACCCTAAAAAGGAAAAAGACGTAAATAAAAAAAAAAGAAACAAAATATACGAACGTTTTAGGAAATTTTAATAAATATTCGACTGTAAAAAGAAAGTTAAGTTTTTTCAGGTTTTTTAACTTGTGTGTACCTGAAACCAAAAAAATCAATGTAAGGCACCATTTTCGCCGTTGTAATAATTGCAATGTGAATTTTATAATGATTCGGTTCGGCTGCTCCCTACCTTTTCTCGTTTGAGCGCCCAAATAGGCGTCACCCTGCAGTAGAATGGACCTGCATAGACTACCATTCATTTTGAAATATTTATGTAGGTAAGGGATAAATTAAAAGGCCTGAAGATAATAAAAGATACATGTTTTTCCTTTCAATATTTCCAAGCTACGTGCAACAAATTTTTGCAATTAAATTAATAATGATATAAGCCTTTATTTCAGACAATTTTTCATTGTTACTAAACATATAATTTAGTTGACTTACGCCCGGTTCCACCACAGCAAGCTACAAAAATCCCAAAGTTATCTTTCTGTTACACCATATACCCCTGTTTTCACCACCGCCAGTTACCTGAAGTCCGATAAGTAACTTTCGGTTACATGGCATATTTGTATGGTGTAACCGAAAAGTAACTTTGGGATTTTGTAGCTGGAGGATCGTGACAACGGGCGATAAATATGCAATGTAACCGAAAGGTAACTATCGGATTTCAGGCAGCTGGAGGTGGTGAAAACAGGGGTTAGTCGACATCGACAGCGTTGTCTGTTTGCCCTTTGTTGGCAAAGGTCATCTCCAGCTCTTCCATGCTTTATGTTATTTATCTAGTTAGCAATTATCAGCTGCTAAGCAAAGTTACACACGAGGCCGCAACAAGTCGCAGCAAGTCGCCATACCGCTACTTAGCCAACAGGCTGCATGTGCACTTGGTTGTGGCTGCCTTTAGCATTGTTTGCGCACGCTGAGCCGAGATGCAGGTACGGGTAGGCAGGATTCCGAAGCTAAGTGCATGTGTGTCTGAATGACTAAGCCTGAGATAAATAGTCGTAACCGAAACTAAGACTAACGAAAAGTAGTACTGTGTGACGTCACTTTGACACATTTTGTATGGACGAAATCTCAAAGTAATGCAAAGTGATGTCACAAACTAGTACTTTCCGTTAGTCTTAGGCTGAGATAAATAGTCGTAACAGAAACTAAGACTAACGGAAAGTAGTACTTTGTGACGTCACTTTGACACATTTTATATGGACGCAATCTCAAAGTAATGCAAATTGACGTCACAAAGTACTACTTTTCGTTAGTCTTAGTTTCTGTTACGACTATTTATCTCTGACTTAGTTTCTGTTACGACTATTTATCTCAGCCTGAGAGTTTCATTCTCTCTCAGAGTTAACTACAAATAGAACTATTATCGTAATTATATCGATGAACGGAGGAACCTAAAAAAGGTTCCGTACCCAAAGGGTGCCAACGGAACCCTATTATTAAGCTTCAGCTATCCGTACGTCAGTCCGTCTGTCACAGGGCCGTATCTCATGAATTGCAATTGGTAGGCAGCTGAAATGTTGACAAAGTGTGTATTTATTTTGCCGCTATAGCAACACATGGGTCAAACTAAAACATAATAAAAATTAAAAATGGCTTAAAAAAACGTGATGTTTTGTACGATGGTACGGAACCCTTCGTGTGCGAGTCTGACTCGCACTTGGCCGGTTTTTGTATTCGGATGTTTTGGACCTAGAAATCTAGTTCTAGTAACGGAAAAGAAAATCATTTTATGATCATTTCGTTGATCATCTGTCTACCTGCCTGTCAAATCTTGCTTAAATAGAGGCATAAGCTCAAATTAGTACCAAATTCGAAGGTTTATGGAGGTCATCCCTTGCAGCTGTAAAAAAATCGACCAAAATATACGGCCATTCAAGCAGCATATTTTGACAATCGCTAATGAATCAAAACCTGTAGGGTACTTCGATTTGACCTAGAATAATGAAATTTGCCAAGAAGCAAGGTCTCACAGCACACATTTATAGAAACAAATCCGGAAATCTTTAATTTACTGTTGCAATCGAGCTCTTTACTTTAATAGTTAAGGCTGTTCCGACCCATATAAAGTTGTTTGCACACATAACGCAAAAAGTATTGCACTTTAAGCCACGAATTAATAATAATAGTTTAATATAGTCATATTACTTGCAGCGAAAACAATTTCACAATTTCAGGATTATTGGTTTTGTTACAATTTATTTAAATACGATTTTTATTTAACAGCGCCATCTAACGGTAACATATAATGGGCTGCATAAGCCTAGTACAAAATATAAATACAGCATGACATGTCGATGGCGCAAACCCACAAGATTTGACTCACCTAACCTAACCTAACCTAACCCAACGTTCACTTCAAAATACTGACATATTTCGAATTTCCCGAATATTTGCGAAAAAAAAAGATTCCTTTCCTCATTAAAATCTTCTGTCTTTCTCAGTTCAAGAGCATCCACGGCTAATGCACTCCTGCGAATGCTGCGACGATAAATACATAAGTAATGGCCCCCAACAACGTCTTGGAATCCTTCATTTCCCTGGCCACTCGTCTCGCCCGCCATTAGCGTTCGCATTCACGCGAATCGTCCACGCGTATTCACATCCACCCGACCGCTCCTGCCCCCCCGCCTGCCCCCCGCCTGCCCCCCGCCTGCCCCCCGCCTGCCCCCCGCCCCGGGGACACGATATTCTTACACCGTCCCGGCGAATGAATATCCGATGAATGACTCCATTTGGCCGGGGATTAGCTCGTCATAAGCCAGCGTGCCCAGCCGCGGCTTGCCCGAGCGCGTTATTAACTATGGCCAAAGGAGAGATCGGCCGCTATTCCGTCAGTCTCAATTAATTAGCCAATATTCACTTCACCTCGGCGGGGAGTAATCCGTGTACGCCTCACTCGCACCGGCATCGTTCATATCTTACGTTACATCTTGAATGGACATATAACAAATCGCCATGCGTTGACTAAAGCGTGGCTTGTTATCAGCGTGTTCATGAAGGATGTACGGGACTCACGGTGCGCAAGTCAGACTCGCACTTGTCCGGTTTATATAGTTAATATGAGTATGTTACGTCAATTTCTCATGCGCCGATGTGCTTCGCGCGTCGGAAGGAAGCACTAACCTATGTGGTCATGGTAAATAACTTGCCAGGTAAATAGCTGGCGAATAGGTAAAGGAGTGATCAAATCTGACGTTTAATTGCCCTTTTACTGAACATGCCAACTGGTAAATTTCAGTTCACTTGACCGAATAACACGCCGTTCGTCAGTTAGCATGGTGCGAAATGTAAGTAAACGTCAGATTTAATCACCTGCTGTTCAACCGGCGAGTTAACTTACCATGGTAACCCACTTGGACCCAGATATGTAAAATTCCTGGGCTCTTCACTAATCGGAGCTCGACGTTCGGAGTGTTGCTGCCGGGAGCGCTTACACCTACACGGCCGGCATTGCCATAGCAAGAAGCTTAACACGCGGGACCACTTATCTTGCGATGGCTACAGATAGGACAGTTATAGCAGCCCAAATATTTTGTTGGGAGAACCAGCTCAGACCCGAAAAAGCCACTGACGTTCTATAGTCGTCGTCTTCGAGAAAGTGCATATCTTCTCTTTCCGTCACGGTCTAAAGCATCCGTTACAATGTAAACCAAACAGATAAGGCAACGTAATATTTGAACGTCCCAAACCTGCGTCCATTCATACAATACAGGGCCCAATAAACTAATGGGTGGATTATTCAGTCCGCCGGTTTCATGGTTACAAGCGGGACTGGACAGTGCTTTCGACGCGGGCGTGTACTTGCACCCGGCAAATTCAAATGAATCCAGTGTAATGCGGTTCTCGGTTTGTTGTGGCGTTATGGCTTAGTTTTAGTGTACTTCGGCGTACGTTTAAGGGCTTATTACATTCAATGAAACGTACCATCCATCACACATTCAATGGCGATGATTGGAGTGGTACACCTACTGGGCTAGTTGGCTATTCCCGTGATTGAAAGGTCTGCTTGCAATGGTTGCGTATAGAATTCCTGCCTCCGTATAGACTAGGAGGTCGCGACAAAAATGGTAACGATGACGTAAATGGCTGAGACTGGATTCACATGATAGAGATCCTCTGAAGCTAAATGCGTCGGTCTGCCGGCGTAAAGTGGCTGCGTTACCTAGATATGGCGCATGAAAAAGTTGTTATCGTTACAAAAAAAAAATATGTTCATTTAAATAGCTGCAAATAACGAAGCATGAAAGTATAAGTGCAATAATATTTGCCTTTATTGTAAAGTTAAGATATTTAGGGCCTTCTTCACCTACTGCTGATTGGCTTGATCGCTACATATTAAGGATGTTCCGAGCCATACAATTTTTTTTACACAGAACGCAACAAGTATTGCACTTTAAGGCAAAAAAAAAATTAGTAATAAAGGTCCTCAAAGTGTCAATTAAAATAAATCAGCGCTTGGTGAAAACCAGTCTTACCCTGTTACTAATAAACCTTGAGCATCCACTGAATAGTTTTACAATGTTTGGTCCCATTCTCTCGAGTTCGAAACTTTGGAAACATTGTATAACTGCATTTGATTTATGAAAACCGGTATGGGTGGATGTGCTGACAGACCAAAGATACTCATAAAAGCTAAATCCACCTCACCTCACGAAATCACGCTCATCGAGGCACCATACCAGCGAATTTGCTGACTATCGCTAAGCTATCGAACGTATTATCTGGGTTTATTAGCAACAGGGTCAGTGTCAATACACTCCCCAGCCTCTCTTCTGGTGTTGCTGAGCTATAAGAGAGATTGAGTTAGATCGTGTCATCTGTGTACGAGTACATTCTCTAAGCGTACTAGCCCAAGAAGTGGTATGCATTCGATTATCTGGTTACATCTTAATCTTCAATAATCTCCGTATATAAGGATAGTCACTGTACTTCGGCGTTGTAATATTTAAAGTTTAAAATATTTTAAATTATTGTGATATATTTATTTTGAAAGTTTATTATTTCGATATGTATAAACGCATCCAAACGAGAAAGCAGAGTCGCGTTCCGACGCAATCCTGCCACTCTTCCCGCCATCCTGGCGCTCGCCAGCCCGCCCCACTTCAGCGCCACCCGCTTGCCCGACGTCAACCTAACCCCTTCAACTTCCCAAATTCTTAACCATGGAGTAGCTCCCATGCCTGACGAAATTTACTTAAACAATTCAGGAAGTGAGAGATATTTGTGGATCTACGAGGCGGAATTGAACTCACGACCTCTCGAATGAAAGGCGAGGCTACTCACTCTAAGCTCACTCTAAGCTCTGCTTGAAGAGTGGATGATAAACATTCAGAGTGGGCGGACTAACTGCGCGTTTTAAGGTCGGACTAAACCGATTTTTGTATGGTTAGTCCTGCTAATCTCGCACTAAGTTCTTTAAGAGGACCACTCTGTATACGACTGACAAAGCTTAACATATATATCCTCTATAAGAGTAATAAAATATTTTGTTCATGGGCAACGTCGCGTTCTACACTGTGTTGTGTATTAAATCTGAACCTTACGTGATTTTTTTTATAATATGTGAGATTAGAGGAAACCTCGGGAATAGTCCTGATATTTCTCAGTGAGCTTTTAAACGTGTCACGTCACCGCACGCTTCGGGTCCCGCCGCAGACCACCGCATATTGTGCTCGATTCGCTGCGAACAATAAACGCAATAGAATATTCTCGAACGCTAAAATATAACGACCGCAACGCGACCGACGACATTTGCATCGCGCGGGTTCCGCCTTCGCCGCCCCGCGCCTGCGGTCAGTACGGGCGCGGGCGCGGGCGGCCAGGGAACGTGCATAGGTGTCGAATGCTGGATATAGGAAGGGTTTGGAAGTAGATTTTATTTTGGCAATGAAGAAACAAATGATGGCACGATGAAGATTTCGGACATTTTTTTGGTTCCTCCGATTTTAATAGTCATTAAGATCGTCGCTGAGGAATGCGGGATGCTCTCTATCACTCAGTGCAACTACATAATCACGCAGTTACAATTATTAACTAATGCTCCGTTTTTTAAGAATATACGTAGTTGTATACTTGTCTAACCAAAAATACTTTCATAACAGTCATCTTTTATTAGGGTTCCGTAGCCAAAGGGTGAAAACGGAACCCTATTACTAAGCCTCCGCTGTCCATCCGTCCGTCCGTCCGTCCGTCCATCCGTCTGTCCCTCCGTCCGTCCGTCCGTCCGTCCGTCTGTCACAGGGCTGTTTCTCAGTAACCGTAACAGATAGACAGCTGAAATTTTCACAGAGTGTGTATTTATTTTGCCGCTATAACAACAAATAGGTAAGATTAAAAAATAATTAAAATTAAAGGTGATTTTTTTGTATTAAATATTTTTCGATGGTACGGAACCCTTCGTGTGCGAGTCCGACTCGCACTTGGCCGGTTTTAAGTAATAACAAATAGTTTCGTACATAGCCGATGCGAATCAATCATTTTTAACTTTCAAAATATCTAGGTGACGTGCGCAATACTAAAACACTATTATTTTCGACTAAGGGACATCTCGAAAGGCAGCCTAAATCAACGTCAAAGTATGATTAAACATGTCACTATTTAAGGACAGTATGGAGAGAGCTCACTCAACTCCATGTAGTTAACTGAAAGTGACGTGTTTCGACGTAATTTCCTGCAATCGGTCCTTAGAGTTGCATGGAGATTTTCCGACGCGATAGAGATTGTTAGTTTAATGATGTTAAATCTCTAATACGGGTTATTTATTCTGTGCCGCTACAATAGTTGATTAGCATCAAACGCATCCCCATCAGCCAGCAGTAGTAATCCCGCAGTTAAATTATGTATTTGCCGAATGATTTTAATCAAAATCGGATGCTAATTTGAAATGGAGCCATTGCACGAGGCTAATCAATTCGACGGTTCGTTTGATGAAGCAGTATGGCTTACTATGAAATTGTTTCACCTGAATGGGTGACTATATTTATTTGCGGTATACGGCCGTCGGAAATGCAATAAGCTGTAAAGTCTGCGCTGCTTTGTGGGCTGATATAAAACGTGAGGTTTTATTTACTATGTAAAAATACAAAGATGTTAAAGTATACGCATGCCATTTAAATACATAAAACGCTTCTTACTTGTAGGTAAAGGTAACATGTGCTGCTACTATTATGAAACATGTTCCAGGTTTGAGCATAGTGATTCGTGTATGGTGGAAGTGTGAATTTAGGCATTAGGCTTTTGAGAACGAACCGTTTCTCAAACTTATTTCTCTGCCGCACCGCCAGGATATGGAACTGTCTGGCCGGCGGGTGCCTTTTCTCAGACCTATAACCTGGGAGTCTTCAAGCATAATTTGAAGAAGCTCGAAAGTTCGCAAATCCGCTGGCATGGTGCCTTGCTGAGTGTGGTTTCGCGAAGCGAGGTGTTTAAGGCTTTTCTGATTACCTTTGGTCCTTAGCACAGCGGCATATCGTTCTTTAGGGTTCCGTACCAAAAGTAGTAAGACTACGACTCGCACTTGACCGGTTTTTATGTAAACAAAGTGAATGGATGGCAATGGTAGTAAGGGGACGGAGGTGCAGAATTGCATTGATCTTTATTTCCGTAATCCGTTCGAACCCACATAGTTACTTTTCCTTAAATTCTACTGCTACAGACAAACAAAACTTTAATCTTCCTCAAATTGTCCGCCAAATAAGGCGCGCCGCGTCACAAGCAGCGACGAATTGAATTTCTCCCGCGCAACCGTCGCCATAATAACGTCGTTCCCGTCAGCATTTACTTCCTGCGCGTCTATTTTTCAATTGTACAGCCGCTACCTTTTGTTTCCGCCGATAGATGATGGATTGGCAGCCCGTAACGATCCCCCCGCGCCGCCGCGCGGAAACTAGCTGTGAAAACCCTTTTGAGAGTAGACTGTAATGTGGTTTGCGGGAGGTGTAATGCGGGGTGGGGGTTGTCGTTGTTTTAGCGCGGCGAGGGCGAGACGAAGGCTGGGGGCTGTCGGGATATTGGAGAAACGATCCGCGGCGGCAGCGGTGCGTGACGCGGGGATACGCGCGATAGCCCGACCGTTCTCAATGTGGCAACACGCCATTAAATGGTGGCACTTGTCCGGCTGCCAATGGCTACGGCTCCTTCGCGGCTTAGTCAGGTGAAAATTAGCCCCTCAGGTAACTTAGTGTGCTTGCAAATAGCTTATGATGGATGACACAAATTAAGATATCTACACGAAACAATTAACAAACAAAGAATCTACAAACCTGAACAATTCGTTTTTTGATTGAACGCGCTAATTTCTGGAACTACCTGTCTCATTTGAAGAAATCGTTTTGAATTTAATAGCCCAATAATAGAAGAAGGCTTATAGTCTTTTATTTATTTAATATCACGCCACAACCTTTAGGAGCCAAGCAAAAAGTCATAAAGACTAAGCGAAAACGAACTGATTGTCCAAATTGAAATTTACCCAAACAGAGCCGGAAAACTTAGCTAGTATTTAATTTCAACTTTATAAAAAATCGGGTAGGGTACGTGGTTCTCAAGTTGTAAGCTATCAGCTTCAACTGCAAGACGGAGAGGCGTGTTTTTATTGCTTTCGGAAAATCTTACAATTCTCGCACTAAATTTTATTTCATTGATACAGAGACGTAGAAAAACTTCAGTAATATTTTCGTCAGTTGTATCGAAACAAAAAAAACTAGACGGTGCTGAAGCAGTGCATCTATTTTTTATTAATTCCCCCCGCTCTTTATTGCGGGCTTTCGTGCGAGTTCTTTTGCACGGCTGATAAGATGGAGGTTTGAACAAGTTTTGTTTCAGCTTCAAACAAAGCTTGCCGTAACTGAATTCACAGACGATATGGTCAGACAAAATTATGTAGACATATTATTTTATATATATAGCCACAGTGGCCCAGTGGCACGACACTTCGGCGATCGCTCTCCGAAGTTAAGCAGCGCTGGGTCCGGTCTGGTCTTGGATGGGTGACTTGGACTTGGATTGGATTAGACTGTTGAGAGAGGCTGGCCGTGGTTCGGATTCCACGTTAAACTGTAGGTCCCCTTCCTTACTTACTAGGTGGTAGGGTTAATCCCGCCCGGGTTGGTACCATCGCATTGAATGAACGATGGTCGAAGCGGCAATGAAAATTGTCCGTGTTTTCCATCCAGTTCAATGTAGCCGAGCAAGATAAGGAAGGTCCTGCCATGGCACCTAGTTCCCATGTGGTGTGTTGGGCTAATACCATGACACAAGGTGTGGTATTAGCCATCATGTCCAGTCACATAAAAAAAAAACTACTGGTGTCCCCAGCTCTGTCTGCGTTAAAGTCCCACCTATAACAGTCAGGTTTTCCCTCGTATTTCATCCCGCTACTCGCCCCTCCGGTGATAAAGCGTGAAGATATGTATCTATTAATTTACGTGAAGATTTAAACTAAATGTGGATGCATACTGTGAACAGACAGACATACGTACATTGTGATTAAGATTCAAAGATTCAAAGAGTTTATTTGTGATCTTTAGTTTTGTACACTTCTATCACATCGTCAAGGTTTATACACAGGTGAGTATATAATTCTACAAGTTATTAGCATTCAAATTAAAACATATAACTAACTTTTTTCTAAACTCGTCGTTCCTGAATTTTGAGTTTTATTTCAATCTAAGTTTAAAGTTGCAATTTTATAAAAAATCTAAAAACAGCTTCGAATCATGCTTTATAAAATATTAAATAGGGGATGCCCAGTGATTGGTCTCACTGTGTTCACGTATGTACTATGTTGCTTGGCGATCACTTTCCGAAGTGAGAAATAAAATAGAATAACTTGGAACCTTTAAGTAAGGCAAGGTGCAACAAAGTGACAGAGTAATATCCAATTTTTATTATATCGACTCTTTGAGGGGCGATGCGGCGCCGCACGATATGTCGAATTATGAATGGATTTTTTTATGCGTCTGTGCACAGTTATATTGTCCCTCTCTATCCTGTCACGAACATTCTGAAAAAAAAAAACCCGTAAACGATTCTCCCATTAAAATCACTGTTTGTTGCTTAGTTTTTTTGAACATTAGTCAATTTAGATATTCTTGCTTTTACGAAAATAATATTAAGAGTCAAAATACAGATAAAGATTTAGTGTATGTAGATTTTGCTTTTAATTCACTCATATTAGATTTTTTTTAAAACAGCAGACCTATTAAAAATATAATAGTTAATTGAATTAGCACTCCGTTTGCACGGGGACCGTTATTTTCGGAAACTAACATGCCTATATGACGTTTGATCAATATTCTTTTTTCTCTCAGATTTTTTAAGCCTCATACAATCACCAAAAACACTGCTTATAATGTGTTTTGACAAAAACGATAGCTTTTTCATTGCGAATCCCTATCCCTGCTTCCATACTATGGTTGTAAATACAAAAGTGTCTTGCATAGACAGAGAGAGTGACATAGCCTACTTGTTATTCCGGATTTTTATATTGTTCGAAGTGCTAATACAATAATTACTTTTTAATTATATAGTTTTATTTAAAAAACAAAATATTTTACATTTTTATTCTATTTAAATTCCGTCAGTTATTATGGAATATTAAAAATGAAAACAAAAATTTAATCATAGGATTATGGAAACCTTTTTTTTACAGATAATAACAATAACATACTGATCAACACACGTCTGCCTTGGCACGATTCTACGTTTCCCTCGTCGACATCCCGCAAGGACAGTGTGATGGGAACCCTGCCGTGATATCATAGGTAGTTCTCGGAGAAAACCAATTTTCCGAGAGTCCGTAATGGTAGGAATCTTAAAACTTTACCTTCGGTAGTTGCAATAACATTTTTGTAGGCCAATAAGGAAATTTATATGAAAGCTTTACGTAATGCATTAAATAAGCCAGACCTGAGGCACACCCCTCTCCTGGAGCGTGTGTGGTGATCTACGTGTACAATGAAATCAAGAGCGGGTAAAAGGGTTTTCGTGGGCTGGTTTAGCTACGGTTACTTTGAATAGGGTTAGGTTGCTTTCTACAAGGTTAGATCTGTGAAAATAGCCCTCCTAATAGTGGGGTACATGGAAAAGACGAGCTGCTCAAGTATGCAACACCATAATGCTGTTGTAATACCTGTAATATGTAATAACTTTTGAGCGGCTCGTAGCCTAGTGGCGCGGGGACTGGCCTAGCGTACCAGAGGCCCGGGTTAAATACCGACTTGCACCACTGTCTTTCTCTTTCAGAGTTCGATAAGTGCATTTCGTCACGAATGCGAGCTGCTCCATGGTTCGGAATCCATGTAAAACTGTAGGTCCCCTTCCCCTACTAGGTGGTAGGGTTTAAGCCCGCCCGGGTTGGTACCATCGCATTGGATGAAAATATGGTCGAAGCGGCAATGAAACATTGTCCGTGTTTTCCATCCAGTTCAATGTAGCCGTGCTCATAAAGGGAAGGTCCTGGCATGGCACCAAATTCCTTCGGGAATGTGGTGAATTGGGCTAATATCATAACGGTAGTTGTGTGGTATAAGCAATCCATGTCAGGTCGCATAAAAAAAAATAACTGTATCGGTCTTATATTCATAGTCGATATTTTTTTAACCACGCCGAAAAGGACGGATCCGAAAACCGTGCATTAAATAATTTATTTATTTACTCTTGCTTTTTCTGCCGGTCCCCATTATCTCTGCCGAAAAATCGTCTTTTTATGTATACTATTAATAGATACTAACTCGTTTACAACGGTTGATAGGTAAGCTCACAAAGATAGTTATATGTAAATATTGTTTTATATCAAATCGTGTTTTATATCAAAAAGTAAGTAGATTGTTTGTTATTTTGTTCATCATGCATAGGCAGCACACTGCACTCGGATTTGTCATATTTTATCATATCATATTTTACCAGTTCAAGATTACAGCGAAGAATAACTGGCAAAAAACTTCGCTGAATTATTTTCAAAGTCCACTTAGTCTAAGTTTACAAATTTGTTTGTGTTAAATTTATTTCTGTTATAAACTACTATAGTGTCCTGATCATATAATAACACAACGAAGAGCTAATTTATAACTTATTATAAATTTAACTGATTAAAAAAAAAATCTACAAAATTAATTAAAAACAAAACTAATCATTCAACAATGTAGCATCAATGTCAAATTTATAAAAAAAACGATACAAAATTGTATCGATTATCATGTTAGCAGTTATAAATAATAAAGTTAGTAATCACGCACATATATACATGCGCACTCACACATACACACCCTTTTTTCGCACACCCTCACACACCCTCACACACAAACACCATATCTAGCTCTCGCCCATACTCATTCTAAATCTAGACTAATAATCCCATTTGCACAGTAGTATCAATCTCTTAAATTTATTAAACGTTATGACTATAACTAGGTGGACTACAGATGATATTTTATAAACTGTAAACGTAGACTCAATTATCTATAATATAGTGGTAATCTGTTATTGGCTTTTGGACTGTTATATTTTTATGTGAAAATGTATAGTATATAAGCTGTTGATTACCCAAATGAAGTAAATAAAAAAAAATACTGATAAAATAGATAAGATAAAATACTGGCATGTTAGGTACCCGGTTAAGTAGGTAATCCGAAGCTTTCTTTTAAACTATTTTGTTGTGTGATAAGACATGTATCTCCTTACGACATCGCGTATGCTGCCTCGCCGAGCGCTCTGATTCAACCCTTTAAGTGCTTAACTAGACACAGCTTCCATTGACAAATAAGTATTCTGAATTCCCGCCGTTCGATCGGGGGCCGCTATCGGGAGAGATCCTGACATAATGGAGTTTTCTCCGTGCCTGATGCGCCGGGGTAGTCACCTCCGTGACGACGACGCATCACGGTGAAGTTCGCGCGGGTCGCTCCCCGTGAAATGGAAGATATGGCCTGTTGCACCCGTCACACCCGCATCTCTTTAGTGCACGATACCGTCACACATGCTTCCCGACTTACGCATGTCCAATTGTAAAGTTGAGTCGAGCGTAAATTAAGGTGAGCGTAGTAGAATGATAAATTATACTTAAATTATATCGAGTGAGAATATCTTCGAGAGTGGTGACCGAAGCTGACGGTACCGCCGGCCAGTCAGTTCGCTTCCGAATTCGGTTATTCCTGATGTTCTGAGTTTCAACGGTCCTTAAGAACTCTTAAAGTAAAATTCACAGGACGCCAATTATTAGTGCAACGAACATTCGATGTTGCGCGTCACAAATTCGTAAGCGAACTGAATGACCGGCGCTACTCTCTTCCCAAACCATTATGACAATTTAACCGAAATTAATAGAATTGATAAAAAAATCACGTATAAATATTTATCCAAAAGCGTTTTTTGCTGACATTATTTAATTGATGGTTTTATGTACATGAAGGTTTGGAATGTATTGTCTTCAGTATTATGTTTGCTTGGTTAACAAATGGTTTACCCTAGAGACAACTCAACGTTCTGATGATTTGAATCCGTATCTTCATGCTATATGCAACTTCCAAAGTACGCTATCGCCGATGCTCATATCAAATTGAGCATCAAACTCGGACGATTGAAATATTTCATAATGAACTAACTGAAAACTAATTAAAAGTTCTGAAAAGCGAACCGAAGACTGGCGGGGGATGTTTTGGAGATGAATTTAAGGAGTGTTTCCCATATTTCCTCTTCCGTCATGGAGTGATGAACTTTATATAGCTGTAAATATACTTTTTCGTCGGTACGTCGTTTATTCCAAGGAATGTGACGTGTATGTATATGTACAATCAGTAAATCTTTGCAGTCAAGGTTCATAAAGCAGGTATAGCGTTAAATAAATGTATGCGTGTATTATCTTAAATACTGCGTTAGTAGGAGGCATTGATAACGGGAAGACGGACTGTAGGATAATTTTAAATTATGGGTATACAGCCGGTGGCGAAATTGGTTAGACGCAATACCCGCGAATGGTCCGTTTTGCTGGTTCGGGTCCAGCCTTGCAGTATATTCGTAAAGTAGTTCTTTTTACAGGGATCTTTCGTTATTAATGTGTCCTTGCTTCACGGTCGATTATACATACATACATGTCTCATTCCTTGTGTATTTATTTTGCTAATTTATTTTTATTTTATTTTATTAATTTAAAAATAATTGAAATTAAAGCGGGCGCCGTACTAAAAACGTGATTTTTTGTGTCAAATCTTATAAGATGGCACGGAACCCTTCGTGGGCAAGTCCGACTCGTATTTGGCCGTTTTTTTTTTCATATAAACAAGTAGATTTATGTAAACATGTCCTGTTTAGTAAGAACTAGTGCTCTCTCCCTAGCCGGATTCCTTACTTCGTTTCCCTGCCACATCGCGAAATGGCTTCACGTCCCCCAGGCAATGGCAGCCATCTTACCGACACAAATCCGATATAAAGTAATCTCTTTATACTTTTATATATTTTTCATATTGTTGCGTCATTGTCGTCGTAAATTAATTTCGCAAGTTAGATTGTCGCACGTCGCTCCGGGTTCGCGGAGCCCCCAACAACCTTTTCTGTTCATTTTGTTTTTCTTATTTTCAATTTCCAAATTTACTGTTTCGCGTTTTAAGAGGGCGAGACTCTTTGACGTCAATGCTTTTATTTTCGTTGGGTCCCTCCGCTTTGAGAGTCTTAAGTTACGCACTTAATTGACCGAACAATTAGGAAGGTATTTAAGTCTTAATGAAAAGGACATTTTCATAGATGCTGCTTTTTTTCTATTATCGCTTCAAATTGAGAATTAAATCGTGTGCACAAAGATACCTTATAATGTTAGCTAAGGATTAAATATGCTAGGAAAGTCCTTAGTGAATGTTATATATGAAAACATGTGTGTCTGTAGAGTAAACAAAATAAGTATGTTGTGATCGTATCGTGTGTGATAGCGTTCTGTCATATCTATCTACCCTTCCGAGGAAACGGCTTTATGGTATTGTAATCACCCACAGCCCCAACCAACCTAGGCTAACCTATCTCTATCTATTTTACCTAACTAAACTTATGTACCTATTTTTCCTTACATACATCTCTACATTAAACTCAACTCAATAACTAAATAATGGCACGTGTCGTCTAGAATAATTAATTTAATTTTAATCCAATCATTTATACTAAACCTCATATAAAGTAAACCTTAGGATTTAACTAAAATGTTACTCAACCCTAATATATTGTATACATTCTTCTCATACTCTATAACTAAGAAAACATGAAACTTGCGGGAATTTAAAAGAATGATGAAAATTAAGACCATTTTGGGCTAAGCCCTAACAGTAGAGCCCCTTGAAAATTGAAGATTTTCTCCACCGCTCAACTGAGTGAAAGCCGGCCAAGCAAAAAAATATTTACCTTGCTTTCTCCTCTTCGTTGATGCAAATTTTGAAGAATTTTCCAAGTTCAAAAATCAACAAACAATAAAGAGATCTCCTAAGTCATTGATCTCTACTTTACATCTGCTGACGGGGAGGTCAGGCTTATGATATGATCATATAACTTGATTGAATCTATTTGCATACCAACTGTGGCGGGTTGGATGTTACTGCTAAATGACATGGTCAATTTAGATGTTTAGATGAAATCCAACCGATTGGGTTATCGGATATTTTACGGAGAATTGTTATTCCAATGATGTTTAGGCATACCAACTATGAGGGGTTGGATTTATTGCATGAATGAGATAGTCATTTGTAGAAGTTTTGTCGTAAATAAGGCATACCAACTATGGAGGGTTGGATTTTATTGCATGAATGACATAGTCATTTGTAGAAGTTTTGTCGTACATAAGGCATACCAACTATGGAGGGTTGGATTTTTACTGCCATCTCACACAGGTCACAGCGTGACGCAACAGCGTGCTAAACCCTCCAAATGCCTGTACTCGCCATCAATTAAATAGGTGTGGTTTTGGCATATTTCCTCGGACATTTGGCTGATTCAGTGAACACGGTCATTATATGACACAGTGCCCTAATATGGAATGGTTCAGGAAGCTGTTTATGTAATGTCTTAAAGCAATTCAAACTTTATAGTCTGAAATACACAATGACCGAACCTCAAATTCGCATTGAAATTGTATGGGGTTTTCAGCTGTTCTCTGGGAATAATATGAAGCCACGATTTCCCTATGTCTTCATGGTCAATTTACTAGCAGTACTGATCTCGGTGCGCTTCGGGTAAGCGACTGGCTTTGAGGATTAGCCAAACCTCCATCGATGCAGATTTGCAGGTCCCAAACTGAAATCTGGTCCAAACGGTGGTAGTCACCCGCTTTTCAGCTAAGGATCTTCTACATAAACGACTTTCCACATCTAGTTAAACCATGAACACAAAAGGCACTCATATCTCCATAATTGGCCATCGAACAACACGGTCAACTAACAACGTGGTGAACTCTGTTTGTTTTATTATTTTATCGAGATCTCCACAGAATCCATGTCATTTTATTTTAATCAAGACAGGTATTCTACAATCCAGTTAAATTGAATTGTAGCCGACCTCATAATCAATATCAAGAATCAATTTAAAGTTGATAAATCCATCAACATAAATACAGAAAGTATACAATCGTTAATAAATCAAACGTTTGGAAAACGTCTGTGAAAATTATCTCACACATATCGTGATTGAAGACAACTCGAAACGAGTAGAGAATATATTGAACATATCATGTTCAGAAAATATTGGTTGAAACACATCAAAGCCTTTCCCCTTCAAAATCTACGTGATTTGAAATTTACTGATTTGAAGCTTAAAGGAAATTAAATAAAAATGTATTTAATTTCTTGAACCACAATTTATTTAGTGCATTTGTATGTAGTTCATTGTATATTTTCCATCAGCAGATTATATAGTTTCAACTTAGGCAACTCGTTGAAACCATCAAAATATCAAGGTAATTATTTGATGTTGTCCTCGAATATTTTGTAATAAAATATCACAGAGAAATCTGCAATATAGGTTAAATCAAATTAAAGAATTTACGATTTAAAACAAAGTCTAATAATTTAATGATTTAACCCAAAAATAATAGAACCTTCTTCAAGTTTCATATCTACGGTAATAAAAATGAAAAGTGAATCGACATTTACATTTACGATATTTCAACTATTGCAAAGCAAAGAAAAACCTAATCAAACATACCCATCGTTCGTACTTCTCTCAACATTCTATTTGAAAATACTAGTTCACACAAAATATCAAATAAAACTATCCCATTGAATCCACTCAAACACACTCTATCTGTCAATTCAGTAAAACTATACATCCACATATTTAAATAAAATATTCAACTACTCCAATCTATCTCCCATCTAAAGCGAACAATTTCCATTGACATTTATTTCTCTAAATAACATTTTTCTAAACTCTAATCATACTCCGCATTGACTTATTTTACGCAAGTTATGCGCGACGCAATCTAAACGCAAATTAACAAAACGGCAGAATTAATAAACCGAAATAAATTTGTAAACCTGCAGAAAACAACACATTATCTGAAACAAAATAAAGGCTCTGAAAATAAAGACTCTGAAAATAAAGGCTCTGAAAATAAAGACATACAACATTTTACACGGATACACAATGAATTATTGCAATACATTATTCAGTAATTACTGTGCAAAAAAACTTATCGATTCGCGTTCAATCTGCTGTCTGGTCTGGGGTCTGGAACTCTGCTTCCCCGTTCACTCGTTCAATAAAAGTCTATAGTCTATTAGATTTTACGCGCCCGAAATAATAGATTTATACACAAATCACTTTAACCTTAATCCAAAATTTACATTTAATGTTCTTGCAATTAAAATCACAAATTTAATAAAAATCTCACTGTCTCTATATTTAAATGTGGAGCAAGCGCCTTCGAAGCAGCTCTAAGCGTCCAAAGCAAATAAACACTAATAATTATTCGAATTTGGTGACTTCGAGTTAACACCCCGCGAAATTTCTGTAAGTCGAAAACGAACCGTCGTGTCGCTCCTTACAGGTACGAATTTCTCCCCGAGAACTTAAAAATGTAGACTGAAAATCTGCGCGACTTGTCCTGGACTGCCGACCGAAAATACCGCGCGACTATCCTCGACCGTCCTGAACTGCCCTCGACTCTCCTTGAACTGTCCTGAATTCGAATGCGCGTGAGTTTTTATTCCTTTCCCCACTCCCGACCCATGTCCCTACCGCGTCCATTTGTTTATAAAAGAAATGGTTACACTGATTAGCCAAGACCATCGATGCAGCGATCCAAATAGGAAATATATATTTTATAACTTTCAAATCCTAAATACACGCATCAATGTGCTCACAATTATTCTCAAATGTAATCCTTTATAATGTTTAAATAGTTTCATTACTAATTTCAATACCATTCATGCAAAATCAACTAAAATAATATCATTCATGAAATATGAAAACACCTCAGTCAAAACAAACAAGTATACCAAATCATTAATAAAATATGATATAAAATTAATTTCATAATCAATAATATCTTAAAACATGTACATAATTCGCCACAAACTCCTTTTCTCTCATCAATGCAGTGTAGCCTTTCAGCCATGACATCATTCAGTCCAACAGCACGCTCGCTAGCAAAACAGGCCTTTCGTTGTTCGAGAGGTAATTCCCTATTTTTGACCAAGTAAAATGTTCATATATGGACCTACATATATTGATAGATGTTTGCTATAGCTACTATTTGTATGTGGGAGCAATATATGGTTCCCACAGTATGTATCCATAGTTAATCGATGTTAAGAGACAAACAATATCTGTAGTATTCAGGTGTCTAATATTTAACGGATTTATAAAAAAAAAGCATTAAGATGTGTTTTATTACCGCTGCTTTCGTTGTTTTTATTCAGTGCGATTGTAACTATGCCAGGCGGGCTTAAGATGGTTATACTAGCAAATGCGAATGGTTTGATTGCGTTAAGTTCTTGATCTCTATGGAATGAGAATATGAAAAAAAAAACATGTACAATTCCAGCTAACGTTCTACCAAAACTGAAAGAAAAATGTTACAGAAATTGATATTTTATGCATGGAAAAAAATTTTGAAGTCAGGTCTCAAACATATTCTTTTTCAAGTTTGCGGCTTATATTGATATTAAGTAATATTTATTTTAATACCATTTCAAAGATCTTAACATTATCTACCCATTCAGCGAAGAACATGTTTAACTTTTCCCAATTTATTTAACGAAACAATAACAAAACCGGTTTCACGCGTTATGCGGGTTGGTCACATTTAGAAAAAATGATTTCGAGCTGCTCTAACTGAGCGACGTCGGGCTCTGGCTATCTCGTTTAAATCGCAAAAATTGGTCCAAAATGTTTAGGTATGAGGATGCTCTTAACTCTACCCTTAGTAGGAAAGGGGCATTGATTTACATGAATACCGAACCATGGAGCAGCGAAATTCACTTATCCAACTCAGAACGAGAAATAAAGTGGTTCATTAGGACGGGGATCAAACTCATGACTTCTGTCATGTTAAGCAAGTAACCGCGCCCCTGAGCTAAGAGTAGCTCAAACTTGTCCTTCGTTGTCGTGCGTTCGACAATTAACATCGTCCATGTCGAAGTTCACCCCATGTTTGGACGGCAAACTTCAATCCAGTATTGAGTGGTGGAATCTATCAAAAGGCCTGGTGTCCCGGGCGCCCGGCGCCGCGCCGCTCAAACTCGTCAGGTATTCCGAGCCCGCCCGCGGTCGGTACACGCCGCTTCAGGCGGTGGAACTTGAATTATCTTTCATTATGATAATTAATGTAGTTGCCCAACAATGTCCCGCTCGCGATACGCGCGGGACGAGCGCGATAGAGCGAAATCAATGCGTTTTTGAGGGGCCGTATCCTCGGGGACGCATCCATAAAGTCCAAAAAGCCCAAGGTCCAAAACCCATACCGTCAAAAATACTTACGAATACGGATATTTTTAATTGGCTTAGATTAGGTTAGGTTAGATTATATGCATTTTACAATACACACGAAAAATACATACTTTTGGACGTTCTGGGTCTTGGACTTTATGCTTTTTGGACTTTATTAAGCCGACCCGTATCATCGATTTTAATAACCAATACATATAGAAAAAAGTACCAAGTGCTAGAGTTAAGAGCCTGGGTTGGCACCATCGCGTTGAAGCAACGAAGCACGTTCGTGTTATTCATCCAGTTCAATGTAGCCATGCAATGGAGGTCTCGCATAGCACCTAGTTCCCATGTGGCGTGTTGGGCAAATATCATTACGGTGGGTGTGATATTAGGTGTTGTCAAAGCTGCAATGAAAATAGTACGTGTCTTTCAAACAGTTCAATGAAACCGTGCAAAAAAAGGATTTTCTTAGTTTGACACCTATTTTCTTCGGGAACGCTCGAATAAGGTTATGGTATTTTTTCAAATTTATTGGAGGAAATACAGACACACCTTTGTGTCATACACGATTAACATTGAACTAGAGAACTTTTTTGTTTTTCTCCGTGAAATTCTCATATAATATTGGATAAAGATGACAACTGGGTGTACTAAACGAATCACTTATAAACTAGAAAATATTTGAACACGATTCAAACAATTAATAAGAAAACATAACCATAGTTTCGAGTGGTGCGCTTACATAATATTTACTAGCCATCCATGTCCAGTAACTTAAAAAAAAAACCGTCCAAGTGCGAGTCGGACTCGCACACGAAGGGTTCCGTACCATCGTACAAGATTTAACACAAAAAAATCACGTTTTTTGTATGGGACCCCTCTTTAATTTATATATTTTTTAATTTTACCTATTTTTTGTCACAGCGTAATTTTCACAGAGTGTGTATTTATTTTGCAAATACACACTCTGTGAAAATTACGCTTCATCAGATACAGCCCTGTGACAGACGGGCGGACGGACAGACGGACAGCGGAGGCTTAGTAATAGGGTTCCGTTTTCGCCCTTTGGGTACGGAACCCTAAAAATATATTATTGTAAGCCGTATTCCGAATACATTTCATGCGGTCTTGCGTCAACCTCTCGTAGGCACATCACCTGTAAACTGTGCGGTGCGGTCTGACCTGCGCAAACTGTATTGGAAACTTCACCTTGTCACTACATGGCGTTGGGAATAATCATCGCCAAACTAATATAGGTGCAACACTCGGTGTCCACATGAGGAATATCCTTAAAATGAAAAGGATAAAGATTTGTCAATTTTGTCATGGACTCTTCCTGAATAAAACAGGCTTATTCTTCAATTTTATGGGATTATGATTATTTTGTTGTAAAATTCGTTACATCCGTGTGTTTCAAAATTATCATCAGAGACATGAGTATAAATGTACCCTGTGATATAATATAAATATACGCTCAAATGGCAGTGGGCTGGTCACGTCAGCCGAAGAGACAACGACCGTTGGAGTAACCGTGTCCTACACTGGCGGCCGTGGGTAGGAAATCGGAGTGAGGGGAGCCCACCCGCCAGGTGGGACGACGACATCAAGTGCGTCGGCGGAAAGCAATGGTTCCGTACCGCTGAGGGCCGGGAGAACTGGAGAAAAAATTGGAGAGGCGTATGTCCAGCAGTGGACGCAAACACGCTGACTGACTGACTGATATATTGTATCATACTTGGAATATATATATGTTGTGACTTCGTAATTATTTTGTGATTTTTTATTCTAATCGTTTATCAAATATTAAGTATATTGTTACTAGAAGAAATTATCAAATGCTTAAAACAATAGTTGATTATGTTTTGTAAGCTTGTCGATTTGTTATCGCTCATAAATGTGTACACTCGTGTGAAAGCATTTCCCATTGTTCCAGTTTGATTTTAAAATAATTCAGGTGGCGATTATTTTTTTAAATTATTTTCTGAGGCAGTAATGTAATGAGGTCGAAGGACATTGCAAGAAGATGCACAAATTGTGCAAGGACGACCGAGAACGAGTTTGTTCATGTTCTTCAAAAAGATAAAATTCGTAGCACCCATAATTGAAGACCATGCATGAAGAAATATATGCCTATGCCTGAGGCAAAACGGTGTGATGTTATTTAGGTAATGTGGTAATGTATTATTAATTATTTAACCCTAACGAAGTTGAAACGAAACGAGATTGACATTAGTCACCTGCTGTGTACACTGAAAACTCTATGTCCGTGCTCGGGGGCCAGAAATATTACCCGTGATGTTTAATTTTTCCACGCACTTTTTTCAGTCAAAGGAAAATTGATTGATTGCCCTCGTGATCCCGGGTCCGCTCAATCCTATCGAAACCAATCAATCCACACAGAGTTAGGCTGAGCGAGTTATGCCGCGCTCACAAATATTCGCCCCCGGTTCATGTCATTACTTTATTCATTCGCCGCGTCAACAGTTAAGCCGGGCCATTTTCAGTTTTCCGCCTCACACGGAATATTAGAGCGAGTCATTTTCAATGCGTTTATCGTTGCGCGCGGGCCTTTGATTTCATATCGGCCGGCAAATTGTTTCGACCGCCGGATATCCGGGCCGGTCTCTCGAAATGCGTTGTGCGCTCGTCCCGCGTTGTTTTCCGCTCTGCTGTGATTATAAAGCGGTCGATCTGCTACTAATACTGATCCATCGAATACAAAATGAACGAATTGACGCATTTATGTGTGCATGTGAGAACGGAAAACAATTTAATACACTAGTGGCTCTCTGAGCTGTAGACCTCACTAGTCTCGATTAAAACTGAATATATGTTCACCGCGCATATTAAAGCAAAATCCTGTTATTTTTTTGATTGGATTAAGTACCCAAAGTTTAGGTCTTGTTGCAAATCAAAAGTTTTGTTAAATTTTTGAACGGGGACGCTTCCATCAGTAAGTTCCAACCTGCCATCGAGTAAGGAATTATTGATTCTTGAGCACGGAATTCAGAGAATAGGAATAGTGGAGGCCCAACCTTGGAAGTCCGTTGCCAGAAATTGGGATTATTTTAGTCGATAAAACTTCTTTAATAATAATTTAATAATAAAAATACCGTGCTCTGCTTCTTTTCTGAATCTTTTGAAAAAACCTATTCGACCGAAATGATCTGAGTACGGAATCCCAAGAATAGGCCTACTGATGTTTTCGAGTTCCAAAGACACGTAAGAACACTTGGAACTGCATAGGACGCTATTTAGTGCAACGAACATTCGATGTTGCGCCGCCCGTGCATTATCCGCTTTAATGTGCCTGGCAATTTAAATAAATTGCAGCGACCGCGTCGGTTTGCCGAACCTATGACGTGCACTCGCTCATACTACCGGTCACCTATCTGCCACGTCCGAAGACTTCAACGCAATGCGCTGGTCAGCACCTGAATGCGATGTTCTAGCGATCGAGGGAGGAATGTTTGGGCGAGCCTGCATGCGATTTAAAGAGTATAAACTACCATTTTCGAATTGGTGTATAGCTGTAAAGTATAATGAATAAGTATAATATAATAAATAAATAAATAATCACTAAATCTCAATACGTTGCCGCTATACGGATGTGTTTCTGCCGCCGCCGGTCCCGTCCCCATAATCGATGTGTAGACCGAGCCAATGTGTAAACGGGTAATAACTGTTTAAACTCATCATTTTTTTTCTTCGCAGGTTGGCGCAGCTATGATGTCCTGCCCCCTCCCCCTGCCGCTGCTACAGCCGGCCCTGCATCCGCAGCCCCAGCTCGCGCACGATTTCCCCATACACATCGGAATTAAGGTGGGTCAATTCACATACACGCACTCACCCTCTCTCTGGCACCCGCTCACATATACCATTCCTCCGTCACCCGCTCAAACATATCCTCGCTTTGTCACCCGCTCACACATACCCTCCTTGCGTCACCCGCTCACACATATCCTCCCTTCGTCACCCGCTCACTTTTACCCTCCTTCCGTCACCCGCTCGCACATAGCCTCCTTCCGTCACCCGCTCACACATACCCTCCTTCCGTCACCCGCTCGTTCATACCCTCTTTCCGTCACCCGCTCACACATACCCTTCTTCCGTCACCCGCCTACAGACACCCTCTTTCCATCGCCCGCTCACATATGCCCTGGCATATGTGTCCACACTTTCTGGGATGCGTTTACACACATCTTTGCAGAATCTACCCCACGCCTGGGCCTCTCACTCATATGAGATTCACATATTTCGCGTGGGGTGCCCTAAACACTTCATTCTCTCTATTCCTTAAGCATTTACCGCTTTCTCGCAATGGCAGTTCTCTTAAAATCATGTGATTTATTTTATGATTATTAGATTTTTTAATTTAAATGTTCCTTGAGTTCCCTAATAGTGCACAAAGGAAACACTGTTTTCATAATTCAATCCCGTAAGGGGAAAACGGGGGTTGTAAAATGTGTATGGAGAAATATTTTGTTCTGCATGCGTTCCCCGATTGCGATGAGACTTGGGTAAGTTGTTGCACGCACCCCCGATACGTTTTCTCTTACGGGGCTTCGCTCGGGGGAAAGGCCAAAACTAAATTGACACGAGCGGAGCCGGAAATCTCAGCTAGTTCAGTAAATAATATTTTCAAACTATGTTTTGAAGAGTTTTCGATGTTGTGCATGAAACAGTTAAGTTCACAATGGATTCTGCAAAATGATGGGTACAAAAGTGGTGTCGACGCGATTTGTGCAAAAAAAAAAACAAATAATTGAATTAATTCAATTTCAATTATAAATACTGCAAATTCAAAGTATGCGTGTTTAAATCATACACGCTTTTCATACATTTTCTAAGTTTCATCAACAGGAATATGATTTCTAACCAAGCCTGATTTTCAATCCTTGCAGTTTATGTAAACACAGCTTTTGTACCAAAAAATTAAATAGTATTGTTCATGAACTAAACAAATCACATTAATAAGATTGCCAATTAGTCAAACAATTTATTCAGCCAGCCAACCATTTTTAAATACGTACTTATCTTGAGACGCTCTCGGAAAACATATTTTCCTTCTTATTTGTTCGCTAAAATAATGGAGCTATTCAAATTTGCCTCGTGATTTTGAGGTAAAGAGAGTACAGGTGAATTATTTAGAATATATTTTTACGAATTTTTTTTCTTCGTTGTTTAGTACTCGAAATATGCCTCCGATATACGAATCAGAATAAGAATTACGTTATTACGGCGACAATGTAATTTTGTATTTACAATCCGCTTTGGCACATGCCCTCCGGCCGTGTGAAGCGCGAATGGGGGAATCTTCCGAGATTAGCGCTGCCTTTATCCCTCTGGGCGCAGGTGGTGTCGCTCGGTGCACTGACGCACGAGCTGTAGGCGTCACGTGCTCACGAGGATAGGCCCCCTCCCTCCAATGTCGCACAATTGAAAATTATTATAATTTTTTTTTTCCATTTTGACTATGCGGGCATCTGCTCCGCGGACTACGCGTGATTCAACCATTCCCGTTCCAATTCAGGATGCATTCTGTTACTATCGGTACATCTAGCTTATGTGCAACTTTTTTTAATGTGGATGGCCAAAAGCACACCTGCTGTCATGATAAAAGCCCATCATACCATATAGGAAAAAGGAACCATACCGGAAAATACCCTTTGTGGGTACGTCTACAACGAACTAGATACAAAAATCACGTACAATCTTCGTTGCCGCTTCGACCGTCGTGTTCAATAGGATGGTAGCAATCCGGACGAGAATAACCTTACCACCTAGTAAGTAAAACCTACAGTTTTACATGGATTCAGAAACGACGAATACCTTAATCCCATCTTACGACACGCACGGGAAGAAATGCAGTGGTCTTGATTGTGTTCTTTGTTTCGCTCATTTATATCTTTTAAATATATATTTATATCCTACAGACTTCTCTATCTCCTCCTCTCTCCGGCTACAGTTCCCAAATATTACAAATTGAGACGAGCGTGATGGCTCCGGTCAGACCGACAGGCAATCGTTGCACATCCTGCATATTCCCAAATGCCCATAGGTACCGTTTCTGTATATATATATATATATACCGTCTTTGTACTAGATTTGAACAGCTCATAGTCTAGGGGCTAGAGGACTTTCCTTTCATCGAGAGGTCTGGGATCAAATCCTCGCCCGGTCATGCACCGCTCTCTTTCTCTTTCTGAGTTAGATAAGTGCATTTCGTTACGAATGCGAGCTTTTCCATGGTTCGGAGCCCATGTAAAACTGTAGGACCCCTTACCCTACTAGGTGGTAGGGTTAAACCCGCCCGGGTTGGTACCACCGCATTGGATGAAACTATGGTTGACGCGGCAATGAAAAATTGTCCGTGTTTTCCATCCAGTTCAATGTAGCCGTGCTCATAAAGGGAAGGTCCTGGCATGGCAACTAATTCCTTCGGGAATGTGGTGTATTGGCTAATATCACGGTAGTTGTGTGGTATTAGCCATCCATGTCAGGTTGCATAAAAAAAAGACACTGACAGTACGGTTTTCTGCCCGTTCGATTCGTGCCCAAATCGGCCAGGCTTCCCGCTGAAGGCATATCACAGTGTAACACCGAACTCCTGGACGGTGCAACGTGCCCGCCCGCCACCCGCGAGTGCGGCATAAAGGAAGCTTTGTGTTGTATAAATCAGTCGGAGGCATTGTCACCCGCACGGCTAATAAGGCGTCTGCGCCCCGCGACAACCTACAAAGGAATAGATTTATTGCTTAGGAGAATTATGAATAATAGAAAACGCCTTTCACGCCGGGCGGACTGGTGCCGCGTGAAAAATATGGCGCGATAATCCACGGAGCTTTGAGTATTGTATCTTTTTTAATAACGATGCGATACGCTAAGGCGTTAAATAGCTACATAAGGTTTTTTTATTTATGTCTGAAAGAGGCGTAGATTGGCATTGAAAAACGTAAATATATTGTATTTGCTTGTCACATTTATTGCCGTAATTCGAAGTAAATTTTGCATTTTTTTGAATTTTATTTTTTAGATCTTTCATAAAAGTTTATCGTAAGATAATTTATTAGGTTATTCGACCTATGAATTCAGAATAGTATGAATTATCTTAACCATAACAGTTTGTTTAAATGGCTAATATCATGCCTTTCACCATTACATTAGCCCATCACACCAAATTTCCGAAGGCAAAGGACCTAACTATGCAAAGGTACTAACCCGGGCGATCTTAACACTACCACCTAGTAAGTAAGGAAGAGTTAGGTTAACTACAGTTTTTAAATGGGTCCCGACCCGGATTGACCTGTATTTTCAACAAAAAATGCCATTTTCAATCTCTATTAAGAAAAAAAAAGAGTTGCATACTCTGGGGTTCGAACCAGTGGTCTTTTAATTCCACAGGTTCGGACCCCTAGGCTTGGGGTCATTTATCGAGTTTCTGCTTACTTTTTTTAGAGCCTACTTCACAATTGCTGATGTTTTAAAAGTCCATGTAAATTTAAATAATCCTTAAACTTATGTTTTTTTTTTTATGTGACTGGACATGGATGGCTAATACCACAAGTTCTGTCATGGTATTAGCCCAACACACCACATGGGAACTAGGTGCCATGCCAGGACCTTCCTTATATTGCACGGCTACATTGAACTGGATGGAAAGCACGGACAATTTTCATTGCCGCTTCGACCATCGTTCATCCAATGCGATGGTACCAACCCGGGCGGGATAAACCCTACCACCTAGTAAGTGAAGAAGGGGACCTACAGCTTAACGTGGAATCCGAACTACGGCCAGCCTCTCTCAACGGTCGAATGGTCACCCATCCAAGACCAGACCGGACCCAGCGTTGCTTAACTTCGGAGAGCGATCGCCGAAGTGTCGCGCCACTGGGCCACTGAGGCTGAGGCTTGATTCGTAAGTCTCTTAAAATGAATTGTTCAACTATTTAATGTTGCGTATATTTATAACTATAATCTTTTCGATTACGTAACGGACTGATTGCTCTGTAGAAAAACTACCATGGTGAATTGTTGTTGGCTCTTTGACTGCAATAAGAAATAGCCAAGCAGTTTTTGTTGTGGCTATCAGGTGGTAACCCTAAGATTCTACCTAAAAGACTACCTACAAGTTGTTTCGTAGGTATCTATAAAAAACTTGTATGTAATTATTTTGCGGCATCGAGCTCCGCTTCCCCCGAACCCCCCAGCAAGTTGATTTAGTCGCGAATTTAATCGACCCATCGGCTACTAATGAGACGTCAACCGACGCTAACTTTCCGGCAGCGACGTCGACAAATCTCTTTAATTAATCAAAAACACAAGAGTGATTAATACTGAATAGTTTACCCTCACCGCCTGAAGACACCGACGTGATCTGATATTGCGACCCCCCCTGTCGGCAGCTTAATCGCCTCGACGTCTATCATTCGATGTGCCATTTATAATTCAGGAAACTATGCTGCTATCCCATCGCTTTATAACTCGCATCGGACGTCCGGCAACTAATATTGGGAAGTTTCATTTGCATTATCGTTAGGGAAATTATTTGAGAGAGCTATTAAATGCTGAAATCATTTACGACTTTGGTTTTTATTAGCCATTATTACAATTGTAGTTATGACGTAGTTAAAATAATTTTGTATGTGTTTCAAAAGTTTAATTTTAAACATACGCATAAATGGACGGAGAGGTTGAACTTTAGTATTATTTGATAAAGGAAAACACTATAAGATAGTCATTAAGGATGTTCCTACCCATGCAATGTTTTTTTTTACACAGAACGCAAAAAGTATTGCTCTTTAAGGCACGAATTCGTTAAAAATATTAAATATAGCCATAGTAGTTGCAGCGAAAACATATTCACAATTTCAGGTTTAATGGTTTCGTTGTAATTGCCGATTAGAAGTTTTACACCGTTAGATGGCGCTGTTAAATAAAAATCGTATTAAAATAAATTGTAACAAAACCAATAATCCTGAAATTGTTTTCGCTGCAAGTAATATGACTGTATTAAACTTTTATTATGAATTCGTGGCTTAAAGTGCAATACTTTTTGCGTTATGTGTGCAAACAACTTTATATGGGTCGGAACAGCCTTAAATGTGAATGACGGAGAGCAGGAATATTGTGCACTTCTGAAATAATTTCTTTATGACTTTAATATGAACTGCTCAGTGAACATAATCAGTCTGTTCTACAGGTAATACCATGGACGTTGCTCTGTGGAACTTACATCCCTCATTCCTCCCTATCCTACCTACATCCGGAGAACCCGCCGCAGAGAATCAGAGCACCAATTGTGGTTGACATTAGACTTTGGAGAACGATCCGATTCTGAAACTCATTCCTCTGCCGCGCCGCCAGTATATGGTACTGTCTGCCGGAGGGTGCCTTTCCTCATACCTATAACCTGGGAGTCTTCAAGCGTAATTTGAACAAGCTCGGTAGCTCAGCGATAGTCCGCCAATTCGCTGGCATGGTGCCTCGCTGAGCGCGGTTTCGTAAGGCGAGGTGTTTTTGGCTTTTCAAAAGCCACCCATACTGGTTTTTTATAATAAAAATTATTTCTTTTGGATTTTTAGAAAGCTTAAAAGAAAGTAAAACTCCTCGCGTACAACTCCTCTCTGCCTTTGGAGCATACCTGTTTATAAACTATACTATATCTTTATTGGGGTTACCCTGTACACACGCACATAAATTCCCTCTACATAAATCCAAGCATTTCAAGTACAAGATGTTCCCTTATCTGTCAGCGAGGGCAGGCCCTTACGGACTGCGGTTCGTGTGGTCGGGCGGCGCGAGGGCGCGGGAGGGCGCGGCGAGGGCGCGGGGAGGGCGCGGGGAGGGCGGAGCGGCCTTTCAATAACGACTGCGGCCGGTTATCTTGTTTTGTGGGGTCCCTTTACCGAACTCTAGCTCTGTTCGTTTTCTTTGTGTGTCCGGCGATGTTAATTTAATAATTACATTATTTCGTCTGCAAGTAACATGACATCAACTGAAGTTTTGCTGTAATTAAACATGTTTTATGAACATTTTGTTTCATTGGATAAAATTTCTGGCGGCATTTAAATTTTTCGAGTATTTTCTGCTACACGCTTGGTGATTTTTAGGGTTCCGTACCCAAAGGGTGAAAACGAAACCCTATTACTAAGCCTCCGCTGTCCGTCCGTCCGTCCGTCTGTCACAGGGCTGTATCTCATGAACCGTAATAGGTAGGCAGCTGAAATTTGTTATAGTGTGTATTTATTTTGCCGCTATAACAACAAATAGGCAAAATAAACATAATAATAAAAAAAAAAAATACAAAAAAGTACGATGGTACGGAACCCTTCGTGTGCGAATCCGACTCGCACTTGGCAGGTTTTTTAATTCTAATTTTCGATCAGAATTGCCAAATCTACGAGGCCCCTTTTTAACCATGATATAGAGCTCTTTTGTTTTTTAATTTTTTTTAACGTTTACTTTTTGTTGCATTCGTAAATAATCGTCGTTTGCCCTTCACATTAACCCTATCTCTACATCTCAGCGAATTCAGCGTTATGGTAGCCTCGAATTAGGAAGGACAATTAAGCATGGGTACATAGAAATCGCATGGAATTCTCAAGTTACAAGCGGACAGGTTCGATTTTATACGAGTCAGTGTTAAGAGGATAATGAGGTAATCGAGTTCCATACTATACATAAACATTAATTTAAAAATCTGAAATTTCGCACATTAAATAAATCAACTGAGAACTACGTCCTTGAGTTTTTTATTTATTTTCTAACTTAACTTGTATTCATGATATACGCATTTTTGTATTTGTATACAATTTTATGAATGCGTATATCAATGTATACAAAAAAACACGCACAAACGTAGCTCTCAGTTGATTATTTTAAGGCGCTAGGACTAGCCAACTACTCGCGCCATACAAATGCACTTTTTAACAAATGTTATAATATGTAGTGAAACGCTTCAGCAAATCCAAATAGAACTCCAGACTGATAATGGATTGTTAATATTTTTTTATTCCATCATTTATTTAAATAATAATAAAAATAAAAAAAGTTGATTTTTCTCATTAGAAATCTGAAAGCCATTCTAGATATAAGCAAAAACAGCATATATGCATAAACAAAAAATTCCATTTGCTTTTAGATTTCTACATTTAGTCAAAAAAGTTCGATTCCTAGACAAGGAATCATATATTGTAAGGATGACACTTATAATCGTCAGACTTAGTTAGTTTACTTGGGGTGCCTCGTCTAACTTTGCGATTTGGCTAGTACCAGGCCCTTAATGTGCAAAATATTAGAAAAACATTTCGTAATGTGATCACCTCATCATCCTCTTAATAGTTTGTTTATTTGCAACTCGCAGAAGTTTTGCCGAAGAATCGATTGCAATCATCGTCGTGAGTGAGAGGTCGCTAGCTCGGATTACCGACGAATTGTAACTTGTCCGCCGGATTAGGACTGATTTAAATAAATGGAACGAAATGAAAAGAACTGTCGCCTGAGTGCACTCGGGCCCGCGAGCCCTTTGACCGTGCTGCTGACGTCGGCGTCGGCGTCGGCGTCAGCGTCGCGTCGGTAGGTACGCCAAGTTGATCGCATTAGGCGTTTGTAAGGTGGCCCAACCCGGCTGGACTAACTCATTCGCGGGCACGGTACAAAACCGTGCTGTTGCGCTCTGGGACCTTCTCTGTTTCAAAGAAAGAGACAGGCTCCGTGACGAGGAAGATGCAAGATGTCTACAAAAAAGACAATGTGCATAGTGTGCATTTGGTAAGATTTACGACAATTTAAATTACAAAAGGACTTATTTCTAAAAGTAAACCATGACCGCTGTAGTAATAAATCGTTAAACCAAATAAATTTTAAATCTTGATTAAATAAGCTATGTCTGATGACTAATCTTTTTAAGATGTTCTTACTTTGTCATTGCTTAATCCACCTCCAAAGTTATTGTATAAAATGCGCGAAAAATTCGAACTTTCGGACCTTATAACTTAGAAACCAAACACAAATTTACAATGCCAACGGTCATCAGACATCTAGTTCGATCAAATAAAGCAATTTTGAGCAAAATTCGGGATCTCTGACGATAAATAAGGGGCGTGATCTTCTTTCCCCGTTTGTATGGGGAGTTGAGCGGGATGGCCCACCTTAAAGAGACTCTGTCTCGGGACTCGACGTCAAAGGGAGAGCGGCGCGCACAAAAAATCAGTAACGCATTACGCTGCCGAGCTCCTCAACTTAAATTGCGAGCATGTCAAAGTAAAATAACACGAAATAGGAAAGTTATAATAATCGTGCCCCGAGCTCCGGGCAGGTAGCTCCAATTACAGCAGTCGGGCGGCGCCCACATCGCAACTCTCCCGAGTTCATGTTTATCTTCGGCTCAATTATAAATCTTCGAGATCAGTTCGGTCGATGTTGGGGCCAAATGTCCTTATTACGGGGATGTTTCTTGGCGAAAAGCGTTAATTTTAATATAATTACTTGGTGTATAAGGTTGACTGCAAAAAAATTTGGTTGTAGAATTCAACTTACGTAATGGTAAACGTATTGTTTTGAACGTTGGGAAATTGAGTCTGCCTCCAATAAGCGTGTTTTTTGATGTCGTTGTTTTATTTATTTCTTTATTTTAAAAAGGAACACCTACAGGTGGCTATGCACAGCAGATCTTAAGGTCACTTACAATATACATTTCTGGCATGTCACTCAATTACAGGCGTTCATAACGTTTTTTATTGTGACCGTACAATTTTTACTAAGGATATACAAACTTATAAATAATGTTGGAGACAATAATTTTTTTTCGGAAATGGATAAATTGTGCTTATGGTCAAATGCTATATTTTATGAATGTAAAAGCCTGACATTATCTGCCCGACTTTTGAAATGGTATATTGTTTGTGATAGTATTGTGACCCTAAATTATAACATTATTTCCTCGCGCAACTGTTCGAAATGCTGATGCGCAGATTGTGTATAATCTTCATAGTTTTGATTTTTAAAACTGAGTTAACAAACTTAGGTGCATATATCCGTTTAAACTTTAAATGGAAACCCTTTCTGGCTCCGCGGAAACTGAAAGCATCAAACAGTCATTTATCACACCCTGAAACGAAACTTGCTGCTAGTTTTGTGAATGTTTTATAGAAGAAATTAGCATGCACTACTACTCAGGCCTGAAGTTCTTCACGGCCTCAGGCCTTCTGCAACGAACTTGCAACTGTTTGCATTGTCGGCCGTTTGTGTCGTAGTGGCGATAACAGATTTTGCAATAACTAGTGGGTTAGATATTTGGAAAGAAGTCAGGGGATTTTATTTTAATTAAGAGAACGTATCCCCCCATGCACGCTCTATTATCCCAGTGGCCCAGTGGCGCGACACTTCGGCGATCGCTCTCCGAAGTTAAGCAACGCTGGGTCCGGTCTGCTCTTGGATGGGTGACCATTCGACCGTTGAGAGAGGCTGGCCGTGGTTCGGATTCCACGTTAAGCTGTAGGTCCCTTACTTACTATCCTTACTTACTAGGTGGTAGGGTTAATCCCGCCCGGGTTGGTACCATCGCATTGGATGAACGATGGTCGAAGCGGCAATGAAAATTGTCCGTGTTGTCCATCCAGTTCAATGTAGCCGTGCAATATAAGGAAGGTCCTGGCATGGCACCTAGTTCCCATGTGGTGTGTTGGGCTAATACCATGACAGAACGTGTGGTATTAGCCATCCATGTCCAGTCACATAAAAAAAAAAAAGCTGCTAATATCCAAATATATTAAAAGCAAAGCGATAAACGAAATATTCAAATTAAAATTGAACGGAGATTATCTCTTTTCAATTACGTCTAACCTTAGAGGTATTGATTGATTTAAAACCTTGGTAAAAAAATTATCAAAACTGAATTTAAAATGTATACACAATCTCCTTCTATGTGTTCCCTTACTGTGAATGTGTGTATCGAATTGACGTCCAATCTAGAGGCAATTCACAGACATATTGCCTGCCATCCTCTAGATTCCACCCTTGTCCGAAATAGTTACACAAACGTGGTGTAATTTCAGTACTGACGCATGGTTATTGCACTGGCATGCCTGTAATTCTGTGCCTACCCCGATTGTCTACATTGTAGACGTGATAGCATCTATGTAAACTGTTAACGTATCCAATGATATGTGCTTCTAATGCAAAAGCAACTTCTTGACAAAGATCAGTGTATTATTAATTTGAGTTTCAGCGACATCTACATTTGACGAAATAATCTGAAAAAGTATTGGTCATGACATTCGTCGGAAGCAGGATTTGAACCTGCGACCTGATTACAATGCTTCAAATGTAGATGTCTCTGAAACTCAAATTAATGAGATAACGGTAATGTCGTATCCCTTAAATACATAAAATTATCAAGTTAAATCCGGGCTGACTCTTAGTGTCCGATACAAAAAACGTCTTTAGTGACGACAGCAATAAGATTGATAGCTCAATCATTGCAGTAAAAATGCCTAAGCGTAGGATCAATACGCAAAAACATCATCAGCGCCATCTAGCAGAAGATAAGGGAAGCATTGTGTCGATTCGAACATAATCGAGAAATTCGTTGGCTGACGTAATTGTCGGGATAGCTCATTTGGTTTAGAGCAGTGGACATGTAATACAAAGGTCGCAGGTTCAAGTCGTGCTTCCGACGAATGTCACGACCGATACTTTTCAGATTATTTCCAAAATCTAATTACAATGCTTCAAATGTAGATGTCGCTGAAACTCAAATTAATGAGATAACGTTAATGTCGAATCCATTAAATACATAAAATGAACCAATGTATTATTGTTGTTATTTAGTTTGTTATTTTTCTCCGTTGCATAATGCGAGAAGATAATACAGCGTTTCCTACTTCCTTACCCCCTCCGTTTCTTCGGCGAGAAAACCCAAAGAGATTCAATTATAAAAGTTTTAATACGAAAGCACAAGTTACCTGCTGTCTCTGTAATGTACACAATTAAGCTCCAACTTATTTCAAAGCGCGGTTATCTGAGGGAGCTTCTGAGAAACTTTTGCGTGCGTCATTTTTTAATATCTCGAGGCGCAATCCTCTTACATAGTACAATTAGGGCATTTCTTACTATCTTTGCATAAAGTTATCATTAGCTATCGAGATGTAAAACTATCTGTCCGGTTGAATCTGTCCAAGATAAGGCCACATTTTTAATAGTAAATTATTGAAATAGTTTTCGTAGCAGATTGATCCCATGAAAAAATACATATAAATCGTTTTATGGTTACACTAATGCCATAAATGTCATATGAAGGAAGTTTGGTATTGAATGGGACATAAAAATATGTACGATGGGGAAACAATTAACAGTTGCAATACCAAAATGCGAATAAATATGATCTTTTAATTTTTAATAAAATTCTAACTTGTTTCTTCTTATATTTATGTATAGTGGGCACCGCTACTATCGATCACATTGAGATTATTAATTTTTTTCTAGATCAACAATACTATTTAATTTTATAGTTACCTATTTGTTTAATTTGAAATTTAATTTCAAAAGATGTCGCAGGACATCCGATAGGAACGATGTTCCTTTCGCTATATGTTATTCTAGACCTAAAATCCTTTATTCACTTTTTCGGGGCATACAGCATAGTTAATAATATCTACGATTAATATAAATACATTTTTCAATACACTAACATAAAAATTTAATAAAAAAAAAGTTGCTTTGGTAGATTTTGAAAATTGGAGACAGTGGATCTCACAGAAGGCTCATAAATTGGATCTGTACTTTGAAAGTAACGATGGTTATTTGGTTATTACCGTCCGTCCATCTCTGCATTGTTAAAATAACATTATCCGTTCCGAAATTTATTAAATAAATTCAGTCATATTTTAAGCCTAATCGAAGCGTCCCAAGTGTGTCGGCCCAAAAAAAAATCTTCCGCCTTCGGCCTGCGAGCACCTCATTTATAGTCCATTGATTCAATTTCCACGCGCAGGGGTCATATTTCACCTAACTCGGGCGGCGAGTGGAGAGATTTCAATTCATACATATATTTGAATAAATAAATATGCATGAAACCAATTTATAGAGGGCTGTCGCGGCGGGGCGGTGTGGGGTGGGGGTGGGGGGTGCGGGGGTGGCACAATATCTCCGCTCATTAGGTGGGAGCCCGCTGAGGCGCTCGGCCCGTGACACCTCCGACCCGTGCCGAGGCGATGTTGACACGATCCTTGCGAGAGGCTCGTGATGTCATAGTGATGGCGGATGTTGCGGGGATCACGACCGGGCCACTGCGGTTCATGAAGCACGAGCGAAAAGATCTTGACTTGAACAATCGTTGTTATTATTATATATTTATTATAATATTATGTAATATAATTATTAATATTATTATAAATTGATTTTAGGAAACTAAGAAAAGCATTCGAAGAAGCCTAAAGAAGCCTAGAGATAAACAATTCCAAGTGATGATGTAGGTAATTGTTCATTAGCAAATTCAAATTCAAACAAAAATTCAAAAATTCTTCTTCGACAACAAATAGCGCGGGGCAACGCAGCAAAAGTTCTGGGCAGTTTTCGGCAAAACTTTAAATCAACATTAAAGGAGATATTTTATTAAGTTTTATTTTAAGTCAATAGTTCTAGTTAATTTTTAATTAATTACTTGGAAAAAACGGTGTTGCTCAGTTGTATTGTCACATGTATTTTAAAATAAATTATCTGAATATAATTTAGAGTTGTAAATAAAACTAGAATATTTATGTGTGATCGACACTCAAAGAGCCTTTATTGCTAAAGTGCAGATTATCTTGTGCTGATATTGATAGCAAGATGGTAAGAAAGACCCATTAGTCAATGCGTATGTGCCGATGAAGCTAAATCAGCATGATGAAAAAGACCTTTATTGTAATCTTCTCTCTCTTCCCTAATAAATGCCTCCTACTAACACAGTATTTAAGATTATACCTACATACATTTATTTAACGATATACCTGCGTTACGGACCTTGACTACAAAGATTATTTGACTGTCATGTGAAATATTCTTTTGAGAAGAAGAGGGACTGTAGGAGAATTCCAAATTATGGGTATACAGCAGGTGGCGAAATTGGTTAGACGCAATACCCGCGAATGGTATGTTTTGCTGGTTCGGGTCCAGCCTTGCAGTATATTCGTAAAGTAGTTCTTTTTACAGGGATATTTCTTTAATTAATGTGTCCTTGCTTCACGGTCGATTTTTTTTTCTTTATTAAGGTTCACCGGTTATTAAGGTGTACACCCCACAAGTGGCGAACACAGCATGCGTAATAATAACAGAATGATAACTTAACCTAACATATTTAACAAAACAAAACAGCATTTTATTAAAAATTAAGATGTTAAACAAAAGAAAAGTTCTGAACCAACAAGAATATTATTTAAAAAAATATATATATGGGCATACTTACTAACTACACACTTTTGTATATATTAACTTAAAAAAAGGTACTGCTAACTTTTTTAATGATTTGTCTGCAAAAATATCAAAAAAATACGCCAAATGTTGCATTCATTGCACATTCTAACAACTGGTAATATTTAATTATACATGCATACATGTCCATATTAAGGTTAAATACGTTCCATATGAAATCCAGTCACTGAACTAACAACTTGTATAAGCGTCGCGTACTCGTATTTCCACAAAATGCTACGCCGCCCAACGAGGCCAGCTACCCGCTATTCTGAGCCACTCAGTTGCGGCGGGCGGCTTGCTACGCGGCTCGCTGCTGTGTCGCCGCACACAGCAACTGCTCCGCCGTGATTGTGTTGTGCCAATCCCACAAAGAGGGTGTCATAACTCCGCTTTCCGGCGCAGCGCCAGCGTCTGGCAGGGCCTTTGTGTCGGAGTATTTTTTCCTAATTGGGACAACATTAAGGTTAAATACATTCAATATTAAATACAGCCACTGAACTAACAGCTTTTATAACTGTCGCGTACTCGTTTTTCCACAAAACGCTACGCCGCCCAACGAGGCCAGCTACGCGCTATGCTGAGCCACTCAGTTGCGGCGGGCGGCTTGCTACGCGGCTCGCTGCTGTGTCGCCGCACACCCGGCGACCCCGCCGAGACTGCGCCGCCGTGATTGTGTTGTGCCAATCCCACAAAGAGGGTGTCATAACTCCGCTTTCCGGCGCAGCGCCAGCGTCTGGCAGGGCCTTTGTGTCGGAGTATTTTTTCCTAATTGGGACAACATTAAGGTTAAATACATTCAATATTAAATACAGCCACTGAACTAACAGCTTTTATAACTGTCGCGTACTCGTTTTTCCACAAAACGCTACGCCGCCCAACGAGGCCAGCTACGCGCTATGCTGAGCCACTCAGTTGCGGCGGGCGGCTTGCTACGCGGCTCGCTGCTGTGTCGCCGCACACCCGGCGACCCCGCCGAGACTGCGCCGCCGTGATTGTGTTGTGCCAATCCCACAAAGAGGGTGTCATAACTCCGCTTTCCGGCGCAGCGCCAGCGTTTGGCAGGGCCTTTGTGTCGGAGTATTTTTTCCTAATTGGGACAACATTAAGGTTAAATACATTCAATATTAAATACAGCCACTGAACTAACAGCTTTGATAACTGTCGCGTACTCGTTTTTCCACAAAACGCTACGCCGCCCAACGAGGCCAGCTACGCGCTATGCTGAGCCACTCAGTTGCGGCGGGCGGCTTGCTACGCGGCTCGCTGCTGTGTCGCCGCACACCCGGCGACCCCGCCGAGACTGCGCCGCCGTGATTGTGTTGTGCCAATCCCACAAAGAGGGTGTCATAACTCCGCTTTCCGGCGCAGCGCCAGCGTCTGGCAGGGCCTTTGTGTCGGAGTATTTTTTCCTAATTGGGACAACATTAAGGTTAAATACATTCAATATTAAATACAGCCACTGAACTAACAGCTTTGATAACTGTCGCGTACTCGTTTTTCCACAAAACGCTACGCCGCCCAACGAGGCCAGCTACGCGCTATGCTGAGCCACTCAGTTGCGGCGGGCGGCTTGCTACGCGGCTCGCTGCTGTGTCGCCGCACACCCGGCGACCCCGCCGAGACTGCGCCGCCGTGATTGTGTTGTGCCAATCCCACAAAGAGGGTGTCATAACTCCGCTTTCCGGCGCAGCGCCAGCGTCTGGCAGGGCCTTTGTGTCGGAGTATTTTTTCCTAATTGGGACAACATTAAGGTTAAATACATTCAATATTAAATACAGCCACTGAACTAACAGCTTTTATAACTGTCGCGTACTCGTTTTTCCACAAAACGCTACGCCGCCCAACGAGGCCAGCTACGCGCTATGCTGAGCCACTCAGTTGCGGCGGGCGGCTTGCTACGCGGCTCGCTGCTGTGTCGCCGCACACCCGGCGACCCCGCCGAGACTGCGCCGCCGTGATTGTGTTGTGCCAATCCCACAAAGAGGGTGTCATAACTCCGCTTTCCGGCGCAGCGCCAGCGTCTGGCAGGGCCTTTGTGTCGGAGTATTTTTTCCTAATTGGGACAACATTAAGGTTAAATACATCCAATATTAAATACAGCCACTGAACTAACAGCTTTTATAACTGTCGCGTACTCGTTTTTCCACAAAACGCTACGCCGCCCAACGAGGCCAGCTACGCGCTATGCTGAGCCACTCAGTTGCGGCGGGCGGCTTGCTACGCGGCTCGCTGCTGTGTCGCCGCACACCCGGCGACCCCGCCGAGACTGCGCCGCCGTGATTGTGTTGTGCCAATCCCACAAAGAGGGTGTCATAACTCCGCTTTCCGGCGCAGCGACAGCGTCTGGCAGGGCCTTTGTGTCGGAGTATTTTTTCCTAATTGGGACAACATTAAGGTTAAATACATCCAATATTAAATACAGCCACTGAACTAACAGCTTTTATAACTGTCGCGTACTCGTTTTTCCACAAAACGCTACGCCGCCCAACGAGGTCAGCTACGCGCTATGCTGAGCCACTCAGTTGCGGCGGGCGGCTTGCTACGCGGCTCGCTGCTGTGTCGCCGCACACCCGGCGACCCCGCCGAGACTGCGCCGCCGTGATTGTGTTGTGCCAATCCCACAAAGAGGGTGTCATAACTCCGCTTTCCGGCGCAGCGCCAGCGTCTGGCAGGGCCTTTGTGTCGGAGTATTTTTTCCTAATTGGGACAACATTAAGGTTAAATACATCCAATATTAAATACAGCCACTGAACTAACAGCTTTTATAACTGTCGCGTACTCGTTTTTCCACAAAACGCTACGCCGCCCAACGAGGCCAGCTACGCGCTATGCTGAGCCACTCAGTTGCGGCGGGCGGCTTGCTACGCGGCTCGCTGCTGTGTCGCCGCACACCCGGCGACCCCGCCGAGACTGCGCCGCCGTGATTGTGTTGTGCCAATCCCACAAAGAGGGTGTCATAACTCCGCTTTCCGGCGCAGCGCCAGCGTCTGGCAGGGCCTTTGTGTCGGAGTATTTTTTTCTAATTGGGACAACATTAAGGTTAAATACATTCAATATTAAATACAGCCACTGAACTAACAGCTTTTATAACTGTCGCGTACTCGTTTTTCCACAAAACGCTACGCCGCCCAACGAGGCCAGCTACGCGCTATGCTGAGCCACTCAGTTGCGGCGGGCGGCTTGCTACGCGGCTCGCTGCTGTGTCGCCGCACACCCGGCGACCCCGCCGAGACTGCGCCGCCGTGATTGTGTTGTGCCAATCCCACAAAGAGGGTGTCATAACTCCGCTTTCCGGCGCAGCGCCAGCGTCTGGCAGGGCCTTTGTGTCGGAGTATTTTTTTCTAATTGGGACAACATTAAGGTTAAATACATTCAATATTAAATACAGCCACTGAACTAACAGCTTTTATAACTGTCGCGTACTCGTTTTTCCACAAAACGCTACGCCGCCCAACGAGGCCAGCTACGCGCTATGCTGAGCCACTCAGTTGCGGCGGGCGGCTTGCTACGCGGCTCGCTGCTGTGTCGCCGCACACCCGGCGACCCCGCCGAGACTGCGCCGCCGTGATTGTGTTGTGCCAATCCCACAAAGAGGGTGTCATAACTCCGCTTTCCGGCGCAGCGCCAGCGTCTGGCAGGGCCTTTGTGTCGGAGTATTTTTTCCTAATTGGGACAACATTAAGGTTAAATACATTCAATATTAAATACAGCCACTGAACTAACAGCTTTTATAACTGTCGCGTACTCGTTTTTCCACAAAACGCTACGCCGCCCAACGAGGCCAGCTACGCGCTATGCTGAGCCACTCAGTTGCGGCGGGCGGCTTGCTACGCGGCTCGCTGCTGTGTCGCCGCACACCCGGCGACCCCGCCGAGACTGCGCCGCCGTGATTGTGTTGTGCCAATCCCACAAAGAGGGTGTCATAACTCCGCTTTCCGGCGCAGCGCCAGCGTCTGGCAGGGCCTTTGTGTCGGAGTATTTTTTCCTAATTGGGACAACATTAAGGTTAAATACATTCAATATTAAATACAGCCACTGAACTAACAGCTTTGATAACTGTCGCGTACTCGTTTTTCCACAAAACGCTACGCCGCCCAACGAGGCCAGCTACGCGCTATGCTGAGCCACTCAGTTGCGGCGGGCGGCTTGCTACGCGGCTCGCTGCTGTGTCGCCGCACACCCGGCGACCCCGCCGAGACTGCGCCGCCGTGATTGTGTTGTGCCAATCCCACAAAGAGGGTGTCATAACTCCGCTTTCCGGCGCAGCGCCAGCGTCTGGCAGGGCCTTTGTGTCGGAGTATTTTTTCCTAATTGGGACAACATTAAGGTTAAATACATTCAATATTAAATACAGCCACTGAACTAACAGCTTTTATAACTGTCGCGTACTCGTTTTTCCACAAAACGCTACGCCGCCCAACGAGGCCAGCTACGCGCTATGCTGAGCCACTCAGTTGCGGCGGGCGGCTTGCTACGCGGCTCGCTGCTGTGTCGCCGCACACCCGGCGACCCCGCCGAGACTGCGCCGCCGTGATTGTGTTGTGCCAATCCCACAAAGAGGGTGTCATAACTCCGCTTTCCGGCGCAGCGCCAGCGTCTGGCAGGGCCTTTGTGTCGGAGTATTTTTTCCTAATTGGGACAACATTAAGGTTAAATACATCCAATATTAAATACAGCCACTGAACTAACAGCTTTTATAACTGTCGCGTACTCGTTTTTCCACAAAACGCTACGCCGCCCAACGAGGCCAGCTACGCGCTATGCTGAGCCACTCAGTTGCGGCGGGCGGCTTGCTACGCGGCTCGCTGCTGTGTCGCCGCACACCCGGCGACCCCGCCGAGACTGCGCCGCCGTGATTGTGTTGTGCCAATCCCACAAAGAGGGTGTCATAACTCCGCTTTCCGGCGCAGCGCCAGCGTCTGGCAGGGCCTTTGTGTCGGAGTATTTTTTCCTAATTGGGACAACATTAAGGTTAAATACATCCAATATTAAATACAGCCACTGAACTAACAGCTTTTATAACTGTCGCGTACTCGTTTTTCCACAAAACGCTACGCCGCCCAACGAGGCCAGCTACGCGCTATGCTGAGCCACTCAGTTGCGGCGGGCGGCTTGCTACGCGGCTCGCTGCTGTGTCGCCGCACACCCGGCGACCCCGCCGAGACTGCGCCGCCGTGATTGTGTTGTGCCAATCCCACAAAGAGGGTGTCATAACTCCGCTTTCCGGCGCAGCGCCAGCGTCTGGCAGGGCCTTTGTGTCGGAGTATTTTTTTCTAATTGGGACAACATTAAGGTTAAATACATTCAATATTAAATACAGCCACTGAACTAACAGCTTTTATAACTGTCGCGTACTCGTTTTTCCACAAAACGCTACGCCGCCCAACGAGGCCAGCTACGCGCTATGCTGAGCCACTCAGTTGCGGCGGGCGGCTTGCTACGCGGCTCGCTGCTGTGTCGCCGCACACCCGGCGACCCCGCCGAGACTGCGCCGCCGTGATTGTGTTGTGCCAATCCCACAAAGAGGGTGTCATAACTCCGCTTTCCGGCGCAGCGCCAGCGTCTGGCAGGGCCTTTGTGTCGGAGTATTTTTTTCTAATTGGGACAACATTAAGGTTAAATACATTCAATATTAAATACAGCCACTGAACTAACAGCTTTTATAACTGTCGCGTACTCGTTTTTCCACAAAACGCTACGCCGCCCAACGAGGCCAGCTACGCGCTATGCTGAGCCATTTAGTTGCGGCGGGCGGCTTGCTACGCGGCTCGCTGCTGTGTCGCCGCACACTCGGCGACCCCGCCGAGGCTGCGCCGCCGTGATTGTGTTGTGCCAATCCCACAAAGAGGGTGTCATAACTCCGCTTTCCGGCGCAGCGCCAGCGTCTGGCAGGGCCTTTGTGTCGCCTGGCTGCGTCCGATTGAACAGACGGACGGCGGCGGGCGGCCCACGGGTTATGCAGAATCGCCTGGCGCGCTCCGATTTGAATTTAAATGTTGTTATTTAAGATTAGTAAGCTATGTCTCGTCGCGGACAAAGCGAGGATGCGAAATTTTTGTCCGATCACGAATTGGGCGAATTGCAAGTTTCATTGTTTCGATGTTTTTAATGATTTGGTCTTAAGGTGAAAAACATGCACATTTTCATTGTCTCTATTATCCAACTACATGGCATTTTAATACAAATATACGCTTTTATAATTGTATCTTTTTATATTAAACGCGGCGTATGGCGTACGCCAGGACCTCTTAAGGTGGCTGACGACACCCATGAGATTTCTTAATTTCAGGGGGCGAAAACCATGCCGGCAGGTCAGGTTTGAAGGACCCCAGATTGTACTTTGAGGGAAATACCACGGAAGTGAGTTCATTCCATTGCATTCCTTTTGTCGCCACTTATTGTTGTTATATTTTTTCAGTTCCAAAAAACCCTTATCCCGTAAAGAGTAGCCTAAAAACATTAATATCGAAACATGTATTTAAATTAATAATGGTAATAAGGTTATTATAAAAATGTAAGCAAATAATAATCTTTATTAGACATATTGATTGCATTATAGTCTTTGTTCGCAGTTGTTGGACGTCCATACTGACGAATACCAAACCGTTATTTTACTGAAAACATAAAAAAGGGCTCGCAAGAGATACTGCTTACACGTACACTAACATTCACAGCGGGCACGTTTACAGAGTCCCTCGCAAAACCAGCGAGCATTGTGCCGGCGGAGCGGAGACGACATTAAATATCGGGTATTATCTCCGCCGCAATAATAAATGTGTCGGGGGCGGTCGGGGGCGGGCGGGGGTGGACAATAAGCGCGCGACCGCGGCGAGCTAATGGCGGCGCGTCCGTCACGCGCCGCGCCCCGCCTCGCGCCGCGCGACGCGACCCGCTCACCTGTCGCGTGGTCGCGCGCTTCCAAAGACCGCGCCCTGACAGCCTTCCCTTTTCCCCGCGACAGCGTCGATTTAAATAGTTTGCGCAAGATTTTTTATGACGTTTTTATAGCGTTCAATTTAAAAACCGTGTTCCGGTCGCGCTTGCACGCCCGTGTACCCCATTCTTCGATGGTTTTTTTTTTTTTTATGTGACTGGACATGGATGGCTAATACCACAAGTTCTGTCATGGTATTAGCCCAACACACCACATGGGAACTAGGTGCCATGCCAGGACCTTCCTTATATTGCACGGCTACATTGAACTGGATGGAAAACACGGACAATTTTCATTGCCGCTTCGACCATCGTTCATCCAATGCGATGGTACCAACCCGGGCGGGATAAACCCTACCACCTAGTAAGTAAGGAAGGGGACCTACAGCTTAACGTGGAATCCGAACCACGGCCAGCCTCTCTCAACGGTCGAATGGTCACCCATCCAAGACCAGACCGGACCCAGCGTTGCTTAACTTCGGAGAGCGATCGCCGAGGACTGTTTAATTCACTGGGCTCGATGTTTTCGGGTAGTCAATAAAAAATAATATTTTTCACCGGTTTCTCTCCAATTGTACTAGTCAGGGGCATTTTTGTCTCCGATGGTTGCCGTTATCAGCTAATTCTATTTTTTTTGTTATCAGACATAAGACTCTTTCCGTAAATATTTGAGTTAAGACATTCATATTTTCACGGTTTAAAAAAATACCAAAATGTATGGCTGCTCAATGTCAAATGGTCAACCTAAATGTTTGTGTCAATGTTATTAAAATTATAAATACAATGGTATATGAACAAACACCAAAATAAACGATTCATCAAAACTAAATATCCAAATTCTGTAAATGGGTTTTATTAAACTCGTCGTGCTGCAGCCACCGACGTTGTAATACCAATTTACTGTCTACAGCATTTAATAAAGTCTCTCCGCAAAGCTTTGTTCGCGGGCGGCTCTTTCAGGAAAGCGGTTGAAGGACGGGCGGAGAGTTGCAGCGAACGTTAGCGCTTACTACGTGTAGATGTTCACCTGGGCAATTCAAGAGACCAATTAGACAGTGTATGTCGTTAGAGGAAGATAACGATTACAGTTTGACAGTATTTCTCATAACGCTTCCAATCGCATTATATATTATGAGGTACCCGGTTCCACTCGGACCAATGTTGTTTTGGACTGATGTCGGTCTGAATTATTTCCTTGATATTATATGAGTTCCCCATACAAACTATCATCCCCTAGTTCACGCTCTTGAAAAGTTTATATTTCTCCACGAAAGGTAGCCTATGTTTTTCTCCAAGGTCCAGACTATCTCTTAGTAGTTTAGTTAGGTTGTTAAGGTGGCCCAACCCGGCGGGCCTAACTCATTTGCGGGCACGGTACAAAACCGTGCTGTTGCGCTCTGGGACCTTCTCTGTTTCAAAGAACAAGACAGGATCCGTGATGAGGAAGATGCAACCTGTCCACAAAAAGACAATGTGCATAGTGTATGATTTGGTAAGATTTACGAATATTTTAATTTCAAAACGATTTATAGCTAAAAGTAAACCACGACCGCTGTAGTAAAAAATCTAACAAAAACCAAATAGATACTAAATCTTGATGAAATAAGCTATGTCTGATGACTAATCTTTTTAAGATGTTTTTACTTCATCATTGAATAATCCACCTCCAAAGTTATTATATAAAACGCGCGAAAAATTCGAAATTTCGGACGTTATGACTTGGAAACCAAGCACAATTTTACAATGCCAATGGGTCATCAGACATCTAGTTCGATCAAATAAAGCTATTTTGAGCAAAATTTTGGATCTCTGACAAGAAATATGGGCGTGATCTTCTTTCCCCTTTTGTATGGGGAGATGAGCGGGATGGGCCACCTTAATAGAAGAAATTCAATTTATTGTTTTGGAATTGAAAACCTAATTTAGTTAAACATATAGAAGTTAGCTTAGTTTAAGTGAAGTTTTCATTTATATTGTTCTGTATTTAATAAATAAGTAATAAGCGTTGTTTCTCTTTTCATACCCTAAGCTGTAAAATTTCCCTATCATAGGGTTGATTGTTAGAAATTGCCTGAGGCAATAAATCCGCCTTTGCATTGTACTTTTGTATGGATTGCAATAAAGAATATTATTATTATTACTATTATTGTTATCTCTTTACCGAAATTCATCAAAATTCGTTCAGCGTTCAGCATGGAAACGCAACAGACAGACAGAGTTACTTTCGCATTTATAATCAAACCGGCCAAGTGCGAGTCGGACTCGCACACGAAGGTTTCCGTACCATCGTACAAGATTTACCACAAACAAAATATATTTTTTGTATGTTTAATTTTTATTATTTTATAATTATACCTATTTTTTGTTATAGCGGCAAAATAAATACATAATCTGTGAAAATTTCAGCTTCCTACCTGTTATGGTTCATGAGATACAGCCCTGTGACAGACGGACAGACGGACAGACAGACGGACGGACGGACGGACGGACGGACGGACGGACGGACGGACGGACGGACGGACGGACGGACGGACGGACGGAGGGACGGACGGAGGGACGGACGGACAGCGGAGGCTTAGTAATAGGGTTCCGTTTTCACCCTTTGGGTACGGAACCCTAATTAGTAGGGATATGGATGCCTGAAATAGTTGTGTGGGACTGGCACAAGCCTTACTAAAAACTCCTCAGCATATAGATATTGTTTTTATTTGATTACAAGAATCGCTGTGAGCTTACTACATAGTTATATTATTATTTACCTAACATTACCTGCCTTCAATCTTATAATATACTTTCATGTGAATATAATAAATTATTGAACGGAATTGATGTATTTTATCCATACATTTTATAGAAAAACATAACTTACCCAACAACAACAAATTCAACACACAGTACCATAAGTCTCATAAGTAGTAAAGGTACCTAAAATCATTTCGCAAAGGTCTATGTCTTCAGATGTTGGTGCCCACCTAAAAAACTTTCACTTGACGACTCCCTTAGGAACTTAAGACTTTTTTTATTTTCGTGAAATACATAATTTAAGACAAAGGGGTTCAAAGAAGACACACCAAAGATCCGTTACTATTTCCCTCGAGTCCATGGATGGAATCTTTTGTCGAATCAAAGTTATGGCTGAAACAGAAAACAGCCAATGACCACCATGGCATGGCACCTAGGAGTTAAAAAATGTCTAATTTACTGGCTTCAATATAACATGCATGTTGATAAACACATTTTAAAGTAATATAGCTAGACTTATCTCCTGGAATGCACTCATCATAAAATTAAAAATTAAATATATTAAATACAGGTAACGGTGTTACCGTTCCGACCGTAAAGTAATATGGGTTGACAGATGTGTGACAGCAAAAGTGTCTCTCGAACCTTTTTCCCGCGTAGCTCCCGTGCGCCAAACGCGCTATAGGAAAATTGTTACGAAATGTTTCGTAAAATTCGAGGATAATTGTTTAGGGTTCCGTACCCAAAGGGTGAAAACGGAACCCTAGTACTAAGCCTTAGTTATCCGTCCGTCCGTCCGTCTGTCACAGGGCTGTATCTCATGAACCATAATAGATAGGCAGCAGAAATATTAACAAAGTGTGTATTTATTTTGCCGCTATAACAACAAATATGTAAGATAAAAATAATATAAAAAATAAAGGGGGCCCCCATACAAAAAACGTGATTTTTGTGTCCTAATTCATGTACGACGGTACGGAACCCTTCGTGTGCGAGTCCGACTCGCACTTGGCCGTTTTTTTATGATCGTATAGGGGCAGAAGAGCTTTTAAACACTGGGTTGATATCTGAAGCCAACTGGTGTGCAAGAACTCTGGGCGGCCCCTATTGTTTCCAATTTTATTTCCCATAAATGAACCCTTCCAACGACCGAGAACGTCCGCACCCACTGGTTAAGACATCCGCGACACGAGACGCAGACATTTCAATAAGGAACCGACTCCCCGAGTTATCGCTAGTTCTCCCCCCTTTATTTCTCGACCACTTGGAGGCGTGTTGGGCGCCTCACATAATGTCTTATTTCTTCACGTAGCGAGAAGTTTTTTTTTAGCTTTTGCGAGATCAAAGTTTTCCAATAAAAGGCCGTTCCAATACGAGAAGGCGTCGGTTTGTCGCTTATTACCACGTTGACAAACGGTGAGGCTGGCACATTCGATGTGGATGTTATTTGTAGTTTAGTTAACAAAGCAGGAATAGGAAAACTTTGTTGTTTTATTGTTGCGATTGAAAGGTTAATTGTCTTATTTATTTTGTTTTGAGTGAGATTTCATTTTCTATCTTGTATCTCTAGCATAATACATTTTCGTAGTATAGTTGTTATGTCTTGTTAGCACGATAAATATTGTTTCATAATACTTAAGGAAGATTTTTACAATATGCAAATTTTGAGTAGAGTACTATGGATGAAAAATATAAACAAGGAATGAAAAACCAGAATATAAAATCAGCGTAAAATCCCTTTCTTTCATATGGTTACAATTTGGTGCAAAGAAAATCATTGCACACTTATAAAACTCTATCTTTTTAAAACTCTTTTACCTATGTAATATCGGAGATATGACTAGTTGAATAAAGAGACATTAACGTTTACATTACCATAACACGCCACTATTTATGATTAAAGTTAAAAATGTGCTCCAAAACCTTAATTTTTTTCATGCCCTTAAAAGAGACATTTTGTATCGAGACCAAGAGACCAAGGTATCGTAATTGCAACATTTATGTTTCTGCAACTGGCCCTGAGTATTGAGAAAAAACTTAGAAAATCTAAACGGATTCATTTTGTATTTTAGAATTCATTAATTTACTACGCATGCGTTATAACGAATTAACTAATAACCTTTAAATTCTTTTTCATTAAATTAAAATAGATTAAACTATTCCCTCAAACGTGTTGGAAATAATGATAAATATGCATTCTTACGATACGATCGCAATTTTCCTATGACGCTATTTTTATCAAACCCTAAATTTGTTCAAAACACAATCATTGTGCCGTTTATTATTATAATCCCTCCCTAAAATAATAAAACACCAGCGAATATAGCTATTATATTTAATTATAATTAGATTTGAAAACGATGCCATACTTAGCGCTCCGTGACGCAGCCATCACTGAATATCGTCCTTAATGTGTTGTGACAAGTGTAGAGAGGCAATGGAAGGCTCGCGTGCCGTTCCGCCCCGCCCCGCCTCGCCGCGTCCCGCCCGCCCCGCCGCGACCGGCTGACCCGCGCCGCACGCGGGGGTGACGTGGGAGCATTGCAGGCCTTTTTCTATTTCAGCGTGAAAGTCCACCAGTGAATCAAACATGCACGTTTGTCGCAACGAGCGAAAGTATATTTATTAGTCAATATCCGTCTTTTGAATGAAAATGGAAAAAGAATAAAAGTATTGCCGATTGGTTTATTGTTTACTCATCATTCATTCGGATTTGCTATATTTTGGCATTAGTCAGTTCAACAATCACACCGAAGAATAACTGGCAAACAACTGTTATTGTTACCTGTTTATAAAAACATAATTTTAATTCATTATAACATTAAGAGAAACTAGTTATTATTGATGATAGGAGAAAAACACAAATACAAACTTTAACTTGTAATATTAATTTTTTTGTTTTCATAGACTGTCACTGTTGTTTGACATATTATTTTACATTTACGGATAAACAGTGTTCATGTTAAATATGTAAGCTGAACATTGTTTATCGGTAAACGTAAAATTATATATATTTTTTGTTTTATATTTAAAATATGCAAATTACTGTGAGACGTTATTAGAGAATGTTTGCTTCGCCTAAAATTTGTTTACCCACGAGGAATGTGATCCTCCATATTTATGTGTAAAAACTGTTTGGCTCACTGTATGTCATCGCTAAGCCTGAAACGTATGTTATTTAAAAAATGTTTAACTTGCTTCCTTTTTTATTTTTTTAACACACATTTCTTGAAGGATTGTTTTTCTTTTCATTGAATATATAAGATAAGTCCGTGCCAAACGTGTTTCTTGACGTCACTTGTTATACCAAGTTACGCGGCGAGACGGCGCTGCGTGTCACACCGTGGACCAACCGCGTCCACACGAGGGACTCAATTATGTACACGCGTTTTTATTATTTACGCCTGTCACGGAATTTCCCCCCTACGCGTAGGCGTTAATTTATTCGTCCACTCGCGTGAACGAGGCGATACGATTCCGGCGCCAATTTGTGGTTTTTTTTATTGTGTTACAATTTTAAATTTGTTTAAGAAATAAAACATTTGCCCAAACTGCTAAGAGGAAACCAAATGGCGACCGAAATTTATACGTAAAGTTTTTTTTTATGTGACTGGACATGGATGGCTAATACCACACCTTCTGTCATGGTATTAGCCCAACACACCACATGGGAACTAGGTGCCTTGCCATGCCCTTCCTTATATTGCACGGCTGCATTGAACTGGATGGAAAACACGGACAATTTTCATTGCCGCTTCGACCATCGTTCATCCAATGCGATGGTACCAACCCGGGCTGAATAAACCCTACCACCTAGTAAGTAAGGAAGGGGACCTAAAGTTTAACGTGGAATCCGAACCACGGCCAGCCTCTCTCAACGGTCGAATGGTCACCCATCCAAGACCAGACTGGACCCAGCGTTGCTTAACTTCGGAGAGCGATCGCCAAAGTGTCGCGCCACTGGGCCATTGAGGCTGACGAGATTTAGAAACTGGATATGCTTTTCGACCAACACACCCACCACACAGAAACTAGGTCCAATCCCAGGACCTTCCTTAGCACAGCCGCATTGAACTGGATGGAAAACAGGAACAATGTTCATTGCCGCTTGGTGCCGTCGGGATTAACCCTACCCTTACTTACCTATAGTAAGTAAGGAAAGCGACCTACAGTTTTACGTGGAATCCGAACCACGGCTTGCCTCAACGGTTAAAAATGGTCACCCATCCAGAACCCAACCACTCAGAGGTGCTTCACCAAACTTATTGAATCGCAGGCGTCACGCCCCTGGGCTACAGAGCCTGACAAGCAGTATCCATACACAAATACTTAAACGTTCCCTAAAGTGGTAACAAAGCTATCGGCATTCCAAAACATTTATCAAAAACAACCCTCATTGCGGCGTGCCATTTGTAAATATTAAGCTAGTCGTGCATTCTCCGAGCGGTTACGTTTTCCGGAAGCGCCACTTCCGGCGACGTCGGCGCCGACACGGCCGCTTCCGGTGACACTCAGCCCCGCCCGCGCCTGCGCCTCCACCCCTTCCGCCTACATCTACGTCTTAATAGTATGTACTCGAGGCCGAGCCGATAAGCCGCGAAGGGTCACAGGGGTGTGTTAATTGGTGTTTTTTTTAATTGGGCGGTGGTGCTGTTTGGTTATTATTCCTGACTGATTTACCATGGGTCGGGCTCTGTTTAAGTCTGTTTTGTGAGGTAAACATACTGGTAACATTCTTTATTATTCCTGACTGATTTACCATGGGTCGGGCTCTGTTTAAGTCTGTTTTGTGAGGTAAACATACTGGTAACATTCTTTATTATTCCTGACTGATTTACCATGGGTCGGGCTCTGTTTAAGTCTGTTTTGTGAGGTAAACATACTGGTAACATTCTTTATTATTCCTGACTGATTTACCATGGGTCGGGCTCTGTTTAAGTCTGTTTTGTGAGGTAAACATACTGGTAAAACATGTCAGCTTTTAGAAAGTGATTGCTTCTTTTTTTTATGCAACCTTATTTTTTTTCATTCAATGCGATGGTACCGACTCGGGCAGGCTTAAACCCTACCACCTAGTACGTGGTGTTACAACTCGCATTCGTGACTAAATGCACTTATCGAACTCAGAAAGAGAAAGAAAGTGGTGCATGTCGGGGCGAGGAATTGAACCCAGACCTCTGGTACGCTAGGCCAGTCCCCGCACCACTAGGCTACGGGCCGCTCATCGAGCATGAAAGGGTGAGAATAGCGATCGAAACTCATTCGTATTGTATAGTTAGTGGAAAACGCCTTACTGTAGTTAGTTCGCTTACGAATTCGAGACGCGCAATATCGAATATTCGTTGCACCAAATCGCGTCCTGTGAAGTTATTAAATGTCTTTGCAAATCTAGAACATTCGTAGTCAGCGAATTTGTAAACGAACTCACTCACCGTCACTGCCGTAATGTAAAAATGCCTACGCCTAGTTTCGGTTGCTACTCCCGTCATTTCATTCTTGCTGCTCCTATCGCACAAGTTCAACGCTAATTGGAGTTAATTTTGTAAATTTTGTCGTCATTTCTTTTCCATCAGCAGAGATTTAGTATTATGAGCTTGTTTTCAACTCATAGAATAGTATTTTAAACTATGGACATGAAGATGTAAATTGTATATTGTTTAAAACTTGAAAGCATTAAACAAAATGTTTAGCTGGCTCAATAAAAAAATATTTATCATGAAATAAACAAACCGCTAGGAAAATGTAAAACCTATGTTAAGAATTTGATAATTAATTATACTCTCCCAGATGTGGGTTGGTCACCAGGGGCGATTTCTTTAAATTACCAAACCAGGTCATGACGTGAATGAGGTCAGGTCAGGAGAGGCCAAAGCCCTGCAGTGGGTGGCATGAAGAAAAAAAATCAGAAATTGAAAATCATATTGTATTTTATTTAGTGTACAAGGCAGCAATAGTAAACCAACCGCTTTAGTCGTTTATTAAAAACGAACGGGCAACGCAAAACATTTGAATAGGAAATCCAATGAATTTGACATTCACTAGAGCTCGATAACGTGACTATCCTTTGCCTTGGATGCACTATGGACAAAATGTCGTCACGAGGTGGTTCCGTGCGGTCAACATCCGGGGAGCGAGCGGACTGCAAACGTGTGGCCCGACCCTATAATGTCTTCAATTATTCATCAGATGCCGGAAAGTGGGGGCGGTTTTTGTGCGGCGATATAGTTTTTATTTCGCACGGAGCGTATGAAATTGAGATGACCTCGGGGGTGGGTGTTTTCGGTTTTAAAATAAGATTGCTTTTACTTAATTTTCTCGCCACAAAATAAAATTAAAGATACTTACATTATGCATTATATAATAGTGCGTTTTTATTTTAATTCGGGTCAAATTCGGGCGTCGCAATGATAATTGTCGTAGAAAAATATCTGAAAATCCCAATAGATTTATCCCATTGGCTCGACGAAATGATTGATGAAAAGACATATTTTTTAATTCCTTTTCGATTATATTTTCATCCAATGCGATGGTACCAACCTTGGTGGGCTTAAACCTACCACTTTTTTATTTTAAATAAACATAAGAGTATAATACAAAATTACTAAAAAAAATAATAATTCCCTCCATCTATAACAAAAAACAAATAAAAAATCTTCTAATAATAACACAAAAGTATTAACAGATATGATATAATGGATGCGAACGCAATAAAATGTTAAGCACATACATATTAAGCATATCAATGTGTGCAAGATACACATACATTGCCGTATCATGCGTGTTGTTGCCATGCGTACATGGCGGCGCATGCAACATCCTGCCTGTAGGTATGCATTTACTTAACATTTCATTTTGTTAACTTTACAAAAAAGTAAATAATATTTTTAAAAAAAGGTAACATAAAGCACACATCACTAAACACATTTGTAAAATACAGCACTCCCATTTATTTTGGTATTTGTAATTTTCTTTTTTCACATACTGCTAAGGAAAACGTATTTGATATCTTTTTAGGAGGGACCCTGTTGTTTTTCATGGAACCATTGAACAGCTCGCATTCGTGACGAAATGCACTTGTCCAACTCAGAAAGATAAATAAAGTGGTGCATGAACGGAACTGGGATTTGAACCCATGACCACTAGCATGTACGGGAAGTCGCCGTCCGAGCTACGACCTGCACGAAATGTATGAGAAAGATTTAAAGTGGTTACCAAGTGGAATAAGCCAGCTGTATACTGATCAACCTCGTATAACTTTCGTATAAGAAATACTTTTGTTAGTGTATACAGAATCTCCCCTAAAATATACTTACTGAAATTATCTCGGTTATTTTCACGATATTTGTCACAAAGTATTATTTCATTAAAGACGCCAGTGACAATGTTAACGCTGCTGCATAAAGCCGACAGAGCTGACTTCTTTCGTTGTAAAACTCCGTACGACGCCATTCGCTCTATTTACCATTCGAAACTATAAAAAACTATAAAGTCTATATAAAAACTATAAGGGCATTTAGGAAAACTAAAATCGAGTACCGTATTGTGCACCCACGTCGCCGTAAGCGGAGTTTTTCACGAGAAAACTTTTGATGAGCACACGGCCCCGGCGGGCGCAGCTCCCGGGCGGTGGGCCAGTAAACAACATTGTTTGTGACGCGGCGGGCGGAGCCAACGAGTAAGGAAGCACGGGAAAGGCGACCGAAACCTAAATGTGGGTATGTAAAACGACGTTCTGCTTGGCCTTTAAAATGTCCCTATCTGAAAGACTACGGTTTGGTCATTGATAGGGCTATATCATAAACAGCGAAGGAA